>OW028703.1:5554920-6939275 GCA_932294345.1 Pandemis cinnamomeana
AAAATAATTTAATGTAGGTAAAGCGCGATTCATTTACGAATCGGATGTGTTGCGAGGCGGGCGCACGCGGAAGTAAGGGCCAATTAAAAGTCCGACTACGTTTGTATGATACTGCACAGCTGGATAATATTATTACTATTGAACATAAAACTATGTTCATAGCAGTACATTTTAAAGAATAATATCAAATGACCTCGTTTCGTTGACGACATTGAAGAGATAACAAGGAGATATTTTGTTCAAGCAGCATTATCTTGAATCTTTCATAAACAAAACTTCACAATATTATCATTCGGTTTAGTAAAGATTTTGCTGAATAAAATATTTCCAGGTATACAATTATCCGAAATAAATCAACAGCAAACCAAAAGGTCCGTAATCTACCCGAAACAAAGTCTTCAACGTTGACGATTACAAATAAGCAAAGTCGTGACTTAATAAAAGATTTAGGCCAGTTTGTCGTAGGCAGGCAGACACCCAATAAGCGGAACGCTAACTTTAGGAACTTGACCTTCCAAGTTCAGAAGCGGGCCCCGCCCGCCCCGCCCCGGCCGCATCCCAACCCGCATTGCAGGCAAGCCGAGGAGCGCTTCAAATAAAGCACCAGATTACCAAACCCGTGTCAACCAAACTCCTTTTAAAAATCCCTTGATCTTATACAAAGATTGCATATTCATTCCGGCCGAGTAAACTAAGGAAGAGCAAGCCGGAGAGGATAAAATAACTCTTATAGGTTCAAGGCGAAAAGTAATGTGTTTTATCTTTAATATTAGAGGAAGACAATCCCTGTAACGGCGGGGATAAAGAGCCCGTTCTTAATAGGTTAGATATGGACGTCAATAGGGCTGATAGAACCTTGACAGCAGGCGTTGTTCATTCAGACAAGAGGTCAAGGTAGCCCTAATGCGTTTACTGCTTATGGCCTTGCGCACTTTATGGTCATCGCAGAGCCCCGAAGGACTGTTTTACCATGATTCTACGTTAACAAGACTGCAATACAAAGCACGAAATTCTTTTATTTAAGAAACTCTTTTATATTACAATATCCAGACCCAAGAGGCGAAGCATTACGTTTTCAGCGGAAAAAGGTGTAGAGTGCAGAGTGAAAAGATTTGTTGCACAAGTGAAAGAAAAGGTAAAATAACAAATTGCGCCAATATCAGAAAACTGGAAGGAAATTTATTGAGGAAATAAATCCAGAACAATTAACGGAAATGGACCGTATAATTAATGCGTTTGTTTACGCTAAGTTGTGCGTGTTTTGCAGTTTATATGGGACGAAGTGGCGCTCAAATACGTGACCGTGAATTGCACAAATTGTGGCTAAAAGCTAATCCAATTATGCGTTCATTGACTGCTTGTTTCGCTTCAATAAACCAAGATTTAATTCAGCAACAAATGCTGTTTTTAAACTAACTACCTACATCTTTAAGCTAGCAACAGAATATTTAAATATTAGAGATACGTCACATGTACGTACATAATATATATAGTAATCAAAATAATGTATGAAAGCTTATTGTATAGTGGGTGTCATTGTTAGTGTTTCATTTTATTGTTGTTCACGGAAGTTGTTTGTACATCACTTTCGTGCATCGGCCTTTTCTCGGTCTAAATTTTATTTAATATAAAAAATAACATTTTGTATAAACATGATCTTGAGCAGAGACAAATTTTAAATAACAAAACGTAGGCGATACTTTGTTATTTCACACTAATAATTTTCATACCACAATCAAGTTAAAAGCTAGGTCAAAATATCATCACACCTTACAAAAAAATAGTCATAAACATGATAGCATAATAAAAATGGCATTGGCAATGTCTGAAGGTTTAAAAGCATTCGATATGGCGTTAATAAAATTCTTCCCCGTATATTGTAGTTTAACGCTCCATTCGCATCACGCAGCACGGCCTGGATGGAACAGTATTCGCGGCATTTTCCCCCCCAGGCCTAGGCGGTGACTCACCAGCGTCCTTCACCTCTGCACGGTAAGATCCGCGTTCAGAATTTTACTAAAAGCCTCTCTTATTCTCAAACATGTTTATATTCATTCATGCTCTTATAGAAGAAATAAAAAACAACCGGAATGCGGAATTTGGTCGAGTGTACATCACTTGAATCTCATTTAGACACTTGTTCGCTTATGTATTTTTACGTATTTTGTTTAATTGTCTACGACGCGATAGAACTTTTATCAAGAAGAGCGACTGTTATAAAGATTGTTACGACATATGTTAAACAAAATTGTGAAATAACCGAAACTAATAGCGTACTCAATTGTGGTTATCATATTTGGTTACCTAATTTGTAAAAATATTAGTGGTACTACCTCGTAAAAAAACTATCGCAGTAGGTACTATATTTTGAACACATTATAAATTTCACCTGCAACTAACAGGAAATGTAAAAAAATCTTGTAACTCGATTTTCACCAATTTCCAATGGTCCGATTGACTTGAGATATACAAAACCTTTATTTGAAACGAAACCTGAATTCAGCTTCCGCAATAATGAAAAGTAAGTTGTAGTAAAAATCATTGTCTTACGACTGATTTTTCCTCTCAACTTTAGTAATATAAAGTACATACTTTAGTAATATAAACATAACATATTTAGCATACATTGACAATGACTAGTTCATATTACAATGGCAGTCATTCGATTACAGATTTAAAGAGTTACTGCTTCTAAATCAGCCGAACAGACTTCAACGGCATACTTCAAAGAGAAATAAAATCCGTGGCCTACTCTACGTTACGCTACGTTAACGATATAATAGCAGCTAGAGACGGTACTAGCATTAGCATGTTCTGGCACCGCTACTGTCATTAAAATTAAACTAATTTGGCATTAGCACGGGTATCAAAGTGTGGCCGACGGCAAGTGCGGGTACGTACACAACAACCAAAAACAAAAAACTGGCTAGAGCCAACCGCATGCTGGGACATACGAGCCTAATTTTGATTACGCCATTGCCACAACCTTACACAACCTACTTTCTCTGTAGAACTAATCGCTAAAGTACCGGTGAGTTCCGAATTTTACTATACAATTTAATTATTTATGGCAATTTTAACGAGAATGGAACCCCCTCACACATTATTGTTTGTTAGTAAAATCGAGTTCTCCAATATCTATGCAGCCAACTGTTCTGTAACAGAAAATAAGGTCTGTGTAGACATTTTTGAAAGGTAGGCTGTATAGATATTAGAGAACTCGACTGTACATGATTCTTTCCATCGACGAAATTAATCAATTCAAATGCAATTTCGTTACTACATAGCCGAGAAAACAATCGGTTAAACTGATACAGAGAATAATGACCTAAACAGTATCATATTGCGATAACCACACCCCAAGGGCACCGTGGCCGGTCGCTGCAAAACGTCACGTCACGCAGAAGTCACGGTCACAAATCGCTATCTAAATTATTTTTCGGGTCCAACCTACGTAGGACTGTCGTAGGTCTTCACGCGTGACAATACGACACGCAAGTCATTTGAAGCTCACACCCATAACGACAACCACGATAACTACAAACATATTTAAATACAAATACGAGCTTATATTACGTACATGAATTATTTCTAAGCGCAGGAACCCTTCGGAGTGAGCAGACTTTGTCATCAAGTTAATTCACTAATTGAGCGATAACTCTCCCCTTTTCATAACTTGTGTGTACTACCAACACCTTTAATACATCAGACGCGTTCTGAAGATGTTTACGTAAATCGAGTTTGCAACTACGCCGCTTGCCATTCGTTTAACGTGCGAAATTTAAGTTCAAGATGAAAGCAAATTTAATAGGCATGGAAAGAAGTAAAACCATTATGGAATCTTTTATACAAAAATCAAAGTAAAGAATTGTGAAAAAAAGTATCCGCTATAGATAGAGCAACTGTTTATTTTATTAATAAATATGATGCAAATTGGATTAGGTACAACATGCAAACGCTGCATCGGATTTTGCAAGATACGCATAACAACATCATTCGAAAGTGTGTCAAGATTGCAATAGCGACTTGCAGCCAGGCGGTGCACAAAGCGAGGAAATGCAACACATCAAACCATTACGTTGAGTAGTCGTGGTGCCCGCATGTCAAAGCAAGAATTTCACATACCTTTTTTGGGTATTTACTCTCTTTAGCTAAAGAATAACTTTTGATTATCTCAAACAATATGCTGTTTAATCATTTAATTTTTTTGTTACAGGTATTTTGTAAAAGGTTATAGTCAATGAAATGTTCAACAGTTTATTTAAGTGTTACTTAATAAAGTCACGATACATCGATTTTGCGATAAAAATAAAACAATACGAATAGTGCGCAACCACAAACATTCGTTTATTTTCTTCGGGAAAATACTCGCAGATGTTTTTTCGGTAAAATACGCTGAAATAAATTTATTGCCTTTGTTCAGTATGAAAACTATTTAAACATTTCTCTTTTGTATCTATCACATAAAAACAAATAAAAGTTTATTAAAAAGCAGGAGCTACAAGAATGAAAAGCAGATTTCATTAGCCTGATAGAAAGGTCGCTTAATGATGTCGGTAAAAAGTTCTTTTGAAGAATAGCTGCGGGCTGATTGCAGTATCAAGCAAAATAGCACAAAGCAACATTAGCAGAATGGATATGAGTGTGGGATATAAAAATGTAAATATCGATCATAACTACCCAGACATTATTGTCTGTCCTGGCAGAATGCCACCCATTCTGTTTGCGACTTTAAAAGGGAATCGTAAAAGTGTTCATTCTACTAATATGCTTATGTTATGATCATTTTCATACTGTCCTTTATAATATTTTTAATATGCAAAATAAACGATTACATCATATACGTAAACTTACATTACATTGATATTAAGTTTATGCCTTATTATTTATCCATATCATGATGACGGTTGTACATAATATTTTGTTTTGTTAATCTTTTTAAAACATCACAAGCATGTTATAATTAACAGAACTTAAATGAAGACCTATCTATTATTAGCTTGCTATTGTTACTAAATTCGTTTACGTGAACGCCCACAAGCCTTTACTCATCTTGTCAGGTATGAAGAATGGCAACGTAGTGTGATTAATGTGCTGCCTGTGTGTCGCTGTCGACGAACTGTGTATGGGTTTACGGCCAAATCATGACTAATCTTCGTCAGTGTTTAATTTATTTGTCAATGCTAAATAATGTGATGGTAGACTACATTATTTTGAAAACAAAACTAGTAGATGCGTAAACACTGACGCAACTTTACGTGATTTAGATTGATTTAGAAATCATAGGCTTACGTTACATTAAGTAAGAATAGACACAGTCTGCAAATAAAACAGACTGTGACTGAACAAATTGTAACCATATCAAAATAAGATTTCTATCTACCTCGCTAACTAGTACCATTCAGCGTAATGAAGTGTCCATTTAAAAGAGTGATTAGTGAACTTCATTGGCCAATAACTCGCCGCTACATCGAACAGTTTTTTGTACAGATTTGTTAGTATAAGTAGTAAAGAAAGATTTGCTTTTAGCCGAAGTATATAGGAACTTAAAATGTCCGACCGGTTTCGTGTTTGTGTCGTGTTCTGACCCCGAAGACTTCGTGACGGACATCGTTTTACTCCAGTGCGGTACGGCACGCAAACGAAAACGCGTTCGGGTGAACGTTCTTTAGAGGTAACTCGGTAACAAATTTCTTGGCAATAAAATGAAACGTTACGTTTACGTTATGGCAATAATATGCCCGCATAAACGGAAATATGCCGAGATTGTTTTGGCTTTGCAAGTCAATTATTCTGTGGGTCACACGCTCACACGGTAAACCTTTCTTCTCCGAGATTTTTCTTAAATTAAACACGTCTTTTGTTTATTTTTCTACAGGCACAACTCACAACACTTCTCAATGCATACCTACACAATACAATGCTACTAACGACAGCTATGCAAATTATTTGATGACGCGCATTTTCTATTACGACTGATTTAATCCTTGAAATCGTACCACATCAACAGCTCACGCTAATCGTGCAGGCAATGACAGACAATTTACGGATTAACAACGGAAATGCTTTCTAGAGGAAAAGTAGAATGACTCGAAAAATCGACATTCATTTAACAAAAATAACTTTTATAGAAAAAGCATTCTTAAGATTGTAATCAGTTCAAGGAGCCAGAGTTAAGAAATAAATCTGTATCATATACAGACATACGATAGTTTTATTTGTATCTACAAAATAAAACAGTAACAACGCACGTTTTGTTGCAACGGAAATTATTGAAGAATCGAATTATCGGAGGAAAATAAATCGATATGTACAAAGTCCAGTGGATATGCCGCGTCAGTTCATCCATAGATTTTACTAACCCTACAAAGACAATGATTGATACTGCACGCAGCGAAACCGTCACGATAACGGCTGATGTATTCCGCGTGGTTTGTCTTGCGATGCAATCTAGCTCAATGCTTTACAAGTTATCGGACTCCATTGAGAGTACGGGCTTTGCATGTGGTGTACTTCCAGACTTCAGTAGACACGGAAACCTGCTTAGGTAGGTACGCTATCAAATAGTTTTAAACATATCAAGAGTTCGTTAGTTACCTGTCCGTCAATGAGATATACGAGTAAATACGTGAAATAATTAACAGACACATATGGATCCAGGCTTTTCATGTTTTCATTTGAAAAAGTAAAAGTTTGTATAAGATATGAAAGTAAAAAGGTTTAGCTCTATCAACATAACGGTACTATAAATCAGTGGACTTGCCTGAATGAGGGTTACAAAAGTAGCCGACCTCGTTACAGCAAGTGAACTAAATTTCTCAAGTAATCTTAGAATAGATCTTATTTAAAATAGACTTACCTTTAAGTAGGACCCGTAATATTTAGTAACGTACGGGCTATCGCACTGCGACAGCACCATAATCTCCTGCTGGATATCTTCGATTTCATCCTCGGCTTCTTCCAAGTCAATTATTTTGATAGCGACCACCTGCTGCGTCCTGTTGTCGACGCCTTTGAACACCTCACCGAAGGAACCCTTGCCGATCTTCTCTTGTTTCGTGAAGATCAGCTCGGGATCGACCTTCTGTGAAAAAATAGGATAATAAATTCACTGAAAAGGGCAAATTTCGTATTAAGAAAGAACACTTGCACAAATTGCTGTTCGTCCTCAATGTTAAACTTGTTTCAAGGAATGACAAGCCGTAATCCGAATCATATATTGTAATTAATTAATTCCAGACTTTTGCAATTGAATGATGATGTGTAAACACGCCTATAGCTGATACATGTGTGTGATGTGTGAATAACGGTGCTTCTTTCTACGGAAATAGTATGTTCAAAGCGATGATTGATTTATTCATGGCGCGATATTAAATATTCATACACACGACCCGGCTGGATAATAAAGTTTCATAGATTTTATGATGCTAAAAATTAGTCGCTTTATAAGGATCAAATGATCGTTTGTTAATAAATAATTTATCTAATAATAATGTGGAATTAACTTAAAAATAAGATATTATGAACTTGCTTACGAACGGCATTCAACATTCAACGTCACCTAATATTTTATCGCAATGGTATTGATATTAATAAAGATTAATTGCATATCGATTGCACAATTAACAATTGAATAAAATATAATTTTAATGGACGGAAGATCTGTTAAAGAACGAGAGAAGCCATTGACTGTAGGTAGCACAAAACCGATCTTTGTGGAGATGCTCTGGGAAGGTCTAAAGGTAGCAATTCACGAGACGTCTGTTTGGAAGACTTCTTAATGGAATACTTCCCAATAGAAGTATTCCAAATTGAAGGCACATTGACTACACTACCATTTGGACGTAGGTAAGCACCGTCACTTGACTGTGAACGCCAAGCTTGTGTGTTCAGGTCGCCAGTGAGCCTTTAATTAATATAATAATGGATTTTGTTAATCATTTTTAACATTGCCAGTCGGCCGCGGATTACATCCATTTGGACTGGATGCATGGATTTCAATCCGTTCGGAAATCTAAAGCTAGACGACTTCCATTCAATTGGCTCACGTTTTTTCACATTCGCGAAAGGCTTTTAGAAGATAACCACTCCATTTGGATTGATGGGCGTATCGTGAATGGCACCTTAAATCCAGAAATGGAGGACATCTAGTTAACAAGATGATGGTGAATTATCAAAATATAACTTTTAGGAAATAAGAGTTTCGTTGCCACTTGATCTAAAGCAGAGATGGGCAAATGCGACTAATAATATCAACCCTTAGTTACCGTCATCCAGCGTACCTATAGATGGGATGGGTACATTTATCGGACCACCCTCGTATTGGTAAGTATATTTTTACCGAGTCGTATTCAACTAAGCGTCCTCGTAAAGCTGAATGCGAGACCTCTTGGCATTTGGCTGACATTGCTGCGAGAGTCAAGGCTCCGCCCGCGCGGTGCAGTCAAACGTTGTTCTACGTGCCGCGTTTACGTAAACCACATACATGCACATACATTCTAATGCAAATGCACAGACAATAAACTCCAAACTGTGTTAAATTGGTTATTGCATATTTCGAATACACGGTATGTTATTTAGACCATCGCTGTCTGCATACATATGTATGTCCAGACCAAACTATCGTGGCGTGAGATTCTTTCAGCATCCAAACTGTAAATTTCTATATTAAACTTAACTTGTTGTAAACCGTTGGAAGGAGAAACGCAATAAAATAAGTTATAGCATAACACTTATAACAACACATGAATGTACCTACATATGTTGGTAAGACGATTGAATGCACCGCATAGAAAGTGAACATTCCAAAGAATTAATAGGACACGCGATCGGGACAGACCTAGTATTGTAAAAAGAAACATTATTTGTAGAAATCACATTCACAAAGACAATGCGCGTCAGTGTTAATAAATCCGTCTTATTGGAGTAATGATAATTAAGCTTAAAGTTAAGTATTGAAATGCACTGGCACGTACAGTCGTGGATTTTTTTATCCGGGTAGAGATAGATGGCGATACACAGTTGAGGTGACGTGACTAGACTTACGATGAGATTGCAGCCAGTGCATATTGAGACGTAAATTTTCAGTTTTTTTTTATGCAAAACTTTAATCTCATTCCGGATACCAATTCAGATAAAGAACTTGTTAACTATATAAAAAAAAAGAATTGTACGGTATAAACAAAGAAAATAAACAGACAGACTTCACCTAAGTGATAACGAGTCCTACGTATAATAAGTGGGACAGAAAAATTTAATCAGACGGCCAACAGGCCGTAAAAATAGGCATAATATAAGAGAAAGGGACGTAACATCATTACATCCTCTTAAAAATTCCGTGCGTAAAGGGTCCTAAAGGGGATGATAAAGTGAACGGCTCATCGCCGCGCGAACAAAAAGGCTTATTGAGTTTGGGAGAGCAATTTTAGAGAGGGCTACAAAAAGTCGCAGCTAATTTCGCAGGCACAACCTTTAGATAAGAGAATTCACCACGAAGTTAAATTTAAATGCGGAAACCATAAAATTCAGAACATTTCTTTTATCGAATAGAATTGCAAAGATGTAGCTCCTATTAGCGTTAATATAATTCTGGGGAAAATACACCTGTTTCTGGAAAAGGTTTACGTGACATTCTGAATTAAAACGTTAAGCTGGCCTGAATTAAGGTGTCTGAGCTTAAACATTTTTTTAACTAAATTACTAATAAATAAATAAAAAATCAGTCCGAGGCTATTTGTTTTAATTGAACCTTGTGGCATTGCAGTTCAGTATTTCTATTTTATTAACAGCCAACGTTGACCTTTATTTTTCGCCTAACGCCTGTCATCATATTTACAGGCTCAAGAGTATCATTAAATAAAGGTATCCACTTTCTTCATGAATCATAACTGCCACATTTTTGAAGTAAAATGCTTCAACAGTGAAACAATCTTATTTTCTCTTTTGCCCGTGTGCGTCTGGTCTCTGTGTGTCTACTCTTTCTGTTGGCACTACCACTACGTAAAATACAAATAATATACCGGATTGTGTTTAATTATCCCTTTGCATATAAGTGTTCTAATAGGCATTAAGTACATTTCATTTGCAGTTTATTCTGCAGTTGAATCATAAATAACCAATGAAGGTAACAACCATTATTAATTACTAAATACACATAATCCAATCGACTTAACAGCAGAATGTGGCTAGCACATTTAGTCACGTATAGGGTTACCATCTGACAGGCATTTGCCGCATTTGACAGGCATTTTACGGTTTAGACAGGCGTGCGGCCGGCATTGGTCTGAGACAGGCATTTTTAAATTTCGCGGCCGTGCGTTTGCATTTTGAAGGACATTCGGTGCGCCGCGCGACCGATAAATATCCTTCTTCATTATTATCTGTTGGCTTTTACTTATTACCTACAGCGTTTTGCTTTAGACAGGCATTTTTCTGAAAAATCAGGCATTTTAGGTACCATAGACAGGCATCCCTCTATTTACATGTGGTAACCCTAGTCACGTACACAATAGAACAAAGACTATTTTTAATGAATTAACTATCACGCAATAACTTGACGATAACGACGTAAAAAACGTTAGAAATTTGAGTAAACAACTCAAACCTTTCACGTTTCTTGGTTTCTATTATGAAATATTTTAATGGAATGCGCGATATTGCTAATCCGCGCGTATCCATCTATTGTCAGATAAGCGACACGCGATAAAGTCGCTATTTTTGCTGCGATAAGCCTTAATAACCGCCTCGTCCGCAAATCACAATGACAAAAGCAAGATATAAGCGTCAATTTCACTAGGAAGTGAATACCTTATGAGCAATAAACATGACGTAGAACAGTAATAAAGTAAAAATAAACATCGTATAGTTTTTGCGACAATATTACGGGATAAAATACCGTTAAGGAATCGGAGAGAGGACAGAGTAACATAAAGAAAAGGAACAGAATAAAGCTAAGAAAGAAATAGAACAGCTTATTGATATGAATAGGTAAGCTTTAGGTTTCGAGGGCCATATGGTGCGACATAGTGAACTGCTGCTATTTACAAGCAGTAGGTCAGCAAAATCTTGACTAATATAACTAGTATATAGAGAATCATCCGAGTATTATCAATCACAAAATCAACAACCATTAAGGATAAGAATTTTATCTCTTCAACGCATTGCGTCATTAGCTAGAGTACTTAAATTATGATACTATATCCGATGTACTGGTAGCTACAAGGACCGGTCACAGTAAAAATGTTAGGGCCACGAATAAACACGAGATTAGCAGGATTAAGATAACCTTGTCGGCTTACAAAAATTAATTGTATTTAAATCCACATTTCCTTCGCCATCTTTTAAGTATAGATTAATACGAATTAATAAGGAAGTTACATTCATATTACACGCAATGTGATGTTTATTAATGTTACACGTAATTAAACTAAACAAATGTACTAATTTAATACTGAACAACTTTTCTAGTAAATACGTATGGTTTCTCAGAATTCAGACACTATAAAAGTGTTGCGCATTGAATATAATAAATGTGCTACAACTCGTAAACAATGATTTTTCAAGTAATGGTTCACCTCATAGGATAGTAAGTTACCACCACCAGACTGCCACCTGTGGGCACGACACCCGCAACAACATAAGGGGTGCAGATGCAGATGCGTAACCAGCCTGGAGGGCTGAGATAGAATATCATGTAATTTCACCAACTAGTAGCGCAAGCACCGGTAAAATTAACTTTAGCAATCGGTGTTTATTATTCAAGCAAGGGTAATCTTTTTCCTGAAGTCATAGGTACTAGTCATTTATCAAACCAAATATAACCCACGCGTTAGACGCAATTTAGCAAAACTCAGTAAATTTATAATTGGGTTCTGCCTTGTCATTAGAGATATTGGCAGTTCACTAAAATGTGCCAAACGAAACCTTAAGCAGTGTTTTCACACGTAATATTAAATTATTAACATATCATTGAAATAGATAGTTCCCACAAAAGCAAGTTCAGTCGCCTCAGCGCCGGTGCTCTGTTACCGTAAAGAGAACAGCCTCGGTTACGACTACATTTGCTATTCATTAGATCCTACCCTATATAGGAAATCGTCTTACACCGGCTCGCTATAAAAGGGCCATTGGAATGCGCTCAACGAATACGTGATTTTTTGTTGAGCCTCTGTAAGAGTTACGTAAATAAGTAAACATTGAAGTAGTTGAGGTTGAGAGTATGCACGGGTTTCGTGAGAAATGCATTGCAATATTATTACGTTAAGAAATTCTTACATTAACGATTAGTCGTTACATTCGATTAAGATGGATAATCTTATGATGAAAGTGAGTCATATAATCGCTGTGATCATGAGTGCTTCTGATTAATCTATTTTTATTATTAAAGTTTTATTTTATACAGAAGCCGATGTCTTGAGTGATCATATTAGAGAAACGCGTTCGTGTCAGGTGACGCGTGCGACGGCGACATCCGACACGCGTTGAGTTGCGAGAGACTAGGAAATAAATTACCGCCACACGAAACGGCAGTTGCTGCGCACACGCACATTGCGCCAGTACACGATACTAAATGCATTCTTGATAATGCAACCATTTAGATAGCTGCAGTCATGTGTAACGTATAACACATTGGAAATTGTCATAAACGTAAACATTTGTCGTCTCGGACTTTCACGATTTTCACTCACATTTTTGAGTAGAGAGAACCCAGTTGGGTTTGATCACGAAAGGTAACACATTGGAGTTATCGTTGTACTTACATTATTGGCAGTCCCATTCCTAGCCTGAGAAGGTCGTACGGGCGCTGGTCGAGCAGGTTGTGGGGGAACTTTATGTTGCCTGCGGTCAAATGACGACGCGTGGCTGCCGGACCAACCCCAACGACCAGGCCCATTGCTGCCATGAGGTAGCGAGTATGAGGATTGCGGTCTCAGATGTCTAGCATTAGGACCAGCCAGCATAGGTCCGTTAGGCCCCGTCATCATAGGACCATTAGGGCCCATTAACACGGGACCATTAGGACCACTTTGAGGAATAGGCCCGCCTGGGCCTTGCACATAATGGTAATGCGGCGGATTTGATACCGCCGCTCCCCACATATTCCGAAACACTTATGACTCACTTGCACAACACAATACACAGATCACCTCATCACACTGGCTATGAATCCACACTAAGATCTATTTCACAAACCTACAGATTTCATAATGCCCCTTATCAACTAAAAGGATGATAATTCAGCGGAATCTATTCCATTTATTAAATCAACACTTAAAAATGATAACACATACTAATCATGCTATCATCGGTAGCTAGTAAGCAGCGGGCAGCGAGTGAACCAGGCCACTGTTCGCGATAGAAAGACACCTCGAATACAACAACACCTCGAAAGCTACCTCCACCGGACACGGCCGCGACGCGTAAAGAATTAATTTGTTTTTGATGGACAATTGTTTCAACGAAAAAGGTCGCTAATGAACTCGAAACGATTTGGACACCTATTAAACAAATTACTTTTCCAAAGAATCTCGGTCAACGAATCGCCGCATTACGGTCTGTTTTACATATGCTGCTGCAAGTACAACAGATCCAGATGGCGATGGCGATTGTGGAACATCGCATTACGCAAATGTTAACTTTAGCAGTAAAGTGAGAAAGTGCAATAAGCTCAATGTTGTCGCCGCGGCGATAATCAAAAACGATCAAAAAGTAAAAGTACACATCACTGAATTTGAACATCCAATGGGTACTTCGCAAAGCGGTCACTACGCGTTAATTTCCACTTCAGCGACCGCCTGAAGAGAAATCAGTTTTCCGGCCCGACTAAACCATCATCGTGATGGACGGCGTGTGAGTTTCGACGCATTGAATTGTAGACTGGCTGGGTGTTGCGAGTGGTTGTCGAGCGTTCCACACCAGCCGTCCTGGCGATTGCATTATGATTTTTTCGCAAGGGAGCGCAGGGGAGAGTGCGGCGCGCGGGCGGCGTGGGCGCCAGCGGACCGTGCCGCGGCTGCCGCGACGCAACGCAGCGAAACTCGCGCCATCGCCAGCGCTGACAACAACAGTGCATATCCCATGAAAGGCGACGCATTCCGATTGCCTTGCCATCTCGCGCCGCGCTGCCAGTGATCTACAAATTATGCAAATCCGAGCGGACCCCGCAACGCTATCGTTCCGCATAACAGCTAAATGTACTTTTTATGAATAAAATTCAGTGGCGGAATGGTTTTTAGGTATAGCAAACTTCTTCAATCTCGTATGAAAGAGATGATCGTTTTACATTCTTAGTAAATGTGAGGTAATTAGGCTTTGAATATGGAAATCGAAAATATTGAAATTTTCTTGTTGCGTGACAAAACGATTACAACTAAAAAACAGCTCGTATCAATAACTGTCAAGAAGATTACAAAAAACACATTCGGAGCGCTACAGTACAGACAATCCGTCAAAAGAGTGTTCCAGTTAGCGATCGCGAAAGTCAGCAAAACAAAGGCGTTACAAAACTTTCGTTGGGCCGCGAAGGCGAACGTCTGAGTTTGGACGCACAATGGAAGGCATTAGTATTCGTGATGGAACGCCGTGGCTACGACTGTAGGGTGGACTGTCCTCAGGAGTCACCGTCCGCGCCTTCGTGCGCTGAATACTGTCCCTTCTGGAACGCTGACATTCCACAACACGCGGTTATGGCAGCACCTCGACCCGCCATAACCGTGCGTCACTCGTCAATGCACCACACGTATACAAATATATTTGGCTAATGGACCGTTAGATCCTTATTTGATACCTGTTTTATTAAACGAGTAAATTCAAACAGAACTTTGTTAACCCACATGCATTTAACACTCATGCCGCTAAAGGTTCAGCAATTCAAGTAAAATAAAATGAGAAAATTTGAAACATGGCCAGCCAGATCAATAACTAGATCGAGGTAACTTCCGAATCTGCGCAACAGGTGTGCAAGTCTGCGTGGGTTTCACTTAGGAATTCTGCGTGGTATGCCCCTGTCTTTTATTCCGCATTCTACACTGCCTCATCTAGATAAGTATCTCAAGTGGTAAGCGGTGGAAATGTTCCACATGTTCTTAGCAGTCACAAAGTTGAAATTATTATTTTAAATCAAGAGAAACTTTCAATGGCCTGTTTTACTTGCGTATTAAAGTTAACAAAATGTAGTCCAAACATTTACACGATATAAAATCACCGTCACACACTTTTTAACTTTCGCGTTTTATTCGTATGTCAAGGACCAAGTGGCATTAAAAACAAAGCCATCCAACCGACAGGCGGCGATGCCTACGCGTGACTAAAATCGACGACGAACGAATACCAACAATAGGTGTAAAGAACGGGGACAAGACAATATAAGAACAAAGATTGAGTTTTTAACTTGAAATGGACTAAGACAAAGAATACCTAAGCAGTCTAAATTCATTCTGAAACATTTTTGTGTCTTGTGAGTGTTTCAAATAAATGCAATAAACTTTATAAGCGAGATAATGCATACGCGATATGAGTCGTCATATTTTTATGATTTCATTGCGAGTTTTGTACTTTCAACTCTAAGAATGATTTGATAAACCTTTCGGTTATACAAAAATGATACGCGTAAGTATGCCATTGTTTGAATACCTTAATCACATTCCTTACTATATCTGAGGTAGCGGTTGATAAGAAAACAGATATATCGATCATTGAAAGTACATCACACTTGACTGCTGTTTAAAACAGTATTCAGTTTATTGCACAGGATCGGTGGTAGCGATGTATTCTAAAAATATCTCCATAAATCTGAATAGCAACTGCACATCGATTTCAACCAATCCTCTGTAAAGATAGCTAGCGACTGCTAACTGCGAGTCTACAAACGGCGCATAAATCCTCTAAACGCATTGGATCTAGGATTTATAGCTACGGCTTAAAATTCACTATTCACGGAGATAAACCCACTATCCCATTACATGGTACAGTCAGCAGCAAAAGTGGATGAGCGGTTGTGGAACTCAAAATTATCTACACACCCACACACATCTCTTATTGCCTTGTTGGTAGTGCCAAGAGTGGGGGTGGTGGGAGGAGTTTGAGCGCCAGATTGAGCTACAATACAGCGGGGAATCTTATTTGAAATCGGAAAGCAGAGATAGGTATTTGAAAAATAAAAGTTATTATATTAATTGTAAAAACAAGTGATTGGTATCAGACATCACACAGAAGCACTCATAGAAGGAAATGAAGTGGTTTTTAAAAGTTAAAATAGAGAGTGAATACTAGAAAACTGTTACAGCTAATACACAGGTGGTTCACAGCAAATGGCACAGAGAGGTGCAAAACATCCCATTTGCTTCACATCGGAAACGCATTAAGCGAGCCGACGTCGCCATAACAGCGCAATATCCGACCGATGAAGCACCGGTAGGACTATGTACATGCAGCCATTTTCAAATAACCAAAACCCGGAAACTACATTGAAAAGAGTAACTGATGTAAGCTTAATAACAATGCTCGTGATATACTGTATTGAGCTCTTCCAAAGATCTCTTAATTAAAGATTCAGGATAATACGGGCCTTTTCACGTTCTTGAGACGACCCCGTCCCTCGAGGCTGTAAATGAAAATGGTTCGCGAAGTCTTCCCAAAGCAGATAAGAATACAAATTTTGCGTTAAGTAGTCACTCACTCTCTGCATTTTCATTTTAATCGGATACCTCAAGCAGAGTCTTGTTTCATCTGAGATTATACGGCTTCGCTAGAGTATTCCAGGAAAGTTATTTAATTGAATATGCAACAAAACGAGTATTTTCTCCTTGAGATCGTCATAATTAAAATCAAAGACAATTCCTTCAATTACTTATTGCAGCGACGTTGTACAATACAACCTCACATCAAACTTCCTTTCACCCCAGGAGTTACTAACGTAACAAAATATATAATTCTAAGTTACTGGAAATAAATGGCGGAAAGTTTTAGCCGCGGCCATGCGCTGAAATACTCTGCACGCTTTATATTCCCCGCTGACACATTTACACCGGAATAGTAGCGGTCCATTGTTAAAATAGTTACTGCGTACAAAAGGACAACAGGCGTACCTATACCTAACTAAAAAAAGGTATCAGCATCAGGATTACATCAACAAATTACATCTGGTTTTCAATTAAATAAAAATAGCAATCACAACTGTCATAGATACGACGCTAAGATATAGGACTTCAAAGGATAAGTTCAAGCATGAAAAAAGTATTTCTGAAACCCCCTATCACAGATCGGGAATCGCAATAAAATTTTGCTCCTTCCCATTCGGAGGCAAAGAGCACTCGATTATTCAGCGTGAACAAGCGTGTATGGAGCGAATGCAAGTGTCAATGGTTCGAAAAGAGCTATTTTAAAGCGAAAAGGAAAATCGTCGGCCGCAACCAACGTGCTCGGCAACCCTCGTCTACAGGATATATTTGTTAGAAAAGTTTTCAAGAAACTAAAAGAAGCTACGTGAGAAACGAATCGAATTCTACACACAACAGGGCTCCTTTAAAATGTAGCTACGTTTTCAAATAGATTACAGCACGGCCGGAAAAATCGTTTACAGCAGAGGACAATATTGTCTAACCCACTTGCAATCACAATCGCATTCACAATCTCTTTCTACCGCTACTTTAAAGTTTCACTGATAGAAATGGTAGTAGAAATTAAGTAAGTTAGACAATAAGCCTACATATTTTAAAAAGCCTTTTCAAACCCGCTACAATTTTCTTAGAAAACTACGTTTCTAACTAATTCACAACTTTGGTCAGAAAACCCGAAGGACTTACGAGTATTTAGGCTGTAGTACAACGGTGTACATGAAGTTCTTAAACCATGAAACAGCACACAATCGTAGACGTCAACCTTCTCAATAATTATAAAAGAAATACGAAATACAATGAGACTTGTTAAAAAAAATTAAACAAATTTGAATACGCAATAATGCGTGTCATTTCTTCATGGAGCTACGACGCGAAAACATCACGTTTTCATAGTAAACATTATTGCGTTTGCCGTGTAACCTGACGCCATGACTGATGTGTGCGTGAGCGCGTGGTTAAGAACAGTATTATAATATTGTTTTGACCACAACTGCTGTGGTAATATAAAGAAACTTGTGAACTGTTGATCGGTAATGTTTAGAAAACACTGCATCTTCCAACGCACGATGAATTATGTTTACAGTAGAAACAAATATCACATGACGAATATCTAATGCAAATGGAACGTGTAACAAGACATTACTAACCTTGCACTTGAGGCAGATTAATGACATTGCCTGCATCATGATGCGATTATGCAAAAGAGACCCCATTTAACGCCGCCGGTCAGGTAGCAACGGCAATTAGAGATAAGTTTAACGAACGCTTGCCAGCCTGCTTTCAAGCTATCAAATCTCTTTCAATTCAGGCCAACCAGCTAACATGCACTCAGCGATGCTAATATCTATTCAGAAATAGCTAAGATTTCAATTTATTTTCACGGACACCTATTATTTGAATTAATTTACTAAATCGTTATAATATTTTCCTAAGTTATAGTTTTAAGTGGAGGCCAATAAATGTACCTATGCAAAAAAATAAATAGACTTATACCAAGTCATTTAAATGATCTACACATGAACGTGCTCTAATTTTAAGTGGGTTCGTAATTGTTAAAGCGATACTTGAAACACTTGAAGCGCTTCGACTATGCTTTGTTAATTAATTAACTTGTATCTTTCATCTCTGTTATTCCAGGGTCGTGTCAGCGAATTAAGTTAATTTTGGAAAGTGTTTAGGGCAACTTCTGACAGTCACGCGAGGGTCCTTGATTGAACCAATCATGCGTAATGATAAGTATGTAATTACTCTAATTAGTCAACGGACACTTTTTGAATAAGTATGTACATCATTCAGTTACCCTTAGTGATTAGACTAGATTAGATTCATTTATTTCTATTTGTAAATTACATTACATTTTTATGTCAAAACATAAGAAAGTCACAAAAAGATCGTCATACAGTATGTATACAGAAAATATTTCATACAAAAAATCATAAATCCCATAATACAATCAAAGTGAATGTGAACATCAAATTTGTGAAAGACTAAAAAATTATACTGTATAATTTATATGTGCCGCGCTGAGACTGGTTACTAGACTAAATGCAAAAACCGTGATCAACTTAATGAGCTAACATCACAACGGGGTGCATTACGATACGATACGACGCTCGTAAATTTAGCTAAAATAATTTGCTTCTAAATGCGTTTACTGTGTGTGTAAACACGCGTATTACATTTTTGTATTGACAAGAGCACTTCGCGGGCGTCATATGAAAATCAACCAGCGTAAAATAAAGATGGTTTCGTGTTTCTCCAAGGTCGGACGCCGGCCGACGCCTCATTGCCTGTAATCGGCGTGAATTTACACTCATATTGTAATCAGCATACATTATTGTCTGCAGCTTGCAGATCCACACCCACGCTGATGAAACACCGTTGAGAATGATAAATATTCATACGGGAAACTTAAATCGCTACAACTTAAATAGCACTTACAAAATCAAATTTCTGTGAAAGTAAGTAGGTACCTATCACCACTTTAAAGTTTAATAAATGCTATCCATCTATGCAAAATTATTTTAAACATTACTGCAGTGGCGTAGCGTCCATAGAACTCGATTCCCACCAGCTTGCCTTAGTTTGAGGCAGTTGGGCACTATATTGTGCAGAATTTGAGAAAAAGGCTAGTTAAATTCCCTTCGGCTTGCCTTCTGATATACTTGACGCCACGCCACTGCATTACTGAAACAATTGAGCATCTGAAGACGTGTAAACCTGCAATCAAATTAATCACTAGCCTAGGTTGCGTGCAAGAGACCTAAACAATAGGTACCTAGGTACATAGCAATACTAAGGCCAGGGACGGATTGACACGCGAATCAATTAACGCTGCAACAGTTTAGGAATCAATCACTAGTTATGACGACTGCAGAAAACACGATAGTCTTGAATCATGTGTCAAGTTCCATGTTCAATAAAACGCTTGACTTTTTCTTAATTGATTTATCAGTGATAAAATCGATTGCAACGTACGGTACCTACCATTTATTTAAAACAAGCAATCCCAACATTAACAAGAACGGATAAGTACAAACATTCAGAAAACCAAACCCAATATTTACGAAAAATCTCTCAAAACATTATCTGCCACCATAAATCACCTACACCACGCTTTAATTAAAGGTCAAAGTTTTCATTAGTATTTTATTACAGCAAGTACGTTTTTCTTGTTAATTAAAGAGAAAACCAGTTCTCGAAACATCGACGATTCATATAATAGAGAGCTTTTAGTTGCGTTTCTTAGTTTTATCGATTTTACGCATCATGGATACTTCCGATATTTTAATCACCTTTAACAACATAATATGCCTGCCTGAAGTTAGTTCAATAATATATATATACGTACATAATTAAGATATCAGACATGTTTTTCTTTGATCGATCCTCCACTTTTTTGATTTTGACGGCTCTTTGGAACAGCAATAAAATTAATCAACATTTTTAATGATACATGGGCATTAGAATGATTAGATTGGTGAGCGTTATGTTTTTAAAATAATTATATGTCGCACACTTTATAGGCAAGAAAAATCATGACCAAAATAAAAGGACCGTTACGCGAGCAATTTATTAGTGAAGCACATTTCTATCACCGTCAGTACGTTATTAATATTGATGGAGCGGCCTCGGTCGGTAGTCGTATGAATATTTAAGGGCATCGTCGATAGTGCCTTGCCTCGGCTGGCATTTCTTAGATATGTACCTCGTGTCACTGCGGAGGATTGCACAACTGCGCCAAGGGGAAATGACACCTTCTGCTAAGTATTTATCACTTGTATTGAGAAAATGTATACGGTAACTTCAAAAACATCGAAACTCCTGTTTGAGCTTCGAGACAGTATGCGTACTCGTAAAAACATTGGTGTTTGAAAAATATAATAAAATAGTCAAATTCAATTTCAAATTAAGTCAATACAAACGCATTCTTAAAAGCATTTAGGATTAAAAATTAGGACAGTTATGTTAAGTACCTATTTTGATCTCTGAGAAACAAAATTTACAGTTAAGTACGATACTGTGTTAGAACCACTAAACAGTTGTTGAATGCAAAACTATCGTCTCAATTCAATATACAACGAATTGAGGGCGTAAACAATGATTCTTTTCATGTCAAATTTGATAAAATAGGCGGCAATCATTTTGTAGCAATACAAATAACATCGAAGCAACAATGGCAAGGTATTTATTTCGCCCTTCGTTTTCTTGACGCGTGTTTATTTTATTAAAGCGATGTCTATCAAATCAATACAGTGCCACAAACTTGTACAAATGTATACGTATAAAAGCGTCAATGTTGGTGAAATAATGTTACCATTAAATTGGCATTGATTAATTCCTGTTTTGAACCCCGAGGTGATTATTGGTACCCAATTGCATACAGAATTAGTGTTTATATAAATAAGGTAATGTTTAGTAAATGTTTTAGTGTCCAATAATACAGAATTTGGTTAAAAACTACCACAATGCGCTGTGCGAGCATGCCTAAGTGCCAACTAATCCGTTGGTCACTACAGGATATTCGCTTCCTTGGCTAACGCTAATTCAATACCATAGCGGTCTGGCCCTCCCCTTCGCTCAATCTCGGTCATATCAAGCATAATTTGGATCCATTTATCATTCTCTCAGTCCCCTTGCCCTGCATTAGACGTAACTAGGTCCTCTTAAAAACATATTAGAATAATATTAGCAAATCTGTTTCTTGAATTCACGCAGTATGTTCTGGTATGTAAAATCTTAACTCTGGCTGTTATTATGAACACCGAACAGACACACAGTATCTCTTCACTCGGACTTAGATAGTTCACATAGATCACGAGCAGGCGAGGTCAGAGGTGACTATTGATCTCTATATTGGTAACAAGCTATTCTCTTGTAGGTAATAGGATAATCTAATAGATTGTCAGTTTGATCAACGATACAATTACTAGAGCTATTTGTTTGTTATTGCTTTGGTCTATACCGCGTGATGTATCGATATCGGTTTGGACGGAAAAAAGCTCAACAAAGGAACAACGATGTCTTATGAATGGTTCAAATTGGGAAGCAAGTTTCTACGTTTTATTGAAAATAAAATAAAAACTTAACAAGTGTACGGTCGGCCAAATTAATGGTTTATCACTTTTCATCCAACTTTCTATCAAATGAAAAGTTGGAATTGTTTGATTCCATTTTCCACCTATACGCTCACAATCTTGCTAAATGTGGCCTGTAGGTGCCTGTTACCTTAGGCTCTGCCTACCCCGTAAGGGATGAAGACGTGATTTGTGTGTATGTGGCTTTGCGCACTGAGTTTCGTTGAAATATAAAAATTTGACAAACTTTAATTTGTACGTTTTTCTATGCGCAAATATAACTACCTCTACCACTTCACAAGATCATATTAGTCAGGCACCATGCCAGTCAGCCAGATTCCAGTTTCGTTTCTCTTATTCAAGGTACGGAACCCTTACAACTATTCATTATCCAGCAAGTCAACTAACTACGAACTTCAGAAGCGTGTGTTGTTTGCAGTGTACATCAAACAGGGCTGTGTAACTATGTTGCTTTGGAAATTATCCAAGTTCTTACGAGTTGACTCTACATCGCCGTGTTGTTCTGCCCCGTGAGAAATTAAACGTTCCTACGCAAACAATGTACGATACGCCAAATGGAAATTTCTTGTAAGTTTTTTTTATTGTTTAAGGTTACGAGTGGCTCCTATGCAAATACGCCGACTTGTAAACGGCCTGGAGGGCTTTAACTACAAGTTTGATGTTGATAATTCCGGGTCGACGACCTTACGCGCACGACTGACTAACTGGGATTTTCTTGTACCGACAACATGGGAATACCGCCTTTAGATAAATTGAAAACAAATTTTTTGGGAGTTAGCGTTGGCGCAGGAGGCCAAAATCATTAAAACGATTAAATGCTCTATGTTTTTTTTTAATTGACTATTAATCTACTAACACGAATAATGCGTTTTTTATTATTTTTCTATGTGAAGTCGGCAATTAATTTGCCATTATTCCAATCCGCATACGCAATCAGCTTCTACTTTAAGTACCTACTACTAACACCAAATCTCGTACAATTAACGAGTTGTAGCCGTGAGTACAAACCCGTGGAGGAAATCTATTTAACTTAAACAATGTCGAAGGAATTTCTTCCGTATTTTAATATTGATTGAACATTGAAGTTGTTAAATTCTCGTTACGAGGAATGCCTTTGGCAAATTCTCAAATACGGAGTCTAAATACTTGGAATTTCATTAAAGTTTAGTGCCACCACAATGCAAACATCCGAGGCGCCCGAGCCCGCATTTAGTTAGCGTGTTTATGGCAAAACAAAGCGCCCAATTGAGCTGAATCTGGTATTTATACGTATAATTTTCTTGATCACGATAGATGAAATTGCGTAGTAAGTACCTATTGCATAGACACCAACGCTAGCAGCTGATATCGGAACCACTCTCACTGGTGTACGTGTGATCAGGGGCCCTACAAGGAAACCACAACCTATTTAGATAAGAACTACCGCATGCTGCAGTTTGTGCAAGTAATTGCCGCTAAAGTAGGCAAGTTACAAAAGGAATCCTTTTGTACCAATAAAGTTCAAATATCCTAACCATAAACGTTACATAATAATTCAAATACTTAGTAACTACATAGTTATTTATTTTACAAATGTCAACTACCTACTTAATTTACGTTCGTTTTCTTTTTATCTACCAGTATCTCATTACTGCACTTGCCCACTTCATTTAATTGCCAATTACTGATTCCTTTGATCTTATTTATTGTTTCGGGATCAGATTTTCCCTTTATTATACAAAGAACGTTTATTGCCCATAATTTGGTTTGCCAACAGGTGCTCGTAAAAAATGTCCATAAAAATAAATCAGTAAGAAGGTATCTACTTTTTCTCTATAATTGTCCGATCAATAACATACAAAATGGACAAGAGGTGCGCTATTAAACTATTACGGCGCGCTGAGTAAATATACATTATTTAAGAAGGCATGCATTGCGTTGCGTTAGGTACATAAAGAGCAAGAAGACTCAAGTGGGTTAGTTAAAGTAGTATTCCAGATCAAGATGCTTACTTATGCGAATGGAAAACTTTGATAAACTGTTTTCATCTTCCATCCTTTAATTTGTTAGTGTTACCTATATCGCATCGTTGCCGTGATGCCGTGTCACTTTGATGCATCGCGGGCTTAGGTCAGAATACTGCGAGAAACCGACACCATGAAGATAGTAGGGCTTAGGTAATAGGTAGTAAGCTAACTCTATTGCCTCAGTTAGGTACCTGACTGTTCAGCTTCTGTATGAGAATAGTTGGAAGCGACAGATTATGTAGCTAATTCCCCACATGAACTCGCCTGTCCTATCGCCCACATCGAGGATCACGATGTCACTTCCGAAAACGTCACAACTGGCAACGTCGGCCTCAACGCACGAAGCGCTTAACTTGGCCGGAATAACAATCGCACCGTGGGAACTCGCTTTTAACGCCACGATTATTATGAAACGCCTCCACCGAGGATGTTTCACCTAAAGCTAAATAACCTTACTAAGTAGTCGCCGCTGCATAATAATAAACAGACCGTGTGAATTGACAACGGTTGTTGCGTCAGACGATGACTGCTGACATTCTGCTGTATGATGCGATCCCGAAGTTAATCAATTGTGTAATCTACCATTATACGAAGAGGAAGTTCATTTTCAATTATGAATAGGCAGAGCATTGAATCACAATATTTTAACAACAAACTGCTGGTCAGCGTATTGATTTCATCTACGGTTCCATAACTAGGCTTGGGCTTCGGAGTCTTGAAATTGAAAAAATAAAACGAAATTATCTTGAGTTTTACTACGAAATAATAAATGGTGTGTAGGTATGTGCTCAATCGGTACTTAAACCGCGTGGGAACTTAAGCCAAAGTTCTTTCGCTTTGAAGGAAACCTGTGCCCAGTATGCCAAAGACTTGTGACAATTAATGAAATTTAACAAATCAGCTAAAGAAATGCATTGTTATGGACAGCACTAGTATGTTATGGACAGCACTAGTAAAACATAGGTATTGTTGTCTGTGGGCTGGAGGTTTGTCAAATCTATGATATATGGCGGCTATGTAAACTTATTCTACTAATGTAAATCTTTAATAATAAAGTCAATAATACCTATAACGAAGGCGTCTTATTAATACTACATGCATCTTCCAAAATGAATTATGTAAATAAATATTGACGAGACGTGACGCGAGAGCGCAAAAGCTGCAAAGGGTTAGCGATTGACGATAAAGATTGCATACAGAGTGCAGGGTCGAAGTACAGACGTGCAATACCCCCGGAGGATATTGAACCTGCCACCCGGACACCCGCATTGCATAGAGCGACGTAAACCCGCTCAAACAATGCAATTTCAGAGCTTAATAGATTTTAACAAAAGAGATCGCAAAATTTTAGGAAATACGATCGACTGTCATAATTTTTTTAAATATTTTATATGTTTATCGGTTATCGAGAGATCTTGGCAGGTTCAAATTAAATATGTACCTACTTAACTGGAGTCACAAACAACAATGCCCACAATAAACCATACTCCATTATCGTTATCTATGATATTCCTAGCCATCATTTTATTGATTGAAGTATAATGATATTAGAAGCTTTAAATGAATCGTAATATGCAATTATGATATCAATAATATCAATCAATCCATTTAGATTATAATATTTCTATAAACCTTCCTCCTTAATCACTCTATCTATTGAAAAAAACCGCATCAAAATCCATAGTTTTAAAGATCTAAGCATACATAGGGACCGACAGACAGCTGAAAGCAACTTTGTTTTATACTATTTAGTGATATTTTATTCATTATGTATTAGTTTATCGTATTTATCAATAGATTAAATAAACTACACATAATAATGTGTAGTTTATTATATCTTGCATTATTTAAAATTTTGGCAAATAGGATTATTTTATGTTTCAATAATTCTTTTACTTTGTCTACGCTTGCTTAATACCTATGTCCTGTCAATCGTTCAAAGTTTAACTGGAAGAAATCCCTGTTAGGGAACAGTTCGCCCTTATACATTTGTGTTGTCTTGTATTTATCTTCTTCATGTGTTTTATGTGCAGTAAAGAGTTATACATACATACATACTCAATAGCACCACCAAATAGTATGATGAGATGATGTTGCATGCTACACTGCTGATTTTCAGACTGACCCTTTTGGTCATAAAATTTATCCAGACTAACTAAGTGTTCTAAATGTAACTAAATGTTCAGATGACAAGAACATCAGAGGGAAAAAACTTAATCAACAGACAAAGAAAGAAATCTATGAAAAATCAATGTTCCTACCAGTTTGCATGGTAACGATTGTGCAGTAATGTGTAAATACTATTATTAAACCAAGCAGGCCTGTCCTAAATTTATTAGAACCCAAGACGCAGCATAATAAATTTAGGGCAAAGTTTAGTCTTATGTGTATGTGAATAGCTTTTGAATTAAATTAAGTTTCAAATTGAGAAGTCTCATAAGGCTAAAAACGAAATTACGAAATCATAGCAGTTATATTTAACAGTCAGATATTCAAAAAGCTATTTTTATTTGAATTTATTATAGGTATATTATGCTTTGCCCAATGCATAAATACCAAAATTTGATAAATTTTAATTTCCTGATAGCACTTATGTACATACATTTGTATAGCTTATCATTATCAATTAGTATGACCTAAAATGTTATAATAATTCAATTCATTTCATTAATAATGCAATGCATCATTACTGAAAAATAATACTAAACCTTTTCAACAACAAGCCTAGCTAAATAAATTAATTTTGAATTTTATGCCATTACACATATGCTCTCCGGTAAAGATTTATAAGTTGTTGGAAATAGAAAGGTTCAAACACATCAGGTCATCAACGAAAAAAACATATCAGGTCATCAAAAAGTCCATAAACAAAATTATAATGAGCATGGAAGAGAACCAAACTTATATAACAATATTTATAATTGAGAGTGTGGTGTGGAGTGGTAACCAAATTTGGGAACATTGTTCCCAGATATAATAAACTTGCTACAAACAGTGTAATTCAATCATATACAGAATAGCTAATATTCCGCAGAATTCCATGCCAATAGCGAAAACTAGGCAAAAGTATTCAGCCAGCACAGCATGTCAAGCCAGGAAGTAGTTTTCTTTTTTCCAAGTGCCTTTTCTTTGAAGCTGGAGAAAAATCTATCAGAAGAAAAGGAGTGTATGTCCTCCTTATTCCCTAAAAATACAAGAAGTATTTCTAAGCCATGTCTGCATTATTATTACTGTAATTCTTGTGCATACAGTTATTTGCCAGTTTTTGTTAATTTTTGTAATACAGAAATTTATTACATTTTTACGATATATATATTTAATGGATGGATACAAACAACACATATTATAAAATCAATCAATAGTGTTGTTTTACTCATTATCTAACTACAAAAAAATATATACACTAGATAGATAGATTGTTTTCAACTAAATATGACACAAGTAGCGGAATAAGCCTAATCAAATAATAGCCTTATATTTGTTGCAAGTCAATTATTTATATTTGGGTGGATCAACAATTTCTTGCTGTTATTCTGTCCCTTCAGCAAGGGCACAAAAGTAGTACAGTTAGATGACCAATTATGGAAGAGGCTTAAATGCACCACAAAAATACATGTTTGGTAAATAAACCTGTAAATTTATGTTTTAAAGTGTGAGCGAGGAGAACGTAACCATAGCAACGAGTGGCAAGAAAAAGTTGATCCACCCATTTAGTTATACATTATCTAACAAAGAAACATATTCTAAGAAAAATATTCTAGTTTTTTTGGGAAAGCAATTTAGTGGTTTGACTGGTTACTACACAAATGCTAAATAAATTTAATAGTTATATTAATGCTAAAACAATTTGTTTTTCCCAGTTGACCCCAGCCAGGTTCCGAAATGAGTATTTATATTTCGGTAAATCACAAAATCCAACTGTAGTATTATGATTGTTGGTTCGCAACACAAATCATTTAATTATATTTATGTTAGTATTGTTGTTAAACTGTCTCCAACTTATTTCTTTGTCTTAATGGTTGTCTGGTAGAGATTACTAATAAGCAATAAGACCGCCTATTGTCTACTTTGTTCCTTGTTTCTGTATTTTTTCATTTCATATTTGTTCAATAAAGAGTATTTGTATTGTATTGTATATGATGAATGTTACCAACAATCTAAATACTTATTGATTTCCGTCTTTATTCTATAAACAGTTAGATAATCAGATTACGGTATCTTTATTTTAAAGTAATGGATTTAACAGTGATAATAAAAATAATTAAAATATAACTGGTAGCCTGATAGCAGGTTCCACTTTTATTGAATATAATAAATTGATATAAATTTTGCAACAAAACTCTCACTTGTAATTTTTTATGTTACATGAATTCCTACTTTGGAACTCTCTCAAATACCTACTTTTATGTCATAAAAGCTATTATAAAAATGTATTACTGAGGACTAGTTGAAAAATGCAGTATAAAATGATAAATTTCGTAACTGTTAAATATCTTGGTTCTAGATGCTATTCAGGTCAGATTAAAATGAACTTAGAACTGTAAATTTTGAAGGCAAGTAGGAAGAAGCACACATTTTCTATCAGCTCTTGTGCAAGTGCAATTTTTGGAGATTAAATTAATAGAATAAAATCATAAATAAGCTGGGTATTTGCAGAACTGGTGAGAAAACCCAACCATTTAAACTAAATTCAAACTTTTGGTTTATGAGGCTAACAATAAAAGCAAATGAATTTATTATCATAATTTAACAAGACACTCACCTCACTGAAGGCCATCACTGTGGCCGGGGGCTCTTGCAGTTCCAACCTTTCAATTTATTTTATCACAGTTACCAAAACAAATAGTTCACGCTTTTGTTTCCCAACATTGAAAACAGTCCCGACATCTAACATCCCCACGGCAGAAATACATCTGAACTCAGCAACTGCACTCACTGCGCAAGAACAAAATTTTAATTTTGACTAAAACGAAAACACCTGACCAAATCACAAATCACTGAAAGATCCAACATTCCTCAGGTGGGTTAGTTAAACACAGATATTTTTAACCACTTGCAATACCTACAACACAGTCACGCTATTCATAGATTTTAATAAATATTTTATTAGTCAAGTTAATAGAAAAGAGAAGTTCGAAAATGACACCGAATGAGTGAAATAACATCGAAAGAACTATCCAACCGGAGATGAACTCGCCATCTTGCTTTCATGTCATAACGAATGTTACAAGAGTAGAAAAAAACTTGAATTTTCCCTCGTCATTGAATATTATTGGAAAAAACTGGCAACTCACTCGGTATACAGAAGCGTTCAGTTTATTAAGTTTGACTTACGAAAAATAAGCAATCAATCAAATGTAAATAAATCTCTTTAGTGGTTGCATAATAATAAAATTCGTCAATAATAAAGTACTGGTGTTTTCCGGTTCATTATCATGAAGCAAATATACATTTTAATTGATTATGTTGGTGAACATGAACGTAGACTAATTTTGTTTGGTATTTTAAGAGCATTGTAAAGAGTGTTTTTCTCAATAGACATAACATAACCCGGTAAAAGTTCAAAATCGAGTTGAAGCCAGGTTGAAGCATAGTTGAAGTAAAAAAATATTGAATCTATGATATTATAGTGGTGTATAGGCGTGGTTCAAGTAAGGTGGAAGTCAGAAGATGTTCAAGATGTTTCATGGACAATTAAATCACTTGACAAACCTCACTGAGTACTGTTAAATAAAGTACTGAGGTGTCACATTAGTCTCTCAAAGTCATCTCGCCAAATAAGGCCACACCTACGGTGCCGGTGTGATGTTATTTTGAAATGATAGTTTAGCTCTACTCGATAAAAGACGGCGATACCAAACTTTACCCGTTATGGGACTGATTTTCATTCCTCATATATTTTATGCACTTGCAGATACCCATGGAGTTACAATTCGTTGAGTAGAGCGTAACATGAGCGTAACTGACATCTGTCTGCTTAATAGTTTGTAGGTGGCAGATTAGCTAGAAGCCACGGCCTCTGTTTTTGGCGCATGAATTTAAAACCTTGTATTTGATATATGTCAGTAAAGAATTATATTTTACTATGAATGGATTCTTTTAATCTCTAGTATATAATATATCTTACACTGGTGACCCCATGTGAATTAGAACTATATCGTTATTGTTTCGCTGGTTCGAGTTAAACAAACTTTTAACATGGGCAACGACGGCGAATCATCAAATAGTGCATGCCGAGTATCCATACGCGTGCCGCCGTTCTGGCCGGAGCGAGCCGACTTGTGGTTCATTCAGCTGGAGGCGCAATTCGCTATTTCGGGAGTTACTGCGGACAGCACCAAGTTCTACCATGTTATCTCGCAATTAGAGCAGAAATATTTAATTCAAGTGGAAGATGTAGTGAATAACCCTCCTACAGATGGAAAATACGAAAAGATTAAGAACACTTTAATTTCTCGGTTGACACCATCTAAAAAGGATCGTCTTCATCATGTCGTCAGATATGAAGAGTTAGGCGATCGGAAGCCTTCACAACTTTTGCGCCATATGCGCAGTCTCGGGGGATCAGCCGTCACAGAGGAAATGTTACTGTTCCTGTGGTCCTCGCGTCTGCCATCTCCGGTCCAGGCATTCGTTGTAACTCAACCTGCTACTATGGATTTGGATACTTTGGCTGAGCTGGCAGATAAGGTCAACGAAGTATCGATGCAACCAGCGCTTAACCAAGTAACTGCCACAGTTCAGCCAGCGCATGCGCCATCTACGTCTTCTGATTCGCTAGAAGAACTAGTGCAACGTTTTGAGAATCTTTCGCAGCAAGTTGCGGAGCTATCAGTGGACAGTTTGCGGCAACGTCGTGATGTATCGAAGAAGCTGCGCAACGAAGATCGTTATGGTGGTGCGAGTTCTACAACTTTCAAGCTCTGCTGGTACCATCGCTGTTTTAAAAATCGAGCTTCGAAATGCATTCCACCTTGTGCATGGAAAAACGTTTCGACATCGGGAAATGCGACGGGCAGGCGTTAGGGCCAGATAGCTTCTGCCCACTGAACTCTGGCTGCCCTACTCGTCTATTTGTGACAGATCGGTCAAGTAAAAAGCAATTTCTCGTCGATACTGGCTCGGACCTATGTGTTTATCCTCGAAAAGCGTTACCAGATCGCAGAGCAAAGACCAATTACGAACTGTTTGCTGCCAACGGGACCATAATTGAGACGTACGGATGGATTCAGCTGCATTTGGATTTTGGCCTTCAACGTGACATTACCTGGCGATTTATAGTAGCAGACGTCACAAAGCCAATTATTGGCGTGGATTTGCTGACATTTTACAACCTTTTGGTTGATACGCGCAATCGTCGGCTAATTGATGGTACAACGTCACGAAGCACCGAAGGAACCCTTGCACACCTTCCTGTCCTGCAAGTTAGAGCTGTTTTTGGAGCATCACGTTTTCATGACGTATTGGAACGATATCCAATCATAACACGTCCGGCATGCAACCCTCATGAAGTCCGGGTAAAGCACAATACGGTTCATTATATACGTACCTCTCCTGGCCCTCCTGTGTCATGTAAACCCCGTCGTCTTGCTCCTGACCGTCTTTTGATAGCTAAACGAGAATTTCAAGACATGATTGACAACGGCATAGCCAGGCCATCAGATAGTCCATGGAGCTCGGCTCTTCATTTAGTTCCTAAGAAGACAAGCGGATGGCGTCCGTGTGGAGATTATCGTGCTCTAAATGCACGAACTATTCCGGATCGTTATCCTATAAGACATATTGCAGATTTTGCCAACCAACTGTCTGGGTGCAGCATTTTCACAACTCTGGATTTGGTGAAGGCATACAATCAGATTCCGATTTATGCTGAAGATATTGGAAAGACAGCCATCACGACCCCGTTTGGTTTGTTTGAGTTCCCATTCATGGGCTTTGGTTTGAGAAATGCAGGTCAGACATTCCAGAGGTTTATGGACGAAGTACTCAGGGGTTTAGAGTTTGCTTTTCCATATTTGGATGACGTTTTGATAGCCTCTCGGTCAGATGAAGAGCACGAAAGGCACTTGAGTCAAGTTTTTGAGCGATTCACGAAATACGGCGTTCTGATTAATCCGGCTAAGTGTGTCCTCGCACAGACAAGCGTTAAATTTCTTGGATATCACATAGATCGCTTCGGTAGCAGACCTCTGCCGGATAAAGTTCAAGCTATAGCAGAGTTTCCCCAGCCCAGGACTTACCGAGAGCTGAGACGTTACTTAGGGATGTTGAATTTTTATCGGCGATTTATTCCGCACGCCGCGCATGTTCAAGCCCCTTTGCATCGGCTATTCTCCGGGCCTAAAATCAAACCCTCAGCCCTCATTCCTTGGACGGCGGAGCTGATTGACGCATTTGTGACTTCTAAAAAGAGCCTGGCTGATGCTGCGTTACTGGGACATCCTGACTCCTCAGCTGAAATAGCATTATTTACGGACGCTTCGGACACAGCTGTTGGTGCAGTTTTGCAGCAAAGAAATCGTAACAGTAATCGTTGGGAGCCTTTAGGATTTTATTCCCAGAAGTTACATCCTGCCCAGTTGAAATATAGTCCTTACGACCGGGAACTGCTTGCTATTTACAACGCCGTGAAGCATTTTAGATTCATGTTAGAGGCTAGAGCGTTTATTATTTACACCGACCACAAGCCTCTCACATCTGCCTTTAGTACACGTCGTGATAACTGCTCACCGCGTCAGTTTAGGCATTTAGATTTTATCGGCCAGTTCAGTACTGATATTAGGCACGTATCCGGAAAGCATAATGTTGTTGCGGATACGCTTTCTCGTATTGATGCCATAACTGCAGTACCCCTGGACTACGCTGCTCTTTCACGTTCCCAGAATCAAGATCACGAGCTGCAAGAACTTCTTCGTAACGGGACTGCACTTAAATTACAGAAGATACACGTTCCCGGGTTTGCCTCATCAATAATCTGCGATACTTCGACACAATTACCTCGTCCGTATCTTACGTCTGAATTTCGACAAATGGTGTTTAACACATTACATAACCTTAGTCACCCCGGCGTTTCAGCATCGGCGCTGCTAGTAGCAAAGCGTTTTGTTTGGCCGGGCGTGCGTCGGGACTGCAGAGAGTGGGCGAGACAGTGTCTTCGTTGCCAGCGCAGTAAAATAACTAGACATGTTAAGGCACCCTTGTCAGCTTTTACTTCTCCGACTCAGCGCTTTGCACACGTGCATATGGATTTGGTTGGGCCTCTTCCGATGTCGGATGGCTATCAATATTGGCTCACTGTAATAGATAGGTTTACTAGATGGCCCGAGGTTTATCCTTTGAAGGATATAACTGCTGAAACGGTTGCCAAAACCTTTGTTGCCGAGTGGGTATCTCGTTTTGGTTGCCCAGTTCAAATTTCAACGGACCGCGGACGGCAGTTTGAAAGTCTTTTGTTTAAGTCTTTGGCAAATATTCTTGGCGCCAGACATTCTCCAACTACTGCTTATCATCCAGAAGCGAATGGCATTGTGGAGCGTCTGCATCGCCAGTTGAAATCCGCCATTATGTGCCACCAAAATTCAAATTGGTCAGAGGTACTTCCCCTAGTCTTGCTCGGAATTCGTTCTGCATGGAAAGAAAATCTTCAGTCGTCTGTGGCAGAGCTAGTTTATGGCGAGCCGTTGCGTCTGCCTGGAGAGCTTTTCATGCCGAGTAACGATTGTTTACTGGATATTACTGATTTTACTTCCCGTCTGCGTAATCATATGGCTAGATTGCTACCGCAGCCTGCTACGTGGAACTCTGGAAACAGGGCGTTTTACGTTCCTAAAGGGCTCGAGATCGCCACGCATGTATTTTTGCGAGAAGGAATGTCTCGTAGGTCATTACAGCCTCCTTATGTTGGCCCGTACAAGGTCTTAGAACGAGGAACGAAAACATTCAAGCTTGATATTGGCGGCAAGGCAGTGACTGTTTCTATTGATAGGGTTAAACCGGCCCATTTCATAGAAGATGAAACACCAGTACAAGCTGATTCTCCATCAATCATTCCCAATCCTGTCGGCCTGCCTGCGCCAGTGCTAAGAATACCTCTGCCTCCAGCTCCAGAACAGACTACGCGCACTGGGCGTTGTATCCGTCGCCCGTCGCGGTTCCTCTCTGGAGTGTCGGTCTCCGAGGGGGGCTGATGTAGGTGGCAGATTAGCTAGAAGCCACGGCCTCTGTTTTTGGCGCATGAATTTAAAACCTTGTATTTGATATATGTCAGTAAAGAATTATATTTTACTATGAATGGATTCTTTTAATCTCTAGTATATAATATATCTTACAGTTAATTATTGTGGGTGATCTTATCACCTACATTATTTATCGCTTTCAGGTAGGTTATGTAGGTACGTGCAATGAGCACTCAAAAATGTATAACCGAGCAACAAAGTAGAAGCTGATAATTGAAGAAGACACAACTGAGTTAGCTTTAACCTGATACTGTCGGCTATAGAAATAATTATGGCAAAATTTGAACGCCGTTAATTGGCTTCAGACACGCACTTCCTGGAGTTTATTAATTTTCCCTTCGTTTTTGTGTGTGGAATGATGATGTCAAGACTACAATATAATCAGCTCTTTCTAAAGTTGTATTCTAATCTCCATTATTAAAGGAAGCATAAGGAAGTGCCAACTTTGAGGGTTCTATCTAACCATAAATTCACCATGTGTTTTCCTCTTTGAAAAACATTGCACGCATCTTGCACAGCACAGCAGAGCACCTCAGATCAATTACTAAAGCCTAGATACCGCCCTAATATCAAAACAATGTTACATATAGCTTGACCGTTTACTCATACGACGTTTGATAATGGGAGAAAAGGTAGTCTATATATTTCTTAGGTACTCAAAACTACAAGGTTGTACACTGTTCCTCCACTGTTCAAAATCCATAGAGATGTAGCAAAAAGTTTTATCGAAAGATTATTATCGATATTTTGAGATTGTGTATGGTCTTCTGGTGTGGATGGATTTTCGGTATGGAGCATAACGCGGTAAAAAGGCGATGCCTCCTTATGACTATTTAAATGATCGCGGGGTTCTAGTCAGAATAATGTATGGCTAGGGTGGTAGCAGAATACCCCGTACCCCGGCTTTAAATGAAATTTCGAGAAATCCCTGGATATCAAACAGCGGTTTCAAATAAATAATTTAATCGTTCAGAGATTTTTTTTCAAGTCAGTAAAAAGTATCTGTAATTGAATAGACTGTAAGAGAGAAGGTTGTTATTGTAAATTGTACCACCGTCTACCCATTTTCTTACCTTGGTATTTGTACACCCTATACGAGTTTAAAACGTAGATTCTTGATGTGGTGTCGCCAGTGCCGATAAAGCTGTGACCGCCACCGACAAAGCGTCGCTGTCCACTAAGATAATGGATAGACTTTATTTAGCATAAAATAAATTGCTTTGGTATTTAGAGGATATTCAGAGGCTCAGACTTACGCTCAAAATTGCAATTAGTATGGCCTTAATCTGAGGTTTGCCCTTCAATTTTTAAATTCGGCATGGAATAAAAAAACAAAAATCTGGACATGTTCACATAATATATTAAATTTACATTTTCAGTTAAAATCAATAACATCTTAGCATTACCTACACATCGAAATGTTTTTTAAATGGCATTATTTACATTATTATCCTATTTACTTTTAGATCAGTCATATCGTACAAAAAAAGACGCTTAAATTACAATAATTGCGGTAAACTTGCATTTTTGATATGTTGTTTGGGTACACCTAGATAAGTAATATTCCAGATTTGCAGTTAGTAATACTGTACAGTTTTAAGAATACGTCTTTTTGAAACCTTCTTCACTCTGTCCAAATCTTGTTCCAGCTGACTGACCCGCTTCCTTAATTCTGGACAACATGTAGAACTTGTCGTGGGGTATTCAATCTCAACCTCCATCGGCGCAGGAATTATACTGAAAAAAAAAACTACTGATGACTATCATGTATTTACACATAATTAGGGCCGCCGTCCGGGTTTCACGGGATTTGTCCTAGCTTGGAGAGCATCGTTATATTATATCATTACGTACACCGATAAGTAAGCCTACTAGGTAGACTCCTGAATTAAAAAAAAAACATTATTTAAACTAGCGAGCACCTTTTTTAAATTAAAGTAAAATGGGAATACAATACCTCTCCAAGCCTTGAATCAGATGTTAAAATATGTGTCGTGCTTGTGGTAGCTTGGCATTCATCGACTTCCATAGCGACGGTTGGAATCTAAAAACAGCAAAATGAATAAACGCGTTCAATCAAAATAGCTTTAAGCATTCATTTGAATATAATAATAACACATCTTGATAATAGTCTGTTCCTGCACCTGTCCGATCCTGGAATTAGTTAAAACATGTCTCGTGTTTGTGGTGGTTTGTTTCCCTTGCGGAATAATTTGGCACCACTTAATTTTTAATTTTATTGTTCGTCCATAGGAAATCTGTAATTGTCATTATTACGTCATTATTTATATAAATAATTTAGTCCACAATACAAAGTTTAGGAAAGTAATTCGATATCGATGAAACTGGCAATGAACAGGAACATCACTATCACCCATACCTCATAACCTCTAAGCTATTACAAATTACCTAATTATCTCGAAGATTCATCGCCCTTATTGAGTCCAAAATGTTTATTTGTTACAATAATCAAAGTTTTAGGTTTATAAATTTTAATTCAGCTCAAATTGGTTAGCATATAATATTGAAAACACGTAAAAATGTACTCACCGATGGAAGCTTATATATTCCCGTTCATTTTCTTTGCGAGACGAATGAGATTTACATCCCAAAACAATACAAGCCATTTATACGACCCTTAGGCACACAATACCACTTTCACCTTATTTTAAAACTTTACTGTTAGGTAGAGGTTTATGAAAATCAATCACTGGTCGACTTGCAAATATTTACCTGTCATAACCATTTCAAATACAACTTAATACAGATGACCTGCTGTTCTCAACGGGAAATATGATTTAAAACACTTTTTAATTTAGTAGCGTAAAACTAGACCAAAGAGACCACTTGACATTTCAGGTGTGTACGGCCTGTACAGGCAGACTAGATAATGCTACATTTATCTCTTTCCAGCTTGTTGATTTCTTCATGTGAATTAAGAGATGTACATATTGATGTCACTAGTTAAATTTTAACGCGGTATCTAGGCTTTAGTAATTGATCTGAGCAGAGCACAGAAATTACTTTCTGTCAACTTTAACAACCAAGTAGGCGCCATGTCGTCGCCATGTAGGCGCAAAGTTTTAGGTACTCATGAATAACCATGGTTCACTTTTTATTAATCAACAATTAAAAAAAAACTTTTATTGCGGACGTCACCCAAGACGTTTCGACTGAAACTAAAGATGTCAGAATAAATTTACAGTACAACAAAACCATCTTTTTTAATTTTATTAACGCTATTGCGTGTATTGTAACCTAGTTTTACAAGCAGTGACCTGGTTGCAGGAGGCAAGTGTAATTTCGGTTTATTAATTTCCGCGCAACATCATCCTGCACGATTTGCGATGTACTTAACTCATGACGTCACTCGGGTGCCAGGCAGAGATGCGCCCCAAAGCCTCAATGATAGGCCCCCAGATGTAGGTTAAATATAAAGTAGGTTATTGCACTGCCAGGGTTAAATTTAGACAGGCAGTGGAGCGTGAGCATTCGGGGTAGACACTCGTGTATATCCATCGAAAATGCTCGTTACTTGTTGCAGAAGTCTGGGGCGTAAGCGACGCTCATGGCTATAACAATGGACCTGGAGGAGAGTGTGTCAGACTCTAAGCTGCACAAGGATAGTACAGCTAAGAAGGATCTGCGTCCTTCAAGTGCTGTCTCGCTGTCGAAGTCTGAAAATGGCCCAGGTCTGTCACGTCTTGTCGGTTCCTTTAACGTTTCTGTAATCATATCAAAGCTGCAATCTGACTAACGGCAGCGTGCTAGGGAAGCAATGTTGTTACATTGGAACTTTTATACAAAGCTATCATCATGCTAGTAGGATACCATTTCGCTCATGAACCTTATTAAAAGAACAACCGATCAGGCTCTCTAAAGGCGAACTGCACCAGAAAACCGTCAGTTTATATTCTTAAATAATTGAATTACTGGGGCCTCTTGTGCAATTTTGAATTCAAAAAATGAATTGCCAAACTTGGGTTAAGGTGGACGGTTCCATACATTTTGATTCTACATAACACTGGGTCACCAGTAGTCGGAGATTTAAAGTTGACTCTGGTTCGCGCTGACTCGTCAGACCAATCAGCAAGATTGGTTGAACAGTGATGGATGCTGCCTGACCTTAATAAGTTGATTTGATTACATTAAGTAGGTTTACACGCACGAAAATCCCAAGCAGGGTTCGTACTTAATACTTAAGTACCTACCTACCAAGCTAACAGTTTTCATTGACTTAACCTGAGCATGTAACCTACAAAGGTAATGGACTCATAGTCTTCGTGTTTTTGTCTTCTTCTACTTCATAAACTCTTCACTAGTGTGGGACTGGTTCATGTCATGTCATGACTACCTTAGAATGCCAATTTAAAGACTTTGGTTGCATATATTTGCGATTGGAAACATGATCGTATCAAAGTTAAGAACGCTAAAATACTCCCAGTAGTCCTGATTATGTTAGGTACGTGGCGTGATGTCAGAACCGTCGCCGTCGGTCAGTACCTACCGTCATTACATATTTTTGAATTGTTAGAAACATCGTCATCGACTGACCAGCTGAAGCAGTTCAAGAGTTGGGTGAGCAATGACCGGTGGCATGAGTTGAAGAAAATAGCAGAAAACGCCATGAAAGACCGGAAGGTTTTCATGATCAAAGGCGGTGGGTTCCCAGCTGTGCGTCGGGCACTTCTGGATCGTGGGTGGATTGAGAAATACGAGGCTCACAAGGTACCTATCTAATACCCTTACCTTACGCTTTATCTGATTGGCGGAGCCTTTGCATAATTCTTCGCGATTTCGCGACGCGTGACTGATAGTTAAGCAGTCGTTGCAGAACTAAAATGTTTGTTAGACTAAGTATGTAAGTATGTAGGTATATATCAGTATCAGTATGTAGAAGTCTATCGGATTTATGAATTTTTAATGACTGTCAGTGCGATGCTATTGAGGTATGTGCGATGGTATAGGTAGACACTATTCAAATGAATTAAGTACCTGAGTAGGTATTTTGTGAATTCGGGGTTTTTATCTGAACTAGTACTCGTGTCCACTGGGTTCTTTAGTACGTATATGCAGCTTCATACAAAACAACAAAATTTAGTGGTTTATCACTAGATACTTATTGAGAATTTTCTGTACATTACTATTTCAAGGTCCGTCATCCACCTTCGCACATAGATCCCAAAAGAGCCACAGGGAAGGAACTTTCGAAAGTCGAACGATTGATTCTTTACAAGTTTATGGAGCACCATTCAGTTGATTTTCTTTGGACGACCAAAAGGGACAAGTACGACTGGTTACTCAGCAACAAAGAGGTCGTCATTAGCAGGTAGGTACTTATGTACAGGTTTCCTTTCATCTCTACATTGTATTGGTGCTATAGAATGTCGGCTTTAAATTACCCTTTCAATTATTTAATGCCATTGACCCTCTTCATTTCCCTACTTAAAATCTGACCTCCGCTAAAGTTTTAATACCTAACCTTTAAATTAGATACAATAAATGGTGTAATCAACTCAACATTTCTGAATAGGTTTTGTAGATCGATTTTCACCACCAAGGAAGGTTTGACGGCGTCCTTGACCCAGATGCACTGGTACACAGAGCCAGGAATAGCTTTGACGAAATTCCCTCGCTGCTACAACATCCACAACTCCGACAGCCTTGAAGAATTTATCGAAGACTTCAGAATCACCGCCTGCATCAGCATCCTCAAATGGCTTTCGAATACTTTCCAAGCCAGCAGCGAGCAGAACCTAGTCGTTAGTAATGGGAAGGTCCCATTCTCAGCCATCGAGTTCGCATTGACTAGACTGAACGAATACATATCTTTCTTCACCCACAAAGACATAGACGATACCGAGGACCAATCTCAGCATGTCTGGGAGCATGAATGGGACCAATTCCTCACTCATCATTATCTACTTGTACACGAAAAGGCTAAGTTTGCTGAGGACAAAAATACCAGTTTAAGGTAAGGTTTATTTTAATGACGCTGATGTCATAATCGGGCTCCGGACATAAATCAGAAATATCACATATTTACACGGCTATAGCGAGACATTACGCAATTTGGCTTGATTTATTATTAATTATGATTCATCGTTTGTTTTAACGTAGTTACCTACCTAACTCCGGGCACGGTGTGATAACAAAATCAAACATTCCGCGAAAGGATATTTTATAATTAGGTCATGTAGTTAGAGTCCCTTGAGATATACCTACTTATCTAAATAGCAGTAAGTAAATCTCGGGAAGTGAATGTGTATCAAATCTAGATATCGACGGGGAAGAACCAAGATCTATCTTACAAATTTTAATTATTGTAGTTTGAATTCTATAGAGAGAACCAATACCTATCTTACATTAAGCCGAAATTACAAGATAGGAGAACTTGGTTCTTCCCCGCCGATATACGTAAATTTAGGTACCTACTTATTACTTATACCACAAGATATAATACTGACATACAGTCAAAAGTTACGCATCAAGCGAAACACATAAACAACTGCTGTATCCATTTTTTAAATCGTCAATATTTCGGTATTATAATGACAATCAGTTAGATCACCGTTTACGGTATGCACCGGTGTAAACAAATAGTTTAATAATAGGGAATATTTATGTTTTTTGTTTATTACTTATAATAATCATTTGCATCTCTATAACACAGAAAAATATATAAACAGGCTTGAAAATATTCAAATTATTTAGTAGTGATATTCAAAACCCCGCCATTGAGCGTGCGCTTTTTTGATGATGTCATTTGTCATATCCCGTGTTTAAGGAAAAATGAGTATTTTTTTGTATTTTTGTACCTATGTTTGTTATTGATTCACTGAAAAATTACTGGACCTATTGCTACATTATCCCCAAGTAACATAAGCTATTGAATATTTTCAAAAAGTTAGGGATCCGTATGAGAACTTCGATAATATAATAACGAGCATACCTGACCTAACCTAGTTTATAAAAATTCAGTAAAACTTTCTTGAAACCTTTCATATTCATATTTTTGAGGTTTTATGAAATTTTGACGATTGATGATTAATCATCTGAAATAAATAACAGGTTAAGGAAGGTAAATTAAATATAGATTCACTAGAAAGAAATCACCACAAGAATACTGTTTTTAAATTAATTTTCTCACAAACATTACTAACACAATACGAATATCAACGCCTATAAAAATACAAAATTTGTGACATCTGACGTCACATTTCGTTTTGACCAATAGCGACGCGTTTTGTAAGTTTAAATTTTCCTCCCCTATTTTTCACTTTTTACCTAAACAATATTTTATTGGTTTAAATAACAATAAAATAAAAGATTCTTTGTGCTTAACGAAATGAATTTTATTATTATTATTTACTACTATTGTTGGTACGGGTTTCCGGGTCCTATGGGGACCCGGCCCGGTCATTTGAAAGGTATTCATGGGGCGGCCAACACGAAGAGGCCCTTGGTACCATCTATACTAATATTATAAAGAGGAAAGATTTGTACCTATTTTTGTATGTTTGTATGTTTGTAATGAATAGGCTCAAAAAGTACTGGGCCGATCTGGATGAAATTTGGAACATAGATAGATTATAGTCTGGAATAACACATAGGCTACTTTTTATCCCGGAAAATTGCGTGATTCCCGCGGGATAGCGATAAACGAATTCTATGCAAACGAAGTTGCGGGCAACGGCTAGTATAATATAAATATGAGATGCGCGCATCTATGGAGGGCTATCCGCTATCCCCGACTTAATACATCATGAGGATGTGCTAGCGGACAGCCCGCCACTGTTGCACTATTGCCAGGTATTATTTGGTTCCTAAGCCTAAACAGTCTGTTAAAAAAGGTTAAATAGCTAGCTTATTTTATGTATGCCCCGACATGGCATGACAGCATATTTCCCCGATGTCGTTACCATGCTTAAGTGGATGGTATGACAAATCTAATGCGTCGCAAAAGTACCTACGGTTAAAATGTTAACTAAGTGGCTCCTTAAGTTTATTTTCTAGTAGGTAGATATTGCCTGCTTAAACTGAGATCGCTTATTATTTGGTTGTTATAAATACATTTCATTACACAGTTTTGGTAATTTCAGTTATTAACTTATTTAGAAATCCCTATTTTTCCAGGCAACTGGAACGAAGAGCTTGCAAAGTTCTAGCTACAATGACAAAGTATTGGCCACAAATAGACATCGACGGTGTCCTCAACATTTGGATAGTGAAACCTGGTGCCAAATGCCGCGGCCGAGGCATTCAGCTGATGAACAATATAAAAGATATCATAGGACTCATAAATATTCCCACTGCTCAGAAAAGCCGATATGTTGTGCAAAAATATATTGGTAATGAGGGTTAAATGATTTAAAAATATGATTTTGAACACGCAATCTTCAATAGTAGTTATTTAATTCAAATATCTTGTCCGCTTAGATCTCTCCGATAGGTTCCTACTACTGGTAGTATGTTAATTTGAGCAATAGCATTAGTGTTGTGCAGGCAGAAGAAAGTGGAACATTTCGCTTCCCACACGCTTCAGATCGAATAAATATTAGAAACTGGTTCGAGATTAAAAAAAACAATATGCGTTTTCAGAGAATCCGCTTGTCGTTTATGATACTAAATTTGATATACGGCAATGGTTCCTCATCACTAACTGCCAACCGTTGACGATTTGGGTTTACAAGTGAGTTATTTTATTATTTCGTACTCTTGTGTCGACCTTTTGGTTTCGTATGCATAACAAGGTGTATGTTCGTGTTTTCCAGAGATAGTTATCTAAGATTTAGCTCGCAAATATTCAGCCTGTCGAATTATCATGAGTCTGTTCATCTTACAAATAATGCTGTACAAACCAAATACAAAAACAACGGCGAGAGAGACAAGGCGCTTCCTGATGAAAACATGTGGGACTGTCATACTTTCAAGGCTTATTTGAGGTAAATAAAGGAAAAATTACAAGGTTTTTAAGTAGTCTCCAAATTTTTAAAGATATTATTTCTTTAACCAAAAGACAGATTGGAAAACATGAGCTGTGGGAGTCGAAAATATATCCTGGGATTAAGCAGTGCCTAATAGGAGCGATGCTAGCGTGCCAGGAGTCGATGGACAAAAGACAGAATAGCTTCGAACTTTACGGAGCAGACTTCATGCTGACCGAGGATTTCACGCCATGGCTAATAGAGATCAACTCTAGCCCTGACTTAGCTCCGACCACTTCGGTCACAGCGCGGCTGTGTCCTCAATGTCTAGAGGATGTCATCAAAGGTAAAACTTGCGAAGTTTTAAAACCCGAATGTCTCTTACGCCTGCATTGCATTCGATTTTCTTTCTATGTTGACAGTTGTGCTGGATCGACGGTATAATCCCGAAGCCGATACAGGAACGTTTGAGTTGGCTTATAGACAAACTATTCCTAAAGCTCCAGCGTACCTAGGTTTGTCCTTGTGCATTAACGGCAAAAGGCTCATAAAGAAATCGTCCAGACAGCATAGACATGAGCCGAGAAGCCAAGAACCTTTGGCACCGCGAGTGCCTTCTGGAGATACAATTGCAGAGCCTGATCAACCGGTGCCTCCGGAATATAATGGACCCATTATCACAGACTTCCTCTCGTGGCTAAATCCTTACGATGCTATACCCCTCAACAAGGACAATATGGCTCTAGGACCCAAGGAATCTCTTACGGTACGCCAAGCCATTACAGTCGTAAAAACGGGTCTCGCGTTTAAAAATAATTTGAAAAAACGTAATTCCTCCGCGATCTCTTCTAGGCCCCATCGGGGACGAAGAGAAAAAATTATAGAGTGTAAACGACGCGTCGTGCCCCATTCTTGCTGTCGGCCCGAGGACTCTCAATCCGCCAAACACGCTGGTAAATACCGGACAGAATCGGCCAGCAAAGCGGAGAAGCCCAAGGTCGACAGGTCGGTCGGTAACAAACGTTGCTACATAGATCCAATAGAATGGGAACGAGAAACGGCCAGTATTCTCCGCTCAACTATTTCCGTGCAGAATAAAATTGCTAACAGATTAGAAAACATTGTTCCATTGCGGCAAACTAAGTCGAGTATAGTTAGTTCGAGTCACAGGTCGCTATTAGAGCCGCTCAGTTCGCGTAATTGCATTGACGACTCAGATCCGATTAAAAAGCTGAGTGCAGTCGGAAGAAATATTTGTAAATTACGCGATGAAAATAGAGCAAAGCAAAAAGCTATAAAGTTTTCAGAGAGTTGTACCTCCATATACGCTCCGTATCGTGTCGTTATTACCCCACTCAATGATGAGCCAAAAAACAAGAAAAAATAAGAATAAAATTTTCGCATTAATTCTAATAAGTACTATTTTGTTAGAATAAGGACAAATACCCTATAATTGGCAATTTTACTTGGGCAATATGGCATCCAGTTTGTCCGATTTGGTTCGCGAATTGTAGGGGTGCCGATGGGGTGCAGTAATAGAGTAGTTTACTCGATATCTTAATTCTACTTATAGATAATTTAAGTAAATAAAAATTGTAAACAAAATAATTTTAAAGCTCTTTTTAAGTAAAATCTTTAAGATCTGAAAATTGTTATTGATTCTGAAAATTTTGCAATTTACGAAATAGGCTAAGAGCTATATCAAATTTATTCTTGCAAATGTTGGCGTCTTCAAATTCTATCGAGAAAGGGATATTAATAAAGATCAAAATGTTTGTATTGTTTTGTTATTCCAGGTACCCTGCTACCCGGTTCCTCTTCATTCCCGTAACTCCCGAAGATCCCGCTGATCAAGAGGTCCTGGCGACTGACACAGTTACAACCTCAACCTTTTCTAACTTAAAACTATGTGACAGTGCCACGATCTATGACACTGACAATAAAAACATGAATACCTACTGGCCCAGACATTCTTTGTAAATAATGTAAAATGAAATAAAAATAAGCTAACGGTCGACATAAATTATCAAGTGTAAATTTAAAACATTACAATGAATTCTATGTGTAAAAATAATACGATTTATTCAAATGTCGACTGCGATGAGGTATGTGGTTCAATTTTATTACTTAGTAGGTATCTACCGTATTTTATAACAGCGATGCTCTAAAAAATATACCTAACTAAGGAAATAGCTATCCTATTCTATAAATCTTAAGAGATAGGTACTTTGGGTTAAATCTTTGATAGAACAGTAGATTACAGTGTTTATCTGAGTTCCTGCTAATTCATAAGAAATGGGTTCAAAATTGAAACTGTGTGAACTTTGTGCCAAAAGTTGAGATTGTTTTACGGAATTTACGATGTCTACTTCTCACCTAACCTTCCTTACATGGAATAGCGTAATAATGATTATACTATTAGAACATTTTTTCCTGCTTAACGTTATTATAAGTAATTATAACCCAAACTCTACAAGTAGTGGTAAGTGGAGCACTTTTCATAAGTTTGAAAAAGCCTTGAAGCTGGACTAATTTTTTTGATACATTTTTGTTACCTTTTTTCTTATTTTTAGCACATAATATCTTTGTAATTGAAGGCTTCAAAGCATAATCCTATCCATCCGGCATAATGGGGTTACACAAGAAAAAACCAGTTAAAAAAAATCGCAAGAAAGTGAGTAAACAAACGATATAGAAAGATACACACACTATCATAGGTAACCATCTACACGCCAAGTATTTATTTGCCAACCTGACTCCTCAGTGTTAAAAGACGAAATATTATATGAATCCCTGGACGAACATACGCCGACTCTACCTTTTTAATAATGAATGAAAATTCCACGCAACCTACAGTGTAATCTTAATCCCATCAAAAACAAAATGTGAAATGAGGGCCTTGCTCAAAATTAAGAATACCTATACTTCGTTCTTGACTTGGCCGACAAAATCAGTACCCAAAGTGCATGAGAAGACGCTACACACAAACGCTACACACTTTAGTACTTAATGGTTTGTGGCTGTAATATTTTTCTTACCACTATTAAATACATAACAATAGTACACATGTAGCAAAAATCTTAATAATTACCAGACGCGTGCTGATGCGGGAACGTCAGTCAAGAAGAAAACAATATCTTCCTTTGCTAAAACAACGAGAAGTCCCAGTCCAACATTAAAAAACCACCCATGTTACGCCTGCAAAGTAAGTTTAATGCACTGAACTAATAACTTATTTTAGTAGTACCTACTTAATTAATTACCTTCGTTTTGTCTACCTTATCTCTTTTTTCCAATTTTATTGATTTCAGAAAGTGAAAACCATTAACTTCGACAAAGGAGGAGTGAAAAGAATTTATTCTCCATTCACATTGAGTAAACTAGCGGTATCACCAAAACCAACGAAAAAAACTGAAAAGCGAATCCCGCCTTTTGAAAGCCACTATAAATCGTACGGATTATCTCCAAAAGAGAAAATGTACATCATCAACAGTTGCCAGACTAGAACCTCTCAATATACATATCTTAAAAGTTTGGCAGCGGATGCTATAAAATATGGAAAAATATTCACAGTGTATGGCTACTGCAACGCTGTAAGAAAAGCTTTAGCCGAACGCGGATGGGTGGAGAAAATCCCAGCAAGTCGAATGAACTTATCCAGAATACGTAACGGCACATACACAAACAAATCCGATATTCATACCGAACTAGAAAGACTACTCCTCTCAAGTTTAGTAGAAAAATACAGTCCCAATTTTATATGGACATCAAAGGAAGACTTCAAAGATAATACTATAGACATGAGCAGTGATTGCACGACTATTGTGAATAAACTGAGGATAGATGCCGTGTGGACAACCAAGCAGGGGTTGTGCTCATCAATGAAGAGAAACTATTGGTTTTATTTAGAAAATATAGCTGAAGTGAACGGTCCGCGTACGTACAATAGCTATGACTCCGGCGAAATTGAAGGATTCATATCAGACTTTAAGATAACCGCGTGTACTAGCTTGCTAAAGTGGGTGCTCTCGATGGTTGCTAACGACCGTCCTGTATTTGTCCGATCTGGAAAAATATCTATCAATGTCCTCTTATTTGCTCTGAATAGATGTAAAGAATATCTCTTCAGGAAACAGCACAAAGATATCGACCGATCGGTGAATCTGGTAAGCAACGGGCAGTGGAATTCGTTTTTGAAAAAATATTACCAAATAATTTCAAAAGTCGAAGTGTTTGAACATGATAAAAATAATCAATTGCCATTATATTTGGGATATGCAAAATTGTTTTTGAAAGAGATTCTTAGGTATCGACCACAGCTAAGTTGCGAAGGCTGCCACAATATTTGGATAGTAAAACCAGCTCACAATTCTAGAGGTAGAGGCATAACAATGGCTTCTAAGCTGGGCGTGCTTTCTGAGATGTTATGCAAAGCCACCTCAAAATACGTGGTCCAGAAATATATTGGTTTGTTCCCATTTTTTTTATATCATAATTTGTTAATTATTAAATAGTTTTGATATGCCTGGGCTGGGCAAGGCGAGGACCGCGTAGAAATGTTCAGTAGCCAGCAAGAGCGGAATGCTTCTTAAGTTTGGCCATCCCTATGATTAGCCATAGTCCACTATGACTTGTGTAACATTAAGATAGTAATATTTGATATAATATTATGTTTGCAGAAGAGCCTTTGCTCATTTATGACACCAAATTCGATATACGGCAATATTATCTCATCACAAGCACTTCTCCTTTAGTGGTGTGGATGTATCGAGACTGTTATCTAAAGTTTAGTTCACAAAAGTACAGCCTGAGGAACTACCACGAGTCTATTCACCTGACAAACAACGCTGTGCAGAAAAAATACAAAAACTGTGAAACTCGGCACGACGAGCTGCCGTTTAGTAATATGTGGCATTCGGACCAGTACAAGAAGTATTTGGTTGGAATTGGGCAAGAAGATGTGTGGAACACTGTCATTTATCCTGGCATGAGAAAGTCCATTGTCGGAGTGATGCTCAACTGCCAGGAATCACTATCCGAGTGCAAACATCGCTTTGAAATATATGGATGCGACTTCATTTTGGACAGCAAGTACAATCCCTGGTTGATAGAGATCAACTCGTGTCCAGACTTGCAATATACTACTCCAGTTACCGCAAAGATCTGCCCTGCTGTTATTCAAGATATTATCAAAGGTAAGTTCTTTATGGCTTTTCCAAAGATTAAAATGAATTCCACGTCTTACGCTTTTGCTTAGAATATACATAATAATATTATGAGGACACGGACAGGAGCTAACACAGTACCTATAATCAATCGTCCACTAACATTGCAGCTCCAATTTGACTACATACACACCTTGTCAAATCGGAATCTTTTCGGCGCTTCTTAATTCCAATCTTTTGATCCTTATATACAGCATGCAGGGGTTAACAAGGTACAATATTTCGTACCTATAATTTTTATGTTGTGTTTCACTGAATAAATCAATATATTTTAAAATGACGGCATTTTGTTTACAGTTGTCATTGATTATCCAAAAAATCCAAACTGTGGGACTGGTAAATTCGAATGCATTTACCGCCAACCCGTGACCGTACCAAGATACAGGTTGTCTGGAGATCTATCTTTGCGTGGCTATAGTTTACCAGCCGATTACTTCTACAAAGGCCACATAGAAATCAAGGAGTCGTACGATAATGCGGACATTAGCAAAGAAAGAGATATTAATAAAATCATGAAACAAATGAAAAAGGTGTACGATGAAGATGTAACGTTGGAAGTAGAGCCTGATCTAAATAGTACAAGAAAAATCATTCTTATGCATGATAAACATTTCACTGAATCAGATATTGATGAAATTGACGCAGCTTCTAGTATTACTGGTGCTGAGCCACTAGATGAGTTGCTTTTCAAAATTACAGAAGATAAAAAATCAGAGCCCGACGTTAGCAAATGCCCTGAAACACCTCCTAAAGTTGAAACTGTTTCTAGCCACTCCTTAGTTACGTTTAAACGTACCGACTCCATGATACAAGATCGATCTTCAAATTCTAATGCAGTATACGATGATCCATTGAAAAAAGCCAGTGAGGTATACTTATGTCCCCTTCAACGTGTTACCCAGAAATTTTCCCCGTATTCTACAGGAGGGACAGATCAAAAAGATCTTCAAGGAGAAATAAAAAAGATGAACAGCGTAATTCACAGCAAAAATGAGTCCTATAGAAGTATCGAGATGGCTGTTGCGAATTTAATAAATTTCTTGAAGGAAAAAGAAAGAGAGTGCCATTTATAATTTGAAAATGTCCATGGCCAATTTCAACTGCTACTTAGTTGAGCTAAAACACAAGGTTCAAAATCAAACCGAAAATAGTTTCCTCGTGAGGCGGCTCGCTCAATCAGGCCCATTTGCCTCGGAAGTACAACATAACATATCATATATAACACAGCTATACATTTTTCAATATGTGAATTATGTTTTTATTAATATACTTAGTATAATTATGTAGAAATTTTCATAAGTTGGTAGGTACTACCCGTACTACGGTAGGTACGTTTATTTATAGGCCGGGAGATAGTGACAGAAATTACTGGGTCATTTGTACCAGTATGGCGGTTCTTCAGGGGTCTAAAGTACGCAATGAGAAAAAGAAAAATGATGGTCATAGCGCTGGTACCGGCGGCCCAATCGCGTGGGCGTTCGTCGAACTCGTCGGATAAATTACGAGTGTCAAACGATTTGTTCCACAATCATTTTAGTATTTTCCGATAGTCCATAAAAAATAAGCAGGCGGTAGTGTCATGCCATACTTTTCCGGTGTGACTTACAGCCCGCCATACCGACGCGAATGCGTTAATTAAAAAATAAAAAATTCAACCATTTGTACCAGGCTATTTTTTGCACAGTTAATCATCGTCGTGCAGCCATTTACGAAAATCACCATGCCATACTTTTTGGACGGTTCCAAATGGTCGCCATACCGCCGAAAATCAGCAAATTTTTTTTTTCGCTAAATGATTTATACCACCCTAAAATTTTTTTTCAATAGCTCCTGAATGATCATAAACAGAAGTGTGATAATGCCATACCTGTGGGAGGTGGCGAATGTGTATAGTATATATTTTTAATTGTAAGATTTTATTCGTGTTTTGAACGATTTGTAACAGTATGGCACTAATTTTTCTCGTAAGTTTGAGGTTCAAGGAATATAAATACAAAATTCCAAAGATCTAGGTGGCGGCAATCTTGACTTATAACCAGATGTTTATATTGTATAATATTGAACGGCTACCACCGCTCGAATATAAATAAAATATAATGATCCCATGCTGTAAAAAAATATTTTACGTATTGTACAGTCGTATTTTTGAAATAAGTCGAATAAATAAGTTTTTCAAGTATGGCAGCACTTTTTCCCCCTACTAGAAGTATGGCAAATATAATGACGGTCACATTTTATCAAATACTTTCCAAAAATCCAAATGCAATACTGGTACAATTCGTTTGGCGAAAAAAAAAATATTTGCTGATTTTCGGCGGTATGGCGACCATTTGGAACCGTCCAAAAAGTATGTCATGGTGATTTTCGTAAATGGCCGCACGACGATGATTAACTGTGCAAAAATTAGCCTGGTACAAATGGTTGAATTTTTTATTTTTTAATTAACGCATTCGCGTCGGTATGGCGGGCTGTAAGTCACACCGGAAAAGTATGGCATGACACTACCACCTGCTTATTTTTTATGGACTATCGGAAAATACTAAAATGATTTTGGAACAAATCGTTTGACACTCGTAATTTATCCGACGAGTTCGACTAACGCCCACGCGATTGGGCCGCCGGTACCAGCGCTATGACCATCATTTTTCTTTTTCTCATTGCGTACTTTAGACCCATGAAGAACCGCCATACTGGTACAAATGACCCAGTAACTTCTGTCACTATCTCCCGGCCTATTACCTACTTAGTCAATTATTTTCTTAGATCAGTTTGCAAAAAAGAAAATATACTTTTTATACAAATCGATTACAAATCTTATTTTGAAACATTAATTGTTTTGTCTTAATTATTGTAGCTTACAGTCAGCGCCATACATATCGTTCGGTCAAAGTGTACAAATATATCGGTGCACGCTCTTACTCCCTTCACGTACAGGCGTGTACCGCCGATGTATTTGGACAGACCCCAACGATACATATATGACAAAAGCAGATCACTTTTTTAATTGTCGCAAGCGACGCAACACATTTTATCAGTTTGTTACGTGCCTTCATGGCTGTAAAACGACAAGGTAAAAAAAAGGTTAACTGTACCTACACCTTTGGTACAGACTTTACTTATTAACTCGCAATGAGAAAAGATAACAAAATAAAATCCTATTATGTAGGTAGCTACCAAGGACAAATCAGACACGATAAATTGGAATATAGCCTGTTAAAAAAATCGACTATTTAACCTGTAGGTAATTATTATTTAGATAGGTCGGGTTTAAGTTTATCCCCTCGTTCGTATGTCTTTTTGGTGTCTTACCCGTGGTCCACCTGGATTATTTTGTTGTATATACCGGCTAGGATAGTAGCTCTGGCATCTGAAAAAGTCTCATTAGAACATAACACTATGTCAAGAGATTACCTGCAGCGGGAAGGAGCTCCAAAAACCTGTTGTACCCGTGTTGTACAGATCTCGTCTCGGTACAGATTCTGCAGTAGACAGCTGAACATCCTGTTTTACTATATAACCTCCAAGAGCTTCATCTCAAAGTTAAACAAAATCAAAACTGTTCAGTTTTGATTCGTTTTGAACTTTTGACCGTTTCGCCTTTAGCCTTCATTCATACTTTGGAATTCGACCACAGAATGTGAACTAAATTTTTTTTTTTTGACTTGGACTTTTGGTGTTGCCCTTAGCCATATTCAAGTTTGGGAAATTGGACACGGATAACGAATGGTTCGTCTTAGGAATAGGTGCGAAATTTGGAATAAAGGGTCAGGGTAGGTAGGATGTATAGATACTTAAGCATATTATGTGAACTAAATTAAATTAAGTGAATGGGATGAGGTTTTTAGATGGTTTTTATTAAATGTTAGACAAGGTATTATTTTAGTCCTGTCTATGTGGCTAGTACTGTTATGGTTCGAATCTGACTATGAAAAAAGGTTACCCAACATAATCAAACAATTTCTTTACTTATTCGTAAGTTACTTTATCTGTGGATACAACTCTTGAAAAATAAAATGGATGGTTAGTTCGTTCGATGTCGCATAATCTGTGTTGTTAGGTGAGGCATGTTGAATTTTTGATTATCAATTTCGAGTGTTTCCATAATTTTACGCATTTAGCCTAACAAAATTATGGGTCGTTCGAGATCGCGAAGCAAATCACCCCGGCGGCATCACAAAAGCAGTAAACATTCTAGAAAGAAGAGCCGATCTAAAGATCGGTCTACTTCTCGTAGCAGAAGCTCCAAACACACCGATAAGCCGAGAGAGCGAAGCTCCAAATCTAGGTAAATAAAGTATATCTAACTCGATTTCATGGATTGCCATGATGTGGAAATGAGTTTTGATCGTAATTAATTGGAATGTTTTAGGAAACGGTCGCATTCTGTGACATCGTCTACTAGTAGTGAAGCGTCCTATGATGGCAGTAGGAACAATAGGAAAAAATCCAAGGGGCGCAGTAAAATGGATGAAGTTGACCGGCTTGCTGAAATGGAAAGACAGAGACGCCTCAGAGAAGCAGAACAGAAGGTAAGGAAGACATTCCTCACTCCTTAAAACAATTAAATCCATATGGTACTTATCTGATTTTTGTTCTGATAGTAACTAGAAAACAGCCCAAAACATGTGTGATTATTAATTTAATTTGATAGTCAGCGGGTTTGCTAGTTATTTAAACACATTTTGTCAACAGGAGTGCACAAAATCTGAAAAATCATTGTATCTTTTTTCCAAATTTGTGCACTCTGGTTAATTAATATGCCGCACAAGTGAAATATCATTGTAACATGTTAATTAGATAGATGGGGTGCACAAATCTGGAGTGATTTAACACATTGGCTGCCAGCTGTCAAACCAGAGACTTTTCAGGACCCACTGACGCACATGTGCGTTCAATGCCTGTAAATTTATGACATAATGTAAACATGAGTGGGTGAAAGTCATGAAAACGCATACATGTGTCGGTGGCAGTGAATGCATTAACTGATTTCAATGAACTTGATTACATAGGTAGGCAAGATTTTTGTAGAATATTGGAAATCAATTTCCCAGATTTCCATCTTGGGATTTCTGTCTTTGTTACTATTATTAGAGTTTTTATGCATATGCTACTACACCACAGCGATCAAAGGGTACATGTTAATTTAAAATTATTTCAGAAATTATTATTCTTGCATTTTTCTAAAAATATAATTTTAATAAAAAGGTGGTGGAAGAAGAAGCGGCCAAAAGAATAGAGTTATTAGTGAAGAAAAGAGTTGAAGAGGAACTGGAGAAGAGAAAGGATGAGATTGAGCAAGAAGTTGCAAAGAGAGTAGAGGAAGCCAAGAGAAAAATGGAGAAAGAAATGATGGAGGAACTGGAGCGGCAGCGCGAACAGCAGCGCCGCGAGGAGCTCGCCCGACAGGTAACTGCGCCCTCCCCCACCAGTCATGTGCAAACGCAATACCTCCCACATTGCTTTTACACATGACGGGAATCACCCTCCAACAAGACTTGTTCTCGCCACTAATGAACACTATGAGTACATTTCAATGCTATATGAGTACTTACAGAATAAAAAAACTAATAAAAGTATTATTTCGATCATATCTGTTAAAGGTCCAGTCAGGTGTAGTTCGAGTGCTTACAAGAATTTTTGTTTGTTAAATCATAAACTGTTGTAATGGCCCTCATGGCTTAGACTCGAATGTTAACTGGACACCATTCAGTACCTACATGCATGTTTTTGCACCTGCTACGGCAGACTATGTCCTGCCCTGCCCTTATGTAAGTGCCGACGCGGCTACCGGCTAGTTTTTTAAAACTGTTCACTTGACTGTCTTTGGCAGTCACGTAGTGTATAAGTCAGGTCGGAAGACTGATCAAGAGCCCGAAGCCGTAAGAATTTTATGGAGACGCAGCTTGAGGAGCCGGTCGTGATTAATGAAGGTATTTCTTGAATTAATTTTTTGTATAACAAAACTTTTTGTTAGAATCTAGGTTTATCTGCAGTAGCCATGATAAAAAGGCATAAAGTTGATGTAAATTGACAACATTTTTAAATGATTTGTAAATGAATTTTGTTTATCAAAAAGATGATGGTGAAGGAGATTGATTCAATCAAGATTTAACTGCCTCTTATATGTTTAGTTATTCTATTTATCTAATTATATCTACATGCATTACAGGACACAAAATATTCAATTCAGTTTATTTCATAGTCCCATTCATATGTTTTTTGAATGTGGACAACTATAATTTTAAAATACTGTCTGGTTTTGAATGTCTGAGATGGTTGAGGGGAACTGTGTTAATATTTACTTTCTATCATACAGGAGGAAGAAGCTCGTAAAAGGAAAGAGCTGGAGGATATCATGGCAGAAAATAATAGAAGGATCGAGGAGGCCCAACGAAAGTTGGTAAGTACAAACACAATGACACATAATATAAATGTTAGATAGAAGATTCATAACATTTGCAGTGGCTAAAATGAGGCTATTTTTATTTAAGGTATAAAATACTTTGAGCTACTGTGTTTTGATTCAGTCTATTCTGCTTGTTGACATTTCTATAAATAGATAATAACAAATCTGACTAGTACTACTAGTAGCGAGACTTGGCTGTTCTAAGCTATTGCACTACTAATAGTACTACCTGTTAGCTGGTTTTTTCTGACTAATACCATTTCTCTCCAATATATGTTCTGCTACATACTAAATATGTGTTTTAATTTACTTTTCTTCTTAATTGGTTAGGCTGAAATGGCAAAATATCAAAAATCTATTTCCATATTATACTATATTATTCATATTATATTTTTTCAGGCTGAGGAACGGTTGGCGATGATTGAAGAACAAAGAAAAATGGATGAGGAAAAGCAAAAACTGAAAAAAGAACAAGAAAAGAGAATAAAAGAGGAACAAAAGAAAATCTTGGGCAAAAACAACTCGCGCCCCAAATTGTCATTTTCTTTAAAACCGCAGTCATGAGTACTTACCGTGTTTTGGTTTGAATTAATGAGAACAGTGAATTCAAAACATTCTTTCGCTAGATATAGAGATATTCTAACATGTATTACAAATTTCTGTTTCAAAAAATTAAGTTTAGTGGCCAAAAAATATTCTGTTGGTGTACAGACATTTAAATTTAAAGATGCTTTTTTGTTCAGAAACGCAGTTCTAGTAAAATAAAAAAACGACGTTATTGCTCACGGAAATCACGGAAACTATGTACGCATGCATAGGGCAATAAATTTGGGTGACTCAGAAACCAAGTAGGGAGAGCACTGATACGTGAAGTTGTACGTTTTGTACTTTTTGTCGCTATGTACCCTTTCTACCAGTCCAGAAAGACGGCCCCCATCGATCAGCAACAAACAGGTATTTTAGGCATTTCCTATTTATCTCTTCCGGTAGAATTTCGAGATTGCTTAAAAACCTATTGATAAATTAAATGTTTTGACAATTTCGTGATCGTACAGCAATCGCGAAAATCGTCGTAGGGCAGCCCAACCATATAGGTAATTAGAAAACTTGACGCAGTAGTCCATGAACTCTTAGAATGCTTAGGTTAGTCTTGCTGTCTCCCTCTCGGCCGATTCAAGTATCAAAAACATGAGAGTGCGAGACAACCTCGAATGGTATTTAAGAGCTTACGGACTTAGTGGAGTTTCTTTTTATGTTTCTTGTGGACTGCCTTCTATTGTGTAAGGTCGCTCAATAGTTTTATATAAATGTTAAAAACAGCAATAGTAATCAATAGTGTGCAGAAAAATAGATCTTAACGTAGTAGTTTTAGGTGCAGTATTCAATATTGCATCGGCAATAATTATTGAATTTCCTACTTGAAATAACAGTTTCAGGGAGTCAACCCAGAAATGCGTCTATTAAGGCTGTATAATTATGGTTTATAGTATACATGTATATTTTGTATAAATCTTTGTCCATGGAAAGCAAAAATACTGTAACTGCATGAATGTCAAAAGAGATTTTTTGTATATTGACACTGAGGAAGTCTTTTATCTCAAAAACGAAAACTTCACTAAAGTAAGCCTTAAAAGTACGCAAATTAAAGTTCATGTAATAAACTTACAAGTTTAGAGGAACTTTTGTTCAGAATGGGACGATATTTTACAACATTTTTTGTTGCATCGATGTAGCTTTGTTCTAATATAATATTTGTGTTTTTTTTAAGTGAGTACAAGTTGGGTAGTAAGGCCACCTTTTTTCCTTGAATGACAGATAATTGAATTCTGCTCAAATTTTTAGGCAGTTTATTTTGAATAAATACATTAATATCACTAAGTACAAACTTAACAAACTCAACTTTCTTCTTTTAACAAAAGTAACTTGTTGTATACACTTAAACTTATTGGATAAACTAACCGCGTATACTTTGGCTGAGGGAATGCGATCTCATGGCACCTCCATAGTTACACCATGTTTGCCGCTGTTGATTTTGGTACCTACCAATTCCAATTACGTATTTTGTAGGTAACTGTACAATATCTGTCGTTTCATGAATCTTTCATTGCCAGAATCTGTCGTTTAAATAATCTGCCATTCTGGGGAAAAGGGTAACGTCACTACTATGAACTAATTAGTAACCAGAAAATAAATACATTACTTCAATGTAAATGCAAAGTAAATGTTAGTTATTGTACAGTCAGAATCAGAAGTTGAGGCGAAAAAAAAATCTACCTATGACTATTGCCAAGGCAGGTAATGAGACAGCGTGTATGACTTTTTGAGCTCTTCAAGTGTTCATAATTATTTCAGAGAATATTAACACTTTCATTGCCGTCAACGCCTGTATGCAGTTTAATATAAACATAGTAGCGTTGAGCTATTATCTATTTTCCTGTCAGTGTTATAACTTCTTCGTATCTTGAACTAAAAACTGGCACCCATTATTTTTGTATTTTATGTGCATGAAAGCTTACTTTCTAAGCTTTAATGCCTAAAAATCTGAAAAACCATAGGTTCCCGATTTCTTTGCAAGGGGGTGTATTTCAACAATCTTGTATGAAAAATTTGTTGCTCTGTAACTAGTTTTTAACTATCCACTTAAACTAGTTTTGTATAAAATCAGATCTAATTTTAGATACCAAAGTGTTGGAAATTTCAACTATTGGTTTTGTTTATGTCAAATTGGCGACAACGTGATTTATAAACTTGAATGTCACTACTCCTGTGTTCGGTTAGCTTAGCAGAAAACAACGCTTTTACTACCGGGAACGTATGTTATGTATAACAGCCATTCGAACGCACATGTGCGTTTGGCGCATCTGATCTGAGTTGACAGCAAATACATTAACAAAATAGACCATTGGATATTAACCACTTAAAATGCTGAAATAAATATTGCCGTGACTTTTTAGATAAGAAGTCTAAGCAAACAGTTTAGAGTTAAGCATTCAATTATGTATATATATGTTTGTTTATTAAGCTTAGATTAGATGACTTCGGTTAGTTTGCGTGTGAAATTTTTCCAATTTCATACATATTTGTATTTCACTTTTAATAATGCATTGCTGGTTTTTCGTATTGTAAATAACATATTAGCATTTCTACAGAAATACAATTAGGTACTACTTAGAGACCATAGTTAATTTTCTATTTGGTTACTTTTCTTTGAACAAATGTGAAGTTCACTGGCGAGTGAATAATATGCGTTCAGCCTAGGGATAATTAGTAACTATATTATTTCTATTTTTTGCCTAGTTATATAGGTTGTGGTTGCTGGTCACTATAGCCAAACCATTCCAGGTGCAACCCCTTATATTACTTGAGTCGCAATAAGCCATCGCTGCATTTGACAAGGAAATGATCGTGGTATTTATTGTGAAAAGCTATTGTGGGTCGCAATGGAACTTTTGGCTTCACAACGGAAGTAATAAGACTTTTGTGTGTTCCATCCTTATGCCTATTCTATTAAATATTTTGCACGAAGACTATTTTATCCATACCTTCTACAACTGTAATGTTATTGTTTCATAAATAAAATCTTAGCTAACATCAGTGTTTCCTTTTTACGACCCAAACGACAGGATGAGTACTTCTAGGTTGAAACAAGAATTGAGTATACATGAGATTTTTTTTTATTGCCTGGCGAATAGACCCCAACACAAAAACGTAGAAAACTGGTGAAAGAGATGCTAGAATATCCTCATTCATTCCTACATTTATGCTACATAGGCTTTTTTTTTTTTATTTTATTTTTTTAGCTTCGCGCTCTTGGCGCATTAAGCTCTACATAGGCTTTACTTAAGCGCTTAAAGATGGGGTGGTGGCTACTCCGAAAATTGACGATCGTATCGTACTGTCCCTCTCACTCGCGTATTAATTGTTATTAGTGTGCGCAGAACGGCACGAAACGTATTTCGAATTGCCTACGAAGCTGAGTCGATGCGCTCGCTAGGGTGAATTGAGGTTACACTGTGAAGATACGGACTCGCCTCGTGGTCCCACTGTTATAAATATCCTCGTCATACAAAATATTAACGATTCTCCATATATTATATAAAATGCTAATCAAGGCTGATATATGTGATTTGACCATTTTGACCGAATTTGGGTGCCACCTGAAAAAAATAATTTGATAAATACACAGAAGTTTTAGGTATGTCTTGAATAGGTTGGCATCGTCGTCTGCCACGCACGTCTCGACTTTAATGTCATTCATATTGACGTTTCCTCCCTTCCACCCTCCTTCTCCTCACCTTTACTCTACTACAGTATACTTGCTGCACTGCGGTTTGTGAAGTTAAATCTGATTGCCGAAGTCCAAGCCGGCCTATTTATTGAATGTTAGGTCGAAGTTTAATCTAATCGATAGATTTTATCACTTTACTTAATGGAGTGAGGTCTTTAGTATAGTAAAAGTTTATTGTGTGGCTAAAATGGCTGAGTTTCTCAAGGGACTAATGCTATCCGTTCTATCGGAAAAGTGTTACAATGAATACTTCGACAACTACAACTTTCTTGATGGTAATTGAATGACTAAAATTGATTGGTTGCATCCGTTATGCTCTCATTGATCATGCTCCACTTGTCTTATTATAGTATCGTTTTCTTCATTTCTGCCCAAGTGGTTTTAAATCTCTTAATTACTTTTGTTTACTACTGTAATGAATAATAATTATGTATGTATTATTTTGATGAAACAAAATAAATAAATATTTTATCTTAGTATAGTGTGCAGGATTAATAAAATAATGAATTTACTTTTCAGTGCCTTGTTTCAAAAGCACATTGAGCAAAGGGCTGGGAATTGGTATCATAGCAGGCTCTATCCTGGTAAAAGTACCACAAATCTTGAAGATTCTTAACAGTAAAAGTGCTGAGGGTATCAATGTCTACGGAGTGTACTTGGAACTTTTTGCCATTACATCAAATTTCGCATACAGTTATGTTATGAGTTTCCCATTTAGGTAAGCTACTAATTTTTGTTTAATAAACTTTAAAAAGCTGATAGACCTAAGTCATAGATTCTTTAAAATAGTTTTTTTGTGTTAGGATAAATAAAAAAATTGACAATTTATTCCTTTCAGTGCCTGGGGGGAAGGAACATTTTTGGCAATTCAAACTGCAATCATAGCAGCCCTGGTGTTGCACTATGGGGGTTCTACAGGAGGTGCTACAATGTTCCTAGCAGTATATGCGGCCATTGTGTCAGCTCTAGTCAGCGGCTATACTCCAACAGAAATATTGTGGAATATGCAGGCCATTAATGTTCCTATTATTCTTATAGCTAAGGTGAGTTGTAATACCTACATATTATTATCAGTAGTGAAGTCTTCCTGTAAAAATAACATCAAATTCACATAAAACTATTTATACATTTCAGTCAATTCAAGTCGTCACAAACTACAAAAACGGCAGCACAGGCCAGCTATCAGCTGTTACAGTGTTGCTTCTATTTGGAGGGTCTATCGCAAGAATTTTCACCTCCATACAAGAGACTGGAGACTTCATTATCATAGTGACATATTGTGTGTCTACCCTAGCTAATGCGACTTTGGTGCTGCAGTTGTTCTGGTATTGGAACGTTGATACTAAGACTGGTAAGGGTAAAGGTAAGAAGAAGAGAAAAACTAATTAAAGTAATTCTTATTTGTTGTATTGTTACAGTGAACAAGTACAGTAATAAAGAATTTGCAGAACATTTTGCCTTATTTTATTAGTGTTTTTTATATTAAACCTAACTTCTAATCAGAAATGAAAACTGAGTCATTAGCCAGGTCCTGCCTGAGTGAGCCCCCTCGCGAGGCCGCTGTGTGAGGGAAAATTACAGAATTAACCAGCCAGCGCCTGGTTATAAAGGAGCATCCTCACAGCATTTGTAAACAAGCAATCAATGTACTTAAGCTTTGTATTGCTTGGCTCAACGTCCACCACTCGAATATTGAGCCAACCGGCTTAACTGGGACACAATAAATTTTATATGTTCGTTTAGCGCCATTTATTTCTACTTCACTTTAATACAAACTAGCTGACCCGGCGAACTTTGTTCCGCCTTAAATTTGAAAAATTCCAGTGGTTTGGGCTGTGCTATCCCGCGGGAACTATGCAATTTTCCGGGATAAAAACTATCCTATGTCCTTTCCCGGGACTTAAACTATCTGTATACCAAATTTCAACTAAATCGGCCCAGCGGTTTAAGCGTGAAAAGGTAACAGACAGACAGACAGACAGAGTTACTTTCGCATTTATAATATTAGTAAGGACTAGTAAGGATAATTGAGTTTAGGTTCAACTTAAGCACAGAGTACATTTGAACTGAAGGTATCGAATTAAAGAAGTCTGGCGTATGGGTGACGTCTCTTGTATTTGACATGGCGGCAAAAAGGTTAATTTCAGCTTTTCGGTGAAGGAAAACTACACACACCTGCGAAGCAATTCGTTGGTGTGTGTGAAGTGTCCGCACTAAGCGTTATACAAGTGTTAATGCGTGCCAAGTTCTATGCGTAAAGGACATATGGCTGAATTTGGCTCGCAAGAAGCGATTGTGGCAACCCCCTCTGGGCCCGCTTGGGAACTATTTCTGAGAGGCCTGTACCCAGCAGTAGGACGTCTATCTATAGGCTGGCGAAGATTAAGTCTCTTAGTACAGTCAGCGTCAAATAGTTCGTGACACCCAAAGTAGCCAAATAGTTCGCAACACGTCTTTGTTACAGTTCAAATAAGGTCGCGTTTCTAACTTTTTGGCCACTTTGGGTGTCACGAACTATTTGACGCTTACTGTACGTATCCTCAACCATAGCATAGCGTTTAAAAAAACCCTAACGTAACCGGTTTCTTTCCAAGTTTTATTTTATAAGTTGACTCAAGTGTGCTGCTGTACAATGCTGTATTAATTAAAATGATTGGATGCGGTCATACGGTATATTGAACACGTGAGATTGGATTATTCGCTGTAGGTAATTCCTTTCGAAGGAATTATTGGGTTTTTTGTTCTCCAATATAAAAACAATTGCAGTAGCCCCTTCAAAGGTACAAGCCACAGGAGCTACCGCGAATAAGTCGCTAGTTATAATATAAAAATGCCAATTACACTCCACCATAAAGTCGGTCGACGGATTCCTATTTCTGACCCGTTGGGGCCCTTATGCTAGCTCCGCACATATATAAACGGATTATTCGCGGTAGTTTCTTTGCCTGTTCCTTCGAAGGAACATTTTATTCCTTTGCAAAAACTGAAGATGCTACTGAAAGAACTAGCGCGAAAAAAAACGTAGTAGTTCCTTCGGAGGAACAGCCAAAAAGGAACTACTGCGAATAATCCATTCGCGGCCGTGGCTGGATGCCAAAAATACCCTAAAACTGAAAGGGTACATACATGCATACATATACAAATCACGTCTTTATCCCTTATGGGGTAGACAGAGCATAAGGTAACAGGTATCATCTACAGGCCACATTTAGCAAGATTGCGTTCGTATAGATGGAAAATGGAATCAAAATAATGATGGGTTCGGGATTAGCCTCATCGCATAACAAGACTCCTATGATTTTTGCCCATTCCCTCGATGGGCTTTTACCATCTGCGCGGGTAGAGAAGCAACTGGTGCATTCTATGTTTTTTCCTTACTCCCAGACCAGCATGGAAGGAAGAAAGTGTATATTTATTGAAATAAAAGAATATTCAATATTTATTGTTTATTAGTAATTTCCAATGTCTTAATTAACACACGTGACAAAAGATGCAACACGAGCAATTTATGGAATGATCTCCGTTAACTACCTACATATCAAATCCAACGCAGATTACGGAGTAAATTTCGAAACACATATCCCCGGCTGATTTATGACTAAAGAAAAAGCCTACATACAGTATTCATAAAACTATATTTACAACTAAATGAATAAAGTTTGTGATAAGAGGGTTGAAAATACCAAGTCAGCACCTTATCCGATATAGAAACTAGTTTAAATGGTGAGAGGGTACACTCTGTGGGGGGAAGGGTGACGTCGCAGGGTTCACTCCTTGTCAGGTGCTGGTTCCGCGGGTTTTTCTTCGGCGTGGTTCCTCTCAGGCTCGTTGCCGTCCGCCCACTTCCCGTCGTATTCCTTCCTGTCCACGTACCTCTCTTCTTCGTACTCGCCCTCGCTGCGGTGGCTGCCGCGTTCAGAGAAGCGCGAGTAGCTGAAAGTTGTAGCCCAAATTATTCTTAAACACAACACATTACACGTTATCATCAAAAGGTGGACGTAAACAACATGTTCCACTCATTCAAGTAACGGTTTTCATGGTTGTTCCAGAAATAGTGGAGCTAGTACCAAAATTTCTACTACTGAAATAATAAAGAAATTGCAAACGCGCTTTTGATTAATGAGCATGTTTTTGCTGTCACCAAAAGTCATACGGTATCAGATAGTACTGATAATTCCAAACAGCATTATGCGTTGACGGCAGTGTGCGCATAGATTTGATACTTTCTGATGCTTCAGCTCATCTCACTGGCACTCACATCACTCACTCGCATACCGCGACCTGGAATTATTGAACCAGTTGCCAATTCGCAATTTAGCCGTGTAATCATTGACTGATGTTACAGACTAGCTGACGGCTATTCGATTTGTAGTACACGGCAAAGTTACAAACATTAGTGAATGGCTCTACAATCCCGGCTCGCACATGCGTCGCATGTGATCCCCCGGGTCAATAGTGTCCCTGTTGTGGTTGTGTACCGACCTGTCCCTGTCCTTGTCGCGTCGCTCGGGGCTGTAGGAGCGCGAGCGCCGCGTGCGGTCGGGGCTGCGCGAGCGCGAGAAGCGGCCGCCGCCGCGACGGTCGCGGAAGTCGCGGTAACCGCCCCTGCCACACAACATGACAAGTTAATACAAAGGAATAGAGTACAACAATTAAAATAACATCTTTTGTATTAAAGGTACACTCCGAGAACTGCAATTTTTGAGCATACATGGATCGCTGTCATAGTGAAGTAGTCATATCAAACAGCAAGTTCAATAATATCTTGACATTAACATTTTGCGACAAGGTTCTATCGTGGCTCAACAATTATTGTGTTATACTCAAAGATTTCAATGGTAATTTAAAATGCAATGCAAATTTCTAAGGTTTATTTGACTGATATGGCTTCTAAAATTGGCCAACTGGGCTATCCGTTTGAATTATTCCAAAAACAAAGCAATTTGCAAGCAATATTAGTCGGTATTTTTAGAACCTGCGACACTATACTTAGTCCACTGGAATACGCTCAGTTGTAGCTCAGTCATATAGGATATTAGCTGTTGCCCGCAAGTCCTGCGCAGAATTCACTTAACGCTATCCCGCGGGAGCGATTTTCAGGGATAAATTTAAAACTATCCTATGTCCGTCCCCGAAATTGAAACTATATCAATACCAAGTTCCAACCGAATCGGTTAAGCGTATGAGACAGCCACAGTTACTTTCGCATTTATAATATTAGTAAGGATACCTGAAGGGCCTGCCGCGTCCGCCCTGGCCGCGGCGAGGCCTGAAGGGGCGGCCGCCGCGCGAGCGGTTGTCGCGCCAGTCGGGCTGGAAGCGCCGGCCGTCGTCGCGGCGGAAGTCGCCGCCGCCGCGCCCGCGCCCGCGCGGCCCGCCGCCGTTGTACGTGTGGAAGCGCGGCCGGTAGTACGTGCCGCGCTCGAAGCCGCCGCGCCCGCGCCAGTTGCCGCCGCCGCGACGGTTGAAGCGGCGGTATCTGTTACAACAGACATTTATATTGACAATTCAAACCGACGAAGGATTTTGATCGTCATTAAAAGCTTTAACTTGAGCAGTTTGTTTTTTTGTTTGAGTCAAATCTAGCATGCCAGATAGGTACTACATACATAAATCACGTATTTATCCCTTACGGGGTAGACAGAGCCTAAGGTAACGAAGACCTAAAGGCCACGTTTAGCATGATGGTGGGCATATAGGTGGAAAGGGGAATTAAGCAATATAGTAATAGATAGGTACTAGATGTTTCTATAGCTTAGATGAGTATTTTAATGACAAATGTGTATGAATGTACTTATGTGAAATGGACCTTATGTTAGCATGTCGCTATGGCTCGTCGTGGCGCATAATAAATGGGAAACTGTTATTGGTTTAGTTAAGCGCAAAAGTTAAGTAGGTAATATAAATATATGTAGATAAGTACCAAGGAAAAAAAAATAATAATAATAGAGCCCTCTGATATTGCCGTGCCCTTGCAGGGTGTCACATGTAGACCTAATCAAAATATTCCATCTTATGCCTGTAATGTGATTTGCAATAAATTATTTTGATTATGATTTTGATGTATATGTATATTTTACCTTTCCCGGGATCCGGAGCGGCTTCGCGACCGGCTGCGGGAGTAGTAGGAGCGCGAGGCGTCGGAGCGCGAGCGGCTGCGCGGCGAGGCGGAGCGGCGGCGGCGCGACGCGCCCGACGCGCTGCCGCTCGACGCCGAGCGCGAGCGCGAGCCCGAGCGCGACCGGTACTTGCGCGGCCGCGACCTGACACACAACACACACCGTTACAGCTACTGTTAAACCTTACTGCTAATTTTAGTACAGATGTTTTCCAATAGATGCCGCTCTCATGTAAATATCTAACAACGCACTATTAAGATTTTCCCAGTCCCTAAAGGCTGACAACTTTCAATAGACAGTCGTGACTGAAACAACCGTGCTTGAGACATTCGAACAGGATCTGAACCAGTGACCAGTTGACGAGGCGACACTCGGGACGACGGGATAGCTAAAATAAACTTCCAAAGATACAAATCCCATGTCAATAATGGACAGATACGTCTGTTATAATCGTTACGCGCTAATCGAACAAGACCAGATACAAACGCAGTCTATACTACTACTCACAAATAAATACTAATTCAAATGTGCAACTAGATAATAGTGTAGAAACTTTTCCTATTTAACGTCGTGAGTTGTACAGAAAACTTGCAATTGATACAATTTGCATGATGTAGTTGGACAATCGATACTAAACTGATTTGTAGTTTTGTGTTTTAAAATACCGTTTTATGTAAATTGAGATATAAATATGGTGATGTGCCAAACCGAATTACCAAAATGCAAATCTAAAGTGCTTTAACACAGTGAATATTCACACACTTCTTTTTTATGTATGCGATACTTCTTTTGCATAAAATCCTACGACTACGTCACTCCACCGTAACTCCACTCTGTAGTGGATTATAAAATGGCGCCGCTAAATCCAGTAACACATCGATCCGTATAGATCTCTCCCCATACTTAGAGGTTATTGTGCCACGTATCAATTCGATACAAACGAAAACGGACTTCATGCCCGGGTCTGAGGAGCCAACACTGTTTAACAGTTAGATATTTTCAAGAACTCTTTCCCTTTTCCCCTCAAGTAAACACGGAAATTAGTCCAAGCACAATCTTCTCCTCAGACCCGGCTATAAAACTAATTCAACTGAAATATCTGTGCACCTGGCTATTTGACGTCATAGAAAATTGAAGGTCAGCCAACAACATAAATTTGCTAACTGGTATTCCGTATGCCGATCAAATGGGGGAAGCGCAGGGCTCAGGTGTGCACAGGTATTTCCGTCGAATTGCCATCAATTTTCGTTCACTCGCAACACATCCCCTCAACGGCACGGCACGGCGAGCGATCCAAACGGGCCGTGACAGTTACTGGAGCTAGCTAGTAACTAGCACACCTGCTGCGAGACCTTTTCGGGGATCTTCGTTCGTCGTCGGACGTGGAGGAGCGGCGGCGCGGCGACGGCGGCGAGCGCGGGCGCCGGCCCGACGGCGTGGGCGGCTTGATGCGCGTCACGAACTGCTCCGGCCGGCCCTCGCCCACGGACACCGGCGTCTCGCCCTCCTGCGCCAGGCGGAACGACCCGAACTTGTCGAGGACTATGTTGCCCTTGCGGACCTGGGGGAATACATTACAACTTTAGAGAATATCTATTACCTATGTTCCTACGCAATCCCATAATAATCCTTTCCTGATACTATTCCAAATTCCGTACTTTTTCACGTTTCCCTAACTTTACGCGTCTGTGGCAAATACGCAATCCGCGCGAGCCAAAGAAATAAAAAAAAAAAAAAAAAAAAAAACCCTAGAGAACACTTGATGGAATGCAGAGGAGTGTAATGTCCTAATGGAGACTGGACTATGGTGTGCAGTGGGGAGACGCTAGGGTATGAGCGCACTAATTGCGATGCACCAACTTCCCGTTGCCTACGGTTGCCTAGCGAAAGCAACTGGCGATTGTGGCTGTCAAGCAAATAATGAGCCTTGAACTATTCAAAACTTAATAATCTGCCAATATAGGATGGTCACTCCCATCTCTTCCCGGAAGCCTAATGTACGACAGAAATGTTTGTTAACATAAACTATGATACATATATCACCATATAACGATGCCAGCTGCGTACGGTATTAATCTTACTACTCTCAGTCACCACTAAGCTTAATATTGTCTCATGTCAAAGATCCAGTAGATGTTGACATACAAGACAGAAGCAGACGTCCAAAACATGCTATCGGCATTGTGTACAATCAAAGAAACTCAATCACGTACCTCTGAGGAACGTTTTCTTATACTTTCGCAATAATTTCTTTGGCAGGTTTATTGTAAGTCATTATTTGCAATGAAAAGGTTCCACAGTACACAATTCAGTTACTTTCACTGTACAAGGAGCAATATCGTATCGCGTAATGACAATTTCTTTCCCATGCTGGTCTGGGAGTGAACAAAAAACAGAGTTTACCAGTTGCTTCTCTTCCCGCGCAGATGGTAAAAGCCCATCGAGGGAATGGGCGAGTCTTGGGAATCACGTTATAGCCGATGCGGCTAGCAACCCATCACTGTTTTGATTTCCCTTTCCAACTATACGCCCTTAACCATGCTAAACGTGGCCTTAAGGTTTTCTTACCTTAGGCTCTGCCTACCCCGTAAGGGATAAAGACGTGATATACGTATGTATGTGTTAGGGCACTCCTCTTTGGTGTGGTTCTCTCCAGACCAGGAATCAGGTTCGTAGAAGAACTCAGGATGATGCACAATAACTTTTAATTATAACTAGATAGGTAGGTACAATGATTTGACAGATATGTATGTATGTATGTCACACGTGTTGCCGCCTTGGCTGTACGACGCAGTCTAAATCGCCGCGCTCCGGGGATGAATCGTGACGTCCTCGTGACGTCACCACGGTGTGAGCTGGGCAGCAGCCGTGACGTATGTTGTGGCGTCAACAGTATGTATGTAATGACAATGACAGTAGGTTTAAAGTGAATGCTACCTGTGGATGCTGCTCGGTGCCAGGCGGGTCGGGCTCGCGGTTCTTGCCGGGCGGCGGCGCGGACGGCAGCGGCGGGGGCTCCTTCATCGCCATCGCTCGCCGCACCGACACGTTCTTGTCACCAGAGGGTGGCTACCATCAAAATACCAGTGTTATTTCCCGTAGGACATAATCTCTAGCGTTACTCCAAGCGTTTGACGTTTGGGGGCGAGTTTTTGTCACATCACATGTTACGTCATCATAAAGTCAAAAGCAAGAAGCCTGAAGTTCTTGTGAAAAAATCGTTTGATACATTTCATTACATTTGTTTATTAATTATTAAGTTGTTAATATCACACAGCGTGGTTTGCGTTCTGGACTCGACTGCGCTTTAGACCATAAAAAAGCCTTCGTTTCGACGCGTTCTAATACTTGTTGCATGATACTGTACACTTTTTGCAGCTTTCCGGTCTTCTTGGAAGAATCTAACGAGCCTGAGACAAGGATCAATCCGAAACGACTTATAGTACTGAAGTACTTAAGTGTTTCCTAAAATATAATTTATTTTACCTTAGGCGGATCTTGCGAATCATCAGAGCTGTCATCAAACGCGTAGTGTTCCTTGTATTTGCTCGATGAACTTTCCTTCTTCTTAACTCTACTGTGAATGAATAATAATAATTAAAAATTGTCCTCATAACAATTACACATTTCAATTATTACTTGTAGATATTATTATGAATAGTAGTAAATTAACAAGGTAAGAACAAGTAGTTTCCTCAGTTTCAGCAAGTAGTCAGCTGAACTATGAAAAAATACAAGTGACAAGCACACGTCACTCTTCTACCGTACAATTTGAATGGAGAATGAGCTTGGAATTAAATTTATTTGAATTTGAATTGTGACATGCACACTAGAAAAAAAAAAAGTTGATTGCAATTTGAGTAATATCTTCTTAATACACGAGTTTGCATTTGGACTCGAGTTTCAACTTTCATCTTGGCCATTAGCATAATATTATTTTGGCAATAGGATTTTCATGCCTTCATATTTTTATCATCTTTTTATTTTTTCCTCCATGCTGGTCTGGGAGCAAAGAAAAAACATAGAACGTACCAGTTGCTTCTCTTCCCGCGCCGATGGTAAAAGCCCATCGAGGGAATGGGCGAAAATCATAGGAACATGTTATAGGCGATGCAGCTAGCAATCCATCACTATTTAGATTCCTTTTTCGACCTTTACGCCCACAATCTTGCTAAACGTGGCCTGTAGGTCTTGCCACCTCAGGCTCCGTCCACCCCGTAAGGGATAAAGACGTGATTCGTGTGTGTATAATTTTATCAGATCAAATCGTATCGAATGAGGATAGGAGATGGTTGAAAGTGATTCCAAGATCTGCGCTTTAGACAAAGATGGGATAATTCAAGTCCGGATCGCAACCACCGTCTTACTGGCTAATCCTGCCACCAAGCAGCAGTGCTTGCGCTGCTGAGTTCCGCCGTGGAAAACAAGACAGCCGGTGAAATTACTGACACACGAGGTATTCTATCTTAGCCCTTTAACTTGTCAACGCATCTGCAATCCACTAATGTCGCGGTTGTCCCCCAGTGGTGGTGCTCACTTACTATCAGGTGACCCATTTGCTCGTTTGCTATTTTTCGCGTATAAAAAAAGAAAAAGAAAAGCCTCACTACAGTCGTAGCAGTTACTCAGGCCCCAGTTTCACCAATACGACAATAATCGCTGACAAGTGACAATTTCGTTTACATTACAAACTCGACAAAAATCCACGCCAGTTGGCTTCATATTGACTACGCATTTCATTTCGAATTGTCACTTATTTCAGACTATTGTCGAAATAGTGAAACAGGGGGCCAGTATAGATGGCCATTTGGTCATACACGCACGTACGGACGTGCAGTAAGGTGGTACACAGCAGGGATGTTGCGGATCCACTTTTTTCCACATGCGGATGCGGATTTTAAGAGGCTCACATCCGCGGATGCGGATCTGTATAAAAAACTTAAGTGTTGGGTTGGTAGAGTTAAAAAAACACAGTAGCGCGAGTCAGATCTTGTCAGTTGTCACAACAAAACAGTAGCGAGCCGCGTCACCGTCACCGATTCACCGAAGTCCAAAACAAAATTACCGCTTTCCTATTGGTCAATCAGTACGCGCGGTCGACACGTGCCACTCGCCGGGCCCTCCCCTTTCTTTCATGTCGCGACCTGCTACACATCCGCATCCGCTTCAGCTCCGCACCAATTTATGCGGATGCGGATGTCGAAATTGATGCGGATGCGAATATTCGCAACATCCCTTGTACACAGACAGCGCGTACAAGTTGCGACCTCGCACTGCACCCTACTGGTAATACTAACGGATCTTTGACAGCGCTCATAGACATCTTCCACTTGGGCTTCTCGAGCGGCGGCGGCGGCGCCTGGTCCAACGGACTGCCGGAGCCGCGGCCGTCGCGCTTGCCGGCGTTCTCCACCATCACGTGGTAGGCGCTCAGCTTCGACTCTAGCTCCTCGAGGCCATGCATCTCGTCCAGGATTCTGGGGAACGAGCTGTGTTGTTCACGGTGGAGAGGTTAGAGTGATATGTTGAATTTGTTATAGAATCCTGTGCGGGATACGTGAACTTGGTGTTTTTTTGGTTAGTGTGTCTAATACAGTCCACGCGCGAGCCCCTGTTCCAGTAAAATTTGAACTTTTTTCCATCAGTGTTCTCAATGACTGCTAATATGCTCCTAAACATTTCTCAGAGCTCGCGCGCTGACTGTGTTTCATAGGCTTTAACGACATTGAATAAGATTCAAATGAACAGATAGAAAGATGCATCCTAAGATAAAGTTATTTTAATTTCCAGTCTTCTAAAACTTAAGAAGGGTTTAAATAGAATCGAAACTAGTATTCCAGTAATTTTCAAGAAATAAATCGTATTCGTAAAGCCAAGCCAATGAAAATAACCATCTACTTGCTTATCTTCTAAATGAAATGACGGAAAGCTTCTTAAAATATGAAATGGCAACATAGCAGTACCTTTTGTCACTGTGCTTTCTATCATATTCGCCGTCAGAACTGAGGTCCCTCTTGGATTTTCCTTTTAATTCTTTTCTGTAATATTAATAATGAAAACAGGTATGGTTAACGGTCGCACATAACATGGTGAACGAGTTTTCCCTCGCATTGTTCTAAAAAAGATGGTTAAAGTATTTTTGTTAATTAATAAGGATATTCCGCAGCTTATTCAATCAATTATTTATTTAACTTTTAAATTTGCCTTTCCCAGGCACAAACAAAACGTACATTTAGTTATATTACTTTCGAACGAGGGGTAAAAAAGTTAGTAGTTTTGGCGATGAGTCAAGATAAACGACCTTTTCACAACTTTACATTTTGTAACAGAATATAGTTTGTCTTTACCTAATGGCATCTCTAAGCTTCTTGTCTCCTATGTTGTCCAAATCCCGCATATTGTAGTCGTTATTCGAGGCCGAGCGAGCCAGTTTCGACTTCCTTTTCTCTTCGCGCTCTTGCTCCTTGCGCTTTCGTTTTGATTCCTTCTTCTTCTTTCTACAGGGGGAATAAATAAATCAGTTGTTATTTTTTTGATGACAACACCTCACGTGACGCGACTATGAACTTACAAAATCTTCGCAATCGGTATAGATACCGGACAGGTTAACAACAACAAATAGTTGATCCTCTCAGATCTGAGTAGTTCAATGTGTTTGAGATATGATTGGTTTTGTTGCCAAATTACCTTACTTACCTAATTAGCATAATTGTTTAAGTTTTCGGCAACACCAATGTGAACTTTGACTAGCGCTAAATTATCTTCCCACGTACTGATTCCATTAACAGTGTCTCCTCATCATCTTAGTATTCTCTATTCCAATCCATTTAATCGCCCTTGTAAACAAACCTATTTCGTCTAAATTTCCACACAATCACTCTTTGTATGCAATAAGCATCACATCCACCGGTATGTTAACCCTTTCGCCGCCACATCCAATAAAAGAGACGTCACCCATACGCCAGACTTCTTTATTGCGAATATTGCGATGCCTTAAGTTGTACCCAAAGTCAATTAAACAAAGGTTGCTTTTGCATTGAAGTAATGGAGGTATATATAGGTCGTTGGCGTTGAAAAGGTTAAAGGATTCATACTTGATATCTTAAGGCATATTATAACATTTATACTGTGATATTATATTGAATTTTTATATGCACTTGGGGGGAGGGGGGGGACTTGTTTGTTTACAAAAACGTTAAAATGAATTTGAATGAACTAAAAGCATTGTCCGCCCTTGTTTATAGTCAACATTGAAGTTTTAACATTGAGCAATTCAGAAGGTTGCGTGTTCATATCACGTCGGGGTCACCACTTTAGCAAGTCTTTCTGGGGTATGATCCAAATGATAGATAGTTGACGTATATACCATTTATTCTTAATACACGTGCGTTGTACACGGTGGCAAGAGACTACTGGCGTGCCCGTCGAATATAGCCACCTATATAGTTGTCGCTATATAGGTATGCTATACAACTGTGTCACTACAAAGTGTACTTACTTATCTTTCTTCTTCTTCTTCTTCTTGTCGTGGTCGGGGCCAGGCTGGTGCTGCTGGCCCAGCTCCTGCATCTTGCGGTTGCGCTTGTACTGCGCGGTCTCCTCCAGGAAGTTGCGCACTTTGTCCTCGTAGTCGGAGTCTTCTTTGGTCATCTCGAGGAATTTCCGCACCTGAGTGGAAGGATTTGTTTGTTTAGACTACCTCGGATAGCGGCGTAACTGTAACCTTTAGCGACCCGTGCTAATGCATTAGACGAGGGGTCCTTCCTAAGATGAAGAAAATATTATTTTGATTCCCCTTTCCACCTATACGCCCACAATCACGCTACACGTGGCCTTTAGGTTTTGTTACCTTAGGCTTCTGTCTTAGGATTCCGTAAGGGACAAGTAAGTGATTTATGTGTTTATGTATGTAATTACTTGCAGACGAAGTCGCAGGCAACAGCTAGTCATCCAATAAAAAAACTAACAAACAGTGGCTCAATATAAAGAAGTGCATTAGTGCTCTAAACCAAGCCAGTCCGGGGCCCCTGGCATTTTGCCACCCCTGCCACCCAGACGCGTTCATCCCTTACAGGCATATAAGCAATGCTTGTTTGTAAGCAATACACGCTTCCTACCAATACGGGTTTTGTTGTCAATATGCCTACCCTGTGTCAGAACCCACTGCACGCCCCTGCTGCCACCCTATAGTTACGCCACTGCTAACAAACCTTTAGCTCATAGTCAACGTCAGCCTGCGAGCGCGGCGGCGCGTCGCTCTCGGCGGGCGGCGGCGGCGGCTGGTAGCCGTACGGGTGGTTGAACTGCGAGTTGTGCGTGCGCGTGGCGTCCGACTCAGCCAGCATGGCCATGCGCTTGCTCAGCGGCGACAGCGAGCGCTGACGCTTGTTGTTCGACTGCGAACGGCGTTTCTTCTTGCGGTTAGGGCCCTCCGAATCTAGAATTAACAACAGTTAACCCATCTGTCTGTGCCACAACGACACGTTGCATGCTAAGCGTGAGTTACAGCTACTTTAACCATAATCAACGGTTTTTGAAAGAAAACCTATGAAATATTATGTCAATATCGTCGGTTACCGTCAAGGGCGTCGCCAATAGATGACCAAGGGGGGAGGGGCTAGTAGAAGAAAGGCGGCACTCGAATGTCAACATTGACAAAAAACACACTTGGTTACCGTTAAAGTAACTTGGTCCACCTCCCGCTAAGTGGTAAAGAAAAGAGGCTAGAGGTTGATGGCGTTGTTACTCATTATGCCATGTCATGCTACTCGTTATGCTGCACTGTTCTTCCCTATGATCAGCAAGAGGGACAGAGAAGAGTGAGCTAGATAGGTGTATGGCTGCTGAGCTGTTGAGCAGAGGCAAAAAGCAGTGCAATGAGTTTGAAGCAAACTTATTTCAATTTTGGACCTTTTTAAAATGAATTTAACATGTTCCACATTCTTCGCGAAATTTCAGCTTTCTACACATTCTACTTCCATTCTGGTTTGGGACAAAGAAAAACCATAGAATGTACCTACTTCTCCTTTTCTGCGCAGACGGTAAAAACCCATCGGGGGAATGGGCGCAAAATCTTAGGAATCATAGCGATGCCGCTAACAGCTCATCACTATTTTGATTCCCCATTCATTTGTCTTGTTATCTTAGGCTCTGTCTACCCCTCAAGGGATTTAGACGTGATTTGTGTATGTCTATATACATACACTGATTAATTTTTGTTGTGCATTGATCAGACAGAGCAAACAATTTTAAAAACCATCCATATTTCTTTTTGAACTATAACTAATCCATTGACAGCTTGAATAAATAAAAAACTTACCACTAGTATCTGAAGATGACGAAGAAGATTCAGACGAAGAACTGGAACTGGAAGAGTCACTGGATGAGGAAGATGAGCTGCTGGACCTCTTTTTCTTGCCTTTGCCCCGCTTCTTCTTCTTTTTCTTTTCCTTCTTTTCAGTCAGATTTAAGAGCTGCTTTATAGTTTCTTTCATCTCAAACGACTTGGCTCCAGTTAATCCTGGCAGTAATAACTCAGCAGGTTCAATTAAAGGCTTTGTTGTAGAGGTCTTGCTCTTAAGGAAGTCCAATGAATTTTGAGCTTCTTCATGGAAAGGTATGATGGCTAAGCAATCTTCATAGGCCTTCTGTGCTTCAGTTATCTTGTTTTCATCTTCATAGCTGCGACCTAACGCAACCAATGTCTCACCCAAATACTTTCTAGCATTGGCATGATTGGGATTTAGCTTCAAGGACGTCTCAAAATCTTCTATGGCCTTCTTGAACGTTCCACTGTTGGCATAAAGTGCACCTCTGGCAACTAAACCTTCTACATTCCTGGGGTCAATGCTTAGAGCCTTATTAAGGCATTGGAAAGCTTCAGAATGGCGTCCAGCTTTGAAATGTTCAATGCCCTCTGCAACAGAACGGAACGCCCATTTGCTGGCTTGCGCTTGACGAAGTTCATCTGCATACTCCTGCGGCGAAAATCCTCCCCTAAGAAAAATAACAAGCAAATAATGTAGTCATAGCAATTTAACATGTATTAATAGCTTGTATTTATATTATAATAGAATAAACAATCACCTTAATGACGTGAAATTGGTGTAATGCATGTTGGAGATACCAAGAAGCTCAGAGAGATATTGGACGCAGTTGGGGTTATTGAAGCCGGGACTCTTCTCCAAAATTGCTTCGTAACTTTCTCCCTTCATATCCACAGTTTTCCTATTAGGAAAGAATTTAATTAGTGATCACGAATTTCAAAAACCAGAATGAAATGTCCGTTTAGATAGATGAAGTTATATGCTAAATTTGACTGTTACATCTTCATATTGTAAAATTGAATTGTTTCAAGCAATGAAATCCTAATTGAATTTTCTGCTTAATGTCACACGTACGTTATCCTCACCTGTTCCAATGGAGCTGTTCGAAAAATTGTTATTTACTGGTATTTGCTTTATATTTCGTTCACACAAATACACCATAGACAGATGATGCAGTCTCAACAATATGACATTAATATTACCAAAACATCTCAGCTATGGTCACAACTTATGCGGTGGGTTTAGTGTGACGTACGCGTCTTTAAGGTCGTTGCTACACCTAGAAAAGAACACCCTAAAATGGTGGAGGGAGCTGGTGTATACAGCCCGGAAAAGGTTCGCGGTCCATGGTCATGTCAGCTGGTGTTATCTTGTCAAACTATATTCCTTCTGGAGAGCCTCACATCAGCAAAATTGATAAATGTCGGTAGCTAGTCCAGTATTACAAATAAACAACGCCAACATCCAATAAATGCTGATTATAAAAGTCCAATCATTATGGTTTGAATATGGCTGGAATATTAAATATTAGCTTTAATACAGAAATAACAATTTCCCTTTAGACATCAGTATGAAGTGACCCTGAAGCAATGTACTGACCTTTTCCATAAATTTAAATAATGTGTAAATGATTTCAACACAAATGTTTCAGTTCTTCTGTAATATATATATCAGGGTTTCTTGCTTTTATTATCTTCAATAATCCAATGATTTATGTTTTTATTATTGCATCAACGGTTTCAACAGAAATCGTGAAATCATTTTCACAAGTTTGGTGAACTGTGTAATCAATCATTCTGTACTGAAAAGTGATCAGAATCCAGTGAACACATTAACCCAACGATTTGCTCTTCCAGAATTATGCATATACAAAATACCTACACACTGCAAGTGATTTGTGTAAAAGCTGAAAACTTGGCAGGCCTTAAAGCATCAATGAGGGTTGGGTTCCCTTTGGGCAAGGCAAATCAAGTAGCCTGTCACCAGATGATTGGTTTCATATCATTTCTCCAGCTTCATTTCATATTTTAGTGCAATCCTGATGTATTTGCATTAGTTCCCAAATCTTCTCACATCCAAAGCAGGTACAAATATTACTGACAAAATAAATACCACTTGGTTCAAGATCTTCACAAAATAAAAATACACAAATACAATACAAAAGTGTTCACAAATAATTCTGACAGTACCTGTAAAATAGGTGTGGGCACACAGTGATTAATCGGAATATACGAGGGGAGGTGGTACATACTTGTAGATGAGCGGGAAGTCATCGGTGCTCAGGAGGCCTAGAGGAGGCTTGGGCAGTGGGTCGTCAGGGCCCCGAGTGACTCCCTTCATGCCGCAGACCATTTTGTCCGTATCAGGGATAACTTCAATGACTTCGCAGCACACTGTGTCATTCATCAGGTAGTTTCTTGACACATTTTTCTTGTCCACAGCTGGTATGATATTGCCCACAGGTAAAAATGCCTGGTAAATAAAACATGAAATAAATTATCTTTTGAATAACTTACTGTAGAGGTCAATAACGGGACACAGAACCATTGTCTATTTTCTGTTTACAAGGCAATTTAAGCATATAGAGCCATATTAAAGTATGTACATTAAAAAATGCATTGAAACTGTTTGAATATGTACACAGGTGATAGCTTGGATGAAAATATATGTTGTTTTGATCTTGCTTGTTGCCAAAGGGACTTGTTTGCCCTTATCACATGGTATCATGAAGTCAGGTAGATTATTAGTTGGATTATAGGTTCATTTGTCACCTTTTTAAAAATACAATACATTTAAAAGTCAAATTTAAGTAATTCACAAAAAGATTGTCAATTGTAATAAAAAGCACAGTACAGTAAGCATCAGCATGACATTTGGGATAGTCAACTTACTTTTAGACAAGTTAGTAGGTCAAGTCAGTCAAGTTATTTATTTATTTAAGTGACCCAAATTTCTAATATACCATGCATAGATTGCAACCTGATTTAAAGTCATAAAATTAAATACCAAACAGTATTTTAAAATCAGCGTTGAAACATCAGTAACCACACCTTTCAAGTATGCGGTTGTACTTTAGAATCGTAAAAGTAAAGAAAAATTATATATTACTAAATGTATGCATTCCATTTTATGAGTAATAAGAATATTATGTTCCCGCATGACTTAGTTTCACCTTGAGTACTATGGGCTTAACTTAAAATAAACCTATGTTGACATAAAATATAGTATTTGTAACAAAGAAAAATTGTTTATTACCTACTACTAAACAAGTGGCATGTGGTTTGCCAAATTACCTACTGAATTAGGACTAGATTAAATTCAAATTAGACATGAAAATATTGTTGTTTGTTAATTATTTCAAAATGTTGCGCAATATCACCAACATGATTATAAGATCACTATTCTTAGACAATAGATTCACAAAGCATCACAAATACAGACATACAAAAATAAGCTCTTTTCCATGGCTTGGCCTGTTAAAATAAACAACACAGACAATAATTTGACACTAGTTAACCCTGTCCCAAACTAACTTACCTATATTTACAAACAAAAAACTTAACCCTTGAACGCCAAGCTTAGCTAAAGCTAGCTGAGCAAAGCTGCCTAGTTTGAAACTTTATACCTTTGCATGGTTTTCATACAGTTTTACGCTTCTCTTTGTTCGCTAATAGCCGATATGCAATGCTTAAATCAACAATGAAGACTTGAGAAAACATATATTTGTACTCATAAATCTAACATCTGGTCTAACTGAGATCTAACCTGAGACCTCAAGCTATTAATCAGGTTCCATAACTAACCCCTAGTTAATTACAACTTTGAGAAGAAGGAAAAGTTGATTTCTGTTTAGTCATCTTCATGATTGAACATCACTACATAGTATAAAATAAAGTCGCTTTCTCTGTCCCCATGTCCCGATGTATGCTTATATCTTCAAAACTACACAACGGATTTTAATGCGGTTTTTTTAATAGATAGAGTGATTCAAGAGGAAGGTTTGTATGTATAAATAAATAAATAAAAATAAAAAATAAAAAAATAAAAAAGCCTTTAATTTCTGGTTCTCGCGCATGCTAGAAATAATTAACAAAGTATTAAAAAAAGCAAGTGAAATTAATATTAAATCTATCGCCATATAGTGCACTGATAGTGCATTACATCACACCAGAACCCTCCTACGAGGTAAAGGCCTCTTCCAGAGTCGTCCAAGTGGTTCTATCTTGGGCCCTCCAAACCCAGTCTCTCCCTGCTGCCTGTACTATTTCGTCAGCCCAGCGAGGTATGTATGTATAATACATGCATAATATACCATGCGAAAACGGGGCGGGTCGCTAGTTCAAAATAAATCCAAACAAGAGAGCGCCAAAATATATGACAAGGCTATGAGTAAAATGTATGATCGACCAGAGCAAAGAATGTTAACACCAAGTGAATGAGTGAACTGTACCTTCACATTAATATCAGCTACATAGCGGGATGTTGGTCCCGCTGTACATAGAACCTTCAGCATCATACCAGAAGCCGTTCTGTTGATCACAGCACCAATCACCAATTCTCCAGTCTTCACATTCTAAGACAAAAAAATTGGCTTAATAAAACTTCAATATGACACGGTATTTCTAGTCTGGGGTATTACAAGATTTTACAAAAAGAAAAGAAAGCCTAATGTTAGAAAGGTTTAACTGATTTGCCATGAACCCCTGGCACACATGTTACAGACCCCTGATGGGTCCGTGGACTCCAGTTTAAGAAACCCTGGTCTAGACACCCCTGCAATGTATCATACTCCAATTGAAACTTACAGTAGTTAGTACTTTCACAGAGAATGCCGAATTGTAAAATATGTCTAACACTTTCGATAGTCAGAACATCAACACTCTTCAAATATTATTTATGGTATGAAACTTTTAAGAAGAATTTTGGCTGGCTCGTGTTAACTCTGTATATTTTATAACTATAAAATAAATAAAACTTACTTCAAAAAAATTTCTTAGTCTTGCAGATTTATCCACATTCAAAAATGTTTCGAATGGCGGCATTAATGCATATAGATCTGGAAAATTAATCAGTATTAACATTAGTATTAAATAAAGATAGAAATTAATATTTTATTTAAATTATTTTTGTAGCACCCAGTGACCTTAAGGCCCAATCCAGGGCCATTTGTTGCTTAGCAACCAATATTGATCATACAAATCACCATTAAACTTGATGAACTTACTGTCTTCGGGCGTGGTGGCATCAGCTCCTAAACTAGACGAGGAAGGAGTTTCCTCTTGAACTGATGTGTCGAACAATGCATTAGCCTCTTTTGCTATGAACTGATGAAGTTTTAGCCGTTTCCCTCGGTCCTGGAAGGTGAGGTGTTTGTGCCTCGACTGGTATACCGCAAAGTCCAACGCTCCCACGCCAATTTTAGATAGATCGTCTTCTCCTCGTTCACCTTCCCACGTTTTCTGGAGTTGCTGCCCATGATAATTTATGGATTGCGCCACTAGGGACGCATCCAGTTTCCCGTCCATTACACGGGCCTGAAATAAATGTAATGGATGCAGGTTATGACCTCCTAATAAATATGCTAATTCTTTCAAAATAAAAAGTGAGAGTGGGTCGCGCCGCCATCCGCCATGTTGATTTTATAGTATGGGTTTAAGCTGAGTAGATATTTCTGATTATAGAGCGATAATGGAAGTAAATCTCAAACGTTACCTTAGCTTCAATTATATTTTCGTAAGTCACACTATAGATATTTATTTTCTGTATTTAATTCCACAAATCGTGAGCACAAGCACACCGCACGATCATTTTTTCTAGAATAGTTACCACAGACTATCAATACAATGAAAGAAATGAATGACAGTAGTGACAGCGTAGAGTATAAAGCTACCATAATATATATCAAAAACTTTTTTCTTTCTGTAGTGTTGGCAATAACAATACATGATACAAATTTACTTCACCGAAATTTAGTTTGTTAAGCTCGATTGGATTTGATTAAATCTTAATATTATTTATTGAGGGTCGCTTATTAGTGTTCAATCATGGTTCAATCAAAACGTAGTATTCTCTTGGTTCAATCTAGGTTTAGGAATGTCAGTACCAGAATAATTTTGACATTACTTAACCCTGGATTAGAAGCTAACGCGGGGGTGCGAGTCGGGTTACCTCCGCGAGTTATCAAGAGTTGCGGTTCGTTTTTGGACCCGTTCGGGGGAAAAGTAGTGCTAGGTCCGGTGCACCCAGGGCTTCGGCTAATGATTTGGCTGTTTCTGAGGGATATCATTGACCGTTTGCTAAGAGCCCGACAGAGGGAGGGCTCTTATTCTTTAATAAGCATGGACCCGCCCTATACTTTTAGGTACATTCGTTGCCAAGACGAAAAAAAGAAGACTACTATACTAATTTTAAAACCTTCATAACATCGTCCCTGAGAGCTACTTTCAAATATTTGTACAAGTCATAAAACCGTAACGAAACTGGGAACATTTTGGAAAAAGGTCAGGTCAAGAGTATCATAAACCGACGGGCATGTATGAAGAGATTAATGAATGTCGATGAAGCGAAGAGGTATGCCAGAATCGTAGCAGGTGAAACAAAGTAGTCTCTGTCTACCTCTATGGGAACGAGGCGTGATAGTATGTATTATGTATGTATGTATAAAGCTATTAAGCGTGTTTATATATACTTGCAATTAATCAAACCTTCTAACTTTATTATTAATTGAACGTCACACAGGCCTCCTCTCACAACGGGAGGGCTTGGGCTACAGTTTTTACGCGGGCCCAGTGCGGATTGGGAACTTCACACAAACCATTGAATTGCTTCGCAGTTTTGTGCAGATTTCCTCATGATATTGCTTTCCATGGTAAATCAAATGTCACACATACTTCTAAAAAACTCAGAGGCAGGAGCCTGGGCTCGAACCCACGACCTATCACGACTTACTTAACTTAGGTACCCATGTAAAGTCTACCTACCTAATGTAACTATGGCCCACAATCCGCAATTAAATCTTTGCACATTACACAATAACCAATAGGTATACGAGTAACCGCTTTACGAAGCACAGCACAAGGATAATTGACAGCGACAAGGTTCTACAGTAGATCACAATAAGATTGTAACGATTGTATCAAAAAATCTCTTAATAAAGATGCAAAGGTAGTCTATGGGTGAGGACAACCCCTTAGAGACGTGTTCAGTCCTCTCCCATTCAAACTCTAGAGGTGCCATAGTTGCGTTTGATACTATTTTTAACTCATTTAAATAATGGTTTTACTCGTAACATTACTACGCCACTACCTAAACCATTAAATCCACAGATAACGGACATCAAACTAAGCCGGCCCATAACGTAATAATTCTAAGTAAGCACATAATACATACGGGTATCTTGGTATCTTGCATACTTCAAAGCGCCCATATAAAGCGTCATTGGGAAGGTCTCACTTCAATAGAAGAGGCGAATACAAAAGACGAAAGAGGGCTAGGTAATGGCAGACACAATGGGAATACTGTTTGGACTAGAAGCCGACCGCCCGCGCCCGTTCCTTCACAATGGTGGAGCGCGAACCTTATTTTATTTCTTCAACACTTATTTTATTTTTCTTTTACTTGTCTTTGAGTACTAGATATTAAGTATGTTCTTGTTGCGTTTTACTTGTGTCGCGTATTTACCAGTTATCAATAGTATGTAGAGACTAATGATAATTAGGTAAGGAATGATATACCGAATAAGTAATATTATCATTAGTATAAATAAAAAATAGTTATCTGGGGGCACGGTAGTGCCCCCGCCAAGTCGAGCAAAAAAGCGGCACGGCTGTACCATCTTTTCTCGAAGCAGTTCAGGCCATTTTCGACCCCCCTTTAACTTCGTTGTGGATTTCTCTGTCTAGTAGAAATTAAGCGATAAGACCGTCTATTGTTTACTTTGTTCTTTGTTTCTGTATTGTTATGTACCTACCTACTGATTTGTGGTGTTCAATAAAGAATATTTTTATTGTTGTATTGTGTTATAATATTATTATATATTAACCGAATAAATAATACTATCATTAATAGTAATATTAAATATGTAATTAGTGTCTACATTGATAATTAGGAAATACTTGACACAATCACTAAGTACGAGACTGGATTGGGTGAATAACACAGGTAAGTTTTTTTTGTTGGTAAACAGGCGCTACCCTATCGAAAATCTCTGTGCACGCCCCTGCTCAGAAGTAGATATTTCGACTATTTTTAGGGTTCCGTACCTCAAAAGGAAAAAACGGAACCCTTATAGGATCACTTTGTTGTCCGTCTGTCCGTCTGTCAAGACCCTTTTTCTCAGGAACGCGTGGAGGTATGAAGCTGAAATTTATATCAATTACTCAGGTCTACTGTCCCTTGAAGCTGTGAAAAAATCAAACTTCTAAGCCAACGCAATCAAAAGATACAGCCGTTTATGCCGCAAATTTCCGCAAATTTTCAACTCTCAAGGGAATCAAAACCTACAAGGTAGTTCCCGTGAACGCAGAATCTTGAAATTTGGTATGAAGGTAGGTCTTATAGCACAGATTAAAGAATAATTGCGAAAACCGTAAATGTGTATGTATGTCTGTATATAGCAGTGACCAATATAAAGTAACCCCACACTGCGTACATTTTGCTTTGGAACAGGGCTCTGCTTACACTGGTTTTAGATATTTATAGATAATGATACGGAACCCTCGGTGCGCGAGTCCGACTCGCACTTGACCGGTTTTTTTTATAACAATAAGTAGGTATGTGTGTAGTTATTTGCATGGATTAGTCAATGGTTAAAATTTTAACTAGCTCTGGGAATAATTTGATTTAATTTTACTTTCCATTGTGATTTTTCACATGAGTCTCCGCCTTGCATAGAACCAAGTGGTCTACTAGTTAGTATTTAGTATGATATATAACATCACGTTTAAGTTTCTGATGTTCATTCATTCAAGGGAAGGGTTCTCGACGCCATCGAGATCAATCTCTAGCGTGAGATCGTTTGGAATGTCGGACGAGAATCTCGTAATCGAAATAGTATAGGTAACACAGGGAATAAGTATTCTGTTCAAGTTATAGAGTTCATAATAATGGTGAAGGGTTGTCAAGTAGGAGTCCACGGAAATAAAGCTAGTAATAGGACATTTTCATTAAATGGTTAACCAAAGCAAACGGAGACAAATTTCAATTTGTGGCTGTACCCAAAAAGGGACTATCTTCTATTTTGAAAGAAGTTTACCTACAGTTGTCAGTTGTTGTATGTAATATTACAGTTGTAAGGGTGTTTACAACTGACGTGCTCGTATTATGGTAAACATTGTAGCTCGCTTGAACCACAAATCAGCAAATTCGCTACGCGAAACTGCTACGAGAAGCGCTACGCGCCATCTACGGTCCAAAAACTTTCCAATCAAAAATTTAACAACCTTCTTGGTACTATTAAGCTGATCATAGTTTTATTAGATATTAATGTAGGTATTTTTATTTTGTCATTCATTTTGGTAACATCGTGTACTTACTATACATAGGTGTCATTTTACATTGCTCTACATCGTCGATATTTTAATTAGTGAGAAGAAAAATAAGTAGACACTATACACGGTCCGGCTACCACAACGCGAGACCGTTGGCGTGAAAAACTTTTTCTCCAGTCATTACGTGGCCGAGAGGTAGGTATCTATAGGTGTAAAACTTAAGTAAATTACCTGTTGTATGTACACACAGCAAAGCTATTCAGTAAGCAGGATAGATACGGCGCGAGCGTGCGTAGGTGCTTACCTGATTATATTGCCGTGTGTACCTACCTAGTTAGGTTACAGAACTGGTATGGGACTTAAGTAATTTTTTTATTATTATTTATTTTAAAATATTTTGCCACATTAGCCCATAGGGCACCAGCGAATTAAACAAGTGGACCAATATATTACACTAGCTCATATTGTTGGTCACATCAGCCAACCTGAACAGCATCAACTTCTGAGATCGGTTGGGCTAAGATATCTAGAAACATCCACGTGTCGTACATATTCAGATTGGCTGCTGCAACCAACGGCTTTTTCGCAACGCGATCCCGAATGCATTCCACTAGTAGATAAGTGTCGGACATCTTCTAAGGTACCGCATACTTCGCAATTTGGTGAATGAACTGATTTCATCAGATGTCCAAACTTATTCAGTGGAACATGTCCGGTACGCAAACTTTGGGCAATAACAATATTTTTTCTATTTAAGGAACGTCAATTTGTCTATTCGCACACATTACTCACACATAGGTACAACAGGTCATTATCTTAAGTTTTTCACCTATATATGTACGTACGCCGCAAAATGGGTATCTGCCAGTATGAAACCGCCGCGACGCTAGTATTTAAAATTGTAAAAAAATGCACTTTAGATTGATACTTCGATATAATTATTTTCAAGTTATTCAAACAATACACCTGCTTCCAGTGGAAGCCCTAAGCAGACTCTGACTTTCTCCTTGTTTCAATATCTATTTTTTTTTAATTAAAAGTTTTAAAAATTTAAGTTTAGAATTCGATAAAGAGTAAAGAAGGAGTCTTTACAGTACATTATGATAGAAGTCGCAAGTTTCGAAGAGTTCAAAGACGTCGCCATGCTTGTCCTAACTTAACACTAGCAACAAAAGCAAAACAGAATTTTCATCGAGGGCACACCAACAATAAAGGTCGATTCATACAGAAAACTACAATTTTCGTTTATACTTAAGCACGTATCAGTTATTTTGACACACAATACACGGGGTGTTTGTCAACTGGGTTAGTTTTGCGCTCGAGTGTTAAGTTGTTGCGTTTTATGGACCTGGGAATACGGATTGGTGTTGCTTGACGTTTATTTTGGCGTGTGGCGTTTCGTGTTTGTCGGTTGCATATGCGAGGTGTATTGTGCGGGCTCACACAATACGCCTCGTGGCTTTGTGCCTCCTTCGCACCATTGTCATCGGACATATTACCCAACGTTTCTACATTGTATACTCCTGCTGTCTCTGGCTTCTTCCTTTGATGAGACACCTATCTTATTTGTAGCGTTCTTATTCGTGTCTCTTTATGATTCATGTGTTACAAGGTAAAGCTTTTGTTATTCTTACAAGAATGTTTCTAAGTGGTTTCTAATTGCGGACAAACCGGCCGTTAGTACAGGATAAGTACAAAACAAGACTATACAGTAATACAAAGATTCTAAAACAATACCAATTCGTTCCAAGGTAAACATTTACGAGCATTCAAATCATAATGGAACACACAAAATTACCACTTTGTAAACTTTAACGCCTACGATCAAATTGTTCTACCCTGAACAACCATAATTAAAATCATAAAGCGGTAATTACCATGTCAATAGTCCAAAGGCATCCTGCAACGTTCAAAAGGGAAGTGCAGTGAGGGTAGAAACAGAAAGGGTGACAAGTGCGTGATGCGCGAGGGCGATGCGCGGCGACCGCACATCGGCACGACTCTAGCCGGCCGGCTCGCAGTCTGTGTTCCCCGCTCTATCCGATTGCTTGGCTGTCTGACCGCGGCTTGCGCCCAACTGAACTTTTTCGTCGCGCGTTTTCCCGCCAATTTGTTTTGTTTTTAACGTGGATTCGGTGATTCTCGTGTGCCAGTATTGTGTGTGTGGATTTTGGTGTTGTGATCTGTGCCTTAATTGGAAATTTTGGAATGCACGAACTTGTCATTTTCTCTACGCAAACATGGTGAGTATTTTTATTTAATCAAACTAGATTCTTATAATTTGTAGAATCACGTCCAATCGTTCTTTTTATATTCATTGCCTGTGTTTTTTCCGTTATGCTTCTGCTTTCAAATATATATAGGTAAAAGTATTATTTATATGCATTATTTGACTTCCTGAATTAACAACTGTTGCTTATACTATACCTAATTATTGATGGTGGTGATGATGATCCTCCATGTATTTTAAGATATAAATCTGTCTAATCTGATACATAAATTAAACGTACTACAGCCACTAATTAGTAAGCCAGGAATTATGTTAATAACGAGAAGATTTGCGGATATAGGTACCGTTCCCAACTTTACACGGTAAGTTTCTTGTAAGACTACTTGCTAGTGCCAATAAACGTCACTCTTGTTAGATTAGTTGTATCTAATTGAATGACATAATACATGTACCTATTCCATTTAAAAAAAAATTTTTTCATTGATATAAATCTTCTGTTAAAGAAATAGGAAGACTCATTATCTCAGTAACTACTAGGTAATAATTTTAAATAAATTATCCACAGTTAGTTTGTTTAATTGTTGTGGTGTTGTTTATGTTAGAGCATAACTTCTTTACTGAGTTTCAGGTTTTCAGGAAAAACATTTTAACTTTATAAATTTTTAATGATCAAGTGAGAGAGAAAAGAAAGAGAAAGAGCTAAAAAGCGCTGCGATATGGGACTAAACATAAACACCTTACTTATTTACCATTCAAGCACCAGTACTTTGTAAGCCATTACAACTACACACACATACATAACTAGCCCCACACCTGCGCAATCGGCTAACGGGAAGTGTTTTATAACTAGTTTTTATTGTTTATTAGTTAGCGAGAAACAAAACAATAGTCAAAAGCTCGTAACAAAATCGCATCGCGGCCCTTGCCCGCGGGAGAGTTAGCAATAAAACATAACAAAAGCCAATCGCATCGATAGACACGTGATAAAGTTGCAAACAACAAAATTATGTAGTCGCAAAATTAACGCTCCCATTGTGTTAGTACAATAATCCGCTATCTAGGCCAGCCTCAGTACTGCAGACGAACCTTTTGTCTTTCATGTTCCCCGTTAATAATGGCGGGCGCCGAAACAGCCGTGCACAATGCCGCGAAATGTGCGCGTTTTCATTTGCAAGACAAAACGCGCTTTGTTGTGTGTCCGCTCAATACGAAATTTATAGCGGGCGGACCGCGGCTATTGGCGTTAACGCTAACGAACGCAAATGCATTTTGATCGGACGTCGCTGGCCGTCAATGCCGCTCATTACGGGCGGCGCGCGCGGCGGATTAGGACGCTCTGTGACTGTGACGTTCTGGGGGCCGATTTTTGAAAGCACATGTGTGAAAATACCACTCGAAAGTGATGAAAAATTGTGCTGAATTTTAAATACGCATAACTTAGAGGATACTTACGGCTCTCATTAATTTTGTGTGCTAATCAAAAAATTGGTTAGAGCTGTAGTTTTGAGGATATACACAGATTTATACCACTTTCGAGTGGTATTTTCACACATATGCTTTCAAAAATCGGGCCCCTAGGGCGTCGGGTGGAATCGTAGTTCGCTATGGAAGGAATCGTCAATGATTAGGTAGTTATTAGGACGATTTAGCGTTTTTTTAAGACTTAAATTGACGAAATCTTTATTAGAACTTGCGTTATTGCTAAATGCATAAAAGAAAAGCATCAAACGGGAGTTGATTATCTAAGTTTTTGAAGTACCTAGGTCTCTGCAACTTTTTCTGCGACTTCGTGGGAGCGAAACACGGCTCATGTCCCAAAGTAACGTTTTACAAGATCGGAACAAAACCGTCACACAAGCGAAAGACGCAACGCACACAACTAAACTTGCAATTTTTGAAAAAGCGCGTGTTGCTTAAAATGATACGTGATATTACGAAAACGTAGTCACATCCACATCATACATACAAAAAAAACAAAGGTAGTCTAATTGATTACTCCACCTTTCTGTAGAATTGCTGTGAACTCTGATAAAAAAAGTAGTACTTAAAAAAAGTAAATAAGATTGTTAACCTCTTTTCTGACGCGGAAAAAAGTTGCAAGGCCTTAAAAAGTTAGGTTAACATGTGATGCATACTTTAATCGTGCTCATAGCTCTGTTACAGAAACCGGCAAAGGCATCGGACTTGCTTTCAGTCCAGTTATTTCAATATAAAAGAAGGAAGCGAAAAGTGTAAAAGTGGAGCGTAGAAGCAAAGGCTTTGCGGCCGGCCGCCTCGAGCAGGCTTCTTAAAGGTTTCAAATATCTTTATACATTTTAAGAGTGGCCAGCTTCAAGGAACACGTAATCTTAGAATTTAAAAGTAGGCAATTCTATACAACTGAAGCGAGCATTTGTTTGTAAGTACGTATTTTTGTTTGTAGCTGAGATTTTGCATACTTATGTAAGTGAAAATGGCAATACAATAATCTGGTCGCGGAGTTCTGGTGACCCAGCCGGGACCGTCTCACAGGAGGGAACTTTTTGGATTGACCTGAAATTTGGTACCTACTCATAAGTACGACGGATGACAATGCAAGAATAGTTAGCAAAAAGTACAATCAGCAAAAAAATATTGTATTAAAAAAGAAACTTAAAACGGACTGTACCTTATGTTCAGTGTACTTGCATTACCTTAAATATGCATGATGTAAACATAGCTCAAGTACAGATCTTTCAAAATACGACGGGATGAAGTATTGCAACGTGACCGAAGCCGGCCGAAAGCTGAAAATAAATAATTTAACTACATCATCATCATTTCCAACCTATATTCGTCCCATTACTGGGCATAGGCGTCCTCTCAGAACGAGAGGGCTTGGGCCATAGTTCCCACGCGGGCCCAGTGCGGATTGGGAACTTCACACACACCCTTGAATTGCATCGCAGCTGCGTGTAGCTTTCCTCACGATGTTTTTCTTCATCGAAAAGCTCATGTCAATTTCAAATGTAACTTCGCACATCACTTCGACCCTCTGCTTGAGAGGCCACAGGTGACACCACACGTGGCTACCACGGCTGGATAAATATATGGATTTAATTGTATACACGTTGGATTTACATAATTAAATTAATTCAGTCATGCAGATAAAAATCCCTCTCATACGTCAAAAACAAAGTACGAATCCATGATCCATGCACAAAGTTACACTCGAGACCTAAAGAGGTCGCATCGTCACAAAAGCGTCGTAATTGGCCCGTTCTTTTTGCTTCCCCGCTAAGAAGCATTCAGAACCAATGAAACGTGTGCATTTAAATGACGTTCCAAGCTTTGTGGGGGCACTAGTGCTGTTCACAAAACCGACAACGAAACACTTTTGTTCTGAGCGACAGCGGCACTAAAAAGAACCTTCTTGTTAAGAACTCATTAGTCATAAGTCACGCTTATTTGTAATAATAGTGCATTATTGCAGTTGCATAGTTGGTGTTGAAAGACTTCTTATGTTAGACTATTTTTATGTTGCTTTGTTTTCGATTCCTAAAATTTGGATTCCAAAAAGTAGAGTAATTAATCAACGGCGAGAGAATTAAATTTTTTACATACATACATACATAAATCACGTCTTCCTCCCCTACGGTGTAGACAGAGCCTAAGGTGATAAGACCCAAAGGCCACGCTTAGCATGATTGTGGGCGTATAGGTGGAAAGGTGAATGAAAATAGTGATGGGTAGCTAGCCGGATCGCCTATATGATTCCTATGCCCATTCCCTCGATGGCCTTTTACCATCTGCGCGGGAGAAGCAACTGGTACATTCTATTTTTCTTTAATCCCAGACCAGCGTGGAAGCGTAATTTTTTTTAATAGTCTTTAATCGGTCGATTTCTTAAAAATAAAAGCATGCATGTCGGACGTGGCCTGTTCAATCAGGAAATTATGGTTATAAATTCTCGCCAGAACCACAAATATCATGTTGCAACAAACAAAACGCGAAAAAGTGTAGGTAACGAAACGTCGCGACAACACGTCTTTCTCCATTGAATCTCTGCCCCATTCATTCCTGCAGCTTTGTTGGGGCTTATTCTTTTTGTATCAGAAGTTTCCGAGCGAAAAGTAACCGGTAAAATTCTATTTGAACGCTCCTCTGGTGTCTTTCATGCAAAGACTGCTTATTTTCAGGGTTCCTTGCCATAAAAGGAAAAGAAACCATAGACAGCTCATAGGATCACTAGAGTTTTCGTCGGTCCTTCTGTTAATGCGAATTTCTTTGTACTTTCTAGTAGTTTTATTATTGTTATATATTTTTGTTATTTATGTTCTGACAATATTTTTATATTTTGTGGTTTTATATTTATTATTTGACATTTTAAATTGCTTTTAAGATAAGTTTTATTTAAATTATTATTATTTTCTCATTTTATGTACTCATGACGATCTTTTTATGAATCTACATTGAGATTTCATTTAGGTTTATTTTTGTTTGTTTTTATTTTTTTTTCATTCAATTTCAGTTATTGTTATTATTTTATTACAATTAGCGATCCTTATGTGAATTAGGTACTTATGTTTGACATTTAATTGTAGGTATTTTTAAAAAAGGTGACAAATAAAATCTATCTATCTGTCTACTCCTTAGAAGCTGCTAGCTACAACCCGGTTATATTGAAATTTGGTAGGTGTGTTATGCATTACAAATTCAAATTCAATAATTTACTCTGCAGTGCACTGCGTTTAGACTTCATCTTTCTAAAACCTTTCGAATATTATGAAAATCTGTTATAATTATCTAGTCTTAAAAAAGCTTCCGATACTTGTGATTTTTAGTAAAATGAAAAAAGATTCTCTTAAGCAAAATGCAGCGTAAGGGGGCTTGATTCATATGAAGTAACTGTTATACTGGACATACATGCATAATTATATAATTATTCTTCATGCCTTTTCATTCATTTCGCAAAAGCTGCGTATTATCAAATGTAGAGAGTTCTAGCACCCACAATGAACTTCTTCATGTGCTACGTACGAGATTGAGCGCTACGGCGTAGCACTAGCTACGAAGGTAGCGCCATATTGTCCCCCAAAGCCCCCTCATTCTTGTTTCAATTTTGAAGATGTAGTACACAGATGCAGTTTTAATTCTTGTCCAAAACATAACATCTGTAAAATTAAATAGTTTTTGTTCTTCACTTGCTTCTTTAACAGTGTGGATCGCTATGGCATGTGCTTACAAATTGTGTTGCATCACCTTACCTGTTACTCTGGCGACCCCACACAGCACGCTACTTGGATCGGATATTTCATGTCGTGAAATGACATCACTTTTGCGTGCCAGTTACTTCACGGCAAATTGCATGTGCGCATTAATTTAGAAAACCCCATAGTCACAACTCCCTTCAGCGAACCTTCGCGAATCCATTAGAAAACTGTTACAAAGGCAAAAATCTCAACATTTTCAGCTCAATGACTCAATTTCGTGATAATGCCGTCGATAATATAAAAGTACTGTATTAAAGTAAACAATGGAGGGGGTGGGTGCGATCGGTATTCGCATTGTCGCCGAATAACTTTTGTCCCTATTGTGTCGAAAGTACAGCCACAAAGACTCGGCGAACGTAAACCGAAATTCATCAGGGCCCCGATTGTTCGTTTTTGATTCCGCATGTTGCCTTTGTAAGTGTACCAACGCTCGTGAAATTTGAGATGCATTTTCACTTTTCGCGACGTTATGTGGTAATTTTAAATGGTTCTTGGTTCACATTAGATATGTTTTCTATGGTATATACAGGGTGTCCCGTATGAGTGGGGATACCTTAGTAATTATGCGTCACTAAATTTTATTGCCCAATATGCCAAAGGTTGATCAATGCCTATCTATATGCAATATCTTCCATTTTCTTCCCGCGCAGATGGTACAAACCCATTGAGGGAATGGGCAAAAATCTTAGGAATCATTTTATAGGCGATGCGGCTAGCAACCCATCACTATTTTGATTCCACTTTCCACCTCTACGCCCTCAATGTCTTGCTAAACGTGGCCTGTAGGTCTTGTTACCTTAGGCCGTATCTACCCCGTAAGGGATAATGACGTGATTTATGTATGTATGTATGTACCTATGTCACATTAGATATGTTTTCTATGGTATATACAGGATGTCCCGTATGAGTGTAATTACCTTAGCAATTATGCGTCATTAAATTTTATTGCCCAATATGTCACAGCTTGATCAAAGCATACTTCCATGCTGGTCTGGGAGCTAAGGAAAAACATAGAATGTTCCAGTTGCTTCTCGTCCCGCCAGATGGTAAAACCCATAGAGGGAATGGGCATGGGAATCTTAGGAATGTTGTTATAGGGCCTATAATATAGGCGATGCGGCAGCAACCCATCACTATTTTTAATTCCCCTTTACACCTATACGCCCACAATCATGCTAAACATGGCCTTTAGCTCTTGTAACCTTTGGCTCTATCTAGCGACTAGACTCTAGCTCATAAGGGATAAAGACGTGATTTGTGTGTGTGTGTGTGTGTGTGTGTCGATCAATGCAAAAAAATTTTTTTTTCGACGTTCTATATTGCCCTAATGCTGGGCAATGTTTTCCCTTCTTTCTGCTACTCGTCCTTGTCAAGAGCATGCTCCTGCGATGCCATCCTATTGGATAGGCGTTCAAGACGTCTCGCCATCCCCTCTTTGCTCTGCCTCTCCGTCCATAGACATATCACGGAACCCAATGGTTAGAAATGGACCTATCGTAGGTGCATTTAGCAGACGATCAGCATAGTCCTATTTAAGCTTTTTGAACAAAGTCCAATGGATTGACGACGTGGTTGGCTTAATCGGTAGTGACCCTGCCTGCGAAGCAAGCGTCCCGGGTTCGAATCCTGGTAAGGGCATATATTTGTGTAATGCGCACGAATATTTGTTCGTGAGTTTCTGTATATAAGTATGTATATCGTTGTCTTGTACCCATAACACGTTACAATACTTACTAGCGCTAATTTTGGGACCAGGTCAATTTGTGTGAATTGTTCTCTAATATTTATATTTATATATCACTACATAGTATAAAACAAAGTCGCTTCCTCTGTCCCTATGTCCCTATGTCCCTATGTATGCTTATATCTTCAAAACTACACAACGGATTTTGATGCGGTTTTTTTTAATAGATAGAGCGATTCAAGAGAAAGCTAGTTAAAATTTAACGGTGTGACTTTTAATGAGGCCATTTTCTGTATCTGGTATATGACCCACCCATATCTATAATTATTATTTCCCATTTAAATTTGTCATACTACTTACAAGACATCCTGTAGGTAGACCAGGAATATCTTTGATGGACTCCCGATTGATCTGCCCGGTGACATAGAACATACTCGAATCTGATCCACGAAGAGCACGTGTGAGTTAAAGATTTTGACGGACGGACAGACAACGAAGTTATCTGTAAGGGTTTCGTTTTTCTTTTCTGGCAAAGCTTTGAAATTACACAATACCTAAGTATTGAATTAATAACGAACTTTCACAGCGATGTCCTTTCTTCTTTCAAAATAACAATAACGCATTGTAACTTAAAGAAAACTTGTTTGAAAACAAATGAATACGAATTTGAGAATTGTACGGTGTCCGTATTGAGGTGCTTCGTACGACGGAATATTTCTACATTTCACAATGCTATACATTTTTAAGATACAAAGAAAACTTTTTCGAATTCCGCAGACTCGTGAAATATGAAAAAAAAAACATAGGAGCATTTAAGGTTGTTTTATCTATTTTTAAACTACAATTAAGGAACCCATGGTTACCCGCAGCACTAGAGGTTTATAGATGCGTTACCAGCCTAGAAGGCTAAGATAGAATAGTTACCTAAATAAGCGCAAATAATGGGATAGTTACAAACTTAAGTTAAACGTTAAGTTAAGTGATTATATGGGGAGTGTGAATGGTAAAGTTGGGAGGGGAAGGCCTAGACGGACGTTTCGAGACCAAATAGGAGACGTTTTGGAAAAAGGTCAGGTCAGGAGTACCCGAAACCGACGAGCATGTATGAAGAGATTGATGAATGTGGATGAAGCGAAAGAAGTATGTCAAGATCGTAGCAAGTGGAACAAAGTAGTCTCTGCCTACCCCTGTGGGAAAGAGGCGTGACGGTATGTATGCATGTATTATGTATATATGTAAGTTAAACGTAATTTTGATGAGACTTATCTAGTAGAGGGATTTACGCTAGGGATGATGTGGGTAAAACATTAGTTTTGTATTACCATTTCGAAATCACCCTGTATATTACAAGATTCCATGTTTGGCATCTTCGAATTTTAACAATTATTAAAAATCAAAAATGACACTACGGGTGTTAAAAATACATACATACATATAAATCACGTCTTTATTCCTTACGGGATAGACAGAGCCTAAGGTAACAAGACTCAAAAGCCACGTTTAGCATGATTGTGAGCGTATAGGTGAAAAGGGGAATCAAAATAGTGATGGGTTGCTAGCCGCATCGCCTATAACATGATTCCTATTTACGTCCATTCCCTCGCTGGGCTTTTACTGCGCGGGAAGAGAAGTTAAAAATAATGTTATAAAAATGAATTTATATCTAAATAGCGATTTAAACTTTAATGAAATGAATCAGCGGCGATTGTTCAGTAATTCCGTGCCCTTCTTCGCTTGGTAAGCGGTTGACCGGTCGTAATGCCAAGTGTACACCGCACCACAATGGGAGCGCGTCCTTACGGGGGTAACTCAAAAACAGATAGCGGTAAAGCCTTGGTCACACGCACCGAGTGACAGGCGAGAGTGCTCGGGCGGGTAGGTAGTGCGGTTCCGAACTACTATCTTGGTTTCGTCGGTCGAGCTTTGCAATGTTTATGCGTACCGCGACGACCCGGCCGCTTTTTGACGTGTGATCAAGGTGTCTCAAGACACTGAAAAACAAATGTCAGCGGTGCCGTTACCAGAAGTCACGAGTTTTCCTGACGTATGTCAGAAATTACGGCCATTTGTTAGGTTGGCCGAAACACAAAAATGTCAGGAATTTTGAATGTCATGTTTTTTAAACAGCATTCTGAGTTTGCTGGCACAAATGGCACTGGAAATATGAGTAGCTTAGTAGAAAATTACTGTTCACATAAGCTTTTGAAATAGTTAAAAATTTTATACGAGCCGTAGTTTTGAAGGTATAAACACATTTTTACAAAAATCGGTCCGTAGCTGAGCTCATCTCCCGCCTGATATGATGGTGATAAAAATTGATTGATTGATAAATTAGAAGCAACATTTATGCAGTTGCAAACGAACGCTAACCCACGTTCTCTTGTATTCCACTTTGTTGATGTGGTTTCAAAAATCGGTCCGCAGCAGAATCATGTCCCAACTGATATGATGATGATAAATTGATTGATTGATAAATTAGAAGCAACATTTATGCAGTTGCAATCGAACACTAACCCGCGTTCTCTTGTATTCCACTTTGTTGATGTGGTTTCAAAAATCGGTCCGCAGCAGAATCATGTCCCAACTGATAGATGATGATAAATTGATTGATTGATAAATTAGAAGCAACATTTAAGCAGTTGCAAACGAACGCTAACCCGCGTTCTCTTGTATTGGAGACCACCAGCTTTAGCTGAAAGAAACAAAATTACTCCCCATTCAACTCTATTGAGCGTAATGTATAATTGAAGATTTTTCCTTTAACGGGGTTAACACACGACATTTCTCTTTTAAGTTATTTCCGGATCAAAGGAGACCCTGGTTCAGTCATTTTCTGGAAATTTGGTATATGGTTGGTACAATTTAAAATTCCAATCCAAAATTCCTGAAAAATGTTCATGTGTTATAAAAAGAAACTGCTAACGAATACGGTCACAAATGGACCCGTTGATTATACATATGACGACCGGATAGCCTAGTGGTTAGTGACCCTGACTATGAAGCTAGTGGTCCTGGGTTCGAATCCCGGTAGGGGCAGACAGTTGTATGATGAATACGAATGTTTGTGCCCGAGTCATGGATGTTGTACGTATTTATCTACATTATGTAAGTATGTTTATCCGTTGCCTGGTACCCATAGCACAAGCTTTGCTTAGTTTGGGGCTGAGTCAATTGGTGTAATTTGTCCCAAGATATTTATTTATTTATAGTTACCACTAACAGCCAATGAGACCACTAGTTGGGACTTGTGGGTGTAAATCGACTTGCAAGATTGCACTGGGTAACAAATAGACAGGCGCTTTCTCGCGTTGATGTTTTACGCCATTTTCCTATATCAAGTTCCCATCGTCCATTCAACTTTGAAATCTAATTGCCTTACGGCGAGCCGATGCTGCCAGCATCTTTGGTTACACGCTGTTGGGAAACTCACTTCTAGTTACATAGGTTTATTTTAGTTACTGATAGTTTACATACTTATTTGTTAGGTTTTGTTTTATGTAGTTATACTTAGTCGTATTTTCACTAGCTTTTACCCACGACTTCATCCATGTAGAATCAGAGATTGACATATTTATCGCTATTCCACGGGAACTATGCTATTTTCCGGGATAAAAAGTATTAAAGTAACCAGGGCGGTGATTTTCTCAACATATTAGTAAATTTCGCATCAAAATTCGTTCAGCCGTTTTCATTTGGTGCGCTCGCAAATATACAGACAAACCGACAAAAATTCTAAAAACTTTTGGAACGTGTTCTGTTTTCGATTCGAAGAATCCCCAGCCAATTTTTTTAAAATACCTTCCATGTACTTTCGAACCTCTTCAGCTTTATTATTGTACCTATTGGTAATAATAACCAGTTATAAAATGATATAGTTATTGCGTAATAAAAATGTGTACCTATTAGATACGAGATAGGAAATTGTCGGGGAAAAAACCACGAACGAAAAAAAACTCTACAAGCGCAGATAACCAAGAACCAAGACCTCAAATATCGTCCCAGAAAGGCACAGTGTTTCATTTTGGAAATGGGCCAGTGTTTTTTATCGATTCAGCTAGACAATGGCCGCGCGAGTGACACAATAGTTTTGAATGGCACCGATGGTAGATTAGGCATGGCACCCCTAGAGGGAGCTCGGATATTATCGAGCTTACTTGATTAACAGCGCTAAGGACTAACTTCTTTTTGATCTTTTAAAGTGTACGTACTCTTACGTGGATCGTGGATACGGATTTTAAGGTCGTTGCGATGACTATCCAAAAATATTAACGGACATTTTACTTACTTGATACTACCCGCTTTGAAAGATGTTCAAAATGGTACAACATTAAAGAGATTAAAAACAACCATCGGACTGATGGACATTTTTAATGGAATTGTCGCCGAATCTATGCGCACATATTTCGAGTCCGTCGCGACTGTAGACTGTAGAAACTAATAAATAAAACAATTTAAATTATAGTAAAATTCAACACGCAGCGCTGACCAGAGCAATGTCAAGACTGTCTTTTGTTTTTGTTTTCTTTTAGCGCTGCGTGGAATTAACTTTATTTGTGGCCAGTGCCAAAATATAACAGTTTAATGAAAAAAGATGGCTGCCTAAATAGGTGCGTCGCCTACAGCGACCATGGGACTTGGTTTAAAATGATTGGGCGAGCCAATCAAAACTGTTGGCGGTAAGGTACGTTATTTATAATAAAAACAGATATATTTCAATAAAAAATCAAAAAAATATGCACAGTTTTTAACTATTTCTCTAACAAGTCTTTAATAGTTGTCACAGACTTAAAATATGCTTTAATGAATTTTACTTCCTCAGTCGATCGACCATTCCATTCCAACCTATGTCGTTTAGTTCGCGTTCTCGCGGATGTGAAGATGTCAGGTGTATTGTCGTTTTACTCCTGAGTTGACTATTCGAAACCATGAGTCGTTTGACGTCATCCGCATGAATTGTTCGGCCATGGCAACAACAAATCATAAAAGCCCTAAATCTTTTCAACACGCTACAATCATGTTTACAAACAAAATGAGGTATTGTTTGCCATCACAAAACCGCAAGCGAATCGACAGGCACAAGCGGCGACCGCAGACCGGGAGCAGCGAGTTCAAATAAGAATCGCTCTTGTCTATGCCCCATTGTCACGGGGAATTACCTTGTCACGGCCTATAGACGTCTCTTAACTGGAAGAGGCATTGTTTGTTGGCGTTTCGGTCCAGTTAAGCATCAGTTATTGCAGCAGCCACAGATAATAAAATTAAAAATAGTTGGTACAACAATTACCAAAAACACATTACGAATAGAAACTAGCTATCCAAATAGATGTTTCAACTTTATGCCTGTGCCTCGCGAAATTAAAGGTCTCTTGGCAATCAGACGCTATTTTTCAGTAGCGTAACACACATTTGTTTAAATACATACCCGTACACAGTCAATCTGCAACAACAACACATGAAAACTGATAGGTACGAATATAGACATCAATGTTTACTTTTAAGCAGCTTTGCCGCTCAAGGTATGTAGCTATCACATCACAGTTCACCAAACTTTAAATTACAAAACAACGGAAGGTGCGACTTTTGTTAATAGAAGATGGAATAAAAATATCTAAACAGTGTTTAAAACATTCAATTATGCGTAGAGGAACTAGAACAAGTTTCGAATTTCCATTCTATTCGTATGCATCATGCAACATACACGTCTGTAGGTTATATTTATTTATTATACCTAAATCTATTGACGTTGATAGTAAGAACATATAGGCCATATAGCCAGCAACTATAACCGCACGTCCGAGTCGTAACAACACCTACATTATATCCGTTTAATTACCGATAACAAACATCAATATAATGTAATTAATCCGTCGTCCGCACCATTATCGCTGTCCGATTATCATACGCGACGTCTAGTATGACAGGCCGTTACTGTTCTAATAATGACATCTACATTGTGTTGCGATGTCTTATTTGTCGACAATGCCATCCTTTATGTACCAAACAATCGCGTTGCTGATGAATTTCGGTCTATGTCTGCGTCGTGTCTTTGTGCCGGGGGAGGCCTCCAGTGGACAATACAATGGAACAAAAGTTGCTCAATAGCGGCGCAAGCACCTAATACCCTAGCCCTCCCTCCATTGTTTCGGGTAATGTTCGACTTTTATGGATATTTTCAATGGATCGCTATAATCTGGAGAATGAAGTTGCGAACTTGTCTATTATCGCCTATATTGGAAGCGTACTTAACGAACTGCCTCTACGAATGTTTTCCATTGTTCATTTTTCATCCATTCATTCGCGTGATTATTTATGTTGCTGTAACTTTGTTATGTATTAATGGGTATTGTATTTATCCAAGACTGTCTGTTTTTCATTAAGTGAAGTAGTCTACTAGCGTCGAAATTTTCCACTTAAATCCAAGGTCCTTCTAGAAAATTCAAAAACGGAATTAAATACGTTGCAACCCATCACAATTCTGATTTCCCTTTTCCACATATACCTACGCCCACAATCATGCTAAACGTGGCCTTTGGGTCTTATTACCTTAGGGCTCTCTCTAACCCGTGAGGGGTAAAGACGTGATTTATGTATGTATTTATTAGATGCGGTAGTCCTTTGAATCATGTTCTTCCTATCGCTAATTTACAAAGTTACGATTTAATCAATTCGTTGCTAGCTGTCCGGTCCGTGCAAGACACGCGCATTGAAGTTGGTCGTTCCGTTTCACGCAGAACAGAACACTAGATTATATACAGTTGGTGCACAATAGTGAATAGTACAGATAGCTCATAATGCAGTTTGCCGATGTTGAAAGCGACCGCCACACTTCCCTCGATCGGATTTTCCTCGATAATCGTGACAAAAGAACTTTGCTGCGACTCGCGTGCGCTATTCTGTGGCGCGACGCATACGCTCTATTCATAACGCCACGGATGGGAAAGTTATCGCTAGATGCTGTTTATTCGATCACAAAGGATTAAAGGATAAACAAACGTCACGCAACGGATGTCGAGCGCTATTCGTAAAATTTTGTGACATTTACAGAAAATGCAATCCTTTTTTGCAGTCTTTTAAAAAATCATGCTAAACTTGGCCTTAAGGTTTTGTTGCCTTATGCTCTGTCTACCCCGTAAAGGATAAAGACGTGATATATGTATGTATGTAGTTACTAAAAAAATGCTTATTTGAAAATACGAGTAATTAGTATTTTTATATCAGCTTATCAGGCGTTTTACCTTGTTTTACATTTCTTTAGTCAAAAAGTTGCTTCAATTTTTGAAAAGATGGTGGGTGCCTACCAAACCTACTGAATACTCGATGCTTCAAAATTTCGCATGAGTCAATAATTTCTGTTAATAAATAAACAATTTCTACTTTGGCCATCTACTGAGAAACATACTTAATCTTCCATCTAAAAAAATCGGTAGACTCAAAAATTTCCGGCCTCGAGGATCTTTATAATAATGAAAACTTGATACTGTCCCCGCAATACCCAAATATTGAACGGGCTATTTTTAACCGCCATATCAGCCAAGAGCGTCGAGCACAAAGAGGGCCGGTACAAAGTTGCCCCGGCATAAAGGGCCCGCAGTTAAGGTGACCGCAAGTGAATGCGATCGCTGGAGCGGCAGGATTGCAGTCCCTCCATTGTGATGCCGAAACCATTACACATTAGGAAACTACGGCTAGACCGCCTTTGAATAAGAATAGAGGTCCCTACACGTTGATACCTTACTAGATTGTGTGGATAGTTTTAAAGTTGAGCGGGTTACTTGAGATTCCTAATAGATGTCATTTTGCGAGTGGTAAGACTTAGCGAAGAGTCCGTCTGGATCGCAGGGAAATTCCTACCATATTGAAGTATTAAATAACTTGGCCCTTTAGGCTAGCGTCACATCTGCAATGCCCTGCAATATACTTCCTTCTTGTATTAAAAAAATCTACATTCACTTTGTTCACGAGACTTAATAATGACAACTCTTACAAGTAGATAGGTACACTCAGTTCAGGTTTTAGCTGTCATTTTTATTAGGGATCTGACAGCGAGCAAACCTAAACTGAATCGGAGTTGAGTCGCATTAAAACGTCATGGTAACCCCCCAATCATTTTACGACAGCATATAAATCATATAAAGAAAAAAAAATCGATTAAATAGACGCAAAACTAACACGAGCTCCCAGTCCCAGTCGGTATGGAAAAAAAGCCAGAAAACTGCACCATCAAGTGACAGGGAAGCTTTCAAAATGAAGTGCAGAGTAAACACTCAATTTGCGTCGGACACATTTTTGGGGGACAAACAAGGGACGTATCCGGTTCCACATTTTTGTTACATTTTCCTCCTTGACAATAGAAATTTCTAATATCTAACACAATGCGGGGACAAAATCGTGGCTTCCATTTAGGCACGGCATGAATATTATATTTCTGGACACTTTAGCCTAATGTGTAGGTAAATTTAATGTATGTTTTCTTCTATAAATAAAATTACAAAGAAATTGTTGGATATAAAGGATTTTTGCTGGAAAAGTTTAATCTCGATTTAGTGTTAAACTCGACACTACTGTCAAACAAAATTCTAGGAACTCTCAAGCTTTGAACCAGATTTATTTACCGTCCAAGTCGAGATTTTAAAAATCTTGCAATACGGCCTGTGACGATTCCCAGGATTTCTAAGCTGGTTTTCAGAGCAAAGTTTTATTATGTTTACTAGACAACTACAGACTTGATATTAAGACGTTACAGAGAACATGTGAACATTAAACCGCGGGCCCTAAAACCGACCCTTGTGCAACTCCTCTGAAAAATTGGTATGGATTAGTCCAAAAAGGTTTGTCCCTGTAATAGATCATCAAGCTATGCGGCGTAGAAGATTAATGTGTTCGGGAAACAATTATAGGCGATACAGCGGCTATCGGCGCGGAATGACCGTGATACGAGGGATGATCGAGATAGCGAGATAACGAGTATCTCGTTACAAGGGTGATATACAACCATGTAAACAAGGATGGGAATACGGTAGTAAAAATGTAGTGAACAATGTACGCTGTCGGAATAAACTGAATTCAATCAGATGATACCTTAATGCCGCTTTGCAGTAGAGACGGCAATAGAATACTTTAAAGGGCTCTATCACCAGAGCTCTTATAAAAAAAACCTGTTAATGGCGTATTAAATCCAGGAATAGCTAATGACTTTTTTATATTATTTTGACTTATACTCTGAAAATGCTTAGTTAATTGAAGATTAAGTCTACGCGGACGAAGTCGCGGGTAAAAGCTAGTAGCAAATAAAAGGACGCGATCAGGTTATTTCATGCTGCTTTTCCCATGTTACATAGAGTAAAGCCATGAGTTACAAGTACAACGTCAGGTCATGTATTAGTTAATTATTGATATGCGTATAAGTCATTGTTCTGGGTTATAATAGGAAAATCTGTCAACACGGGAACAATGCAGGAAGTTACATGGATCAGGAATTAGCAGACATTGTCCCCGCACAATGGTGCCGTCGCGATCTCATTAGATACAATTACTATTTCATGAAACCAGTTTAACGTAAGTCAAACTTCAATTTTGAAGGATAATTGATTCTTCCATGCTGGTCTGGGAGTAAAGCAAAAACATAAAATTTACCAGTTGCTTCTCTTCCCGCGCTGATGGTAAAAGCCCATCGAGGGAATGGGCGAAGGTCTTGGGAATCATGTTGTAGGCGATGCGGCTAGCAACCCATCACTATTTTGATTTCCCTTTCCGGCTATGCGCCCTTAATCATGCTAAATGTGGCCTTAAGGTTTTCTTACCTTAGGCTCTGTCTAACCCGTAAGGGATAAAGTAAGTAAGTAAGTAAGTAAATGCTTTATTGTACAAATATAGAGAAGCAGAGACAAATCACAAAAAGACCCGTGACATATGTATGTATGTATGTATGTTTGGATTTTTAACTGAGAACGTTGAAGAGGTAAGTTGATGATAAGCGGGGAGATTGTAACCCTTGCACTTAGTTGTTAGGTGCATGATATTTTTAGGGTTCCATACCTCTAAAAAAAAAGGAACCCTTGTAAGATCACTTCGTCGTCCGTCCTTTTTTCCTCGGGAACACGTTGAAATTAATACCAAATACAGAGGTCGGGGCGGGACACATTGCTCGGAGGACTGATGGCCGATGGGTTCAGAAGGTTCTCGAATGGCGTCCGCGGACCGGGAGACGAGCTGTCGGTAGGCCTCCAACAAGATGGAGCGACCACCTGATTAAGATCGCGGGATCGCGGTGGATGCGGAAACCACAAGAACTGTCTGAGTGGAGAGCCTTTGGGGAGGCCTATGTCCAGCAACGGACGTCTTTCGGCTGACATGATGACGATGTCTGCGGTCTGCGGTCCACTGATTCGGCATTAAGATACATCATCATCATCATCAGCCTATACTGCTGGACATAGGCCTCCCCTAATGAGCGCCACAGCGCCCTGTCTTCAGCTTGACGGGTCCAGCATCTGCCTACAGCCTTTCGCAGATCGTCATCCCACCTGGCCGGAAGGCGTCCTACACTACGTTTGCCGAGTCGCGGTCTCCACTCAAAAACACGTTTCCCGCAGCGGTTGTCGATTCTTCGCGAGATATGGCCGGCCCACTGCCACTTCAGCTTGCTAATTCTTTGAGCTAAGAAGCTTTGAGTTTGAGTTAATTAAGATACATGCGATTAAAAATCATGAATTCTTTAATTAAATTAGAATCAGCAGCTTACCCTTCGTAATAAAGACAAATAACAGCAACAATGCCCTCATGAACCATCGGCTTTCCATTATATGACTACATCATTTGTTTTCATACAACGTTGACTGAAATTGTGATCCATCAAGTGTTGAATAGCATAGCACTGAATAGTTGGTGGGTGGATTGCGCGCGACCAGTCAGGGAAGACCTTCGCGTACACCCCTAGAAAGTCCTTCGGCACCGGTTGCCATTCGGTATGGGTAGCCGGGATGGTTCTAGATACGCTGGTGGTGTTTGACTATTGTTGTTGCTTCGGATTCGAGTGCGAATTGTCACAGGCAGCGCCGGGCGATTTCATCAATCGCTTATTATTCAACTCCTAACAAATGAATGATGACTCATTTGCATTAACAGTTTTGTAAGGGGGTTTAATGTTGATTAAATCGTAATCTTTTTAAATTAGGTTTATGTTCGAAATATGAATGTAACTACAAATTGTACATTTGTTATAAGCGCACCCTTTTCTACCCACTCGCTTCATAATAATCGAGGTAAATATGGGACAAGTGCTAAAGTGTGTGTAGATATTTTTGATCCTGAGAAGGATTTTTTTTATTTTACTGAGCACTTCCTTACTACCTCTAGGCGATGCATAGGCGATGAGATTTTATAGAGACGACGGACGGCCGATTTTCACCCTTATAATACTGGTAGGTAAGTTAAAAGTTGATAGTAACTAGGTAAACCGTTTTAGCTTAGGTACTCGTAGGTATATCACTTCAGTGAACTGATTCTAATAAGTCATGAAACTTATGAAAATTTAATGTTTGTGATCAAAGAGCAAAATATCAAGCTCAATCTAAATAGGTAGTTAAATTAATTGAAGGACGGCTGATTTCGCTATTATGCTCGCTGTAGTAAAAGCTTGGCCTTCATACATTATCTGTCGCTATTCTATGAAGTGTAATTAATAAGGGCCAGATTAAGAAAGCGTACAAAGGGTCTGGGTTATGTTATATTTATCATACAACATGTAAAGGCGTAGAATCTATACCTTTCTAGGGACCCACGAAGTTAAATCTTTTAGCTTTTGGTTGCGCTTCTATTGGGTTTGTAGTAGAGCGAAGATGTGCAAAATTGACCAATCACATCGTTTAAAATCCACGTGACGTTTCACACTCCGTATAAAGCGGTTTTTTTTGTAACCACATTTAACCCCTCAGTGAAATGTTCCTATACACCTTACCAAACTATTTTGCTTGCGCCGAAATGGAAAAGTTTTTTCACAATAGTCGCCGCCGTCGGACAATAGATGGCGCTTGATCTTGATAGCGATATGGCAACACTGTCACAATGGCGGCGGCATGGAGGCGGTAATGGCGCGATTGTACTGCTTGGCACAATGCTTTCAGTTGTCACCTCAACAAAGAGAACTCGATATCAGCTACTTGCTCAGCCAAACTGCCGTAGCAAATGAAAACATCGATATCTTGAGATACGGCGACGAAAATAGGAATGCGAAATTAAGGAGTTTTCAATCTTGTAAGTTGGCACAACGATAAAAAATAAACATATTAATATAATTTTTGGTGACGTCGGGTGTTGCTATTAATTTGAGATACGTGACTTAAAGGTGGATTGTGATTGAAGCACTCGCTCTACAGGCGGCTTGGGCTTGCACATAATATACAGATGAAACATACATACATACATAAATCACGTCTTTATCCCTTATAGGGTAGGGAGGTAACAAGATCTAGAGGCTACGTGGTAGCATGATTGTGGACGTATACCTATGTGGAAAGGGGAATCAAAATAGTGATGGGTTGCTGCTGGGCATGCTGGTTTTTGCCATCTGCCAACTATCACATTCTATGTTTTTTTTAATAAATCCTACTCAGTTGTTCACTTTTGACAGACTGGTCGTGGTTGTATGACGTACTTACTCATTTCTATTGTAGATAAATCTGCTCCCGCAATGCGCCCCTCTTGCCACAGACTTCAGTTCACCGGTTCATTGGGCTACGATGGTGGTAGAAGTGGATTATGTGCGTAATTTTTTATATCCAAGCGCCCAAGGCCCCCAATATGTAAAAGACTACCTTAATCTTGTTCCGCCAAAACGAGTACGATGACGCCTCCTTTCCAAGAACTCAAATAACGAGTTGGTAGATTGAGTGCGTTGATAATGCACGAATTTTATAAACGTAATAATAAATGTTTTCAAATGTAACATGGGTGCAGATATGTAGAATTGCTCGACTCCACATAGCCCCATTTTGCAAACATTTTCGTAGCCCAATTTCCATGTTTGCTACTCGTATTCGTTGGCGACGCTACTTGGCTCATTTAAGAATACTACAATATCTGCTACATCTATACAATCAAAGCCTAACTACCTATTCACCAAAGACGGATGAAATTGACAGTAGGTTAAGAAAGAGGCTTATACTTTTAGGGTAAGGTCACGAATAAGTGTACACGTGCTATCATGGGGATGTTCTGACCTAAACGGGATCTTCTGATGTTTCCAAAGCGTGATTGTTACTTGCCCCAATTTTCCTTGTTCCGCATCAATGTAAATCAGCTGGTGAAAGATGACTTCGCGACATTGTAGGTGAGCCGCAGGTCCGAGCCATTGTTCGACCATCACAATGACTGGTTAATGAGATCAGATCCAACCATAGATTGGACAAAGGGTCCTGCCCCCACCCCAGATTTTATTAATTAATTTGTTACAATAGAGCCGAACCTGTGCTTTGTGCAACTATCGTCTATTGTTAGCATTTATCTATCGTCAGGCGGTTATGCAAAGATGGTGGACCACCGGAGACAAAGGAGCTACTGTTAATAACAGGACTTACCTTGGTCAGGACCTTAGTTTGTAGTGAAAGTTTTTCAAATGATAGGTCTTTTAAACTTATGTTTAGACATATTTGTCACAGTAGGTAATGTTAGTTTGATCCATTCTAACTTGTCTTGTTAGAAGTAGTAAGATACATTTCATCATTGTGTAGGTGGTCACTACCAATTCAATTGTTTGATATTTTGCTTAACAAAAATAAGTTACTTTAGTGGCACGAATGGCACGATTAAGGAGAACATAGCAGCAGCTTTCGAAAATTGGTCGCTTTTTATCATCTCTCTATTCTAGTTTAACCTTTTTGATTTTGACACTATCGAGATGTTCTTGTAAGAGGCGTAAACGTTCATCAACGCACCAGCAATCCTAATGGAACTGTAAGTATCTGTACGTGATCACTAAACATCAGGAGACTGTTAGTGTTAATGTAAAAAAAACACGACGGACGGAACGGAACGGAGACGGAATACGCGCTGGGGGTTAGAGGTTGTATGTTGCATTGTTTGTGAGGGTGTATGATATCATTTTTTTGCGTAGGTAAATGTGCATTCATTTGGGATCACTATTGAATGGCTGCGCCGACGTCAGTGTCCAACTTTCGCCAAATAACTTTGTCCATAGATGTTTTAATAATGCTTGAGATCCAAAGATGCTTTGCACAGGGTACACGAGTCATATTAACATGATATACTACTAATATACGATAAAAGCTCCCGTTTCAGCACAACGCAATCGCAGATGGGTACGTCGCGCAATTTCTCTATTGTTTTTCGAGTACAATGAAGTGCTCTCCGCTAAAATAGGAGTTGGTCGGAGTTAGCATATGAATAAAGTGGACAAAGGACCCTCTGTCCACCGCGAGGTTTCATTAATTGTGTTAGCAGCGATAGGGTTGTGGGGTTTTGGACGTCCATGCCGGCATGATTGAAGAAAAACTTATAGAAAGCACGGTCTTAAAATTTAATTAAAACGCTGTGATTACAAAATTCTTGAATTGTTTAACCGCAAACATCCATTAGATTACAACTCTCGAAAAGAAAAGCCGTACTTTCTTATTCTCCTTGGACAAACGGTAAGCTTGCGTTTTTCTTTGTAAAATAATTCATTTACTTGCCTTTACTTCGTAAATAATTCGTAATGCTGGTTTGGGAGCAAAGAAAAACCATAGAATATACCAGTTGCTTCTCTATCCGCGCAGATGGTAAAAGCCTATCGAGGGAATGGGCAAAAATCATAGGAATCATGTTATAGGCGATGAGACTAGCAACCCATCACTATTTTGATTCCATTTTCCACCTATACGCCCACAATTTTGCTAAATGTGGCCTGTAGGTACCTGTTACCTCAGGCTCTGTCTACCCCGTAAGGGATAAAGACGTGATTTGTGTATGTGTGTATGTATGTACTTCGTAGAATTTTGTCAAAACCCTACACTGGACAGCAGCCAAGTTAAATTCCAACTGAAAAAACTAAACTTTTAGTCCAATCTAAACTTTTCGGAACCACTAAAATTACCTACTCATTTTAAAACTCCGGCTAACCGCAGACTGCGATATCATTCCGTCGAAATTCAATTTTAATATTGCAGCGATTGTAACAGTAAAAGATTGAATTCTGATACGTTCCCTGCGCCGGTTCGCCGTTCGTTCACCATTCATCATTCACTCATTCAGAGTTCTTCAGGCGTGCTGTGCAGCGAGCAAGGCTCGAGTATGTTTTAATTCAATTCCCGTAGAAGTATTTTGATTATAATTTACGTATTAAGCCGTGTTATCCTTTAGGGGAGATGTTTCTTGTGTGGGAATGTGAATATGTAGAATTCTCGTTTTGCCTAAAGGCCCACCATCAAGCTCTGCAGCAAGGCTCTGTCTACCCTGTAAGGGATAAAGACGTGATTTGTTTATGTATTGTTTTGACCAAGGCCTTTTTATACAACAAGAAATATAAACGAGCAAGGGGGTCACCTTACGGTAAGTCAGCACCACTGCCCGCACCGATGGACACCTGCAACGAAAGAAAATTGCAGATGCAGATGGGTAGGACCTCATGCAAAGCCCGTTCAGATCTCTACCACCGTCTTACTCGCTAATCCTACCGATAAGCAGCAGTGCTTAGTAATATAGCCAGTGAAATTACTGGCACATGAAGCCTTATCCTCATCAATCAAATCATTGTTTCATGCATGTCATTAAACTAAGTCATTTTCATAATTACACATAAACGGATAACTCACGTACAAAAAGTCGAGTGATGCTCGACATGTTTCGGACTATTTCGTTGTCCTTCCTCTCGGAGCGCTGCCCTACATTTGACAATAATAAAAATGATGATGAAAACGAGGGTAGTTGTGCGCCGCTGTCAGTTGCGTCGAGCAGCCGCGCGAACAGAGCGCTGGCGCGCAGTGCTCGTTTCGCTGCCGCCGGGGCGAGCGCTCCGAGAGGAAGGACTACGAAATAGTCCGAAACATGTCGAGCGTCACTCGACTTTTTATACGTGAGTTATCTGTTTATGTGTAATTATGATTAAGTCTCGCGGTAGTTTCTCATTTTCACCTTTTTTCCACCCTTATTGTACCTGTCTAACACAACAATTCCCTTGACAAATGGGTAAAACCTTGGGATGCTTAGATCCCAATAAGTCGTAATGGCTCTTATGCAGTCAGCGCACAAGTGAGGATCTCGACAGACTAATGAAGACTTTTATAAGACATCCTTTGATAGTCAAGGAGCGGTGCCTTTCGTTTCGTCGAATAAATTGGCCTAATAATGTTTGGTCGAACGATCCTTTGGTCATCATCAACTCAAACTCATCAAATCATTGACTGCTTGTTTTTTGTTTATTTTATTTTCTCTGTGTGTATCGAATGTGTGTATTAATGTTGCTCTCTCTTTCGCTCTCTGGTCTAAAATTTCTTCAGTTGAAACTGAAAATATACGGAAAGTATATCTTGCATAGGCTTTGTAGGTTACATACGTTACATTTGTTTTTCATTCAAGTTTCAGGATAAATTCAGTTTAGATCAAACGATTTTTCGATCACAAAATTTTTCGACAATTCAGTATTGATTCCTTTCGGACACCAAATAATACATTTATTTGCTAATAAACCATTTAAAATGTAGAGCACCTAAGGTTATTTTTTTTGATAGGTTTTTAACACCTAAGTGACGCTAAATACACCCATGTGACGTTAAATATTTCTTCGTAAATTCTTTTCGTTTGGATGAACATATTTTGGACCCCATCAATGATGCTCCATTCATCAAGGGGTGCCCGTGAAGACAGCCAAACGAGAACATTGAATCACATCAATTTTAATGATTTTTTTATTTTCAGGTCGATTACGGGTCACAGCAACCAGGTGAGTGACGTACCTAGTTGTCATTTAATCACATTAGTACATTACACGTCGAAGGTGATGAAATAAAGAATGTCTCAAATCGCAGGAGCTTGTTGCACGAGCCAAGGGCGAGGGCGATAAACATGCGGCCCGAGGCTGTCTTTATCACCGCCCGACAATTTCACGTCTTCCCCTAGCCAGGAAGTGAAAATTTCCACTCGCGTGGCGGGCGGTAAATTGCCACTTACGGCCTAGGGCGACGTAAGAAATTTTGTGACTTCTTAAGCTTTCCTTTAATCCTTATGTACAGAACTAAGTAGGTATAATACGAGCTCCCGTTATTTAAAATCACACGTAGAACGAAGAAATCGCGGGTGCTAAGTAATGTTGTGTAGACTGAGACTTTTAAAAGATCACTTCGTTGGAGTTCGTTGTTCATCACTCTGGCTGAGTGATAAGTTGTCTGCCAACTTTATATTTGTACGTACTAATATATACGACCTGATAATTTTAGTCCCCCATTTGGTCCTTTAAATACACTAACAAATCAGGTCGGAAATTAAGAGATCATTCATTCCAAATCGTGCAATGCCAAGCTACATTTGTTGTTGGAAGTTGGTAATAGTACTTTTTTATGGCCTGTGGAAATAGTACACGTAAAAGTCCAGTTATATCAAAAGTACCATGATTAAAATTTGAATGAAAATGAAGTGAAGCCAAATTAAGTACTGGCTTAAAGGACTAGTATCCAGGCCATAATCTTTAAAAAAAAAGTCCAGTGTTGCCAGTTTTGACATGCGTGGAGCGCTTGATAGAGTCTATGGTCCGAGGCGCGGGAAACGATTGTCATCTCTTAATAAGAAACGGTAATCCGCGCAGAAACCTTTAGAACTACCCTGCATTTTTATCATTATTGACTAGGCATTTCTTTTTATGTTACATACTATGAATTGTAGTGATATTGACGTTACCGAAGTCACAGTGACAGTTTACAAATTCAATACGGTACTGTTATATTGGCTTTTATTGGCTTTTCCAAAATAGTTTCACTCACTTCCCGAATCCATTATTTGGCCACGTTAAACATTCGATTTAGACGGGACCTGACTCTATTTCTCCTTTTCAATACAAATACAATTATTTGTGGGTATCTATATCACTAGATGTGCTCGTGTCTTAGTTATATTCCTAACACGATAGATACACCTTTCATATGACAATTATTACGGCACGTACAGGTTATCCCTAAGGCTATAATTGTATCACACGGTTTCATGCATGTTACTGCAGCATTGACATTGATAAGAACGCATAACACGGCAATCGCAAGCCGTATAGAGCCGCGGTAAGGAAGGAGTATGCGGGCCGCCACCGTACGGTCAGCGGCAGCCGCGCAAGGCCGTGTCAAGTTCGAGCCACCCACATATTTCGCTAAAGCGTCGCCGCTACAGTAACAATAATGGCGCAGTCTCCATTGTTTGGGGCCCGTGGCACATTACGCTTTTGTCTCTGCCCTCTCCCGTTCCTCACAATGCGGCCAGGAAACAAGTGAGCCTTTATTTCGCCTCTTTTTGTCTCGGAGTATCGCTGCTTATTGTCTTCATTCGATTGTTCGGAGCTCTTCACAGGGCACATTGTTGTGGACTTCGTCGTTAGTGCTGAGCTTGCGTATGTGCAATGTTCTAAGTGTCTTTTGAATTTTAATACGGCTTTAGAAAGTACGCGCTAAGTGCTGTTCGGATTTATATTGTTTATTCGAGTTGAGAGCTAAAGTTAAATACTTGAGGAACAAAACGTCGCTAATTTGCTCGTACAGGAGTTAATTCGATTTAACCCTGAACACTTAGTAGTTTTCAACGATTTACAATATCTGGAGCTAAGTATTAAGAATAATTGCAGTAGACGTCTTGTGGAAAACATGCCCGATTGCTTAGATACCTCCTTTTATTTTGAACTCGTTATCACACCCATCTGAAATCATTACTAAGTAGCAAACGTATAACGGATCTCATTCATCTCGACCTCTGTCAAATCATAAATTTTCTCCAGCACCGTAGTCGCTTCGGCGTTCGTTTCGCATAACCTCAGAAGCTTAGTCAACCAAACACGAGTCGGCTAAGATTCAGGGTATCACTCAGCCCAGTAGCGGCATGCCACGTGCAACACTGTAGATTATTTTGCCCATACTCTGTTACTGGTTCTATCTCCGACAACACACGAGTATCAACACTATCTACAGGAGATAGCAATCCCCTTCGTTAACAGGACACGTATGCTCTAGACACGAATAATCCTACTATATTTACAAAGACCACAGGAGCATGGGCACATCTATTATTCTTACCTACCCAGGGTTGCTACCCTGGTGAAGGATATTTGGTGGTCCTTTTCCCCACTCACTGTAGCGTAGTTAACCAGACACAGTATTCACTAAGACACCAGGAGTTTTGTACGAGGGACTACAGGAGGTCTAATTCATTCCTTTGGTGCTTATGCCTATGCATGGTCCCAGTGCAGTCCTTCCTTGGCAGTTGAGTCAACCGGACACGTGACGTGTCCGCGAAGACACCAATTCCCCAGCGCGGGGTACGTCGATACCGCGAATGATACAGCTCCTCTAGTTAGCATTGTTCACGGGCCCATTGTGCGCCAAGTCGGCTTTGTTACGACACGCCCGCTTTTTTCCTCCGAAGCGGTGCTGAAAAACTGAGGACAAGGGTTGCCCGTGTAATTTTGTGTTTACATGTAATGAGTTGGCCTCGTTAATTGCTATCTTTTCAGAGTTTTGTGCTTCTAGTTACAGCCTAGGAGTTGGTCAGTACCTTCGAGTAGGTATTAGTTATTTTGTACACTGTAGCAATTGGCTAAGTAAAGTTTTTTGTAGTTTGCAAATTATATATTTTTTCGACAACCGACGTCTTAATAATCGAGGAACTGCAGCTCTTTTATTTTTATTTCCTATTATTCATTAGAAATATTTTTTAAATGATCTATATGACATTTGTGGGATTTAAAGGTTTGTGCCTAGAACTAGCTTAGAATTTTAAAAACTATAGGAGTATTGAAAGACCAAATTTATGTTCCAAATTGGTTTCAATAAAATCGGTTTAGGTACACATATTTTTCCAGATTTTAGATTTTTTAGGGACTAAATTATTTGCTTTGACCTTGCGATTTTATTCAGCGTGTACTACGAGTATTTCACTGTTAGGTTGATATTATAGTTATGAGCGGTTATAATTTAAAACTATTAGAAATATATTGTACAAAGTTATTTATCCTAAATCTGCCTAGTTCTAGCTGCACCCCGTAAACTTCGGCACGCAGCCAGAATCGCAAACGGCGTCGGGCGTCAGGCTTTACAAAATCGCCCCCACGGTCCCTTTCCTCAAAACTCCATTCATATTTCCTTCACTTTCCATACACAATATTGCGACTTTGTGCGGGCTTCTCAAGTCTCCAAATAGTCCATTGACGAGACCGAGCAAACTCGCTATAGCAAATTAACACTATTCAACGGAGTTTTGAAAGAGGACTACTCTCATACAATTTGGTCGCATTCACAAAGATTCGCTCCTTAGCTAGCCCGATGAATAGCTTTATGAATAACGCGCTATATTAGTTGGAGCGTGATGTGTTCGTGTTTCAGAGATGTTTATCTTTCATCGCTGAGTTTTGTCTTTCAGTTTTCCATTGGCTTTTTATGAAGTTTTCAATAGTAGGTACTTATGTTGTCTTGATGCGTAAACTCATGATAAACATGGCTTTTGGTTTTGTTACCTTGGGCTCTGTCTGCCTGTCTGATAAAGACATGATTTATGTGTGTGTGTGTGTGTGCACGGAAAACAAAAGTTCGTTGGGGCAGAAAGGTTCTTAAGTGGAGTCCGCAGATCGGCAAGCAGATGACCTGGTAAAGTCGGGGGTTCACGGTGGATGCAAGCCGCTTCCAACCGAGACAACTGGAACTCTATCAGGGAGGCCTATATCCAATAGTGGATGTTCTATGGCTGATATGGATGATGATGATGATGACGTTTTACGAACGGCAGTGATGCTAGTTTAAACTACGCGTGCGTGTGTGCGAAGCTCAATTAGTTTGACAAAGTTTGATTGCACTTGTGTGCGTGCAGCATTGTAGCGTGAGGCATAGTCTTGGACTCATTTTCCCGTTCTGAGAATTTGTGCTTAGTTAAAATGGTGTTAAGATTCAAGTAGTAGCATTACCCTCGCCCTACTGGCAACAAAGCAGTGTTAAAATGACCCGCCAAGCATTTTTCAGGGCTCGTAGTGTTAATTCTCCGAACACCCCGCTGCCGACTGAATGGGACCCGGTCGCAAGCACGATTGTATATGTATGGAAAATGTGGAAACATAAATAGAGGCAGCGAAAAGCTACTCGAAAGGAGGGTGATTTTCTAAAGGCTTCAACCGTTTTCAATAGGCCACTGTTTAACATTGCTCAAACTCAAATGTTCATTGAACGATATTTTCTGTTCCCTTTTAGAAAATACGAGTCTCCTTTAGTGCCAATGGAAGTGGGTTCTTCAAAAGGAATAAAAAGCAGCCGTGAATTAAGAAGTCGGTTTTGTTATTTCGATTTGAAAGAGAAGTCTGACTTGTGAAATAGAAGTTGCCATCAGCTCTCTGATGTGTACCTAGATATCTGAATAAAGCACTTATTATGTATTCGAGCGTTTTCCAAAAAAAATCTACATGATCATTTATTCCAGAATTGTAACTGTTTTGTGGTTTTCTTACTCAGAATCGTTTACCCTATCGATCTTTCTATAAGAAAAAATGTGTTACACATACCAACGTCGAACTCACACTACAGTTGTGCTCATTAAACTTTGATAATGATCCCGTATAGGGATCGAAACGCGTCAGTTCACACACACACACACTCACGCACACACACACACACACACACACACACACACACAAGTTCTTAAAGCTGTTTTTTGTTTTTGTGTTTCGCTCCTATTTTTATTTTTATTTTTATTTTTAGTTAGAAATTACCTTAACCTCTAACTGACGTCTACTAACCACTGTAAGCGAATTTGTCTTGTATAGTGCACTCCAAGGTCCCAAGATACAGGCTCTGCCTAGTTTGGGGTCTGCCAGATAATCGTTTTGTATACTGCTGATGTATTTTTTACGAAATAAATTTATTCTTATTCTTATTCTTATTCAGTGTTTGTGTGGTGTAAGGGATAATTAAGTTTGTGGGATTTATGTGTGTTTTATGTGGCAGTAGTGGAGAGATTGCATGAAAAACATGTATATTTCACACAGGCTTGGTTATCTTGCACGTGAGTAGCGGAGTAGGAAGGTAAATATTTGTTGTTCATTGAAATGGACCTCCGCAAAGTAACGCCTGTTTCAATAAAATATTTGCTATACCACTGCCAAGGGAATGACTATGGATTAGTTAGTCGGCTCTCTTTCTTATACCGTCCAGTTGCGTATCTTCGCCTGTGCTACCTATCTTCGCCCAATTTGACATAAGTTAACACTACCGAAATGTTTTTAGTGCTAGCCTTACATAAAACTGCTAAATACAAAGTATTTTTCATGGCGGTCAACATTCTTCGAACGATCTGCGACTAACTTCTCACAATTGATGTTCAGTGAGATTTTTTCGCGACGCCGACCACGTGTTTTTTTTTACCAGCGTTTTAACTTTGGTTTTAAACAGTGATATAGACCAGATAATGTTAAACTTTTTACATGATTATATCGTATAACTATTTCTTTTTCATGTGACACTAGTATTTAATGGCTAACTTACGTCTAGAAATCACAATTGGATAAAACGTTGGGGAGGGTATTTATCGTTCAACTTGTTGCCAATTTTCGCCTGCCCCTAGGGTTGTCAAATTTATTGTAGCATATTAATTAGTGGATGATATTACTTGTTTGCCAATTTAAATATTTTCTTTTGTTTTGTTTTACGGAAAAGGCTTTAACGAATTGGAGGAAAGTTAAAAAGTAGATTAAATTATATAAATATTTTATAGGCATAGGTTGATTGGATTTCAATTAAAAACATATTATAGCAGAAAAACATACGTTTTGTTTAAGTAATAAAAAAAGTTTGAAAATATTTTTTTTATTGTAAACCATTACTCCCCTTTGTTTGGCATGTTGGGTAATTTTTGGCAGCCCTAGCATCGTTTTAGAAAATGTATGAAACAACTTCAAACTGCAGCCAATCTTCGCCTACCACACATTTTCTTTAAAATATGCCTAGTCCGGTGTAGTTAAGCTTCATATTGTATTAACACAGTCCAAGTAGATAAGACTTAACATGTGTAAGTCATGGAAAAGTTTAGTATTAGCGGTAAGGCATGCCATAGGCGAAGATAGGGAAAAGTACCCATACTTCGCCTATTGCCTTTGGGGCCATTTATTACCAAGTTAACGAGTGAAATTCAAAGCTTTAGTGATTTATACTGATAGCCAGGAGTACTAAAAAAGGTTTTTTTGCGACAATGGATTAAAATTCTTTCAAATATGAAAGATATTTTGGAAAGTGTCAAAATCCAGGCGAAGATACGCAACTGGACGGTACGTGAATGATCCAATTATTTTACAACTAGCTGACCCGGCGAACTTTGTTCCGCCTTAAATTTGAAAAATTCCAGTGGTTTGGGCTGTGCTATCCCGCGGGAACTATGCAATTTTCCGGGATAAAAACTATCCTATGTCCTATCCCGGAACTCAAACTATCTGTATACCAAATTTCAACTAAATCGGCCCAGCGGTTTAAGCGTGAAAAGGTAACAGACAGACAGACAGACAGAGTTACTTTCGCATTTATAATATTAGTAAGGATGAAGCTGACGGCGCGTGTCAAATAAAAAAACACTAAGTAACTCCTTTCAATTAAGATTTACTGGGTTCCTTCAACTCAGGCTCACAGCGTACAAGAAAAATGGTATCGTCTATTCTTTCTCGCTCTTTCTCTGGCGTTACCGTTCTATTACTATTAACATTTATTAATTACCTTTACTTTTCGAAATTCCGCCTTCTTGTTACAAATTGATCATAGATCACTAATTACAAGCGCTACCTGTAGCAAGCCAACTGTCAATTTGACAAAAACAGCAGGTCGCACATGTACCGATAAAATTACCGTCTTCACTAAATCTAAACGTCTTAATACTTCTAAGGATAATGAAACACTGAGCTAGAGTACAAAAGCAAACACGAAAATGTTGACTCGATTCAAACAAATCAGCGGCATAATGCCTTTCACGTTCAAAAAGGCACCAAAGTCTACGATTGACTCTGAAGTTGCCACCGAACGTTTAGACTTACCGCAGTTACCACTGCCATACCCTGAACATTCCAGACGAAGATGGCATCTCAAATGTATTGCCAAAGTGGTGTGTTCCTTGATCGTAGTAGTGTCACAGCTTACCATCTTCGCTATATGTCTGTTTAGAGGCGGCAAGAAACATGTACAAGCGCTGGCCGATTTCACGACAGAGGACACCGGACTTCTGGATTAAAGTGAATATAATTTAAAAATAATGCCAAGGTCCTTTTTTTAATCCCCGGCCCATAATGAGAGGTTTTATAAGTATCAGTTTGACGTCGATACTGAGTTTGAGTGTGTGTGTGTATCAGTATGTGGCATTGCAGCGTTCAAAAGAGTGGAGCAATGGGGTTATTTTTATTCGAAAGCCAGTTTCCTTGCGTTGGTACTTAGTCATGTTTGATAAAAATCGGTTCAGTAGTTTGATAAGTATCAGCTCTTTTCCAAAATAATGTAAGGCATCTTTGGCATATCTTTTTTTTCAGTCATGTAGGTACGTATGATTAAGTACTTGATTAATGCGTTGGAGAGTTTTTAAAATGTTTATTTTGAACATACTTTTAGAAACTTTGAAGTTTTCGTAGCAAACTTGGGGAAAAATGGTTTCAGTCAGATCTCGCGAAGTTTTAGTATGATGTCTCAGAATTATACATACATTCATACATACCGTCACTCCTCTTTCCCTCAGGTGTAGGCAGAGACTACTTTGTACCGCTTACTACTTTATATCTCTTTCGCTTGAACAACATTCATCAATCTCTCGTGCTCGTCGGTTTCGGGTACTCTTAACCTGACCTTTTTCCAAAATATCCCCAATTTGGTCAAGAAACGTCCGTCTATAGTTTTTGATTTAAAAGTAAGATGGGTACGACCAAGGGCGTCGCCAGCCGATGGCGCAGGGGGGGGGGCAAGTTGACTTTACCTACTACAATTCATACTTTTCTCATTCTCTATGACTAGTCTAGGACTTTGGTTGCATTATATTTGGCAACTTTTTTAGAATCTCTAGGGGGGGGGGGGCAACTGCCCCTCCCTGCCCCCTCTTGGCGACGCCCTTGGGTACGACACGAACTGCAAAAAACGAGTTTCGGAGTAGCCCCGCTGTTAACATATCTAAGCCGCGAGCACCACGCGCCGGAATGTCAATAGGATTCCGACAAATCTTACCACACGAACTCTTCTGTTCCACTTCACCTTACCTGTTTGTGAGTTGTTAGAGCAGGATGACGAATTTGAAACTGATTACCGGGCCGGTTGCAGCTGAATAGGGATATACAGAGCATCGCTCGTTGCTTCCAATTTCTTCCTATTCAACGTAATTCGTATAAGATACGAATGAATATACATATATGATTGTGTGAATTACCTATACCTTTTTAACATGCGTAGGTACCTATCGTATAACACTGTGTATGTGTGTGTGTGTAGGATTAGCAGACGTTCATTGTGTACTTTTTCGCCACTATCTATGCTCGGAAATGTATCCCTACTTTAGCAAAATTAGTACACAAAGTTCTTCGTTACAGGTTAACGCAAATTTAGTTTAGTAGGAGGGCGTCTTGTTCAATAATCTGCCAGTTTTCGGTGGGATATATATATAAAAAATGTTTTTTTTTTTCGTATTATTGGAGAAAAGCTCTAGGTATAAAACTGCCTCGACGAAATTGGCAATTCGTGGGTTTGTATTTATTGACGGACTCAGCTACAGCTCGTCCGTCAAACTATACTCATCCACGAATTGCTATTTCCCGGCCTTTGCAGTAATGTACTACATACTTAACTCCCGACGTAAGAACAGTTGTTATAAGTTTGACCGTTAATGTGTGTCGCCGAAGCTTTGAAACGAGTGACTCAATTCGGTTGCGGTTTCTTTTATTTGAAGGCATATTTTCTAGCGGTGGTTCTTAGACATATTTCATCAAAATCGGTTCAGCCGTTTCATGGTCATCAATCATCACCATTTCCGTTCAAAACTTTATAGTCGAGCACGTTAAATGGCTGTTGAAGTTAATTAAAATCATTAAGTAAGGCGGTAAGTAAGCGTAGACACGTCACGCGTAGCACCTTGCTACGGCGTAGCACGTGGTGGCAGTCACTGGCAATAATATCGGGTACAACAAAGCATTGAAAAATATGTCAATGACCAATAAATTAAAAACCGTACATATTGCGACGAAAAACAAGTAAAGATAACTCTCAAAAGCGCGTTTCAGTGTTTTTAAGTAAGTAGAGTAGATTAAGCATCTGTCTAGGTAGATGTTCAAAACTATCTGGGGCCCGATTTTTGAAAGCACCTCACTCGAAAGTGGTAAAAATCTGTTTATATCTTCAAAACTACAGCCCTAATCAAATTTTGGACTAGTTCACAAGCCGTAAGTATCTTCTAAGTTACTCGTATTTCAAATTCAGCACAATTTTTCACTACTTTCGAGCGGTATTTTCACTTATGTGCTTTCAATAATCGGGCCCCTGAACACGCATATTTTTAAGCACAGAGCTCCGATTTTATGTATCTAATGGCATCTGTACAAACTTGCTTTATACCTAAACGAATAGGTTTTCGCTCGCTGTTTTAGTACGATTAATTATTTGTAAAACTTATTAGCATAGTGAAAAATCCGAATAGAATACAGATTCTTTGCTTCGCTAATGATAAGTGCCCAATAAGTCCGCAACAAGAGCTCTCAGTGTAACAAAAATGCCAAACAAAGCGAGTTGTCTTTATTTTACACTGTGGAAACAGTGGTCCTCGGAATTAGTAATTTCTTTGATTCCCGCCCATTGTGCGACTGATAAAAGCGACACTTTCAGCGCCGTCTGAATGAATACACCCATTATACCAACACAAAAGTGGATATTCCAAACAAAAACATCATTGCCGCCGTTATTGCGCGCAAAAAACAATTCAGATTCAGACTGTATTCCATTATGATTTCGAACAATGTAGCTGAAAATACTTTGTCTAGCGAAAATTGTGGCGCGAATCGAATGACGTCCTTTGTTGTTTCGATAGTTGTGAGCTATCAAAATAATTTTCTATTCTGTTATCTCGCTGCAGCATTTAACGAAATAACATGTTATTTTTCTGTCGACTGAAAATAAAAATGTGAAGTCAGATTTTAAGTTGATATTTCCACACTATTTCGCGCAATTTTCCACTTCTACTTACGTTATGATTGTTGAAATTCACCTAGTGGCGCCATCTCTTAACATCTGCTGAAAACAGGAACTCTTATAGGAAGGCCGAGTGGCTGTTTGCGCCACCATCGTTACTTAAGGCAGTTGTTCCATCTGAGAACTGCATACACCCGCTCCTAGATGGCGCTGAATTGAGTTAGACAAAATGCCAACATGACGAACAGACAGCCGATCGATAAGATTTTCTGCCGTTTTGATTGTTATGTTTCCATTACAACAGTTATAAAAAATATTGTTTTATCGAATCCACTTCTTGCTATAACAAGACACCAATCACGGATATACCTAAGTTAGCTACGACAAACAAATAGGAATGCAATTTGCAACAGCAATAGACATTGTAAATTATCATCTCAAAGTATTCATATCATGCTATAAAGTATCCCTATATCTGTGCTTATCATCGTCAACCGGAAATTCCCATCTTGTAGGATTATATAATACGTGTCTCAGAATTCTTCCTGAAGATTTGAGCAGTTAGGTTAGTGTGATTGACAATCCAGGCTTCAAAGGTTTTTCATTGTTTACATTTTGTATTAAAAAAAAATGGCAGTCACCCCTTGCCTTGGCACCTACTTACTGAATTATGCTTTACTAGCTTCTGCCCTAGTGCCCGCGATATCGGTCGCGTAGAATTATTATTAGGTACCTATGTTGTTTCCTTACATAATTCTTTTTTTTATTAAAAGTTACAATGACCCACATATACTTATATAAATCACGTTTCTATCCCTTACGTGGTAGACAAAGCCTTACAATACTTAAAGGCACGAAACAGGAATCAAAATAGTGATGGATTGCTAGCCACATCGCCTATAACATGATTTCCTGAGATTTTCGCCCATTTCTTCGATGGGCTCCCCACACGTTTATGATATTATTTATGTAGGTATGTAGATAGTTCCGCTACTGTAGTACGGCAGATAAATTTAATTTAATTTAAGTTTTTAAGTGAGAACAGAGGTAAAAAAATATCAATGTGATAATTGTTGTTTTATTTACCTATGGCAAATTGGGGAATGAGTGGAAAACTGGTAACTGATTTGACATCCGCACATTTCCTAATCGCGCTCTTACACTACTACTAACTAGAAAACATATAAAAAACGTTATTGAACAAATCATTTTATTAAAATACGCTTTGAAAATTTTCTATTTCGACATAAATAACGCAAATTAATTTCAATACATTGTTCATTCTTTCATTCTCTCACTAAGTCACATCACTATTTAATATTCGCCAAAAGCTGACAACACTGAAAGTGTCATTCTACTGCAGTGTTCTATCTGCCAGACTATAGGCCGTGCTAATAATCTTAAAAAGTTCAACGGCACAGTACCTATTGTTTAACTTGTGTACTAATACCTACCAATCGATCATTATAATAATTTCTAAATGTCTATGAAAATTAGAACACATAGAAAAATCCGAAAAGTAAAGCTATGGCCGGGAATCGAACCCGGATCCTCGTCATTCCGTGACGCGTGCTATACCCCTACACCACCCATAGCAGGTGGGTAGTCTTCGAATTTTTCTACCTGTTACTAACTGTCACGTGACCTTTGTTACTATGCGAATTTTTTTTCCGAAAAAGTAAGTTTCAGTAACAGGTAGAAAAATTCGGAGACTACCCACCTGCTATGGGTGGTGTAGGGGTATAGCACGCATCACGGAATGACGAGGATCCGGGTTCGATTCCCGGCCATAGCTTTACTTTTCGGATTTTTCTGTGTTCTAATTTTCATAGACATTTAGAAATTAAATTTCTAACGGTAAAACCGTAAAAGTAAACATAAAAAATTAAGAAATAAAAATTTCTTGATTCATTTGATAGCATTATAATCATCTTCACAAATCATAAACAATCCTCATTTAACACCAACATTTTTTTAAGTCATATTAGTTCAACTTAGTTGTAGCACTGAAATCCTTGTCAATAATTATGTTCATGGAGCCGCCCTCACCTCTCGCGAGGACTGCGATTAAAATCATTAAAAAAATTACTATTCATTAATATTGACTAAGTAAAATACCCAGTCCTAGTAAATACTTTCGTATTTTAGTAAAACTAGCAAGTAGATCACCAGATGGTAAGTAAGCACCGCCACTTATGGGAACCAGCAACTACCAAGAGAATCGCTGTTTGGGACGAGGCCGGTTCGACATCAATCAAAAATTTGAAAATCGTTGGTTTTATAGCCTTAATGTATGTATGTAGGAGTCTTTCCCAAATATATTTTCTATAAATAAAATATCTTTACCTTTTTACAAGCCTTATATTAACTTGCAACGTAATTATGTAAGCATGTTTGTCCGGGTCAGTCCTGGATTTATGATTAGGCCGTAACTATAGGCCGCGGCCTAGGGGCGGCAGCGTCCTAGGGGCGGCAGATTTCAGACAACGGTCACTCTATTTCAGACGATAAAAGTCAAACACTTTCACTGGTTTTATCATAGTATGTACCTACATGGGGCGGCGGAAAAAAGTGGCCTACACACAGACAGAGGTAACAGACAGGCAGAGTTACTTTCGCATTTATAATATTACTAGCTTCTGCCCACGACTTCGTCCGCGTAAAATCGGAAATTTCATACAAACTTTCATCCCCTATTTTATCCCCTTGGGGGTAGAATTGATCAAAATCCTTTCTTAGCGGATGCCTACGTCATAACGTCTACCTGCATGCCAAATTTCAACCCGATCCGTCCAGTGGTTTGGGCTGTGCGTTCATAAATCACTATGTCAGTCAGTCAGTCAGTCACCTTTGAGTTATATATAATTAGAAGTAAGGATAGTAAGGATAACGTTTAACCTTTTGTATTGCCAGAATAAATAAATACGATTTCTGGTCATTTGTACCAGTACGTAGGTATGGCGGTTATTCAGGGGTCTACGTAATCTCAAAAATGAAATTTAACAAATTGTAAGCGGAAAATCAATGCATTTTATAATGGTATTTCAATGAATTTGCTAAAATATTTAGGTACCCATGTCAAATCTTCTTCGTGCGTGATATGGTTATCTTTACTTTAATTTTAACTTTGGTTTAATTTAATTATTAATACAATGATCCAATCAAGGTAATGCAACAAAATCTACTAAGTTCAAAAACTTTAAGAACATTAGCGTTGAAAAAATAACAGCAAAGTAAAAACTTGTTTATAGACCGACCGCTTAAATAAGTCCTCGCCCGCGGGGGCCGAGAGAAGTGCGGGCGGCAGGCGTACTACCCGCCCGCACCTCTCGGCCCCCTTTGACCCCCGCGCACCAGGCAGCCTAGTGCCTTTATCGTCATACTACCCCGCCCGCGCCCCCGTGGACTCAGTTAAGCAAACTTGTCTAGTCAATTACGAATAACCGGGCGAAAAGCGTAGTGAGTTTTAGTTTCGGGAAATCCTGAAACTGTCTGTTAAATCGTAGTGAATCCTCATTGGCGTCGGTTATCGCTCGCATGGCATTGCGTGTGCGTTAGCCTATGTCGGAGAAGCCCCTAAACAAATTTTTGGCCGATTTAGTTGCAGTAAACTGATTTAAATCATGTGAACCTAAAATAGGGTGTTAAACGTGTAAGCCTGGTCGATAGTAAGTGATCACGGACCAAGGAATGCTGATGCGTGGCCAGCTTAGAGAGCTAAGATGCACGTAATTTCTTCGGTTGTCCTACTTTCCACACCGGAACGGAACACAACAGCGCACGGCATGCAGTTGCTTGGCGGCAGGATTAGCTAGTAAGATGGTAGTAGCGCCACTTTGTTGCGCTTATGCAACATAATGTTGCGCAATAGGAATTGTGTAGTGTTATTAGCATTGAAAACAAACAACAGTTTACATATAAAAATATTTTATTAAAAACATTTTGGTAACATTTAATAAGAACACTTAGGTAAAAATAAATCGACTTCAAAATCATTTCAAAAGAACAGCCTGGACTGGAAGTTCACGGGGGAAGCCGGAACAGCAAAAAACTAAAATAAATAAAAACAATAATAACACTCTAGGCAGAGACATGTCTAATTGACAACCAGAATTAAGGCATCGCAAGAATAATTATTAAGTACGATAAAATACCTACGGCTATTATTATAATTACAACAAATAAACGCCTAGTGTCTAGTTCAGACGCGTGCGCCGCGGCGGCTGTTGCGCGGCCGCCGGCGCTAGCGCAGACACGGCGCGGCAGGGAACTTACACAGAGTATTATTGCCACTAACTTTATCCACCTCACGCACGAGACAAATCGTTTGCCACTACGCTGTAATTACATCACTAAATACTAAAACATCCCAGTTATAAGAAGCTATGATAAAATTTTACCTAACTAATAATAATATTAACATCTTCGGCTAATTTTGATACTAGAATGATATAACATCATCTCATATTGTACTCTTAAACATTACGCTGGATTAAATTATAAGTGAGGAATTAAATATTTTATGGATAATATTGCAAGCATTACTGAGATTGTGCACGTTACGTGATTTGACGAACAGTAATAAATGTTAACTTATGCGATACGGAGGAAGATCCTTACATACTGAAGTTGAGAGGGCCTCGCGCCCGCGGCCAGCCTGGCGGGCCCCCGCGGAGCCCGGGCCTCCGCCGGCCGGGAGCGCCGGCTTCAGACAGTCTACATTAAATTACGAGCATTGGCACTTTTCAATATTACTTAATTACACTCTCGAAATAGCACTGCGTATTAATAATTCAATAACCAACTTAAAAACTAAATTCAGATCAGTCATTTATGATATCACATCAAAATAAACAGGGAAATACATATGTGATTATCGATTGGATATACTATATAATAAATATTATATTCTTTTCAAAAGAGGTATTAATTTTCTTTAGGGTTACTAAAAATATTGAGCTCTGCGCCGCGTGCGGCGCACTATATCACCACAATACGAGAACAACATTGAACCAATAAGATTTGGTACTTGGGAGTTTGCCTCCGAGTTAATCTATTTCGCTAAACCTACATAATGCTTATCAGATATACGTAATACACACTGGCCGGCCTGCGCCGGCGCCGCCTCGCCTCGGCCTAGGCAAAAAACCCTTTCATCCTTATACAATTTTCAATACAAAAATACTGTCATTTGACTACAGTTCAATGAGAAAAAAATATTTGTCATATTATTAATGAACAATAGATAGAATACAACTCAATAATATTATGTATAATATCATGTATATGATTTGACTAAACAAAATAAAATGCATACAATTGAAATGATTAAAACGTTGTAAAACCACTTTGAAGACACACAGTAAGTAATGGAAGGTTCGATTGATATTTTAGATCATTTTCAATAAATAGCACACCAACCAAACTATTTGGCAATGTGGATAAACAAATATTAACAACTACTCCCTTCGCGGTTCACTTAAATAAAACTGGAATGCAAATATTGCATCGCCGTCGGCCCCGCGACGCGCGACACGACGCGGCGCGGCGCGGGCGCGGTTTACGGCCGCGTTCACAACAAGACCTAGTCTCACAACTGTGCGTATCGCTCCAAAACTTTCCTTTGAACTACATTCGATTACAGATTTGTCATTAAACTAAAAACTAAAAATATGAATGCAACATTTGATTTTAAATAATAATTTGATAACAACCATTTTGTGAGTACACGTGTGACTGTACATAGCACACTAGGCGCTGCGAGATCGCCCGGGCGCTCGCGGACTGCGCGCACCCGGGGCCCGGCACTGGCATACGAGTATGTCACTGTTAGCTGCATTCTGAGATCCATGCTATATGGTCAGTCATGACTCACTGAATCATAATAAATACAAATTTTGTACAACTTTCACCTACTCCGTTACGTTATGTGTTCATAGCCCAGGAAACCTAATAATAACAAAACAAAAAAAAAACAGACTTGTGGTGATGACTCAACTAGATAAAGCGGTTGATAAGATGCAATGACTGTATCATTGCGATAAGAACGCCGATTTGGGAGTAAATTTGGCTACTGTAAAGCAATAACAATTAAATAAATATATGGATGTTGGTCCCTTCCAAAATATTTGCCAAACCCACCAAGCGATTGCCATAGAGATTAAATTAAATTTCGAATACTACATAATGTATTGTCTCATATCAACATTTTTTATAAAAATAACTTTGTGGGAAATATGTCAACATTATTGTGTACAAATACTCCAGTTCCAATTTAAAGCTGATCACAACATAGCAGAACTAAAGTTGCACAAAGGACAGTATCAATCGTTATTCATTATAGTTAGTATTTTTTACTTACATGTAATTGAAGAGACTCACACTATTAAATATCTTGACTAAATAAGAGACCACGAATATTACATTTATATATGCACATACATAGAGATATTGCCAGTCTGTCAACGACACTTACTATAGTTTCACTAGAGGCCCAGCATCTGGGCATATCAATGACTCAAACGTTTTAAAACGATCTGTAACAACTACTAATACCTTACAATATCTAATCACTGCATTAATTTGTGATGATATGCACTGATAACCCACTGTCACTATGTTCTGCAGGGCGTTTGTTATATGAAATGAGTTGTTCGAGCTCTGTTCTCGTCCAGTAGCTAGTTCGTTCGTCGATATTAGGGCATGTGTCAAGATCGTATCTTCTAGATTATGTCATCACTATTATTATGTAATGCTCGGACGGTACATCCAACAATCGTCATAATTACACCTTAAAATTAACCTACAGCTTGGCTTTTAAATTCGTGCCTATCTTGTCAAAATCGTTACTTTTAATAACATCCGAGAAGCAGCCTTTTGATTAGAAATGATGACCCTATTCAAAAATGACTGTGGAATATATCTAAAACATTATGCTTAGACTAAACATTATTATAAAACAATATTTAAACAATAACTATTACATGTAATGGTGGGAAGTAGTAACTCAATGATAATTTAAATATTGCTTTAAGAGTAATTAGTCAAAAACCCCAAAGGCCGGCTGCACCCACCGTCGGGTCCCATACTTACCAAAGTAATTGCATAACCAACAATTTATAGTTAATATATATGCTCATTAAACAAATAGATTCTTTGGATAACATATTATTAACATTTCTAAGAGGAACTAAGTGTAGCATAATATATTATTTTGAATCTTTAACAGTCTTTAAAGTTATTGTTAAGTTGATGCAATTTTTTACTTTCAATACTTTTTTTTAATCCATTGGTATATTTCTATAATTAGTGGGATCTAGAAATGCTATATTGGAACAAGTGTGCAAAATCTTATGGCATTGCAAGTTCATAGTATTAATTAACCTTATCTTTAAATGTATCACACAAATAAGTTAAAACAAAAACAAAATTGTGCATCGTCACGCCTAACATTCAGAGAATTCGTCAAAAATTGTCTTTGTTTAAATTAAGATCACAGTATTAAGTCACGATTAAAATGTAACTCTAGGAATGCGCGGGACGATACTCACATATTCCACAGTCATCCGCAGGACTGGGCCACATCGGACGCTCCACTGCCCACTACATAGGAAGGTGTCACAAAGCCTTGACTTCAGTTCACATTCAAGAAACATCATAACAAATTTGATTTAAGTTATCAATCACAATTTAGTATAAATAACAAAATATAAATAATAAAAACAAGTCATAAGGTACACAATTTCTCAATCCATTTTTATAAAAAATGGAAGGTTGTCTCACATAAAGAAAATATAAAACATTAAACTGGAATCATAGGCTTACTGGTAGTAATGATAAGCACCACTAAGTGACAGTTGAAGTAAGAGAAGTTGATATGCACCCTGATGTGTCCCAGTCGTACCCACTCCTCGATTGTTTGGTTTACGCCGCGCCGACGCGTCAATCTGTGGCGGCGACCACCCAAGAGAAGCCGCAAGCACGGCAAGAGTCATTTACATACTGTGTGCGAGTTCCATGCGGTCCCAGACGGTGGTACTGGGAGCGGTTGGCGAAGAACAGCGCTGGGTTGTTGGGCGGCAGCAGGGTCGCGCGGTAGTTCCACCGGGGGTCCGTCAGATTAGGCATCAAGTTAAGGATATCTCGACCCCCATAGTTTATCTTGACATCTTCTTTCGGCCGAGGCTGGGGCTGAGCGAAAGGCTCAAATATCTTCTGAAATAATTTATCATCTTTAATTTACGACTACCCCCATACCTCAAGATATGACAGAACTAGGCGTTGTGAAGCCATTACTTCAGCACACAGATAAAACCATGTTTATTTTGCGTAAATTACGAACAGTCTTTATGGCGTTCCGCTCCGGCGGGCGTCGACATTTTGCAGCATGTATTCCCGTTATACCTATTACTTTAAGGTAATTCTGATAAGAATTAATCATCAACATAATTTGCACAAATATTGCTATAATCACGCGTCAATAAAGTTCATAACATTCCGTAATGTAGACATTCGCCATTACGGAATATTATGAAAATAGAGAGGTCAAGGCCAGGACGAACGCAAACAAATATTGCAATTTTTTCCGATACACTTACCTTCTCAGTGGTCTGAGGGCTTGAAGGCAGGGAGTCGTTGTTCACCGACTCAGACTTGAGTGAGCCCAGCGACCCGATGCCGCTGGATTCGCTAGAGACAGACGGGCTCGGGCTCGTTTGCGATTTGGCCAAGCCCGCTATGTCGATTATGTGCCCGAATGAGCTGAACGAATAAAAATTTTCTGTCTCCAATCCAGCTAAGGGTAATGCCACGCTCAAAGCCATGTCTGTAATCTGAAAATCACGAAAGTATTGTAATTACACGTGCATAAAATGCCACTGCGTGCGAACTCTTATTAGCTATGTTGACTGACAGAATACAACGCGCCAAACCGATGGCAGATAATCACAGCACTTATTGCTTCCCCTTAATCACTTAAATTAGATTATTACGACAAATAAAAAAACAATATATCACGGCATAGAGCACATAAAACAATAATTACCGAATAGTGAAATCCCGAAAATGCACAATGCCTCGACGTAGCTGAAGAAATCGAACATCTACGAAGTGAAGTTAGCTGCTTTACCTGAGTTTGCGTTGCGTGCTCCGCCGAGCGCCAACCGGAAATTACTCGGTCGGTAAAGAAGGAGACCGTACTACGCAGTAAACAAAGAGAATGAGAAACCTACGATTCACATTTTGTTGGAATACAGTTTTTGAAAAATAATTTATCGATTTAAATTTAGTAGTCGTAAAATGTGACGTAGTTTTAATAGCCTACTTTTAAATCAATATATTAAAAGAGCCTTAACTGAATACCTTTGACAGCGCCATCTGTACAGCTCCACTGAAATTTCTATGAACGGGTAGAGAACGTGTACGATGCCACGAAACCCGAGTGATACACGTCAAGCTCGATAGGGGGCTCTGTTGTCAGCATGGCCATTCGTTTTAGTTCGACAAATATGTACTAGATGGCGGTGTATCCACCTTTTTATTAGCTGCTAAAATTGTCCCGGTCCTAATTTTTGTGAAAGTACCTGAATTGAATTTAAAAAGAAATTGTTTACAGTTGTATTTTTTAAACAGGTTCAATTTCTTAGATTTTATGATTTCAGGGTTCCGTAGTAGGTATGCCTCAAAAGGAAAAACGGAATGATTAGGTAGTAGGTGTAGGTACTAAAAGGATAACTGTTTCCGGCTGTCAAGACCCTTTTCCTCAGAAATGCGTGAAGGTATCAAGCTTTAATTCATATTGATATTTAATAGGTACTCACCCTTTGGAGCGGTGAAAATGTATGTACCTAGAGGTAGGTACTTAGGTAACTTTTAAGTAGACTCAATCAACGTGGAGTGTGACTTCACGCTGCCGCTGCCTATATTTTTCTTAGAAACAGGACTCTGCTGACACTAAAATTTTAATACTATCTTCCCAAGTGTGTACGGAACTCTCGGTGGGCGAGTCCGACTCGCACTCGGTTGGTTTATTCACATAATGAATGTACCAACTTACTTGGTGTAATATGAGTTAGGGTCACCGCTGCTATCAATCTGTTTTTTTATGTTAAATAAAATTAAATGTAGATAGGTACTAGAGGTTCTGAGCAATTTGTTGCGTAGGTATATCTATAGTTTCTAATGTCTGCGCCATACTGTACAAGAACAAGGTGGAATCCAATTCTTTACAATTGACCTACTACAGTAGGTAGGTAATAGTAGGTACATAACACGCCTACGGCCGTGAAATAAAGAATGTATCAGATCGCGGGAACTTGTCGCTCGAGCCAGAGGCGAGGGCGTTAAACATGCGACCTGAGGCTTTCTTTTTCACCGCTCGAGGTATATACACAATTGTATGTCTTCCCCTGGCCGGGAAGTGGAAATTTCTGCTCGCGTAGCGGGTACGGCCCAGAGCTTCGCAAAATTGTGTACACGCCTTAAATTAACCTACCGCCCTAAAATTGTCTTCGTTAATTTGAAAAAGGCAGAAAAATGATCACTATACATTTATTCTTATGTATGTGCACAATACCTACTACCCATTTTCATTATGTTGTAAGAGGCACTTTTGGTTGAATTTACAGTCAAAGGAGTTGATTGTATTTATTTATGTTAAATATGAAACTAAATAATGGGCGCTACTCATTTAAATCAAGGCAAAGAAATAAATGTTTTCAAGTGCATTCGACGCAGTGCTCGGTTGGTGTCGCGGCTTGCCTATTTTGTATTTTCTTGGGTACCGTACCTAAAATAGTAAGTAAGTAAGTAAGCAAGTAAGTAAGTAAATGCTTTATTGTACAAATATAAAGAAACAGATACAATTCGCAAAAAAATAAAAATAACATTAAAATATGCCCAAAGGCGAACTTATAACGGGAACTACTAAAGGAACTCTACCAGTTAGCCTTTGAGTAGATGAGAGCTAACAGCTCTCATTAATCTTGTAAACTAGTCAAAACTTTTTTTTTTTTTTTTTTTTTTTTTTATATGAATAGGAAGGCAAACGAGCAAGTGGGTCACCTGATGGTAAGTGATCACCACTGCCCATAGACACCCGCAACCCCGGAGGGATTGCAGATGCGTTGCCAACCTAGAGGACTAAGATGCAATGCCTCTTGTGCCCGTAATTTCCCCGGCTGTCTTACTCTCCACACCGGAACACAGCAGTGCAAGCACTGCTACTTAACGGCAGGATTAGCGAGTAAGATGGTGGTAGCGATCCGGACGAACCTTGCACAAGGCCCTACCACCCGCAACTTTGATTAGAGCTGTAGTTTTGGAGATATAAGTTGATTTATAACACATCGAGTGATGTGCTTTAAAAAATCAGGCCCCAGCAGAGTAAACACTGCACTGCACAACAGTAGGTACCTACCACACCACCTGCGTTAAGTTTGTGGTGTAGATCAGGGGTGTTACGAATATTCGCATCCGCATCCGTAAATGCGGAATATTCGCATTAATTCAGACATCTGCATCCGCATTCACATCCGCATCAGACAATGCGGAGTTTTTACGGATGCAGAATATAGCGTTTTAAAATCTGCACGGCAGCCCACACGTGTGTTCAAGAGCTGCGGTTCGTTTTTGGATCTGTCCGGGGGAAGAGCAATGCTTGGTCCGGTGCACCCTGGGCATCGGCTAATGATTTCCTGGCAGTTTCTGAGGGATATCATTGACCGTTGGCTAAGAGCCCGACAGTGGGGAGGGGGTTTGACCATTACCGTACAACGTTGCCGACATTTTGTCACAAGATTTCTTATTATATTTTTGGTATTATATATTTTTGTTATTTATGTTCTGACAATATTTTCACATTTTGTGGTTTTATATTTTACTATTTGACATTTTAAATTGCTTTTAAATTAGGTTTTATTTAAACTATTATTATTTTCTCTTTTTATGTAGGTACTCATGACGATCTTTATGTGAATTTGACATTGACATTTCATTAAGCTTTATTTTTGTTTGTTGTTATTTTGTTTTTATTTAATTTCAGTTATTATTATTATTACTATTTTATTACAATTGCCGATCCTTTTGTGAATTACTTATGTTTGACATTTAATTGTATTTTTAAAAGGGTGATAAATAAATCTAATCTAATCTATACTTCGACATTGGCGAAGTTGTCGTCGCTAAAACGACTTGATACGCCACAAAATAAGAAGAAGATGCGTTTATGAATAAGGGACATAATATTGTAGGTACAGAGTATCCTAATATTGTTTCGGAATATTTCAGCTGTGGCTGGGCTGGTTTGAATAAATAGCCCTGGGGCTTTGCCATGACGTCTTAAATGCGATTTAATTCCGATCTAGTTTAGGCTCACTCGCTGTCAGATCCATACTAAAAATGACAGCTAAAACCTGAACTGAGTCGGAATTGAATCAAGACGTCATGGTAAGGATCCTGTAGATACCTATTAATTTTTTTTTCAGAGTTTTTGAATCGTGGTTACAAATAGCTCCCTACGTTGATCGATGTCAATGTGAATCGCGCGTCAAGGGCGGGACTAAAAATGTGAATGAAAAATTTAAATGAAAAATTTAAATGAAAAATTTGAATGGAAAATTTAAATGAAAAATTTAAGTAAAAAATTTAAATGAAAAATTTGAATTAAAAATTTAAATGAAAAATTTGAATTAAAAATTTTTGTGAAAAATTTAAATGCAAAATCTTTGACACTTCGTGGCATAGGTAGGTACAATGTCTCAGTGGCTAGTTTAGTGTCATTGAACACTCCTGTAGAAATTTTCATTATAGTTTTGGATTCAAGATTAACCATTTCGACGCCAACGACACATCAGCACCGCAGATTCGACGCCAACGACAACGACCTATATTATTATTAGTGACCGACCGGAATTTCGGTTTCGGTTTCAGTTTCGGCCAAAAAATCTAGTTTCGGCCTTAGTTTCGGTTTCGGCCAAAATATAGCCGAAACTTTCGACCCCGCCAAAACTCGAGTGTTCGTGAATTTTCGTGCGTCGTTCGGTAAACTTCGCAGCTAACTCGTGCTTGCTCGCCGGCGGGGCCCCGGCTCAGTTCGCCACCGTTCATTTAATCGTGAGTAATCATATTTTGCAATTGAGTGATTTGGTAAGTATAATATGTGTTAATGAATGTTGAAAAAACAATCAATTTCAGTAAATAATCGTAATTTTAAATGTTTTAATAAGTTTCGGTTTCGGCCGAAACAGAGAGCAAGAGCGAAAGTTTGGTTTCGGTTTCGGCTGAAAAATCAGTTTCGGTCGGACACTAATTATCATATACGTCTACCATACTTCAATGCAAAAGCAACCTTCGCTCAATTTGGTTTAGGACTTATATCCCAATAAAGAAGTCTGGCGTATGGGTGACGTCTCTTGTATGTGACGTGGCGGCGAAAAGGTTAGGTAAACCACCCCTTTGACGTTGTGCACTGAACATCGACATATATGTGTGTAAAAAATCCTATAAATCATTAACAGGGTGTTCACTGGAACTAACCCAGCTACTGAAATATTCCGGAAAAAATCTGAAAAACCTTACCTACCTATAAATCCTTGAAGCTACTATAATCTAATCATAGGAATCATGTTTTAGGCGATGAGGCTAGCAACCGATCACTATTTTGATTCCATTTTCCACCTATACGCCCACAATCTTGCTAAATGTGGCCTGTAGGTACCTGATACCTTAGGCTCTGTCTACTCCATAAGGGATGGAGACGTGATAGATGTATGTATGTATGTATGTATGTACTATAATCTTGTTAAGTTAACATACATACATACATACCGTCACGCCTCTTTCCCACAGGGGTAGGCAGAGACTACTTTGTTCCACTTGCTACGATCCGACATACTTCTTTCGCTTCATCCACACTCATCAATCTCTTCATACATGCTCGTCGGTTACGGGTACTCATGGCCTGACCTTTTTCCGAAACGTTGTTAAGTTAACATCTGTGATAATTGCAAAAATAATTATAATCTTTAATAAATCATGCCAAACCTAGCCTTTAGGTCTTGTTACCTTAGGCTCTGTGTACCCCAGAAGAGTTATAGACGTGGTTAAGTGTGTGTGCGTGTAATAAAAAGTTCGTACCTGTTACGAAGGGACCTAGACTGGGTTCTTTCCAAATTCAAAAGCTGGCCATACCTATGTCAGTTTGTATTTGTGTTTTTCTATGAAAAACGAATATACCTACCTACCTACTCTTTGCGGATTGGTATTTTTTTTACTTGTGTACATTTTTGATTCCTAAAGTTTTTAATATTAAAATAGGCACAACTTCAAAAAGGTTTACTTATTTGAAAGCGTGAACTTAGATATATTTTATTTTACGTTTGGAAGAGATTCATAAATAATAAATAAATAAATAAATATCTTGGGACAAATTACACCAATTGACCCAGCCCCAAACTAAGCAAAGCTTGTGCTATGGGTACCAGGCAACGGATAAACATACTTATATAATGTAGATAAATAGGTACATACTTAAATACATACAACATCCGTGACTCGGGCACAATTATTCGTATTCATCATACAACTGTCTGCCCCTACCGGGATTCGAACCCAGGACCTCTAGCTTCATAGTCAGGGTCACTAACCACTAGGCTATCCGGTCGTCATAGCTGTTTCATATTAATTTTAAACTTACTCATTCCTAAGAAAAAGGTAAGGTACCTACTTAACTAGCTCTAAGATCAGTATAAGTTGGGACTGTTTTGTGTTATTCTTTTTTCAAATTATTTTTTGTTTTTAATTTTATTTGTCACTTTTGTATTTCTTTCCTTCTTTCTAATCTATCTTGTGGGCACCACATAACATGCCTATTTAGATTTCATTTTATATTATTTTCTTGTCAACAATGTGTGTTAACTAATTATTCAACTAACTACTTACACCTACTTAAAACTTCTTCATAAAATCAACAAATTACATTTTCTTTAGTTCAATATTTCTACTAACATTTTTACAAAACTAAACCAATTGTTGAGCACCATTTTTTACTAAAACAAGCCATTTTTTTTAAAGAAACTTCATATCTCTTTAAAAAACTTAAATGAAGTTCGGTTTTGATTTCTATACCTACCTACATGTATGCCAAAGGCCAAAGAGTGCAGGCCCAAGTTCAAACTCTGATAAGTCTTATGCCACCTAGCCAAAAATTCTGCACCCATGCCACTTAGCCTATCACAACACCCTGTACTTAAGAAGTCCGTTCAATAAAATAATAATAGTAAACATTCGCGCAAATGGCCGGCGGGCGGGGGCGGCGTTATCGATTCGCGCGCGCGCGACACAGTATCTATCGTCTCATCGTTGCCCGCTGGCTTGCCCCACAAAGAAAGAGATAGGTTCCGCCGACTGTGATCCTTTTGTTTTTGGGCAGCGTCCGGCGAGGGGGGCGGGGTGAAAAATGGGAGGCGCTGATTGGCCGCCCGGGCCCCGCCCCCCGCGGAGGCTTTCGTCTCAGTTCAAGGGCGGTTGCCGCGGCGCACGGGTTTGTTTGGGTTGCTATTTTTAAACTGCAGGGCAAGTTTTTGACCTATTAAATGGCATCTTTGTTTCTGGCCAGTGACAATGTATGCGCTTTTTTCAAGCTGTTGTTTTCAGTTGACTTTGAACATAATACACCCGTTTTCAGTTGCCTATGTATTTACACATCTATCATATAATTTTAGATGTTGAATGCAACAACTCACTCAAGAGATTAAAGATCATTTGAAACGGGCCGAATCTCGGTTCAGCGCTCTAAAGCTGCACCCCTTTCAATAGTAATTTTTATTTTTCTCTTCTATACGTTAGCTTGTATTAAAATAAAATTTAATAGTTCAGAAAAAAAATAAAACTTACCCCATATTGCTCCACAATCAACAAAATTCCAACTGCATTTTTAAAGTCACAAAAGACGTATTCAATAGAAACTAGTATAAGTTACTAGGTATCATCCTATCAAGTAACCAATCAATCAATTCCAAATCCTAACCTCTATCAAATATGAAACAAGTTGTGAATTAGCTACAAATACAAACGAGAACGATTCGTTGAACCCGTGACTCTCCGTTACCGCATACAATGGCACAAAAAATGCACACTTACACTTATTAGTTGGTATAGTTAGGCACAACACGATGGTATTGTGTAGTACAGTTAGACCAACCTTGGGGTCATTGGTTCAGAGTAAAGGAGATGGCGGGGTCACGCGAGTAGCGGAGGCGGAAGCGGAAGCGAGCACGAGCGTCGTGGCTGTATCACGTCTTCTGTAATACAATGTTGGTAAGATAGGCTCGCTCGCTTCATGGTAGATCTAATGTGACAACAATAATTTGGCAAATATGTCGCAAAAGAACATCATTGTTAAGAAGAGTGCGCTGTAAGAAATTTGACAGCATGTTGTTTTTTTTTCAAAATCAGGCCTAATTTATTTGACTTAACAAACAACCTATATCACCCTAAACGCATATAGGTGGGTACCTTCTCCGTTCCCTCGTGTGTAAAAAGAAGTAGATAGGTACATAGATTAAGAAATTTACTTGTTTATGTTAATAATACATTTTAATAGTAGGTAAAGTAGTCTATTATAATAGACGCTTAAGTTTATTTCTAATATCTAATAACAAACGTTTACGTTGAATTCATAAATATTCAGGCCAGCGATATGCGGAGCATTATAAAGATCACTCGCTGCCCGCTCCGCTAGGCTCCTATATCCGCAGCTTTCCATCTTTTGTTAAAGACTAGGTCTGTGGGTACAAATACCTACAACTTCTTAACGAGTTCTGTATTTATTTTGAGCATCAATGAAAACGTTCAAGATAAAGGCGTGGGAATTAACGTAAAAGTTGTTAACATTAACTGCCAATAGTTTTAAATGTCTCATCCGAGCTTTGCAATAACTTCATCATCATGATCGTCTCTACACGAGGCAAGTCAGCTGTCAGCTTTGACAAATCCTTCCCAGTTTCTCATCATCATCACTCATCATGGTTCTGACCGTGTCGTAAAGTAGCGTTTTCCAAAAAAAGTCTACTTGAACATTTTTTGAACAATTTAGCTATTTTGTTTTTTTTTACTCAAAATCGTTTACCCTATCGATCCTTTACAAGAAAAAATGTGTGCCAAAATTTCCATTCTTGTTCGTCACATCTTTAATATTACCTACCCATGTATGGCACGTGACGAACAGGAAAAAATAATCCAATAGTAAAATCTGGGACACATTTTTTCTTGTGTGAATCGATAGGGTAAACAAACGATTCTGAGTAAGAAAAACCCAAAATATTTAAACTAGAAAAATCGTACCTATATGTGGGCTTTTTTTTGGAAAAAATGGTTTTTGATTCAAGGAAATTATAATTTTTGAAATACTGACAATTATGTAGTATTATATATAGGTAAATATTCCTTTGTTTATTGTGCTCTTTATATATTATGTGTTATATTTTATAGATATATAATGATAGGTTTTATATGTATAGTAGTTTATTGTTTATTAAGTCTTCCGTTTTATTAGCTTCGATATGAGTTTTCGGTAAAGTTATCTCAGTATTTGTAATTTTTAAACTCACTCGTTGTCCGTCCCTAATATAATACCTACTCCTCTCATCCACTCAAAGGTTGACTAAAAGAGATCTTTAAAGGGACAAGTCCACCTTTGTAAGTGTATCTCAGTGTTTATCAATTGTAATTGTTTTATTTTTATTTTGCATAATATATTTGGCATGACGGCTGTATCGATATTTATGCCCTCGCATGTATCTATTGCATGTGTGCGCTATACCTACCTAACTTCATGCCGTCAAGTATATGGCTTTGTATGAAGTCGTCACGTCACTCAGACGACGCTCATTTACCTGTCACTACGCTCACGACGCCGCCATTTTGCACGTCAGACTCGTCACAGTGATCGAACGTTTGAATTTGGAACGCGATCGGAAATTTTGATTGTTTTCGGCCAGTTTTTACAAGCTTTTATTTCGTTTTTGAAAATTAGAACACAGAAAAATCCGAAAAGTAAAACTCCGCGACATAGTGAAGTCAAGTCGTGGTTATTTAAATAAAAAATCTTTGTAGGAGTATTCAGTCGAACGACTACTGATATATTTCGGAATGATTCTGGGGACACTATCAAATGAATCAAGATTTTTTTTTTTTTTTTTTTTTTTTTTTTCTTGATTTTTATGTTTACTTTTACGGTTTTGCCGTTAGAAATTCAATTTCTAAATGTCTATGAAAATTAGAACACATAGAAAAATCCGAAAAGTAAAGCTATGGCCGGGAATCGAACCCGGATCCTCGTCATTCCGTGACGCGTGCTATACCCCTACACCACCCATAGCAGGTGGGTAGTCTCCGAATTTTTCTACCTGTTACTAACTGTCACGTGACCTTTGTTACTATGCGAATTTTTTGTCGCTAAGCGTCATCTGTTTGAATGATGTGTCTGTACGACACAATTACAAACTCCCGTGGAACATCTACTGCTCACCAGGGACGAGAGAAGGCGCTGTTTTTCAAATGATAAGCACTATCAAATGAATCAAGATTTTTTTTTTTTTTTTTTTTTTTTTTTTTTTTCTTGATTTTTATGTTTACTTTTACGGTTTTGCCGTTAGAAATTCAATTTCTAAATGTCTATGAAAATCGGAATGACGAGGATCCGGGTTCGATTCCCGGCCATAGCTTTACTTTTCGGATTTTTCTATGTGTTCTAATTTTCATAGACATTTAGAAATTGATTCTGGGGACCTTGTATACGTACCTATTTACCTACCGCTCCCGTCCCGCCATTAGCATCGCGTCATACTAAACGACGAAATATTTAAATGGCGTCCGCGGCTATCTTCGGACGAGACGGCCCAATTCACATGCGTGAGCCGTGATGGATGAGTCCGGCGATCAGACCCTTGTCCCCCCCCTCTCAAATTTGCCTTCCCCCCGCGACGGACGCCCGGCCTAGTTGGTTCGGGCCAGTGTCAGCGGATGAAGCAAAAAAAACTATGTTTTTTTAGCTTGTTCTTCGTACATAACCAAGCTACATTACCAGCACTGGTAAAAGCAACGTTGGATGAATAATTTGGATTAATCTAGCTTTAAAAGTGGCCTTGGGCCGCGAACATGTTTGTTTTACTTTAGAAATAGTCTTTATTTTACCTTATAGCAGCGGTTCTTAACCTTTTTGGCTGGCGACCCAAATTATAAATATTTTTGAAGTCCGCGACCCAAATTTTTTTAATAATAGGACTAACAAAAAGCCCCTTGTTTGCTAAAATTGATATCATTATAAATATTTAAAAAAACATTAATAAACATTAAGATTTCGGGAGAATTTCGATTATTTAAAACTCCTTCCGGGAGCCGGGAGATTCCAGGAGAGTGTGGAACCGTACCCGCGACCCATCCCAAAACCGCCCGCGACCCAAATTTGGGTCGCGACCCGAGGTTAAGAACCGCCGCCTTATAGTGTCCTAGTAATGTAACTTGGTTATGTACGACGAACAAGGGTTTTTTTCACCCCAGACAACATAGTGTGACTTGATAGCTATGTGTGGCACCGTAGCTCTTTTAAATGGGTAAACTGATGTGGATGAGGTTTTTTATTTGTAAGCAGGCTATATCAAAACCGGTTTAGTTGTTTCAAGGTTATCAACTGCTTTGGGGGCTTTTCTTAATTTTATGTATAGTGCTGTACTTGCAAATGTATGCCATAATTGGTGATTAAATTGTCAAAGTATTTGAACTAATTGTTTTGTACTAGGCTACACATGTATGTTGATTCCATTTTCCACCTATACGCCCTCTATCTTGCTAAATGTGGCCTGTAGGTACCTGTTACCTTAGGCTCTGTCTACCCCGAAAGGGATAAAGACGTGATTTGTGAAGTGAAGTGAAGTACACATAATGGGCTCCACACCTCCCGCACTTGAACCAAAGAACTGGGACTCCACTGAACATTTTATTCACTTTTGCTCTATCAAGCATAAGCGCCACGCTGTGTCCATCCAACCCCGCTCTCACTGGCGCCCCACTCCATCCCCCGTAGGTGATCCATTACGCTGGCATTTTTGCGTAATCCCCGTTTATAAATATGAAATTGAAGGAAGATCTAGTGATGGTTAATCGACTGGAGGTCGGGGTCAGCCCGAATATCCCTAAGGCGACGTCGCTGTTCAGAAATATGAAAAGATATGTTCGTGGGGGAGCCTTAAATGTCTATTCTATCTAGGTTTTTTCTTCTTTGCATGTTTTTGAGTGTCATTTTGAGATAGTGAAACGTCCACTCACACTTACAGTTTGTCACATACACACAGTAAATTTTTCGGATATGACCTATACTTAGATCTAAATCGAACCATAAATTTAAGTGAAGATTATTTTTTAACTAGTTATTCTAATTTCATTTCTGTTTAGTAACCGGTTTCTAGACATAGAAAATATGCATTTTGCAAGAGGCTGGAAACTTATTATGAAAAAAAAGTTTAGAGTGCGCTTCTATTGAGCCAAATCGAGGTAGAGACGTGATGAACCCGACCAATCAAGTTTAGTAGAAAATTAAATTCAGATTTCTCCTCTTCTTCGCCTAGTGATGTGATAACTGGTAATGCAAAACACTCGACACGACTTCGCGTCTGAATGGAATAGCTCCCCAAAACCCGGACCTTTTAAAAACAATTGACTGCTGATTAAAAAAACAACCACGCCCCGCATACCGCGTGTGTAGTGCGAATCGTAATCAATAATACCTCGCTGATTATAGAGTATTCTGTATTCTGATTATACATAATTATAGTTAGGGTGGGGGCGCTGATGAGCGATTTGGGTATTATTTGAGCTTTATTTGGGTATTTATTGCGCTCGGGTGACGATGCAGATATTATGCTCGGCTCGTCCCTTGAGGGCTTTGCGAACCCTTCGTTGTCGTGGACATTGATTTCGTTGAGCGTTTTTAGATGGATTATTTTTAATTTTTATTTATAAAGGTGCGTGATTAAGTATTTCGAGTTATTTATTCTTTAACTTATTTCTTACTAGCGACCCGCCCCGGCTTCGCACGGTATATTATGTATGTATTATACATATAAACCTTCCTCTTGAATCACTCTATCTATTTAAAAAAACCGCATCAAAATCCGTTGCGTAGTTTTAAAGATTTAAGCATACATACGGATTTGGGGACAGAGAAAGCGACTTTGTTTTATACTATGTAGTGATTTCCGATGTCAGAAAGGCAGGGATGCTGACAGTTTTAGTTTTTGGATGTGTTCGGAACAAGAAATGACGGTACATTTTTTTTTTAAAGTGTGGAGTTTTTTTATTTATATTAAAACGGGCTTCGTACATTTTGTCACATCAGCCCACCTGAACAGCATCAACGCGACGTCTGAAGCCGGTTGGGCAAGTACCTATATGGAGTTGATTTCAACTTGTAAATTAAGTCAACCATACATGACTCCCAACAAAAAAGTTTGCTGTAGAATGATTTGTCCAGTAAAAAAAAACTTGCGGTTCGTATTACATACCTACTACGTACGTAAAGTGCTAAAAAAAACAAAATCGCATCGCTCGAAAAAAACACCCAATCATGAACCAATCGTCGCAATTTCAAAATTCGAATCGTTTGTTCCGAAGACGTGTTCCACGCTTTTTGAAATCAAATCCGCATTTACCACAGATAATTCATAATACCTGGGGCTAGAGGTGCGTTCATTACCCAAGCCCCTTCGGTTTAGTTCACTGATGTGTCGATAAGCGCTTGTTTGGGGGCTACCTCAATTCTTTCGTAGGATTTTAATACCAATTAGAGTAGACAATATTGCGTAACTCAAAGGATTGGGTCTTTATTAGTGTCGGATATTGTTATGAGCCCGTTGGTGTGGAAATGATGGGCAGATTGTGAGGGCGCCCCGGGTACAGAACATAAGCTGTACGAATGGCTACAGCACTAATTAGTGGCCAGTATCAATTTGCGTGTTCAAATTGGTTTGTTTTGATTTTCGTTTTTGTGCAGCCAGCGTCAACATTTAATTAGATATTGGCTGGTGGGTTTGTTCATAGAATTTAAAACATTATAAGAGCGTGGCTATGTGTGGTTTTTCAATTTTGGAAGAAAAGAGTGGTAATATCTAACAATACAACACAAATAATCTTTATTGAACATTACAAATCAGTACAAAATAATACAGAAACAAAGTCTTATCGCTTTTCTAACCTATACTAGGTGTAGAGCAGCAGGTACCTGTATATTTCGCTTTTATGTGCCTCTTGTTAAATTAAGAATACGTCTCGTAGTTACAGAGATTACCTACCTTATTTACCTACATGGTTATGCAAAATAAAACAATGTTTACGCTCTTAATTTTTAATATTCCTATTACTAGTAATAAATTGGGTACCTAATGTAAGTAAATAACAAGATGTATAGTAAAAAAAATCTACTAATTATCTAAGTGACAAGAACATAAAGTAGATTAACAGGGTCATCAGTTATATAGATATATTTCATAGTTTTTGTACCATATTAGTCCCAAACAATTTACTTATGGCATGTGCCGAAAATTTCCCTCAACCGTCACGCTATGATGTTCCCGCGATGTACTGACACGTCAGATTAATCCACAGTTTTGATGGATGGCCACAGAGCCTAATGCGGCCGTTTTTTGTTTTTTATTCCCCCATAGACAAGTGCGTTTTCTCACGTTCATCCTAAAACAGTTTGCGCGGGAATAATTGCATTATTTCGTGTTATTGGCAACACTGAAGCCTACTGTCTATGCCTTTAAGGGTGATAATTTGGGGTTGCCACCCTTCTCTTTAATCATGGATATCTCGTTTATCACAACGTTTAATAGCTAGGTGAATTATTACACTAATTATTGTTATCGTTGTAGGGAATTTAGTTTTTGTTGTGAAGAAAGGGATATCAGTGCGTATTTTATTAGAGATAAGGCTATCTTTTCTCATCATAATAATTCATACAGGTTAAACCTCATACGAGACAATAACGCATAATTTAAAACATTATTGCCTACATTATGACAGATTTTTTAGCATATTGTAAAGCAAATCAATAAGTAATTCTACGCGCTAAAAACATAAAGCAAAAACTCCTACACTATTTATGACATTTATAATTTTAACGCTGGCATAAAAGAACTCCAGAATAAAAATAAAAATCACTGAAATTTGGTACATGGTGCATTCGAAAATAGTTCTCGCCTGCCAATATTCCCTGTAGATTAGCCAAGCCGGGACATTTCACGAGCGGCTGCCCGCTGACCTTTCTGCCAGGGCTAAGGGGCCAAGCAAAATGCCATCATGTTTTCATTTTTTCCACAGTCCGTTCACTCGACGGCACTCGATTAATTCTTCACGGTACGCTTGTCAAAATGTGATTTAATATAGCTAGGGACTGCGCTTTGAGTGCACACTGACCGTGGGCTCGCCAAAGGGTTGTTAAATGACTGTTTGATATATTTTAAAATGTTTTAATAGCTTGTAGCGGGATAGGTTTTTCAATTAAGTCTGATTGCACTGCTCGCCGGCAGGAAAAATATATTTACAATGGCAACTGTTTGTACGTAAAAAATAAACTTTGCGTATAGGTGCTTACTAAAGAAGAATTAACAGGAACATCTACCTCAAATCCATGAATGAAATCGCGTCTTCAAGCATTTTATTTAAGTTAATTTTAATAAAACCTGTTCTAAATATACAAGCAAATTGTGGTGCAAGGAAAAAACTTTGCCTAAAAGCGGTTAGTTATAATACTATTTTTTCTTACTAGATTTTACGTTCCCAAAGCATCGTTACGTTGCGTTCCCATTCATACGTGAACGTTACAAGTGGCATTATCTATCAATAACTCCCAAAATAGGCACCGCAATTCCAATTTATCGCGTCACTCCGGATTCCAATAGGAAACGGGGATAAATGGAGTCACATTCCAATATGTCACCGAGCCCCGACCATTCGGCTTTTCGGCATTCGAGATTCGCGTTTGGATATTCGTCGCGTTCGCCGAATAGTGCCGGTGCATACCGCGCGCCCTTCACGCACTTCTAATTGTGATGTTCGAATGTTTATTTTTATTCGGTAGTGATTGAGACTGGCTGATTTTCGAGTCAATTTCACATATTTCTATCTGCCTTTCAATGGTAGTATGTAATTTGTCTTCAAAATTCAACCGCTTGTAGTGGTCGGATTGACTTTAAATTTGGTAGGTATACATAGATGTATAGCGGCTGTCAATGCAAGTATAGAAAGCAAAAGGTTCAGTTAACAAAAAATATCGTTTCAAATATATTTTTAGTACTAGCTGAAACGTATGAATTTTACATCACCGTGTAGTCACGTGAACTACGTTAAGTCACTTGTCATATTGTCCTCACCTTGCATTAGCGAGTGCGAGCGCGTTATTGCCCGTAGGTATTGCGTCTGATTTGAAATATTTTCACGGAACCACTTATTCGCACCTCGCGGGTAGGCCGATCGAGGTGTCTTGATTCTTGTGACGGCAGGCCAACTCAAATTGTACTTTTCGGTTAAAATACATTTACCTTGTTACTCCGTTATCACGTTTCGCTACACTATGTCGTGGACGGAGGAAGTAACGCCTGCTTTAATTAATAATTTTACTTTTGTTGATTTGCATTGTCATTCATCTTACACGTGTGTAATCTATAGGTTACCAAGTCAGCTCAAATACTAGAAGTGTGGCAAATTTACTAGAAGTGTTTGACTTCCACATTTTCAAGACAACTTACATAAGAATGTTGCAAGTAAAAAAAAAAACTTAATTAGGTTAACGGGGAGAAATCCTTTTTAGGGACAAGTTCGCCTTTGTGCATTTGTGCTTCCTATATTCATCATTTTCATGTGTTTTATGTACAATAAAGAGATACATACATAAATTTTAATTATTGGCTACTGAACTAATTATTACCACTGGCCGCTTCCTAGTTGACGTTGATTAAAAAATACAGTGTAAGTTAAAATAATGACAGTTCATTAAGCATAACAATACTGTAAAGTGTTTGGCCACCCACATGAATAGAAAACAGGGTGCCATTTTATTTCGTTAACTTTTATTTTACTTATATGGCAAAGGAATCTAGCCCATACAGCCTCATTAAATGTTTTCTTTTCGTAATATTGGCTGATTCTAACTTCAAATACCAAGTCGGCGTATGCCATTGCCGCGATCTCGCAGATTCCTTGCATACGAGTCTCACTAGAGGGTAATCGCGCTGTAGTGCAGCGTTTTGTGCGGCATTGTTAGCGGCGAGGCAATCGTATTCGTGTCGCGTGCCTATTCTAATGGGCTTACACGTCGAGAGCGTTTATTATAAATTTGCTGGAGGTTTTTTGGTGTCAAAGTGGTTTGAGCGCCGGTCTAGAGATATGTGGTAATGCGGAATGTCGAGTGAGAGGGTAAAAGCGTTCTAGTTTCATTTGGAATCACGTGTTGATGTTGTCTAATTTTTTGCTTATGTTCAGTAAATTGGTATCGCAGATAAGCTATTTGAATGAGGGGTTTAATACTTATCTATGTTTATTACGTGATTAAAGTTTTTGACATAAAAGACAAAAGCATGGCGATGATTTTGTTTATAATTTGGCTTTCTCATGTTTCCTGAGTTTTCATTAATACTTACCACTGCTAAATCGAATAATGACAGTTTATTTTAACACGGAATATCTATTTTTCACGGTCAAAACTATACCATCTAGTTCACGATCCAACTTAAGATACCGAAGTGTTAATCGAAAACCAAAAAACGAGGCAGCTGCCGAAACCGCGGGAGGTGGTATATTGGCGCGAAATACCTAGAGAACTGTCATCATTTCGAAAAAAAAAAACGATTAAAATCTTGCGCAAGCCGACAGAGCGTTTTTATGCGCCGGCTGTGCGCGTGCGAGTCACCTGTCCCACGTGGCCAAAGATAATGGCGGATACAAAGCCACCCGAAAATTCTATTGTTGAAAACGTGCATTGATTTAATGCTAAGACAGACATGTGCGGGATCTTGGACTATTATCTCTATGGGTTGGCAAACCGTGCGCCGCTGGACTATAATCGAAGCGTGCAATGTGTCGCTTTTTTTTTTTTTTTTTTTTTTTTATATGAATAGGAAGGCAAACGAGCAAGTGGGTCACCTGATGGTAAGTGATCACCACTGCCCATAGACACCCGCAACCCCGGAGGGATTGCAGATGCGTTGCCAACCTAGAGGATTAAGATGAAATGCCTCTTGTGCCCGTAATTTCCCCGGCTGTCTTACTCTCCACACCGGAACACAGCAGTGCAAGCACTGCTACTTAGCGGCAGGATTAGCGAGTAAGATGGTGGTAGCGATCCGGACGGACCTTGCACAAGGCCCTACCACCCGGCTTTAAATTGACTTAAAAAAAGATTTTCTACATTCGACTGTTACTTTTTGTATGTATGTCCATCCATGTCTTTGACGGCTGTACGTTAAAACGATTTCAGTGTTTTCTATTGTACAAAGATATTTTATTTTTATAATGTACCTTTGCGGATTTCATTGCTATGTGTTTTCATGAAAATTATTTTAGGAATTATGTATGTAATAAATAAATAAATAATAAATAAATAATAAATATCTTGGGACAAATTACACCAATTGACCCAGCCCCAAACTAAGCAAAGCTTGTACTATGGGTACTAGGCAACGGATAAACATACTTATATAATGTAGATAAATACATACTTAAATACATACAACATCCATGACTCGGGCACAAGCATTCGTATTCATCATACAACTGTCTGCCCCTACCGGGATTCGAACCCAGGACCTCTAGCTTCATAGTCAGGGGTGTAAATCATATTTATATAGGGTTACTGTTACTTATCGCATGTTTCTACTGACTGCCTATTCTATCTTGTTTCCTGTCTTGGATCAGGTTAACTAAAAGATATTCATTACAGATTAGTTCGCATTCGACAACTCTGTATCTACCTAATACATTTTTTTCTGTTGTGTGCAACTAATTTTGTCATTTTGATCTGTAATGAAATCATCGATATAACACCAGTATTTCTCTGACCAAGATATTGTACCTATGTAAGAGTCCAAAATACCTTAACTGAAACATGTTTCTAATTCGTATTATTTCATTTTTTTAACCGTCACCTCTAATGCTTTTAAAAAAATGCCGCGTCACGCAAAAACACCGAATTGCCCAAAATCCGTCTCCTTGATTCCCGAAACTCATTCATAGATCACGCACTACGAACACTTACCTGACTTTAGTTATATCCTTAATGATTTATGTATCAGCAACTTTACTTAAATCTCCGATGACTTTTAACTCCACGTAAATAAGGCTGAAAACAGCTGAAATCATGCCTTTTTAAGGTGGTCGACTGTAGAGTCCAGTACTGTGGACAATTGACGAACAATTGCCAGTTTTAGATGGGCCTCGTATTTTATTGATTTTTACGACACGCCGTATTTCACGTCTATTGTGGAGTGACGGGAGTGTGGCATGGCAAATTAACAAAAAAACTACACCTCTTACAATCACATCCTACGCTAATATTATAAATACTCGAATATGGTTCAAAAATGGAAAGTAAATCTGTGTCTTTGCCTGTTGATGTTAATCTGGTCGCTAGCTCTTGACGGCCAAATCGCTATATTTAGGTACCGTTCTCCATGAATTTCCACAATATAGTTGAACACTAAAATAGTATTAGTGAGGACAAATATCTAATCTAATCACAAGACAAGACAACTTGTCTTGTTATCTAATTTTCTCTTAGGGGGAAAATAGGAGTAAAATTCTTCAATTTTTCCCGCATAGGTATAGCAAATGAACGCAAAGCTTATTCTTTTAAAAATTCACATTCGTATACAATAGTTTCTTACTTGCTTTAATAAATATCATCGCTTTGATTAAATTTCAAAAATACTGCGAAAAATGTATTTGACACAATTTTTTCGTCGCAGATTATAAGGCACTCTTCATACTATCTGATCACAAATTTCATACCTGTCATTGCCAAATGAGGAACTGATAAATTTTCAAGCTCAAGTTTCTTAGATGAGCATCTTTTTGGAGCGATTTCAGATAAGCTTTTATCCCACTAAATATCTAAACTGAACACATTAAAGTGTTCTCGAAAAAGTACTTCGGACCGATTAGACCAGTTTTCCAATCAGCAATGATCTAAGCTGATTGACTCGTTTATTCAAGTAAAAAAATGTAGGCATTGTTCCAATAGTAGTAACTAAAATTACATGATATAAATACCGTAACAGCGTAGGTACTTACTTAAAGCGTTGTTAGCAACAAAAGGAAATGTTTTCGCCTACGGCATCAGGTCCTACACTATGTTAACCCGTCATTGAATCCTCTATTTATTTTCCTTGACTTAAATAAGCAATCGTTATAACTGCAGTATGCAACTCGACGTCCACTGGAAGTGCAGCCTACCTGGCAGCGGCGAATTGCAAGCGCAGTACGCAGAAATGCACAATAGATGTCGTTTTTTTCCCCAAACCAGCTTAGAGCGCGCAAATTCCATAAGGACACCTGGTCGGAACAGTCCCCGGGGGTCCTTGCACTGATTGATAGAGGTCCCGTCACAAACGCGTTTTGTAACACAATACCAGAATCCTCGCGCTTCATTTGAAACGAAGTCGGCGACTCGGCGTCTGTTAAAACAATCAATGATCGGGATTTGTGAATGGACCGTGAAACAAAAATCGCTTTGAAAGGCCTTGGGTGGCGCGCAGGAAGTCAGGTGAATTATTAAGGGCACCTCATAGACGTACGTACAATGGGCCGCGGCTTGACAACTGATTGTAGAGTCGATAGTGTGACGGAGTATGAAAATAATAATAAAATTTAACTAGCACCACGTCACGCTTAATCGATCACATCAAATAGTACCATACGAAAGTAGTAACAAACAATCTGTGAATTGCTGCAAAGCCGGCGGTCAAATAAAATTAGAGCTGTAATTTTCTTCTACTCACTAGTCTTGTATTTCAAATTCAGCACAACTTTTCACTACCTTCGAATGGCAGTTTCGAAAGATGTACAATAAGGAAAATGTATTCACGTGCCACCGTAGAACCCTGTCGCAATTGTCAGGCCGCCGTCACTCAAACTCGAGTGACATGTAATCTTATTGCGATAGAGTTCTACGGTGGTACGTGAATAACTAAGAGTTATTTAAAAATCAGGTAGGTATGTGCTCCATCATTTAATTCTATATCAGCATGTTAGCTTATCTATTATCTTAGGATTCATGTTGTAGGCGATACGGCTAGCAACACATCACTATTTTGATTCCTCTTTCAACCTATACGCCCACAATCATACTAAATGTAGCTTTTGTCTTATTATCTTAGGCTCTGTCTACCCCGTAAGGGATAGAGACGTGATTTATGTCTGTATGAGTATTTATTACCTAAGTTTATCTTTTGGTACGCTTACACCCTAATCTATTAGCTAATATTTGTCATGTATTCATCCGTAAATGTACCTACAGTTTATGCTCTGATATTTATATAAGCGTGATAGCGTTTATAATCAACGCCAACTTTTCATTTTATTCAAACCGCAAGCCACCAAAACCTCCAGTTAAACAGAAGGATTACAAACCCATCTGAAACCCGTCTCCGACTTATCCTAAATTCGCATACGCAAGATTAATGCACGCAAAACAACCCTGCACGGAAGACAATAATTTGATTGATCTCTTAATGAATATGCAGATATGTTAAGTGGGTATAAGACCCGCAAATAAAGGCTCCCCGAGGTGCGATTGCGAGCCTACTGGCTTGCTGGAGGCAGATTTTAATCTCAGATAAGTGAAGCGGAGAACAGTTTACATAAATTCTGCCGTTAGCACCTTGTTAACAAACTGCAGTGTTTGATTATGATTACAATGTTAGATAAATGCATGCAGGCTTATTATCTAACTCGCTCGCAATCGCCATCGTGTTTATTTTGACAGTTCATATATGGGCTGACAATTGGCATCTGAATCAGGTAGCTGTTACATTCATACAAGAACTGTCAAAATGAACGCGATGGCTATTGCGAGCGAGTAAGTCAATAACCCTACAGGTTCGTGAAAATGTACAATCTGTTATTCAGAACGTTACTAATGATGACCAGATTTGTAACAAAGTGCGTAGTCAAAGGTATCGCCTTTACAAGTTTAAACAATAATTTAAAGAACCTTTATTTAACTTGCAATGTTCTTATATACAGTCTGTTTTTTTACATAAATATTCACTATTCTAAGCAAACATATGCAAAAGTGGTCAGTTAATTTAAGGAACCGGCGGCACATATATGTATCTATGAGTAAGTTTACTTCAGAATTTGCAAACCATTTTTCTACCACTGCTAGTAGACGGATTGATTTGAAAATTGGTATAACGTATTATGTAGTATGTTCAACAAAAAAAACTTGTATTACAAATGAAAATTACTATCAAAACCTTACGGATACTTCCACTTACGCGACATCCAAAAACTATTCATAGATGAACGTTTTTCGCAAGCATCTCGTGTAATGCAGAGCGCATCTTCTTCATCAGATGAAGTTTTATCCACTCTACAGATAATCCAATTACACTAAGTTTTAAAGTTATTTGTTAATGAAAATAAGTGTTCCGATTATCACTAAGTCCAAATCCCCAAGGACTCAAATACATGGATCTTGCAGACTATGACTGTTCATAGTCTTCTTCTTCTTCTTCTTATTTGTGGCGTATCAAGTCGTTATAGCGACGACAACTTCGCCAATGTCGAAGTAATAAAAACTTAATTAAAAAAGATTGCGACAAAATGTCGGCAACGTTGTACGATAATGGTCAAAGACTCTCCTCCCCCCCCTGTCGGGCTCTTAGCCAACGGTCAACGATATCCCTCAGAAACTGCCAGGAAATCATTAACCGATGCCCAGGGTGCACCGGACCAAGCACTGCTCTTCCCCCCGGACGGATCCAAAAACGAACCGCAGCTCTTGATCACACGTGGAGGTAACCCAACTCGCACCCCCCGTTCATAGTCGGAAAACCCCATCCTTTTGACGTTATCGAAACGACTTCATTTTTTGTGAAAATACGAAATAAATCGTCGGTAAATTTCAAAATTAAAAATGTTGCTAGCGCTTAAGGAAAGGAGACGAAGCAATAACGGAATCTTCAGCCAACCCTTCTAATTAATAGCCATCACTGTCTGCGGCACTCGACGCTGGCAACACTTTTAAGTTTTTTTTTAATATGCTTCCTCACCTCCGTAGAACAGAAGGGATAATTACTTTTTCCTCCCGCCAAGTTTGATGCTGTAAATCTCGCTACGTGGGTACAATTAGGAAAGTTGGTGTTTAAATGACGAGTTGAATAACTTAAACTTTTGGTTTTAATTAAAAAGCGTGCTTGAAGTTTTTTTTAGAGCAGATTTAGAGTTACATTTGCCAATAGCTGCCGGTTCTGATTATATTAGACCTTGTTACAATACATACAATAACTGCGCCAAATATTTACGAGAAGTTAGATACCGTACAACGGGATGAGAAGGGATTGTGGAGGTAGAAGGGATATAACTAACATTTTGTGCTTTCATTTGCTACCATTTCTCGGTCAGCTTGCTTTAAAAGTAGTTTAGTTATATTTTTTGGCATATTATGTATATCCCTTTTTTTTATTTGGTCCCATCCCTTTTGACCCCATTACAGGTTCAGTTGGGATTTGCCTATTTTTTAGTATTTATTGCTTAAACTATGAAACCAAACGACAGGTGATCAATATTAAAATTTTTAAACTAAAATGCACACCGCCGGTACATATTTTATCCATAAAAACTAACTTGACACATATGAAAATATTTTTTATCGAGGTTTGAAATTCGATTATGACCCACCTCGCTTTACGGTACTTCTACAGAATTGGAATTGACAGTAGACCACGGCTCGTAAAATAAATCGGCACGCGTTACATTGTACATACAACTTGTTTCAATAATGGATTAGTGTTCGACATAATATCAAGAAAGCCAATTGAAGGCGAAAACACTTCGAGGCATAATACTAACTATCTTCACCTCGTGAAAGAAAAAAAAACAAGAAATCTAATTAAGTCGATACGGTTCTGTTTGGAGTAACCAGCACTGGCAATAACCGCTTGTAAGGATCAGCGGGAGAGATAAAAAACGTAAGACGCGGACAATCCTTTTGGCTGAAAATTGAATAGTTGGATTACGCGACCCAGGAGGGCAGGGTTGCCAGTTACAAAAAAAATAGAAAATACTTGCTAGTAATGAAAATGAAAATGTTGCCGTGTGGTACGACCTCGAGCTATCTCCGTCCAGATACTACGTATAGATAGCAATGCTTGCTCTGCAGAGTAAGACAGTAAGTGTAATTATAAAGCACAAGAGGATTTTTTTTAAGTTTTTCTAATTTTCATATAGTACTTGTTGAAGCTTAGTTATGTGCGGTTTGTTGGCGTTTGGTTGTTTCTGGTATTGTTTGGGAAAGATAGGTGGAAATTTAACTTGCAATATAGGTGAACGAGATAGAGAGAGATGAAAGATTGCTTCTTTAAAGTATAGGGAGTTTGACTTCCATAGTACCAAATCTAACTTTATGTCAGTAGGCAGTCGTCCAATAGACATCCTTCCATAGCCTTCAGATTACCGATATAGTTTAAAAAGTATTGTGGAAATTGTTATGGAAATTATGTTTCTATTTATTGACAGTGCTCTTTTTCTAATAAGATTTGAAAACTACGCACACGAAAACTCGCGCAAAGAAAAACATACCACGAAAGTGCACAACGCACTTCAAAAAGGAAAATAAACTTTTTCTACACGAGTTTTGAACCGCGGACACCGGAGTGAACGCACTGTTATTCCAAAACCTTATACCACTAGGCCAAACTTGCTTCCAAGTGGGAGACGAAATTAACGTACGTAGTATTACGACCCCAGCAATACTCCCTCCGTCTTACCTGACGGCCAAATCTGACGCGAGTTAACATTTTTTACCCATCCTAAAAAGTGTTCAACGCCGCTAAAGAGATTTTCACTTCAAAAATTACAAGAGGCAGCCCTTGCAAACGGTATGTCCATATTGTCCTGTATTGTCGGCCGCGGACTGATTACGCGCGACATTGTGTCGTGGATACTGAAGCAATTAAGTATTATGGAAGATTACTGCGGATTCGCCTTGTCCGATTCCGTCCGATGTCCGTGACGACCAAGTCGGACATGGCAAGTCTCTTAAATAGAAAGTATTCCGTGGAACTTAAGGAACATATGAAAAAATAGCCGAATTGGTCAACTCGTTCTCGAGTTTTGCGCTTAGCAACATTCATTTTTATTTATATGTACCTATAGATTTAGAACAAGGTACAAAAACACAACTTTACCCATGGCTTTTATAACGTAATTCAAAAATGAATTGTCTTAAATTTTTTGTCTATAATATATAAACGTAAAACCAAAAATCTCTTAAAAGAAATGCTTTAGGAACCTAAAGCTCTTCAAACCGCACTCTTTATTTCCAAGAACAAGTTCGCGACAGACTTGTACACACAGTTAAGTGACTGCGGACTAGTTAACAAGTGCAACGCCATTGCACGCCACTTAAGTGGTAAATTCGAGGAAGCTGTCATCTGAACACAACTCGTTGCAATTGCTGGAGTGGTCTGCTAACGAACACGCGTGTCAAAGCGAACCACTTCATTAGGTGAGCGAAGCAGCGCTCGTCCCCGAGGGAGCAGCGAGCGAAGCGCGCCGCCGGCGAGCGAACGCGCAGCGCACCTCCCTCCTTTCCTCTATTTAGTAGGCGTCTTACCGACTCCGAGCCGCTAATTAGACGACGCCGACTCTCTTCTCATTAGTGGCGAAATTATGCAGTTTGCCGGAATTCGGGTTAACTGTGAGGTTGAGAAAAACTCGACTGAATATGAACCTGTTTTAATTTAAGCACGCCTTCTTAACATGTAAGATAACGGTGCAAATTAAAAAAGTAATTAATTAAACGCTCACAAAAGAGATAATATTGCTAATTAGAAGCACCGCAACGAAAAAAATGTGTCCGAAAAAGTTGCCGATAAAATTCCCTTCCCATTTAGGTAAGCGGGCGAAAACCGGCATATTTGTAAGTAGGGAAGCGCTCTCTCGGGCAAACAACGTTTATCTACAGCACATTGGGTTAATGAATGGGGGAGGAAGAATGAGAAGTAGGCAGGCATTATTTTAATTAGGAAAAATGCTGGCGCTCTCACCTAGGGGCTCGCTGGGAATGCAGACAGGTATGGGCGAGTGCGGCAACTGAGTAGGGCAATTTTATGCCTCAGTACAAAACTGAAGTTCGACAGTACGCTCCACTTTGTACCGTCATATCTTCTATTATAAAACTTTGTACCTAATGAACAAGTATCAAAGTAGCATAAATGACAAAGGTAAAATATTAACATTAACCTTCCACGTTTGCTTTTAATTTCTCAACCTTCACTCCCGCCATAGAAAAGCCCAGATAAATTATTAACCTGTCTGTTAGGCAACAAATAAGCAACGAAGTAGGTACTAAAATTTAGCCGCGCCACCCCGCCCACCTTTTCAGCGTAAGGTAGCGTCGAAAAAACGCCGCGTCACAGGCAAATCATTTACGAAATATTGACAACAATAAACGATTGCCCTGCCAGGACTTTAAAAAATGCCGGTTATTAATATTTGTTTTCTTTGTCCGGGACCACGTGTCCCCACACCTGAGCTCTGCGAATGACATTGCCGAAAAAAAAATTGCAAAAAATATCCGACACCACGCGAAAAAGAGCACAGGCGCAAACAGACAACAGCCAGTTTGAATGATTGCTTCCCTGGAAGAGCGGCGGGTCCATTTTTCACAAGTGCCATTCACGGCTTTCATGTTGCGCACTGTGTATTTTATATATATTTTTTATTTATCGGCCCTCCCTCTGCCAAATTGATATTCGAATGCGAATTTACGGCGTCCAGTTCCTCTGGTTTATTCATTTAGTGATTTCGTGATGGCAAACACGCAGGTAGATGTGTTTAATTTCGAAATGAATGTTTATTGCCGCGTATCCGTTTCGTTTTCAATGATGCATTCGTTGTCTGCCGGCCTTGTTTGCACTATGCGCTTTATTGCATCGGGTTTTACTAGTTTCTTTTTATGAGCTTCATTAATTCTGAAGTATGTAGGTACATTACTTATCATTACAATGTCACTGAGAAAAACACAAAAATAAAAATCCACAAGCAATGGTGCATTCCTGACTAGCTGAACTATCATGTTTTAATTCGATAAAACGCGAACCACACCCTCACATGACCGCGAACACGCTTCATGAGCCCTATCCCCCAAGTTGCCCAGTTCCCTATCCCCCAGTTCCCACTTCCTAATCCCCTAGTTCCCAGCGAGGCGATAATCGAAGCGGCTATAAGTCCGCAGCCATCCCGATGTCTAATGACATAAAAAGTATGTCCCCGACGTAACGCTGGCCGAAGCCGATGTCAAGCCACGTTAGAGGCAGATGGGACACTCCTTTGAATGGATAGGCATTTGGTAGAGTTGTAGATTATCATCACTACATAGCACCTTTCTCTGTCCCTGTGTATGCTTATATCTTCAAAACTACATAAAGGATTTTGATGCGGTTTTTTTTAATAGATAGAGTGATTCAAGAGGAAGGTTTTTATGTATAATTCTACGCAGACGAAGTCGCGGGCAGAAGCTAGTTTATTATATTATGTAGATGCACACCATAGAGTTTAACATTATTATTAGTAAAAGTTAATAAAGTGGTGATGACATAGTTTCTGATTATGTAACTAACTACCTATGTGTAATCGGAATGTGTGTGTTTGTATCGACAGAAATTGGCTTTTCAGCTACTTTAATTTTGATGTTTTTGGTTTCAGGTAATTTGGATTACTTCCGGATAAAGTTGGTATTATAACGTCATCTACTTTCCGTCTGAGTTATCCGATAATAGGCAAGCGTTTGACCACAACGCCTGATGGTAAGCAGAGATGCGGTCTATGATGGAGTATGCTCGCCTAGTAAATAGATGCCCATTTATACAGAGGACGAACCTTATATAAAGTCCTACCACCAGCAAGAAGACGATAAATAATTAAAATACGGATATATTTTAGCGTTCAAGAAACACTGACTCAGGCAGAGAACTACATTGCCCTGTAGTCTAAAAGAACGAGCAAAAATGCTTTCTGCGAATTCACAATTTTATGTCAGCTTGCTTACTAAAATTATTTCAGTGGGACATGAAATACGAAGAAAACTTACATTGTCAGACCTCTCAGATTCTTCTTCCCTTTAGGCTCAAAACCACCACTCTACTGCCTCTGAGTACCACTCTGTATTGTCTCGGCCAATGTATTCTATGGCCATGAAAGCACGTCGTCATGGCACGGCAATTTGAATGCGGTCGCTTAGTCTGACGGGCTATGACTGATGACTGATGGCGGAAGGGTGAAGATCGCCTGATTACAGCCTGTCACCACCCCTGTATATCATTTTGCATGGACACAGTATAATATGGCAGGTGTAGGGCGAATGTTGTGGATTTTAAAGGTTGGCTTGTGTTGGTTTTTCAAAGAAGACTTTGATGTGTCTATTTTGTTTGATTATGTTACTCTTTGTCTCATAGTAGCATGCGTTCAATTGTTTTAAGGTATTTATTTAACAACAAGGCTACAACTTTTGAAATCTTTAATTTCAGGACGGCTTTAGGTTACCTAGGATAAGATTTATTACACATTATGGGCAGTTCTCCGAGACAAGCTGTTTTAGGTGACTTCGGTGGCAAATTTTTCTACTAACTTTTTTATTGTATCACCTCAAAATCTAAATACAGGCCTAAATTTAAAAATATTGGTACTAAAGGCCTTCTAGTAAACCTGTTAGTTAGTAAGATATTTAAATTTAAACAATCACCGAAATCAAACATACTCACCGAAATCAAAATTCAAAAGACAGTGCCACTTAAATCAAAAAGGTACCAGTGAAATCGACTTGATAATAATAAAACGCATTTTAATTATACCAAACACGCTTTAATTACAAAAAAACATATTAAAAAAATCATACAGTAATTCTTACATAATTGCGAAAAGCGGGATGGTTTCAAAAAACACATTCTTGCTTAAATGCCTCCAGCTTCAAATGTGCCAGAGCAACTAAATATGTAAGAGATAAGTAAAGAATAATGATTTTTGAAGTCTCTCATTGCACCATAGTTTCAAACAATAAAAAGACATTCAAAGAAATTTAAGAATTAGGATAACAAAATTCCTCAATAATCAGTTTTAAAATGCTGGAATAATTAAAATCTCAACTTTTCTTCAAAATAAAATAATTCGTCTATCCTATCTAGGCACTTGGATCCTCATAATAGTAATCAGTCTTCGGTTAAAGGGAATATTTCAAAATAATCGTAAAATTTCTTTCATCTCTTCTGGGATATCTTTTCCTATTTTTCGCTTTGTATGCCTCGTAGAGTTCTGGATCACTTGATGAAACGTATATTTTAATCTTTCTGGAGCACATACTATATTAATTTTCATGTAAATCGATTCAACTGTTTAAAAAGCGTAAACAAGCGACAACTTGACTGAGAGATGGAGAAACATACTTCTTTAATTTTATTATGTGCGTGCAATAAGTATTCGTGCAAAAATAAAGAATACTTACTTTTTTCTAAAATAAATATTGATAGCTGTGGCGGCTTTATTGATTTCGGTAGCAGTTTTATTGATTTCAGTGGCAGTTTTCTTGATTTCGGTGGCCCAAAACCCCACCGAATCCACTGAGATCATTGCCACCGAATTCAAAATTAAACGTTTTTTCCAAATAACAGAAAATATAGGAATAGTACTTACATGAGTCACTTAATAATGAAATCACATACCCCTAGAGATGACTTACTTACTATCAAACTACCAATAGAACTAACACTGAAAAAATTAATTGCCTCACCGAATTCAACAAAACACGAAACCAAACCCACCGAACGACGAACATTACCTCGAAAAATTTGGCGCTGAGTTGTGAATCGACTTTCGCTCTCGCCAGCAAACACGGCACATCTGAGGCTACCTACACGCGCGTCCCGAGATTCCTGGTATGTTTCTTTGTTAGGATGCCGGCGCGTTTCGTAAACTCCACCGAGTTCAAACGTTACCCTCGGACATGGGGAAAAATTGTTTTAATTGAATGAATTTAAATGATATTTTTTATTTGTGTGTATTATATGATTTATAAACAAGTTTTGTATATAGGAACCCATTTGAGACCTGGAAATAAAATTCGTATCTTAAGATATAATTTTTTTTCTCCGCTCATCTGCGTAGGGGACACTACCACCGAATGTCAATTTTTAAATGTAATATTTTTTTCTTTAGAGGTGTAAATAACTATGGAGTATTTTAATAGTTCTCTAAGCGGGACTGAGCCTAAAGTACATGTCTGATTTTTTTCAGTATTATCTAGCGACGAAATCTATTATTTTTTGCCCCGGACACGTAAAAATGCCACTCCGGAGAACTGCCCTTATATTTTGGTGTTTAAAAAATACGTACCTACAACAAAGGAAAACAGTTGCAGCATTAAAACTTAAGCATTTTGTATGCGTCTTTCCCATGCCACAATTATGTATGAAAAATATCGTTTGCTCTTGCTTCTTCCGTATATTGTCTATTCGTGCGGCGAGCTCAAATCGGCCGCTGCAAATCGCGGCCAATCAGCGGTCGTAAATATCGAGTGCCAGTGCGGTCTGCTTTGTGATGCAAAGCGTGCGCTATGCTAATATACCCCTCGTCTTGCCGGACGGCACGCTGTTTTGAGGTCATCATTGTTTCGAGGTCGTCATTGCTTGAGGTTATGTTCAATACTGATAAGATACTTACTGTAGGTGAGTAGTCTAAATCAAATATTTTATGTTTAATAGCTGTTTTAAAGAACTAATCAGCAGGCGTCGATATTGCCGTGTTATAATATATACATATTTTATAACACGGCAATATCGACGCCTGTGTGTTGTTTTGCAAGTCAATTTTGAGGCATTTTGAGGGATTTAAAATTTGGCATACGTACATATCTATGTAGAATAGATGAGCATTAAAGCACAGTTAAGGAAAAGTACACTCGTTGAGTAGCTAAGTTTTTGTAATTGCTTCATGTGCATTTTGTAACACAAGCGACATGCCGTAGTGACGCCTCGCCGGCTTACTCTTTTTTTAGTCAATGCTGTTTAGTCAATGTGAAATTGTAGTCATGTAACGTATCCCGTGGAAATTAAGGCTCAATATGTCAGCCTTTTTTTTTTTTTTTTAACGTGTGAAAAATGCGCCTTATGCATCTCCGCGCTCGGGGCAGCATACGAACGGAGGTATGACGGGCTCTCCAACTCGCCGCTGCCTTCCCTATGGAAGGAGGGGAGAGGCCTACCGTCTAAAAACACACACGTTCCCTCCAGGCCTTGAACTGCGGGCGTTGCGGGCGCACTACGGTGACCACCGCAACTCAATATGTCAGCCTAGCTTAACCCGATCACCTGTCAGAACGCTGCACATGAGCTTAAACCACACCTTTACAAGCGTGCATTAGAGAAATGCGCACATTCGTCTTCTAACCACTATAAGCCTGAACGGGCCGTTAAGTTTGCTGTCATTTGTCCCCGCCAAGGTGCAACGATTGGCCGCAAATATATACGGGCCGAGTAAATTTGCGAGAGCCTCGGCGAATCGCCAATGAACTACGACGGCATAGCACACAGTTAGCAGCCGATTTAGCCTTGAAGGGGCTCTAATAGTTCAATTGTTTTGTTTTCCATACATACACAAATAACGTCTATATCCCTTACGGGGTAGACAGAGCTTGAGGTAACAAAACCACAAAAAAACAAGTTTCAGGTTCAAGTGGTCTGGGGAGTGCGGTGACTGTTAGTCACTTAAGTTTATATGTAGATTGCTGTAAAATAAAATATAAAGAACTTACTTTACTTATACATACATACATACGCAAATCACGTCTATATCCCTTACGCGGTAGACAGAGCGTGAGGTAACAAAACCTAAAGGCCACGTTTAGCATAATTTTAGGCGTAAAAGTGGAAAAAGGAATCAAAATTGTGATGGGTTGCTAACCGCATTGCCTGTAACATTGATTCCTAAGAATTTCGCACATTCCCTCGATGGGCTTTTACCATCTGCGCGGGACGTGAAGTTACTGTTACATTCTACATACATACTTTTACTAACTGTTTCAGAACTCAATGTGCAAAGTGTTACCCCCTTATTCATAAACGCTCTATAGGCTTCTGCTAAATTAGCAATCGTTTGTCCTTATCTGTCACTTTGACATTTACCTTTCACAGGTAAGGACAAACGATTGCTAAGTAAACAGAAGCCTATAGAGTGTTTATGAATAAGGGGGTTAGTGTGTGTCACAACTTTTCCAAGTAAGCTTCGTATAAACGCTTAGACTTAACATCACGTAAAAATCACGTATTTTAACGAATCATACTGTTTCTTAAAGCTTTCTGTGTTGGCGACAATCGGGTAAAGGCCGTTTGTGGCGACGGCAATTCGCATACATTTGGGGCGGCGGCGACTGTTGCTAAATATCGCCTCGTCAGTAGCCTGTGCGGCGTATTCGAATTCGGAACGCTGTCTAGTTGGATTGAAGCTGGCTGATAAGAATTTACCGTTAGGATTTTACCTAGTCATTTTCAAAATTCGAAAGCAGTTTAAGAAACAATAATTCTTTTGTTTACAGCTTAGGTAAGAAAATAATACATGATTATAAACCAATTAATTTTCCGTTCGTCTAGGGAAAAATTTCCTAGCTCGACTACTAGATAATACATGCACACATAAACCACGTCTATACTATTATCGTTTTGTAGACGGAGCTTTAGATAACAAAACCTAAAGGCCACGTTTAGTATGATAGTGGGCGTATAGGCGGAAAGGGGAATCAAAATAGATATCTACTTGGCTTACACTACTAACTAACCCACTATCTTAACTACCTAGTTCCTATAGACAAACAATACGGGAGAGGTTTTGTGACGCTAACTACTTAAATCGCGCTAAAATAAAAAATAAATCAACCAAAAAACGCCGGCAACAAATTTCCTCCGCGTTCCCATTACCGCCTCTATTATCTAACTAAATATTAACGCGAAAATTTCACCGAGGAAATAAATTAAAAACGCAACAACAAGCTTGTAACGGCCGAACAAAGCCGCCCAATAAATCAAGGCAGGTGAGGCCGTGCTGTTTGTGCATTAAGGCCCCCGGCCTTTCTCGGCCCATTCTTCGCTAAAAAGGAGTCGACGGCCGATATTTTCGCGGCGTCATCGACAACGCATAAATATTGGAAGTGGGGCGGCCCCTTTCTTGTCTATGCGGAATAATTACGGCTGAATTATCGGTGCAGGAAGGTGCAGTCAAATTGGCGAGCAGCAGAAAGCAAGAGTTATGGTTGTTGGGAAATATCGCTCCGCAATATGAAGCATCTGAAACTGAAAGTCGTATTAGGGGAGACCGAGGCGAGTTGAGACAGAGGTGAGTTGATACAAAGCCTTTTTCTCTGCACCTATGACAGTTAGCGAGGTCACAACTTCACACAAACTGTGGTGTGTAGAAAGAGCAACGAATTAGCGAAGTTACCAGCCCGATAAACTGTCACAGTTCAGAGAAATCGGCTTTGTATCAACTCACCTCTGTCTCATCTCGTCTCGGTCTCCCCTACATTGCGGCGCTGGATCCAGAAGCTCTAACCCGATCCCATCGGGCTGGCAATGTAATGAAAATTGCTGATTTTTTCTTGCAAATCTAAACTGGGTTAATGAGTTTCAAGATACGCCTCAGTTCAGGTTTTAGCTGACATTTTTAGTATGGATCTGGCGGCGAGCGAACCTAAACTGAATCGGAATTGAATCGCATGAACACGTCATGGTAAAGCCCCTGTGTTCTGTGAAACTATAACATTTCATTTTTTATTAATCTTTGTTCTACTCGCAAGCTCGATCCACGTGTTGTTAACTGGTTCACCATTTTCCAATAAACCCTAGACTCGATAAAGAGCGTTGTTGTGTTTTTTAATAGAGAACCCTTACGAACCAAACCTGTCAAGCGCAAGTTGGGCACACACGAAGAGTTTCATATCATAAAATCAACATTTTTGATATAAAACAGTAAATGACGTGTTCATTTTGACAGTTCTTGTATGAATGTGACAGCTAGCTGATTCCGATGCAAAATTTTCAGCTCATACATGAACTGTCAAAATGAACACAATGGCGATTGCGAGCGAGTTAGACAATAAGCCTACTGTTCATATTTTGTTGCCACTTTTTGGGTAAGAAACCCTAAAAAGAAGATTTGTAATCGATCCCTACTTCCTCTTTATTCTGTACACAAGGTTTCATAAACTCATGGTCTAACAATAAAGTTTATATCAGTGCTGAGTAAAAATAGACAAACAAACAGATAGCAGAAAGTTTGAGAACACCGGCGGACTCCAGCGAGCTGAAAATGTTGGTTTGCTCACTTTGCATGAGTTGCGTGATTAACGGGCGTAGGTACTCACAATTATTTCATTAATGCTCCTAGTGAAGTGATAGTGGAAAAATGGTAAAAAATAATAGGTTTGTGTGTTATGTAAAATGTGTGTTACTCATAAAGTAAGATGAGCACGTTGACCGCTCTGGAACCTTATATAGTAGTAAGACAGTCAGCGTCATAATAGTTTGAAGCATACAAGTTCGCCAAATAGTTTGGTACTCTATAGAAATAGCAATGCGTGTCGAACTTTTTGGTTACCGTGAATGTTTTACAATATATGCAGCTGACTGTACATTAAGGAAGACGAAAATATTACGAAGTTTCGACTTTGTTATGCCAAGTAATAAGAGTACTAACAGACTTGTCCGTGTGTCGTTAACAATGTCAAAATTTCAACTAAACGTTTTCCTGTGCCACCAGTACTTTACGAATTAAGTTCCACAGACCTTATCACAGCAATTCAACTCAAAGTCAAACGGGGTGGTTCACTGAAAAAAACAAAAAAGCAACGATTTTCCCTTCCTCTTGTTTCACAGAAAAATGGTCTTATCTCACACACGCAATTTGCGTCGGCAATTTTCATCGCTTCCTCTCATTACCCCGGCGTGATATATTTGCGTGTTTATTACTGCAATTACTTAGAGTAAATCTCACGTCCTTCCTCCCCCTTCCCCCCGGGAGGGTCGCGCCCTGCGCCGCCATTTTCCCCTCCTTCCGGGCAGCCCAGCCCTTAAGTCTTATGTACGTAAGTTTCTTCGCGGACTTGGTAACCGGATTCAAATCGGGGCGAATTTAGTAGCAATTAATTATGAGTCGAGGAAGTGTTCTTCGTATTACGGCCCACTGGTAATTAATGCCGTTGTCTGAATAGTTGGGGAAGAATTGGTTTAGTTACCTTTTTCTAGCGTTGTATTTGAGTACAATTAGACGTAAAATATATACAGTTCATATGAAGGTAAGCGTCAAACGAGATGTTGAGTACCAAATCCAATTTATGACAAAGAAATCCGCGCATGTGTCTGAAGCGTTACGATTACGTGATTATATTATTTTCACTACATAGTATAGCTATAACAAAGTCAGACAAATATAAATTCAGCTTCACATCCTTAATTTGGTAATGTACACTATATTGGACAAGTTCTACGAGTAAGAATACCGTTTTGTAATTTTTTAACATAGAATTTTTTGAAATTTGAAATTACGATGCGGCTTGAACCGTGATTTTTTTTAATTATGTCAAATAAAGATTGAAGTGTTTCTTTCATTAAAATCGCGAGACCTTTGAAATAAGTTGCGTTGTGATTACATACATACATAGATAAATCACGTCTTTATCCCTTACGGGGTAGATAGAGCCCAAGCTAGCCAGACCCAAAGGCCACGCTTAGCTTGGCTTATGATTGTGGGCGCATAGTTGGAAACGAAAATCAGAATAGTGAATTAGTGACGAGTTGCTAGCCACATCGCCTATAACATGATCCCTAAGACTATTGCCCATTGCCCAGACCAGCATGGAAGGGATTATTTTTATATTGTTCCATTGTAAAGTCAATCAAACCATTGGAAGTCGCCAACAAATTATATATAACTGTTTGTGTAATGCCAGCTTGTATAACTGAGAATAAATATTATAAGTTATAAATTTATCGACTACGACCAAGATCGAAGTAAATACCTACGATAGAAATCAAATGCTTATACAAATAATCCAACGCTATAGTTTCCAACAAACTGTTACAACCATACGTATTCTATTATCAGATTTTCAATGCGCACTTTTTTAAAGACGGTACATTTTTATTACAATGCTACCGGATCTGCACACACCGAATTGGACAATACGACAGTAGTCAGTAAGTCAAGTTACATTACGTTTAATAATACACGTAGTTAATTAGTTACGAGTAGGTAGAAGCGCATTAACAAGTACCTATATGAACAAAAATTAGCAAACTAGCGCTGAGTAGCGGAGTAGCAAGGTAAATATTTTTTGTTCATTGAAATGGACCTCCGCAAAGTAACGTCTGATTCAATAAAATACCAATAATTTTACCCAACGTACGCATCACTACTACATAGTATAAAACAAAATCGCTTTCCGCTGTCTGTCTGTCTGTCCCTATGTAAGCTTAGATCTTTAAAACTACGCAACGGATTTTGATGCGGTTTTTTTAATACAGTGATTCAAGAGGAAGGTTTTATGTATATGTACGCAGACAAAGTCACGGGCAGAAGCTAGTTACAAAATAAACTAATTATGACATTACATTTTGGATACTTACCAACATTTCTTACACGTGTTTAAAACACACAAAGCCCGACAGCTACACAACCAAATACCACGAAATTCGGCTCTTCAACGAACTAATTACGTAAAATTTGAAGACTTAAAAAAACGTTTTTTTCTCACCACACACAGGCAGCGCTGCTATATTGAATGGCACATAGCTCTATGTAAGGCAGTACCCTCAGTCGACTTGGCTGTAATTAATTAACGAGCTTAGTTTAAAAGCAGGGCCGTAAGACTTGGCTCGGGATCGCCCCCCGGGGTGGTGCCAAGAAGTGGGGGTCTCCACGAAGAAATTCAGGGGAAAGTTTATCATATTTAGGCGCAAAATGGCGAATCCAGCGCTCGGATGCTACGGGAGATTAATATCTGGCTTTAACTCGCTGCGATGAATTTTGTTGTGTATAAAGCTGATGTAACTTTACAGTTTTAAGGTTAGGTCGTGGATTATTTGTTTTAGGACGTATTGCGACAAAATATGTACTGTAGTATCAAGCTCAGTTTAACCAAAGTATAATTATGGAACTGTCACACTTCTGATTACTTGAAAAATATTATTATTTATTTGCTGCTAGTAGCTCTCGCGCGATTGTTTTCGAGTTTTGATTTGAGCTATCAAAACTAAAATACTTCGTGAACAATTTATCGTACGTACTGGCTTGTTCGTTGATATTATTTAAACCCTCGTGAGATATGTTTTATGAAAAATTTAACGGTTTGACGATCATAACTCGGGGTTTATCTGACTGGTTGCAATCTTTATGAAAGATTTTCAGGGTTGAGTGAGTTACTACGGACTAGCTGAATAGTCTCCGAGTTAGTGAGTACCGCAGCATTATCATGCCGCTTTATCATTACGTACCTTTTTTTTGGTTTCGGCGTTACTGGCTGATTTTTCGTAACGTTTTAATTCGTATGATTCAAGGTGTTTAGAATAAGTATTTCAAATTTTAAAATTACATTCCTGCGCTTTGAGATGAGTTTCGAGAGAGGTTTGGATTGATTTGTTGTGAGAGACGTGTCACCGGCATATTTATATTATTTTCTCAAGGAATAATTTTAATTGGTTGGTGAAATAATTTGGTGCCCATTGTTACGACACGTTGTTAAAGCTTTAATAGTTGTTTCGCCGAATGGCTCCAATTGTTGATATTTTTATAGTATCAAACTTTTTTAGCGTTAGTTCGCTTTTTAGTGCTCCGATGTCTAACACCTCAGCGTAATGCTGAGCCGACCGTTTCACTTTTGTGAAGACACACGCAACGCCGATGATCTATTTTTCATAATCATAATCATTTATTTGCATAAAACATGGTACATATATTGTGGTATGAAAGAAAGAGAGTTTCACATGTTTTATCACGTGTTCATGGCTGTGTTTTCTTTATAAAATTGCGTATATTCTCTTATATTTTGTGTCTTGCAAAAAGGAATAAATGTCTTCTTTCTTTCTCTCGTTTTCTACACTTACCCTTAAGTTATCTTTCCGGACTGTTTTGACATCTAAAACGCTGGGTTAAATAAAAACGCTGGTTTCGCATAACGGGCTGATGTAGCGTCGAACATTTTCTCCTTGAGTTTTATAAATTGTTTGTTGGCTATTAACATAAGGCATTATAAAATACCAAACCTGTAGGAACGAATTTTTGATTAACTCATAAAGCTGATGTTCGTCCATGCTGGTCTCCAGTAAAGAAAAAACATAGAATTTATCAGTTGCTTCTCTTCCCGCGCAGATGGTAAAAGCCCATCGAGGGAATGGGCGAAAGTATTAGGAACCATGTTATAGGCGATGCGGCTAGCAACGCATCGCTATTTTGATTTCCCTTTCCACCTCCCTTAATCAAGCTAAACGTGGCCTTAAGGTTTTGTTACCTTGGGCTCTGTCCACTCCGTAGGGAATAAAGACGTGATGTATGTATGTATGTATGCCTTGTATATTGGCTTGTACTCGTTAAGCATGCCTGTATTTTCCCGTGTGTATGTTCCGACAGCGGGTAACAAAATTACATGTGTAACGTTACACGCTCCCGGCTATGATGTATTTCAGGAACCACATTGCTAGTATTTTTTATATCATTTATAGGTAAAAATAACTTGTAATGATTGATGGGCATGAAAAGTCGGCTTAGAAGCTTTTCTTGGAAATTTTCTCTATTTTTCTTTATCATTCATACGTCTGAAATATATTTAATATATACTACACATCAATACAGAATTCGTCTTGTTTGTTGACAGTACCGAGTAGCAGTATTCAGTATTTATTTATTTCATAACTATGTCACCAGAAATCATTATGAAGTTAACATGGTCTCTGGCAGAGTATAGTGTACATTGAATTGTGATTTACTAGTTAGCGTTATATTATATTAGAAGCAAAGACAGTTGAATTATAGATATTATTCAGCCTCCTGTATACTTAATTCTCGTCAAGTCTACGGCGCGTAGCAGTGCTACGGCTACGATGCTACGTCGTAGCAACGCCCGCGGGCGTCTACGCTTAAAATATGAAATCTAGAGAAATTACAACCCCGAGCCTTCGGGCACAACGCGCCTACGTTTTTATTATTTTATTTTGCGCTCTCTTGAACGCAAATGGCGCTAGTACTTTACTTTTTGCACTGGTTTACGAGTTGTTAGGTTTTGTTTTCGGTTTGAGTGAAGTAAATTAAGGTTACGATAACTGTTTGTTACTAGAAAGAGAGGCAATTATTTGTATCACTAAGGAGCATACCGATGAAAATGCACCATAAGTAACTTCTGACTCTCGTTATTCCGCTATGATAATGTATGTATGTATGTAAACTCTTTATTGTGCAAAATAAACAAAAGAAATACAATTGACAAACACTGAAATACATGCACAAAGGCGGACTTATCCCTTTAAGGGATCTCTTCCAGTCAACCTTTGAGTGGATAAAAGGAGTAATTGATATTATTATTTTTATTTTATTTTATTAGGTGGTGTAATTGATATTCGAACATTATCCATATTGAGCTAAATTTATTCATGAACAATACAATAAAAATTACATAAATGAAATTAATACAAATTAAACTATTAAATTAAAAACTAAACTAAAACTAATCTTAAAATAAAATAATCATAAAAGGAGGGGCCCCCGTGGCATAGTTCCACAGACACTGGCAGCATTCCCCCTTTGGACAGCGATACTAATACGCTGTCCAAGGAAGCTGCCAGCGCTGCGGTCACCCGTAGCGTCTATTAGCCTCTTCGAAATATCTTTGAAGAGGCTAATAGCGCTAGGACCCCACGGATCAAGGGTCTCAACACCGAAAGGGACAAAGTTGTATTCGGTGCTGAGACCTCTATATTTATTTATCCATATTTATTTATCTATATTATGGAAATGTTTAAATTGTTAGCAAGATTCGCTTCTTGCCAGCCCTGCCTCTCACCGAAGCAATCGATCTAATTCAAAACGATTGTGCGATCACAATAACGTTATAAAGCTTCCCAATACGTTATTATGTGCCTATTATCGGCTTACATAAGCCCCGAAGCCGTGTGTTAGATTAACAACCGAACAAAAGTTTCCCCGAATTTATTCATAAGTTAACACGTCTTTGCTTTTTCGTTCGCCGAATTACGATTTGAATATTAATAATTAAGGCTGACTTAATGACACGTCACACAAGTTTTAATGAAACCAGTCTGCCGAGTTGGGGGATTAAGGGTTTCGGGGGATTGCCAATCGGTTTTGAGTTTAAAAGGGGTATGTGGAGTTTGAAAGTATGGCGGCTTGTTTTGAATGCGCAAGTGAGGTAAGACGGTGTCTGAAATTATATTTGGATGAGGAATTGTATCGAGCTAATTTTGGTGATTGATAATACACTAGGTATGTATATGTAGATTTCACTCATCCACGTATTTATCTTATACTAATATAATAATAAAATATAATATAGCCTTTTTATTCCGAATTCGCTACAATTTCAGTAAGTATCACTATTTAGTGATGGGTTGCTAGCCTCATCGCCTATAACATGATTCCTATGATTTTCGCCCATTCCCTCGATGGGCTTTTACCATCTGCGCGGGTAGAGAAGCAACTAGTATATTCTATGTTTTTTCTTTGCTCCCAGACCAGCATGGAAGAAATGATTAACTAATGCAGTACAATTCGGGTTTTACCCAATTGATTTCAGCTCAGCTCAATGAAGAAACAAGATTGTAGACATAAATACACGCAGATACTACTCCTAGTAGTCCTAGTCTTGATCCTACCACCAGCACGTAGCCCCAACAATATTCCAATTTCAAATCTCGTAAGACGGCATCGCACGCGCGTCTTCCGTTGCGTGCCGGTGCCGGACGCGCGCCGGACGCGAGCCGGACGGGGGCCGGACGCGGCCGCAGGAAACCTATTACGCCCAAATGAATTCTCCGTCGTTTCCGGACCACGACAAATCCGCCGCGCCCGCTCGCCCACACCTAAGGCCCTTTTGCCTTAAGGGCTGTGCGCTGGATTATCTAAAAATAAAAAAAATAACTTCGCTATTCAAAATTAATTAGCGTTCTAATAATTCTCCGAAGTATTTCGACTTACGGGAAAACGACCGTGAGACTTGGAAATACACGTATATAAACATCAGCGGCATGAAACTATGCAGGAAATACTATTTTAAAAGTCGCATTGAGAGCTGTTCAGCTTAGTATCGCGTGGACCATAAAAATGGATATCTAATGCTTTAAGAGTAAATATTATCGATGGCATCTTACATTTACTATAATTTACTTATAAGTACACAAGTTGCCAAAAAAGCTCGATTTGTCCAATTAAATTTGTTCTCCCATTAATCAGCAACGATGGCGAAAATTAAGAAGATAACAAAAAGCGTTGAAAGAAAGAAAGAAAGAAGAAATTTATCCCTTTTGCGTGGTAGATCCGAAAAGTAAAAAGTAAGTAAAAGTGGTAGATCCGTAGATCCGTAGATCGGATAAACGACATCGTCAGTCTTGCTTGCATTTAGCATAGAAACAGGCGAAACTATGTCTGTGATGCGGCAACGTATTTTTACCTACATTTCCTTTAAGCATGAGAGGCCTTTATTATGACGTATTAATGCAATTCAATTCCGAACCAAACTTGGATTGATCGCTGTCAGATCCATACTAGAAGTGTCAAAAATGACAGCTAAAGCCCCAGCAAGAACAGCTGACGCGGCCTTATATGTAGTTACAACTTGGTGCGGAATTCTTTAAACAAACCTTTATATTTGCGGTATCTAGATTAGAAGTAATATAAGTTTCAGAATATTAGTCATACCTATCTAAAATAGAACAAAAAAGAAATCGACTTGTCCAACAGCAATCTTTAGTGATTTAAATGCAAAGCTTATATTTTTATCATTACCGAGGTTTATTTTTTGTAAACAAGGTTAGTGGCAGCCCTGGCAAGGGCCGCCCTCTGACTTGACGAAGCGGAATTTTAATGAAATTTCTTGAAATCATTTTCCCATCTTTTGTCATTCACACGTAGCTAGTGGCGATACGCCTATCTTACGTTTTGTTTTACACATTTTAATGATCTGTAGGTATGATCTTAAAATTATTTAGGGATAGGACTTGTGGTTTTGAATCGTCATTTTCGATTCAAAATTAAGTTACACTGAACCAATGCAATGGACCAATGGGAAACATGTGGTCAGCGTCAGCTTCAATAATTTAAAACTAGCTTCTGTCCGCGACTTCGTCCGCGTAGAATTAGACTGTGGTGGTAGCGGAAGAGCATTTTTAATATTTTATTTTACCTACCAATAATGATTAAGTACGGCGGTGACGAAAACTATTACTGAACAAATTACTTTAGGTTACCTGAATCCATTTTAGTGCGGCAATTTTGTTGAATAACCCCAGGAAACTTGAAATCACAGTGCAAAAAAGTAAGTCAACTTTAATCCACCAACACTGTCGCGCCAGTGGCGCCATTGTCGTGCGCCACAAATCAAACCCGTTTCCCTTTCTCGCGCATCAATCTTGCGCCGATGATATATCGGGCGTGTCGGTGAAATATGGCGGGCTCTCATTAACTCTGTCGAAGGTTTACTGGGGCGGACGTAATTTTTGGGAGGTGGGAGCTTGGTGTATTTTAGGACTATGCTCATTAATTGGGTGTCACGGAAGCTAGGAAATAAAACTCTGCCATATCAACGTCTGAATATCAACAGTTAATAGGAGTGTATATTTAAACTGCAAGAATCGGCTACGTCAGCCATCTGTACGTCTAGCACGAAAGCGTACGAAAGTCGCGTCGCGCGCGAGTCAGATTGCCCGTCTTTTTCTTACTATTCGTTTTAGAAAGAGATGGGTAGTCTATCTCGCGCGCAACGCGACTTTCGTATGCTTTCGTGCTAGGCATACTGAGAGCGATCAACGATGCTCTCAACGTTAACCAGTCGCTGTAGCCAGACACGGCTAAGAGAAGATGATGATGATGTTAAAAACAATCATCCCACATTGACAACGTCCAGTATAAAATTTCTAAACGACAATGAAAATTAGAACACATAGAAAAAACCCGAAAAATAAAGCCATGGCCAGGAATCGAACCCGGAACCTCATCATTCCGTGATGCGTGCTATACCGCTACACCACCCATAGCAGGTAACCTATACACATACATAACATACATACATACACAACTCACGTCTTTATCCCTTACGGGGTTGACAGAGCCTAAGGTAACAGTACCTATAGGCCTCGTTTAGCAAGCTTATGGGCGTATAGGCGTGGAAAGTGGACCCATGTTACCTCATTTCAGATATACGCTTCTTATCTAACTTTAACTTTAACACCTGATAGGCTAAATCGGTCTCAATAATTGTGCCAAATTTCGTGTATGCAGGTTAAATAGGTTTCCAGTTGTAGTTCGAAATGGTTCGTGTAAACATACACACGGCTGCGTCGCCAGTTCCTTTTACTTTGAACTTGGCTGAGACGCTTCCGCGTGTCTGGATAGTCGGAACGCCGAGTGCCAAAACTGAATACCTACCGGTTTACTCTACTAATAACGATTTAGCCCAACTTGTGACATATTCAGTTGTTATTTATTTTAATATGTAAAAAAAAATGAAACAAAATGAAAAATTTATTCTTTTTTTAGGTTTACATATTGAAGTATCAAGGTTGGAACCTCCTAGTAAGCATAAGAATGCTTGTGTCAGGAAGTCCCGCTCCTCTATTATTGACAGTTTTTGCTATTTAATACAAAAAGAGTACAGCACTTATAAGTAGCCGAATAACATTCTTAAAATCAGCAACATATATTGAAACACAAATATATACTTCACAAATGAAATCAGTATTATAATTTCATAAACCCAACGTGTATTTACCTTGTCATAAATTGAATTGTTTTAAAATTTACAAAACAGAATGCCTAATGCCCCTCTCGTCGAGTGATACCGTGAATGTTTCGTAGTATCGGGAGGACGCGGTTGCCATGGCAACGGGGAGGCAGGCCCGTATTGTGGGGCTGTACTATGCTATGATACGGATGTATACTATGTACGTCACTTTCATATTTGTGACGAACGTGCTTAGTTTTGGACTGCACATTAATTCCAGGGGTCGTGTGCACGGTTGGGTAAGGATTGTGAATTAGGTGGTATTAAAAGCTACAGTATATACAGCAGAGCTGTAATGAAAATGTAGGCATTAGGAGAATAATCAGCAGTAGTTAACTTATCCAATATACATAACATGTGTTACACTGTATTGATTGTATTTTTTCTGTTCATGCAGAAAGACCCAATATGAAATTAAAATACAGTAACTAGACATAAAAGTATATACATAAGTAAGCTTTTTATAAGTTCTATTGAATGTATCCAAGAGTTAAATCGCAATAGACATACAGAATCACCAACTATTTAAAAGCAGCCTGTAAGCACCTACTTAAAATGCATTTAATCGTCTAACGGGAAAACGATTCGTGATTATCCGAACCAAACATTTGAATTCACCCCAAAGCAATCCATTAATATTAATGCAGCCAAATAACTTCACACAAAAAATCAAGGAAATGTAACAACCTGATTGGCAGTCTTGAATTTTAATACAAAGCCAATGACAAACCCAGAGACCGGCGTTAATAGGAAAACTTGGTTCTGAAAGCGTTTACATGAGCCCACTCACCGGCGATAGACGGCTGACAGAAAAATAATCATAATCCGAATAAACCGACAGTTTGTAATTTGTTCGGCGCCGAGTGAAAATATCAAATCAAATGAGTGGATACGGCGCGATCGGATCGAACCTTTTCATGCGGGCAAATTGCTTTTCTTTTTTTTCGGGCTGACGAGGTGGCGACTATTTTTTCCCGACGGTGTTTCCTTTTCACATCGCTCTCGTTTTATGGGTCATACTATGTGAGACTATTTTTAATGGAGCGGAGAGGAGTTTTCATTTTTCCTCAGTGATAAATTGACTCCACGTACGCGATGGATGATCGTCTTTTTGATGGCGCTCTGCTTATTTTGCCACTACACTTTTAGTTTGTTATTTGGAACGCTTATTTGGTATGTCGGTGTTATTAGCGCGTTATGGTTTCTATGGGTAAAATATGAAACAACAGTTTGTTAATTAGCTTTTTCATAAGAAAATGATTTTTAGCATAGATTTTTTTCTCCAAAATACGTGATAAGGTTCTTGTGGTTCTTCGTAATTACCAAATGTTTACAGAATACGTTATATACTTTTTAGAATTTCAATGCATACTCATTTATAAATTAGCACTTTTTACTGACTTACCAACATGTATAAGCGAACTGTGAGTTTGCTATTAGTAGACTAAAATACGAGGGTATGTTATGACACAACTTTTCTGCTCATTTAAAAACTGTACACGAGCAGACACTAAACTTTTGTCATCACCTTAAGAACCTAATCAAACGGAGGTAACTCCTAGACATTCACCACATATCTCCAATTTTTCCCAAATTTACATGCAGCTCAGCGTCCGTTGCAATCCGTATGCGCCAGCGCTTCCTTCCGCTTTATTAGTTTAGAGCGAAGTGATTGGACGTTCGAACCACTCGCCGGCACTACGTGACCGAACTAACAACTGAAACAACGTATAGTGCAGAACCATCCACACGCCTCGTGAAATGGTGAAACTCGGCTGTAATACCTCGGCAGTAAGTAGGGGTGGGATGTAAAAGGAAAGGATGTAATGCCGTCTGCCGTTAAAGCTCTGTAGGCGTCGATAAAAAAATAAGGTGTTTTTGAGTCTTTGTAGCGTGTTGCATGTTGGTGTGGATTTTGAAGTGATAAATTAGACGTAGGTGTTACGCGCTCTTTACACGATCGAAGTAATTGTGTGAAATTGCTTATACCGCTTTATTTACGTTGAAGAATAAAAATAGGTTAGTTTCTTGCTCCTGTGGGCAAAAAAGAAGGATATAAAAAAATATAACACGATTTATTTTTTAAATCACGAACCCGACTTTATAATGCAACTAACAAACAAGAAACGTTTTTTAACACTGGCAGCACTTAAAATGAAATAGCAACATAGTTGGAACTCGCTATGATAAGCAATGTAACCACATTTAACGCGAACATAAAAATATTGTTTACTTCACAGTAGTGCGACCTACTTGCGTTTGACATTCCACGCTCACGTCGTCCCATACACAGCATCCCCTATACCGAATGATGGTGCTATCTCAAGCATCATGTCCTGCAAATTGATAAGATCAAGTGCCGGGGGAAGGAAGGGCCCCCGCTGCTTTATGCCGCCATTAGAACAGCAGCATCCGGCTTCGAGATTTGTACGCATTTGTACTGTCTTCGGCCTAAGGCGCAAACTTCAAGGCAAATTTATGTCAGGTATTAATTTACGTAAGTTGTCGCCTTGCAAGTTTGTGCGGAGTTTCTCGATGTAGGTAAGTTTCCAGATGGAAGTTCCTTTGCTGGAATTAAATATTTATTCGAGTTTCAACAGTAGCCGGAGTGGCGATGTCGCTTTAAGTTCTTGTTGTATTTCATCACCGGGTTAAGTTACCTTTTCTAATCTACAATCAAGTTTTGGAAAATTCTTGAATAAATACAGTCAGAATCCATTATTGTAACCAAGGTTATAAAACGTCTGAATTTGAACTCCATTTTCAATAGAGTCGTGTTGACGATTCACATATAAATTTGGGGAGTTCGTGGTTTCTATATTATGTCTTACTAGCTTCTGCCCGCGACTTCGTCTGCGTAGAATTATACATAGAAACCTTCCTCTTGAATCACTCTATCTATTAAAAAAACCGCATCGAAATCCGTTGTGTAGTTTTGAAGATATAAGCATACATAGGGACATAGGGACATAGGGACAGAGAAAGCGACTTTGTTTTATACTATGTAGTGATTGCAAGTATTGCAACTATAGGTACGTACTTAATAACCTGACAATTTAAATGAACCCACCAGTGAGTGAATGTAAACTGATTTGATTGATTTAATCAACGATTCTTTTTCGTGTGTGTATCAGTCAAGAGTGTACATTTTTGAATTAGTGATACTGATATCAATAAATTCAGTTACAGGTATCGGAACTTCATGAGGCATTTGTTTAGTCGTGTCAATTTATTTGGTTTTTCAACGTATCAACTGCACTGTCGTCCATGTACAATATAATTTCACATAGTTAGATAAGAAGCAGGCGCATAAAATAAGTTATTGAGCGTCAAATGCAGTAAAAAGAATCCAACATTCCCTTTTTCTCAGGTCGCCTCACGTAGCAAGGGATAACCCCGGGCAGGGGTTATTAGCTAAATAAATTTGCTCACCCAATATGCTGGGTAACTCGATTTAATGGCGATAGAATTGATTCATTCAATTATGAGGAATTTTTAGTGCCCCGCCGAGTGGGGATCACTTTGTTCTGGGGGAGCGTCCTGGGGATAGTTCTCACGAAATTTACGATTTTTTCTTTTCAATTGGCATTGTTATTTTTATTTCTATTGCCATGTTATGTATATTTTTTATTGTTTTGTGTACTTTATTTGATTTCTTAACTTTTATTTTTTTAATGCGTTTGCGTTCCGGAGTTTACTTTTCCATTTATTTTATGAGCTACTTTAGTTTTCTACAATATAAAAGGCTGATGACTTTTTCACCCATTTTACGAGGTTCATTTGAGTAGCACTTGTACGATTAATCAATATTTTCTTTAGTTCAAAACGTTCACTTTGACTTAGAGGAGTAGAGCAAAATTAAATCACCACCTAAGCATTAACGTTAAACTAACCTAAGTCAAACCCCCGTCAGTGGCGTGCGTCCTAAATGTGACGCGAATTTATGTGTAAGCGTCACCGACCACCCATTAGTGCTGCTAATGCCCCATTACCGGGGTGGGGGGTGGGGGGCAGCATCTGTCGCTTGTTTTAGGTAATTTATGGGTTGCGTCAACACGCCCGGGCACGGGCAAGGTGAGGTATGCCGCCTGGAAGCGCTCTGGGGAAAGCTGGGGGGCTACTCCGAAAATCGAAATCGCAGCTCATACCGTCTATTTCACTCTCATATTGATGACTGTTAGTGCGAGCGGAAAGACACGATACAAACTTTGAATTTTGGAGCGTACAGGGCTTGTGTTACTTTGTTTTTGAAATACGTTTCACACGCATGGCTATTTTTAATTAGAGCCTAAGCACGTTTTCCTATTCGGCATAGCGTGTAGTATTTTGCTTCAATCGAATCGATTTGCTTCATTTCGGCCTCGTCGTTAAGATGTTTTAAAATTAAACTCAGGAATTGGCTTCTCGAGCACACATTCTATACATTCGACGAACTCTTTTCCTGGCAGTCAAAGCCTACAGCTTTATGATTAAAAAAAAAATGTTTTATTATTCTATTGGTGCTCCAGTTCTATTAAAATTGTAAAAATATGACATGTAATAACTATAAGTATTACGAATAAACGAGTATGAGTATGAGTATGAATATAAAATAGTTTTGTCTATGTAACTACCTGTTTTCTGTTTTGTTGATTATGTGGTGTTCGTGCACTGTATTACTGAATGATAATAGTCTTAATGATAGAAGTTTTAACGCAACGAATAAGTGCAGATGTACTGAATTGCCATAGACTCAACTCGGAAACTTTTGTATTTTACGAAGTGTAAATATAGTATGAGCGATTGCCGTGATTTATGTCCATTACCATTAAACTTTATAAGTCATATATAATATGATATTCCTGTGTTAGTACCTACGTGAGGACATATAATGTAATCAAAAGATCCCCCATGTGTAGGCTGGCGAGCATTGCCAATAGATGCAGCGACATGACGGATATTCACTTTGACCCACCCGTTGCACTGATCAGAACTATCTTAAACTTAACCTAAATCACTGATCCAGCCTGAGTTGTGTTTTTTTTTTGGTTGTATATATATAATTGTTTGGTTTTGAGAACAAAGCTAATTAGTTAATAAACTTAGATTCTAAGCTTCACTTTTATTTCGCATGCGGTGTTTACCTATAAGTGATTGTGATACTATATTCAAAATGTATATGCAAACAGCAAGATCGATGTATTAGTGTTAACAATTGTTGGTAAACCTTAAATAAATAAATAAATAAAATAAAAAGATTTGACCCCAACATTGCCTTGTAGTGCAATAAGGTTTTGTATTTTGTTTCATGCTACCACTTCCGAAGATTGCGTGGTTGCGTGGCGTGAAATATAGCCACGGACGCAGCTCCATTGTGCTAGCTTGCCTCTAAACTTCGCTGAATGAGGGCTTGGTGGCTGCGTCAGTACACGCGTGCTCCTAGATTAGAATACGCATGCTTCTAGGTTATAGGTGAAAAACTTAAATGACCGGTTATATGTGTGAGTAATGTGTGCGAACAGACAAATTGACGTTCCAAATTAGAAAAATGACTGAAGTCCCATTTCAGTTCTGTACGCTTCTACATATGTAAGTACAACAGGTCATTTACTTACGTTTTTCACCTATACTACAGTCCGTGAGCTCTTAGAATGCCAATCGGGTTTGTCTTGCTGTCTCACTCACTCTTACGGATTTGGTATTTGAATCGGCTGAGTGAGAGACAGCAAGACAAATCCGAATGGCATACTAAGAACTCACGAACGCATCGCGTCTTAAAATACATACAGAATACTTCAGAAGATGCTTAGGCTAGTTTACTTAACACTCCTGCAAATGTACAGACTAGCAAAAAAACAGGTCAGTTTTCATAGAATGTTGTATGTAATATGAAAGTGCAATATTGTAAGTTTCGGCGCGACCTACATTCGGCTGTTTTTTGGCCGAAACCAGCCGAAACCGAAACCGAAACTTCGGTCGGACACTACTTTTTCATTAAGATTGAATTACAAAAATTAAAAAAATTGGAAAAAGAACCTATTTACCAACTTTACAACTACCTACTTTTATAACTGATAAGAATCTGATGAATCTAACGCTGGCCATCAAAGCCTTCCATAGGCCGTCTAGAGGGCTGCCTTATTTTAATTAGAATAGCTGTCACTGTCTTTGTAGGTTTTCTAACTCTATCCCCCATATTCATAAACGCTCTATAAGCTTCTGCTAACTTAGCAATCGTTTGTCCTTATCTGTGAAAGGTAAATGTCAAAAATAATAATTATCTATTTCGAGTAATTAGAGTCCTTAACGTCACGCCAGGTCCGAACTCGGGCAGTTTTATTTTTCAATTACAATTGTTAGCGGCATAATCGCGTACAATCGCAGCGGGCCCGGCTAATCCAGATTTATTCCAACAGGGCCGGATTAAAGTGGCGTGAATTACACATTTATAGGCCATAAAGACTGATCCGGCGGCGTGCGGTACCTGTCGTGGACAGATATAGTTATGACATGGATTTGCACTGGACTGCTACAGGGTGTTGGTAAACGAAGGCTGGTTGGCCACGGCATATTTAGGAGTGATTTAAGTAAGTAAGTAAATGCTTTATTGTACAAATATAAAGAAACAGATAAAATTCACAAAAAAAACATTAATATATTCACAAAGGCGAACTTACTTAAATAAGGGATCTCTACCAGTTAACCTTTGAGTAGATGAGAGGAGCATTAAATGAGTGACTTGTTTTTAATAGAATAATTATTCGTACACCGCAGTTAAAGAGTATCAACTCAAAATTTAAACTTACAAATTTAAACTCTATTTAATGGATGTATGTTCTGAACTAAAATAGTGTATTATTTTGAGTTGATACTGTTTAGTACTATGCCTACAGTTACACATTAGACAAATCATAATAATCGTAATCGTAAATAAAATAAAAAAAGAAAAAAGTTTGCCGAAACCAGGGATCGAACCAGGGACCTTTAGATCTTCAGTCTAACGCTCTCCCAACTGAGCTATTTCGGCCAGTGAGTAACGTTGCGAAATTAGCTATCACTTACCTGGTACTTGTTGATAGTTACCACAATCATGAGTTGACTTGATATCAAGGTCAAGAAATAGATAAAACTGTAAAAACTATTCAATAATGAAAAATACTGACTCATTTACCAGTTTATATGATTTATTTATATTTAATGTTTGTTTGTTTATTGTTTGTTTGTTTATTGTTTGATCATCATTCAATATAAAATTACATCATCACTTAAAATTAAATGTCAAGGAAGTTATATTGAAATCGTCAGCTTAAAATAAAAACGACAACAATTAAAAATTAAATACAATTCAATTTAAAATCAACTTATAATCAATTTATAATCTCAATACCTATATTGTAATTTTTAAAATTTTGTAACTATGTAATTTCTATGGGTGATTAGGTACCTGAAAATAAACCATTTATTATTATTATTATTATTAAATACAAATTAAAAATATGTCATAAAATGAAAACATTAAAAGAAACAAAAAATAATAATAATAAATATAGATTAATTAGATGAGTGTCAAATTTATAAATTCATCTACACATCAACATTTTATTGCCTTTATCAGTGTCATAGTTTATCTATGATGTTAAAGTAAAACTTCAATTTCAATGGATTTGCTCGCATTTTACGATCATTGGTAATAATTATCTTAATTATCTGTCCGAACCCCCTGTATAGCCAGGCGACAGTAGTTAGGCCGGCGCGCGCGCGTCTTGTTGTGCGCAAGTTATGGCCGCCCACGCCCGAGTCCGTGTCTGGGCGCCTCGCATGCCTTTAGGGTTACCATAATTTAAAATTGTTTTTATAAGTTTATCATATTTAATACTCTTTAATAATCAAAGACAAAAAATAAATATAAGTAGTGTAAAAAAATTTAAGATTTTGAAAAGTAACAGTTATTATTTGATGTTACCTATGAAAGTGATAGCGAATTTAAATTAAAAAATGGGCGAAAACCCAGTAAATGCATATCTTTAAAATTGTTTAGTTTCTTTTTTACAGACAGCTGGCAACCCTACACCATTGCATCAATGGCCCATTCAATAAACTACCTGCACCTTATGCGACACACGATAAAGGTCCGAATGCAATGCACCCATTCTTCACAGACTTGACGCATACCTACTTTATTGTATGCACTCTCTGAGAACGGAATAAAGGCTATCACACTATAAGGACTTGTATGTACATGTCAATTGCGTGCTAAGTAAACATTACAAGATGTTATTTTAATGAAATCCGAACACTGCTTTTCATTTTAAATTTATGATCAATACACGAAGCCTGTATTCACCCAATTTGACTCTTAGGCTATCAAGGAACTTTTTCATAGTGACATTTACGTCATTTATCAAGCATTGTCATAGACATATAAATTTATTTGCTATGGTAAGGTTCTATGGTGGACCTAAGTAAATTTTTTATGGTATGAATCCGTGATTGGAAAGCCTTGTGGGAAGCATTGTAAAGGCTGCATGATGAAAAACAAATTCGGAAATGTTTCAATCTTTAGTAGATATGGTTCTTTTAAGGTTAAGAAGTAGGTACTGATCAAAGTAGTTCATACTCTTGATGATACCATTTGTGACCAAAAGTGAATGCGGTAGTACGCAGGCTGCACCCCATTACACCATATCGGTACTATTCCTAAGTATATTGTATTTCTTCCTATTATATATCTACGTGTATCGAATGTGTGTAAATAAAATAAATGTTTCTCTCTCTCTCTCTCTCTCTCAGGCTGGGGTACAATCTACTCTAGCCATGAATCTGGTATAAAGTCATGAATATTGACTTAAAGTTCAAGCAGTGACGGAGACTGACTGTGCCTGTATATCATCATCATCTTAAGATATCTAAGTGTCTTAAACCGACTTCGTTTCACACTCTTAAATTAGCTACACTTATTTAAAAATTGTAAACATTTCAAGAGCTTCGATGACAATGCAATAATAATGTAGGTAAGGTGTGTCAAACTTTATTTTAAAGGCCAATTTGAGCTAAACTAATACATTTTAAAAATACAACCGAATTGAGAACCTCCTCCTTTTTTGAAGACGGTTAAAAAGCATCGCCTGCCTGCACCGCTCCAGCTTCCCAGACTGCGTCTATTTTTGCTATTCAAATATGATTTAATACTTTCTAATTCCTTGGTACACGCAACCGGCTTAAGGTTGTATTTAAATCACCGCGATTTAATAACGGTCCCCTAACTATAAATAACGTTTCACGCAGCAATCTGTTGGGCAAATAAACCACATTTTAAGTGGGGCTAAAACGCACTCGGATGTTCGAACAGGCGCCATTTTGATATTTTGCATGAAGGAGAAACAAGGAAAATGTGCTGCTCTACCTACACGTGGGGGATACGGACATATATCTTCTAAGTTCGATGTGTGAGTCAGTCTTGGTAGATATACGGCAGCGTGTAGTTACTATTTTTTCAGGGTCATATGTTTGATATCAGAGCTAGGCTTGATGGTGGTAAGCGTGTACATGAACTGCAATTAAATTTATTTCGGATTTATCTGTGTTCTATTTTTCACTGACATTTAGAAATGCAATTAAATTATTTAACGGTGGAGGCCTTTATACCTCTATTGAACGTAGATCATTGGTGTTTTGACCAGTAGATTTCATATTTCACTCGACCCTTATGGCTGGACTTAAGTTCCCAAAACTATAAATTATTCTTGAATGAAGAATAGTTACTATCCGCGATAGTAATCCGCGATATTAAAATAAATTCGGTACCCTCTTAAATTGGGAACTCTACACCACGTCGTAAAATACATACATACACATGTATTAGTTAGTGGTTATGTGTAAACAAACAACATCTTCCACAACGCGACTACAATCTAAATATTTCATAACACACGTAATGCGTAAAAAGCTAAGTGAATCTTATTACCATATCGGCGCGGTCGTGGGAGGGCCGTGGAAAATAAAGAAGTAAAAATGACAAGACGTTATTTGCATCCTGCTAATGGGTCCGTAATGCGGGGGTAGGTGAACAAATATTGCTTTATCCAGTCCGCAATTTATTCTTACTGCTTTATTCGCCGTTCCGACGGCGGGGAAGTCAAAAACGGTGGCATTTGGACCTCTAAGTGATTCGCAAATCATTCTGCTTAATCGAATGACCTTATTTGTTTGAGGTTTTTCCTCGTTTTCGTTCTCTTTGCCGCTTGTTTTTCAGGAAGCCATCTAATTATGTTTAACGATAGGCAAATAAATTGAATATTTTTGTTTGTGAGGTGTGTTTTCTGGCTTATTAGATGATGTATAAAAAAAGTACTTTAAGTTAGGTACGTAACTTTTATGTAGGTATTTTCAAGACAGGGTGTCAAGTATTTTTTGCTCGGCTGCCAAAGTGTTAAGGTTATTATCGCGGAGGGAGGGAGGGTCACGAAATACCCTTATCTAAATAGCGTGACCGGGCGATACCCGCTCCTCACCTGCTGACTTTATGCCCTTCCTGGGGAAGTCTGGCGCCGCATACAAACGATCGCTCGGCAGCGCTGCCGCTGTCTCCACCCATCCAAACATCGTAAACTTTATTGAACAGACCAGGAGCAGACAAAATCAGTTGCACTTTTCCCCAAAATATGACGAAAAATGCAAATTAAAATAACTCTCGAATCCCAACTGTGCCGTGTCGGAGCTTAATCCGAGAAGTGACAACGGCATTCTGACGAGGCGCCGGAGCCCGGGAATTATTAAAACGAACGCCAACTTTTTCACTAAGCCCGTCGCAAAGCCGTTTCAATTGCGCTGCGCTGAAGATAATTCCGACTGACGTCATCTTTTTTCAAATTCTCGACTCTGCTGCGTTCTCTGTGCAGCAATTATAACATTTCCACCGACTAGGAAAACAGAAACACGTGGTGAAAGCGCGTCGAATCGTAGCGTTCGTAATTTAAATTTAGATGGAAATTTAATGATGCGTTCACAAAGGGCGCTCGTAAAGTCGGTTGCGAGATATTTTTTACGAGGATCTCGCGAACTATTGCGCGCTTAACGACTCCGAAGCAAGATCGCCCTCCGCTTTAATGAGCGCCCGATAAACGTGTTAACTGCCGCGACCTTATTTTTACGCCGATGTAACATTGCTGAAAAACGGATTCATTACCCTGATTGTCGCAGCGCTACGTAATTTTACGCGGCATAAAAATGAGCTTGAGAAGTGTCATTTTGTAGGCGTTGTTCAAACAATGTCCGAAGAATGTTGGTTCGTCGGACGAGGTTGATCAAGCCAGGTGGGTACATAAGACGGAGCGCGCGGCAAGCTAGGTACAGGCTAAGGCAGACTCGGTCATGTTTAATATATGAGGGCAGGCGACGCAGCGTGGGTAAACACGGCCCAACCTTCGCTCATGTTGGCCACTGTTTGCCCACCCGTTCTAGTCTCAAGCGAAAATATGTTTGCTTTGCATACCTAACCACAGCGCGCTTACAGGCAGAATACTCCTGTTTTCTTGACATGTTTTCTCAGAGGCTCAGTGAAATACCGGCTTTATAGCTCATATTAGGTTAAAGTGGCGGTCGTGTTTTTGGAATGATACCTTTATACGTGACATTACTTTTAGCATGACAGATACGACAAAAATGCATTCAATTTATTTCACTTTGTCACGAAATTAGTAGTCTAGCTAGTCTGTAGATTAAAATACAAATACATTCCAGAATAAATTCGGCTTTTAACGTACTTGTATAAAGAGACTTACAAAATCTAAAATCATTTTCAAAAAGAGGCCTCGTATGTCTCATAAACTTTTATTATTACCATTGCTTCAGAAAGACCACCTTTGCCAAAAATAATGACACCAAAAAACTTATCAGACAGTAAAATTAAAAAAAAAACCATACACAACATTCTACAGCGACAATTGTCTTCCAAGTTAAACTCGACTTAGATTAGCTTATTATGTCCAAAGGTGTACCTGAAAAGCAGTATACAGTACCTATCTCAGCGTACCTCAAGTCGTTAATATTCGCCGGTCGATATTAGAAATCATAACCGATGTTTGTTGAAGTGCTGAGCTCCCGGCCATAATCCTCTCCGCGTACAACTCCACTTAACAAACGTATAAATAATATCAAGGCGAGGGAACATATTCGAGGGTACGTTTTCGAGGGTAGTTTGACGGCGTAACGAATCGAAAAACCAAATCATCCAGTGGCACCCCTACTGTACCGCTACATGATAGTTCGCTGCCAGTGGCGTGGAGTCGAATTCAATTTTTTTTTTTAAAACAAAGAGAAGTGCAATTAGCTTCTTTTCTTGACACAATTGTATTGAAGTAAAGAAACGTGGGTAAAAGTCGTGGTACTGTAATGTGGTTTGAATTATGGCCTCTTAACCCATTCATTGCCGTCGACGCTGATCGGTGTCATTATCGATCTAATCACGACGTCAACGGCAATACATGGGCTAACTAGAAGGTTGTGAGTTCAAACCCGGGCTCAGAAATTTCTGTATTTCAGAAGCAATGTGCAAAATTTAATTTGAATTTTATGCTTTTCGGTAAAGGAAAGCATTGTAAGGAAATGTAGAACTTTTGGAATCTGACCTAGTCGGTAACTAAAGTTTTTTTTAAATATGCGGTACTAAACTGATTAATACAGTTTTACTATATAAATAAAAGCTGGCAGCTCCACAGAACTCACTGTGAATGTTAAATCTTTAGGGCTGCCCCTTAGCGGTCTGTGGAGAGTACTCGCAGTTTTTTATATATTTTAATTTTAATTTCATATCGGCGCTAATGGCGGTGCAGCCCTGCGTGCCCAATCGGCAAATGTATGCATAGCGCAATAAAGTTTAATGTACCGAGTGAACTAATATTGTTTTATTCAATATTTAACTTTAAAATATTACGAAGCGATTTTTTCGATTCATAAATTTTCATTGAAGTGTTTGATTAGCTGACGATGAAACAATCGGAATTTTTGGTAGCGATTCGGATTTAGGTATACAATGTAATGGCAACTTGGTGTATGAAAATTATGTCTATTTTATGTCAGCCAACCTTTGTCTCATATATTTTATAGTCCAGTGAAAACGTGTGATACCGTTTTCATGCACTGTGTTGGCAATGAAGTCTATATCTCGTAGAATAAAGATAGTAATTTATTGAGAGGTGCTTTGAGAGCCGTTTGAAGGATTTATAATGCTTTTAGGCCTTGGCCTTAACTGTCATGAGCGAACCTAAACTGAGTCAGTATTGAATCGCATTAAGACGTCATGGTAAAGTCCCAGAACTTGAACGTACGAAACACAAAGAAGAGATCGAGATATGAACGAATGAATAGTTAGTATGTAACATAACATTAAGAGATTGTGATCACGCGCCTAAGTACGCAGTGTAAACGACATTTACTCAACTCGATACAGTATCGGATGACCTTAAGCCCCCTCATGTACCGAGCAAACAGTCCCGAAGTCAAATCAGCGCCAAGTTAATCCGTTTAGGTGCGCGAACCCACTTGATTAAGTTTAATTTATTTTAAAAATCAGCGCGCCGCGCGCCGCGCCGCCTCCGGCGCGGGGTCCCTAGAATACATTATTCAGTGTTTTAGAATAATTTTCAAATTCGATTACATAGGGCCGACCCTCGGTAAGTGGGTGGGCCGGGCGGCGGGTGTATTTAGCCAACACGGGGGTCTCACCGCGTGCGATTCTGATTTGAATACGCACGTGGCCCGCGCCCCCGGGACCGCTCCGATCATATTTCAAACGTCACCGGCGATGTCTCACTCAGATACTATCGGCCGATAAACGACGAGATACCGGCAAGGGTGGAATAGTTCGCCCGCCGAGCTCTGGGACCTATTTTTTACCCCGCTATTATCGCCTGCAGTTGACACCTAAATATTACTTTTCGCTCAGCGCGCTCTTACGTGCGGTACAGGCATTTTGTGGCGAGAGCTCTCCAACTTAATTGATGTAGCTGAAGCTGAGACTTTTTCTGGGTTCCAATAAAAATATGGATAGAGCTCGTTGTTCAGTCAAGCACACGAAACACCAATAAAGTGATGCAGCATCTTAGCGTCACTATTTTCTTCTCAATACATGTATGTTGATAATGCAAATTGCAAAGTAGTATCATCATCAAAAAGGGTGTTCCTATTAAAAATTAGACAAATTACAAAAACTTATTTTGTACCATTAAACGATAAATAAATTCCTTCATTGAGTATGATTAGTGTTCATTTTCGATTACAAAACTCGTCTCGATTGCGTTTGCGTTAAAGTGTCAAAAACTATTACATTACATTATGTGTTGCCGTTTCTTTGCGCTCCTAATTTGCCCACTGTAATTAGAATGTTAACGCGAACGTGTTCTACACGATATTCGTGTCGAAAAATTGCACTAGAGGCTCTGTCCATATGTCTATGGCACACTAGCGCCTCCTATACCAAAACGTCGGAAACTTCCTAGGGTGATGGCACCAGTGTTGGACACTTTAGACTGGTCACTTTCATAATGGACAGTTCATTAATAATTTAAACATAATAATAATATGGTCATAAATTGGTTGTTGCATAATAAATGACTTTCCTTCGTTACTTTTAAATAAGGGTTAGTGTGCAATATTGGGTCCTTGTCCACTACTGGTGCCGTCACCCTAGATAGATTCTAGTTGCATCTATGTTGGTAAGTGAGTTGCAATTCGGTAGTATTGGATTTAGTTCTCACGTGGGTATAATCGGTGGGTGCGCACGCGCGTGGCGCTGCGCACGCGCCTCGCACGCGCCGCCACCGGCACTCCATTACTGCGGGACCGCCGCGCCGCCTCCCATGCCAAATGTGACAAAACACTGTCAAAGACTAGTGACAGAACTAAATAGAACTGCCAAATGGATACGCAAAAACAAAAAAGAAAAAACATAGAATGTAGCAGCTGCTTCTCTTCCCGCGCATATCATAAAAGTCCATCGAGGGAATAGGCGAGAATCTTAGGAATCACAACCTAGCAAGCAACTAGCAGCCCATAACTATTTTGATTCCCTTTTCCACCCATACGTTAATACACGTGGCCTTTAGGTCTTGTTGCCTTAGTCTCTGTCAACCCCTTAGGAATAAAGACATGGTAATAAGTATGTATGTAAACGGATACGCAATAAAAATACTATTATTTATATATATATTATAGTATTTATTAAAATTAAGATTAGACTTTGAATTTGTCACTAACTTTGACATTTAAGATATCAGAAAGTAATCGATATTTAAAGTCTTATCTAACCAATTTCTTTGTACGATGTTTAGTCGCGCTATGTTACAAATAGCTGAAAGCATAGCTCGATTACGTGCTAAATTAAAGTGACTGACCGGCATATTAAATACGGCTACATTTAATTCTGTGCGGACGTAGTCGCGAGCAGCGGCTGGTAACTAATAAATAGTGTACTGTCTACTTCGCTAATCTTTGCCCCGTGCAGCATTGACGCGATTGGTGCAGTAGCAAATCGCCGCGTAATCCAACTCTTATCGGCCAATCAAGATGACGGAATTAATTTTGGTCGCATGCCGTCGTAATTGAAAACGAAGACTTGTGTGACAGATGTTAGCGTTAGCCATGATTGCTTTGCAGGCTTAAGATTTAGGATAGTGCAGTGTTTTTTACGGGCACACTGTATCGAAAACTTTTTACAAGTGCAATACAAGTACACAATATAATATGCACTTTTATGAAAGACTTAGCCTAACCTCCTTATTCATGGACCTATCCTTGTTAACTTAACACTTATATGTCTCTATCTATCACTTTGGACACACACAGAACATGCAATTCGCTGAGGAGGTTCGTAGGTAGTTTTTCACGAATAAGGACAATATTTTATTTAATATGGCGTTACTTTGCGGAGGTCCATTTCAATGAAACGTACGTAAGTAGCGCAATAACAAGGTAAATGTTTTTTGTTCAGAGTAAAGACAAAATTTTGTCATATACCCGAAAGCATCTGACAATCTGAAAATCAATTGACAGCCGGCATAACCTGACACGCACTCATAAATAGATTGTTCATTGTTGCATAAAACAACCAAAAAGTTGAAACAGCGTTACGATTGTGCACGAGCGCATAGTGACGTCCCCTGCGGATGTGCGAGCGAGCGGGCCTGTGAAATGGAGTCTGTGGAGCTACTTATACTTGTCGTTGTGTGTGAAATTATTGTAATTTCTAGGCATTTTGTGTGCTATATTGATATTAGTACTAGAGCGGTAAAAAAGGTCTAGCTATATATTTTCACTGAACTCCTACCCACTTATGTGGCCTCTGCGACTATGTTCTAGTTACCTACACTTTTCTTGACGTACAACAAACACTGATTTACTAATTTTGTACCACTGACGACATTGAAGCATCGCAGAGGAAGTGTTAGAATGGTGGTGAGTTTCGAGTAGACAGGCCAAGTACTCTGTATTTCCTTAAAAACCGTTTGAAAAATTGCAAACTTGTCTGATAGCGAAACGTCATACTTGCTCATTTGTGTTCATTGTAAAAGCGAGTTTAGTTGTTTTAAATTAAATAAAGAATTCGTCATAAACATAATAAAGTCGAGAAAAACAAATCAAAACTGCAAAGAAATTCAATAACCGTCCGTGTTTCTATGGATTGTCACCCCAATATTGAAAATCTATCGTCCTTGTACATTGCGTCTCGTTGCCATTTTATTGGTCTCTATGTTTTATTGTTAAAGGTTTGATATGGAATGGCAATCGTTTTAGCAAAGGTAAACATCTTTGAACAAATCGTCGAGCGAGATTGAGGGGGGAGTACCACGAGTAGGGTTGTCAACAATACGGAAAAAATATAAGTAGATAAACTTCATTACATAAACAAACATAGTTTACCTTCAAACGTAACGTTAGTTATTGTAAGCGCCAGTAGAATTGGTTGGCCGGGTATTAACTAATTTCAACAGGAAGCGCGCCAGTTTGAAATAATGTCAATTTTCTTTGATTTTATTTTTATTTAATAGTTAGCGACTTAAGTGCTTTTCGTTTTACATTTAACATTAAGTAGATTGTAAGTTAGTATCTAATGTCTCATAGCTCGTGTAATATGCTACTTCGTCCTCTTCGCGCGGGAATATTCGTACTTGTAATGCATTTGTCTTTATTTACATATGTCAATCAGGGATATCCGCTTTTTACCCCCCTCTACATTTCACAAACGAAGTATACCTCTAGCTTAAATGACGATTAATCAATCAATGACAATCGGTACAAATAGCAAGAAATAACTTCAGGTATTTCTTGAACTCAAAAGGTGGCAACCCTACCTACGGGTTCTCGACGATTACTCGTATACTCGTCTCTGAGTCGATAGTGGATTCGATACCGCACTCGTGGCGTGGCGGGGCGCCTGCATTACACCAGGGGGGCTGCCGAAATACGAAAATCGAAGTTCGTATCAAACCGTCCCTCTCATTCTCCCATCAATGACCATTAGTGTGAGCGAAATGTGAAACGAACTTCGAATTTAGAACTTCGGAGTAGGTATGAAAGAACTAGCCGACTAGCCCTATTCGAGTTGATGATGCTGATCGAGTGCACTCAAGGACTAGGTTTTGATTTAATTTTCACGAGATCGCTTGTTATTTTGTGGGTCGATACCGAGTTTGGATATTCCATTTTAAAAATTACAAATAAGTACCTTTGCTATTCATTTGGATATTAAGTTTTTTTAAAGAAATTGACGTTATTGTGATTTTGTAGTCTTCACTGCGCTCGGGCGACAGTCAAAACTCGACTCGTTTTCTAACAGACAGTGTGCACAGTGATCTTGCGTTGAAGTTGACATTGACAATAAGGTTGCATTATCTCCATCTTATTCCAGATAACATAGTGCTGACATAACTCACGTAGCTTCAGTCGGTTTCTTAACATAATTACCTATCCACTTTTCCATACCATCTGCTTAGAAAAGGGGATATCAATGATAGGAAACCGACTGTACCTGTATACCTTTGTGTATCGTCAATTGTACTGGACCTAGAACTGTTTCTATGGAGCAGCTATTGAATCTATGGGTAATCACTGTTAGGCTACGCTCCCCTAAAACACAACGGAGCAGACATGCAGAACCGACCAATCAAATTAGTTGAAAGACACGGCACATTACAAAGAAGTAGATTTCAATGAACTACTCTGTATAATTTCAATGGAAGCGCACCCGTAAGAAGGGAAATAAAACTCTAATCATAACTTTTTAACCAAATTAAAGTCAAAAACCAGTACAAACGAGCGGCTTGCTCTGTCCAATAGTTCCCGAGGGGCCGCAGATTTGATTCCTCTCCTCCCATATGTTGCGTCGAATTTATTATTTTATTACCATTTTATTTAGTAAATATCAGTTTGAGCTGACGTTTATGATGCGGTCTGGGGGCTGTTGATGCGCCATTGTTTCTATTCCCCTCGATGCAATATTAAATCATAGAAAATGTTGACAGTGACGTACCTGGGGGTGTTTGTTAGCGGAATTACGAGGTATTGTGCGTTGATTTAAGTTTTATTTTTATTTTGGCATTGGTAGATAAAAAACTTAGTTGGCGACTGCTGATTCTGTAAGGTGGCTTGCCATGCTCATGATTCAATCTAGGAATGTAAAGATATAATTAACTAAAATATGCTCTAACACAGAAGCGACGTCCTGCCTATAATCACTTGATGACATAATATTTGCTAAGTGTACCAAAGTCTCCGTCTGAGTGCTTTGGCATACGTACTAATCTGTAGTAGTAACTGGCCTGAAATAAAAAAAACTTAAAAAAAAAACAAATAAAAACTCATTAGTCCCTTTTAATATCGCAAGTAAATCACCGAGCTGTCATAAGCAAGAGATGAATGAATATATTCACGCCGTGATTGACACGGCGAGTTGCCAGCGGGAGGCCAAGGGGTTGAAAAAACTAACGCCACTGGCCCGCCTTGTTTCACCGCGACGTCGTGCGACCGTTTATATGGCACGACCAGTAGGCTTATTACCTAACTCGCTCGCAATTGCCATCGTGTTCATTTTGACAGTTAATGTATGGGCTGACAGTTGGCATCGGAATCAGCTAGCTGTCACATTCATACAAGAACTGTCAAAATGAACACGATGGCGATTGCGAGTGAGTTGGGTAATAACTCTACAGTAAGGGAATTGTATTCACGTACCACCGTAGAACCCAACCGTAATAAGGTGACATATCACTCGAGTTTGAGCGACTGCGGCCTGTCAATTGCGACAGGGTTCGCCCCCACTATTTCACAACTAACTTTTTTTCTTAAAACAAATACTTTAATACTCTCTGCTAGTATTAGTAGGCGAGTTGTGCCGTGCGCGAGATAGACTAACCCTAACTTGTGCTACCCGTGCTGCCAGAGATGTGATAGTGTGTTTACTTTATTACTTAGTCGTAATACGCAACTAAGGCATCCTTTTGGTCTAAGAAGTGACAAAAAAACATTAGGACCAACGACATAGAAAAGTAGTTTCATCCTGTGATAACTAAAACTAAGTACCTATGAAAACTCTAGACTGTAATACAGATGTATCTTCTGCGTTTTCGAAATGTACTAACAGATGTTTCCATCGATTTTGATATTTAGTGCAGAAAACAGTGCAGTTGAATCTGTTCGTTGCCTTACCTATCTTCGATTTACCGCAGTAAATTTTAGCGGTGGTAGGGCCTTGTGCAAGGTCCGTCCGGATCGCTACCACCATCTTACTCGCTAATCCTGCCGCTAAGTAGCAGTGCTTGCACTGCTGTGTTCCGGTGTGGAGAGTAAGACAGCCGGGGAAATTACGGGCACAAGAGGCATTTCATCTTAGTCCTCTAGGTTGGCAACGCATCTGCAATCCCACCGGGGTTGCGGGTGTCTATGGGCAGTGGTGATCACTTACCATCAGGTGACCCACTTGCTTGTTTGCCTTCCTATTCAAATAAAAAAAATATATATATATATTACTGCCGTAAGATATCGTCACACCAGCTTTATTTGTGACATTTGGTACGATGATTGACGACATCGATTTCATAGACGGTAGAAACATCCTAGCTTTACTTTACGATCGTAAGTCGTTTCGTAGTCGTCTCGGACGAATATACGTCGTACGTAGTAAAAAGTTAGAACTAGGGTAGCGATCGGGAGGGTCCGCAGATGGAAGTGAAAGATAATGGAACATGTCGCGACGGGTCTGAACGAAGGCTTATTTGAATATTGTCCCCGATTGGCGGGGGGTATACCAAATTAAATCGAGGGCCTACTGTTCAGGTATGTACCTATATAGGTGAATTAGTGAGGGGAACGTAATGTTGATAATTAAAATAATGGAAATGATAATGAAATGGTAAATATTGGTGTAATGTTGTACGTTGGGTGTTTTATTGAACAAGACCGCCGTTCGCGTTAGGTGGGCGGGCGACATACCGAGATCTGACCCACTAACACCGTTCAATACTTTAGTAAATAAAGGTCGCTTTTTAAGTTCAACCTACTGGTTACATACCTACTTGTGGGACACCTCAAAAAGCTATTCCTAATATTTATTACGTCTTAAAAGTTTTTGAGTTTCCTACTGGATGTTCGTGGAAGCCCTATGGGGGCGTTCAATTATTAAGTAAGCGCTTGAGGGGGCCGGGGGTCTTTGCTTTGCTAATTTTTGATGACGTGGGGGGGGGGGGGGGGTGCCGATATGGTGATTACGTCAGCAGTTTCGATTCGAACTGCTGCTCACGAATCAATAAAAAACAGAATCCAATAAAAGAAAAATGCATATAGGTACCAATGATTACGTAACTATTGGGTAAGAGGTTGGCTTACTTTTGCTGACAAGGGGAAGGGGGGGGGGGGCGTTAATACTTGAATGGCCCCTATGGCTGATTTTCCGCAATTTTAGATCCAATTAAGTCAATTAGATCCAGTGACGCCGATAGTTTTTTCTACGTTTACTCCGGTTTGTAACACCATAATAACTGAATAGTGTAGGTACAAACATACCTACATAAATCGCGTCTTTATCACATACCTTAGCCCAGGGTAACAAGACCACGTTTAGCATTTTTGTTGGCGTATATGTCGGCGGAGAGGGGAATTAAAATGATGATATGGCCTATAATATGATTCCTAAGCTTTTCGCCGATTCCCTCGATGAGCTTTTGCCGTCTTCAAAAAGAAATAAACAAAAGAAAGAAAGAAGACATTTATTCCTTTTTGCAAGACACACAAATACAAGAGCATACACACAATTTTATAGAAAACACGTCTACTTTAAAAACAACGTCTTCTTCTTCTTTTTTTGTTTGTGGCGTTACAATAGTCGTTATAGTGACGACAACTTCGCCAATGTCGGTAAAAAAATTTAATTATAAAATCTTGTGACAAAATGTCGGCAACATTCAACGGTAACAAGGTCAAAGACCCCCCCCCCCCCCTGTCGGGCTCTTAGCCAACGGTCAATGATATCCCTCAGATACTGCCAGGAAATCATTAGCCGTTGCCCAGGGTGCACCGGACCAAGCACTGCTCTTCCCCCCGGACGGATCCGAAAACGAACCGCAGCTCTTGTTCACACGTGGAGGTAACCCGACTCGCACACAAAAACAACGTCTAAAATTTCAAAACAATTCCAATTTCGGCCATAGAATATCACCTACAGTGAAAAATGAGCGGGTCGCAGTGATAGCGCCGTGCGCGCGCGGCCTAATGAAGCAGAACGGCGATAGCGTGACCCGTGTGCGCGCGGCTTTACGCTGCAACGAGAATTAGTTCTGGGGGAAAATGATGAATTTAAATAGAAAGGGTGACCGGATGATATAAATAGCTTTCAGTCTTGAGAGGTTGCGGTTGAGGGGACGCGGCGATGCTCCAGATCGAATTGTTCAAGAATTTTCAGTTATTGTGACCCTCTGGGAATGCGATTGATCATTTATACTTAAGGTATATATCATACGCTCGAAAGTGAGCAGGCAAATCATTCTGAAAGAGAGCTAGCTAGAGTAAGATATCTGTTTTCAGACGAATTTGCACTTGCACCACCGATGCGAAATGATGTCTTAAATATTAAAAAATAATAAAATTTAAGGAATTGGTTGAAGATCTGTGTGTGTTTTATCTTTGAAGTACCTAATAAAGTCATGACCTAATTAGTTATTTGATACAGTCGCAAGCGCATAATACCTTCTTCACTGATATGCCACGTAATATGCTGCATGATTATAGCAACATTAAAAGAAAAAGAAAGAAAGAGCAACATTTATTTACACACATTCGATACACGTAGATATAAAACAAGGAGAAATACAATATACTAAGGAATAGTACCGATATGGTGTAAGGGATGAAATAGCTGTAAATACTTACCTCCTTATTCATAAACGCTCTCTAGGCTTCTGTTAACTTAGCAATCGTTTGTCCTTATCTGTAAAAGGTAAATGTCAAAGTGACGGATATGGACACACGATTGCTAAGTTAGCAGAAGCCTACAGAGCGTTTATGAATAAGGTTAATGTTGATGGTGATGATATATGATCAACGGACTAACGGAAATTAAAATGTACGTAGATTTAAAAACAGGACAACGCTTGGACCTTCAAAACGGTGTGACATTAAGTGCCTTTAGTGTAGAATTTTAACTCAACGGTCTCGAATGAATCGGCAACAAACTCAGCACTTTGACACTTCAACCGGAACGCATTAGAGATGTTTGCTGCAACAAAAAACCAACGTTAAGTTCAATGTTTTCAACGTGTCAGATGTATGTATGTATGATCAAACGAATCGTCGTCTTAAAAGTGAATGAACCAATAAACAATAAAATAAAAATATTGGCAGTGGAAAAAATTCCAAGAGCAATTTTCGGGTTGGGCGTGTAACAAAGACCGCTTTTAAGCGACAAAGTTTGTTTTTCTTTTAAAAGTATCTGTTAATTTGTAAACTTAGAAGATTGAAGTCAAAACACAGGACTTTGTTCCTATACGTTTAATGTTTTAAATCAAATATTCTAAAAAGCAACATAGAGCTAAACGAAAGGTTCTTAATTCAGTGAAAAATTAGACCTATAGTTATGTTGGGTATTGCAACAACGTACAAGTGTCCAGGAACTTGTTTGATCGGGCGAGCGCAAAGCCCCTGCGGAGTGTCACCTCGGGATTGTCAGCTTGGGCAAAAATGTTTTTATATGTTTGACTGTCTGTCCGGCTGTATGTTCTCGTCTAAATGACTAATTTTTCAACTAATTCAGCGGCGGACCCTGTTTTTGGAAACGTTGTTTATTGAATTACTTTAGGAAGTTCCTTTTCAATATTTTGTTCATTGGAAACGTACATAATAAATCATAATTCCATCTATACTGCGTTTATCCTGTCTATTTGTTTCCGCCACCTACTTAAACTGTCTCCAACTTATTACTCTTATTGGTTGTCTAATAGAGATCGCTATTAAGCGATAAGACCGCCTATTGTCTACTTTGTTCTTTGATTCTGTATTGTTTTGTACTGATTGGTGGTGTTCAATAAAGAGTATTTGTATTGTATTGTATCCCGACTAATGTTCAGAAACAGATTCGCGAGATGTATAGGTATAGCTAATAGAATCACTAGTAGGTAAAAATGTACTTTTATTATAGTATTATTGATACGATATGTGGAAGAACGGTACTGGAGGGTGTGCAATGGTGCATTGGCTCGGTCATTGGGTCCACTGATGTGTTGAGTGACGCTCCGTCACGACTCGGTGAACATTAGCCTTTGGGCTTCAATTGTATGTCTAGTTCATTAAATTCCGATTCCACAGCAATGTATTTATTATTGATTGGCTGTTCATTAAATTTTAATACCGTATCTGCTGCAACTTTGCCACCTGAATCCAACATTGCCTAAACAGGTTTAGGATTGACAGGATGAAAATCATCTTTTGTTTTACGAACGCAGATAAATTGGCTCTAAACCAGTTGGTATTCAATGTTGGGGATGGATGGAAAAATTGCAGCAGTATACGGTATATATTTAGAACCGTAAAGGGTAGATCATGAAGGCTCTATCGTTATAACTGGATTATCATTATTACTGGAGTAAGAAATTCGAAGTTCGTTTTTGTTATTCCGATCACACTATTAGGGGAGTGAGAGGGCAATATGGTACCAACTTCGATTTTCGAACTTGGGAGTAGACCGATATTTTATCAGTTCACATTTATTGATGCATGAAACATGTCCTAACTTCGATTATTTGTCAATGTTGAGTTAGCCAAAAAGACAATCTCACACGAAATTATTAAAAAAAATAATCTCTTAGGCAATAAGTCAGTAAGTAAGTAAATGCTCTATTGTACAAATATAAGGAAATAGACACAATTCACAAAAAAAACATTCAATATATGCACAAAGGTCAATTCATCCCTATAAAGGATCTCTACTAGTTAAAAACGCAGACTAAACATATTTTAGTGATTTTCTTTGCTGTATAACTATAGACTTGGTTTCACTAAAATCAGATGCCGGGAAGAAAGATATTTTCATAAAACAAAATGAAATAGGCCACTCTCCTAAAAGTAGTCTACGCAAGCAAAATCCCGGGCGTCAGCTAGTAATATAATATATGTGTTCAGAACTGCTATCTTATCTACCAAAAGGCAGGTTAAGACAGTCACGTTGTAAATTTAACTGCCATTTTGATCCCAGCCATCGCATAAGTAAGTGTGTACACTAACATTTTTTACAACTCATCGACTTTAATCCTGTTCGTAATTATTTCCTCGCCGAGGGACTATAATCCTGATTGGGCGCGTATTGCGAGTCGATGGAGTGTGCCCGCGCACGTGTCGCATTATCTCACGACTGCGAGATCGGCGCTTCGTTTGATGGAATTGAAAGTCGATTATTGATATTGGTCGTAGGAGTTCTCATTTATAGAATGACTTAGGATTCGTGTGCGATTTCGAACGTGTTTTAGAAAGAAAGTTTGGTTGTAATTTTTGGATTTTTTTCATGTCAGGCTTTGTTTACTTGTAATTTTTACGCCGCACGTGGGCACCGCGCTTTAATTATATCTTTAAGTGTACGGAACGCTTATTACAGTCATTTGTTTTTAATATTTTGTAACTCAAAGCTTACAAACTTCGAATATTCCTGCAGCGCTATTCAGAATCAGATATTTTATACTATCCTCGGGTCTTTAACTTTGGTTAGGAAGTTTTTTTTCGAACTGGCCAGTTTGAAATGGCAACCGCACTGGTAAGACCCAAATAGTTCACGAAGCATCCCTTTTCGCAGTCAATATAAAATCTAGAGCGAATTAAAAATTGGCCAAGTAAAAGGGAATTAAAGTTGTCTGCCGTCCCCGTTTGATGCTGACTGGAGGACGGTGATAACGGGACAAAAGGCCCGCTGCCGCTGCCCGCTGCAGGCTCATCAGCACCTAGCCTCCTAGGCCATAGGGTCTATAATTAAAAAGCTGAGGCAAAGGTATTCTTGGGACTTTAAATACTTGTAATATGAGACGTGATTTTGAAAATTGGTGGTCCTGAAAATGTTATAGCTTAAAACATGACTGAAAAATATGACGAGAAATTGTTTCGTGACCAAAGTTCATATTTAGTGTATGTTAAAGCTGTTCGAATTTCCAAAATTTCAAGTATTTAATTCCACTGTAGGTGAAAAACTCAAGTGAAATGACCTGTTGTATTTATATTGTATGTATGTAGTGTACAGAACTAATATTTCTAACGTCAATCAGGTCATTTACTTAAGTTTTTCACCTACATAACACTACACGTATTGTAGTTATTACTGAATAGCTAAGATGATTGAACTCTGATAAAGTGCTATAGGTTACTTGGGGCTAGTAAAATTTCTACGAATTCTAGATTGTGCTCGAAATACTCGCAAGTAGAGATGGGCCGACTTCTTGGCGGCATTATTTATTGTCAGCGACTAGTCGGCGACTATCCGGCAAAAAATTACGACTAGTCGGCTGTTATTTTTTTTAAAAAGGGCACATACATACATAATGCCACGGTAGCTAAGTAAAATGTCTTCTAAAGCATTTATTGCAAGTAAGGTAAAAAATTACTTGGGTTTATTGGAAAAACACGGTAAGTTGAAATCAAATGTAGCAAAATTTAACATTTGACCCATGTATCCGCGAGTGCAGTCAATAAGCCGAAGGCGGATAATTTAATCCGAACAGCTGCAAAAGCAAAGTGAGTTGACGAGCGGTCAAAATGTTCGGCTTCGCCGACTAGTCGGCGAAGCCGAGTATTCGGCATTTTAGAAACCGACTAGTCAGGTAATCGGGTAGTCGGCAAAACCCGTAGTCGTCCCATCTCTACCCGTAAGTTAACCGGTGGTCACAAAACATAAATGGAACATAATATCACTGTTAATTATGAAAAATATACACGGAAAAAAAAACTTAGCTGTGGTAACTAGGAATTAGTTGGCGCAGCTAAATTCCTTCGAAACTATAGGGACATCGAAGTATTTAGCTATCGTTGCAAAGAGTTTTTCGCTACCGAAACTTGGCTGTGATAGCAAATATTCTTAGTTGTGATCACTTTGAAGTTTGGGAAACTTAGCAGTGACTGCTAATCATATTAGCTAAAATTAGTTGTGGCTGCTAAGTATATTAGCTATATTTAGCAGTGACAGCTAATTTAATTAGCAATATTTAGCGGTAGCTGCAAACAAATTTGCCGTAGCTGCTAATTACTTTAGATGTGACAATCAAAATAATTCGTTGCATCGGCGAAAGTGTTGGCTGTAGCAACTAAGTTAGTTTGATACTCTATCGCATTTCTTTAGCGGTATTCGACAACGAGTTTAGCTGCAGCTGCTAAAAGGGTTTGTTACTATAAGAAAGACTTAGTTGTGAGATGTAATCAAGTTAGTTGTAGCTGCTAATTAAGTTTGTTACAGTTACTAAGAGTCTTAGTTGTGGGATGTAATCAGTTTGGCTGTAAGTACTAATTGGGTTTGTTACTGTAACCAAGAGTCATAGTTGTGGGATGTAATCAATTTAGCTGTAGCCTCTAATTGGGTTTGTTACTTTAACGTCTTTAACTAAGAGTCTTAGTTGTGGGATGTAATCTGTTTAGCTATATCTAAGTGCTAATTGGGTTTGTTACTGTAACTAAGAGTCTTAGTTGTGAGATGTAATCAGGTTAACTGGAGCTGCTTTAAGTTTGTTACAGTTACCAAGAGTCTTAGTTGTGGGATGTAATCAATTTGTGGCCCGAGGAAGCGACCGCCACTGCGATACGGCAACCCGTGCACACTCCTGCAAAGTCTGATAGACCGGGCCCGTTAACGTCCTAACGAATTAGAAGCAGTAACGTGCACACTAGGCTACTCAGACTCGCTTCCTGTGTCTGTTACAAGATAATCATTCAAAATCATCTCGGGTATATATGGACGCTCGGTCAACCAAACGATAGCGCGATGTAACTTGCGCGCAGCGCCATCTGTTGGCGTATTTCGTAAGCTCAGTTGCTGTTGGCCTTAATACTTATCGTTACTTATAGTCAAAGCTGCAAAAAGTTCTTGGCTGCCACACTTAAGTCTGATTTGCTACGACTGCTAATATAATATTGCTGTTCATTGCAAAGTAAATTTGTTGGTGCGACTAAGATTCTTAGCAACATTAGCAAAAAAATATTTAGCAGTTGCAGCAAATAATATTAGCTACAGTTTGTGAATAAGTTAGTCAAAGCTGCAAAAAGTTCTTGACTGCCACACTTAAGTCTGATTTGCTACGACTGCTAATATAATATTGCTGTTCATTGCAAAGTAAATTTGTTGGTGCGACTAAGATTCTTAGCAACGTTAGCAAAAAAATATTTAGCAGTTGCAGCAAATAATATTAGCTACAGTTTGTGAATAAGTTAGTCAAAGCTGCAAAAAGTTCTTGGCTGCAACACTTAAGTCTGATTTGCTACGACTGCTAATATAATATTGCTGTTCATTGCAAAGTAAATTTGTTGGTGCGGCTAAGATTCTTAGCAACATTAGCAAAAAATTATTTAGCAGATGCAGGAAAGAATATTAGCTACAGTTTGTGAATAAGTTAGTCAAAACTGCAAAAAGTTCTTGGCTGCCACACTTAAGTCTGATTTGCTACGACTGCTAATATAATATTGCTGCTCATTGCAAAGTAAATTTGTTGGTGCGACTAAGATTCTTAGCAACATTAGCAAAAAAATATTTAGCAGTTGCAGCAAATAATATTAGCTACAGTTTGTGAATAAGTTAGTCAAAGCTGCAAAAAGTTCTTGGCTGCCACACAAAAGTCTGATTTGCTACGACTGCTAATATAATATTGCTGTTCATTGCAAAGTAAATTTGTTGGTGCGACTAAGATTCTTAGCAACATTAGCGAAGGATATATTAGTAGATGAATCAGAAAAAAATTAGCAGCCGTTGCAAAAATGTTATTAGTGATTGCAAAATGTATTTATCAAACGTATCAAAGATATTATCTGCTGTCTAACACATGTAAAATTAGTAACAGTAACGAAATTTTTATCCACTATAACTAAGAATTATTAACGGTTACAACTAACAGCAATTACTAAATTATTTTGTTGATAAATTAGCTATAGTTGCTAATCAATTAGTACTGTTAGCAAATTATTTGAAATTCGTTTAGCTAAATATCGTTATCAGTGGCAGCTAACTGGTTTTAGTTGCTATAGACATGGCCTTGTTACAGTTGCAAACAAATTGTATGCCACAGCAAAGAAAATTTCAGCAAAGGGAGCTTAGCTATCACGGCTAATTCATTTCTCTCCGTGTATCATTTCACCGTGGGGTCCTAGCGCTATTAGCCTCTTCAAAGATATTTCGAAGAGGCTAATAGACGCTACGGGTGACCGCAGAGCTGGTAGCTTCCTTGGACAGCGTATTAGTATCGCTGTCCAAAGGGGGAATGCTGCCAGTGTCTGTGGAACTATGCCATGGGGGCCCCTCCTTTTTTAATTATTTTATTTTAAGATTAGTTTTCAATTTGTTTTTAATTTAATCATAGTTTAATTTGTTTTTATATTATTGCCCGTCTGTATTTTTTTTCATTAATAAATTATTAAGAAACTCTTTCACCAACTCATGTTAAAAACATTCATTGTGTGCAAATAAGTATATCGTCGTATACGTATACACGTGTATCGTCTTGTTATCTTAGGTCTTGTCTACCCTGTATGAAATAAAGACGTGATTTATGTACCTATGTATGTAATGTATGTACGTATTTATACTTAAAGAAAAAACTAATGTCGGAACAAAATACATCATTCCCAAGTGACAAGGTAGTTTTGGTTAATGCGAAAGAAACTAATTTTTTAATCCAAACTCCTTTGAAGCTCTTTATAAACTGGTTAACAGGATTAAGCAGGTATTTACTTAACTTCGTAATTGAACTCGAGGCTATCGCAAAGAGAATGGGCCGCGGTTTCATGCCCTGAGCCTTTATTAAACAATTGTTTGACCTTTGTTGTACCTTTAACTCTCCCATTTTGTTGGTTTCGATATTGTTTCCAAGTTTCGGCTAACTTGTCGGCTTCTGAAATATGAACTTAAACTTTAACTCCTTCAGCATTGTCTTGAAATGCGCAGGTAATTTTATCATTCGATTAAATTTTGTTTTCGGTGAAGCTGATTTTGTTATGCAAAGTTGTAGACGTAATCAGTGCCCGATACGTTTTAAGTATGAACATGTGTTAAATTCATCATCATCATAATCAGCCTATGTCAGCCCACTGCTGGACTAGACCTCTCCTACAACACACCACTGACCTCGATCTTCATTACAGCCTCCAATCTTTGCCCTAGCGGGCACGAATTACATCGCCTCACCTAGCTAATATTACTTAGACTATGGTTACTGCAAAATGCTTACCTACCTATGCAGCGGTGCAGCGGCAAACGAAATCTCCGTTAATAATAATGATCTTCAAAAGACTTTATAATTAAAACAAGAAAGTATATTTTATACTTAATTTATTTTTATCAACTCATTGAAACGACATAAAGTCGCGGAGCAGCGACATAATTAGTTTTAGTTAATATTGTTCCGTTCTCTTTGTAACTAAGATTTCATTCGTTTTGTTTATATTTGTCTACATTGTTTTCTACTTATGTCTAAGTACTTTACGTGAATAATATTTGCCACCATAGCATAGCCCAAGGGGGGTTGGGCGGCTCCGGGACCAACCCTTCTGTGCTCACCCGGGTAAGACGGAATCGATTTATAAACCATCAATAAGGGCAAGAGGTGTTTTCTTTGTGTTATCCGTAAATTATTTTTTTACTATGAAAGAGTTTTAAGCGTTTTTTTGTTGGATAGCTAAAAAAATAATAGATAAATAAGCTGTTTCAACTACTCTTTCTTTCAAGTCATTCTAGAAAATCTTAGTGGGCATTTCCGACACAGTTCAGTAAACTTAGGGTGGATTTACATCGATTAAGAATCGCATCTAACATTCCGAAAATGGCTGAAATACTATACTAATATTCATACGAAATAACGACTTCATACATAAAAAATGCTTGAAGCTTCATCTCTTAATTTCCAAGTTCACGGCACATATTAATATTATTGTATCCCACTGCTGAGCAAAGGCCTCTCCCCAACGCTTCCACTGCTCCCGGTCTGCTGCGGTACGTGTCCAGTCCTCCAAGAAGGCGTCCAACTCGTCCTACCATCGCCGTCACGGCATATATATTTATATTAAAGCCGAAAAGCCGACAGACGGGCATGCGGTCCACCAGATGTAAAATGATCCGCTCACCCGCTCCGCCATTAGGACTGCTGGTGAGTTACCAGCCTTGCAAATAGTAGTCCAAGCCTTTTAAAGGCCCCCGTGTTATTGCAAGTTGAGAAAATTTCAGCCAGTGCATTCCAAATCTTACACGTATGGGGTAAGAATCACCGCACAGCGTTGCATTTTGCAACATCCTACCGAAAATTCCGTTATCAACGTCTTACCAAATATGTGTTTGAAAACTTAAATGTTTTTTAATAGCCTTGCCAAATGCTCGTCTCAGTTTTGTTTTGCCGCAAGCCCTTTAGGTACTAATCACCGCTTTCGGTCGAGTGCTCTGAACGCTCTCACTAGAATTGAAATCGTATGAAGAACAATTAAAAGTCTGTCGCCAGCAAGCGAAATTATTTAAATTGAAAATAATACGCCGTGTTTTTGTTTAGAAGGGTTGAATTGTATCATTTATTTGGTCTACCTCATTCCTGTTAACTGTTTGTTTATCTTTAGGTAAATAATTGTGAAAAAATATTTTGTAACTTTCATGCTAAACGTGGCCTATGTCGTAAGGGATAAAGACGTGATATATGTTTGTAATTTTTATTAAAAAACCCTTAATTAGGTATACCTACGTAAGAGTAGCGAGTTCACAAAGTCGACGACTAGTGTGTCTGATGACTGCGTGTGTGATGTTGTTAACGCAAAAGATACGGCGGTTGAAACGCTTCGCAGTCTTACTCAAATAATTCAAAAGCAGAGTATGCTAGAAGGATGCATGGTGGAAGTATTTCACGCGACATTATAATGCTAACAAAAGGCGCGGCGCGTCGGTGCAAAGAAGTTGTGCCTCTGGATGCAGGCATTATGCGCTCGCTGACTTCACAAGCACTGCTCCTATCAGGTGAAATACAAATGCCTTTTTATGCCGTCCACTGCTAACTAAATTACAGGAACTATTTGCTATCGAAACGAACGAGACTTCAATAAAAGTGAACGGGGCGCTCGGAAACATTTTCTTTCGTTTGTTTCCTTTCACATTATCGTAGCAGGGGATGAGGCGGGTCCGCTCGTACGGGCTTCGCATTTAAAAGCGATATAAAAAACTTGGGCTTTTATTTCGCAGGATGACCTAAGTGGCCGGCCCGGCCGGACGGTACAAAAAACCCTCTTGGACTTACCTGTATTTTTCCACTTATTTATCCAACGTTTTTTACATTCGCACTGTTTGTTAGATCTGTGCGCTTTGTCTGCTCGGGAAGATCTGTTTTTTAACGAGTACTTAGGGTCTAATTAAAAGGAAAGCTCCTCACGGACAGTGGGGGCCTTTTGAAGCCCACTGTTATTACTGTTTGTGTATGAATTCAATTTGCCTGGACGAAGCTTCGAGTGGCATCCCCACTTCGCTTTGGCATGTTTTGAAATGGTTATTGAACTTTTTTTGTGCGCGAGGTTACCTCGGCATGGGTATCTTGATAGGTACCGTGAAGAACCTTTTTACGGTATTAAATAAAAAGACATACTTTTGCCAGAGGTTTACTAAACAGCTATAACTTTAGAAGACTTAGAAATATAAGTCACAACGTTTTGGTATCTATCTTGACTAATAAGGAGGCATGTGACAGAGAATGTCGACAAGGTCACATCGTGCGTGTTCGCACATCGCCACGCTGCATTAGACGCCATCACTCCGCCTCGAGTCACATCCTCTCAATAAATACACCATTTGACATACTGTCTGTTCTAAAAACATGATTCATTTCATTACCATAAGTAATAAGTTATAAGCATTAGACTGAACTAAACAAGCTACAAATCCAATTTTCTCATTTATGGGGTCATTATTGAGGTCTCCAAATTATGGCCGCAATAAAATATGAAAATTTGACGAGCAATAAATCGAAAGGCGAGCGGTAATGAGGAAACTGCGTCGCTCTCGGCATTAACACTCACGCGCTTCATCGACACTAAACGTCAACGGAATGGGGCGCAAGCGCCGACTCCTGCATGGCCGCCATTACTTTTACCTCCCGTATGACAGATGGCGCAATAAAATTTATTTATTTTAAATCACAAACGAACGAATAACTGGAATAATGAGAAAGCACGTGTCTCCCGGGTCATTATTACACCGGGTATTGGTCGGTTTGGTCCGGGATAGCTCTTTGATTTACTACCAGACTTTTGAGCGCATTAAATCATTTTTGTATAGAAGTTGAGAAAACTATTAGCTATTATTATTGGCGAACTACGAGAGCCTTTTGTGTGGGCTCGGATGGATAGACGATACTTTTTTATTGGTGACTTGTCCGATTTTTATGATTTGCGTGGCCGAAGATTAACTTTTAAACTTGTTCGTGACTTGTAATATATGGGCATCTGCTGCGAGTTTGATGTCTTTTTTAGAATTACTGAAAGAAATAATTTATGCTGTTTTTTTGCCCTTTTATAATAGAGATAAGAAATGCTTTTGTAACATAGTAAAATTGAGCTGGTAACTTCCATAAATACATTTAGTAAAAATAAAAACCTATTTTAGATACTCTAGGTTGATCAACAACACGTAATGTTCCAAGCCATGCATATATTAAAAAACCTACTAATTGGAAATTGTTTGATTTTCAATTCTAAAATAACATAAAGAGGAATTTACCTAATCATAAAAACGCAGATAAACATGTACGTACTACCTACCACACATCTTAGGTACTTAATTGACACAACAATCTCAACAAACCACGCAAAAAATATTAATTTCACTTCTCAACAGATCATGGCTTTTGTCCGTCGGAGAGTCGTTCGTGAATGGCAATTTTTTTGTTTTCTTTTTCTTTTTTTGTTCTAAATGAGTCGGACAAAGGCTTAGGTTGGCGGTGCCACGCCGTCTGCCGTGTGAGGTCCAAGGTGATCGATCTTTTACTTTTTATTGCATTCTTTTTAAAATTTATGTGCACCAAAAAATGGCGTTAGGAATTCCGCTATGGATTTTTGTTAATAAAGTTGCACAGCTGGTAAAACGTTTAAATTTTTTTGTGAGGGTTTTTGGCAAAATTATACTTAAACTTTTTATTAAAATTAACTAACGTCAATGGAGACGTAATTGGTTCTAATAATGGTTATTAACCTGAACGTCAGCATGATTACTTTTTCGGAATCACTACCCCTTAACCTAACATTATTAAAACCCACCCACGAACCCAATACGTATTAATATTTATTCACTATAAATACCATTATATTTCAAACCTATCGAATTACAAACAGCCCAATAAAACCTACCATTATTAATAAACTCCTTGGTACCGCGCCGCTGCATGTTAAAACGAAATTAAAAACAAACCATTAAACGATTTTATACGAGAATCCCTAACAAGGACGCTTCCCTTAACCGGATCGGGAGCACACCTGGGTACTCGAAATTCGCCCTAAAAGGTCCCAAACGACAAACACAATCGGTACCATAAAGATGCAACTACACGAACCGCGGCAATCCAAAATGAAGTGTATTGGCTTCTTAAAATGGTTTAAGCTCTTTAGTCGCTTGGGGATCATGTCGGTAGCTATTGGACATAAGTCTTTCCGGAAGCAAGGAGTGTCGAGATGGTAGATTTTAAAAATGGAACGTTTGATTTGCATTTGAATAAGAGCCCCCGGCGGCCCAGGTGCGCACCGTACAGTCGCGGCCGAAAGTTTTGGCTGTTTTTTCATAGTATGATTAATAATGGATGGACAGTTGTAATTGGCGGTGTTTGTTGCATGGGATTAGCATACGAATCGAAGCCCGACAATGTTTAAACTTTTGGTTTATCATAATTTGTTTGCTCGCAAAGTTTATGGATGAATGATGAAGTTTACAAAAGAGGTTTCAGGATAATTATGGCAGAAGTAGAGTTAGATTTAGATTTCTATAATTAGCTCAGGAAACAAATAATTATAAGTACCTCACCTACAATATTTTTTTCATAATATTTTGTACTAATATAAGTAAAAAGAAAATTCTGACAGGATTCATCAACGCACAGCCCAAATCCTTGGACCCGGAACGCTAAAATTTTGCTTAGAGGCTGCTCCACGACATTGTCAAAACATATCTGCGGCGTTTTAGTTCGGCTGTTCTGTATCGCATGCCAACTAGGATCGATTCGATGAATAATTTATAAAATTATTTTGTCAAGAATTTAATATATTTACTTGTAATGATCTGACACGTGAAAGCGTAACAAGCAATGTCATATTCGCATTTATAATATTCTGATCGGATCTGTAACAGTTTTATAAACGACTGTACACACACAGGTACGTCGGGAGCTCCCAATGTGATTTTTTACGCACTTAACAATCTAGTTCGTATACTTACAAGACTACATAAACAACACGTGCAAATACGACCTACTTCTTTACTACTCACTCCCTTAGGAAATACTCGTAGGTAAAAGAATATATACCTATATTTGGGGAATAAAAGTAAGAATGACGAAGTCACTATTGGCTATTTTGACAATACTTCTCATTTCGATTTGGCTACTGTAGGTATTATCTAACTCGCTCGCAATCGCCATCGTGTTAATTTTGCCAGTTCATGTATGGGCTGACAATTGGCATCGGAAACAGCTAGCTGTCACATTCATATACTAGAACTGTCAGAATGAACACGATGGCGATTGCGAGTGAGTTAGACAATAAGCCCACTGGACTTTCCTTTAATCAATGTACATTATTACTATTATTACTGCTGCGAGTGGAACAGCACGCCCACACTAGAGTTTAAGTTTCCGCTCGCGTAGCCTAGTCGCGGACCTCGGGTGATGACAAAGAAAGCCTCAGCTCGCATGTTTATCATCCTCGCCATTGACTCGTGCGACAAGATCTTGCGATCTGAGACATTCTTTATTTCACCGCGGGGTATTAAAATAATTCGATGTTACGTAAACACATGAAGCGAGAGCGTACAAGAGTCGACTACATTCTCAAACCGTGTTTGAGGCGGCCGGCCATTGTTTGAGTTTTTGCATCGAACAAAGCGCGTAAACGGTAGCGCTATCTGCGATCAGCCTCAGTTTTTTATGGTTTAAAATGAAAACTGAGATGTATTGTGGCTGCAAGATACGTGGGTCTGATTCGCGAATGCTCGAGTGACGAGTTCCTGTCAGACCGTTTCACCGTGAGAACTGAGATAAATCGAGATTGTAGTGTGAATCTATAGACGTTGGTATCTGATATTTCATGATAATCACGTCTGTATCTCTGGGTAGACTAAGCCTAAAGTAACAAGACCCAAAGGTCACGTTTCGCATAATTGTGAGCGTATAGGTGGAAAAGAGAATCAAAATTAAATAGAGATAGGTGGGCTGCATCGCCTATAACATGATTCTTAAGATTTTTGTCCATTCCCTCGATGTGCTTTTACCATCTGCCCGGGAAGAGAAGCAGCTGGTACATTTTATGTTTTATCTGGCAAATAGCATAATAACTAATAAAAAAAAAATACGAAAAAGAACATTTTGTAGGTACGCAACGCCATCTCTGATGGTATGACGGAAACTGATCCAAAGGCGAAACTAAGTTTGCAAGTCATCTAGTTTCGTGATAAATATAGGAGCTAATTAATATAATTATAAGCTATTTAGTCCGATTCATAATGTGATTTTAATAAAAATTAAGCCGACTTCAAACTAAAAGCAAAGTATCTAGGTACTGAAATGCTTATCACTTAAGTAATGTATTTCTCTTGAACCAATCTGAAAGTAATATACTTTCCGATAAAACACATTTTTCAAGTTGGTTTATAAATAAATGAGTTTAGAATGACGTCGGTTAAAAATCTTAGTTTTTGACTTCTTAGCCTCTCAGTATCCGTGTATGGTTATCACATTAAGATTATACTTCAAAAGATTTATGCCTGTCAAAAGTCACTACATGGAAATTTTATTCATAACTCAAGTTTGTGTATGTGTACCTAATATGAATATGTCACTTAACGAGTTCAGCTTTAACATGACGTCTTCAAAAGCTGACATATATGTGACTTGACTTCTCTTTGCCAGTCTTAGTGCACACATACTTACATGCATACCGTCAATTTGTCCACTTGCGACGATCCTGACATACCTCTTTCGCTTCATCCACATTCATCAGTCTCTTCATACATGCTTGTCGTTTTCGGATACTCCTGACCTGACCTTAGCAAAAAAAAACTTAAGCTTTGTTACAGCTCTCGTTACCAATCCAAACTCCTTGAGTTGATAAAGAGTTGAAAAGACTTCGCAGTTTTTATTCTCATAACACAGGATAGTTTTCGTTGATCACAAACTGAATGAATTAAACCTTGACTTCATGAGTCCGGCAAAGTTAGGGAATGCCGTCTCCTTCTGCCGAATACGGATTCGTACGCAGTAATAGGGTCTAATTATTATCAAGATGCAGATTCAGCCACAAACAAAACACGATCGCTAAGAACACAAACGCACAACTTGTTACCGGCGCGCCGCGAGCCGTGAACACCGCTCAACCATTGACCTCGTTAGTTCGAACAAAACGTCACATCTACACCCGAAACGACGTATGTGCTCAAATGTTCCATCCCGACATGTGACGTTTTGGATCGGCGCAGGCGAAACGTCACCGCCGCGTGTAAAACAACCGCGCCACTTGACGCTTGCCTTTTCCTCTCAAAAATAACTCATCTCGGCTTTTCACGAGGTGTCATTAATTCAGGCTTTGTGTCGCGCCCGCTCCCGCTCCGCTCGTGCGGTAATGACGCTCGGCCGAGTTGTTTTTTCTACCTCATTAACAAATGGTTGAGTTAATGGTCTCGTTGCGATTATGGTGAAGTGTGATGGAGTCGTGCTGATATGGCGGAAGCTGATCGATAGCTGAAGGTGCAATATTTTGTAGTGCTAGTAGACATCGCTAATTTATAAGGGCTGGAAAAATCCCCGCTTTATTTCCACATTTTGCTCTGACATTTTACCAATGCTTTTACCTATCATCTACAGCCTTATGATTAATTCTTATGTGAAAGGTTTACCACGACGTTGCACAAAACAGATTTCGTCTAGCTTAATGAACTAATTAGTTCAGCAAAACAAAACATAAACGCAATTCAAGTGCGTCAAAAACACTGAAAGCTATAAGTACATTCAAGCCATTAAAAAAAGAAATTGCGTGAACAATTTTGGACTTTCTTTAGCAACCCGGTCGACCTCTTTAATTACTGGGGGTAGGCGGCTCCTGAAAATATTTAGCCACGCGTCCGCAGCAGCCCTCCGTAATTACTAATGAGTTTAGCTAGCCTTCATATACACGACACATAGGTAGCTATAGTCATTATAAATTTAGAAGAAAAATGTTTCTATTTTGACTTAGCTTTAATTCACAAGTCTCAGGCTACTTGGACGGTAATACAATTTTGATGCTCACAAACGCAAGGACGACTTTAATTTTGGTGAGATTGCAAGTATATGTAGTATCTAGACAAATCATACTGTACAACGAGAATTCATAAGTAATATATTGTTATGTTGTTGTTAATGACGTTGTCGCTACCATACATCTATGTACTTATCTACATTATGAGCTTATAAAATGTATATTTTTATATAGATAGGTATATATACACACAAAAAAGAATTTGCTCTTGAACTAACGTAATCGCGATGTGACCATATGTAAGAGGAATTGTTACATTCATATTATTTATATTTACGTATACCGTTTCATTCTAAGAAGTAGGCTGCCGACTCCGCCGGGGAGACGACGGAAAAATAAGAGGAAATTCTCCAAGAGCAAATTAGAGGCCGGAGCTCGTAATAAGAGTGGACCAGGAAGGCCCTGATAACAGGGGCCCACATTGTTGTATTATTTTTTCATCTTCCCGAGGCCGAATGCTTGATATTTCGCGTTCCTTTTCGTTCCCAGTGCCACGAAATATGCCCGGCGATGCTTACCAAAATTAGAATGCGATGCCACGTTGCTTGTACGCGAATAATCCTTAATCGATCGTTATTTGGGTGTTATTACACTCACCGCTGAATAACCCAAGCCCTCCAAATGCTGAAGCAAGTTCAACGATCTATCTCGAGTGTTAGTCGCGAAGTTATTGAATGTAACTTTAGAACAAAAGACGTTCATATAATTAGTTATATCGAAGAGGCCGTAGCTCATCGGTCACATTAATTTCCCAGCAATTATTAAATACGAGCATTTCGACAATTAATTGGTGCAAAAAGAGCCGGGGCGCCGGTATGGAATCGCAGCGGAATCGCGGCGGGATCGCAGTAAATCACCGCGCACAATGCCGGCAGGTGGCGTCGGCGTCGGCGATAATGCTCGCGTTTAATTACGCGGAATAATTAGTGAACGGAATATTTTCCGGGCCCTAACTATCTCCACCGTCTTCCGGCGATAACTAGGCGGTAATTGCGGATTAACCTCGCATTCAGAATTTAATAGGTGCTCGAATAGACGGCAGCCAGTCGAACCCCAATGACGCTATTTGTTTAGCGACGCCGAATTAATTGTTTACCGGAAAGCATTCCGCACTCGCTGTAATGTGTGCCGGAATTATTTGCTTATTAATTCGATATTCGAAGCGCGCTGTCAGCGTGTGCGTTGCGTGCCAACAGCGAGAAACGCCGCGGCGCAGACGCTATCCCACTGACACTCGGGAAAATTTATCGGAAACGACACGATGACAATGTAAACGTTTTTTAATATTGTAAAGTGAGCTCTATTGTAAAATTCCAATATTTTAAATTCATCGTCGCTGGGCTTTGTTTTTGGAGGAGCCAGCGCTGGCAATATTGCGGACGTCACGGCGACGCGGGCGCGGCACGTGCTAGCGATGTAATTCGCGCTTTATGGCACGTGAATAATTCCAAATCCCTCTGTAGGTGGGAACGCGTCGCCCCGACAACCTTTGAACTCTAATAGAAGGTACAAAAATAATAATATAAGCGCATTTGTCACCTGCGACTCTCGGAACTAGATGACGGGGAGGCTAGTTGAGCGTGAACTTTTGATATCGGCGCGAAATATTAATTTCTCGACGGCAATAAACGGCGAGGCGTGCGTAATGCCGGCAAATTAATCCGAGTGCCTTTAATATGAATTTTGTTGAACAGTTTAATTACGCGAGTGATTTTCCTCATGTTCGGATTTAATTTAGGGACACCTCGAATAATGATGTATTAAATTATTAAAAAATCTCTGGCTGCCTATAGTAATCAAATATGCCTGCTATGATTGCGTAGCAATTACCAATATTAGTTGTCGCGCCGCGCGCCAGATGTCGTTGGGGCGATCGTTTAAAAATCACTGCACATTGTTCAGTGCAACTAATTGCAGAGTCGCGAGGGTCGATGGACTCAGACTAAATCATTTTCTAATGGGGGAGCTTGATTAATTTTTATTTTGCCAAATATTATTGAGAGGGTACCTGTTGTTTATGTGGTTGTGAGTACTTGCGAAATACGCTTATTATTTTACGCGAATAATTATTTTTAATAAAATCGTTGAATTAATTTGAACCTTCAGTCATTTTTCCTGGAATTTTATACCGTTGATCAGACTCTTCATTAAAACAAGCGTTTTGCCAGCTGTAATTAATGCGCTTATCACTTATTCGAGGAAAATCAGTGGCAGCAGTAGGCATGGTGTGCCACAACAGGACCATTGTCATTTCAGTTTATTTCTATGTACCTATTCACCTTTTTTGTAACTACCTGTAATTCATTAACTTCCCATGTAATTAGGCTAGCTAACAGTTATGTATATACATACATACATAAATTACGTCTTTATGCCTTACGGGGTAGGCAGAGCAAGACCCAAAGGCCACTCTTAGCATGATTTTGAGCGAATAGATGGAGAGGGAAATCAAAGTGATGGGTTGCTAGCCGCATTCGCCTATAACATGATTCCTAAAATTTTCGCCTATTCTCTCAATAGGTGTTTACCATCTGCGCGGGAAAAGCAGCAGCTGGTAAATTCTATGTTATTTGTTTGCTCCCAGACAAGCATGGAAGGCTATAGTAGTTATGTATTCTAACCCATTATTATATTTTAAACTTTTCATAATATCTGACCCGCACCCGTTTTCAGACTTGTACAGTCAAGGGCATAAATATATGTGCGTTACCAAGACGTCAAAAACATCTATACACCTTTATACCACGACCAATAAGGTCGATGACACATACTTGTATATTTGACATGATGGCTGTATCGAATTTATGCCCTCGTCTGTACATGTACCTGTCGCCTATTCGAAAAAAAGGCAATCCCAACTAAGTGCTTAGTCCAGGCGGTGCCCACTCGTACTGCCATCAATTAATTGAATCCATTTCACAATCGATTTCAAGTTGGAAAACGATTAATTCTCATATGCAAGCACTAGTTAAAAGGTTAAACTGGCGGTGGCTGAATGCCGACAATGGGCGGGCCAATTGAATCAATGTCCTACTTCCTGCATCAGATTCATTTCCTTTTTACCAGCCGATGCTCATTTGTCATTGTACTTGTACCACCGAGCCGTTTAATTTGTTGATTGGTTTTCATTTAAACGTTTTAAATAAACAGCGCGCAACTATAAAAAATAGCAAATGGTGACTTCTGCGCCAATGTCACATTCATTCCTGCAATATGGCAAGAATTTTGAATGTCGAAGCTTAAGTTTAAGAACGACCAAAAAGACTAAAAGCGCTATGACTGTTTTCGTAATTTTGTTGATCAAGTGGCTAATGTGTTATTAAAAAATGTGTTACTAAGCAGATTCGAATGTTGCCCGTTGAACCAAATATTTATTGATTTCAGATAACCAAGGTAGGAGCTATTTTAAACAAACTAATTTGGTGAGATTTTGCGGCTAATGGTCATCACTACATAGTATTAAACAAAGCTTTCCGCTGTCCGTCTGTCCCTATGTATGCTTAGATCTCTAAAATTGCGCAACGGATTTCAGTAGAGAAACACTGATTGCACCCGTGCAAAGTTGGGGCGGGTCGCTAGTTAGGTATAAATTTGGACATGTACTATGTAAAATTCGTAATTAAAAAAATTTAAATTATTATTTGCGAATTGGCCGCCAACGGCTCTTTTACATGTATTTTTGAAACTATCAGCGCATTCGGAAAGACCAACATTGCCAAGAAGAATACGCCGCAACAAACTCGGCAGAAAGTATTTTTTTTCATTTTTTTTGTAGTAAGGAAGTCCGATGTAATTTTATTTCAACATCAGAACTTCTTTATATAGGTAGGTACAAATAATTGAACTGGATGCCGTGTTTACTTTAGTTTAATACATCGTATGGCAAAGAAATTGTCTCTACTCTAGCAAAAATAATAAAACACACATTGTAAATAGCAATAACTTTCTTCAAACGCCTCTACTAAGGTCGGTTGCAAAGCTACAAATATTTTCTCATTTGTGCAACCCCTTACAGACAAACTTTGTATTCCAATATTTTTCGTATTTAGTACAGTTATGTATGATTGTCATTTTTAGTTTCTAAGTGAAGTAGATAGAAACTACCAAGATCCCAATTTTAGATATACGTCATTAAATGTAATTTTAACCGATTTCAAAAATAGAGGAGACTCTGTAGTGCAATGACCAGCAAAATTAACGGGTTATTTTCCTTGGAAAGTAGTACAAAAAGTGACTCGTCAATTTTGCTCGTCTGTATGTAAAATATCAACGATTCTACCCGATTTGGAAACATATTGAAATGTCCAGTTTGAGTTTAATGGAAAAAGAAAGTTTTTGTTTCCACAAATTTTGCGTTCGACAAACAAGCAATTTGCCTCACTTTTTCCCGCACTATTGTTTAACATTATCAATCTTGTTCCGCACGATACGGCATTGCGTACTAACCGGGATAATCTCGCGGGTGGGAATTCCCTCGCTTCCGCGCCATCGCCGTCCGAATGCTTTTTTAGCCAAAAAGCTTTATCACTTCCGTGGGGACATGGGCTACGGGTTACGGAGCTAGTTGTGTGAGCTGGAAGTGACGAAGAAACTAAAACCTCCCTCCGTACACTGTTAAGCTTTTTGTAACTTACTGATTTGTTGGTCATTTTGTTACCTAGACATTTGCTTTTCCAGGCATATTAAGTGGTTATGAATGTTTTTTTTATACCTGTAAAAGTATAATGTTTTCTTTGAAGCATATGCATCGTTATAACAAACAAGAAAAAGGAATAGGTAGCTACATTACCTAAGTAATTAACTTCATAACTTGGTATCCTACAGCGACACAAAGAAAACGCTCTTAATGTTTGTCATGTGCATTTGTTTTTTTACTTCTGTGCAATGAAGTGTTTGCATACATACAAACGTCATTAAATTAGAACTTCCTGAAAATACAAACCCAAGACCAGTGCTTATTAATTTGCGATACGACCTATTTTAATTTATACCTACTTCGAAATTCGAATTTCGAAATTCGTATCATACCTACTCCCTCTCACTCTGAGATCTATTACTAGTGAGAGCGGAATGGCACGAAACGAATTTCGGAGTGGTTCGTAACCGCGCTCAGTCCTGCCCACAAACCGCGTCCTTCCCCCTTCCAGTATGCACCACCTTCTAACTCCTCGCCAACGTCCAACGAGCAACGGTGCAGAATGCAGGCACTGGATCACTTTTATGGCCGGATGCCGTAAAATAAATGTCGTGGTCCATCGCTGGCCCCAGCTAATGATATCCTACGGACTGTAAACATAGTTGAGATGGAGGGAGATGCGGTGGCAGTAAAACATTGACGGCTTGTTCCTTGTTTACTCGTGTTTTTGATGTAGATTCGGGATTCAGGAGAGCAAGGGTGGTTATGACCAAGCGTTTTTATAAATGTAGAGTTTGCTAGAGAGTTTATACTTAGGTGATAAAAGTTAAAACGTCTCTTACCAGGAATAGGATTGGAGCAGCAATCAAAATTAAACATGTACTTTTGCTTTTATTTGGATAAATATTGTAACGTTTGCCTAACAGATATAGCTCTGCAGCAATAAAGTCACCTATTGCTTACCATGTAAATTTTCTCCATGTGCATTTTTTGTCAATTGTGGTTATTACATGGCGTTCGATAAAAAGTCATCAATACATAGTATAAAACTGTCTGTCTGTCCCTATGTATGCTTAGACCTTTAACACTACGCAACGGATTTTGCCGCAGTTTGATAATTCTACGCAGACGAAGTCGCGGGCAGAAGCTAGTTGTATTACACGTCTTAGCCCTCTAGGTTAGCAATATATAGTCAATCCTCTGATGATGCGGGTGTCTATGTCTATGCTCACTACCATCAGATGACCCACTTTTGTTTGATACCAACTAGGCCGCAAACTATCTAACTTTGATTTTCAATAATTTCGTTAGCTTTTTTTAAAGGCGAAACATAATTAAGAAATATTGATTGTTTCATTCTATGCTATACCACCATCGAACTCTTAATATTCAGAATCCATTTTTGCCGATAACTTTTTTTTTATATGAATAGGAAGGCAAACGAGCAAGTGGGTCACCTGATGGTAAGTGATCCACTGCCCATAGACACCCGCAACCCCGGAGGGATTGCAGATGCGTTGCCAACCTAGAGGACTAAGATGAAATGCCTCTTGTGCCCGTAATTTCCCCGGCTGTCTTACTCTCCACACCGGAACACAGCAGTGCAAGCACTGCTACTTAGCGGCAGGATTAGCGAGTAAGATGGTGGTAGCGATCCGGACGGACCTTGCACAAGGCCCTACCACCCGCAAAACTACACAACGATGGAGATAATTAAAACATTAACTTAAACAACTGAAGAAGGACCGGTAAATGACATGCCGAGCTCCATTACGGATCGTGGCCCCGTCTAAACAAACTGTATGCGTCGGTTTTGAATACACAAATCAGAGGCAGCATACGTCGCCTTATCGAGGGTTATTTACGCGCCGCGACCGGCTATCGCAATATATTACCGATTTCCGTCGGCCGCGGCCGAGTAATACGCATCCGGAACGCCCCCGGACCGCCCCGTACGCAGTCCGGACAGGACGGTAAGAAAATTTACGCGCATCCTTGCATAAGCCTTGGTCACACTCACCGAGAGCGAGGCCCCATTGGTGCGATGCGTTGCGTCGCGTCGCAACGCAACGCATTAAGACAAGATAAGATAATTTATTACAAAAATAACTTAATAATGTGCCTGAACTAGGAAATCCTGTATCAGGCTATAAGAGCTAAAAAATGGCTTTTAAATAAATAAACAATCACAAGGTAAAAAGAAGTAAATAGATTTCGTTAACAACAGCATAAACATTAAAATTATAATATGCTACCTTTCAACTAATAATCATTTCTCTGAAGTGTTTCCAGCAGAATTTTCTTGCATTACAATTATAATCCGTAGAAGATGCTCTGGAGATGTTCTAAAGATGCTTTCAATACGTTGATCTATTGCGATAATGCGACGCAACGCAACGCAATGCGCCAGTGGACAGTGGGGGGCCCCACTAAACGGGCGACACAGTGTTCACGCAAGTAACTAGGTAAAACGGCTGCTGTCTCGCCGCGACGAAAGTTAGTATCAATATCTAAAGATAACAACTTTTGTTCATAAACCACATTTTTCTTCCTGGAGTGTAAAAAAAACAATAAATCAGTAAAAGAATATTATTTTCATTCGTGCTGGAGTCTCAAATTATGTATGGCATATTTCAGGAATGTCATTTTTCACTGGATACGCATTAAGCATCCGGAAGTCGATGGGACCCTAAATAAGTACATTCCACGGTCAATCGACTATGAATGAATGACCCTTACGTAACTGGTAGAGAACAAACCCAAACGATTTTAGAAATACCTAATATGAGTTAGGTACTCACTGTAGGACGTTCCGTGTTACTTATAATTAAAATTTATCTAATTGCAGATTGTTGCCATTTTATACGACATACGACCATTAACTTTGCTAGGAATAATTGCAACTAATACCTTTCTTAAAAAATCTATATCTATGTAGGAAAATATATTGCAATCACGTTCACAATTCCTTTTTAACAAACAGTATAATATCAGCCTAATACTTACTGATTAAAAATAAATAATATAAAATTCATGTCAATATAATATGTTCATATAGAATCGCAGCCGCCCGTATCTCTCGCGAGGACAGCGATTTGTAATCATCGTCTAGTGGAAAAAAAAGAAACACTTACCGACTATGAGGCCACTTTATCTAACGTGCGGAAGCTCGCGGTCACATTCAACATAGTAGTAAAAAGAGTTCTACCCTCATCCTACACCGTTTGACAAAAAAATAGAGCAAGCAATAGGTAGGTACGGAATTTTCATGCATCTCTACATACATACATAAATCACGTCTTTATCCCTTACGGGGTAGACAGAGCCTAAGGTAACAATACCTTAAGGCCACGTTTAGCACGAATGGGTTGCTAGCCGCATCGCCTATAACATGGTTCCTACGCCCATTGCCTCAATGGGTTTTTTCTTTACTCACAGACCAGCACGGAAGTTACTACTGTAAGAGTCAATCAGGAATCAGGATGTGAGCGACAGAGCCAATGTGTACATGAACTAGAACTGAGGTGGACTTTGAAAATAATACCTCAAAATCTGTGTTTGTGACGTCACGGCGCGAGCGTGACCGCGTCACCTGACAGCAAATTTCCGCCTCGCGATTAATCATTCCTTCGTCGACGTCTCCTTTTGTCTGTCTATCTGTTAGCGGCGAAAGATTGAAAAACCCCGCCTAATGAATGACTGAAATAATAACGGTGTTTTGGATAAAGATTATCCCGAATCTAAAATCATTCTGCGGTCGATGTGTGACCAAAACTTCTTATTTACTACGCTACGAGTGGTGTAACGTAGGTGTATAATAGCTGTCAGATATAGCTATAAATTTAAAATACAATAATAGATTGCAATGCATGAGAAACAGTCAGAGTGACGCGTATGTTACGGTTAGGGCTTGATAGATAGATAAGACCTTTTTCTTACCAGACTGTGGACTTGAGCCCTAGTGACATTCTTTAAAGAATAACACTTAGCATATTTTTTGCTTTTAAACGTCTTAGTAATTTTGAGTAGTACAGGTAATCATTTTTAAATTACCAAAATACAAATCCTTTTTTTTTCATTGTTGATTATAATCATCAAGCTTTAAGATCGTCTTTTTTTATTTATTTTTGTTAGTTTTACAAGAAACGAATGAGGCTTGAATTAAGTACACTTGTTCAGACTTGAAAGACAACATATTCTCGTAGCAGTATTTTGAATTTACTTAGACATTAATGCCATAGGCACTCTTCAATATAACAAAATGTTTCAAAAGCTGTAGTCTAATTTGGCGAGCGCGGGGCTAGTACGTGGCTTTGAGAGCACTCGACAACTCCTAATTGCCTTATTGATTGGCTACACGCCGTAAATAGTGGACAGTGCTTGGCCGGTACCGGAGAAAGGGTAAAGGGATCGTGTTTTTCAACTGAAACAAGCATAGGTCGGCAAATTGGCTTTACAAATTATTGGACAGACAGTAGATACTTCAATGCTGACGAGTATTTATATCCAACAGAGTAGAAAATAGGCCGCCAAGGGCTCTTTTACATGGCTTTTTTAAAACTACCAGCGCATTCGGAAATACAATCATTGCTGGGAAGAATGCGCCACAAGAAACTTCGCAGAATGTACATACATAAATACATACATCACGTCTTTATCCCTTACGGGGTAGACACAGCCTAAGGTAACAAAACTTTACGGCCACTTTTACTATGATTAAGGGCGTATAGCTGGAAAGGAAAATCATAATAGTGATGGGTTGCTAGCTGCACCGCCTATAACATGATTCCTAAGACTTTCGCCCGTTCCCTCGATGGGCTTTTACCATGTGCGCGGGAAGAAAAGCAACTGGTAAATTCTATGTTTTTTCTTTACTCCCAGACCAGCATGGAAGAAAGTAGTTAGAAAGAAATTACAAAAAATCTGCAGCGATTGCTGTAATCTACCTCACCGGTTCAAACAAGTAGCCAGGCCAACAGGTCATTAAAGTTGGCCAAGCAGTAGAAAGATCGATAACGATGTAAATGTTTAGAGACATAGGAGTGATAACTTAAGCATCTTTTTCCCCGGGAGTTTAGCCATTAATAGCGACATAGGATTGCTTAGCTTGCGGCTAACTCGCACCAGCTATGCCATCATTTATTTGGAGTAACAATGTGAACTCAACCGTCATTCTTATTTAGTCTTTACGATGGCTTTCTTGAGGGAATACTGTGGTGGTTCCCCTTGCCATTCTGACTACAGTTCTGGAGTTCAAAGTTCGTATGTGGCAATAGAGAGTGCTGCTGTCCACTCTCTCAAAACCCTCAGTACCTAATCAATGACACGAGAAGAGATGGATCCTATTCTCAAACCGGGCACGTAACGATCTCTCGACGTAATGTAAGGCATATTTGATATAACATGGAACTATTTATTTATTTACGTGTGACTTACTATTACGATGCGTGGGGCTTTATTACACAGACAATTATGAGAAAAATTGACGACCATAATTAAAAAAATCCTGAAAAACACTGGGTGTTCAGTCACACTAACCTGCTGAAATATACCGGATCAAATTTGAAACACAGTGTACTCAGGCCAAAGACGTAACGGTCCAATAACAAAAAGACTTGCCGGCTACCCTGGGATGATTGATACCACAGGATAGCAACGCTCGCTAGAGCTACAAAAAAACTCGCTTCCTAATGATAGGCTTTTAAAACGATGCGATACTCGTCACCTCGGGCTAATGGCGTCGATATGTTACTCCATTCTGGCCGCGTCTGCGCCGCGGTATCTAATTAATTATGGTAATTAAACAGCGTGGCTTGATGTGCGCTAAAGCTGTGCACACAACGGTGCGCCGTGAACAGCTGCAGTTGGTTTTCTGGATTATAGTTTTAATTCCTTATCAATCATTGCACTATTGCACGGATTCCATACCCAATAATTGCGGGCATCTGAGGGTCGGAGACCTGGTGACCTGACACACAGGACTTCCCTAGTTCGGGCACCAGTCTCCTCCATACAGGTCAGATAGTTTGGTTAAGCTTTTAAACTGTTTTAAATATAACTTGCAATGTACTTGGTGGTGGAGAAAGTCAATAAATGATTATAATTATTATTATAGTCTTTTACAGGCTTTATATTAACTTGCACATGTATGAGAGTATGTTTGTCCGGATGGAATCTTGCGACTCAATTTTGAAGCAGATATCTTCATCCGAACGAGCTGAAATTTTGCATACTTGTGTAAGTCAGATATCAGTCAATAATCTGGTAGTAAAATTCGGGTGGTCTAGCCAGGAGCGTCTCCACAGGAGGGAACTCTTCAACGGTTGGTCCGATTGACTTGAAATTTGGTTCACATATGTTGGACAGATAACAATGCAAGTACATCCAATAACAAGCATAGTCAGCATAAAAGCTTGTATCTAAAATTACATTTTTAGGTTAGGTTATGTTTGATATATCCACGCCATTGTTGTCGAATAGACAATAATATCTACTAATGTGTAAATAGGTATGACATTATGCTGAGTGGGGCCCATTTTACACCATATCGGTACTATTCCTAAGTATATTGTATTTCTTCCTATTATAATTGTACGTGTATCGAATGTGTGTAAATAAATGTTTCTCTCTCTCTCTCTCTCTCACACACATATGCACTACCTACCTATCAGGCTCCTATTTCACTATCTCGTTGTACCTGGGAAATTCCATAAATGTACCGCTCAGAAATGACGGCATAGCGCTCAGAGTTATTTTATGATATGGTAACAGCCTTCTAAGCTTCATTCACGCTGGTTCATTTCACATGTTTTTTTTCCATGGGCTTAGTTTATAATGTAGACGAGTGAAAATTAAGTTTTTTTTTAAATACTGCATTTTCAGCCTAAACCATCATTTGTTTTTACATTACTGTGATCAAAGCCTTACGGCCGCGCCAACCAGCTAACCTAGCACGTGTGCCATTTTCGTTTGTCATTCAGCGCCTCTCTTTCTGACTAGATTCGTCGGAAAGCGATGCAGAGCGATAAACCAGTATACACGCACCATGCTAGCAGAAACAGTAAAACCCACACCATTTTATCCAGTGTATTTGTATAGTTCGGTGTCAGATGACACCAATAAACTGTTAAAGAGCAGGGATGACTATTTGATGTGACATTTTAGGAATACTAACACATCGGTAGTTTTGTACTCATTTCAGAATACACTTCGTATAAAAATTGGTATATCGAATTGTCAACACTTTTTTTTTCACTCAGTCTTTTGTATTAATCGACAGTCATTTTCAAGTGAGACACACGGGAATCAGCTGTGCAATTATGATACTTAACGAAGCAATAACTGTTCTAACCTATACCATACCTTTACTTAAGTACAGGTAATCTCTAATAACATCCATACTTCCATGCTGGTCTGGGAGTAAAGAAAAAACATAGAATGTACCAGTTGCTTCTCCCGCGCAGATGGTAAACGCCCATCGAGGGAATGGGCATAGGAATCATGTTATAGGCGATGCGGCTAGCAACCCATCACTATTTTGATTTCCCTTTCCACCTATACGTCCATTGCACAATCATGCTAAACGTGGCCTTCAGGTCTTGTTACACTAGGCTCTGTCTACCCCGTAAGGGATAAAGACGTGAGTTATGTATGTATGTAATCTCTAATAAAAGTCCCTTGGATGGTAAATAAAGCAGAAAGTTAAAGGTAAATAATGAAAGTTAAAGTACTACCTAGGAACACTTACATAGAGGTACGCCGTGTGTTTCCCCGCCATGCGCAAAGTGAGACGTCGCAGAGCACAAGCGGTAAGGCACATAAGTTTTTGTCGCAATATGTTTGAGCCCAGTTCACATCATGCAAGTAATTTCGTGCAACTAACATTACACTGCGGCGTTTGATTGATCACTTATAAGCCGTTAGCTCATTAGCCGCGCAATGTAATGCTACTTGCACAATGTAGTGTAGGTATTTGCTTTTCGAACGCATTCGGGTTAAGAACTATGAGAACAGATTGTTGCCATTGCGTGCCGCTAGTGGCGCTGGTAACTAGCCCATAGGAATTGGGTTTTTAAGGAGAACGCGTTCGAGACGTTGTTTTGGAGGCCAAGAAGTTTCACTTTTTACGCAGTGAACTAGTCAAGAAAATTGTTATTGATAACTCGTTAAAAGCAAATTTTGTTGAGATGACAAAAACTTTCGTATATGCAAATTTTTAATTGAAAGTTGTCATTTAATTATGAGATGGGGTTGCAGAATTCCTTGTTTTTAATACATCCTTTTTACTTTTGTTACTAGAACCGTCAACCATGGGGGTTGCTTCGAAATTCGATTTTTAAAGTTCATATCATACCGTCCTTTTCACTCTCAGATTAATAACAACTGGTGTGAGGGGAACGTCACAAAACGCACTTCGTAAATCGAATTTTAGAGTATAAGACTTGCATAGTGTGGTGTCCACGGTCCAACCCGCGCCATCTCCCAACTTGTGCCTTAACACATTCTTGACGAAGAGTGATGCTTTCGGCGGCCGCGCGAGTAGGTAAGGCTTTGTTCGAGTGATTAAGTGCCTCGGAACGGCGTTCCTAAACCCTTCAGCTAATGAGTCGAGAGCCAGTATTAATCATGGGATGACGAACCGGCGGACGCTCGTGGGTGGTTGTCATTGTGGTTTTAAAGTTAGGAATAAGTCCGGGACGGTAATGATCAGTGCGCTCTGGCTACCAGTCATCGCTGAGCAAGGTCTGTTCCGTTTGGTTGTATTTGCACTGGGGGCCGATTTCGAAATCACGTCACTCAAAAGTACCACTTGGTGGTAAATCTGTTCATTGCTACAAAACTACAGCTCGAATCAATTGTTCGACTAGTTAACTAGATAGTTGGAGCGGTAATTTTCTACTAATCTACTCGCATTTAAAATTTCGAGTGGCATTTTCACGTGTGCTTTCAAAAATCGGGCCCCTGGTCCACTGAAAACGGATGTAATATTTATTGTAACCGGCAGAGAAATACCAGCAGGTACATTATAGGCACTTACATATAAATTCTTACAAGGATAAAGATATGAAAAGACTCAAATGAAGCTATAAACACCTGTTTGTTACTACAATGTGAGTAGAAATAATGCCAAAGTATATGCAAATATTCAAAGTGAACGCTTACCTCGATCACGAACAGGATCAGAATCAAATCGTCATTAGTTCACGTCTTGAGACTATAATAAATAACTTCAGTAAAGTACGCTTTCAATGACAGCAGACGTGATGGCCGCCTCGACACGCGGATGACTGATCCGTCGCGCAAACTAATGTTCTTTTTTAAACTTTTTATTTTTTAAACCTCACAAAAGCCTAAGACCCGTGAGTTATGCCGACTTGTAGTTTTTAATATACATCTCGGATTAAAAATTTATACATTTTTATTCCTTTTCGTCGCGCATACGTACGTGACGGCATGCGACATTAAAATGACAAATTGGCTAATTATTCTTAATCCGGCTGAATGCTTTGATTGTGAGTATTTTATGGAGTGATGTGCCATCAAGTCGACATGTCGCTAGCTCTCATTGTGCTCGAATGGTGATTTGCGATAATTTACGTGTCAAGTTCATTGTCATTGGGAAGAGGTTCATCGCATTCCAGCGGTCTTTATTCAGCTTGAGGCTTAATTAGCTTGATTAAGGTCTAATTACGGTGATACTTGTGAAAACTGGAGCTCCGGGGTTGAATGGACGTGAATGGGAGCGCAGGGGAAAAATCCGTGAATGTTTCGACGGCAGCGCGTATTTTGTGCATTATTGTGGGAATAACGAGCATTACCCGTTTAGCCTGCTACGGATGCGCTATTTTTCGTCGGCAACTGGGGTGAGCCGCGAGAACGAACGGAACAGCGTCATATTTTATGCATAACTGGGCTAAGGTTTTCTTTAATTTGTATTTAATACACACTTTAATAGATACTAGAACTTTTCAAGACTTAGAGAGAATAGGCCGTGAAGCAGTGAATTACACTTTAGACTTCATCTACTCTTTCTAATACGTAGGGTAACGGTCTAATCGATGGTCAGTCTATAATAAAAAAATACGCGGCAACGATTAAACAGTTTCATACATACATAAATCCCTGAAAGATCACGTTTAGCATGATTGTGGGCGTATGGATGGAAAGGGGAATCAAAATAGTGATGGGTTGCAAGCAACATGATTCCTAAGATTTTCGCCCATTCCCTCGATAAGCTTTTACTATCTGCACGGGAAGAGAAGCAACTGGTACATTCTATGTGTTTTCTTTGCTCCCAGATCAGCATAGAAATAGAGCAACAAACAATTTCATATTTTTCACAATGTTAAAAATTGCTAGTGTGTGTTGCAGTTATGCAGGAGATTGAAATATAGTTGAAAGTATTTCTTTTAAGTTTACTTATATCCTTTAGCGGCAATTCAAAGGGTCAACCTTTAACAATACTCTTCTTTATTACAAGTCAAATATCAAAACTAATAGATCCTCGCACAATGGACAGGTACAGCCGTCGCAGCGTCTCGGAGGCAGACGGAAACTCGGCGACTACGAAAATTTACTTTACTCGTTCAGCGTCGAATATTGTCGAAATGAGTTGATCCAAAACCCACAATGCTGTGTTCGCAATAAGGATCATTTTAGAACTGAGTTATATGGAAAGATACGAGGGTTAGGAAGTAACCAGTCGGGATAGCGGCTAAGAAAGGAAATAGAGCCGGTGCGTTTGCCTAACGACGCCCTAATGAGATTGACCTACGTTATAACAATTCAAGGTATTTTCATGTGAATGGAAACAATATTGAGCTTGTATATAGGTGTATATATAGGCTTGTTAAAACACCGCAAGAGCCTTTAGTGATAACAATTAACAGTCTTAAACATTTCAGAACCGAAAATACACATTTCGAAAATTAATACTTTTACATTACCTTGGAATCCTTGCATAGGTACCTACATATTCGATTTTGTTTTGCACTTCCCATTAGTAAAATCATTGTAACAGCGGAACCTTACTTATAACCATATAATCCAGGATTCTATAAAGTGGGGTCCATGAGCCCCTTAGGGGTTCGTAAGATGTGGATTCGGAACACAGTGAACCTATATTTACTTAGATATTTTTTAACAACGCTTTGTTTTCTTTTGGTACAAAGCTTAGACAAGCTGTCCTGACTTTTTGACATAGACTTTTAGAAAGTGGTCTGTGATCGCAAAAAGTTTAAAAAACACTGCTATAATTGTTGTAACTCAACGTACCTATGTCATGACAAGCGCCGATTTTGAGTTCAATATTCAGGAGATAGTCTAGATATCTACAGGGGTTCTCTTAAGCCTCAATAATCTCGGAGACGGCATAGATTGCAATTTTGTCACAGAAACTGTTTGCGGGACGTAGACCTTTCATCAGTATTCAGCCAGGCAGAACAAAGCATTGTTCCTGGATCTCCGCATCTCCTCTCAAACCTAGCGCGCCCAATACCACGCATATGCACAAACGGTCAATCAAAATCATCAATGTAACAAGCACTGGGCAGCGTACTATATACTGCTATATATGTATACTTATGTAGTGCCCTTTGTGTTATTGACCGTTGTAGGCACTTGTGTTGTATAATTAGCGTGGAGCAATTAATTAATAGGTAATGTACATGTGTGAATTTATGCCCGTCTCTGGTTATAGCCGTCTTAACTATTGTTAGGCACGGGCCAATATCCGAGCTATGGGCTCTTTGTTACCCAGGCCGATTAATTCATGTACTTAAATATCCGTTAGGATTGGACTTGGATATTATTGCTGTTTAAATTCACTGTCAATTACAAATTGAATACCTAATGCTACCTTTTTCTTGAAGATTTGCGTATTCTGTGTCTTATTTTTTGTATTGGGCGTTAGAATATTAAGCTCAGATTAAGGTTTCTTTATCACTGAAGTTACTAGACGATTGGAAAACGGGTCTTAGTCCCGGCAAACACGGTCCAATAAAGTAAGTTAATAATATTAAAAAAAGTATCTCTGTTGACGGCACCTGAATGTTGAATTGTTATAGGACCTCAGAAATGTACGAATTTTTTCAAGAGTTGGTTTGTGTTACATAGATAGGTACAGTCGAACCATTTTTAATCCTGAATCACCGCAGAACGTTCTCACAGTAAACGTCATTTAATTTTCCTTGTAAATTCAATGTAACGTCACTATGACATTTACTGTGAGAGGGTTCCACAGTGGGTCAGGAATTAATTTGTTCTATGGTACAGGTGAAGATTCTAAGGGTGTTAAAAATCCTACTTGTTATAAGCCGATGCTGACATTCCAACTTGGTAGAATAGAGCAGGCGACACCCAAACAACGATTTCCAGGTTATATTGGCTCAATAGGTCAATGGTACAAGGAGTTTAGCGAAACACACTTTTGTGGCTGAATGGGACGCGGGCCATTGTCACGGACAAAGAAACTTATGCGCGATTGAATCGTTTGGATGCGACTTGTTGGATCGAAATTGAGAGTTGAGTCGTGTGTAGGAGCTGCAAGATGTTTTGAGGTAAAGTAAATATCAATTAGATAATTTAGCTCAATTGGCAAACCCTAAGTTCTGCCAATTCGTTGCATTACGAGTAGGTACAGGTCATAAACCTTGTATAAAGTAATAATCTTAACTTGTATATAGTACTAGTTTCTGCCCGCGACTTTGTTCGCGTAAAATTAGACTTAAAAACTGATGTTGATAGTATGTTCAGCAATAACTATTTACGTCCCGACTCTAGGCAACTACGACCATTGACAGTTCATCGCCATCCCGCAGGAACTATGCAATTTTCTGGGATAAGAAGTAGCCTATGTTTTAGTTTAGGGTACCAGCTATCTTTAAAGTAACTTACCAGCAAGTCCCACACACACAAATCACGTCTTCATCCCTTACGGGGTAGACAGAGCCTAAGGTAACAGGTACCTACAGGCCACATTTAGCAAGATTGTGGGCGTATAGGTGGAAAATGGAATCAAAATAGTGATGGGTTGCTAGCCTCGTCGCCTTTAACATGATTCCTATTATAATCGCCCATTCCCTTGATGGGCTTTTACCATCTGCGCGGGTAGGGAAGCGACTGGTACATTCTATGTTTTTTCTTTGCTCCCAGACCAGCATGGAAGTAAGTCCCACCAAATACTTTAATGGTGTTGTAGATGCTATCATTTTCGTGTTTGTTTTGGATCAAGATTCTATACACCGGGATCGATGTTTATCCACAATACAAACAAACCTAACTTAAAAGACCTCCAGGTAACTTCCCAACTGCGTCAACATATGGCAGATGCCAAGTTACCATTACCTGCACAATGTTTTCGATAAAATAATAAATAAATAAATATCTTGGGACAAATTACACCAATTGACCCAGCCCCAAACTAAGTAAAGCTTGTACTATGGGTACTAGGCAACGGATAAACATACTTATATAATGTAGATAAATACATACTTAAATACATACAACACCCATGACTCGGGCACAAGCATTCGTATTCATCATACAACTGTCTGCCCCTGCCGGGATTCGAACCCAGGAGCTCTAGCTTCATAGTCAGGGTCACTAACCACTAGGCTATCCGGTCGTCATAAACGCTGCAACTATCCTCACCAAAAACACAAGGGACTTATATCAGGAATATTCCAGTAAAGGTTCCCAGAGTCAACGTTTGCCGAGACACGCTGGTTGTCCGAACAAAAGGCAGCTTCCCTCAAAACCACTTAACGTGGGGCTGACAGGTTAGTTCAATCACTATTATACACCCCGGGAGCAATTGGAGCTTATTTTTTTCCAATATATATTTTTTTCTCGTTGACTTGGACCGTGAATCGGAGAGCAATTTCTGTGGGAGCTTCTCACGGTGGTAATAAACACGAATCTTACGGCAAGAGCTAAATGGGTAAGAGGTACACCACAGCAGACACGGTGCATTGAAATGTTTGGTCGATTTGTTGCTAAATCATATGCACAGATTATGTTTTCTTATACATCTATGCAAGCTTAGCCTATACTACAAGCCTAAGTACATTAACCAGGCTTTTTGGATTTTCAACTTTTCGTCAATCAGCTTTTAAATTACAAACAACAGAGTGCTTTCATGGAAACGTTTTGTTTTTGGTCACATAAATAAACGAGTGAAAAGCGTGAATCGGTTACGCAATAAACCGGTCACATAACATTGCCAGTTTGGATCCAGAAATATAAACCCGAAATCTGGAAACAAAAGACGTGGTAATAAAAATAGCTGAACAAGGTTAAGGTATAAAACGCAACCGTTATGAAACCGGCGACGTCACGGGCGGCTAATCGATCGCCAGAACAATGCCACGTAATAGAGAGAGGGGGGGGGGGGTCCCGCGGGAGGGGGGACTCGCAGTCCAAATATTTACCCCGGCATATGTTTGGTTTCTTTTCCTTGCCTCATATATTTTTACTTTGATCGCGTAATGGGGCCCGGAGGCGGCCCCGATTTGTCCGAGATTAATTTCGTCCTCCCGGACGCTGCAACAATCGCCCGGAATAAAATAAATTGTTTACCGAACGAGACCCGACTCTATAAATATCGAGTTCATTATTTTTAATGCTTCATTGTTGAGTGCGGGTCGAGTGGGGCTGAAAAATTGTTGCTTAACACGATTATTGCTTATGCTTACTCGATTCGATTTACTTAATTTGTCTCGACGCCGTGAGTCGAGTGTTACTGCTGGCGAAATCGAATTAAATTGCCGCTCGACATGTGAACATAATATTTGCAATCACTACAATATTTAAACAAAAAAATCACATAATAACTGAAATTATGAATTTCAATCTCTTGTTTTTTTCGTTCACGACACGTTTGTAAAAAAATTGCAATGAGAAGCTAAAACATGTCAAAGAACACAATCGGCTCAAGGCGAAATAATCTCGGGAATTTCTTGACAATGTCCCTCGGAGCTGGTTAAGCGTGGGCACTGCACGAGGGGCGAGTGCACACTTGAATTGCACGTTTAATGAATTGCATTAATATTGCATTAACGGGTAACTAGCCCCACAGTAAACAATCATTAGGGAACGAATCGGGAACGCCAAGCTGTTTGGGACCGAGATTTGTTTGCGAATACAAATTGTCATTAAGGAGTTTGACCTTTTCACTCGGCGCATAGGTACTCGTGTTTGTTGCAATTTTCGATTTCCATTCTGGAGTGTCTAGTTTGTATCGTTGTGAGACGGGAAATAGGTTGTTTTTGTTGAACGTGTTGTATGGCACAAAGTACACGTAGAAAATATATTGTTGAATTTGATTGAAAGAATTTGCTGTTATGATTGTTGCTGGCTATTTTACATAGGATTAATATTAACTAACACATTTAGGACAGTGTATCGAGACACATGCCAAAATAATTTGACTTTAAACTTTAACCCTTACGGGGTAGACAGAGCCTAAGGTAACAAGACCTAAATGCCATGACTGTGGGCGCATAGGTGAAAAGGGGTATTAAATATAGTGATGGGTCGCTAGCACATCGCCTATAAAATAATTCCTAAGATTTTCGTCCATTCCCTCAATGCAGTTTTAATGTTATCAATTAAACTATTCTATATTCCTTAATTGCATCTAGTCTCATTTTCTCTAATTCAACTATACCATACGTCTGTAGTATAAATCGACTGGCTTATACGAGTCATTGTCATGTCTCTTTGGCTCTTTAGCACCATTCAGTTAAAATTCCAATTATAAACAAATGCCAGCGCAATACGTCCACTATGCGGCCAGGTTGTTCGTCGAACTAATGCCACCCGTCGCAACCGGAAAATTGGACATCGCCGTCTACCCAATCATACGCGACGCTCCACGCAGATTAGCACGCTCGACCACTGCCCAGCCGCCTCGGACTACAAAACCGTCCAACACACAAAATTCACGGCGACCCGTTATCCATCGAACCTTAAACACTAGCCCGCGCCACTCTAAAGCGCACAAGAGCAACAATGTACATCGAATATCGGCAGTCACTGAGTTCGCGTATGAAACTATACACAACATTCTGTCCCTGTCTGCGCTGAAATGATATTAGTGAGTATCGACGTATTCTGTCTTTCAATCAGCACACGGAAGTAAATTCGACAGGCTCGGTTTATATTTCAGGGGATGTTGATAGATCTGCCATTTGCCACATTGCATTGGTAACATATTTATCCTTTTCCAAAATTTACTCCAAATCCTTCACAGTTCACTCTGCTAGGCTGTGGAACCGGTTACCGACCTCCATCATGCTTTCTCCCTCCGAGGCATCGTTTAAGGAGGGCTTGAGGAAGATGTGGCTCACATCATCTCCTTAAATATTGTATACTATAGCGTCTGCGCAGAATTTGCTTATCGCTATCCCGCGGGAACAATGCGATTTTCCGGGATAAAAACTAAATAAGTTCGCTTTTGTGCATTTTTAATTCATCAACATCATCATCATAATTATCCGCGGCGGTGATGGTGATGGTGACGTCCACTGATGGTTATTTTATCATAAGTATTATACAGTACCTAATGTTATGTGTGTATGTATGTATTATTTTATTTTATTTATTTAGCTATGTATTATATTTTTGTTGGTATTGTTGTTTTTATTATCCCTGCGTTTATCCTGTCTATTTGTTTCCGCCACCTACTTAAACTGTCTCCAACTTACTTTTCTTACTGGTTGTCTGGTAGAGATCGCTATTAAGCGATAAGAGCGCCTATTGTCTACTTTGTTCTTTGTTTCTGTATTGTTTTGTACTGATTTGTGGTGTTCAATAAAGAGTATTTGTATTGTATTGTTGTATTGTATATTCAATGTTGTTTTGGTGAACTGTGTCGGTTTTTTATTTTTTTGCAATAAAGCATTTACTTACTAATTATTTACCTGCGAGCTGTATCAAAAATGGGTTCATTATATTGATACACTAGCCGATATCACGTTTTGTTTCGTGCATTAGCTTATTGGCACAAACGGCACAGGTTGCTCCACATATTAAACTGGGGCTCATTAATCGATTTCACCAAACTGAAAGGAAGTCACCGACCGACTTTCGAACCGAAAAATATTAAGCAGCGGACGTGACACGGCAATCAGTCTCGCGTCGTCACATTCAAATTGTTGTTCTGCATTCTAATGTAGACAGATTTGAGGCCATTGACTCCCCTCGCCTCGCTAATGTTTGCGTAAATCTGTTCCTTTACATATGAAGTAAAACCAATATGAACTAATACAAACCGATATAGTTTAAAGGTGTGCTTAGAATTTCGCAAAGTGACGCCTGATTTAATAATTGGTAATCGCCGATTGAACCGATACTTGCATTTAATTGTTCAGGAATACTTACGTTAGTTCAGAAAGCACCTAGGCATCAGACGAGTACAACTATTCGAAAATTTCTGAATGTGATTTGAAAATAAAGGCTGAGTGGAGTAGGAGCAAAGTTAATAAACAAGTCGATGTGTTTTCACACATTATGTCCAGTCTGTTTTCGAAATTTAAGTGATTGGTTCCCTAGGCTTATTACCTAACTCGCTCGCAATCGCCATCGTGTTCATTTTGACAGTTCATGTATGGGCTGATAATTGGCATCGGAATCAGCTAGCTGTCACATTCATACAAGAACTGTCAAAATGAGCTCGATGGCGATTGCGAGCGAGTTAGGTAATAAGCCTACTGGTATGCGCTATAGACGATTTTCTTCGGAAGTTACTTAAAAGTAAGAAAAGTGAACACTAATTAAAAGAAATATATAAAAAAATAGCACATAGCCTCGTGGAAATCCTTGTGGAAAACCTATGTCCATCAGTGGAGGTTGATGAATTAAAAATGCAACTTAATTATCATAATTGTGAAATAGATGTCCGCTAAATTGATTGGTCGAAATCTGCACGTATAGGGGAGACCGAGGCGGGTTGAGACAGAGGCGAGTTGATACAAAGCCTTTTTCTCTGCACCTATGACAGTTAGCGAGGTCACAACTTCACAAAAACTGTGGAGTGTAGAAAGAGCAACGAATTAGCGAAGTTACCAGCCCGATAGACTGTCACAGTTCAGAGAAATCGGCATTGTATCAACTCGCCTCGGTCTCCCCTACGCTCCACCAACACAGTGGAAGTTGCACCATTACTGTAATCTACAGTTGCCAGTTTAAGATCTCAAGAAATTGTTATCGGAACGAACTAGTGAAAGTTCCAGAACGATTTCTGGCGCATAGTACCCAATTTCTGCGCGAGGTGCTGTACTCTGGTTTAGGTATTCTCATTCAGTATAAATTACAGCGACCGTCGGTTGTATTTACTCCATTACCCGGCGAGGCCGGGGCCCGTATCAACTATTTATAGTGTTTGAGGCGCTTCATAAATATGCAACGGTAGGCACCCGCCTTGCCGACACCAGCTATTCAGAGCGGGCTGAAAGAATGGCGCGAGGGACAGGCGCTGGCGGGTGGACATTGAAGAATAAGATTTTTGTTGAAAAACATATCCAATACAAGTTTTTTGATGTATCTAACGGTCTACATATATTATGTAGGTCCCAAGTTTCTAGTCAATCCGATCGCTCGAAGTGGGCCCAACTTGTAAATTTGTTTAAATTTAATATCAAATTATTGAGTTTTAGCTGTGACTGTTGGTTAGAGACGAGATCATTTAATCAAAATTGACACTCGTAGAGGATAGTTAATTTATTAGGTCAATTCAAGACAAACTACGAAAAAGCGTTTATTTAAATTAATATGGTCGTATATTACATACTACGTATCACACTCACAAACATAGCTAAGTCTCAATAATTTGACATTTATGGATACCTTAGAGTAGCGTGAAATACCTATTATGTTAATCCAGGTTGTAAGCCAGCTGTGTTTCTAATTTATTGATATCCGTTGCTCGGTTTCTGTTTGAAAGATCCTCGCCAACTTTCGTGTTGAATATATTAGGAGGATACTGAAACTGTCTGGAACATTCCCCGCTAGTCTTCCCTCGCTTGTCCCGCTACCTGGGCTCCACGGTTGGTTAGGTGCAACGCGCCGTGCGTTACCTCACTATGAACAGAAACTTCGCGATGTACTTTCCAGTGCATTTTTTAGTGTATCCCTTTTGTAGGCCTCGTTTGTTTTTCCAAACTGTACCTACGAGACAACGTTGTATGTACTCTGGATACATTTTCATTACGCCGAAACTAAATGAAGCAAGTTACTTAAGCTTGAAAGGGAGAAAGACGACTTGAAATGGGTGATGAAGCAAATAATGTTTGCTGGATTTTGTGCATTTTGCTAAGGTTAAAAAGAATGAAAGGATTAACAAACTTATTTTGTAAGCTATGCTTTGAATTTTTGAAGAATCTGGAATATAGAGTTTAAGTACCTACCTAATATTTATCATTCGATTTATAAAAAGTAAAGAAACATTACGCACTAATGGTTTAAACGATCTAGCTGTGGAAATACTAACCAATTTTCACTAAAAAAAGGACAATATATTTTATTATGAAGTTTGTTTATTACTTATTTTCTAAATGCTGTTTCTTTTTTTTTCAGATTTTGGATTGTAACTGACTTCAATTGACAAAAAAGGTGAGTGTCGGTCACCAACAACTTTACATAAACCCACAAAATGGCCGCCAGTTGTTTTCCTCGTTTGCTTTTTGTTATGTAGCGTATCATGATCAAAATTTTTATTGTACTTTATTTGTATGAATAATCATTTAACGCTATCACGATCGCTTGACTCCATTTATGAAGTAGCCTAAATGAATAATTAAAAACTTTTGCTCGTTTCAGGTATCTTAAGCTTTTAGATTATATTCTTTAAAGTATGCGAAAATATAGAGGAGTATTTACATGGCAAGCACATGTCCAATTACTTTTTTTATTTTGATATCACGATGTAGCTATAAAATATTGATTTAATATATCACAACAAAACACAATTGCATCATTTCTAAAACCTTTATTATAATTATGATAGTAAAAATTTGTACAAAAAGCTATAAAATTACGCGATTGTTTTAGGTTTTCAGTTTTCGAATTAACAGATCATAAATGTTTATCAAATGATGAGTTTGTGAAATAGTGCATTTGTTAATCGTTGGTTGGTGAAAATGGTTGTATCCCATTAAAAAAAGTGACGTGAAGAGCATGTACTCTTATGGGTACCTATCCCATACTCGTAAACCTGTAACCACTTTTTTATATAAAAACATCTACCAAACTGTCTTTATCATATCGCGTCAACTTACAACCATCGAGGCCACGCCGCGTCACTCCATTCACGGGGTTGACATCTCACCTGTCACTAACCTTTGCCTTTTACGATAATCATCGAAAACCCATTCACAAACCAGCAATTGTTCGATATTAAATATCCGCCCCCGATCTCTAAAGGGTTGATAAACATATCAAAGGAGTTTTTTACGCGGTTAGTTTGGACACCTGTTTTTTAAACGAACAATAAAGAGTCGCTGGTCCTATTGTGGGTACAATCGAGCACAAACATCGATAATCGACAGTCGATATCGATTCGTGAAAGGTAAGTCGATGCCGAGCCCTCCCGCGCTGAACGCGACAATGGCGAAGATGACAAGTGTATAGCCGTCGAGTGATTTGAAAGATATCGGGATCACAATAAAGGCTTATGTGGTTTTAAATTAACTCGCTAAGAAGTATGTTTGTATTGAAAGAATTTGTTTGGTTGGGTTTATTTATCAAATAAAAAGCTATTTAGGAGGCGAGGTAACCAAAAAACGTAACTTGTGAAGAAGATTGGAAAGAACTTGTGTACTGTTAATCAAAATCGGGGTTTCTAAAAGTGCGGTACGCGTACCTGTTCGGGTACGCCAGCTATGGTAGGGGGTCCACGGGGCTCGCCAGTGCCTTAAAAGTCTAATAGTTTATTAATGATAGATTTATAATACATCTAGAACATTCAGATATGAATAAATATGTTTAAAAATTTCATAATCTTATCGAATCAACCGTAAGTTTTAAATCATACAAGGAAGTTTATGGTCTATTTTAAAGAAAGTAAAAATAGTCCTTTATATATTAGAATTCCACTTAAAAGCTATATTTATGAAATTAGAATGTTTCAATGGCTTCGAAGTTACTTAAGACATGTTAACGCAATCCGAGGGGTAGACATTGATGCGCGATGCGAGTAACATCGCGCGAGATAGCATTACATTGCGAGGCCATTGGGTTAAAGAGTAACAAGTAATCATTCGAATGCCGTAATGTACAGCTACTCGCCGCCTTTTCCCCGCTCCTGAAAAAGGTTTCAAAGCTTTAAACGTTACGTAGGTATATTTTCATGTCACGCAACTCTCGTGACTTTTTTAAAACAATGCGGTTGTGGAATATTACGTTCCAAGTATAGACGCAATCATTAATTTAAGCGTGGTTTGCCGGTGTCGTAAGGTCGCAACATGCCAAAAATAGCTTCCTCGGTATAAATGAAGAAACCCAATTAAAATTCGAAAATGCTACGCCGCGCACGTGAATGGCGCGCACGACGTAACGACCTATCTGGGATTAAGTAATCGGTATTTTTGTAGCTTTGGTAGAAGTTATTCGCAAGGTTTGATACCTACGTTATTTTTGTTAATCTGCGGTCACGGTCGTTTGGGTATTATGCAATGTTTATTTGCGGGCATTAAAAATTGTGAAAATATTTTTGCTTATTTTTAAGGCTTTCAGTGCGCTACTTTGTTCAAAAATGTTACAACTGTTTTAATTAAATTGCGGGACTAAATGTTTTCGAAGAAATACTTTTGCAACTGAACTGCGTCCTTTTTTTGGAGCATTACGTCTGCTATCTGTAAAGTGTTATGCCATATGCAGTGGATAGCCATTGACGTTGACTAGATCTCCGTACAACCAGTGCAATTTGTATGTTTGTCTTCTATGTCTAGTTTCATCAAGCCTACCATGTTGATACTGCTGCACCCAGAGACTTCAATTAATATATAGAGACCACGTTAACCTTTAATGAGCATAGACTGAAGAAACTACGGGTGGATATAATGTTGCAGCCCGCAGCCGCACACGCTCTATTATACCCTTATTTTTGCACGTCGATTGCGGTCTATCCGTTGATAACATGTCTGAACTTGTACAATAATAAAACTCCAATTATAAATTGGTATTAAGATGGCTGCGCCCCGCCGCGCTGCGGTACGTAGCTGGCTGCACGCACCGCAGCACGTGCCGCATCTGCTCCTGACGGCGGTGACAGAGTGCCGATTAGCCCGCTGCCTGTCTCCTGTGCCGACGTGAGATAAACTGAAGCTAGAAGGCCAAAGTGATGTAGGATGAAAAGTTGCATAATTTATTGAATCACGCGTTACTTTGCAGAGGTCCACCGTATCTTTACGTCTAGATCAGTGGTTCCTAACCTTTTCAATGTCACTACCCCTGTGAACAAGTATGGGAATTGAGTTTACCCCCGGCTAATTTAAAATAATTAAAACCACACAAATTCGAACGAAATATGTTTATTATGTAAGAAAATGCACGTTTAGGTAACTAGTAAGTAAAGTAAAAAAAGCCGCGCGCATGAGAGCGCCGTTCTACTGTTTACCGTACTATTATTTTGTTTATTGCTATTTTAATACTATTTCGTGCCATCCCGTGTTACCCCCCTAGAATCTCCGTTTTACCCCCAGCTTAGGAACCACTGGTCTAGATGTTGTTAGAAGTAGTACCTACTCAGAGATTTCCTTATATTGAAATAATAGTACCTAATTCTTCCTGACTGGATATAAATCTGAAACTGAGGGGCAGTGAGCACTTTTTGGGATGGGTAAAAAATGTTAAACTCGCGTCAGATTCTGACCGTCAAGTAAGACGGAGGGAGTGTTGCTGCAGGGTCGTAATAATACGTACGTTGATTTCGTCACTCACTCGTAAGCTACGTTTGGTCTAGTGGTATAAGAGTGGAATAACATTGCGTTCGCTTCGGTGACCGCGGTCCAAATTCGTGTAGTAAAAAAAAATGTTTTCTTTTTCTTTTTGAAGTGCGTTGTGTAGTTTCCACTTCTGCCGGCACTCCCGGAGTGCTACCCGTCCGTTTTTTAAATCACTTCCGTAATAGCATCACTCGAAAGTGGTAGGTATCTATCTAACCTACTAGCTTGAATTAAAACTTCTGTTTAGTTAGTATTAAGTTCGGTTTAGTTGTGTTCAACTGTCAAGCTTAACCTTGGTTCAAACCAATAACGTTAACAATTAAAATATTTTTTTAACAATTGGACATTAATTATTGTGTCAAGTATGAACCAGTAAGAAATGTAATTCACTGATTTTTACACTTTCGAGTAATATCACGCAGACATGATTTAAAAAATCGAGCTCCCTGCCGATTATTTTAAATTACCAGTTGTTAAGACAACTTTTTATGACTAAAATGGCTGACCCGACCGACAGACGTCGCTCTGTCAAAAGCATGTTTGTCTTTTTCAGTTTTTTTTTTGTCAAATTTTCAATTCAAAAAAACTTTTCACGTACTACACCGTACATACAAGTGAATGAAAAAAACCGAATTATCAAGCCATTCCGAGTTCTGCACTTAGCCTCTCATTTTTGTTTATATGGTATGGTAAATAGTGATTTTTTTCTTATGTATCGTACTCGTAGTTTTATGCCTCCGATCTAACCACAATAGAATTGCAAGTACACTCAAAAACAAATCTAAACTTTGTTTATAGACATCGAACGACGCTATTTAAAGTATTCCTTACTGCCTTATAACAAGGGTGTCCCGTTACAGTGGCAGTCGTAATACAGGGTGGTTGAATTGAATGCTGCGGGTGACAGGCACGATAGAGTGGTGATTAGCCTGTCGCTGCCTCCCGCTCACTTCGCGTGGCTTTATGTGTTTTGGTGGCTAAAGTAAACCGCTTTATGCACTAGCTTCAAGGTGCTGCTGACCAATCAGAGTTTGTTTCTGGACGAAATTCATTTTGTAAAAACTTACTTTTTTGCCACGACTGTCTTATGCTTGAGGACACTATGTCTAAATGAGATGAATGACAGATGTAAGACTTATCTACGGTATATTGACCTGTAGTTAAAATAATATTTCTTTCAATGAATATAATTCCTTAAAATAAATTAGGAGAACTTACCTACCAACCCCTCACCAAACCTCAGAAACTAGTTTAGTTCGTACACCGACGAACCAATCTAATTTGATAAAATCAAAATTCCGGACGACCAACTCGGAGAGAAACAATTTGCAAACTCTCAAGCCAACTCACCGAATAGTTTATCTAGGCGACGCGGCATAAACATAGTCGACGAGCAAAACAAGCAACTCGTGACACCTACCTACCGCGCTACACAGATCCGTGTCCTTAAACTGTAGCTGCATCTCTCTCGCGCTAAGAAAATGAAACGGACCAATGAGGGGGTGGGGTGACACGCATTTCCGGGCCCGGCTCCAATCAGCTGCTAGAACAAAGGAGTCGCGATAGCTACTTACTTATAAGTAGCTACAGAGGGACTACTACAAGTGTACTGTGTTTCTAAGTTCACACACGGCCACTCGACACACACAAGGGTGTATTTTTTACCTGCGTTTTTGTGTGCGCGCTTGCGTTTGTGTGGCGACGTCTAGCCGCGGCCGTGGCCGGGTGATCACTTGGCGGAGTTGCGAGTCGGAATAATGGCTGGAATATATCGACTCGAGACAGCCTCGCATACGCTGTGCCTTGTGAGTTAAGTACACTAACTGACGCGAATGAGGAAGTCGACTGAGTACGCGTTGAGTTCACTGTACTCGAATAGCTATCAGCAACTGACGTAGACGCAAAGGGAGTGTTAAGGTATTAAAGAGTATGTGCATGATACATACCTACAGATAAGTTACCGACGTCCCTGCGACAGTCGGACGTCTCTATGAAGACATTTTGTACGGATTCTAAATTCTTCCCAAAAAGAAAATAAAACGAAAGAGGTATTATCCTGAACGACATCCTGTTACGGCTTATTTCTGCTCTCGACTCCCAGAATCCTCACGTCGTTAAAGGTACATTTTTCTTTCGCAGTCCTCGTGTGACGTACCTGCCGTCCCAAGGACCTTTCCGCAGCGTTTTGTAATGAAAACTGAGTCGTGCACGTTCGTAACAAAGTCGGGAACGTAATAATTTAAGTGTAACACGCCCTGTAAGACTACAATTTGACTATCACGAATTTCCTGCGTCTGTATGTGCGGTACCGAAACGTTTGAAGATGCTGTACCGTAATAAGGTGGAATAGGTCGTGTTAGTTGTTTGTAGAGTTTGTTTTAGTTTGGAGGGTGGGAGTTGGTGAGAAACAAATCTGCGTAAGGTACGGGTGTCGAGTAACTCGTGTTCTTACCCTCCTTTGTTGGGGCCGGAAGAGTGCGCTAGAATTACATGCTCGAGTCTGATGTGCGCTTATTTTTTACGGCGCTATATTGTGTTTGGCGGCGGCGTAGTTATACAGTTCAGAGGCGGAGAGACGACGGGCGATGAAGGACTAGAATGTACTCATTACGTTTGCGATGAATGTTAAGAGTTTACTTAGTTATCATACTTCTTTATTTAACTATCATTCACAACCCGCAATCTTTTTCTGGTTAGTATTAATTGCAAAACTAGCTTACCGGTAAAATTGTTCTTAATATGCCCCATCAACCATATTTATGCTGCAGTCATCTTTATTTTCCCCGCCGGAAATAAGTTAAACACCAACGAAACAAAAAAAAAAACATATCGACTTTCAAAATAAATAATTCAGGAGCGGAGGTGTGCGGGCGGGCAGTCCTCCTTCGGGCTCATTGGCTCGCCCGCGCGCGCCGCCCGCATACTGATCCCAGCTAAATAACTCCGCCAACTATTTTACACAAAACCAGAGGCCATAATTAAAGTCCAGGCGAAAATGGGGGAAATCAAACGCCTTATCTGACCGGCGAGAAAAGCGTTTCTTCGCTGAATAGTTCGCTGAGTCGGGCGGGAGTGAGCGGAATAAATAATTATTGCTCCAATCTAAAGTTGCCGCTTGTAGCGATGTGGTTCTTTGGCGAGCGAGATAATGAACATAGTTTCTATTGGTTGCGTCTGAAGTTGGAAACGCGCGTCAACAGAGTCCATGTTCCTTAATCTCGTTTAGGCGACAGAGTTTTCTTATTTTTATTTTAGAACAATTTTATACCGTTCGACAGGATTTTCTTAATTGAAAATGAATAAATTGGTATTTTTGTAACTATTAATCATAGTAAAGCACAATCACAAAAATATAAAGTCAAACTCAGGTAAGTATAAGTATCCTAAGCAAATCGTTTATATTACACTCACCGGTAAAGTAACATACATACATACATAGACACCGTCACGCCTCTTTCCCAGCGGGGTAGGCAGAGACTACTTTGTTCCACTTGCTACGATCCTGACATACTTCTTTCGCTTTATCCACATTCATCAATCCCTTCATACATGCTCGTCGGTTTCGGGTACTCCTGACCTGACCTTTCTCCAAAACGTCTCCTATTTGTTTTCGGAACGTTCATCTAGGCCTTCCCCTCCCAACGTAACAGTATTACAGAACAAGACTATTTTGTAAAAATGCCAAAGTCCCTTTAAAAGGGGTGTGTAATGATTGATATAAAAATATTTAATATATTTTCTATCGATATATCAACATTTGATATAATTTCAAAGGGTATAATCACTCATTGTGTATAATAAACGTTTGGTATAATTTTAAAATATATAAATTTATTTCGTATATTTATCGTTCGGTATAACGCTTATTTCTTATAACGATTATATGGTATAACGCTCATTTTATATACAAATCATAATATATAATAGCAGTTCGTTTTTGTTGGGGGACGCAGTTCAAACCTAACCTAACCTACTTTTTATAAAAATAACGTTATACCATAAGTTCATTATAGGAAATGAGCATTATACTTAAAGAATGTTATATTAAATGATATTATATCAAATGATCATTATAAGAAATGATAATTATGTCATATGTAAATATATTAAGTGTTGTTATATGATTTAATAATTATATCAAATGAGCGTTATTGCTACTAATATTATACCAAAAATTTTTATATACATCGTTACGCACCCCTTTAAAAGTTCAAGTATTTCACGCACGTCCTCACCCAGCCGCCAAATTCGTGGCTCGACGTCCCAAAATCAATAATCATAAGGAAATACAATTCACTTTCACGGTGTCTGAAACTCTGAAATAAACCATTCTTTGCGTTGAAAGGGGAATAATCTCGCTGTAGCAGCGGGGGCTTAATCAGAATCCGTGAATTGCTTTAAATCGGGGAAAACGCAGGAAATATCTTTTGTACGGCAATTTCCCGTGCGTGGAGCTAATGCGCTATCGGCGCGTAATGACTTCCTTAATTAATTCGCGATATTGCCTCACGCCTCGGAACCGCGGGGCCTTATCCGTACAGGGCCTCCATCGAGATGCGTATGAGGTTCTCTTTATCAATGTCGAGTACAAGCCGAAGCTGCGTGGGGGGCTGTACGTCACGTAGGTACGTACCCACGTCTTTGAGCGTCGACTTTGTCGATGACCCTGTTTAGTATTTGATTGTAATTAGAAGTAAGGTAAGTGCATATTTCGGTTATTATTAGTAAGGATAAATGCTCCGACACGGAAAAAAAAACTTAGCTGTGGTAACTAGGAATTAGTTGGCGCAGCTAAATTCCTTCGAAACTATAGGGACATCGAAGTATTTAGCTATCGTTGCAAAGAGTTTTTCGCTACCAAAACTTGGCTGTGATAGCAAATATTCTTAGTTGTGATCACTTTGAAGTTTGGGAAACTTAGCAGTGACTGCTAATCATATTAGCTAAAATTAGTTGTGGCTGCTAAGTATATTAGCTATATTTAGCAGTGACAGCTAATTTAATTAGCAATATTTAGCGGTAGCTGCAAACAAATTTGCCGTAGCTGCTAATTACTTTAGATGTGACAATCAAAATAATTCGTTGCATCGGCGAAAGTGTTGGCTGTAGCAACTAAGTTAGTTTGATACTTAGTTGTGAGATGTAATCAAGTTAGTTGTAGCTGCTAATTAAGTTTGTTACAGTTACTAAGAGTCTTAGTTGTGGGATGTAATCAGTTTGGCTGTAAGTACTAATTGGGTTTGTTACTGTAACCAAGAGTCATAGTTGTGGGATGTAATCAATTTAGCTGTAGCCTCTAATTGGGTTTGTTACTTTAACTAAGAGTCTTAGTTGTGGGATGTAATCTGTTTAGCTATAAGTGCTAATTGGGTTTGTTACTGTAACTAAGAGTCTTAGTTGTGAGATGTAATCAGGTTAGCTGGAGCTGCTAATTAAGTTTGTTACAGTTACCAAGAGTCTTAGTTGTGGGATGTAATCAATTTGTGGCCCGAGGAAGCGACCGCCACTGCGATACGGCAACCCGTGCACACACCTGCAAAGTCTGATAGACCGGGCCCGTTAACGTCCTAACGAATTAGAAGCAGTAACGTGCACACTAGGCTACTCAGACTCGCTTCCTGTGTCTGTTACAAGATAATCATTCAAAATCATCTCGGGTATATATGGACGCTCGGTCAACTAAACGATAGCGCGATGTAACTTGCGCGCAGCGCCATCTGTTGGCGTATTTCGTAAGCTCAGTTGCTGTTGGCCTTAATACTTATCGTTACTTATAGTCAAAGCTGCAAAAAGTTCTTGGCTGCCACACTTAAGTCTGATTTGCTACGACTGCTAATATGATATTGCTGTTCATTGCAAAGTAAATTTGTTGGTGCGACTAAGATTCTTAGCAACATTAGCAAAAAAATATTTAGCAGTTGCAGCAAGTAATATTAGCTACAGTTTGTGAATAAGTTAGTCAAAGCTGCAAAAAGTTCTTGACTGCCACACTTAAGTCTGATTTGCTACGACTGCTAATATAATATTGCTGTTCATTGCAAAGTAAATTTGTTGGTGCGACTAAGATTCTTAGCAACATTAGCAAAAAAATATTTAGCAGTTGCAGCAAATAATATTAGCTACAGTTTGTGAATAAGTTAGTCAAAGCTGCAAAAAGTTCTTGGCTGCAACACTTAAGTCTGATTTGCTACGACTGCTAATATAATATTGCTGTTCATTGCAAAGTAAATTTGTTGGTGCGGCTAAGATTCTTAGCAACATTAGCAAAAAATTATTTAGCAGATGCAGCAAAGAATATTAGCTACCGTTTGTGAATAAGTTAGTCAAAGCTGCAAAAAGTTCTTGGCTGCCACACTTAAGTCTGATTTGCTACGACTGCTAATATAATATTGCTGTTCATTGCAAAGTAAATTTGTTGGTGCGACTAAGATTCTTAGCAACATTAGCAAAAAAATATTTAGCAGTTGCAGCAAATAATATTAGCTACAGTTTGTGAATAAGTTAGTCAAAGCTGCAAAAAGTTCTTGGCTGCAACACTTAAGTCTGATTTGCTACGACTGCTAATATAATATTGCTGTTCATTGCAAAGTAAATTTGTTGGTGCGGCTAAGATTCTTAGCAACATTAGCAAAAAATTATTTAGCAGATGCAGCAAAGAATATTAGCTACAGTTTGTGAATAAGTTAGTCAAAGCTGCAAAAAGTTCTTGGCTGCCACACTTAAGTCTGATTTGCTACGACTGCTAATATAATATTGCTGCTCATTGCAAAGTAAATTTGTTGGTGCGACTAAGATTCTTAGCAACATTAGCAAAAAAATATTTAGCAGTTGCAGCAAATAATATTAGCTACAGTTTGTGAATAAGTTAGTCAAAGCTGCAAAAAGTTCTTGGCTGCCACACATAAGTCTGATTTGCTACGACTGCTAATATAATATTGCTGTTCATTGCAAAGTAAATTTGTTGGTGCGACTAAGATTCTTAGCAACATTAGCGAAGGATATATTAGTAGATGAATCAGAAAAAAATTAGCAGCCGTTGCAAAAATGTTATTAGTGATTGCAAAATGTATTTATCAAACGTATCAAAGATATTATCTGCTGTCTAACACATGTAAAATTAGTAATAGTAACGAAATTTTTATCCACTATAACTAAGAATTATTAACGGTTACAACTAACAGCAATTACTAAATTATTTTGTTGATAAATTAGCTATAGTTGCTAATCAATTAGTACTGTTAGCAAATTATTTGAAATTCGTTTAGCTAAATATCGTTATCAGTGGTAGCTAACTGGTTTTAGTTGCTATAGACATGGCCTTGTTACAGTTGCAAACAAATTGTATGCCACAGCAAAGAAAATTTCAGCAAAGGGAGCTTAGCTATCACGGCTAATTCATTTCTCTCCGTGTAAGCCTAGTGTATTAGATCTAAAAGTAATTATGTTTGTTAGCGGACATTGTAGCATGTTTCACCTGTCGTGATGTTTTATAATAGTAGGTATCACAAGGCTAAAGAAATGAGCATAGGTATGTACCAGTCTTACCTACCGTAAAAAAGTAAACACTTTTAAATCACATAAGTTAAGCCGTTTATTTAACGTCCGATCAAATCGTCCCCGACCGTCTCTCGAGTCGCTTGGGTTATAGTGTTTATAAATAGAATGCTTTCACCGATGTCACAATTTTTGTCGTAACAGATATTATTTACTTAAAAATAATTAAAAAAACTTCCATGCTGGTCTGGGAGCAAGGAAAAAACATAGAATGTACCAGTTGCTTGTCTACCCGCGCAGATGGTAAAAGCCCATCGAGGGAATGGGCGAAAATCATAGGAATCATGTTTTAGGCGATGAGGCTAGCAACCGATCACTATTTTGATTCCATTTTCCACCTACGCCCACAATCTTGCTAAATGTGGCTTATAGGCACCTGTTACCTTAGGCTCTGTCGTAAGGGATAAAGACGTGATCTGTGTATGTGTGTGTATGTAATTAAAAAAACTATGCTCCTGTAAAACACGTCTCGTCAATCAGTTAACAAAATACGATCGAATAAAAAGCACGATCAGATACAAGCCAGGGCAGTCTTACATAAAGAATATGCTTCGTATTTACCTAGTGGTAACTAAGCTCCGCAATACCCGATCGAACAGAGGGCCGCGTTGCTATGGCGGCGGCAGTAAGAAGTTATTTTAAGGGGAATATTACGCGACATCAGAGGCTTATCTTTACGGCAGGTGTTCCGACCCTCCGCGACAAATTTACGAAATATGCCGAGACTTATGCGGATCACGAGGATGTCGGTGCAGCGTTAGTGTTCGCAATTTGAGGGCAGAAAGAGGTTTAGCGCACGCTGCGGACTACACGTACACAGCAGTGAATTATACTTATTTCATCTGCTCTTTCTAACACGTAGGGTAACGGTCAAATCGATGGTCAGTCTATAATAAAAAAATATGCGGGTGATTAAACAATTTCATACATACATACATACATAAATACATAAATCACGTCTGTATTCCTTAAATACCCCGTTTAGCATGATTGTGGGCGTATAGGTGGAAAGAGGAATCTAAGTATATTGTATTTCTTCCTATTATATATCTACGTGTATCGAATGTGTGTAAATAAATGTTTCTCTCTCTCTCTCTCTCTCTCTCTCAAAATAGTGATAACCCATCACTATTTTGATTCCCCTTTTCGCCTAGCTAGTCGCTAGCCGCATCGCCTATAAAAGTCATGATTCTTATGTGTTTACCATCTGCGCGGGAGAGAATTAACTTTTACTTTGCTCCCAGACCAGCATGGAAGCATGCTAAACGGACTTTAGGTCTTGTTACCTTAGGCTCTGTCTACACCGTAAGGGATAAATACGTGATTTACGCCAAAAGTTTCGTTTTCCATTATAGGTGAAAACTTTAGTAAATTACCTGTTGGATGTGTGAGTAATGTGTGCAAATAGGCAAATTGACGTTCCAAACTCCAGGAACTGTTATGTACCTAATGACCATAAAAATATTCAATCATTTACCACTACGCTTGAGACAAACCACTACCCCGATTATTAAATTTAGACAAGAGTTGAAACAGTGGTTAACAAACATGTGTTTTTATTCAGTGAGAGATTATTTTAATTATGACACAAAATTGATAATTTAAATATTGCTTTCCTCATTGAAATGTTTTAATTTTAATCATAATTATCATCGTGGACATAATACCTATTCATAAGACTGACATTAATAATAATAATAAAATTTCTAGATTGTAAACTTTATATTTTGCATGTTATTATAGATACCTAAGTGTATGTACATTTTAATGTTTAACATAAGACCATTGTAACCAACACTTAATGCAAATAAATATTCTAATCTATTCAAATTAGAAAAATGACTTAAGTCCCATATCAGTTCTGTACACTACTACGTACAACAGGTCATTTACCTATACCCTTTATTGTTTAAAAATGTCAGCATCAAGATTGTTGACAGCCACAAAAATCCTCGGGCTTTCTTAGCCACCTCTGCTGAAACATAACCCCCTTGCTACCTTGAGTTTATTCTGGCTCGTTTTAGTGCCTCTCTACAAAATCTGCACGTGCTTTATTTTTTTTTGATTTCAGACTCTCCAAACGAGAAATAAAGTGCAATATCGATACGGTAAACTTATTTAAACTTTCATGAACTTGGAAGTTAGCGAGAGGTTAGCGAGGCAGTAACTCCGCAAGGATGTAACTTAGTTATATTTTCTTTCCGTGGTCATACCTTATTGATAGTTAAGTAAAATAATAGTGGAGGAAAGTATAAATTAATTAGTTTGGTAGATAGAGTTGGTCTCAGATATTGTTTAAAAAACGAGTTTAAAAAATCTTTCGACACGAGTGAATCAATGATTAATCTAGGATTAGTCTTGAATGAGCATTTACATACATACATTAATCACGTCTTTGTCCCTTATGGGGTAGACAGAGCCTAAGGTAACAAGACCTAAAGGCCACGTTTAGCATGATTGGGCGTATAAGTGGACAGGGGAATCAAAATAGTGATGTGTGGCTAGCCGCATCGCCTATAACATGAGTCCTAAGATTTTACCCATTCCCTCGATAGATTTTTACCATCTGCGCGGGAAGAGAAGCAACTGGCACATTCTATGTTTTTTCTTTACTCCCAGACCAGCATGGATGAGCATTTACCTTGTAGGCAACGATGTTCCGTCATAAAACCTGTCTTCGCTTACCATTAGGCGTACTGAGGGAGCCTAATAAGGCTTAAAAAATAGTCCTTCTTTGAATAACCGAATGGAAATTGAATTAACCGCTTGCAGTCAATTGAAATACTTAGATGAATTCGAGATAGTATGAAACTAATTAATGCAATATACCGGATTACCCGCGTATTAAAATTGCTACTATATTTCTAATTATAAGAAGTCACGGATAGATTCTAAACAGTCGGTTAATTGAATTAAGAATGTCTAGTGCCGTAGTTCATTGAGTTGTTATAATATATTCGCTGTTGCCCACGTCTTGGTGTGGGTAGAAACCTTTTTACGGAAAAAAGTATTTTACGTGTTAGTCTAGGATGTAAACCAAGTAGTTTTTTTTTTCATTGTACGATGATTACGAATTGCAGTCCTCGGTAGAGGTACGGCGGGCGGCTGCGCAGCGATTCTATGAACTTATTGACAAGGATTTTAGTGCTATAATTAAGTTAAACTAATATGACTGTTAATGATGGTGTTACATGAGGATAGTCAATGATTTATGAAGATGATTGTCATCAAAATCTTTTATGTAATTTTTGCTTAAAGGATTAACTTTCAAACATCCGTCCTCACAAACTCTCGCGTACGGTAGAGGCATAAATAGTGCGAACACGGTGGAGGCCATACAACGTGTTACACCACCTACTGCAAAATATTACATACCTACACATAGGTACACAAATCACATCTATATCCCTTACGGGGTAGACAAAGCCCATTCACTCGATGGGCTTTTACTATCTGCTCGGGACGACAAGCAACTGGTACATTATGGCACTAAAAAACTGTAGCTGTTAAATATTATCTGATTTATATTGTTCTGAATATTAGTCCAGTATTTATTTTTAAATCCGTGTATCAGTGACAGTGAACAAAAGAAAAAAACAAACAACCTGCATTAGAACAAAGTATCAATTTCTGCTCTGGGTTCTGATCAATCTATTTTTAAGCTTTTTCGTGGGTAGTATATGTATACTTAAGGCTGAACACACCAATTACTCCCTAATAACTGGAGCATATGGAGTGAAACCAAATCCAACAAATTGGCTGCATGTACTACGCGTGTAACATATCTGTAACATATCGCGGAGTTTGTTACGCACGTCAACTCTCACCCTCCGATCAAAGCCTACATTAAGTAATACCCATTACACGTGTAGTCATGTACCGATGTCACGACGTTAATAAGCAATTAAATACATTAATAAAGATATTTACGTCATTCTGCCAATTTGCCGTTGATCTGTAAAGGCTTTGTAGCCTTTGATCTTGTGAGCTCATGATAGATCGATTTGTGGGCATTGTTTGAGTGCCTTGCGACATCCCGGGATTTCTAATTGTTACTGGAGATCGTTCAATGCTTGCCTAAGCTGATTAAAATGGGAGTTTTCTTTGTTTTAATGATCACGCAGTTGATGAATGTAAATAGCAACACGTGACGAGGATATGACATGTGCATTGTTTGGATGCATATTAGCAAAGCATGCTTACTAAATTAACGCTTACTCCTAGGAAACATGTTTAGTATCGAATATCTTTAACATGCACTCATAAGACATTATGTACATTCGAAGTTGTACCTACCCGTATTGATTTATCATAATTTGCTTTAAGGCTACCAGTGAACAAAACAAAAAGAAAGTACGTATAGGTAGGCAAACTGTTGCGCACACCAGTTAAATAAAAATATGCAAGAAAAGTCTGGAGGGAACGGCTCATTGTGAGACCACAATGAGCGCGCCTGATTGGCGGAAGGATGTTCTCACTAAATAAAAAATATCGACGCGTCATTTCGTACAATTTTCGTCGAATTTTCAAACGATAAAACCTGTCATTTCGCTGTTGACGCGCCTATAAAATATTCATGCATACGGCGAGAGATGAGCGATTTTTTTCTTCGATTTACGCGTCGAAATAAGATGTCATTTTCCGTATCATTAGCGGCGGTTGGGAGCGGCGCGACGCCACTATTTATACGCAAATACGATAAAAATGACGCCCGGCCGATCGACTGCTTGACGCGCCATTGATAAATTGCGCCCTTTTCAAATTCCTTATCTTTTTTGACGTTTTTTATTCATTTTTAAATTCTGATGGCAGTTTTCTTCGAGTTTCTTTCAATGTCTTGTTGAATTGTGTACAATTTGAGTAATGACGTCGTAATGGTAAGATATTGCGAATTTTGTTTATTGTTGCGGAACTGATGGAACGCCGACGCTGCCGCTAGATAATTTCGGAAACCGTTAAACTTTTGATGACCATCGTTACCAATAGGAGTTGGGTGAGGCAAAGAGGGATTTTCAGTTCCGCTCCCAGTGCAGCTATGTTTTTAAGAAGATTACTTTTATAGAGGTTTATTGGCACTCGTATTTCCATGGCGGGGTAAATTCGATTGGAATAAAAGTCCCTCCGAATGGCTCGGAAGCGGGCGCGTTGAGCGCTCTCTTTGCCAGGCGAAATCGCGCGGACTAGTTTATCTCACCCGTTCACTTGCGCTATCGCTGCTGGCTCACAAAGGAATCTACTATGATAATCTGCAGATATATTTCAAATCTATGTTCGATTAGGTATTTATTTCATTCAGATCAAACTGCATTTGGCTAATTTTATGCAATTTGTGATTCAAGAGTGTTTTTTTATGAATGAACAAAAAAACCGACGTATTGAAAAAAACATCCTTTTTTGAAGCCGGATAACTAAACGGTATTATCTTATCTTGTTTAATATTCTCAAAAGAACGTAGACCCCTACATACTGTAATTTTTAACGTATTTTTTGCCAAGCTAGACTGTAGTTACAATAAAGTTCATTTTCAAAAATATCTACCTAAGAGGCAGACTGGACTAGACAGAACGAAATTAAGTATGTTAGTTTCCGAAAACATTAATAAAAATCACAATAATGTCAAATTAATCACTTGAACAAAACAGATGACACTTACTTGCCCATTTTTAATTACAATTGGTTATCACACTTGTGTCATAAACAAACGTGCTGCACATCATTATTTTCCTTACACATCCTGTTCAAGTAAATCCGCTTATACCTAGCGCTGAGAGCACATAAAATAATTACTTACTTGCCAAAAATGTGGTGAAGCAGCGAGCCGAGCTTACTGGCGCCCCCGCCGGCCGGCACAATATTGCGCTCCGTGTCCCGACTAATCCCTGGGATTCATTTATTTTTGACAACGCAATACGATTTTATCTCACGGCTTCTGATGCTGTTTGGTGTTTGCCTTCTGTTATTATACTCTCGCCATATTCGAGCTACTTATTTATTTATTTAGCCACCCTTTATAGGGGCGATTTGGCTTTTAATGCGCGCCGTTTAGTGGTTAATTTGATTTAGGCCGAGTTTAAAATCGTTACGTTTTTAATGGCTTTCTAGCGTTGGCTATCAACGATATTGCTTGACAGTGTGACGCAAAAAATATCGAGAAGTTTGAATAATTTCAAACTACACGTAACAAACGCATCACGTCGATTTTCTTAATTTACACTTCAGTCTGGTCCTTCAGTTTATTTTATTTGCGTGAAAAAACTTAATAAAAAATGTGATCCAACTTCATGGCCTCATCGTACGGTGGATGAAGAAATAGTCCCGGCACTCGATGTAAGTGGGGCTAACTGTAAGTGACAGTCACTCCGCATGCCTGATTTTAATTAATAATTTAATTCCCGTACCGTAAAATAAGAAATAGTACCTACGTGTGAAATAGGTAGGTACGCGAAGTGAATCGCGTTTTTTATAACTTAGATAAACATTGATGAACTTAGAAGTAATGTAAACTTTAGTATGGTTTAAATTAAGCAATAATTTATTGGTGGCCTGTATACGTCTACGTGAAAGCTTAAAGGGCGTGCTAAAACATTTTCTTTGGCAAGTGCTAACCATTAGTTCAGTTTTCAACTTAGACAATCAAATGCGCTGGTTTAATTTGTGCGGGATTTAAGTTTATAAAAATTCTGTTGACTTCGCTCTAATTTTAAATGAGGCACAGTGAGCCGTCTCTGCGAAAGCCCTGATGCTTATCAACACTATGGTTGACGAGCCTCGCTATTTGCATATTTTATTAAAAACCTCGACGTCGGAGATAAAAATGAAAATGAGACACGTCAAAGAAAAAACAACTGCCAAAACGCACCAGACAATGGTTATTTTGGGCGATACGAAAAAACGAAGTTTTTGTCATGGAAATTTTTGGGTGGACACTTTGCATTTTCTTTCTTTTCCCCATTCCTTGGGGCGCAGAAATCTGTTTTTTTAATTATCGTGTTTGGTAATTAGTTTCGGGGATATCGTTTTCTTCCGTTCCCTTCTTCTGGCGGACAACTTGTCTGCCGTTAATGATGCAATTAACACTACGCCGTGATTAACGGTCAGCGTATTTTGTTTTAAATCTTGAGGTCACATAGAACATATAGAAAAAGCCATTAATGAAAGGAGAAACTGAAAAGTACACGACCAACTGACCGAATAGATAAAAACTAGCTTTGGCCCGCGGCTTCGCACGCGTGAACCATGAGCATTTCAAAGAAGCTAGCAATCAAGCAACCAAACCTGCAAGATTTTAAGCAAGCCTTCAAGCATGTAAGTAAGCAAGGAGGCATGCAAGCAGGCAAGCAAGCATGCATGCAAGTAAGTACGCAAGCATGCATGTATGCAAGTAAGCATGCAAGCATGCATGAAAGCAAGTATGCAATCAAGCATGCAAAGCAAGGACTCAAGCAAGCATGCAAGCAAGCCCCCGGATTGCCCCGCTGCCTTAATTTTTCTGAAACTGTAAATATTGCAGGATTTTTATAAAACAAACCTAACCTAACCTATAGGGCTGTCCTAAAATATATCCTAAATAGCTTTTGCCCGCGACTTCGTACGCACTAAGATGTAAAACGAAAAAATAAGTTTTAAAAGAAATTTTGGTGAGTGCTTTCGGAGTACACTTAAAGCCTTTAAAGAAACACACGTTATAAATGTTAAGTCTCTTTCTTCCGCTGTTTCGTCTGGAAACGTAAAATCCCGTTTTTCCCGTTTTAGTGTTCCCCTATACTCCCGAATAAACCTACGTTACAAATTTCAACTTTTTATGTCAAGTAGGTAAAACGTAAAATCCCGGTTTTTCCCGTTCCCGTAAAAATGTTAGGAAATCCTTTGTTAATGCTCCCTTACACTCCCTAAGGAAGCTAAATGCTAAATTTAATTTTCATCTTTCTACGACCAGTAAAACGAAAAATCCTGTTTTTCCTGTTCTCGTGGGAATTTCTGGAAATCCTTTCTTAGTGCGCCCATATACTCATCAAGGAAGGCTCTTATCAAATTTCAGCTTTCTACGGCCAGTAAAACAAAAATCCCGTTTTTTTCCCTATCCCGTGGGAATTTCGAAAAATACCTTCTTAGTGCACCTCTAGGATACTCAAGGTATATGTGTGCCAAATTTCAAGTTTCTAGCCATATTATGCCTACCGCAGTATTTCTTTGTAAACAAATATTTTTCCCGTTCCCGTGGGAATTTTGGAAAATACTCTCTTAATGCTCCTCTACACTCCCGAAGCAACCTACATGCCGAATTTCAGCTTTCTGCAACCAGTAAAATGAAAAGTCCCGTTTTTCCCGTTCCCGTGGGAATTTTTGGAAATCCTTTAATAGTGCTCCCATACACTCATCAAGGAAGGCTCTTACCAAATTTCAGCTTTCTACGACCAGTAAAACAAAAAATCCCGTTTTTTCCCTATCCCGTGGGAATTTCGAAAAATACCTTCTTAGTGCACCTCCAGGATACTCAAGGTATATGTGTGCCAAATTTCAAGTTTCTAGCCATATTATGCCTACCGCAGTATTTCTTTGTAAACAAATATTTTTCCCGTTCCCGTGGAAATTTTGGAAAATACTCTCTTAATGCTCCTCTACACTCCCGAAGCAACCTACATGCCGAATTTCAGCTTTCTGCAACCAGTAAAATGAAAAGTCCCGTTTTTCCCGTTCCCGTGGGAATTTCTGGAAATCCTTTAATAGTGCTCCCATACACTCATCAAGGAAGGCTCTTACCAAATTTCAGCTTTCTACGACCAGTAAAACAAAAAATCCCGTTTTTTCCCTATCCCGTGGGAATTTCGAAAAATACCTTCTTAGTGCACCTCCAGGATACTCAAGGTATATGTGTGCCAAATTTCAAGTTTCTAGCCATATTATGCCTACCGCAGTATTTCTTTGTAAACAAATATTTTTCCCGTTCCCGTGGAAATTTTGGAAAATACTCTCTTAATGCTCCTCTGCACTCCCGAAGCAAGTTACATGCCGAATTTCAGCTTTCTGCAACCAGTAAAACGAAAAGTCCCGTTTTTCCCGTTCCCGTGGGAATTTCGGGAAATCCTTTTTTTTAGTGCTCCCCTACACTCCCCAAGGGAACTTGAAGGCCAAATTTCCATTTTTATATGAACAGTAAAACGAAAAATCGATCCCGTAGAACTGAATATATAAATCCCGTTTTTTTCCTTATCCCGTGGGAATTTATAAAAATCCTGAAATCAGTTTCTTTGTTTTGTAATCACCTACTTTTGTATCAAATTTGAAGTCTAGTTATTATAGTTACTGAGATAGCGTCACTCGGAGTCGAATATGTAATTCCCGTTTTTTCCTTATCCCGTGGGAATTTCCAAGAATCCTTCCTTAGTGGATGCTTACATTGTATAAGGTATCTATGTGCAAAATTTCAAGTCTCTAAGTCCAGTGGTTTGGGTTGTGCGTTGATATATAGTTAAGTCAGTCAGTCAGTCAGGACTTTGAATTTTATATGTATAGATAAGAGCACCCAACTTAGAATTACAATTTTCATACGAGTATTGTTCCAATTCTTTCTAACAATTACACAAATCCAGCACCTGTTGTTTACTGAAAGATCTTCGTAGTATTCTACAAAAGCAATAAATCATCGGGATGCATAGATGCAAAAAAGCTTTTGAAGTGCTCAAACAAATTACCTCGACACTTGGCGGGATTCGCGACTTTATTTCCACAAATGACACACGGGGACGCGGTCCTTTCTGCCCGGATTATATTGATTAAAGCTGCAATTGTGGGGCTTATAAAAATAGCCAGATAAATCTTTGCACTTTTGCTACTTTATTACGTTCGTAGTCGGGTAAAACATTATACTCGTATCAATGCCATAAAATAAACACTAAGTAGGTACTAGTACTGTTAAAGAAGATAAAGCTAAACCGAAAAACAATAATATAGTTAGATAGATACCTCGGCTTTTGTATGTATGTATGTAAACTCTTTATTGTGCAAAATAAACAAGACAAAATACAATTGAAAAACACTGAGATACGTGCACAAAGGCGGACTTATCCCTTTAAGGGATCTCTTCCAGTCAACCTTTGAGTGGATGAAAGGAGTATTATATTAGGGATGGACGAGTGAGTTTAAAAATTGCAAACACTGAGAGCCACAATACATAACTTTACCGAATATAATACCTAAACTCCTAAAACCTACCAGTCAATAAACTACTTTATACTACCTATAATATATATCAATAAAATATACTTTTAAATAGGCTTTTACTACTTAACTTAAATTATAAATTTTCGCTGAGTTTCCATCTTTGATTACCCAGTAAAAAACAGTCGGATTCGCACACTAAGAGTTTTGTACAAGTTTAGATGAGGTATTTTTTAGAAGCTAAATTTATTTTGTACGTAGAATAATGTAAAATAAAATTACATAATCTCTTTATTTGTGTGTAATTGTATGTCAAGTGGGACTTCCCGTTAAGATACACATCTTATAGATATTGATTTCAATGATTTTGTATAACTCTACAAGTACACCACCACAAGCAATAAAGTTAGAGTTGGTTACATAAGTACTAAGAGATGAAACGATTTTTAAATAAGACAAAACACTAGCAATAAATTGACAATCGCTAGAAACAATTGCTCCAATCCCCGAGACACGTTAACCACGAGATCCATCACATCTGTAACTTGAGCACCGAATCAATGTAAACGACACGCGGTCAGGGCCCTCTGTTTTTTACGGGGCCCCTCTAATCCGAGCTGGCTCTAATGCGAAGTAATTTCGCGACCCCGGGACATAGCTGTTTACAGCCTCTTACGGACTTAATGTGTTCCTGTATGGCCTCTAAAATGTCTCTTTTGGAAGCATTAACTTTGATGATTTTAATATTTTGTTGAGGAAAATATGTCGTGAGTTTCGGGAAGTGGGAACATGTTTTGTTTATTGCAGAACTGTTTTTCGACGGAATGATATCATTTAATGTAAATTGAGAAGGTGAAATACGATTTGTTTACATACATCTTGACGTGGAACTAAACCGAGAGCAAAGAGAGTATACATATTAATAGTGAATATTACTTAATTTGGTAAATATATAACTGTGAATGCAGCTCTCAGTTACAGCACTTTGACGGTACCTATATACCATCATTACATTTTTGATAATATCTGAAGCTGTACTTAAAAAACGACGTGGTATCATTGAGTGCTAATGAAACCTCGTCGAGTAAAGGAAATTAAAAATCTCAAACAGGGGGCAGTTACAGCAAATCCCGGTACTAAAACTTGTATATATCTCGGCGTTGTAAAAAATCATTGCCTCCGTCTACCCTTGGCCCTCGGCGAGGGGAAAAATCTAATCTGTGCATTTTTTGCGGGACCGCGATGCCACAAAGAATTTCATTTCCCAGTGTTCATCTATCTCTATTTCACTGACGGCCCTTGTTCTTGGCTCCCTCTCTCGCCCCCTCCCCTCGCCTCGGCCGTTTTTTAGTCTTCCTCGATCGGAGATAAGGTTAAGCGAGCTCTTCTTATTAGTGGTTTGTACGCGACATTCGCAGCCTCATTTTTAATTTATTACGGCTGCATCGCGCCTCCTCGCTTGTTCCGTCTCCCATCCCCGTCTTGTTCTGATTAAATTGCAAATACGAATCACATGAAGGCATATTTAACTACCTATTAACTAGTCGGAACGCACGATGCAGTCAATCATGGCGGAAAACCGACTCGGACGGTCGATTGATACACAATACCCGCTCGGCGTGTTTATCATAATAATAAACACTACAAAGAAATCCGATAAGCGAAAGTTGACTTTTAATTGTATTACTAGCGGCACAATCAAAATGAGCCTCCACAAAAACAGAATTACACAATTGTACACAATTGACATTCAAATCTGTGGACACGGACGCTTTGTGCGTTTATTGCCTCTTATTGAGGCGTAATTGTCAATAAATTCCTACGGGATCGAAGTTTAATGTGGGTTTGGGTGAAAAAGTTATGTTATATTAATATTTTTACGAGAGCGTTTAGGACGGGCGATAAGATCTGCGATTGGGAAGTTTTTTCTTTCAATTTCCGTTTCGATTTGTAGGCTCATTATGGATGGGGGCGATAGGGGCAGCGCGCAGTGGTCTGGTCGCACGCCGCGCGCGCCCTCTCGCGGGCACTTGTGGAACATAATTTCAATGACGCTAGCCGACGTTATGATTTATTTTCGGGGAAATTTATTACATAACAAGCGTTCGTCGGGCTATTTGTAAGACAAATTCGTGACTCGCTCGAGGAGAAGGCAGTGATTAATCGTTGACGTAAGTGAAAGTAAAAGAATATTAATAATTATTTATTAGTATACTTTAGTAAACTCGCATAAGTTTTGATAAATATCATTAGAAATGTGTTCGAAAGCGGTGATTCTTAAAGCTATGCCGCGCTATCTTCTCTACTGCGGCTACTTGAAGCAAGAACTTAGCTTGCCATGTGCCTCTATTAGTTAGTGCTTGAATTCGAGACGGTGTTACAACAAGTTAGTCTGCTAGGTTATGGACAAATTACTTGCTTAGTTTCGTTTGACATCACAGCGCTTTGCTTATGAAAGTGCTATTAGGGTTGCCACTTATCACTACACTTCAGAATATGAAGGCACGACAACGGCAGAAAAATCTGAAAAGTAGCAGGTCACAGGTTATGGGTGGTGCAGGGGTATAGCACGCGTCACGGAATGACGAGGATCCTGGTTCGGTTCCCGGCCATAGCTTTACTTTTCGGATTTTTCTAATTTTCAGTGTCGTTTAAATTTAATTTTTAACGGTAAAAACGTAAAAGCAAACATAAAAAATCAAGAAGTAAAAATTCTTGATTCATTTGATAGTACCTATAAAGGCCAATGTTTATTTCAGAATGGCAAACGAACCCAATAACTGTTCAGGTATATTTAGCGCATTGCTCCAAAATATAATAGTCGTTGGCGCCAGCGACTTTGTTCGTGAGGACTTCACTTTTCATACACAAATCACAAATCACGTCTATATCCCATACGGGGTAGACAGAGCTTGAGGTAACAAGACTTAAGGGCTACATTTAGCATGATTGTAGGCGTATAGGTGGAAAGAGGAATCAAAATAGTGATGGGTTGCTAGCCGCATCGCCTATAACATGACTCCTAAGACTCGCCCATTCCCTCGATGGGCTTTTACCATCTGCGCGGGACGAGAGGCAACTGGTACATTCTATGTTTTTCTTTTTCTCCCAGACCAATATGGAAGTAGTTCACTTTTCATGTTTTTATTAATTATATTTTTTTCGTGACATTCGATTTTGATAATCAAAGCCAAGATTATGTTGCTTCGAGCTAATTTTAATCTACAAATGGCTGCAAGTTTCCAAGATAAGTGTCAACAACCAAACTAACAAAAAAAATATCGCAATGTATTCGTCAATATCTGTTAAAATTATCTGTTAAGATTGGTTTTTTCTCGTATTGATTTGCTTTGCCATATTTGACTTCGCTGACCTTTTTTCAAGAAAACAATGAAGAATTGAACTGTATGATTTTCAGCTCCCACTCCCTTGTTCTACAAGTAAAAGTGAATGATACCTAAGCACACATACGTAGGTGGGGTGTGGGCACATAGATGGGTCATATAGGGGATTAATTCTGGGCACGTAGGCCCGATAACTGATCTCAGAGTCGGGGTTGCTTAATAATATGGCATTATTATTTTCTCGTTTCGCGAAGGAGAACTTAAAGAATGGCGGTTAGTTCGTTCGTCTCATGTGTGTGTGAAAACAGGAAACCATGAAACAATTGACAATAACTTTTCTTATTAGCGTAATACGGTTACACTTCCAAAGTATAGGTTAGGTGGTTACTTTTCCATGCAAAGTGCCAAAACCGAGTATTACTCTAAAAGGTTGTTATCAATCTTAATACCTACACAACACACATACACTAATATACACACATTTATTTATTTATTTATTTATTTATTATTCAATTTGTTTACACGGCATTACAGCGAACCAATACGCCGAGAAACCAAATTCCTTAATCAATAACATTACAATCAACAAAAATTAATACACACATACACAAATATCGTCTTTATCCCTTACGAGGTAGACAGAGCTTTGGTGACAATACCTACAGGTCATGTTTAGCAAGATTGTGGGCGTATAGATGAAAAATGTAATGAAAATAGTGATGGGTGGCTCTAGCCGCATCGCCTATAATATGATTTCTATGATTTTCACCCATTTCCTAGATTAATCTAATATACTTTTTGTTAATCAAGAAAAATGAGGTTTACTTATTGCTTTCCATTTAATTAGTCAAAAATTAATTTTCGTGTCCTGTAACTTTTGTAGAAAATTACAAAAACAAATTGAATGAGGCTTGTAATTAATTTAAAACGAAACATTAGTAACGCATAAACCTGTGAATAATTTTAATTATTGTGAAGTCTCTACAGTGTCCCGTGTGCACGTGTGTGAGTTTGCGGTCGGGGTTTCGACAAGATAAAGCTTATTAAAACACGTCAGTCGCCGACAGTATCTACCCTCGATCTGAGGACAGAATGGAAAAATGTTCTGACGTACTTGTTCTTATCATTATCGAAGTGATTGTGGTGATAGAGCGAAAGGTTAGGGTAGATCTGTATTGATTTTGAAGGGTAACCTGACTTGTAAGGTGTATTTTGATTGTTTAGTCTCTTTTTACTAATTTATAAGAAGATATTTTCTGCTACAGTGAGATGGAATAATTTCGAGGATTTTGTGATGCTTTTAAAGGCTCAGCTAAAAACGCGTAATTCGTTAGCCACGTAATTTGCTCTCAAATAAAATATTCAAAATTACGTTGCGTGAGATAAAGAGGACTTTAATATGAAACCAAATGCAGAGTAAATTACACACTCTTAAAATTACGCCTAGTTATGTGAAACCTAAATTGTGCGACGATGCTCAAGATTCACGTGCTTAATCCGATTTTGTAGATGTTGATTTTGTTAACTTAGATAAACGTTTAAGGCTGTACCTATTTACATAGATAGTAGACGCCTACTGTAACAAAGTCGAGATATTTGAAACTGTAGCAAAACCAACAGAACATCTTAACCAAGTAGTAATTCTACGTTTTTAAGACATGCAAATTTAATCTAATGTCAGTAAAATTTTACATCCCAATCTTACTCTCCAATGTATCAAATGGCCCTCTGAGAACTCTGTTATATTAACCCGCCCAAGAATTCTCGGGTCGGAGCGAACGACATCAAAAAGTCCGCTCCGGGTTTTTAGCAATCATCAAATTGATCTGTCCGAGTGCCATCTGGCCCGTAACTAAAACGCTTTCGGCTTCCATCAGCCGAGGAATTAATTCACATAAAACATAATATACTTCGTATAGACCCGGACGGTAGGGGGCGTGTATATACAGCCTATTAGCAGTATCAAAGTAACATAAACCTACAAGGGCGTAAGTAACAGGAGAGCGTTGCACGACGCCAGATCGCCTCTCAGGTGTGATTTCAGAATCGACTTACGTACATATACACTGTCAACCTATGAATGGATACTGCTATGCAGAATTGCAGTGGAAATATACCTCTGAAAAGAGAAATTCGCGAAGCTTCCGCATTCTAGATAGCAATTACAAAACTGCCTGCATTTGTTCAAACAACTCAAAGCCGCAAATAACAACTAGCCCAACTATACTTCAAAAGTCATCGTGCGTGAAAACGTTAGTTTTTAGCAAAACATGTTTTCAACGTAGAGTTACAAAACATTTTCATATTCTACCTGAAAATTGTAACGTTTTTCCAGGGCGCGGGCGGCGGGCCGGCCGGGTGTGCACGTGCGCTCATCAACTAATGGTCCGTGCGCGGCATTTGAACCGAGCCTACACTCGGCACAAAACAACCGCCTGCCTAGTCGCGAGCCTGCTTTCGGCACAAAATTATAACGTGTAAAACACGGTCGCTCCTTGCATTCCGCGCACGGGATTTTTATGAATGGCACGATTATTATTCGCATTTTAAACTTGAATGCGGAGCTGTTCTCTGCGAGACGTATAGCAATATTCGTAACGAGTTTTCTCAACGATGCTACCTAATTTTAGCGTCGAGCTCTGGAGCGGTCTGCGAAACCCAGTAACTGTGTTCGGTGGGTGATGTAGTGCATAAGGCGGGAGTGCACTTGTCGCCGAGAGCGGGGTGAGCGGTGGCTTGCGGACGGTACATGCAAATCGAATGCGATTGCAAATTTATTAGCGGGCGGACGTTGGCGCTCCGCGTACTACGTATACGCGCAGTTGTTTTCGCTCGCCGTGTATTTTTTTCTCGACGAGGCTCGGCTCTCCCCTTTTGTTCTCAAGTGGACCAGCTGTCATTATACGCCATGTTACTGTTTTTTTTTTCGTCGTTTTTATAGAGTTTTGCGTCGGGAGGCGTTCGGTTCGGAAAAATGTTCGTTTTGCGTGCGTCCTGGAGAGTTTGCGTGTCGAGTGATGTCGACGCCGCCAATTGAAAATGAGTTATGGAACTTGTTTCAGTTTTTCCTTGCGCGTTTCAGGTTGAGTAGGTTTTGTTTTACAACTAACAATGCTTTAGGTAAACAAGGTACGCGGATTCGAATACCAATTAAGCGTAGTAACAAAGTTATTAAGGCATGTAAAAGGGAGCCATTTCCTTTGTCTTCATTTAACAATGTCACTACCGCTTGTCTATACATACGCACTCACAAACAACTGTATCCCAGTATACCTACAAATCAATGCTAAAATGTTAACATGTGTCATTGCAGTTTTCAAGTGGCTTCTGTTTGATAATCTAAGCGAACCCTTTCAGAGGGTTCCTCGAGTGTGTAATCAATGGAAGACGTGGTTTATTTCTATGTATGTATATTAGTATATTGATCCCGTTCGCAACTGGCGGGGCTTCGTTCGATGCCTTGTTTTCGATTCGTCGTTTATTCTTCGATTGTCGATTGTTTGTGAATTTTGTGATATTAGTCAATAAGTCAGTGCTACGCCGTAGCGCTCGTAGAGGGTTATTCGTACAAGTTATGAAACATCGGCTACGGTGTATTTTTGTTGTTGTAGACTTTTGAATGCTTACCCTATGCGTACTCATGTCAATAAGTAATTATTTGATGTATACATACAATGTGTAACTAGTATACCTAATTTAAATTTTACTGTTCTTGGTGTAGTATAAATAATGTCACGAAATGGTTGAAAGCAATGAAGTATTTTTTTTTTGTTTTGCTAAAACTAGATAATTCATTTAAAACTGTACATTAAAAATAAGAAAATTAACTAAATATGATATACAAAATTAAACTAAACCTAGTCTAACTTAAACTACAAATAAAACACCCCTCCCAGGTAACTGTCACTGCTCATTGTACCCAGAAGGCTGTCAGCATAGAAGTAATATTATGAACAGATTTTGATTACCAATTTTTATTTATATTTATCGATCTTGTCACATTACGTTTAGCAATGCAATGGACTGAAGAAGTTGTCGAACATTTTTTTTGCTAAATGAATCCACAGGTGCAACATTATTCACATTCATTGGCATAATTGTGTTGGTTTGAAAAACATACATCTCTAATATAATTTAAGGTACCTACTTAACTTGGGGACCTTATACATCCCTTTTATAAATGTATTATAAGTTAAACAGAATTTAAGTATTTTTGAATTTTTTTTTTATTATGAAAAAAATTGGTATGTCCGAATTCTCCGCAGACGAAGTTTCTTACTTAATGAAGAACAGTAGCACAAATACACAGATATTATTATCATATTTAAATTATGTGTAGCATTCCTCTTACTCACAGTTCTTGACCATCTCTATTTTAACAAGCGTCCTTATTTGCGATGTTTTTGCTCCGCGATTGGCAAGATGAGACCCCTTGAGTGGTCTCACAAGTAGGGTTACCATCAGTCCGGATTTTATCGGTAATGTAAGGATATTTCGATACTTTAGAGAAACGTGGATTCGTGCATTTTTCACTTTTGTTAATATTATAAAAACTATAGAGAAGAACATCTCTCAGCAAAAGCTTTAGTTAAATGTTTTGCAGTGTCAATAATCACATACAGATATTTACATTAAATACTATAGTATAATGACTTTAGATATTAGTATTTTTCTGGCCTGAATTACATGAAGAAGTTATTAAAGATAATTATCTCATCAAAAACATAAATATGAATACCAAGTTTATGAACGTATTTGCTATTAAAAGCCGTGAATAACTGGAAACCAAGTTCTTCCGATACCCTTTTAGCTGTCATACATAACGTTCCTTAATTGCTTAAAATGTTTTTTTTTACATTATTTGTTACTCAACAACACTTAGTCGACTTAGCAAGTTTTACCCGTCAACTTTAATCCCTGAGTTTGATTACTTTGTTGTCTAGTATGTCATCGGAAAATATCTAGTCGATACCTAAACGTCTCGAAGTCAAGTGACTGTCTGTATGATCAGTCAATCAAGTAGAGGTATTTGAAAAGCAGAAAACAGAGGGAAGCCAGGGGGGCTACTCCAAAATTCCAAATTCATAGCATACGCGTATTCATATTTATATAAGGTCGCACCTGTACATCTGTTTATCGCATTACATGTAAAATTAATGTATTTTATGTTTTATGTGTTGTGTATTTCCTACCCAACCGTGCAGTGAACTCGTGGAACGCACTCCCCGAACATGTAATAAGTGCACCTTCGGTGAATAGTTTTAAGAATAGGCTAGACATTCATTTAAAGGACCAAAGAACACAAGTGCAGTGATATACACGTATCAGCTCAAAGAGCTGCTAGTGTATAATTTATAATAATAATAATAATAATAATAAAGAGTTATACATACATACCGTCCCTCTCCCTCTCCTATACAATGACTTAGTGTGAACGGAACGGCACGAAATGAACTTCGAATTTGTAACCTTACGTCATTCTGAGCTGACATGTCTTAGGCTCCTCTAATTCTTTCGAAGTGGTCACCCTACTCGCCAGTAGACTTGTGATATTGCTCCACCAAGTACTCAGCCGCTGAACACAATGCGCCGATCCAGATCTATGCGTTATTAAAATACTGAAATTCATGTTATGCAGTTTACCTATGTCGACAGAACGCCGAGGGTATCATCTCAGACTCGGGCGTAGAAGAATTTGTTGGCTCGAGTTAAACAAAGTATCGAAATGTTTATATAATAGTCATCGTTATAATATTGCGAGCAAATTAGGTTAGGCTACTGCTAAATTTGAGTTTTTTTTGTCGCAACAAACTTCTCGATCGCGTTCTGCGTTGAAGTGTCAAATAGTTTGAGATTGGTTTGTTGCCGTCACGTGGCTTGTGGAGTAGTCAAATTCTACATACTTATTGAGACGTTTACGCAAAGGCGTTTTAGACCTATTTTTGTACTATCAAACTCAACTATTGTTTGTAATTGTGTCGTACAGACACATCATTCAAACAGATGACGCTTAGCGACAAAAATTCACATAGTAACAAAAGGTCACGTGACAGTTAGTAACGGGTAAAAAAATTCGGAGACTACCCACCTGCTATGGGTGGTGTAGGGGTATAGCACGCGTCACGGAATGACGAGGATCCGGGTTCGATTCCCGGCCATAGCTTTACTTTTCGGATTTTTCTATGTGTTCTAATTTTCACTGACATTTAGAAATTTAATTTTTACCTATTTTTGTGCCAAAAACTTACACTAAGACCCCATAGCGCAAGTTTTTGGCTTTCTAATTAAATATACGGATAGATGCTCTGGACAAATGTGCAGTGCACACTCTAACGACGTTTATTAGCAACTAATTGTTTACAAAATATTTTAAATTTGAACGCTAAAGCGTTCGAGACGTATTAGTTACGACCAAAACTTACCAACTAAGTACCTACTCAGATCACAAGTTCAACTTGTGGAAAATCTTCACAAGCTCCACCTTCCACACTCTCCCACAATATTAAATCCGAAAAGTGAACGAGTCAAATAAACATCACTCACTCAGGATCGAACCAAATCATTTTCCACACAAATTTCCTTTAGGAATGTCGCGGGCCGGTGCCGTAATAAACTAAATTGACGGCCCTGTGAAAACTACTCAAATAAATCAAGGGTCTGTCCCATCTCAATCCAGTGCATTTTAGGAAATTATTCCTCCATCACATTACTGGGTATTGGTGTTCCGCCGACCGCGCCCTCAGGCGGTGCGTGAGGGACCCGGCGACCCTCCCTACCATCCGTACTGCGAACTAGCTATACTTTAGTACTCGTTGATACCTTGGCAATGTTTGACTATGTCAGTTGCCATCGGCAGATGCAGAATGAGTTTAGTGCACCAACTATACCTATATGTTACTTTGTAATACTGGACTTGATTTTTCAGTTTTTGTCTAATCGAATGTGCGTACTCGTAAACAAATTCATTGTCATCACTATTCCCAGCCTATACACGTCCCACTGCTGCTTGGCGCGGGCCTTATCTCAGAATGAGAGTGCTTAAAGCAATCCGAACACACTCATCACCCTGGTACCTATTTAACTAACAATAAAAGGACGGAATTCTAGGTAATATAACTACAGGTTCAGCATGAAATTATGTTTATTTAAAAATTCCACATGTCAAAGAAACCGTCACAATTCAACAAAAAAAACGTTGATTTGACCAAACTATTTGTTGATTTCAACAGTACAACACAAAATTAATAACGACAAAATGTAATTGAAAATTAACTAAAAACGATACTGAATTAAACTAACAAACTTCCATCGTAATAGAATTAGTTAACTTTATATTATTTCTACTAAAACACCACCTCATAAAATTAAACAATCCTCGCGATCAAATACTGACACTCATGCCCAGCGGTCCGTGCCGTAATGGTACACCTCCCAACCAGAACTAGTCCATTTGAAGAGATTAGGTGTGCGGCCCTGATTCGTGCGGTCATTGTGGACGGAGCTCGCTGCTTATTCGGAGACTAGCCGTTACTTTATGTTGGAACCAATCACGATTATATTGCTGCGTTATTGTTAAGTATTTATTGTAGCGTAAGATGCTACGATCAATTGATTAAGTAGATGTTTGTTAATAAAACATTGTTACTAATTTATTGAATCAGGCGTTACTTTGCGGAAGTATCTATTCAATTTAATGGAACTTTGCTACTCTGTGGTAATGTTATCGTTAGTGATGTTTAGTTGTTTTATTCTTGTCAGTTATTTGTCCTGTTAATCGCTAATCATTTATTTGTTTATAAGTATGTAGTAATTTACAATGTGAGGGGGTAAATTATAAGTATGTAACAAGTCCAATACATTCTGCTTTACTCTTAGCCTGTATTTATACATTTATGCAGCGTAATACTTAATCAATCAGCGTAATAGCTTTACATGTCTTTTTTTGAAACTACCAGCGCATTCGGGAAGACCATCATCAAAATGAAGCGCGGAGACCAATTTTCAGCTTTAAATTACAACTATAAATAATGGAGATAGAGTTCCGGAAGCTAGGAGTTTTTTATTGCAAATTTCCTCCTATATAAGACTCTTTTTTTGAAATTTCTTAAACATGAATAGTCTATGAAATATGGGCGAAGAACCAAATGCCTTTTTTTCATCTTTAATTGTTTATAGCTTTTGCAATTTTTTATGTGCTAATACACTCTTTTAGCTCAATTTTCTAGGCGTCATTCCGCATCCGATGAGCTATCGCACATAATTTTAAGAGCAGACCATTTTGAACTTGTCGGCTAGACTACATTGCCAAAAAGAATGCGCCGCAAGAAACTTGCGACAGGAAGTAATTTTTTAGAATAAAATAAATTACCTAAATTAGGTACTTAAATTCTACTTAGTTAACTTAAATAAAAGACACACATTATTGCTATATCAGTAAGTTTTATGAAGCTAAAAGATACAATTTTAGAAGTCTAAACTAGCGACATTATCCCAGTGGTAGGGGTTTGACTAATAAATTCATGAATAATTTTCTGGATAAAAAACCTTTAATTGTCGTGTCTCTGTGTAAATCTGGCAGTGGTTCTGTTTTCTCAGAAATGAGGATATCTCAAAAGTAAGCCGCTACGGCATTAAATTACAGGAAATATTTCGCAAGACTATTACCATTCTAAACTACTTAGGTATGTACTGCTATACAAAGTACTATTTGATATTTTTGCAGCTTACATACATTTAACGTTTCAGAAGACCGAATCCACATACCGTTGTCGGTAGACCGGTCGGTATTATACACTACTCTATCACATATCCCATTGGTAACATGATAGGCTCGCGCGTTCTGTCTTTGCCGAATACATACTCCTGAATATCATGTATGGGAGACTATACAACGTAGTACCTATACGGTACATGGCAGTCTTGGTACTAGTCTAAAGGCGGCTCACGCCTGTCTTGATACGATTACGTTGGACCCTCGCCGACGTGACGGATGCCCGGTATATAGTTCCACTTTGTATGTAGTCGTAGATATCGTCCTTTATTCAACACATTTTACGTGATATAGCAGCAGACTGGAGACCAGATGATGTTTTTCTGCTTTATTAGGTAGGTACGTGCAAGGATGGCTAACTGAGAAATCTTGTTTAAGGCAAATTCGTGGAAGTAGTGCTCTGAATATGGGAACTTTAAATCGAATTAGGCGTTGCTTTGCGGATGTTTATCTAATGGACCAATGTGGTAGCGGAGTAGCGAAGTAAATGTTCACGGGAAATTAAATCGAAACGGTGACTTTTGTTTGTTACACAGCGTTTGAGGGTCTATATTTTGTCTCATAAAATTTAAGTACCGAATGTACGGTTTGTCATAAAGACGTAAGTATTTTTTTTAGAATCGATAGTAAACTAACCTAACCTAAAGTAACCTGTCTAATGACTTTTCCAAACTTCCTGTAAATGCATAATTTTATGTGTGTTATGTTTATGACTAAAGATTATTATGACTAATAAAAAATATGGGACAAAATAGGATTTGATGTCGAATTTTTATTTTTAAAAATAAAATTCGGAAACTACTAGGTACGTAGGTTCAGGTATGTTATCTGTAAATAACGAAATCATCTGCCAACTGGATGCAGCCTCTACAAAACGGTTCGGCGAAACGATGACGTGCTACATTGTTTTTCCCAATGATGTATCATTGACTTGTGCCGTGTCCGTTACGAATTACTCAGACACGACACTGTCAGCGTTCAAGATGCGACACCTCCCTTCAGTCGCCCGACACTCTCCTCCCCTGACATACGACTCAGAATGTCGCAATCAAAAGACTTGTCAGACAGTTTAGCGTAAGTGGAATATTATTCGAGAGACGAGTCCGCGCCGTACGTCCCCTGCATATAGATGATATGTGAGTCACGTTTTTCACGCGTCACTAACTACTAATTTATGTTAATTGCAGCTGAGAAATAACGCATAACTATGTACGGCACGTAGGTATTTAGTTAAGTTAGCCTCGTGTTGCTCGACGTATTCAACGGTGGTTAGAAAAAGGCAGCTTAGCCTCCATCTCGCTTGTCCGTAAGTAGATTATAATATGTGTGCTCGGGAGCAAAAAAACCGGGTCACTTTTCATACAACTTTCTACAGGAAGTGACCCGATTTTTTCCCTCCCGAGTGTGCTGTACATACATACATCACATCTTTATCCCTTACGGTGTAGACAGAGCCGAAGGTAAGACCTAAAGGCCGCGCACGATTGTAGGCCCTCTCGAGTATTATAATATATCTAATATTGTATACTATGTTCCTAGCTTCATAAGGTGTATTAGAATTATTCCCAAATATTTCAGCAGTTGATTGGGTTAGTTTGATTGAGTACTCCTGCGTAAAGATTTTCATCCACAATTTTTGATTCAAAATGAAGTCACCATTTGACGTTGTACGCTTTGAACAACCAATGCATGAAAACGTTGAAATCCTGAGAAACATTTACAGGGGTGTTCGCTGTTCAATTAAGCTTATTAAGCTAAAATATTCCGGTATGAAAGGTTTGTTATATTAGAATTGTATCCCAGAATTGGTTAATACCTCTGCCCATTTCATTTGCTTACGCGTCCGTTTGGTCGTTAGTTTAGATATGTGCCCCAGTTACCGCTAGCATTATCCTCCGCCAACAATAACCAGCTCTGATAGCCGGCCGCGGCGTGACACGACACCGCCGGCACAACATTTAGGGCTACGATTTTCCACATCTCAGACACTGTAATGTCAGTTATACAATGGAGCATTCCCGTCGAGTGGGAGGCTCTTATCGATCTACAGGGACGTCATCGAGCGATAGCGACCGCGACGCAAAAAGCGTGTCGTGGTGTCAGTGTGACGCTCACAAAGCCTTTGTGGAGGGACCGGACGCCGCTCGCCGCCGCCGCTACCTTTGTTTGATGTTTAGTACTCACTAGACACTAAAAGTGGCGATTTTAGTGTCTGCACTCTGTTAGTTGGAGCTGTGTTTAGACTTTAGCGCGCTAATGGTTGTAACAGTGGCGAGCGGTTGCGTGTTAACTGTTGTCAATTGTTGTTTTCTAGTTGGTAATTAACTGATGTGCTAATAGCCCTTTCCGGCCGACTTGATACAATCGTGCAACTAACTTTGAAAAAATCCTGTGTGCGCTCTAATTCTTTTTTGGCGCCCGGGACGGCATCGATCTATCGTGCAAACACTATTGCCGAGCTTGAATAGTAAAAGGGGTAAATCTGTTGCGTCAGTCGGCCACGCGGCGTTCTCAAGGATGGCGGCGTTTTTTGGCGGGAGCAGCAATAGACGTGAGTAATTGTTTTTTACGATTTTATGTAATTACATAGCAATATTATTAGTGATCAATGTAGCTAAAGAGTTTACTTTCAGTGTGCAACGTAAATTTAATTGTTAATCTAGTCATTTCAGTTAACTATGCGCTCATAAAAACTAATTGCACGATTGTGTGTATTCGGCCATAGGCCCTAATACATATATGAAAATTATTTGCACTATCGTGTATATTCGGCCCTTAGGCGAAAATTTAATTGTCAGTAATAATAATGACTTCCATTATTTTTTGGAACTTATTCAGTTTCTAACGTCAGGATTCTTTGATTACAGGGCGTCCACTAAAAGATATTGAGATACAAGATATTTTAGGTGACGGAAACTTATCAGATATCGAGGGTCTTGATAATGAGGATGAAATATCGCCGTTTTCTTTACTTGACTGGCTTGAAGGAGATAGCCCCGAATCACAAAATGTCGTAGAGGAGCTAGATGCACCAAATGAAGCTATGTGCAACAGCAGTACCTTGAATAGTACTTTAGTGACAACGGGTACGCTCTCAAACGACTGTTTTGAACAACACAATGTTGATCAAACTCTTACATCTAATACCAGCTGCCGGGCTACTTCCGCAATATTACCGCACTTTTATAAAAACCAAGAAATGGACGCTCAAAGTACTAATTCACTTCTCTGATTTAGCTACAGTCAATGCATGGAGAGCTTATAAAATCGATTGCGATGCTAATAAGTATCCTGGTTGCAAGGTACTAGATTTGCTCGATTTTCGTATGGAACTTCATGAAGTTCTAGTCAAAGCACCACCAAAAAGGCGAAATGAAGTTCTAACACATGAGGCCTCTGATGATGAAATGCCAGTGATGCCAAGAAAGTACCAAAAGCCTGCTAATCCACCTGTGTCCCTAATTTATGATGGTTACGATCACTTGCCCGAGTTTGATGACATCAAATCGCCAAGAGCCTGCCAATTTCATCGTTGCTGCAGCCGAACCAAGACACGTTGCATCAAATGCAATGTGTACCTCTGCATTGCACGTAATCAGAATTGTTTTAAAATGTACCACACAAAGTGATACATTATGAGGATATATTATTTTGTTTTATTTTTATTATTGATAGAGTTTATTGAGAGTTGAGACTTCTAAGTTAGCTAGATTCATAAAATAACTGTTCCTATGAATATGAACCAATGTGATCATAATAATTAAGTACTTGATTGAAAACTGATACGTATTATTAAAACGAATTACTAAAAATAACGTCTTTTATTAACACTTTACCTTTACTACAATGATTTTGCACGATCGTGCATTTACAAATATGGCCTGGTCGTCACGATCGTGCAGTCAACTTGCACGGGGAATGGTTACGGTTGGATTTTTTATTTTATTTTTTTACGATGGTATAAAGTAATAGATCTCGATTAATTGGTAAATTTTAAGTGTTTTCGTAAATTAGGTTTCTCGGCCGGAAAGGGATAGAAAGAATTGGGAGGAAATGGTGACGTAATTGAGAAAGCAAACATTGTAAATAGGACTAAGAAATGTTTTGTATACTACATAGGTACTTTTCGTTTAGACGAGTGTCGATGTCGTGAGAAAGACGTTTATACCGGGTTGCAACGGATGGCCTCTCACATCGAATTTAAGTAGGTTTGGACCCAGATCAGCTTTTAATAAGCAACTAGCTGTTGTCCGCAGCTTCGCCTGGAATTTTCCTAAGGACTTTGTCCTGACAAATACGAACGCAACTAAAAAAGAACTAGTAAAATCGGTCCATCCGTTCACGCGTGATGGCGTGACCAAAGGAAATAAATAGGGATTATATTTTTATATAATGTAGATTTGCGGTTAATCATATAAAATGGGTATCACAATAGTAAACAAAGGAATGTTATTAAATATAGAGTAGCAGGAAGCCTTTTATAAATATGTATACACAGTGTTTACTGGGAGCCGTCCCTTCCGACCGCCAACTTGCTTCGAGGCGACGAAACTCCGAGATGTTTTCACTCAAAATAATAAGTTCCAAGTCAATTTTTTGCAAAACTCGGTGTAATGGATTGTTGAGAACTTCGATAACTTTCGGAAGTCGCTCTTCGATTTTATTTGCTAAAGATTTTTTTAGCCAATTTCTCTCGGATGAAGTTAGAAATCTTCCAGTCACCCTTGAGCGGAATGTATAAATATTAGGCGTCGAAATTTATTCATCGCATTTTATTTTCTGACTTGCCATATTAATTACGCACTCAAACTTTGATGAAGTCAAACGTAAGCCTATTTTGAATATATTAAAAACTCACTAAATTAGGTATGAACTGTTTTAGGTGCGTTTTAATTTTCTCCTGCATTCATTCATAACCGCTGCGAGTAAGTAACTTGGAAAGTCACGTAACGACTGAAATATTTACAGTTCTTCTATCCTACCAGTCCAATTTACTTTCACTTCGATGTACTTAAGCTTTCATCTAAACAACACTGAAACTAGCATACCTAGGTACACAGCAAAGTCCGTAAAAGAAGATTCGGTTAAAAAAACGAAATTTCATTAAATAATGAGCCACGTTTCGCCCCCATACCCCATACAAACCCCAAAGTTTGAATCACGTACTGGCACGCCCGCGAGTGCGCCTGGCACTTTGATGGCGCGTAAAACAAATACTATAACACTCCATCCGTCAGCGGGGAGCGTAAGTTAATAAAATTCATGTATCGGAAACTTATAGGCGTGAAATATTGTTTGTGCGGTAAGTGAAAAGGGTGCAGCCCTCAGATTTGTTTAAGAAAGCTTCAAGATTCCTCGTTTTATAGCGTTATTGTGTTTTACGGTTAATAACTTTCGCAATTGGTATGGATTTTGCGAAAGCGGTAGACCGTATTGTGATACGCTGGGTGAGGTGTCTGCTGCGTTACGGCAACCCAATGAAAACATTCGGGTTCCACGCATTGAACACACGAAACGTAATCTTTATCTGGGAAAAACTAAAATAATTTATATAATACACGTACAAAGGCAAATTTTTCTCGTTTAATCAACTTTTGAGTGGACGAGAGCAGTATATTTACTGGCAATATTATAATGCTATATAGTTACTTAATGTGCTGGTGGAAGGCGCTAGCGACTGAAACTGACTGCACTTCATGCGTCTGTATGCGTACATCTATTTATTCCACGACTTAAAAGGTGAACTCTCAGGCTGAGCTTAAATGAATTTGATGCTATCGCACTAAATAAATAATTATTAGACAGCTCGTTATAAATTTTATAGGATATGCGATCAGAATTCCTCTTTTTTCTGTCACACTTTGACAGTTGTTGAAAATCCCCAATAAAAATGAAGCGCCCCGAATAGCTTATTAGGAACTCGTCGCGTTCTCTCCAGTTATGCTCCGCAAACTGTCATTTCGGCTAAGACGAATAGCAAATTAAATGTGAGGCTCTGTATATGGTTGGTAATATCGCTCGCATGTCAGTCCCGAATAGAGGTCCTGTATAGCAAAGTGCAGTTGTGTTCGCTGTCATCTTTGAACCAATAGCGTTTGAGAAAATAGGTACCTAGTGACTAAATAGTTGCCCACACGACACTAACTCTCCAAACACCAACTACTGGGTCAACATCTAAAATTACTAGCAGGATGTTTGCAGATTAGTCCGGCCGAGACACAGCGGCACCGGCGGTATCAGCATTAAAATAAAAATAAGTGCCGCCATAAATAGTTAGCACAAAGACAAGATATACGGTTATAGTGGGCACTGACCATTCGTGCACGGAACTAAGCTACCTACCAGTTACATGTATTTTTTTATGTGCAAAGCCAAAGGAGGTTTGAGGTTATCTTCTGTAGTTAAAATGTAGGGAAGAATTGATGATTGACCTTAACATTGTATTCTGAAAGAATCTACTCAAGTTTGTTTGTCGACGATACTAGACTTCTTGAGATTTCAAAATGCCGTCATCTTTGACGGTTGTTTTTGTAGATCTATGACAATGTATGTAGATTAAGTAGAGCGGCAAATCGTAGGATTTGTTTATTTATTTAAAGTCAGGCTATCTGAGATAAACAAAATGTTGGTTGAACTATACGTGTATTTAGACGACCGGATGGCCCAGTGGTTAGAGAACCTGACTATGAAGCTTGAGGTCCTGGGTTCGATCCCCGGTCGGGGCAGATATTTGTATGAAAAATACGAATGTTTGTTCTCGAGTCTTGTATGTTTAATATGTATTTAAGTATGTATTTACCTATATAAGTATGTTTATCCTTTGTCTAGTGCCCATATAACAAGCTTTGCTTAGTTTGGGGCTAGGTCAATTGGTGTCAATTGTCCCAAGATATTATTATTATTATTTAATCTTTTTTCTGACCGGGTGAAAACGTAGATTGTTAGATTAGGATTTAAATTTTAGGTACCTACCTAAACAAAGTACGCTACTTTTATCTACACGCAAACAAATTAAACCGTAGATGGCTTTGTTGGTTGTTCTTTAAGTGTATATCAAAGAATGGTTAATGTCATAAATACTATTTAGCAATTTTTTTCCATTATTAATCATAATATCACGTTGGAAGAGAAAATTCTTGATTGCATGTATGAAACATCATTGGCCATTATAGAATATTTTATTCCTAAGTAAAAGTTCTCACGGCGTTCCAGTCAATTTCCTATATCAACCAGACCATTTTACCCGTCCTCGAATAGATGCGAAAAAGTCTATAACGAAATTGAAAATCCTCCATCACCTGTAACCAACTTCCCCTTACCTGTCCTATCGGTCATCGTGACCCATACGTCCCCACTCTCCCCTCGGAAAGGTCATTCTTCCCAGTATTTTCGACGCCAAGAGGGCAAGGAATAAAATAAGAAAGGCTTCGATCGCTGTCGACCCCGGTCTACCCTTTTAAAAGCTAGATGATAGATGGCCGCTGTTAGTTACGGTAACGCAAATATGAATTAACGGTGACACTGCACGTGCTCGTGGTTTTTTTTTGGTTAATTTGTTCGTAAATAGAAAGGGCAACTCTAATGCTCAAATTAAAAAAGAAAAGAAATTGATTTGCTTTTCCATACTAGAGATGACACTGACATTAATCCCTGCAATAGCACCAATTGATGTAATAGGGCATTTTTTAAAAACGTAGGTATATCATTTTTCAAACAATATTACCTTAATTTCCCGTACAACTTTTTCGTGTCAGTTTTGTGACGACCCATATGAATAGTATGAAAATAGTGCAACAAAACTGACAAAAAAATCAAGTCGACCCAAAATTTATTTTGGAAAATAGTAAAGTCAATTTTTTTGAAAATGCCCAATAAAATCAACAAAAATGTTTCCTGCCTGTAGATTCATTATGAGTTCTTTATTTTGCCCCATAAAATTGAAGTTCCGAATATACTTGCCATTTTTGTTAGTCATAAAGCGTACCTATTATTTCTGAAACCCAAAATGCACGATTTCATGTGTTATGACCAAAAAAAATATGACCAACGATTATTAGACCAATTAAAATTATGGGACAAAAAAGGGACCCGTTCATTATGATGTTCTGACTTCCGAAGAGTTTAAAAAGCTAAGGAACTTGCGCAATATTTTCATTTTAAATACGTTCAAACCCTTTTATTCGCGGCGAAGTAAGTAATGGATAAGTCATGTTGCGTGAACGGACTTCCGAAGTGATCGGACGTCGCGTATTGCCTCACTTGTGAAGGGGACACTGGTGTAAAAAATATGCGGATACACTTTGAGGGGGTTCGGAATTAGAAACATTTTTGACGTCATTTTAGAGTGCTTTAATTGATATGAGCTACCTATCAATCGGTCTATGGATTGAAGTAAACAAGTAATCAAACGTAAGCAGGTATTTATTTTGATAGCGAAGAAGTATATGTATTTCAGTACTTAGTATATTAATTTATATTCTAAATTGCACCACCTGCTCAGATCTGTTCTGTTCTCCCGTCCATTATGGTTGCCTGGTAGAGATCGCTCTGTAGCGATAAGGCCGCCTATTGTTACCTTGTAATATTCTATATACCTTTTTTCTGTTTTGGTTGTTATATGTGGTGTTCAATAAAGAGTTATTGTATTGAAGGGAAACGAGTAAGTGAGTCACCTGGTGGTAAGGGAGCACCATCACTCATAGACGCTTGCAACATCAATTGATGTAAATGCAGTGCCTGCCTAGAGGACTAAGACTTAGATAGAAAACCTTTAGCTGGTTGTTTCATCGGATGTCTTACTCTTCACACTGGAACACAGTAGCATAAGTACTTACCTATTGCTGCTTGGCAACAGATTTACCGAGTAAGATGATACTAAAGACACGTGGAAATAAGGAAAGGGACGTGTCCATATTATTCCGCCATCTACTGGTACACATTTCAATATTGTCAATTAATATGTGTATGTTGCAGACTAACTAAACAGATCTATTTGGGGAGTGTGAATGGTTACGTTGGGAGAGGAAGGGCAAGACGAACGTTCCGAGACCAAATAGGAGACGTTTTGGAAAAGGTCAGGTCAGGAGTACCCGAAACCAACGAGCATGTATGAAGAGATTGATGAATGTGGATGAAGCGAAAGAAGTATGTCAGGGTCGTAGCAACTGGAACAAAGTAGTCTCTGCCTACCCTATGGGAAAGAGGCGTGACGGTATGTATGTATGTGTATATGTTCGTGAACACTATGTCCACAAAGTCCATCGGAACCAAGACGATTACCGCAAGTACTGCACTCCGAAGCGTAATCAAGGCTTTTACAAGTGTCCTGCAAAAATGGCCACCGTTCGGCTAATAGTCGGAAATTGTAGCCATTATCGGCGCACTCGCTCCACTAAAATTATCATTGTTCGGAAAAGTAGCCATTTAGCGGGTGATTGCAGCAGAGTAGCCGTTGCAAGATTCCTTTGGCAACTGGACTATAGAAAAACTGAACAGTAGGCCAGCTTAGCTTGGTTTGTTCACGTAGGTGTGTATCTGAACGAAAATCTTAGGACTCTAGCGGCCCATCACTATTTTGATTCCCCTTTCCACCTGTACGCCCACAATCATGCTAAACGTGGCCTTTAGGTATTAGTCTTAGGCTCAGGCTCTATCTACCCCGTTAGGAATGAAGACGTGATTAATGTGTATGTATGCAACTTTTAAATGAAAATCTAAAGTAAAAAAGTTATTACGTCCCCTAGATAAATATGAAAAAGTTTGTTTTGATGAATCATCAAGCTACCCAAGTCAAATTGTACAGTCTGCCCAACGGAACCCTAGGCTGTGGAATCATTTCACAGTCAACGTCAGAGTACTTTGACAGTGACAAACACAAATAACAAGCTGATCACTTATTGTGATAAGGTTGTACTACTGTACAACTACTGCCCACTGGCTACTGCCCAGGGTTCCATTTTGTGGGCCGTACTTAACCCATTTCGTGTCTGCTTTAAAAATCACCCGCTAAAATTTTTTTATTTTGTAATTTTAATCAAAAAACTATCAATTGTGAAATACGCTTTTAAAAAATTAAAAAACTCAACGCTCTCCATAGGACAATTACGTATTACATTTGCCTCTAGTCCATTACGTAACTCGCAATTCCCATCTCTGGTAAATGTTTGTTTCTCACAAAAAGGTTTACCACGAACACCTCATTAGCAGCGCGGTCACATCTCAAATTAAAAATCCTCATTCGCGAGTAATCAACCCTCGAGAGAAACTTAAAAATACGTCACAGTTACCCTCCGTCCTCAGGGCCCTTGGCTTCCGGTTATCGCAGCACAAAGCGGACCGGCCCTCCCCGCGGCCCTCCCGGAACCGGAAATACTACCCTTCTATCGCGAGACCTACCCGCACCCGCGTCACGTTATTTTAAAAAGTTTTCGCCTTCGGCCTTGAAATGACAAATTGCTCGAGACTTCCCCACGTTTTTGAACTAATGTTAGGTCGAGAATTTTAAATTTTATTTGACCGAAAAAGCTGAGCTATTGTTTAAAATTCTCATGTTCACTTAATTCTTGTAATATATGATACGTAGTTTTTGCTAACAGGAACACTTCTTTCTAACAATCTTCCAATCTTTACTAAGCACACGCACATCGTTCAATAAGCATTGGGATAGACAAATAAAATTATTTATATCCATGGCGTCCCCAGGAATCAAAATTGGTTTTATGGAAACCTAAAGAAACGCGAACTGGATTTAAGGTACTGTGAATAATATCGCTAGAATGTGTAGTAGTAAGTAAGTATGCAAATGCTTTATTGTACAAAAGTAAAGAAACATAATTGACAAAAAAAACAAGATAGATCGTTTTTAACACTTGTTCGGACGCAGGTATTTCAGACTAGTGGTCCATGCTCTTTTGACGTTCAAACATAGAGTTTCAGTTAAATAATTCTTCACGCTGCCTATATCAAACAACCCATTCCTTATCACTCGAGACTGGGAAAAGTACGTACGATAGAGTAGGTACACAGTAAAAAGCGGGAACGGCGTCCCCGGAAGCGATGCTAATGCATCCCGAATGCACCCGCCACCCCTGCACGCGATCAATTCATTAGCTATGTATTGTTGCCAGACTCCGGCAGGAATTATTGTCTATGCCAATTAAAGGTTGCTAAACTCTGGACGTGATTGTTGGGATTGATTTGGAACGGGTTTCGAGGGACCGGCTCTAAAAATGCTGGCCAGATAGAAACGAAAAAAAACTCTTTGGCTGTGATCTGATTTTAATCGCCATTTTTTTATCTATTGTATGAGTACTGTTACATCTGTAATTATTACAAGATTTGACCAAATTTTAAAGTACGAAATTTGCCGTTTGACATTGTCTTGCTTTTTATACTTAACTCAAGTCTCACGAGAGCAAACATATATATTTATTGCTATTAAACAATGAATACTAAAAACTATTTTGTTAGTAAGATAAACAATGTTTACAATATACAAATTTCTTCATTGTATGATGTATGTAACGTGTTTATAGCTTGTAGCTAAAAAATATCAAGTTGTATAATTCGGGCTTGTCCTGTCCCGCAGAGGTTGTGTAAATATTTTCATAATTTCGGGCGGGCCGTGACCCGCGCTGTAAAACAAAATGTCCGCCGGCGTACAAGTTGTCACTAGTGATGTCACACACCGATGTCGATAGAAACACACTCGATAAAATTTAAATGAACATAGCATGCTGTAAAGACTCCGAATTGTATTTTAATTCCATTTTCCACCTATACGCCCACAATCTTGCTAAACGCTCCCTGTAGGTCTTGTTACCTTTAGGCTCTGTCTACCCCTTGACGTGAATTGTGTATGTATGTATGTAAAGACTCCGAAGATCATAATCGCGCAGTGTACAACTTTTTTCTTAATTTAAGCTGGTTATGCTAGTCACCACATAAGCCGATAGTTTGAGTTAGGTAGTTTAAAATTAACTTTACGGTTAGCTGAGGCTTAAAATGACAAATAATTAAACAGATAGGGGGTTTATTGGAAAAGAAAAACAAATCATAATAAAACAGTCACAACTTAAAAATAACGCAGAGATACTAAAAAGAAAACTACTACTAATTATAAAACAAATTGTTATAAAGCTATAAATAAAAAAGTTGCCCCAAATCACTGCCCGATTAAACTAAAAAGCCTAATAATTAGATACACTTTGTCAAATGCTTAACATTAAAAAGACAAAAGTAGTCTCAGTTCGCGTAAGTTGGCGTGGGTGGAGAACTCTCCCCAACAGAAGGTAAAACATACACGTATTAAGCATAGGTACCTATTGAACCTGCCGTAAATAAGTACACATATTACGAGATAAAATAAATCGACAGCGCGCCACCATCTCTACGCCCGCATCCGAAGCGGGGCCACGTTTTGATAAATATTTGCGATTTATTTTATTCCTGGAGCCATTTTTTGAGAACGCGCCCGTAAAGGCAAAATGGCGTTACGCGCCAAACCACCAGAGCGGCACTGAAGTTTCGGCGGGAAAATAAAAACGCGTTTAACTTTGTGTTAATATTATATTGTGCCATTATTGCGCCATTTATTAGAATCCCGCGGCAGGGATGGGGTTGAGTCGAGTTTAATGGACGTTTTGTTTGGTGGAATATAATTTTTAACCAGTCTAACGATTTTGGGGTAAACCTTTCGGAAGAGGAATCATTTTTCAGTTGAATATTTAATGCTTTGTTATAAATGTGTTTCAGCCGGATGTAAAATAACGAAAGGCACGTTTAATTTGCATATTCAGATAAGTTATTCTTTTATATTTCCATTAAAGTAAGTAGAGTACCTACCTAATACCTCAGACTAATATCAGTTACGAAAAAATTAAAGCGAGTTTTTTAGTGTGGTGCCGTAACTACTGGGACCTAATCCGATCAATACTGTGTTCGATAAAAAAAATGAAAAGAGTTTTAGGTTTATCGATACGTATATACATAATTATAACATACGGAGATTGTGTACTTTATCTTTGAGAATAAAGTCAAAAGTAAGACTTGTAAATGCGAAAACAGACTGAAAGAACACAACGTACCTATAGTTAATTTTTGACAGCTGTCATTTCGGTACAGTTTAACCCCCTAATCATAAACGCTCTGTAGGCTTTTGCTAACTCAGCAATCGGGTGTCTGTGAAAGGTAGATGTCAAAGTGACAGATAAGGACAAACGATTGCTAAGTTAGCAGAAGCCTATATATAGCGTTTATGAATAAGGGGGTAAGAGTTTAAGGTGCTAAATTGCATTAGGACAAATACTAATCGTCCGACATACCTTGAATTAATGAGTCTTACACTTTTTTGACTAAAATTAAAAACACTTTCAATACTTATGCACTTGCTGATAAATCTGCTTACTGAGCTATGCTTACTGGCGAACTAGGAATATTGAAATAAGCATTCTATTGATTCGCTCTTGATAGCCACTTGTGAACCAAAAATCATTAATTATAAAAGTACCCCGCACGCGTGCCCCCGCGGCCGTCATTACGGCGTGTAGAGTGGACCATGTCGCACAGTGTGAGGGGGACTTAAAGAACCCTTTAAAAAGTAGTGCAATGGTCCCCGTAGAGTCAACTTTAGATATCGAGGCAATGAAGAAAATCGTGAACACGATACTCAGAAAGTGCAGTACAAAGAATTTAGACAAAAATGTTTGAATTCATAGGGATGGTGAAAGCGATAAAACTTGTATCAGCTGTAGCTTATCGTGGTAAAGGTAAGTAGAAGAAGTAAGGTGTATTTCGCCACTTCGTAGATAGTGGCTATACACGTATTTCGAATTGACGCTTTGGTTAAAATCTGAGTGACAGTGTCGATAATCGTAACGCAAAATTTGAATCTAGCGATAGCTTTCGAAGCTATTACTTTTATAATCCCTCTATTTTCTAGTCCACAATCGTTGGTGCAATGTTGCCAGATATTAAATATCAATGCCACACAAATGTCATTTTAATTTTTTTTTGTGACCTACGTTGTGTTTTTATTTTTAAATTACCTATAACTTCACACAACACACGTGGCTTAAAATTGAACTAAAAAAAATTATACCTACCTACCTAGGTGTCTCTATAACGTAGACAGTGGCGCCGCTGTCAAGTGATGTCCATATTCTATCGTATAGATATCCATTGCCACTCTAAGGCCGGTAAAGGCCTTCACACGATCGGCGACACTGACGTGTCACTCTCCAACGGTGACGCTTCGAGGCTACTTGAACCCTTCGAGGGCTGTCCCTAAGTATGCGCTTTAGTTTAAATAATGAATATTTACCTATTATTAAATAAACTAGCCTAGATAACCTCCGAAAAGGATTTTAATTCTTTGGGTTTCGCACCCATTGGATCCCAACGGAGGCGTACTTTTCTCATCTGTATGGGGATGTATTTTCTTAACCGTAATAGATACACGGAATACACTACATACAGAAAATGTTTCTTCGGCGTTTTGCCCAATTTTTCCAATGGCAACTTTCCTGTTGGAGTCTGACTCACACTTTTTTTTTTTTTTTTTTTTTAATTAAAGAGAGTAGTTTACCTCAAAAAAATCCATTTTATTACCAGCTTTTGCTCTTATTGTCTTTTTTACTTTCTTGCGCAGTCATTTTATAATGTTAGTGTAACTCTTGCAACTAACGATGGCGGGTGAGCTTTTTTCGTGGTAAGCACGTGTCTGCCATACATGTTAAAGTGTGCGTGAGAGCGAGAGTGAAAGCTAAGTGTGCGTAAAAGGAAGTTAAAAAAAACTCGCTTGAAAATCGCCTTCAAATCAATCAGACCATCCATTGAAGATATCCCTCCTTAGAAGATGGTCCTGGCTGGAGCTCTAGAATTTCACTACTAGATTATTATATTGTCGCCGGCCCCACATAGGTATGCCGAATTTCTCATCAGTCCGACTTCTGGAAGTGGATCAATGCTTCTAAAATTTGACCCGAACACACCTATAAACATACAAATAAAAGCTTATTAAATTTACTGATCAATGCCAAACGATGCTCAATGCTTCGAACACCCACCGATTACCCTTTGCATGGTAATTATCATTAAAATCGCTCGCTAAACAGGGACAAAACCTGCCAGCGTCAGCGCCGTGCCATGGACAGGTAAACGCAAGACAGTGGCAGGCGAAAAAGACAAAACAAATGAACGAAGGCCGCCTGACATCAACGTGCTGGTGCGGCGAAGCTAATCCATTGTGGGGTTGCGATCAGTGTTGCCAGTAATAAATAAAATTTTGAGAAACAAAAAAACATTTATCACGCTACTCTGCTACTCACGTGCAAGTTAGCCAAGGCTGTGTGAGATATATTATGTCTCTACATGCTAATATATAAATGCAATAAATGTGAAATGGACCTCCGCAAAGTACCGCCTGATTCAATCAAATATTTAAAATTTGGAGGAGTAATTTTTTTATTTATTCCAAAGTCCAATTAGTGATAGATGGTCTTATAAGCAGTTTGTTCCATTGTGACGGTCTTTTTCTTTACTTAATTTGCTAGAACTAGACATTGATAAACCACCGAAAACTTAGAAATTATCACTAAGTAGGTACGAATTTGACTAAAAGAAACTAGAAGCTCAACTAGCTCACTTAAATCCAAACTAGTACCTGGTCACAATTTTATAACGATAATACAAGAACGCATGATAGATTATATTTAGTTTTAATAATCATTTATTATTTTTAACCCGGTTATAGTGAACTTTGAAATGCGAATGCCAGTAATTAAAGAAAAAGCAGAAAAGTCCCGCTAACCCCGATACAGGCAACACTTGTAATCTAGACCCTGGACTCCCCCGCCCCCGCCTCCTCACCCCCTCGGTCGCCCGTCACCTGCCACGTCTTTAATTGAATAATCCTAGTCATTAATCATGGCACCCCGTCTGGAGAGAACTGGAATTATTTTGAGCCCAGACTACTCCCGGGTCCAGCCCAGGTTGATCGGCAATAGATAAAGGAAACGTTTGTTGAAATCAATGCTAGGTATTTTTTTTGTGATATCTGTTATATCGGTTATAATCAATTTCAATAACAAAATGCAAGGATTTTGTAAACCGACGCGAAATATTATAACATCAAAGAATTGATTCACCATTCTGAAACATTATTGTTACCTATACCAATTTCGTTTCCTTTATTGTACTGGATAATGATTTCAATGCCTTTCTCCCGTACCTAAGTACACTACCGCGACAAGGGAAAAATAAACAGAAATCCTTAACCTATTTTACACAATTTCTTACAAGCAGCAATGCGATATAAATAAACAGTCCACTCCATCTCATAGGTAGACAGGATATAAGAGCCGTACCTACATCAAAATCAAGACCCCGTGCACGTTCGCAACTACCCACATGACCCGGCCCACGCCTTGCCTCGTAGGTATATACACCTACATACAAACACAGGAAGCCCCGACTCCTTAACCCACACGAGCAAACAACGTCCGACGCTAAACTAAATCACACGCACACACGCCAACTCCCCTTTGTCTTAGCTAAGTGTCAACCAATAAAAACAAAGGATTCGAAAATGGAACAAAAAGAGCTGGCCAATCGCGAGGGACGTCACGCGTGTTGATGCGCGGCTATTGGCTTGAAAAAAACCGTTTGCCTCTGATGACTCCGGCTAGACGTTGAGATTGATGCGGACGGACGACTTTATTTCCACTCATCTTAGATACTGTATTTACTTACGCAGTTCTAATAGGATTATCTAAGATTTAGTAAAAAATTAAAGACTGATATTTTAAGCTGTAAATAACAAATAAATGCTTTTGTTTAAAAAGTTTGTGTTTTAAGCTACTAAAATTCTACAAGATCCTAGATATTATAACGGATATGAGGTTAACGTTAATGGGTATTAATTGAACTTTTTCGTGTCAAAATAAGTACGTAGCGCTGCGTAAGGAAGAGCAGTCATTTTCTCGTTTTACCTAAATTTTACATCAAAACAAATCTACTTAATCGCTGTCGTTTTAGCAAGTCGATCACCACATTTGCACAATTTAGGTACCACAATCAATATTCGTCGCGAGTTTTCCTTTAAAAGCGTTTATCACTTCTCGGCATTTACGGGTGAGGCTTAAGTAGACATCCAAGGAGCATATCTCACGGCATGTTCACGTGTGAACGGGGGTGAGGGGTGCAAGCAGAGGGGGGGGAGGCGACGAGGGTCATTTATCATTCATATCATCTTCGCTCCACTTCGCTCGCCGCACCGCCGTAAATAAATAAGAACAGACTCATCTTTTACAGCCGTTTTAGAACACCGCATGCAAATAGCTCCTCTATCCTCAATGCATAGAGCATTTTACCTCGCACCGGTCATTTTGGCGCTTGTTCTATTATAACGCTGAGTGGCGAGGTGAGCGTGTGTTGGTTGCTACCCATGTGTCTTAGATGGGAATGGATAATAGATATTATATAGGTGAGGCTATGTATACGAGACATTAGTTTCAAAGTACTTGGCGAAGTTTGTTATGACCTACATTAATATTTGAGCACGAATAAAGTCGCACACGGTTCACGGCGGTTTACCGCTGTGCTTGAGCGTGTACGATAATAGTCACATAGCAACTGCTTTAATATCTAATTCTATGGCCGTACCTAATGATCAAATCATAGTTGATTTTATGAAGCCCTTACTGAAAGCAATGACCATTCTACTTGATCAGAAAATTATGTTATTTTATTATATTTTAGTAGCGACAAGCTTTGTCAATAAAGCTTTAGGATAAACAATGTAGGAAGAAGATGTCCCAATTGCAATCCTTTTATTACCTAACTGTACCTATTAGGTGCTTAGATTCGAAATAATTCCGCTCGCTCCGCTCTAAGAAGATTAAGAACGATTGGATGTTCTGAGAAGGTCGCAATCCGGACATAATGCCGAGGCATAGGTACGTCGGCTTAGAGAATGGGCCGTCATTTCGGACATGCTACTATATCGATCACTGACCGTCTTACTCTAATGCTGGTGATACATATACGTAGGTAAGAGTAAATACGTACAAATACGCGTGCTAGCTAACTTGCTGGTTATTATTGGCTCTTTGTAATAAGAGTAAACAAAAGTATTAATAAATGAAAGGGGCGTTACATAAAAAACGCGTTTAGTTCGGTGTTAGCAACCTGTTGTGGCCAAATGTATGTTTTATTTGTGTGTCTGACAAATGAACAAACATACTTAGGTACCTACTTTGTGACTCCGATACCTGTTGTGCGCGCGCTAGGTATAGCCTGCGAATAGGTAAAATAGGTAACATTTATTCCGAGAAAATGGAAAAAGTTGATAATTAAGCTATTAAATGTTAATAAACGTCTCGAAAGACCGTGTAAACGGCAAAGCTGCGTTTGTTTAGTCCGTCATAATTGCTCGACTGCACCTCGAGCTGACGAGTCGCGCGGACAAAACCACCTAAATCCAGTTCATTAGGGCGCTATTCACATCTCACCCCTGGATGGAGATACGCGGTGATTACTGCAACCGCTCCCGACGGTACGAATAAAGACTGCATCATAATTTCAGATACACCCTCGTTACGTGCTAACGCGAATAATGGTTTAACACCCACGTGTTAAAGTCGCATTTCGGTGTGAGCACTACCATGTCACTTGCACAAAGACATGTAAAAATAATGAACAAACTTGGCGCTCTGCGAAAGGAAATTTAGCCGTATCAGAAGGCAAGAAAACTGATGTTCGTTTAGGAAGGCTGTTCAGAGATGTTTGTGGATTAATAGAAGGAAAAGTTCCGCGGGACGTCGCACCGGCAAGGTTGTCGCAGTTGTGATTCAATTTGGACGCTAATTTAATGATGTTGTCGCGATGCAAACAAATTGATATTCATATGGGACCATCACGGGGCTGTGCGTTTACGAAATTATGGGAACAGTGTTCATTTTGTCTTTTGAATCGCAATCAAGCGCCGCAGTTTTATGCGGGGGTTGAGATGTGAAGACTTTGTCATCGCTCTTGTATACTCAGCTGCAAAAATTTGGTCTCACATGTAGGTATGCAATATAGGTCCATACTACCCCAAATCCTAAACGATCTACCAGATAGTACATAGGTACAAAAATGTTTGTGAAAATCCTCATAAATGTAAAAAAACACTTCAAGCATTGTTTTTACTGATAAATAAAAGTAATACCTACATACATACATACAATACATACACAAATCACGTCTTTATTCCTTACGGGGTAGACAGAGCCTAAGGTAACAGATACCTACAGGCCACATTTAGCAAGATTGTGGCCATATAGGTGAAAAATGAAATCAAAATAGTGATGGGTTGCTAGCCTCATCGCCTATTAACATGATTCCTATGATTTTCGCCCATTCCCTTGGTGGGCTTTTACCATCTGCGCGGGTAGAGAAGCAACTGGTATATTCTATGTTTTTTCTTTGCTCCCGGACCAGCATGGAAGAAATAAAAGTAAACCTGTAGAATAAGACACTTGTAGCTTGTAGTGAGAGACGGACGAGCCGCATCGGCTTTCATATTTATTAGGTAGGCAGGAGAGCTGATGTGGTTACCTGAGCTCTGTCCCTGGATGTACTTAATATTAAGCGACGTAACGACGAATAAAACAGATACAGTTTTGTTCGCTTCTTTTGAAGTGTTTGTGTACCATTTATGTTAATGAATAACAAAAGGTAAATTTGTATGGAGACTGGGCCAAACTTGAATATTTCTGCACTGTCCAAGTGCCTCTGCACCGAGTCGTACCTAAAGCAGCTCAAATCCAGTCCAATTGTAATTCGCGCACCCCGTGGTTCCCAGCGCGCGCATCCGGCGCGTGATTGCGGCCGCGTCTGCGCATTGTTGGTGTCGTTCCACCCTCGTTATCCAATCAGCGGCAGACGTTTGTTTCGTTTACGATCGAGGCTAATCTTGACGACTTCCAAGTGACTTCGACCATGTGACTGCTAAGATTGTGAAGTGAGCTCATGTTTCCGACGATGCAGTCTTCCAGCCTTCCTCTAGATCTGCTGATGACAGAAGTAAATGCAAAATAAGTAGACACCGGTCAAGTGCGAGTCGGACTGAACTGATTAAGTTGAAATTTAGTACACATTTAACACTCCTCTCGTCCACTCAAAGGTTGAGTGGAAGAGATCCCTTAAAGGGATAAATGGGCCTTTGTGCATGTATCTCACTCAGTGTTTGTCAATTATATTTTTGCACAATAAGGAGTTTACATGTATACATACACACATTTCTGGGGTTCAATATTTACGCGGATGTTCAAAATAGAAGTTAAGTAAAGGTTATTAAAATGTACAAACACATAAATGTACAAATAAAAAATATACAAATAGGAGACGTTTTGGAAAAAGGTCAGGTCAGGAGTACCCGAAACCGGTGAGCATGTATGAAGAGATTGAAGAGTGTGGACGAAGCGAAAGAGGTTTGTCGGGTTCGTAGCAAGTGGAACAAAGTAGTCTCTGCCTACCCCTGTGGGAAAGAGGCGTGACGGTATGTATGTAAAAAAATATTGTGTGTATAAATATATGTGTGTATGTGTATAAAAATATTTAAAAACTCAACCTAAATTTCTTTTCTGAAACTAATTAAAGTGCATTGGGGTAAAATCGAAATGGGGGAATTTCGAAAATCGTGGATATCCACTAAACGGGGAAAAAATCCATAATTAGACAACGCTTATCTAGACACCAAAGACATTAGCTTCTAGGTAAGCATTGCTAGATTATGTAATTGTTCTCCGTTTAGTGGAAATCCACGAGTTTTTAAATTATCCCCAATTTCGAATTTACCCCAAAGCACTATACAAAAAAAATCCTTCACGCTTGTTATTTTACAATAAAGTGTCTACATGTATGTAAATACTTTCAATTCAATTTTTAAAGTTATAGCTCTGGTTGAAGAAGACACTACTTGTTTTTAATAAACCGTTGTTCGGTACCTTATGTAAATATAAATACTTTAATATATTCAAAACAAACTCAGTTCACCATCCAGTGTAGGTAGGTATTATACTTGTAGGTACCTGTAAAACTCGCGTGCATCCACTGGGAGGGTATTTAGAAGGCTAAGCCGCGCTGTAAGGTGCAGATAAACTCGCCCGAAGTAATCCTCTTTGTGTAAAAATGTCCCCAGTGTCGCCCCCTACCGGCAACTTTATTAAAAAGCACGTAATCCCCACTAGTGGACTGGGTAACGCGATTATGCTCTATATAACAACTCAATATGCCAACGGTGATATGAAATTGAATTTAAATCCGCGTGCGTTGATGACACCGTTTATGTTTATACATCTGTTGTGCGTTCCGTCTATCGTCTGCTGGAGTTTAATTTGGATGTATAAAAAATCCTGATCAGAATAAATGACTATTTTACGTGCTTAAATCTGACGAGTAAGTATTCATTGTATGATAGTTACTGCAATGACAATGAGGAATAACCTACATATGCCCATTTAAATTCCTATGGAATAAAATCTATCGAACTTTTTATTTTCATTTTAAAATTCGTCACCCGTGTGTAGAGTATTTGCTCTCATCATTAGAACATTAGGACATCATTTTAGACCACGTTGGCCTAGTTGGCAGTGACCCTGCCTGCGAAGCCAGCGTCCTGGGTTCAAATCCTGGTAATGGCATATACCTAATGTGTGATGAGCACGAATATCTGTTCCTGAGTATTTAAGTATATGTATTTCTCTATATAAGTAGGTATGTATATCGTAGTATCCATAACAGAAGCCTTACTAGAGCTTAGTTTGGGACTATGTCAATTTGTGTAAATTGTTCCGTGATGTTTATTTATATTTATTAGGAACAGCTGTGGAGCTAGTACGTTGGTCTGCAAAAGCATATGATTTTACAAATGCTAAAGAAACCACAGACCAGAACACCAAATTGTTGCTATTAAGTATCGCCACGTAGCTAAACTGGTAATACCAACATACCCAACAATGTTACAAACAAGTATAGGAGCCGAAAGATACCAAAGCTCAGGACATGGCGCAAACAGAAGTTGTCTTGTCAGTGCCCGTATCTTGACACCCCGACAGCCAGGAAACGGGAGAGGTGGCACACTTCATTACTCGCACATCAAACAATCGCGCCGCCATCTTGCCGGAAGTGACGTCACTGACGTGTTGCCGCAATCGCTTTGATCCTTCGCAAAAATAACGCGGCAAGTTTCCACGGAAAATGTAATTGCTTTTCGTGACGATGGTGTTGTGCGTAGATACAGGTAGGCTCGTAGGCATGCTAAGCGTGATGGATTGTCGTAGCCTGATATGTTTCAAACTGTAGTGTCTCTTCTCTTGAACACGTGATGTGTGCAACCACCTTCTGTAAAGTTTATTTATATTTTTTTTTTATCCCTTACTGAGAACGAAACTATTTTACGAGTAGATTTGCTTATAAGATTTTTTTCAATAAGAAATCAAGAGAGTGTTAGTGACTATGAAATTACTAACATTTACGATAGATATCTATAATAATATTTGAATGCCTAAATTCTGTGTCACTCTTGTCTGGACCTTGGACCGGCCAATCAGAGTTCAGCAATCGCCCCCGATTTTAGCCAATTTTTTCAAACACATTAAAGACATTTTTCATTTCCATTCTATTTATTAATTAAAGATTCAACGGAATTAATTACTCTTCAAAAACGGTTTTCTCATTCAAGTTTCTAATTATGCTACACGAACAGGTCTTTTTTAAAAGGCCATACAAAAGAAACGCGGTTTCAAAACCTTTTAAGATCCCTTCATTCATTTCCAATATAAATTAAAACTTTTTATCAAAGCCCCCAATCCTACCTCACAAAATATTCAACACCCATGTTACAATAAATCGCCAAAATAACAAAACAGATCACACTAAATCATGCGACTATTCAAAACAGTGACTTCTTAACACGAGAAAAAATGATAAAAAAGTATGGCATCACCCATCAGAAGACAAAGGGTGACCCTTAATTGACGGTAAAAAGGCCTGAAGAGCACAAAGGCGTTAGATGTCATGCCTTATCAACAGAATTAAGGGCATATTATGTACGTTGAAAAGATTACACAGGTGTCCTGGTGTCGGCGTCACGTTACAAGACGTAAAAACTCGCCCGAGAAATGAAAGCTTAGGGGTGTATGTGGGATTATTTCTCTTTCAAGGCGTTACTAAACTTAGAAGTGAAAGAAAAGAATCAGATAACAACGAGGTCAACAAAACAGATCATTGTCCAGCGAGTAACAAATCAAATGGGTTTTAGAAGCTGTTAGGAAAGTCACATCAGAAATTTATGCATCGATATTTTGGGTATGTATTAATATACATAACGTTTAAATGTGTTTTTTTAATTAGCCTATTGTAACGTCCCCCTGCTAGGCAAAGGCCTCTCCTCTCCGCCTCCACAACTCTCGGTCTGACGCAATATCAGGCCATTCCTTCATATACGCGTCCAAATCGCCCCGCCATAGCCTTCTAGGTCTACCTCGTCGTCGTTGGCCATTCTGCGGCACCACCTCTGTTGGTGTATGCAGCAGACACGTCCAGACCAGTCCCATTTGAGCTTAGCAGTCTTTTTCCCGTGGTTAGCTATGCGTGTTTTTGAGCGCAGCTTGGTGTTTCGGATTCTATCCATCTTTTTCACCCCTAATATCCTGCTCTCCATCGCTCTTTGGCAAACCTTTAAGCCTGGACTTTTGATTTTCGGTCCAAGACCATGTTTGCGCACCGTAGGTTAAGATGGGTATAAATGATGGGGATGGGTATGCGCATATCGACGAGTTTTTGCTTAAGTGTTACTTGAATTGGATCAGTAGCTTGCACAGGAGTTATTGACGCGTCTTTCGACTTCTTTATCTTGTCTTATAATGTATAGTGGTTCTAAATATATAATGCAATTTTCTCAGGAAATAGAAAATTAACAGAATTTTTATATGTCCTTCCATGCTGGTCTGGAGCAAATAAAATTCATAGAATGTATCAGTTGCTTCTCTTCCCGCGCAAATGGTAAAAGCCCATCGAGGGCATAGGCGAAAATCTTCGGGACCATGTCGCTACCTCGGGGCTCAATTGTCGTATAAGCCAAAAGTCGATTTTTCAGGAGAGCCAAAAAACTAAAAAGAAAAACAAAAAAAAATTGTAACTCTTTTGTTTTAACTGTTATAAAGAAGCTTCGTAGGATGAAAGTTCTTAAAATTATGAGTAGAATAATATGAATTCATAATATTTAAGATAGAACCCATAACAAAGAAAATAGATGGCTTATACGCTTCTTAAAAGCAAACAGAATGACGTTTATGACCCAAAATAATAGTTGCTGTACATGCTACTTAGGACGTATAAGTCAGCTATTACGATTTTTGAAAAAATCAAAGGTATTAGTCACCGGTTTTCTTTTTTTGGTTAGGTACTTTACTGTAAAAAAATAAATCATGTATATACACCCCAAACTACTTTATTGCGATAATGATGATAAGGTAGGTATAAACCAAATCAGTTTGAGAATCGTATTTAACTTTCAAAGTCCATTCATATTAAAAAGGTTTGAGGGTTTGGTAAGTAAGAAAAATTCGTATAGAAAATATATATATTGCTGAAGGTAAAACATCAATGCCAACGAAAAAAAAACACAAATTACGTTGTTATTATTAAAAAGATTGTTCAAGTACCACATAAAACGATAAAAATGAAAAGTAGCAACAAGAATATAGCATTTAATACGTCTAATCTCTTTCAATTAAAAACAATCTTTTTTATAAAAGTTATGTGTTTAACGCCGTTTTTACTCCAAATTAATTTTTTGTTGGCGTTTATTGCCATGAAATGAAATGCTACTGCAGGCTGTACACCAAACTTTATTCTGTTATTGGAAATAATTCAGGTCGTATTCACCAAATTGCTTCAGTGGTGGCTTATACATCTTAAAAATGAAACGTAATGGCAGGTTGTATAATAAACTTTGTTCAATTTTCAGAAATCGTTAAGGTCGTATACGCCAAGTTTGATAAGCAATGTCCTTTATGCCAATTATAAATCTTGATTCAGGGTCAATAATACCTTTGCCTTTTTCACACTCTGAGTAGCTGGCTTTTATAGCTCGTTTTTTTTAAATTTCCTGTTTAGAGTTACAGAAAATGGAGGTTGTATTCGATATTTTTTTGGGATTTGAAGAATTTTAAATACACAGATCGATAGAGAAAAAAAAACTGAGCAAGACTGCATTCAAATCTCATTTTCGTCAAAATGGCTTATACGACAATTGAGCCCCGAGGTAGCGATGTTATATAGGCGATATGGCTCGCAACCCATCACTATTTTGATTCCCCTTTCAATCATGCTAAACGTGGTCTTTAGGTCTTATTACCTTAGGCTCTGTCTACCCCGTAAGTGTAGGTATGTATGTATTGTTATATGTAAAATGAACCTAACCTAACCTAATCCAATATATAACAAATTGCGCTATCAAAAAGGTTATCTAAAAAAAGAAAAAAACATTGTATTACTTATTATTCATTTGAACCATAATGTATTTTTAATCCATTATACTTTTTAAATCATCAATCGCAATCGTGATAGACGCGGCCTTTGGTTCTAGTTACCTTGGGCTCTGTCTACCCCGTAAGGGATGAAGACAACGTGATTTTCTGTTTGGGTGTGTGTGTGCATACTTTTTAACCTTTTGTATTCTGACCCGCACTCGATATTTTGATAGAGTTACATTAAACATTTAAATATTTTCGTCGAGTCATTATAATTTCTATAAAATTCGTAATATTTTGCCAAACATGGATTGAAATAACTTTCAACCCAAAATGGAGATGCTGTCAATTTTACTAATGACTTCCTTAGTAAGTTATAGTTATTTACTTGAGGGCCATAGAGTTGCAATGGTATCTAGAAAGAACTGTAGGTATTAGTTCTATTTTGAATAATGGTTTCAATGAAAACCTCCATGAGTGGCGAATGGCAACTAAATGGTCGCAATCACGAGCCTCGCTTTCTATCGGTTCTGTTTCATCAAGTTCTATCCATCGGCGCGGCCTACGTCAATGTACACCATTAACCCCCGTCAAGGAAACTCATTCACGAATGTCATCTGCGATGCACTTTGTCTCGCGTGTCGCGTTACCTGCCAGGACGCAGCCATTAATGTCGTGACCCCCAACTTACCCTCGGGGGAAAGTTACCTCCGTCTTGGCATAACGCCAACTTCCAAAACACCTAAGTTACATTCCCATCGACTAAGCACCCAATCGATAAGGTCTCCTTTCGCGGACCATTCGATTTCGATGCGAACAGACATTTTTGCACATGACCCAAAACTTCTCATTTGCTCTGTGATTACTTGCGTTATAGCGGCATGGAGCGCTGACATGCGACATAGGTTATTATTAGAGTGTCGGTTTCAGTAACATCGAGATTATGTCCGAGCCTAGTGCTGGCTATTTAAGTCTCATTTTTATAACTTTGAGGTTTGTGTAAAGCTGCTTCTGTGATAAAACTATGAGGCAATAATATTTAGGGGCACAATGCCACGACAGCGTAATTTCATTTAGCACCTCCAGCGCCGGGACCATTATTAAACCGGCCGTGAGAAGTTGTTGTGAAAGTGTCAAAAAAATCATAAATTCCTTTACGCGACACGGCTTGCTGCAACGCGAGCAGAATATTCTGCGGCTTTTATGTCTCTGTTGCCTCAGGAAATGATAATTATTTTTGGTCCAATCCTTAAGGGCGGAGAGAATGGGTCTTCTTTCACACGCGCAAAATACCTTGAAGTCCTTTGTATGCGCGGACACGACATGACACAAAAAAATACCCATTCACAAATATAGGTTAGTCGCAAAATGTACATGTACGTGGGTTTGTAAGGACGTATGTGATTGGAAAATACCGTTTATAGCAAACCTTGTCACGACCATGTTCGTATTAGAATGCATCACATGCGTAAGTGTTAGTATCAGAGCAGGCGCTTAGTGATTCTTTTACAATATTTGACAGTTTCTACGAGTATGTCATTTCTATAAGCGTCAAAGCAAGTGACACGTTACTTGCCCAAAACACCTGTAAATTGAAACTGCGTATGACTTTAATATTTTATGCTTATCCAAACACTCAACCAATAAGTATTCGGTTGCGAGTCAAATCCATATCAAACGATACACGAGTATATCATAATCATAATGATTATAATGAACCCACGTAATAATGATTACGTGCTATAATGAGGTATATTGCTGTAGGTATGTTATTAGAGGATGGCATAGAGCTCGGAGCGATCAAAATAAAAAAAACCGTGTGAAGGAACAATGCCACGCTGTCTGCTGGCGGACAGGTATATGACGGGGCGCATTTTATTGGTTTTCCGAAACATTCCCTGGCCTATTAATAAATGAGTGGCGGGAAAAAAAGTCGTAGAATCCATTTGTCAGGAGCCTAGTGATTTATGGGCAAGGACTTTTGGTGTTCCTAGAAGAAGGGCGAGTTTTGTACTATTTGCTTACCTGTCAGATTGATTTAGAAGGGTACTATGTGTTTCGGCATTAGCTTTGGCTCTGGAGTAGTTGCCGATTACAAAAGTATATAATGCACTTGCTAGTAGGAATTACTTACTAACAATATTTTCTGCCTACGAAGATTTGTTCAAGATGTAAAGTACTTGCCTAAGTCCTTGTGTTCTTTTTGAAGATGTTAAAGATCACAATAAATTTTAGTTCAAATTACCACCTAGACAGCTCCAATCGTATGCTTATCATTTTAAGTTATTCCGAAGTATGCTCAAATTTATTGTAAAATAAATAAAAATAGTTATTTATAAACAGACTAATACTAAAACTAAAACTACTAATACTTCCGAAGTTATCATTTCATCAGACTAAATTTTCAGAACGAAATATCAAGCGCTAACTGCCTCAAATTGATTATTATTACATCAAAAATTGGTCGCAAAAACATTTCATTGACTCTAAACGCGAAACCATTTCGAGTCCATTACCTGCTTTTTCTCACGTCTCGCAATAAATTACTCCACAAATTATCGGCTGAACGATTTCAAAAATCCTCAGGTAGCTCACACGTGGCGTAAAAACGATGGTATCGTTCGAAATAGTTCAAATAGTTTTGAGCGATGACTCATCGTAAACGTTGGCAGTAATGACTTTTGCTTCTCTGTTGATACCTTGTTAAAATTATGCATTTACAGGTAAAACTGTTACTAGGATAGAAGCAGGTAAATTAACATTGTCAAAAGTAACGCTGTGTTCATTAATTTAAAAATTTCATATTGTATTTAAAAATCCAATCTTTAGAACACTTTTAACACAAGTCTGGCTGCACTCTAAATCTGAACAGATTATGCGACCAAAAAAGTTTAACCATATAATGACACATTAGATATAAAACAGCATTCCTGTTCTCGGACAGTTCATGGACTTCAAATTACCGATATCGCCCTGTCATCGCGATACGATCGATGTGTCGGCATCGCGGTATCATACCGCGATCGCACCGCGAAAGTGCTGGCTCACGTAGGTGCGAGGGGATTGTCGAGCGGTGCCCGGAATACACCCACTAAGGCTTTCTGATTGTAAGACTTATTAACTAAATTAGAACGAGCAACTTTTTCGATAGTGTTACCAGTTTTCAACTAAGTTTCTGCTGATTTCAAGTTATTAGTACCATTTCCGACGAGGGGTGGACATTAGAGCAGCAGATTAAAGATAGCGTGCTACTGCATTTTTCCCAAGAAAAGTTGATCTGTGCTGATCTCTATGCGACCCCGCTCTAGTCCCCGGAAGCCCATTGTTCTCGGATATATCGAATCGCGCCAAATCTCTAGTTAAATCGATGTTTCAAATTTTATGGCAAAAAACACCAACTAATCCGTCGCGGCCTCTTTGACTCCGCATCCGAGGAATAGAAAATATATTTGTTTCTTCACGTATATAGTAAAAAAGCTTGGGATTATTGATTTCGGCGAAAAGTCGTTGGGCCGTGAGGATAATGTTCCCTTACGGGACGGGAACGAATTACTCGTTGAGGGATAAACTCACCTCTAATTTCGGCAGAAATATCGTAATCTCGCGTTCGGTAATCCGAGAAAAGATTACCTGAGTACCTACTCTATGTTTTTGTTATGCTTAAGCAGGAAAGAACCTTTTTGATGAAATGAGCATTTCGATCTGATGACTTTTTGTATTACACAACTTGCGAAATAAATACCAATAGGTATTGACATAAATCTATTACTACTCGTAGGTACAGTTAGCTGATTAATATCTAGGCAGAAGAACAACCAAAATATCTTTAGCATTTAATGAGACAGCATTTCTTAAACATTCAGGTTCTTCACCAGGTACAACGGGTAGGCTTATAAAAGTGTACATTTGGAGCATAGCACTACACGGCTGCGAAATGTGGACAATGACGCAACGGGATAGAAGACGTCTGGAAGCGTTCGGAATGTGGTGCTTGCAGCGGATGGAGAGGATAAGCTGGACCCAAAAAGTGACGAATCGAGAATGGAGAAGTGCTTGACCGAGTGAATGAAAAGCGGTGCCTGTTGAAGTTCATCGAGAACAGAAGAGGAAAGATGTTGGGACACCTGATACGACACGACGAATACATTAAGATGATAATTAAAGGAAATGTTGAAGGGAAACGGAAGAGAGGAAGGCCAAGAAGAACATTTATGGACCAGGTGAATGAGAGAGTAGAAGTCGTGTCGTAACGGGAAGTCAAACCACATGGAAATTGCTCCACCGACAAGAGCCTAGCTCTTAAGTTTAAGAAGAAGACCGGGTGCAGCAAATGGCTGCGCATACAAGCTTACAATAATCTCGAATCCAATTACTAGCGATCATTAGCCGTCGAGTCATTTACAAACTGCATAACACTGACGTCTGATCCGACATGGAAATCCTTAATGAAATAAGACGTAGCGTGATCGATCAAAATAATAATTAATAATAGAGCCGCCCGATGGGTACCGCACTTAGTCATCGTGTTTAATTAAAACAGCCTAAATTAATGGGTACATGATATTTTGGAGTCCGTGTCGTCATTAACTCTGTGTTACAACATGTGTTATATACGTGTGCTGCCAGTTGCTTCTGGCGTGATGCCTGCGGCTGCGGCGCTTTATTCAGCGAGTTTATTTAGACAAGGCTTCCACGGGCTATAATGCGTGTAACATTGAGATTTTCTTCGGAATTAGATAGCTCTGGCTACCAAATCCCGTCGAGTCCAACAATCGGCACAGAAGGGGATTCTAATTATAAAGTGGTATTCCGATGGTAGCAGCCAATCATGGAACTAACTAACACACACTTTAGCTAATGGTTTTCATGTATGAGACATTCTTTACAGATATATTTAAAAAAATTCGCATAGTAACAAAGGTCACATGACTGTTAGTAACGGGTAGAAATATTCGGAGACTACCCACCTGCTATGGGTGGTGTAGGGGTATAACACGCGTCACGGAATGACAAGGATCCGGGTTCGATTCCCGGCCATAGCTTTACTTTTCGGATTTTTCTGTGTTCTAATTTTCACAGACATTTAGAAATTAAATTTCTAACGGTAAAACCGTAAAAGTAAACATAAAAATCAAGAAATAAAAATGTCTTGATTCATTTGATAGTACCTATCATTTGAAAAACAGCGCCTTCTCTCGTCCCTGGTGAGCAGTAGATGTTCCACGGGAGTTTGTAATTGTGTCGTACAGACACATCATCCAAACAGATGACGCTTAGCGACAAAAAATTCGCATAGTAACAAAGGTCACATGACAGTTAGTAACGGGTAGAAAAATTCGGAGACTACCCACCTGCTATGGGTGGTGTAGGGGTATAGCACGCGTCACGAAATGACAAGGATCCGGGTTCGATTCCCGGCCATAGCTTTACTTTTTGGATTTTTCTATGTGTTCTAATTTTCACAGACATTTAGAAATTAGATATATTTTTGTGATCATTTTCTTTTTTCATTTACTTTATGAAGCTGGGTAATTGCTACCTACCTAAAACAGTTAACTGACTTTGCTCGTGTGGTAAACCGCAATTTACTTTAGGTATAAGAAGAAATATTGTTTTCTTAATTACTTAATAAAAGTCTAGACGTCTGGCGACGGCTGCGAGCAGGGTTTAGCGTGGTGACAAGGAAGGATTGCAAACGGGTGAAAATATTAACTTTATTTAATTTACATTATTATGAAACAAACGTATATTTCATAGTATTATAGATACTGTATCAAATAAACTATAATGACTCATGACGTTCCTACAAGAATTTTCTAACATTTCAATCAGAGTTCGCAAGCTCTTTCTTTTTCCGTAATTACCTATGTCGGGAAAAATAATGAAAATTTTCGAAACATAATACTAGTTTGAATACTCTTAATTAATTATTCTCGCCTTGAATAACTAGGTTAGGGTAGGCAAGTTTCTGGTTAGGACTTAGGGCTTTCAGAAACCATTATAAAGTACTTAAATAAGCATAAGTACCTACACATTTACGGATTCATTAGGCGACTTACTTTCGAACCTTTTTACTTAATACCGACCTAGCCGGATATTACGTTGCCTTTTATTGAGTTTCTTACCTATAGGTAAGTACTTCGTGAACGCTTGTGGTACCGATACCGATGTATTTTTAGTTTTGAAAGATATGTAAATAAATGAAGAATAATATGATGATTATATTTACACTAGAGCAACGAGGAGCTTCATTTCTTATCTACATCATAAAGCCAACGGTTTGGAATGAGCATTGATGAGTCAGTCAGTCAAGATTTTTCGCTGTAGTTATCAGGATACATCGGATCTATATTTTCTGATCTGATAAGAGACTGTAGGCTCTACAATCTACAAAATTATATTTACAATGTCCCTATTTACCCTTTAGATCATTTACCTTGTAAGAAATATTCCGATATTTCAAATGGATCTATTACAAAAATTCTTCTTCGTAGATCGATTTCCAGATGCCCTACTTTGTTTGTCAACGAATGGACACATAATTAATTTCTCAATTATAGTTCAAAGACAAATGTTCGGCGTTACGTAATTAGATCAGGCGATGGCGCGATAGAGGCAAATTGCGTGTGAGCATCGATTGATGGACGCGCGCCGCGGGGTGCGCGCGCGCAATCGTCCTTGTAGCTGTGGGTACGACTAGGACTTATATTCATGAAATTAAATCAGGATTTTTCTTAGCAGCCCGAAATATTTGATTATAAAATGAATACATTTTTCGTTTGAGAAAACAAAGTCAACTAAGAGGTATAAGGAAGCATACATGCTGATTAAGAATTATGAGCTCGACGAAAACGGTGCATAGGTATTTCGATTATTTACACAAGTTATTGTAGGTATATAATTTTATTATAAAAAAAATCAAACTTGTTTTCGCATCGGTTGTCCACGCGTGATACCTACATGTAAATAGGTCTAAGCGACTTTGAGAGTTAGTGAGTGTCTTATTAACTTGTAAAGGTTTTTTTTTCTAAAATATAACGGCTCTCTAATTAAACTAACTTGCGAAATGCTAAATTTAAATTAACTTTGGTTTATTTGTACGATAAATTTCAATACAAGGTTAAAAATTTTGAACCATTTTAATCTGTATCCTCCGTTGTACGTTTTCACATTAAATTTACCTGCCGGACATTGCAACGCCATTGTGGCATTTATTGCAAAAAGGTTCTACAGTGGGCCACGATTCAAAAGGGTCAACTGCATATTGTAACTAAGTATTTTTTAATATTCTAAATATAAGGATACCTATGGAAGAACTTATAGAAGTCAAATCCATATTTATGGCTTAACTCTAGATCCATACTAAGGTAATATCCACCTTAAGAGTGTGTGCGCAGGCAATCTACGGGCCGGCGGGAGGTGAGCCCGATCGAACTAATGATAACGGCCGATCGGCAGATTATTACATTAACTCTGATGTTTTACCGTCAGAGCGCGCCGCCGTCCACACTTCACACTGCCAAATTCCAAACCGTTAATGATCGGAGGTTCCAATTCCTTAACTGAGCAGTGCTTGGTCCGGTGCACTCTGGGCACCGGTTAATGATTTCCTAGCAGTTTCTGAGGGATATCATTGACCGTTGGCTAAGAACCCGAAAGGGGGGAGGGGTTCTTTGATCATTACCGTACAACGTTACCGACATTTTGTCACAAGATTTTTTAATTATATTTTTATATAACGCTATAACGACTTGATACGCCATAAATATGGAGAAGAAGAAGAGTTCCTTAACTTTATTTGCCTCTGTTTTACAATGTTAGACTATAGAACTTTATTATAGCTTCAATGCTCCTGACGCTTACCATTTGGATTATACAAATTTCAAGGTCAATATGAATGGGGATATACTCGTAATTATGTCCATGTTCTATTTTCATTCTAGCTGCACAGAACTTTCCATTTGCATTCTGCATACTGCATAGCAAAATAACACCCATTTATAGCCAGGCGCGAATGAGAACTCAATCCAAAGCATGTAGCGAGAAGTTCGTAGTAAGTTGATAGTTGGACTGAAAGTTGATTAGCGCTCGAGACGCGGCCATGAATGGGCGAGTGGAGGGCTCGCGGCCACAAAGGCCCACGTACGCCATCCGCAGACAATCCGCCGAGTATCGATCTCCCGCGACCCTTCGAACGAACGCCGAGCCTAGCACAATGCCGCGGCTCTTTATTATAGCATCTCACATTGTTGTCATTGTTATTATTATGATTCTTTACCGCTTTCCATTGTCGGTCGGCGTTGTGGCGGTGCTTTTTCACGGCCCGCGTTTAGTCTGGGCATTGGGAGCGCGACGCTCGCACGTTTACTCGCGGAAAACGTGTTTTCCCCGCGGAAATTTTGACAGTTTTGTGTTTAAACGCGCTATTCGCGAGTACCTCGGGTGCGCGCGCATGACGTGAGATCCTCGGCCGAGATCGATGCCTCGGGACTGTGCTATACGTACCTACACCTATACTCGAGTGGAGGTACGCCTCAAAGTGTATCGGACACAGCTTAGTGACGCTATGTGTAAGGAATATATAATCAAACGTTTGTAATCTGAACATGTATAAATTGTTAATGTAAATCTTTTACATTCGCTCAACGTAGTTTGTTATGTAAATAGTGTAGATATACGGTAGGTACTAGGTAGACATACTTTGATGTAACCGAGGTAGGTACGTTTACGGTAGGAAGGTATTGCTCCGTCGGTAAAGTTAGATTACAATTTGACACTACTTTTTCATTAACGCGACGAAGTTTGAAATACTAATAAACATGTGTTGAATTGTGTATCAATATAATATGTATTACTTGTACTTGTATTACTTGTTTGTTTTATCAGAGGTGCGATATACACTTTTTCTTCAACCAGTTCTTATTCCCAATCAATAAATAACAATATAAAGTACATCTTTATGAGAAAATAAGTTGCGTACATCCACAAACTTTACTCATTAAAATAACAAATTCCCTTCTAGTAGTATTTCTTCGGTCAGATCTGTAGTCTTCTCTAATTCATATAGTTTGGCAAATAAAGGCCTGGATAAAAATAAGGCACTTAGTTTTGATGTAAAAGGTTAACAATTTTAAATAGCCGCCTCAAAATGGTATTTGCTTTAGTTCGTTATGTCGAATAATTCAAGCACTTATGACAGCTCGATTAAAAATAAAATATGTACCGTGAAGTAAGTAAGTGTTCGATTATTTAATAGAGATGTCCGAAGCAATATTAAAGCGTTGATAATTTTACCCAGCGAGTCTGAACAATGCTTGTAATTGGCTAAAGTCAGAGGTCTCCGGCGCGATGTACGAAGCTTTCTTTTCTTTTCAAAGCTAAATTACTTTTTTTATTAAAATAAGATATCAACATCGGTAATAAGTTTTGTAAATGTTTTGAAATCTTGAGGAGCGTTTAGAAATATGAAGTTGGCAAATAAGTTTTGTTGCAATTGGGTGTGGTAATGTGATTATCCATTTTTCAAGATGTACCTGCTTATTAAAGTTTTAATAAGATATGAATTCATATTAATCTTAACAAGTTAAGTTTATAAAACCACTGTTTATTGGATAAGTATATTTAACAAAAAAAATACAATCACTGTATCAAACTAGTATTAAAAAATAAACCATCTGTAGCAATTTGAATTGCATGTTAATTTGCTTGTGACTCAAGTAACGCATTTTAAAATGGCTAGAAATTTGCCGACTAAAAGCGACTCTGGGTAATTCTTGCATTTTTTAAATTTTAAACAGAGATAACAGAGTTGCCTTCATTCGACTGTATGCCACGTTTCTACACTGTATAATTTTAATAATACCAACATACCTAATCTAACTAAAGCTCATAGACCACGGTATTCACGCGTCCGCGTCCTATATAATATACCTACTTATATGTTATACCAACACGGTCGGCCGCATGTTATTTAATTTGCGGCTCCAAGATAGGCCTGATGAGACGGAGACAGCGGCCGGAAGAACCCCCCAGGTTACCCCCCTAACCCAGCACTAGGCCTAGCCAACTGTGACTGGCCGGTATTAAAATTGTTCATGTTGTATTTTCTTTTTTATTCGTTTTGAATTAGTAAAAGATGCTGGCAGTGTTCGATTATATTTTGTGTCTGTTTTTTTTATAATACATATAAAAGTGTTGCACTGTTTACCGTTTAAATTGTGTTTGAATAGGTAAAATTTATGGGTGGTTTCGATTCTAATTTGTTTTTCATGAATGTGATCTTTTGTTTGTTTGTGAATAATCATGCATGATCATTTCTTAATTTAATTTAATTTAATGCCTTTTAACGGGCATTACAAAGGTGCTGCAATAAGCATTATTATTATTGTTTCGTAATAATTTTAGATTAGTTTATAGTAAACAAGAAAACTCCTTATAAAGGGTTTGGTTCCCTAATTTACTATTTTACTAAATTTATCAGTAAGTAAGTTTTAGCAAAAATTGTGTTTGATAAAAAGGTTTAATCGTTTTTCTCTTTGTCAATAGATAGGTACATACGTATACTTACTATATGTACTTTTTTGATATCAATATTAAGAAAAGTTGCTTAAGTTTTTATGGAATATTTTTGTTTACATGTCAAAGACATTAATAAATCTTGTAACGTCGAAGTTGTATTATTGTAAATATTTCATAAGCAAATACATGAAAGTACAAATTAATTTATTTTGAGAATAAAAGGTTGTTGTCATTATTAATTCATTGGCTATAAATAATAAATAAATGGGTAAAGAAGCCATTCAAAAAATAGTTTTACCTGTTTTGATAACTGTCTCATGGACTGTTAATAGACAAACAGTAAAGTTATATTTTTTAAAAACGCTTTTCACTAGTTTTTTAGCTGCTTGTACTTACCTGCAATGACATATGTATGCAACAAATTTATGCCAAGTTTTAAGTCAATTTGACCATTGGAATTGAGTTCAATTTTTCCCTAATAAACAACACTAGCACGATTTCATTGATTTCCACATACTGGAGACTTGGAGGAGAAGGGGAGTGCCCCCCTCTAAGGAGAGATGATCACAGCTTGCTCTTATGCGTGTCTTGTTTGTGTCCTTGTGACTACCCACCTAACATTGGGCTTTCATTATGATCCACTGTTTCCCTGTGATTTCCATATAATGATATATCTACTGTGCTGACCAGAATAGAATCAGTAGTAAAGCGAACACATATTGTTTGACCTCGGTTATACAGTAGATTTCTTTTTACTTAATAGTAGATACGTTTGAGTAATATTCTTTCAAAACCGGGCCCCTGATAGTAAGAAGTAGGTAGAGTTCAACAAAAATAGTAGAAACTAAGTGAGAACACTACTTTCGTAAGAAATGGCACATTTTTACTTGAATTGCTTGAAAATTACACATAAAATGCCAATAATTTTGTTCTGTATTTTAGTATTTCGGTCAGTGTGTAGTAGGTGGGTACTTAGTTAAATTTAAAATTATTTAATTTTTATACCTAATGTCAGAATTCGTCTGTCTTCCTAAAAAATACCAGTTCAAATACACTTTATTGATGGTACTTGTGTAGGTATGTTAAACAAAACAAGTGCAATCCGATGAGATTTTTGCCAGCCACGTATCAAATCAACATTCAAGATTCGTCGCCATTCCCGCCAACAATGCACGGCGGCCATATTGCGCATCCTCAGTGTTGCCAGGCGTGATAATTAATAATCTGCAGCACCGTCGCGCCACTCGCGGCTGTCATTAGCGACACCTCGCGCCAATTAGAGCCTCAGAGTGTTTGATGCGCGCTTTTTATTTAACGCAAGCATTACCCCGGCAATTATTGAATGTGCCTCTTGTGGTTTGGTATGGAAGTGTCACAAAATATGATTCGTAAGTGAGTGGTTTTCGCTTTGTGGTTTCACGATGGGAAACTTCCGCTTTTTTTTACAGTTAATTTTGAGATTGCACTGCATTGTGAGTTGTGGTTTTTTAATTATTTGTCGAGTTATTTTGGGAATAGCAATGAATCGGATGTTTTGATAGATGCTAACACGCTATAAATAATGCACTATAAATAATGCTTTAATATCCAATTAACTCCGCGATTTCCTACTTGCCATCCTGTGTATGACCATTTTATCAATAGGACGGCTCAAAAATGTGAGAGAAGATAAATGTAGCTAAAATGTATTGTTTTGCTGGAAATAATTACCTACCTAATAATGATCTATTTTATAATTTATACTTATTTTATACCCTTTAATTAAATTATGCAAGTACATAATCGTCTCACTCAACAAATTATCTTTGTCTTTTCTTGAGAAAACCAGCATTAGCAACTTACAAAATAAAGAAAATTACCTGTCGAGAAGAACAAGCTAGGTCTTTGGTACAGGAAAGTCCTAATTAACGAACATCGCGCACGAAACCATTATGCGTAAGAGCGTTAGTTGGTTTATTCCGGTTAACCCACCGCTAAGATTATCCCGGGGCATCCAGGGAATCCCACATTTAACGCCACCGAGTCTAAACCGGGCTTCATTAAATTGAAACTGGAGCGCCAGGGCGCCGCGCCGCCGCGCCAGCCAGCGCGAAACCGTTTCACGCTCTGACAGTTTTGCAGTCGGCAAGCGGAATAGACCTAGCCTATCTGCGATCTGAAACTACTATTTTTATGCTCGTAATTTGAATGATGAGTTCTGTTGGTCGCTAATTTGAAGTTTGTGTTACAATTGTCATGATACTGCTGGAGAATTAGGTGGAATGGGCGCATTGGAACATATGCGCAGTTAACTTCATAAATTAAATGTCCAAGGTTACTAAAGAAGTCATTGTGTAACATACTTTTAAAAGGTTCCATGTGTTATTGCTATTGAAATGGTTACCTACAACCAAGGAAAGTGTTTCGCGTGCTGACATACCACTGCAGAACTTATTTGTCATACGAGTAAATTTAAGAACCACTAGGTACTTGACAAGCATTATCATTGTCATTGACATGACTCTAATTTTGTTTTGCTACTCGCTATACGGTTGAAAAATTCAAAATCTACATAGAAGGTAAATTACTATGACGTTGGTATGGTGAGTTTGAGATATGCATATTGGAATCCTTGGTTGTAGGTAGGTACTTAGTTTCTTAAGAATATTTAAACGTGTGAATATTTAAAATATTTAAACCTTCTGCATGTACTCAAGAAATATAATACAATAAATATTTTCAGAATAAATCTGGGTTTTATTATCTTCTTTTAACCTTCTTAAAATAAAGTGGTCAGTAGTAACATTTCAGATCTAAATTATTTCATTAACTATGTTGGTAATTAGAGACTGATTATGATAATGAATTACTTATTTACACTGATAATATAAATAAAACATTGGAATCAATCATGTTATTATTATCATTATTATGATACCTTGAAGATTTCTTAACACACCACTAACATTGGTAATTTAAAAATGACGTAATTACGATATTTTCACTGGTCACACTTTCCAACGATTCTAAAAACACACATTGAAAGATCGTATAGGTATGTAGATTCACACTACGCTTAGACTAATCGAAGCGCAACTACTAAACACTACCCATCTCTCTTCCGCGCACGTGTTCGCAGTACAATAGATAGCACAGGTTGTATCTTTGTTATTATAATTCTGTGAATAACTAATAGATGTTTTGAATTGAAACTTTTGTTGTTAAATTGCAATTGAACTGAATTTTCATATCAACAAGGCGTTGTTGTTTGCAGAGTTTTGCTACGCCTAGGTGGGACTGATAATGAGATAAGAGTACTTTACAGGTAGGTCCTGCTGATTATACCTACATATATCTGCTTATACTAAATCGACGAGAAACTACAAATAGAAACCCGTCGAGGTATTATTACCCGCTAGTAAATCATATTATAGGCGATGCAACCCATCACTATTTTGATTCCCCTTTCCATCTATACGCCCACAATCATGCTAAACGTTGCCTTTAGGTCTTGTTACCTTAGGCTCTGTCTACCCCGTAAGGGATAAAGACGTGTTTTATGTATGTATCCTATGTAGGTAACTATGTAGGAAGTCTAATTTTTCAGATTATACCAAATTCGCAAAATTTATTGACTCCTAAACCGAAAGGTACCGGTAGGTACCAGCTCATACTACACATTTAGTAACTGGCAAAGTGCGAGTTCAACACGCGCACTGAGGGTTCCGTACACCTTTGTGAGTTACTAGTTTGTGCTTCATAGTCATAGGTACTATTTCAGTGACAAACAAAAAGTATTAAGGGGCTTAAATTTTTTAAATTGATCAATTAATCTATGTCCACGAGAATTACACTGTATATTTCGATTCCCATAGTTTTTGTATGAAATACTCGTATGTATGTGAGAAAGAAGTTCGAATGATTGTACCTACCTACCTTTTGATTGCTAAACTTAGAAACTTCATATTTATACCTTGACGCCTTCCTGAAAAAAAAGATCTTGATAGACAATTAAATTGACAGAAACAACGTGATCCTTTTAAAAATCCTTCGGAACACCTAAAAACAGCCTTCAAGTAGAAACGAGCCAACCAGCAGTATGAGGAATACTAATTAAAAATTGTAAGTTCATCTTCCCTTAATGCAAGTTCTTGATCGAAACTATAACGTCGTTAGGTAATAGTTTGTTGCTAATTCTCCCCGTCAGAGGCGCTGATTGCCCACAGTTTACCAAATAGCGAAGTTACTCCGAAATTCGAAATTCGTATCATGCGGTCTCTCTCACTCTCTTATTACAGCACAACACGAACTTACAATTTGTGCCTTCAGAGTATAAGGCCTGTACCTATCAATAAGCTAGTCACATCAACGATCAAGTGTGACAGCATCAGCAATAAGTAAAGTGTTCGACAACGGATAGCCTAGTGGTTGTAACCCGGACTATAAAGGTCCTAGGTATGAAGGTCCTGGGTTCGAATCCCGGTAGGGGCAGACAGTTGTATGATGAATACGAATGTTTGTGCCCGAGTCATGGATGTTGATTTATCGACATTATGTAAGTATGTTTATCCGTTGCCTAGTACCCATAGTACAAGCTTTGCTTAGTTTGTTGCTGGGTCAATTGGTGTAATTTGTCCCAAGATATTTATTTATTTATTTATTTATTCTTAGAAGCGAGAAATCTTAGTTTTACGTTTTGGAGCAGTCAGTGCAGTTATGACACATCGCTGATTAAATACAAAAGTGACACTTTTCACAATCAGACACTGTTGCATTTGAAACCTTGTAACGACCGACGTTTGTTTTTAGATGCAATGGCAAATGATTTTGGAATGCGTCCGTTTTGTATTTTAATCAACGACATGGTCTAAGTAAGTAAATCAAGTACCTAATATCCTCTATATTTGTCATAGATATTGTTCGAGAAAATTAGAACATTAAGATTGGACACGAGATCATAAAATAACGATTACAATTATTAAAATCTAAACGCAGAGATTTTCTGACTGTTTTGGGTATTAAAGTAAAAGACGAGGGAAGTAGAGGTGAGTTGTTTCATAGTTAAATTGACAGTAGGTAAATAGCAATCAGATAGATTAACTAATAAAGAATTTGTAATTAGGTAGAGGCAAGTAACGGTGTAAGAGTCTACGTCATATAACTGCAATGTAGTAAATAGTTACGAGTATCCAGAGTCGATATTTGAACAGCCTACGTCCAGTTTTATTACGATTGTTTTCTAGTAGCTAGGTAAGTCTACCAAAACTTAACACAAGAGCTAGAAATTTTATTGTTTGGCATCCCGAAATTCTGAACTCAATATCGTTCGTCAATGATTGAACTCTGTGGCAACTCTTCGTTTTTTCTACTTTTGATAATTTATTATTTATGGGCACTATATTGTAGTAGAGACAGAATAAATATTTATCTATGTTTTTACAATGCTATAAAGTGGAAAAGAGATACTTTACTTCTTTTTTCAATTTTTCTTTATTTCGTGTTTCCAAGTAGGTACCTACCGAACTAAGAAAATATTTATTTTGTTTTGTCATACCTAATTGAAAAAAATCTGACATATGGAGCTAATTTATTCATCATTGAAAATAAGGAAGCACGTACTTGTTTAGCAATTGTGACTCATTCCTATAGGAAAAAAAGAATAAAAAACAAGCGCGTGTATTCATTTTTCTTTGATATCATAGATTTGAAAAATTGTTAGGTTATGTTAGAGAGGCAAGTTGGATAGACAAGACGGCAACAGGATGTGATAAAACTCTGAGAGCACCTCGCAGCGATAGCGATAAGCGCTAGCAGGCAATTGCGGTAGGCTCGCAACAAAGAACGGGCACCGTTGACGCTAGCATTGTCGCCGCGCCGCATTGTCGCGGGCCTTGAACTTACGGCCAGCTGGCCAAACCGAGCTGTGTACCCAGCGGGTCTCATGGTAATTTTTAGGTTAGGAAACAAGAAAAACTGAATTGAATTACAATAGGCAGCAACAGACCAAGGTTTATTTCGAACCCGCAGTTTCTACAAAGTCAACATAAACCAAGACTAGCAGTGTTTTGTTTATGTTAGCGAATGCCGAGTGCACACCGTCGGCAAAGAGAATTGAGATCTGCATGAGGCAACGGCGCGCACGCTCGCCTCGCTCGCCGCGCGATTAAAAATGCAGGCCGCGGCGGGTGGGAGGGTGCGGGCGGGGCGGGGCTGGGCTGCGGCGCGCTATTGGCGGAGCCCCGGCGGGCGGGGCCGCGGGGCGCGGGGGACGCCGAGCCGCCGCCGCCCGGAGCCAGCCGCCGCACAACGCACGTAGCCTCCGCGCCGCACGGTTCCGCGAGACACTCGCCGCCTCCGCGAGTCCATGTGAACGACCGATAGTTCTCTCGTGTGTAAGGTGAACGAAGGAACGGCAAGCTGTACGCGCCGCAGGAAGACGACATGTTGACGATGGAGACGGATCTGAAGGGCGGCAGCCTGCATGCCACGGTGCCGCCGCACCACGGGCTGCAGCACGGCTACGGCTCGCTGGGCGCGCTCGGCGGCATGATGCTGCCGCAGCAGCCGCCACTGCAGCACCAGGCGCTCCAACACCAGCACCACCAGGCGCTGCAGCAGCACCACCAGCCGCCGCCACAGCACCACACGCCCACCAATAATAATAACAACAACAACAGCAAAAACTCCAACTCGGATCGCGTCAAGCGCCCCATGAACGCGTTCATGGTGTGGTCGCGCGGCCAGCGCCGGAAGATGGCCTCCGACAATCCCAAAATGCACAACTCCGAAATATCTAAACGTCTCGGTGCCCAGTGGAAAGACCTCTCGGAGTCCGAGAAGCGACCGTTCATCGACGAGGCGAAGAGACTCCGCGCAGTTCACATGAAAGAACACCCGGATTACAAATACAGGCCGCGAAGGAAGACGAAGACGCTGGCCAAGAAACAAGAGAAGTACCCTCTGGGAGGGGGCGCGCTGATGGGCGCGAGTGAGGCGCGCTCGGCGGCGGCGCCGGCGCAGCAGCCGCGCGACATGTACCAGATGACGCCTAACGGGTACATGCCCAACGGATACATGATGCACGACCCGGGCGCCTACCAACAGCAGGCGTACGGTTACCCGCGCTACGAGGTGTCGCAGATGCAGCAGGGCGGGTACGGTGGCGGCTACTACGGCGGGCAGGGCTCGCCGTACCTGCCGCAGCCGCCGTCGCCGGCCGGCTACGCGCTGGGCCCCGGCTCCCCCGGCTACGCGCTGCCGCCCTCCTGCGCGTCGCACTCGCCGAGCGGTTCCTCCGCCAAGTCGGAGCCGCTGTCGCCGGGCCCGCCCGCCATGAAGCGCGAGTTCGCGCACGAGGCGCCGCTGAAGCGCGAGTTCGCGCACGCGCACCACGAGATGGGCATGAAGCGCGAGTACGGCCAGCAGGACCTCAGCCACATCATCAACATGTACCACGTGCCGGACGAGCAGCGGTATGCGGCCAACGAGCGCGCCATGCCGCTCATCTGAGAATCGCCCTTCGCGTGCGACATCGACATCCCGCCGCTCTGAGCGGCCGTGCCGCACGCCTGCCGCATGCCGCATGCCGCAGAGACTGTCTCCGGCCGCACCGCCGGTACGTCCGTTTGTTTGTTCTGTAAGGACGCTGTTAGTGTTGCGCGTTGCCCGGCCGTCGGCCGGGAGTTCAATTAAATGTTGTTGATGATACCTGTATTATATTACAATTATTGTATTTTTTCATGGTTTAAGTTAATATATTTTAAGATGTGTCGTGCGAACGTATGAAAGGTCGCGTGCAGGTAGAGTGCGAGACGACGTAGTGATCGTGGTAAATTGAATACCAAAAAAATTGAACAATTTGTAAATATAGAGGTAAGATTAGACTTAACGTTGGAGATAGTCGGTAACGTAGGTAGCTAGCGTAAGCCGTGCCACGACGCCACTCCGTACCCGTCGTGCTTTGTACAAAATATTTGTTATATGGAAACGAACGTTATAAAGCCTCGAAAGACTAAAATATTGTAATACGAAAATGTACAGTGAGTGTTATATAGTCAGTGGACACAAAAGTATATGAAGAAAAAGATGAAGTTATCAATAAACGACGCGTTAAAATGACATGCTGTTTTGTTCCTCCCCATCCTCAGACGCGAACGCTCTGGCCAAAACCAAGGGCTTGCTTTTAAAAGTGGCTAAAATACTGTACAATAGTAATTATTTTTGATTTTGTAATTGGTTTTGCTTATAAATAATATATATTTGATGGTTAGTTTCAAAAGTTTTAAAGGGATGCCATTAATTTCATTTGAAATTGGTTTGTGATTTTATATTTTGAACACTGGCCATAACACAAAATTTACGTGCATCATTATTCAACTTAATTATATTATTATGTTCCAAGTGATAATTAAAAGTATACATCTATAGCTTGTGATACCTATATGTTTTGCATAGCTTTGCAAAGAATGCGTGGAAAAGAGTTCAACGCGTGTACTTAGGTAGGTAATAGATACTTAGTGTTAGTTAAAAATGATTAGTTTTTTTAATAAAGACACGAGTTATCTTTTAACTGCTGTGTTTTAAATTACCTTTAGTATGGTAACATCAAATGCACGTACAGTGACAAAACCTATAAAATGTGCTGCATTATTTTACTCTTCTTTTTCCGTTACAAATTGATGATTCATTTGTTCATTTAGGGTTTAAAATACAAATGAATATAGGTCTTAGATAATACCTATAAATAGACCTACTACAGTGTCCAACTTTTCAAGAGTCAATCTCTAAGCTAATTAATTATTTTCTTGGCGATATTGGCAGAATTTATATTGGTGACTAGTTAATTCTTAAAATTAAATGAAAAAAAGGTGTACCTAATGACGGAACCCTAAAAATTAGAAAATTTCGCAACCAACTTCCTTTGAAACTTAAAACAGGTAGGTAATTATTTTGAATAGTAGGTAGGTACAACATAAAAACAAACCTCATACGCAAACGCTTGTTAAGCTAAACTACTTACCATTACTTTGTCCTTATCTGTCACTTCGATATTGGCCTTTGTTAGACACATATAAAACATAGCAAATAGATTCGCAATTTTTTCTTAAGAAGAGGGTAGGTGAAGACCTAACTGTTTAATTAATATAGTACTTTAATGACAATTAAGATAAATTAATATTATCTTATCTAAAATAAAACAAAGGCTAAAATTAAATACATTTGCACCCTAAAAATAGGTTACTTGAGTAGGTATAAAGATAATTCATTAACATTTATTTTAACTGTACTTATTGAGAGTAATTGAAACAGGTGCAATCAAGAAATTTGCGCCAATTGAAGCTGACAACAATGATGTTTGATATCTAAGTAAATCTATGGTTACCTACTTATTTAACTGTCTATGTTGTATACCTAGGTAATTAAAGATAACACATCAATAACAACAACCAAAAAATATTGACCTAGGTACCCTCGATTTCTGTTTCGTTGTTGTTTTGATTGCGTTTTTGCGAAATATTAAACTTACGCAATCCATATACCTACTTGGATATAGTCTGTTTGAATTTATTACACAAAAATAAAATGCGGTATTAAAAATAAGCTACATCGCTAATTCGTTTGCAAAATATTCAAGCCCCATTATTTTAGCACTACCTACATTACACTATCAAGCGAGACGAAACTTAACATTCTACACACCCCATACCCGTAACACCTCGAGCCAACGCTTAGAAACTCGCATATCAATCAATTACAGTCAACACTAGGGGTGAAATTTTAATCAAATCCCGCCGCCGATATTCCCGGGGGATTTTCCACGGGATAGCCGACTTAATCCTGGAGAACGCCCCGGCATTTAAGCTATTTATTTAAACACTATTTTCACTTAGCGGGCGTTGTAGTGGGATAGCTTAAGTTAGGGGTGAAACTGAGTTGCGTGTTGATTTCTAACCGTTTGATTTCGTTAAAATGTTCGTCAGGTTTTGACGTGATAACGTCTTGTAAAAGTTATAAATCGATGAACGCCGGCTGCACTCACGAAAAAGCTTGACACATTGCGTTACGTTCCGCGTGACGTCATAGTGTGCAAGCGAGTGCGCGGAACAAGCGATAGAGGCACTATCTTCACGCGTGACGTCAGAGCTAGCAGTTCGAATGTTTCTCTATGACGTTATCACGTAAAACTATCGTTCGTAAACCGACTTTGCAGACAATTGTTTTTTTTTTTATAAAATAGGATGGGTCACTTGACGGTCAGTGATCACCATCACTGATGGATACCGACTATACCAAATTTCACCGGCTGTCTTAGGCCGGGGCCACTCTCTTCGCCGGAACAAGTGAGTATTACCGTCTTAAAGACGGTGGTAGTCCGGACTTACGGCTCCGGCTGTGAACAAGGTGCAAAAGTACACTTCAAAGTGTTGTCAATGAGCAAATCATGTATATGGGAACCAGAAGAATTCACCAAATTGTTATTTTTCAAATATGTTTCCAACCATGTCGCCTACTGTCTTTGACACACCGAGAGAATGTAAGTACAAGTATTTGGAATACCGATTTGGCAATTGGAAGCTTTATTTATGAAACATTTTTTTTTTTCTTTTTCTGTGTGTCTACTCTTGCTTAATACTTATTTCCTGTCCATCGTTCAAAGGTTAACTCGAAGAGATTCCTTTTAAGGATAAGTTCGCCTTTGGGCATTTGTGTTGTCCTGTATTCATCATTTTCTTGTGTTTTATGCACAATAAAGAGTTATACATAAATACATTTGATTGAAATGCTTTATGAAACTGGCATAAAGATACGTGGAAGTATACAAAACATTTAGTTTCGCTTAACACTCAAATAGACTGTTTATTCACGTGCTTATACATAACGTTGGTATTTAATGCTTCGAACGAACAAAGAAATTTCACTTAAGTAATTATTATTACATACCTACATGCTTAAATATATCACGTCTTTATCCCTCGCGGGGTAGACAGAGCCTAAGGTAACAAGACTTAAAGGCCACGTGTAGCATGACTGTGGGCATATAGGTGGAAAGGGGAATCAAAATAGTAATGGGTTGCTACGCATCGCCGATAGTATGATTTCTAAGATTTTCGTCCCTTTTCTCGAAGGGCTTTTACCATCAGCGCGGGAACAGATTAGCAACTGGTGCATTCTATATTTTTTCTTTACTTCCAGACGTAATTATTATTAAGATTTTTAAACTATATGTAAATAGATAGTTTCCGGTACCTTTTAAATCTATGATCAATATTAAGTTTCGAAGGACCATTTCAAAGCTTCAAGTAGCAAGCAAAACTACAATTCAGAATTTGTATTTTACGGTTATGTTTGGATATGATAGAAGTTGCTATTCATTGTTATGTTTTTAATTTTAACTGACAATGACGAAAGAAACTATCAAACTGCTCCTTCCAGTGTACTGTCGCTTTGCAGACGCTTCCATGACGCCGTATCATCATCATCATCACTTCACTACATAGTATAAAATAAAGTCGCTTTCTCTGTCCCTATGTCCCTATGTATGCTTATATCTTCAAAACCACACAACGGATTTTGATGCGGTTTTTTTAATAGATACAGTGATTCAAGAGGAAGGTTTATAATTGTATAATACATGCATAATATACCGTGCGAAGCCGGGGCAGGTCGCTAGTTAACAATAAATAAAATCGTGCATAATATTGATGAGCAAAAATGCTGTATTCAATTCTAGATAGGTTTTTATTCCTATGTTTTTTACTGTCATTGATTACTGTACTTAGCTAATGACAGCCTCCTTATTTGGGGATTCGCTGGATGCTAATGTGCTAAATGAAAACTATTTGTTTAACTAATGGACCTCTGTAGGCATTCCCTCGCCTTTTAATTGTGTTAGTGAGAATAACAATTAACGTCAAACGCTTTAAATAAGTAAATTCCTCGGTATGTAATAAATCAGTAGGAAGTTTGTGTCTGTACATTAGATAAATTTACCAAAAATAGAGTGCTAACGATTAGAGAAGAGTAATAAAACACAAAAAGTAGATTTTATGATTTTTGTCTGGATATGTTCATTTAGGTACTTATGTCTGTGTTCGCTAATCTCCAAAACTGTTGGACCGATTTAAATGAAATTTTGCGTGGTGGCACCTTATATTCCTGGTCAATATTTAAGATACTTTTAATCCCGGAAAATTAAAGAGCTCCCGGGGGATAGTTAAAAAAAACTGTAACTTATGCAGCTTAAGCATCTAATAAGTTAAATTGGCGTGCTGTCACCTTATATGCCGCCCCACTGAACATGAAACTTACAGGACCTTTCTAGCAAGTTGACAGACTTACCATTTGAACGTTTCTAAAGAAAGGTCATGTAAACATTGTTGTAATTTTAATTAAACATGTTCATTGAAACTTTCAAAAATGTTGCGATTGATGTTATATCAACATTACATATGAAAGTTTATTACTTAACTTTCAAGCAACATTGCTGTATTAACTTATTATAATATTCAGTTATTAAATTGCTACAATGTTATTTTATAACATTGCAGATGAAACGTTGCAGCAATCTATATTTAACAACATGCCTCACGGAACATTGCTATTACGTTGCAAACTAAACTTATTGAAATGTTTCACAATATTATTGCAGCAATATACTTTTTGCAACCTATAAAATTAAAAGTACCAAAAACGTCACAGTTTCAATGTTGCTATGAAATAACATTATAGACATTGCAGTAACCTCGTAAACAGAACTTATTGTAACTTTCAATATGATTATTGCAGCAATTTACATTTTGAAATATAAGTATTTTAATGTTGCTTCAACGACACATTTTATACGTTGTTGAAACTTTCATAAAAAACATTACAGGCAATTTGCAGTCAAAGTTATCTGAAACTTATGGTGTTATTATTGCAGCAATATTCTTTTTGCAACATATAAAATTTGAGGTATCATAAACGTCACAATTTCAATGTTGCTGTGAAATAACACTATAGACATTGCAGGTACCTTGCAAACTGAACTTATTGAAACATTCAATATCATCATTGAATTAAATTACATCTTAGAATGTATATTTTCTAAACTGAAAAATGGAACTGAGAACATCATTTTCATGAAGTCTGTTAAAATACCAAAACCTTCTCCTAAATGAAACAAAGCCAGGAGTACTAAAAAACGTTTTATTGCCACAACACAATGGACTAAAATGCTTTCAAATTTGAAAGATATTTTGGAAAAAGTGTCAAAATCCAGGCGAAGATACGCAGCTGGACGGTACTTATAGATAACAATATTAATATTAGGACGGCAATTACCAACACACTAGGTACTCCGAATGAAAGCGACCCCAAGGTCACAAACTCGTCTGTTGTCAAGCGACCATTTTTCGTCAAGGTCGCGCGGGGCCTCTCAACGGGTGATAATTTACTAAATAATTATGTCGCAAAACTCGTAGGTACCTAAGGTATAGATTTGGCGCCATATCCTGCCTGATAGAGGCGTACAATATTCCTGCACACTAATTCATAACATAAAACTACTTACCTACCTACTTTCTTAAATCTAAGTTATATCTAAAAAAAAGGCCCCCGTTGCATACCTAGTGCCAAATAGGGTGGCAGCATTCTCTCGTTCAATCGCTATACCTACTTGTTCGTTGGGAGAGACGTCACGCGCTTTTGTAAATCTTTGATGAGCATAGTACCTATACTATATATCTCTAATCTGTGCATAGTATATGCGCCGGGACCCCACGGACCCAGGGTCTCAAATCTGACAGCTGTGAAATTGTACGCCGGACCGAGACCCTGATATTTCACTAACTTCTTCTTTTCGGCCACTTCCGCCACAGAATAAGAAGATTTTGATGTATTTTTTTAAAACGCTCAAAAGACAAGTCGATATTGTTTCTATATACCTACCTAGAGTAGAATCCAAAACGCAATTAAATATATTTAACAGTGTCATATTCTTATGCGTAATGATTACAAGATCATTACAAACTATTGTAATTGTTACGACATTCCTAAACATAAAAAATAGGTAGGTATTAACCGGCAAAACATTCAAGTAAAATTCCATCAATCAAAAATAAAAACGTCAAGAAACGGCCAAGTGCGAGTTGGATTCATGTACGAAAGGGTTATTACGTACTAAAAACTAAAATATTTAGTAAAAAGTATCGACGCTTGAAAGGCGAAAGGTGATAAGCGACATTTTTTGTGATATTGAGTTATAAGTATTATTGAAATCAGCAGATTTTTCTGCCTCGAGTGGGCTAGGTTTCGTGTGCCTACGACGACTTTCGTGTCGCTTATCCCATTGGTGATTTTTAGAAACACCGATATATTTTTTTACCAAACGTTTTTTTTAAATTTCTGTATATTGGAAATTAGATAAAATGTTTTTTTAGATAATGTCATTTAGACTGTTTGACTTTTTACGACTTTCCTTCCCTTTGTCGGTTATATTTTTTTACCTCATCATACAGGATGTTTGGTAGCTAGATACAAAGCTTTAAAGGGATGATAGCCGAGGTATTTTTGAACATTTTTAGCCATATATGTCTTAGCCAAAATTTTTTTTTTTTTAATTGAAGACAGAAATTTTAGGAAAATACCCAGAAGTTGATAGTCACGAGTCAATATTGCCCAAATGAACTTTAATTTGGAAACAAAATCTTTTATTTAGGATAGTTTAATGTGTATTGGACCAAATGAAATAATTTTTAAGTGTCTTTCTTGCCACAAAAACAAAATGAAGGCATTCGAAATTACTAAAAATGTCTTAGGTTGGAACAGTCATTTTTCTGTGCCATATATTTTTTTTTTAATCCTTGAAATGTTCAAACATTTTTCGAAACATGCCTGTTTATTGTTCTTTCTTTTAATTAAGGTATCACTCTTTCACATTGCTTGCTAAATCTGAGATAAGAAGTAAAAACCAAATTCAGGGAGCACTCGCTAAGAGAATGTACTAGTCTTGGAATTTCACGTTAAAGGTACTTAGCTAGTAAATTACATGAAAAAAAGATTAAAATTAAATCATTAACCTTCGGTTTGTTGTGATTTGAATACTAAATTAATTCATTTTACAATTTTTTTTACATTAATAAATCAAATGTATAAAAATTAAAAAAAAAACAATTTCGCATAAGACATATATGGCTAAAAATGTTCAAAAATACTTCGGCTATCATCCCCTTAAAGCTTTGTATCTAGCTACCAAACAACCTGTACAACGTAATTTTATTTACATTATATCATTTTACCTATATCCACATAAAAACAAAGCATGGCTTAGATCAAATAACCTAAAAGTCTGCACGATTATAGGTTATCACCTTTTACCTGTTATTAGTTTCGAGAGACATGTCGCTTATCCTTTTTTACTTGCAGTATTTTTTTAATACTACTGTCGCTTATTTAGTTTTTCCTGAATATAAATCTAAACTAGGCGGTTGAGTAGATCGTTTTAAAAAACACATCATTTATATTAGAGCTGGTTGTTCGATATTTTTTCCTATACATAAATGTTTCTAAAACAGAACGTATTTATATCAATAGAGCGAATTTAAAAAGTGTGTTATTACCCATCTAAAAATGTAAGTGTAGCTTACGCAACCTCCGCCGAAACATCATGCTAAAGATTTACGGTATAAATATTTGTACCAATATTTTCGTAGTGTATTAATGTAAACACTTACTTTTTGGCGAATAGTGCATAGAAAAGGGGGTATTTTGGGGCCTTGAAAAACACTGGGATACTGCATACACGATCACGATGGAAATTAAGATTAGATTTTGTGGTATTTAGTCATTATTTCATATTTCCTATCTCGTGATAAATTAGGAAAATCCCTTCTGAATGCTTGTTCTTTCTTATCAAGGAACATGTCGACCAAGGATCTAAATCATATATCATAATGGTTCTTTTCATTTCTTATCCCAGAGGATTTTTGCAAAATATAGTATAGACATCAGTTTCAGATACCACAATTACCTATTGGTATGCTAAGTTTAAAGATTCTAGTAACAATAGTTACGGAGATGGAACCATTTCAAAGTAAGAATATAAATCCCTTTTTACTCCCTATCCCGTCGGAATTGCGGAAAGTCCTGAAATTAGTTTTTAACAGTTTTGATTTCTTAATTGTGCGCGAAATATCAAGACTAGTACTTATAGTTACGGAGATAGGGTGCCTTTGTGCATATCGCGAGGGAATTTCTAAAAATCGCATGACCTTTCTAAGGTTTTCAAACTTTCAAAATGCGGTGGATACTAATATAATACAGTGACTTTCGTTCGAGACATTCCAACTTTAAAGAGTTTTGCCTTGTACCAAACTTTTAAGTATGTTCAACCTGTTTGAATAAAATCGGATTGAATTTTCAGAATAAAATGTAATTTAAATCAAAGGCACTATATAAGCAGTATTGATATCAACTTTGAAGAATATCACCCCCAAAACAACTTTCTACCCCTTTATAACCCCGTTAGTTGAATTTCAAGAAAATTTGAAACAAGCCAAGATCAATCAAGAATCAATTCAAGAATATTTATGCAAAATTTGAAGTAGATCGGACCAAGGAATCACGCTGTGCCATACAAAGTTAGTCCCCTTTTTCTCCCCCTTAGAGGTAGAATTTCAGAACATCCTTTCTTATCAGATGCCTACGTCATACAAAGAACACACCCTCCAAGTTTCAGGTCTGTACAATCAGCGATTTAGGATGTGCATTGATCCGTCAGTCAGTTAGTCAGTCATTCAGGACAAAGCATTTTATATGTAGAGATTTATTTTCGTAACAGGTGGTTAATTTGCATTTTTCATTAATGACTTGAATTGTGTTGGTGATTTATGTAGAAAATAAATAAAATGAGGGGTAAATTTAATGTAAGGTAAATTTAAAATTGATGCTCATTGCAGTTAGATTATTTGTGTTGATTTTATTTATGGCCCATTATGACTTTTGTATAATATGACCTTGCTATTAAATTTAAAATGTTTGCGGTAGGATAGTTTTCCTTAATAATCTTTTAAATCATTTTCAGGCTAGATTCTTTTACTCGATTAATTTTTTGTCACATAATTTGGTTAGCTAATTTTACCTCCCGCACTTTTTGGGATCGATTTGCTTAAGAGACACTAAATCCTGAAATAATACTTTTTTAGGTAATGTCATATAGAGAACACCACTATGATCATTTACAAAGATGATTTTTGTAAATCAGATAACAAATTAAATTGTAATGATTATTTTTCAAAAATTTGCGTGGTATTTTGGCTCTTCTGTAAAATTACCATTTTGTCGCTTATGACATTTCGTCTTTCAAGCGTCGGTATGAAGTCGTTGCGTTGCGGTCGGAATATTTTACCTACTAGCTTTTGCCCGCGACTTCGTCCGCGCAGAATTAAATTTTGCGTGTCAATACTTAACCACGAATAGCTTTTCTACGAAAACTTTACCACGAAAAGGCTATATCACGAACAGACTTTAACACGAAGTCTCAAATAGATCGGCCGGGTACCTCCCATTTGTTCTATGGAACTGTGACGTCATAGGACTGTTAACATTTTTTTTTCCCAACAGTTCCATGGTAGAACTATTGAAACAAAAAATGTGCTATTTTATTCTATAGAACTAAAAGCACCTCAAATTTGTGATGGGAAACTTTCGAGACTTGCGAGTCTGACTCGCACTTGGCCGGTTTTTTAAATAATAATAAATAAAAAAACGAATCGTTTCAATGATCGAAATCAGTACACTCATTTAGCTTACCCCTTCTATCACTGCAAAGTGGCATGCTGATTATTGCCTGTCCAAGCATGTTACTCCCTAATAGTACTAGAGCCCACGACCAAAACCATGTCTCGTTAGATTGTATGATTCTGAACCCGACTAGGTGTGTAGTAACGGTCGAAAGTGTAGCAACAGCGTGGGAGGCCATTTCTGCTGTGTCAAAAAAAAAGGCAGTCGGTATTATAGCAATACGTCTGATAGTGAAAATGTACATAGATTTTATAATTGTATTACGAAAAAGTTTGTTTTCAGACATTTTGCACGTAGCATATAGCCTGAGCGCATTTTTGAAAATGTCAACAAATTTAGCCGACCTGTATCATAGCAATACGGATATTTTTTTTTTTTAACTTTTCGTATTGCTGCCAGGATTACCAAATACCTGTTTTCAGACACTTTAAGTGTAGCATAAAGTTGTCTGATAGAGAAGGTGCTACACTTAATTTGTCTGATATAATTTTTTTGCACATGTGGACAACTTATTTTATCATGTCCAACAATTTTCAGACATATTGCTATAATACCGATCGGTAAAATTTGTTAACATTTTCAAAACGGTCTCAAAATTTAATGCGTTCACATTTCCGCCTGAAAATTGTTTTTTATACGCATCAAATAACCAAAATTTACTAATAAAAAAGATTTTCAGACGTATTGCTATGAGACATTTTTTTTGTCTCATTTTTAATTTTTTAAGTGATTTTACGGGTTTGCGCTACACCACTAACGTCTGAAAAATATGTTTCCGGCATCTCAGAACTATCATTCAACTACAGTCTGCAAATCAGACATATTGCTATGATGCAGTTCGGTAAAATTCTTTGACAATTTTAAAAATTCGGTCAGATCAAACGCTACGCGGAAAATGTCTGATATTGGTATTTTCGAGTTCAGGATAATCGTATCTATCGATTTGATGCGGTTTTGGCCGTATTGCTATGAGACAAAAATTTTGGTCGTGGGCTCTAGTACTATAATATTTAATAGTCTTTGCCTTGCGGTTGGCAACAAACGCCTGCCGCGCTCGACGAAGCGGCGAACAGCGCCGCACCATGGTGAAAACCAGAACTAACCAGTCCGCTCGGCGCGCAAACACGGCGGCATGCGCTCTCGCAATTCTTCGGCTTTTATTATTAATAAGATGTGATTTCGGAACAATGTAACACTTAAACTACGTATTTATTGTGTGTGGTATTGTGGAAAGACAAGTAGTACACTGGTGCTTGTTTTCCACTACGGCGGCGGCGGCATCAATATCACCACGCGGAGCACGCGGGCTGGCGGTTCCTCCCAAGGTATTTGGATTGTTTTGTATTGGGGTCTGACATGCTTGGACTAACATTTGGGAGTATATAATATACAGTACATGAGCTATCGAAGTGGGGTATGTTAAATCTACATTGCCTGTGTACATAAATTGACCGTTCTGGCATTTTTGTTACCTATCTTATCCACTGACATGATTTTATTTTTATAGGAACGAGACTGTGTCAACCGATGTCTGGAAATAAAAATCTCTGATTACTTGGGACAATATTGCTCATGGACAGGGGAAAAAAAACAACTTTAAATTGTGGTCTTTGAGATTAATAACCGTTGTTAAACGTAAGTGTTTTTACGAAGTAACGCTTTTATTTTTATTTATTTTTTTAAATGAAAGGGAGCAAATGAGCCAGCGGCTCACCTGGTGGAAGTGGCCGGGAAGAAAGGGGTTACCGGTCGAGTAGGTTAGATACGAGTCCGGCAACCCCTGTTCCCGTTCTCGCGCCTGTATCCTACTATAATATTACTATACTATTCCTAATCCTGCCGCTAAGCAGCAGACAATATTAAAAAACCGAGTTAATAATGTTAATATGTTGATAAGTATATTTTATAGTATATTGTAAGTCATACATGATAATTTTCTTGCAGTTTGACTTTCTTACATTCACTGGTGGCAGTAGAGAAAGAGATTGTGTGAATTGTAGCTTGGAAAAGATTTTTTCTAATTATCTGGCACAATTTTGTTCCTGGACTGGAAAGAAACAGAACTTCAAATTGTCTACTCTGCAATTAATGGCTACATTGAAACGTAAGTTTTTTGGTGTCGTTTAATTTTCGTCACCAGACCCTTCATTGAATTTTTACTCTTCCACGGGGGCCAAGTTGCGGGGTATAAGCTAGTTAGTTACATTACTATATTTTTATGTTATTTGTTTCAGTTGCAGTGAAAGAGAGTTTCCCGAATATGACTGACGAAAGTTTTGAACGGCATGGCATGAGCTGGTTCCAACACGCAACTACTACGCTTAAACACACATTAAAGAGTAGGCGTATATCTAGCAGGGGAAAACAATGTAAAAATGTATCGTTTTTCTATTTTAATTTATCGTTTTAGACTATAATAGTAACACTATTTTAATGGCCGGTACATGTGGCAAATTCTTATCGATTCTGAATGGCAATTGAAAAGTTTGTCTAGAACTTACTGAAAGGCTGTAGCAGGATAAGGGAAGAAAAAATGCCCTTCATGATTAAGACCTGTTTTTTTTTCTATAGTTACTTACATCTAGTAATATTGTGCAAAGTTTTGTTGATAAAATCCTAGTGGTTCAGCCGGGAAAAAATAAATTCCGAAATCATGAAATATGTTTTCTCTAAAACTAATTCCATTCCATTTTTTTTATTTATAGCATATATGTTCTGAAAGAAAATTGAGCTTCCATCTTTACATTTCTGTAAAAAGCAATTCAACATTTTTTTTTCCATTTCTGGAGGACTGACGACTAAATGTCATTTCTAAAAAAGCCTTATTTCGTTCTCAGTCATATTAGTTTCATGGTTAAAATCGAAAAACAAGTCAAAATTAAAAAAAAATTTTGGTTGGATTTTGTGACACCTATTTTATAACATTCTAACACTTCCAAAAAATATTAGCATAAATCCTCAGTAAAGTTTTTTTTTACATTTACATTAATATTAACATGAAAATATACTGACTACTGTCAGTTGTCGCATGTAAAACAAAAACTTTCTTGTTCTTCTAAATAAGCCTAAGTTATCGTTTTATCAGATATAAAAAATTGTAGGCTTAAACAGACTTAAGTTAGTCAAAATTAAAACAATACCTACCTAATTGAGTTGCATTTTATTAGACTAATTACCTTATTAGAATCTTTAAGAAAACTTACCACAATAGTATTACTAGATCTAAGTAACTATAACAAAAACAGCCCATTATCATAAAAGAGCATTTCTCCTTTCCCTATCCTGCTATGGCTTTTTATTCGGTATAATCCTCGTAGCCCCACTGTTATAAAAAACCGGTCAAGTGCGAGTCGGACTCGCGCACCGAGGGTTCCGTATCATTATCTATAAATATCTAAAACCAGTGTAAGCAGAGCCCTGTTCCAAAGCAAAATGTACGCAGTGTGGGGTTACTTTATATTGGTCACTGCTATATACAGACATACATACACATTTACGGTTTTCGCAATTATTCTTTAATCTGTGCTATAAGACCTACCTTCATACCAAATTTCAAGATTCTGCGTTCACGGGAACTACCTTGTAGGTTTTGATTCCCTTGAGAGTTGAAAATTTGCGGAAATTTGCGGCATAAACGGCTGTATCTTTTGATTGCGTTGGCTTAGAAGTTTGATTTTTTCACAGCTTCAAGGGACAGTAGACCTGAGTAATTGATATAAATTTCAGCTTCATACCTCCACGCGTTCCTGAGAAAAAGGGTCTTGACAGACGGACGGACGGACGGACAACAAAGTGATCCTATAAGGGTTCCGTTTTTTCCTTTTGAGGTACGGAACCCTAAAAAGTCTAATTACACTCCACCAGGTCGACGGAACCCCGCTTTCCATTCCGTTTGCCCTTCGGGCATTTGAAGATACCTAACAAACCTAACCTAATTTTATTATCTCGTGAGGATTTTTATAACAGTGGGGCCACAAGAACTAACTTTTTTAGTCATAGAAAAATACTTCTTAGTTTAAGGTATGTGTAACACCGATGATCTCCGCAATTTTATCTTTCTTTAAAAGTGGCCAGCATGTGCTGTCAAAATAGTATTTGCTTTAGATTTGAATACGGGCCTGTTCCATCACTGTCTGATAAGTTCCTAATAGCTTATTTGTTAGATATCTATGGTTCCGTCTATTTATTACTACGAAACGGACAGATACGGCTTCTTTGCTGTCTGAGACTTAAGAAGCTATCAGTAACTTATCAGACAGTGGTGGAAGAGATGTATCAACATAGAGTTTAAAAGATAGAAACCTCTTGTTTTGATGTCAATAATAATATTTGCTGTAATTTGAACATACTCTAACAACTAATATGTCTGTATATAGTATACTATGTGGGTGTTGCTAGCAATGTATATGGCTTAAGATTAAGTGATGTATCAGCATAGGCTGATAGGACGAAGAAAACTCTTTTACTTTTTGATGATTTTCTTAAAATACTTATTATTTAGACATGTCCTAATAAGTTTTTCTTTTTTTTTTATTAACTCCAGCTTGAACCTGCAACAGCCTATATAAATGCCTGAATCTTTTTTATCGATAGGAATAACCTTCCTTACTAAACTATATATATATTTTTAATTAATTAATGTTACTAAAAAATCGGATATTTTTTTGGTTGATAAAGAAAGTTATTGTTGTATAAAAAAAACGTTTCAAGGACTTTTTATCACTTGGTATTGTATTAACTAGTTAATGCAGTGTTAAACAATAGAAAATAAATACAATTTTTGATAAGATATATTTTAATTTCACTCACTTTTTAATATTAATAGTTAAAGGCTATAACTGTTTAAATGTGTGATTGTTTTATAAGTTTGAAAATGTAATTTGTTGTAAGTGGCTGTGTAGACCGTTAAAAAGTTTCTTAGTATACTGGCCACGGAGAGATTTTTAGCAGTGTGAGCAAAGATCAAAGGGTCTGAAATATCAGTTTATTTCTCACGTGTCATCTCGGTAGGAATTGGACTTAATGGACCTAAGAAAGTACTTTTTTAGGGTCAGTTTGTTGGTTTTCCATAAGTTCCAAAAATGCTTCCTAGTCGACGCGTAAGAAATAAATTGGTATTTGAGACCCGTGGAGCTTTGCCTACACAGCTATACATCTCTCTGTGGCCAGTATACTAAGACACTTTTTGGCGGTCTACAGCAACTTACAATAATGTTACATTACAAACTTGTATGTAAAGTTTGCACGCAAGTTGCCTTTACCGTTAATATGAAACATAACCGCAACCTTAACAAGTAATTTAAATGCAAGTTGGATATAAACATTACGTTAATGTTACAAATCTAACTGCCACAACTTATTGAATGAAAGTTTCCTGCAAGTTACATGTGCGTTATTATAGCAACATTAATTGCACAAGTTACCTTTATGTTACATATGTAACTGCCATAACTAATTGAATGAAAGTTTCCTGCAAGTTACATGTGCGTTGTTATAGCAACATTAATTGCACAAGTTACCTTTATGTTACAAATGTAACTGCCATAACTAATTGAATGAAAGTTTCGTACAAATTACATGTGCGTTATTATAGCAACATTAATTGCACAAGTTACCTCTATGTTACAAATGTAACTTTGCCACAACTTATTGAATGAAAGTTTCCTGCAAGTTACATGTGCGTTATTATAGCAACATTAATTGCCCAAGTTACCTCTATGTTACAAATGTAACTTTGCCACAACTTAATAAATGAAAGTTTTCTGCAAGTTGCATATGTGACGTTGTAGACATATAGAAATTATAATTTACTAAAAGTTTTCGTGAAAACTTTCTTGAAAGTTACAATTGAAACATTTGAGCAAAGTTGCATTTGAAAGTTGTGTAAAGTTCTAGTGATCAGGTCTATGAAACTTACAGGGTATATATACAGCGCGGCCGTTAGAGCTTTGCATCAATGTTTCTCAAACGTTGCTAGAACGTTGCAACCTTGCAAATGAAACTTACAAGCCCCCATATGTGAGTTTCAGCAATGTTAACGCAAGTTTTGCATGTTTAACGGGGCGGTTACATTAAACATACATACATAATTAATTTAAATTTGGTATACAGTTAGTTTCAGTCCCAGGGACGGGCATAGGATAGTTTTAATCCCAGAAAACAGCATAGCTCCCGCGGGATAGCGATATGTGAATTCTGCGCGAATGGAGTCGCGGGCAAGAGCTAGTTTGGTAATAAGTTGCTTATTTCTTGCTATGTTACGTTCGTTGGCATCTATCGCGTGTTTTTTTTTAATTTCGTGTTTATCGGATAATTTTTCAACAACCATCATTCGGCAAGAGCATCATTTCACAGACCTGCATCAACTGATAGATAATTTGAAAACTATTTTGAAGATTCAAAAATTCGTCAAAAATTTAGTTTTGATTCAGTTACTTTTACAATTCTTTATAAAACTTAATACCAATAAAAGCATTGCCAATAAAAGCTTGCTAAAATACTTATTAATTTGTGAAATGATGCATTTTAATGATTTTACAGAATAATTATAAACCAATTTTAGCGCTTAATGGCCCTTACTTATTATTAAGAATGTCTTGTTTAAACTGAGGTCGCTTACAAACTAGGCCCACCGTGATCCCCCCAAAGCCTCTCATAAATTAAAGTTCTAAATTCAAAAATCTCGTTGTTCTGAGTACAAGCTCGGCTTCCATTCCAATATTAATCGAAATATTAAAAACCCATCGCCCGGATGTGCGTAGTAGCACCCCACCGTTCCGCGGCGTGGCCCGGTCACGACCCGCGAGGGTGCAATCACGACTTCCCACGACATTGTCTCACGGTTCGCGACATGTCATTCCGATGATTGCCGGACTTTCTAATCATACGTGTACGAGAAAAGGAATTAAGGGTTCGGTTTTATTACGGTTTATTTGAAACCAGCTAGATTTTCCATGCTGGTCTGGAAGCAAAGAAAAAACATAGAATGTACCAGCTGCTTCTTTTCCCGCGCAGATGGTAAAAGCTTATCGAGGGAACGGGCAAAAATATTAGGAGTCATTATTATATACGCGATGCCGCTAGCAACCGATCACTATTTGTGATTCCCCTACATAAACGTGTGCCCTATGTTTTGTTACATTAGGCTCCGGCTACCCCTTAAGGCATATAGAAGTGATTTGACAGCAGCAACACAGAAATAATAACTATGCAAATATCAATTTTTCTATCTACTTCTTGAGTAAATGACTAGTTGCTGTGTCTGTTTAGTGGATGAGCCAAAGTTATAGCTTGGTACATACTACAACAATGTCGTCTCATATTTTTCTCTTCTATAAGTACCTACTTGTATTGCATTTACATTGTATACTATGTACATTAAATAACAACTGAATGATTAGGTCCTTCGGCCAAGCCTATAACCAAATTACTCCACGTTTTTAGATTTGTTTTCCGAAATTAGCATATCTTTTGCTCACGCGCATGTAGTGCGAACGAGACTACCTATAGTTGATATTGGCACTAATACAGGTGGCAACAACTACGACAGGCAAAGATTCTGTAGCGCCAATTCCCGTAACCAAGTCGTCTGTCACACAGCGTGACATCCGGCGTCACATTGTAATGTTTTTAGCTCGCAATTTAACTTCCCTCCCAGGCAGTGGGACAGAGTAAACAGCGGTACAAACTAAAGTTGTCACGTAATTCGTTCGTCAAACATTCGTGTTTGCACTTGAGATTGACACCGAGCCGCCCCCGGCGGCGGCCGGTCCCTTTGTTTTTATCTCGCTGTCAATATTTGGTCTCATTTGTCAATAAGTCGGTTTCAAATGGCGATTCGTCGTCGATACGCGCGCCGGGAAGTGGGTGGCACTGTCTTCACTTGTGTGTCTAAAAATACTTATGTGTACTCAAATTGCTATGCACATACGGCGTTTTGGACGTAGCTGTATTTATGAGCGTGTAATAGGTAACGTTTGACACATTCGCCCTCTGATTTCTGAATAGATATGAGGCGTAAGTCTTTGGGTAGGTATTCTTAGATATGAAAATGTCAGTTGAATTTGAATAAAATGTTTAGTAAGTTCAAGCGAGATTTCAGATAGGTGAGGCGTATTCGACTTGGAGGTAAACACTTAGCGGCGAATGTTAAAATTATAATTTTGAAACGATTAGAATAAAAAACCTAACAGTTGTGTACTTATTGTGTAGTTGTATATGATGGTGATGGTACCAATGCAGGCATGTGAATTATATGGTGTGTCTATCTACTTGCACCTCCTAACTGCTTAAAATCACGCCGAATGATCGTTCCAAATAAGTCTAAAATTAAAATGTTAAATACCAGAAAGCCCTTCACGTACCCAACGTGTACCAAACTACATTAAGAAACATTCTCAGTTCTTCCCTTGCTTCTCAGAAAATAACGAATAGCCTTGGTCAGAAGACCGAAGCACTGCGCGCACTCGCAGCAAAAAACTTAAACGGAATTTTTACTTTTAACTTCAGTTTAGTGCGCATGACCTTCTCGGAAGCGTTAGCTGCATAACGGGACTTGCCTTCCCTCAGGTAGACTCGACTTGACAAAACCCATTTCACTGTTTGTAATTGTTTCATGTCGGGCATAGTTGCATCGTCATTTGTTTCAAATATTTTATTTTTTTATACCTGCATGGTTTCATTTACGGACAGTACTAAATTGCATATGGGTACGAGTATCAAGAGGCTTTGTATGATTAGCTAAACCTATTGACAGACATGCATTGCATTATCAAGCATCTAATTAATTGATGATTTGTGTTTTAAAATGGCTACCATCTACTCAACAAAGTTTTAACACTTGAACATCTCGATAATAGTAATTTAAAACAATGAAATCTAGATAGTTACTCAAACAATGCCAAAAGTCGAAGTATCACTTAAATCTACCTAGGAAATTTAAAGGCATCTCAAAAGTCTTCCATGTTGGTCTGGGAGTAAAGAAAAAACATAGAATGCACCAGTTGCTTCTCTTCCCGCGCAGATGGTAAAAGTCCATCATTATAGACGATGCGGCTTCTTTTGATTCCCCTTTCCACCTATACGCCCACAATCATGCTAAAAGTGGCACTTAGATCTTGTTACCTTAGGCTCCGTCTACCTCGAAGGGATGAACACGTGATTTATGTATGTATCTCAAAAATGACATTGGAACGAAATGAACTTATTTGACAACACCAAAAGACAATTAAAAATTACGCATACTCTTTGTGCGCGGCCTCTTCAAATCACAATTCAGTTGTTTGAGTACGCAGTAAATGCATTCTATGGTCAAACATGAATTGACAATAAATGATTCTACATAGCCCGACGTTCTGACTCATAGGTCAGTAGCCAAAGTGTCGTAACCCATCAATCGGCCAGTTCGACAGCCGTCTACATATCTAATTTCGCTAAAACGATTTCGATTCCTAGTCAAACTCACATTTAATTTTAGACTCTATGACACCGCAACAGTGACTAGTCAAATATGTGTTTCGATCGTTAAAATGCCACTTATCGTGAGTGCAATTTGACTGATTGACTTATTGGCAATCCAGAAAATATCAGGTATCAAAACCGTTTTGAAATGTATAAATCATGAAAATAAAATTTGATTAGAGCATTCAGCGTGGATTCTATTACATGTACCTAACATGGGCGTGCAAAAATGCAATGTAATTAATATGCTGGGCAGACCACGTTTGGATATTGATGACTCCGGGCTTTGTGTCAATAATGACTAGGTTTCTTATATTATGTTCGGTTGACATGTCACATAACAATATAATATACCACAAATCAATCAGTACAGTCAGATTACGAAAGTTAGGCGTAAATTTAGTGTTTTTCACATTTCTATTGGTTCAAGTTAATGTTAAGCGAAAAACTCTAAAGTAACTGTAAAACTTTAATAAGTGTAGTGTTTAGTGAAATAGGCCCCAGTGTCTCGGGGTATAGTTATCAAGTATTCTTGTTGGGTGATTAAAGTAAGGAGTAAATAGTTTACAAGTCTTGGTACAATTTCTATCAGATATTTTTCATCAAAACAGACTATAGATTTAATGCAAACCTATCTTCAAGTCCCATTTTTCAGCCCAAACCCAATCCAATCGAATCATTCCATTCTGGATTTGACAAAAAATCATGTCCTCCCTTTTTATTTTAAACGCCAGTAATTTTTAACTCGTAAAGGTACCTAAAACAATATAATACACCGGTGCAAAATGTACCAACAAGCTGTAGACAAAAAAGGGCACAGCTTATGTTTCTAGAAAGTTTTACTGTCACGAGCCGGGTTATTTGTAATGCGGTAAAGGGTACAGACAGATGGGGTACCATCATAAAACGATTAAAATAGACCTTTACTTGTAAAATCGTAAACGTACCGCCAAAGTGGTATTTGGGAGAATAACTGTAAATATGTAAAACAAAAGAATGCTTCAAACTGATAAGTGTTCAAAAATTATTTTCCTAACGATAAGCAAAATTCATTATACCTTAACTTAAAATCTTCGTGTGGCGACGAACCATAGACCCATAGTAACATTTTTAAGTTAGTTTTAGTCGTGAATTGAGAATGTAAACTTAGCAATCTCTCTCCTCGCATTACCCCATATTCTCCTCATATTTCAGTGGTCTGGCCAGAATGTTTCAATCATAATGAAACGTGACTTCAAATGTTGTTATGCCGTAAGTAACAATCATTACTCAGAATTAGTTATCATAAGATTTTTACTGTACCTATGTTACGCATTAAGCAGAATGAAACAAAAATTAACATTCCTGTGGATATGAAATTAACGACTGTGAGTCACGAAAGTTTATGTTTAAGTTTGTTTTCATTGACAGGGGTAATATCCACCAGGCGATGTTACACAGACGGATACCGGCTAAACCCTCAGCTGATATCATGCCCAGAAGACGTCAGAAAATCAGTAGATAAGCATATGTGTAATGTGTTATATTAAACATAGAATTTAACAGCTGCTTCTCTTCCCGCGCAGATGGTAAAAGGCGATTGAGAAAATGGGCGAAAATCTTAGGAATCCTTTAACTTTCCACTTTTCACCTTTATACACCCACAATCATTCTAAGCGTGGCCTTTACGTCCTACCTAAAGCCCTTTCTACCCCGTGAAGGATAAATCCATGATTTATATATGTGTGTGTTATATTATATGTATGGCATTATGGCTCTCTTAAGTTTCGTGGTAATAGTAACTCTAGAGTTAGTCTAACCAGACTGTTACTACCCTAATTTCAAGTGGTATCTAGTCGACCAATTCAAGGTAAACAATTGAATCAATGTTATTTTACTCAATTGGTGGATAAAGCATATACGTTCGATACGTTCCAAACGTGTACCACGTTCTATATTACTCACAGGACTAAAAATGTAGCGCATTTGTTTTCCCAGAGGGTTGGAACAGGTAAAAAGAGAATGACTAATTAAATGGAACTTAGGTCAATTGATTCCGAGTATTTTTGAACGTAGATAAGCTTTTACTTACTATCTTATCACTGATAACGGGTTCTCGGGCTTCCAATGTTTCTAAGCTGGGTGGTAAATGAGAAGCAGATAGAAATTGTAAATTGAATCTAGGTTGAAGTAGCAGGTATTTTAAAATAAATTTGCCTGGACGATGTTGACCCTAACTACCTACGAAACTACAATGTTTACAACCTCAAAAACGACAATGAAGAACTGCACTACGTTAAGGCATTTTCGTCTGACTGCATCATTTTATAGGACTTTTTTGTTCCAGATAACAATTAAATATCTGACCCAGTCACAGGCCTTTTATCCATTGCGCTACTCTGAAATTCGAGATTCTAAGTTCGTATCGTGATATTCCCTTCATACTAACAGTAATTCGTATGAGAGCAAAAGAGACGGTGTATGTTGCGAACTTCGTATTTCAGAGTAATAGTAAAGTACAGGGTTCACTTGACAGGTCTATTGCGTTCAGTAAGTAGCCTAGAAAACAAAGATCATTCAGCAACTTAGATAAGTTACCAATGTATGTACAGTGAACGAAACTAAATCGCATACCACTTTCAACCTTTTAAGATTTTTCATAGGGGGTTATCTTGCCAAAATTCCCACGCTAAGCCGGGACATTACACAAGAAGCAATATGATCAAATATTTTTTTTAAATTATAATAAATATAACACCCGGAAATTAATAATATTAAAGACAATTTGAAACTTACAATTACAACGAACTCTACTACAACACTAATGGCCACGCACTAAATCTTTGAAGAAGATAACTTTACAAATAGATTAAAAAAGATAAGACCTTCGGGTGAGATTAGTCATCTGGATAATGAGGAAGTCTGAAGTTATTTACCACGAAATTTAGACAGAATTGGGGAGCAAAACTTGATTTAGACCAGAGACAATAAGAGAAACATTTTAACTGTTTTATTTAATTTATACATATTTACAAAAAGATATGATGATGGGTATGATATTCTTTATTGTCTTTTGACAATTTGTAAATGAAAATTGTGTAGCAGTTTAACTATTGAGCACCGAATTAATTAAAAAGATACGCACGCCTATGTGCCTTTTACACGGTCTAACCTAAAACACATACTCCCAAACTTTAACCATCAAACTCCCAATCAAGTGGTTTGAACAAAAAACAATGCCCGCGGCACAGTGGGCCCATTACACAGGAGGCAGGACATAAATATCTTCAAATTGAGTCATAAAAATATCCTGTTTCGTTCACCAACTTCTAAACTACGAATTGAGTTTTAATTTTATTTAAAAAAATTGTGAATAAATATATGTTTTCGGGTATTAGACCTTTTAAGAAATAATTTAGCTTAGTACCTACTTTGTTTTTATCGACCATTAACTGGTTGTGTGCACTAAAAAAAATGTTTGCATACGTGGTACATTTTATTAAAAGCACCCAGCATAGACTTGCCGAAATTAATTCATGTCTGATTATGTGTTCCACGACCGTTAAAATCTACCTGTCTCCAAATCTAGGCTGAAGGACCATTTACTAGGATAAAGATGGTTTAAGACGCTTATCTTTGCTAACCATCAGAAGTGATTTTTGTCACGCGCTAGCCCGTTTTGTATAAAAAACATTAGGTACACTAAAAATTACACCTTTTTATAATTGTTTCAAAAAACTCTAATTATCTGCTAAGCACTTGCGTAATGTTATATAACTGTATTTACATGGCTTCAAGCTACGATCGCTGCACTAATTCTGTCTAAACAAGACGCAAGCCGAACCACCGTGCGGGTAAGCGAGTCTAAACAAAATACGACCGCGTAATAAATCGCCACGATAAAGTCATTAGCCAGGGGCGGACTCGCTGAATAATTAAAAACAAATAAAGTCGACACGGACTACTCTATCGGCCGATCTCGCATTTGTTTCAGTTGTTAGTCGCCAGAACTAACGCGCGGCGCCGGAATGAATTTGATTTGTGTTGTTGACATTATTATTTAATGAGGGTTTTAAAAGGTTTTTGTGGCTCGGGGCTTGTAGTGTCATATTAAATTTATGAAAGAAGTATTATGTAGGTTCTTTAAAACTGTCATTATTTAAACAGTCGTACGGTGAAATAAACATTTCAGTAGGTAATAATCTAATTTGTGAAATGAATCATCTTTACCTAACCGACTAGCAGAATGTAGCTGAACAGTATTAATCGACGTACATAATAGATTTCAAACACACGTTTCAACTACCCAGTTCTCAGAATACTGTAACCCCGGTCAAAATAGCCACAGTCCACCCCTGACGTTAACCCAGGATGTTCGATTAATGACATTTACAAATCATACACACGTCCAGTCATTACCGTTACCATACTGTTACCGTACCGTTTCGTTACTTATTCATGCTAACTGTGGCCTATCAATGCCCCTTGCTGGGGTTGGAATGACATAATAAACAATTTGTCTTGCATACTAATTGTTCTAAATGTTGACCTAGTTTGTAGGAAAAACACAATTTGATAATTTAACTTTATTTTGATAATTGCTTTAGTGGATAAGTTTGGTGCTATTTATATTTTAATGTCGTTCAAGTTGCTTGAAACTTTTTTTTTCAATAAACGAAATGTACATGGTTAGGCACCAACTTAATGCTTTTGTAATATACATTGACTAGAATTCTCTATAGAATCCTGCTAGTTTTTTTAAAGCTTTGCGCTCAGTTGTGTCGCTAAAGTTTTAGCTAAATTTTTAAACGAAATCGCACTGAAATATTTGAATTCTAAGATTGATGCCTGACACGTGAAGTTTTCGGGGTTTATACATAGACTAGTTCTTGTCTACGACTTGGGTCGCGCAGAATTAAGTATCCTAGGCAACTTGACTTTTCCGCGACACTTGCGATAATTTTCGTCATATTTCAACCAATTGACACAAAACATTATCAACTTATGTACTACCTTCCTCAAGAGTCACTCCATTGGTGAAAACCGCATGAAAATCCGTTCGATAGTTTTTAAGTTTATCACGAACGTTTCATATAACGAATATTTAGTTATAATGAAATTGAGGGGCAAAAGTATTTAAGATTTTCAACTTATAAATGATAAAATTAAGCTCACATAACATTCGACGCTGGACACAAGTACGGCCCCAGTAAAAACAAATGAAAGCAGGTTTGCACGAACCTGAAGAATTAGTATTAGCCTAAAATAACAATGTGTTTATTTTTCTAACTGACCTACAAAATGAAAGAGACCGCAATACTACGCATGTAAGTGTTTATTCAATCTTAAGATGACTCTTGAGTGTTGAGACGCCGCGGCGCCTCGACTAGCTCCGTGGGTCGATAAATTTGATAAGTAACTAGTCATCTTTATTACTCCTAAACTTAGAACAACAAGATTTACAAACCGGTATATTTTGCTGAACATGCACTTACAAACATAACGCTACTATTTCGTAGTTACCGCTAACTAATTTTTGCCTTGCGAGTGCTAACCCCTACACCATGTTTCGCTAAATATACTAGGATAGGATAGATGTAGTAGGTATGTACCTGCCATCGTTTTGCTGGGACATATACTTTAAAAAATAAATGCAAAGATGAATGATGTGTCTAGGTTTCTAAAAATTAGGGTTACGTATGTTATTGAGAAAACAACGCAACTACAACAGCGTTGCGTTCTGGAACACGTTCGTTTCCGAGGTTTCCCTATATTTTAATGGAGCAGACATAGAAACAAATCCTTTCGCTGCCTCCACAGTTCCTACTGGCAACACAACACAGCACGAAGTGAACCACAAATGCTTATCTATTCTTGATTTCACTCTAATGTAATTCAGTAAGAAACGCCTAGTTAAAAGTGACTTTAACTATTCCGTATCTCAAAATAACTACAGACGGCGCCAAATTACCGAGCTAAGACATTTTCCTAACTAAACTCATTATCATAATGGCAATTTCGTCCGTGTACCGGCATCGCTCCGTGACAAACTAATTCGCGCAAACAGCGCCATCTGTGTCCCAGCACTCGCCAACTTCGATACCAAATTAATTTATTGAACGGTCCCGGCTAACGGGACGTCTGAAGACTCTTCTGCCAGTCACACAATCGACGAACCACCCACCACTAAAACTCTAACCAACCTCAATCACGCACTCCGAGCAAAACTCAAGTCCTAACGCATTAAAATTCGTTTTAGCTCGACCGAATCAGAACTTACGACGTTTATTTCCGCAACAGCCGACAGTAAATAAACAGTTGATACCGACTACACATCATTACATCAAAGAGATGTAAAGGCATTGTGACAGGACATTGCACTCTAGTCGGCTATGAATAGACGACAGAATCACATGTCTGCAAGGTGATGGTTTCTTATCGCACAGTGGGTTAGTGGGCGCGAGCGAAGCCGGGTCAAACGGTTAGCAAACAATCACGCGCGGATTCGTCGCGGTTTATATTTGAAGCTAACATCGTGTAATGGTTGTGAAAACTCAGTCCTTCCTACATTTTACGAGTGTGTCGGCGTTCGTTCCACTGAAAACGGCTGTGCAGTTTCGTTTAGGAATTTCCCATTTAGTCGGGAAAATAGCGAGTTGAACGCATAGAGGGATATTCCGCGAGATATTATTTATGTGCTATAATGCGCATATTTGCCGTAGCTACCTGCTCCGCAGCCTGGACGACTGTTTTGTTTGCGCGATATAGTCGCGATGCAGCAGGGATCTATACCTACGTTTGTTTGGAAATATGAAAGCTATTGTCAATGCAACGCGCAATAATACATGTTTTGTTTTAAATTCGCTACTACGTTTTTGTGGTTTCGTAAAACAACCTATAATAAATAAACGTCCTAATTGAAACACGTATACGTGCATTAGAGAACTATCGCTATCATTTAACTAAACAACTCGGAAGCAGCCGTAGATCAGCCCAAAAATAATCGCCCATCAATCAAGCGTCCGAATCTGAACAAAAAATCCTTTGTCGGCGACTCCGCGGTGCAGCGCCGTAATTGGAGGGACGAAAAAACAAAAGTGGAAATTTCTAACGAGACGAAACCCGCAAATCATTCTGTTTAGTGCGAAATTATAACGTTTTAAACGAGGCGTTTAGGTGATTTGTACGTCTGTAATGGACGGGTATTACGTAAGTGGTACGCCTTGGGACGGAAAAGTGCGGCGCAATCTATTAGCCGAACAAAAAGTGAGCTTAATTTCACACCTGTTTACCCTTAATTCTATAATGGAGCTAGAGCGATGAGCTTTCGCAGGAAAGCAATCGCTTATTTGTGTATCATATCAGACTGGGAATTGGTTACGAGCGCCGAAGCGGGCTCGCTAACGTTCCCTTTTAAAGTTTGAATCATCAACGTGAGTGTAATTCGTTTTGAAATATGCATTAGGTAATTTAACGATGCACTAGTGCGCTTAGTTTCAAAAAGGTGCAGTTACGGTGATAGTGCTTGATTACGAATCTGATGGTTATTTTTGAACGGTCAGCTGTACGATATTGGAGAACTCGACTGTACATAAGCATATTTTTTTCTATTATTGTGTTTCTTATTTTGTAGAGATAAACCAAAGGATTGGTGCGCCGTGGATAGAAACGGATGAAACTATAACTACATAAGATATGTAACATATGTCATCTTTGCCACAACGTTACTATTACTATGTATACTGAGGAGCAAAAATATAGGTGTTGTTTTCCCACATCTTTGTATGGGAAGTGACCCGTCATTTTTGCTCGTCAGATGAAGAAATACGTGAGTTAGGTGACTAACGCTCTTGCTATGTTTAGGAGCATCACCTGTGCAACTAAGCAGCGTCAGAAGTGGCAAGCGGCGAGCTAACCTGCCTGGTGTGTGCCTCAGTCTGACCTGGTTCGTTTCACCTGGCCTTAGCTCTAGTACCTGGGGGTGCGGGGGGCTGACGTCACGGCGTGGGTGCAGACACGTCGCCGTCACGCTCCACAAACAGCGAGGTTAGCGCAGCCTTGGCGCAGTCGCCCTACATTGCGCAGCGGACTGGTTTTTTTAACTAAATACTCCAATAGTTATAAACAATTAACCTATCTTCCGGTTGCATCTGTTACAATAGATACCAAGAGCCTATCTGTCGAGGCCAGGACGTGCTCAACCAAGGCTCGTCGACCAATAAATCAAATAGAAACGTTTTGTTTCTTCGAACTGTCCTCACCCTGTAAAAACTTAGTTACCCTTAGTACGCGTCCGAGACGTCCCGTGGCTCGCCACGGCTAATCAGGCGGCGCTCGAGACAATGGTGTCATCGTGAAAGGCTCATAAAGCTACGGGCCCCGTGAAACCCTGTCCAAAATATTTACAACGCGTGACAAAAGTGGAGGCTTTGTCTCGGAGGATCGTCTCGCCGATTAGTCGCGGGCAATCCGAGTTCGTTGCATGCGGGCGACTTATGCTTGTGGTGTGGATGTGTTACGCTGTATCGTATGTATTTTGAGATTGTTGTGCCTTTATGTGTGGAATTATACTGAATAATGTTGTAAGCAAACCCTCCTTTAGCAAATTGATACCTATTTAACGTCTACAATTAAAGACTATAACAAAATATACCTATAGTTCGCGGGGATGCAATTTAAAGCAGCAGATTGTAAGATGTTACACGTTTCTTTTGCCTGCTAAAACTAACTCAGTCCCACCGCTAAGAAAAAGCCTCTTTAAACAAGAGGAAAATGTATTAAATCAACAAAAATACAGCAAACAGATCACAACGTAATCGTCGTATTAGCTCGAGATGTCTCGAAAATATCGAAAGTAAGCCACAGTTGGATGAAAAGAATCGATAGCACGTGCCGCGTAGATGTAATTCTTACGATATCACTGTGAGATCTCAGGCCGCCTTTATGAATCAAAAGAGCGTATGTTCAAAGCATTCAGAAGAAAGCGATGCTTTTTCGCTTTTGCGAGACGTCGTGGGTATCCGAAACAGAACAAAAAACCCTTCGGCCTGTCGCCGGGCTGTGAAGAAGCCGATAACTGTGAAAGTTCACACAACAATTTAAAATTTTAACACCACGCCGCCATTCTCCGACTCTCATTAAGTCATGCGGCATGGTTCCTGACAATACGCTAATCATTTTGTTTACCGGCCTTCTCAATTTATAAATACATTTTTATTTTTATTCAAAGTGGAGAGTTGTTTGAAATTCCTGGGTCTAAAGCTACATTCCAACGACAAGTGGGTGGACTAACCGTAATTGCTGATGTTGTTGTTGTTGTTGTTGTGGTTGTTGTTGTTGATGCCGTATACAAGGTCTCTTAGAAATTACTCTGGAACATTTCAGCAAGTTATAAATTGGGTTTAAATTATTTAATACTCCTGTTATGGTCGTAAGTTTGGATTCAAAATTAGACCAACGTTTCGACACCGTACATTTTGATTGTCGATCGATGTACATGCCAACAGTAGCTATTGCCGATTTCCTCTCCGCAGAATTCGCTTTTAGCTATCCCGCGGGACCTATGCAACTTTCCGGGATAAAAACTATCCTATGTCCTCCCCCGGGACTCAAACTATCTTTACACCAAATTTCAACTAACTCGGTCTAACGGTTTAAGCGTGAAAGGTAACAGAGTTACTTTCTCATTTATAATATTACTAGGCATTTGGCAACCACAATTAAAAAGTCCTGACGAACATTTATGAGGATTCTCAGTGAAATGGAACACAACAACACAACAACCACCTGCTAAAATAATTCGTAATTATTCATTTTAAGACAGAGTGGTGTTGACTATTCACGTTAAGTTAACAAACAAAAAACGAGTGTAAAACGAGGTATAAGAGTACCTATTAGTAGATTTGAGAGAGATGTCGCTCATATCGACGGAGAAGAATCAAGATCTTCTATCTTGGTTCTCTCACTCAATAGAATTCATACATACATACATATATAAATCACGTCTTTATCCCTTACAGGGTAGACAGAGTCTAAGGTAATAAGACCTAAAGACCACGTTTAGCATGATTGTGGGCGTATGGATGGAATGAGGAATCAAAACAGTGATGGGTTGCTAGCCACATCGCCTATATAACATGATGATCCCTAATATTTTCGCCCAATCCATCGATGGGTTTTTACCATATGCGCGGGAAGAGAAGCAACTGATACATTCTATGTTTTTTCTTTGCTCCCAGACCAGCATGGAAGAAAAGAATTAAAATTTGTGAGATAGGAGACCATGGTTCTTCCCCGTCGATATTCAAGCTTGAGCCTTGAGCATAGTTACATATAGATACTTACCGTAACATTAACAAACGTGGTTCAGTATGTTGGTTTAAAGAGCTGGACGGTGTATCTATGTAACGTGTGACTACGGTTTTCAAACTACTACGTGACTACGATTTTACATCTCTCTCTAATCTTGTTTCATACTCGTGTACAACACGTGTTCGTGTTTACAACGTCGTTTTTTGTCATAATTGGGTTTTCGTTTTCAACTGTTTTGGTGTTTCCATGTACCTACTGCGCATGAAATACGGATGAAATGCGAATGAATACGGACAAAATCACAAGCAAATGCTAGTAATGTATATATTTTTAAAATGTAAGTACATGTAACCCCTTTCCAATGATACCAAACACGGAATATTTATCTCGTTTTTTTATTAACAGAGTACTTAATGCACGCTAGTGGGCTCCACATTAGCTTTAGTGACACGTTATTATAGCCTATAACCAGTGGACAATCAAGGCGCTTCTAACGATACCTCATTTGTTCAGTTCTGATAATTACTTTAGGAGCTATGAGGGAACAGATAAACATACACACATACATATCCTGTCAAAATCATAACTCTCCTTTGGCTTTGCCGTAATAGTCGGGTTAAAAAGAGGATTGTATTTATTTATTAACAAATACTATCAAAGTACCTGATTGCTAGAATCAGAATTCGCCAGGGCGAAAAATTGCTACTTACGACCCGGAGCGATGTAAATTAAAATAATCTACTCCTCGGCTACGTGGGCTGTCCAAGTGATCTATTATGTATAAGTTTTTGTCAATCTATAGATATTCGGACAATAGGTGTCGATGTCGAAGTAAATGAACCAGTGAACGTTCCTAGAAGCAATCAGATATTCCTCGAAATTGTGATAATATCTTCGCCTTCGCTGTTTGATTCGGACGTGTGATGGACCTTCGCAGCTGTTGCTAACTTAATTATAAGTGGGAGGAACTTATAAACTTTTATCCGCTAAAGGTCTGAAAGACTTCCATTGGAGAAACTACAGTGTATATATTTCCTTATGGTATGTGATTATTTTTCTTCATAATTTGTCGACGTCAATGTACCTACTACAACGTTTGTGGAACGAATTATTGCGCAAACTCCATTAAACCAAAGTTTTGTGACCCTTCCTGCCGCCTTGCTTGGCTACACTCGTAATTACTCGCTCATTGACATTTAACATTTTTATCAAAAATTTCAATTCCACATTGATTCAACGACCAAAGATTTACCAGTGACAATAAATTCTTCTCGTACAGTCGGGGAAAAAACGACCTCCATCTCGAATGTCATTTGCACGGCGTGCCGTTGAAAAAGCAATTATTTCAATATCTGGCCTGCGCGGCACCCAGCGGTCGACAAAAAGTGGTCCGAGCACGCGCTCGTGACTCGAGCGGTAAGAAAGTTGCGGTCGGCGCACGCGGCTCCCGCCCGCGCCAACTGGACTGACGACTAAAACATTCATAGAATGGCATGGACTTAGATGATCACTGCGACGCGTTGGACGGATGACCTTAGGAGGACAGCTGGCAGTGGCTGGATGAGGGAAGCCCAGGATCGCGAAAGTTGGCGCAATATGAAGGAGGCCTACGTCCAGCAGTGGACGGACAATGGCTGTAGATAGATAGATAGATAGATGATCAATATTACCATGATACCGTGATACGTTGTGCGGGTGGTAGGGCCTTGTGCAAGGTCCGTCCGGATCGCTACCACCATCTTACTCGCTAATCCTGCCGCTAAGTAGCAGTGCTTGCACTGTGTTCCGGTGTGGAGAGTAAGACAGCCTGGGAAATTACGGGCACAAGAGGTATTTCATCTTAGTCCTCTAGGTTGGCAACGCATCTGCAATCCCTCCGGGGTTGCGGGTGTCTATGGGCAGTGGTGATCACTTACCATCAGGTGACCCACTTGCTCGTTTACCTTCCTATTCATATAAAAAAAAAGGTACTAGTATGTCAATATAGGATTGTGGATTTCAAAACAATCGGATTCACTGTGATATGGAACACGATATGCGTGGATCATACGATAATACTGACTGTCTATCTATGCCATTATAGGATACCTACCTAGTATTAATTACGCTCTCATGAGACATGATTGATGTCGACTTAACATTCAAAAGGAATTTTGAAATTATAGATACGTTTACATTGTGTTTTTTTTTTCAACTGTAAATTAATTCGACTCATTCGTTTTGACCACTCAGCCCTCATCAGTTAAGCAGTCAAAAAATCCTTTTCCCCATTTAGCTCTTAGATACGTTAATTCAGTTGGATTATCTCAAACAGCTTTGTAGTTGGCTGCAGTGTAAGCGAACAAGCTAGTCACTCTATCGAGTCACCCATTGCTTGGAATACCTACAGATCCAATTTATACCCAGCTTCCATGTCTAACAAAGTAATAAAATTAATAAGTTTATTCTCATTTTAGATCTTCAGGGGGAAAACACGCGTCATAGTTATTACAGGTGTGATCATATACCTAATTCAATACATTCATGTAGGCGATGTATGAAAAATATACATACACACACATACACAGATCACGTCTGTATTCCCCTACCCAGACATAGCCCGGGTAACAAGACCCAAAGGCCACATTTAGCATGGTTGTGGGCGTTTAGGTGGAAACGGGAGTCAAAATAGTGATGGGTTGCTAACCGCATCGCCCATAAACATGATTTCTATTTTCGCCCAATACATACATACATACATACATACATAAATCACGTCTTTATCCCTTACGGGGTAGACAGAGCCTAAGGCGACAAGACCTATAGACCACGTTTAGCATGATTGTGGGCGTATGGATGGAAAGGGGAATCAGAACAGTGATGGGTTGTTTTAAATATATAGCAATAACTTCTAGAATTTACATGTGAATAGACGGCAATCGATTTATTTTTAAGGAAAACATGCGCAATCATGCTATTGGGCATCAACCTAAAAACTTAATAGAAAAACTTGAACTTACTCCGAACTAGAAGACCTACCTAGCTTTGGAAAAGGAAAATGAAACGATTCAACTAACTATCCACATTTTGTCGATAGTAGTATGTGAATCGACAATTGACAATTCGAAATGTAAAGTCTACCGGCGTAGACCCTCATCGAGTTTGTAATGCGAACAGACTTGTCACATGTCGCCGACGATTGTCGCGTTGGTCAAATAGGGGTCTGATCTTTCAATGAGTATTAGTGGGAGCGAAACGGCACGAGAAGAACTTCGAGTTTCTGACGTCGGAGGACAAGGCGAGTGTATGCTTTTAGTATGTTTAGTGTATGTTTTTAGTATGCTTAGTGTAAGTTTTCGGTAACAAAATACGTCTCGAACGCGTTTGCGCTAAAATGCCAAATACTATGAGAACAGTTTGTTGCCGTTTCGATCCGCAAGTGGCGCTGCCAATTTTTGCATAGTTATTGAGACGTTTACATGAACGCGTTAGAAACACTACAGTAAAGGTGCAGTATGCTTAATGTAAGTTTTCGGTCACAAAATACATCTCAAACGCGTTTGCGTTAAAATGTTAAATACTATGAGAACAGTTGTTGCCGTTTCGACCCGCAAGTGGCGCTGCCAATTTTTCCTAGTAATTGAGACGTTTACGTGAACGCGTTCGAGACGTTTTTATATGCGAAAACTTACACAGAGGCTCAGCTCTTCTAACAGTGACTTCGTAGCGTCACTTTATTACTCTATTTGAGAGTAATCAGCGAACTCCCAATAATGCTGTGTCATCTCATTTGTCGCTACGCCTCTCCATAGCGTCCAGCGCGGCTTAAATAAACAAGAAAATTGCATTAAATTATTTCCGTTGGGCAATTACGTTTTTATCAGAGAGGCTGCGGCGCACTGAGCCATTGAACACGTCCGATGATAACACAAAGTAAGCTTAAAACCACAAGCCTTGTGATTATTGGTACGGCCTTAACCCATATTTTGCAGAACAGCTTCCGGATACTTTACTGCGAGTTTTATTTCTACATCAATAAATTTAACAGCACAGCAAAGATAATCATTGCGCTGTAAGATTTAAAAATAAAAGACATAGGTATAGGTAATTAAATAAGTAAATAAATAAATATCTTGGGACAAATTACACAAATTGACCCAGCCCCAAACTGAGCAAAGCTTGTACTATGAGTACCAGGCAACGGATAAACATACTTCCATCAGTGGCGTGACGTCCATAGAACTCGATTCCCACCGGCTGGCCTATTTTAAGGCGTTGGGCACTTTTTTGTGCAGAATGAGTGGAATACTTGACGCCACGCCACTGATACGTAGTTATATAATGTAGATAAATACATACAGCATCCATGACTCGGGGACAAACATTCGTATTCATCATACAATTGTCTGCCCCCACCTGGATTCGAACCCAGGACCTCTAGCTTCATAGGCAGGGTCACTAAACTGATGGCATGCCCACCTTCCGAGGTCAGAAGTCGGAGCGCAGGAACACATTATAAATACATAAAAAATTTAATATTATTCATGTCAATCGTTTACATAAGTAATTAAATTTTAATTGAAATTCAAAGTTTGTTTAAGTAAATAAGTTGCGGAGAACAGCAACAGAGTTAGAAACCATATACTGGTTTTACCAATTTTTGCTTTCGGCTTTGGTCAAGTCGTAAAATCAAAATTGTTCCTCAATTTTACAGTTATACGCTTTCTTCAGGAGTTCGCTCTTTATAAAGGTATTTTATATATTTTTATGCCTTCTCTAAACCTATGTTACTTCAAGGGAAGCATTACAGGCGCTATACTTTCTGCCCTGGCTTCTATACCGGCTGGATAATAATTTTTAAGATCCTCTAATACAAGGTGAGTTCATGCAGCAAAGCATGCCATTTTGCCAACAGTGTTGGTAACGGTATCTGCAAGTGTGTCGGCCGCCAATCACTGTAAAATGTCGTCAACCCGTGAGTTACGTACGTGCTTTAGAAAGTACGACGCCGGACCACGCTATTGTATGTAACAAGAGCACACCATCATTAGAGTTACGACTGGCCGAAAAGGAATTCCCTGTTTGAAATTAGAATATTGGTTGTTTCTGGCCATTTTTATAATGATTGCCAAAGTGTAGACCCGACTCTCGGCTGCCAGTGTGTTTTAATTGAATAATATTTACCACTGTTCAATTGTGGCTATTGCGTGTGAATTTGCCACTAGAGGCGCTAGTGTCGCGTGAGGTCCAATAACATGAATTCACTTTTCACTGATTTTGGCGGGCTTCGTGACATAAATTATAATTTATTTCATTTTCCTGTTGAAAAGCGATCTCTCTCGTGAAATTATCGCAAAAATGGATTATTTGGCGATGAATGTGAACGCTTTGAAAGCGCTTTTTTTTCGAACAATACGGAACTGCACAACATTGCCGCATAGCTACTCGATATGATGGAAGTTATTTATAATTAATAAACTTAATGAGATCCAAAATTTACAACTTTGTTTCGGCGCCGATCTTATATAGTCGCCTTTGACAGCTATACCTCTGGACAGTGAACAGTGGCGCCAACTAGTGAGCAAAGAAACGAAACGGGCAGTTTATTTTAAAGAATCACAGACTATTCATTTGTTTATCTATATAATCACTTTATTAACTTTAATACTATTATACTTCCATGCAGGTCTGGGAGCAAATAATAAACATAGAAAGTACCAGTTGCTTCTCTTCCCGCGCAGATGGTAAAAGCCCATCGAAGAAATGGGCATAGGAATCATGACTTTTGTAGGCGATGCGGCTAGAAACTCATCACTATTTTGATTCCCCTTTCCATCTATACGCCCACAATCTTGCTAAACGTGGTATTTAGGTCTTTTTACCTTAGGCTGTGTCTACCCTGGGATAAAGACGTGATTTGTGTGTGCGTGTGTGTGTAACTTTAGTACCAGATAAAGAGAAACAAAGGAAAAAAAATTGAACAACAACAGCTTTGACCACTGTCCAAGCATGATTCCGTGTAGGTACTTACGTAAAGTATTGTTTTCAAAACTTTTCCTTTCTTGAATCTTATAGGTTTTCCACGTGACTTGGTCAGCACAACAACGAAGTCCTACCGTGTTTTCTTTCAAAGAAAATTCAAATTCTCTGTTTAGGAATAATAGGACATCGTTGTTTTCTCCAAAGCATAAAGTTTTCGTATAATTCGAGAAAGTGCTTTCATACCAATGTCACCATCATCATCATCAGCCGGAAGACGACTGCTGTTGAACGAACAAATAAGTATGTAAACCAACCAGTGTTAGGTTAGGTTTTATAGGTCTGGGGTGCGATGTCGGAAACCTCCTCGAGTGCTCTAGCGTTACAGTTCCCTTCTATCAGGGGCTTTGGCCCCATGGGGGGGGAAGGGTAACGCTTAGGCCGGTGCACCCCGGGCAACAACGGTTAATTAATTTATTCTGTAAGTTAGTTAACTGTTGGCTAATATCCGACTGGGGGGAGGGGTGGTAAGGTGAACCCGCAATTCGTTGCGGGGGATCTGAGCCAGCGGGTCCAGAAATGGACCTGCAGTGAGGGCGGCGCCTCTGGGCGCCTTTTTGATGGAGGCGAACCTGAGCCCAGTAGCTGCAGGGAAAGATGAGGGCAAGCCTTATGGACGGGGGCGAAAGTTCACCGTCGGAGCGGTGCAACCTACGGGTTGCGATCGCGGAGCGGAGTGACTTCGGTCACTGCCGGTCAACACGTAACCCGGCCCGTGGGGTCGGAACGTGGGCCGCTTGTCTTTTTCTAGACAGGGGGCCGCGAGGAGTAAACCTCTATAAAAAATCCAGAGGGTCGCATCCTCGGGTGCTTTTGAGGACGGACGCGATCACGCCTTCGGTACCGCTCTGCTTTCAGAGTAGTACATGAGGGTGTGAGAGCTGACGTGAGGGTCGGCGGGCATAAGCCTGCCGTCGGAGCGGGGCGCCCCGCAAGGGACGGGATCGCGGAGCGGCGTGGCTGCGGCCACTGTCAGTCGACACGTAACCCCGGCCCATAGGCGCCGGGAACGTGGGCCGCTGTCTTTTTAAAGACAGGGGCCACGAGGAGACAACCTCTATAAAAATCCAAGCGGCACCAGCGGGGGAGGGCGGGTCTTCCCAAACCTGCATTGCACAGGTGCCGCAAAGAGGGAACCCCATCCCGGGGTGGTCATGGGGCGTCGCGGTGACACCAAGTGCTCCCGTAACGCCTCACATACGACTGAATAGGGAATCCGTGTGGTTTTTAGTGGGTATGCCTGCCACCGCGGGAGAGCCCCACATACCCCCGGAAAACCCGTACCGGGCGGATGCATAAGGCGCATTTTCCACACCATAAAAAAAAAAAAGGTTTTATAGGTCTGCTCCTTGTGCAGACGAGGGGGGGAAAAGGCGAACTCGGTGCTTACACCGCTCGCCCGATCCCTTGAGGCCAGCGGGAACGGTAACGGGGTATTACCTACCTGCATTGCACGGTCTCATTGTCTAAGGGAAGACGGGCCGAGCGTAGGGGCCCTCCCCTTCTTGGCGCGGTCCTGGCGAAAGCCGGGGCCACCGGGGGGACGTTTGAGGTGAAACCCTAGTGGCATCCCACAGCGTCCCCATCACACCGGATTAAGGCAGCGACGGAGAGTTTTTACATACATACATACATACATACATAAATCACGTCTTTCTCCCTTACGGGATAGACAGAGCCTAAGGTGACAAGACCCAAAGGCCACGCTTAGCATGATTGTGGGCGTATAGATATAGGTGGAAAGGGAATCAAAATAGTGATGGGTAGCTAGCCGCATCGCCTATATGATTCCTACGCCCATTCCCTCGATGGACTTTTACCATCTGCGCGGGAGGAGTGGGAGGAGAGTTTTGAGTTCGGGTATACCCCTTCGGGGGGAGTCCCACATAACCCTAGGCATCCCCGTGCCTAGGGCATCCATAAATATTTCCTCTCCGTTAAAAAAAAAGGTATTTAGGTAGTGCTCAAAGAGCAGCTCCACACCAGCCATCCGTAATTAATGTAATGAATAAATCTTGGAAAAAAAGTTTCAGTCTTCCATTTTTAAATTGGGCGCAGTATATCAGAAGCTTACAAATCCGATAATGTTTATAACTAGATATACTCCAAAATGACATTGCATTATGGCACGTCATATCGCTAAAGGCACAGTAGGTTAATATTCACAATAAATTCTTCGTGAAGTTAACACGCGCTGTCACAGAGGGAAGAGAAAACGTCAGGGAGACGTCGAACGCGCGTAAAATATGATAAATGTTATGGAGCCTTATGGCATTGATGCCGTGCCAATAAACACGGTACGTGCTGGAGCTGGAAGTGGCTCCATGGAAAATACGCTCGAATAATACAAACAGTAGGTATAGGTAGTTATTAAAGCTTAAGCCATTTAGGCTGAAAAAATGCATTTCACGACGTAACTTGACTTTTATTGGGAGAAACTCGGCTTTAAAAAAAAACATCAAAAGCTATGATGTTATGGACTGAAACACGCACAAACAGCCGAAACTTTCTAACTTGTTCAAATAAAAGTACTACTTATATCTATAGTTCTACTTACTTATATCCGTCTCACATCAAAGATAATTTCGTCCTAAAAGTGTTGGCATCTGGTAAAATGTTTCGTATTTCTATTTACTATTTATCTGCACAAAATCCGATATTTTAGAGAATGACCGTTTAAGCAATTTGTTTCCAAGTAGAAATTAGAACTTTTTGAACACTATTTTAAACAAACTAGCTCCCAAAAGCTTCACGAGTTTCACACTGTTGACTAAGGTCCAAAGGTGTAGCTGTCAAAGACGACTTTATAAGATCGGCCCCAAAACAAACTTGTAAATTTTGAATCTCATTAAGTTTATTCATTATAAATAACTATCATCATATCGAGTAGCTATGTGGCAATGTTGTGCAGTTCCGTATTGTTCGAAAAAGAAATCCGCTTTCAAAACGTTCACATTCATATTTGCGATAATTTCACGAAGGATATCACTTTTCAACAGGTAAATGAAAGAAATTATAATTTACGTCACGAAGCCCGCCAAAACCAATGAAAAGTGAATGTTATTGGACTTCACGCGACACTAGCGCCTCTAGTGGCAAATTCACGCGCGATAGCCCCCATTGTGAACGGCAAAGTGAAGTAAAATTATTCCTCGCCATGTGACCAGGTGTCGCCAGGTAACTTTAACGTAGTACGCACACACTACGCGAGACGTGTTTTAACCGGGCTTCATTTTGTTGTTCACGCAATTGGGATTGTCTAAAAAAAAATACCTATCCTTTTTATATTTTTTTTGTGCAGAATAGTCAATTATAAGAAACCAATTTCAATATTTTCTCATATAACTCGGTATTTTTTTTACTATTAATTATTGAAAGTATTTTGGTTGATGACGTCAGAGTTTCCACTGCCGGTGCCACACATCTGCTTATTGGATAAATTGGTCATAAAACGTATGTGAAGCGCCGCCATTAACGTCTTTTCTATCTGTGGTAAAGTTGGCAAACTGTCATCAGTATCAATGTCAACATGATTCAACAATAACACAGGAAGATTCACGCGATCTTCTCCTATGAATTTTATATTTTCACAACCGTTACACATACCATAACATTCTGCGCGAAGCAGAAAGGTCCATAAACACATACCAGGTATGATCGAGACAAAACAGGACCCGGAAATAAGTCAGTAAACTCAGTAGGCGAAAGTAAACTGAAAACGTAATATTTTCGCTCTTCATTAAAATATTTAGCGGAAAATCTTTCATGTGAGCGAAGCACATCGCTGTGTGGTTACACTCTTGCCTAATTATCTACCGAAAGTGCTTCTAAATCTAAACTATAATACAACAATATGAAAGTAAACAGTGGAAAAAACAAGAATGTCAGTAACAAGATTGCCCATTTGCTTGTCATCTGTCATAAGATGAATGAAATGTCAGATTGCGGGTCCAAATTGAACTCCGTAGTATAATCCACGCGTAAATAGCATAGAATTTGTAACCTTTGCAAATAAAGTACATTTTGGACCGTCTACATCATGTCTGGGAATGTCAAATGAAGGTCATTGCTTATTTTTCATGTAATAAATTAATTATAGTAAAATAAAATAAAGTAAATACAGAAAACGATTTAAAAAGCATTTATCTCGAAATGGTTTTCGATTTACTATACATTGTAAAAAAATAGACAATCCCAATTCTTTCTTTACTTTTTATTTAGTCTAAGACAGTGCACTATCCAGTAACTTTAGGGCGTCGTGCGTGCCAATCAGCTGCGCGCCCAATGCAGGTCTGACAGCGAGGTTAGAGCTTGCCGATTCCTTAATTGCCAAGACGTTTTGGTGTCACATTCCTTTGCCCGCTACTTGAGCGTTAGTAGCCCGTGTAAACGCCACTTTGCTTAGAAATATCAATCCGAATTGGAATAGAGCGCCATTTTGGATCGGTTTGAATCGGTCCGATTTAGGAGCTGGGTGAGGTAGTGTGTCGTCACGTGCACTTGCAGGCGCAATAGCTGCGGCTAGTGACGTCCGTATACAGTAAGTAATTGAGTTTTATGAAAACAATGTAAGGCGCTTTTTAGTATAATATTAAGTAGGAAAGTATGTAGTTGATGAATTCTTCCATACTGGTCTGGGAGTAAAGAAAAAACATAGAATTTGCCATTTTTCGGGGTTTAAAGTAGCCTATAACCTGGCCGGTGATTTTCTCAACAGATTATTAAAGTTTGCATCAAAATCCGTTCAGCCGTTTTCACGTGATGCGCTCGCAAATATACAGACAAACAGATAAACAGACAAAATGTTTTAAAACTGTTGGAAGAAACGTGTTCTGTTATCGATTCCAAGTAACCCAAAGTTTTTTTTAAATATGAAATGAAATGAAAATGAAATTCCATGTACAGACTTTCGACCCTCTTCAGCTTTATTATATGTATAGATATAATGTATGTTGGGATTATGTTTGGCACGCGTCGCGGTATGCCGAAGATCTGGATTCAAACCCCTGCGTCAGATTTAATTTTCAGTTGTTTTTAGCGTGTTCCACAGCAGAAATTGAAAAATAATGTCGAACGAGGAAGCTGTAAAACTGAAAAAAAAATCGCGCACTACAACTGTAAAATATGCTTTATAATAAGAAAGTTTCTTTGTCACAAATTATAATTGTCATTTGAGCGTTTTCCAAAAAAAATCCTCAAGATTATATTTCCCGCAATTTAATTTTTTTGGGTTTTTCTTATTCAGAATCGTTTACTCGTACTCTATCGATCCTTACACAAGAAAAAATGTGTCCCAAAATTTCCATTCCAGTTCGTCACCTTTTTAAATATAGGTAGGTATGGAACGTGACGAACAGGAAAAAAAATCTATAGTTAAATCTAAGACACATTTTTCTTGTATGAGAATCGATAAGATAAACGATTCTGAGTAACAAAAACCCAAAATATTTAAATTCTGGAAAAAATATTCATGTGGACTTTTTTTGGAAAACGCTCGTTTACTAAAGCCCGCCTTTACAAAAATATTTGAGCCAATCTATATGACTACAAAAACATCAATATAAGTAGGCACATTAGCCTGGCTGAATTCCGAAGGTGATGAAGTTGAATAAAACAATGTACGCAGTACGCGTGCCCGTAACTGATTTCCATGCTACGGCTACGGTTGCTTACGCACTAATGGAAAGTGTGCCTAAAGCCTGTTTATGTCAGCTAAGGTTCCCTTCGAGAGCCTATTGTGCCGAAACATGTAAATTCACATTTAACCGTTCGATTTTGATACAGGTATAAATAACTTGCTATAGCCACCTTGTCTTTAAATAACATTTCTATTAGATATTTTAATAAAGGTGGACGTTAGAATCCAATCCGACATGAATGGTATGTTACCTAAATCAAATTCCTAACCGTTTCATTGGACGCATGTTAGCGCGCGCCGCGTCTAAATATTTATTTTCGAAACAAGCCGCACTAAAAAGGGTTCACGAATAAATTACGTCAAAAATCTATAACTGCGTTCAAAACTAAATTATTTGGAAAAGGATGGCTCATTCACACATTAGTGACGCTACTCGCCGCGGTCCGTGGTAATTATTAAAAAGTTACCGAGTTCTGATGCCGGTCGTTCTTATTTTTTAATCTTTTTGGTTTGTTGTTATTTTAAATTTGGAGTGTCGTGAGCGTTAAGTAGTATTTATGCGGTCCCCAGCGGCGCGGAGGCGGTTGGGACGCGAATCAAAGTTTATTTGACTGCAGGCCGCGGGGTAGAAGAGGTAAGTAACATTTGAGACTATTTAAGGTGATAAATTTGCGTTTGTCGTCCGTTATTCCTTATTACCAAATTATGCATATTTATGAAGGTTTCACGGCAAATCATGCAAAATAAATATCGCTTTCAATAAATTTGAGAAATTCTTTATACAATAAAAAAACACATTACAGAAAGTAAATCATCATAACTAGGCCAAAATCGTCTGAATTTTAAACAATTATTACAAGTCGTACCGCTTAAAGTTTTCACTCATGCTCTCACTGTCTTAAAAGTAGATTATTATCCAGCTCCATTTATTATTAAAATTTACACTTACCTATACACTGTTCTCCGAACCGCACCGGAATAAATTCTCAGTGGACACTCGGGAGCGGATCGCCAAAGCTAATTCTGTTGTGATTAATGCTCCTCGCGCATTTCCACCACTAGCCAAGAAACGCCAACTTAACCCACCCATTCTACACCCAACCACACAACTCTCACCTTTACGCCACGGACTTAAGCCACATTAGGACACTCCGCGGATTTAGTCGGCAGCAAACCAATATTCGGTGAACGTGTGTACTTAAAAGTTACTCGCTACTGGCTTCGCGTTTCACACGCAACAACTAACGATTAAATAAGGAATAAGGGGACCTGTTATATAAATTAAAACAGTGTAAGAATTATTTATGACTTTTCTTAATTGAAGAACAATAAATTTAATTTTTTATGCCATTCGTGAACCCGCTGCATGCGTTCTTAACTTAATTATCATTGAGATTAATAGCTCGCAAAAAATGTGCAAGAGGTAAGGAATTATTTATTGCTCTGGTGTTTTTGAAGATCCTAAATCTGCATACAATTGCCAACTCTCCCTTTTTGTCTCGGATCCGAGTTGGTATTTTATAGGTAGCCATTTTTTATGATTCCTACGGTAGCAAACTCTGTGAACAGTTGCGAGAACAAAGGCAAATAAGATCCATACTATAAAAATGACAGCTAAAACCTGAACTGAGTCGGAATTGAATCGTATTAAGACGTCACGGTAAGGCTTCAGAGGTGATATTGTAACGCGTGGGCGTTCGTATTGCATTTACTATCTCTTCCTTACACTACTTGACTTCACTATGTCGCGGAGATAGAACAGTAAAGTTTTTCAATTAAACAGGAGTTACAACGGTTTGTCAGAAAGAAATGGTGAATTCGATTGCGATTCAGAGTGTGTTCAACAATATAGCCTCAGGATAGAATTTTAAGTTTCCTTTCTTACCATGAAAGCTAAAGAACATTAACTTAATCAATCCTCAAACAATAATTAATTTTCTACTTGGTAGCCTAGTGGTTCGACCTGTGGCCTCTAAGCAGAGGGCCTTGGGTTCGAATCCCGGGCTCGCACCTCTGATTTTTCGGAATTTATGTGCAAAATTATATTTGAAATTTACCATGCGCTTTTCGGTGAAGGAAAAACATTGCGAGGAAACCTGCTCTCATCTGCGAAGCAATTCAATGGTGTGTGTGAAGTTCTCAATCCGCACTGGGCCCGCGTGGGACTATGGCCCAAGCCCTCTCACTCTCGGTCTGAGAGGAGGCCTGTGCCCAGCAGTGGGACGTACCTATATAGGCTGGAGATGATGATGATGGATGTAGTTAGAGAAAATATACTAACAAACATAAATAACGGTTCACTTCCCATACAAAGTTTTATGAAAAGTGACCCGTTCTTTTTGCTCGTGACCAAACGTGACCAAACCTTTGGACGTTTCCTGACCACATTGGTCAAGTTTTGAAAACAAACCTCAGGTCAGAGTACCCGAAACCGATGAGTATGTATGAAGAGATTGATGAATGTGGAGGAAGCGAAAGAGGTACGTCAAGATCCTAGCAAGTGTAACAAAGTAGTCTCTGTCTACCCCTACGGGAAATAGTTGGGGTATGTATCCACGGAAATAAATAGTGGATTGTTGTTAACCCTAATTAAGCCTCATAGTCTTCGCTCCCGTGTCCTTTAATTTTATAACACCGTTATAAAATCAATGGGCTTTATAAAAACTAATAAAACGCTTCCTTTAACAAACCACTTTACACCTGTAAGGGAAGTGTATTTGCATAAGGAAATTATAGCGTAACCATAATTCTGGGGTAATTCTAGCCCAGAGATGGGGCGATAAGGCCGTCACCGAATACTGGGGCTCCCTAATGAAATTATTAGTCGCTTTTTGTTTTATTAATCACTAGCAAATTAGAATTTTATATCGTTTCTGTGATTGTTAATTGATCGTTGTTTTATTACTCCAACTGCTGTATCTTATTAACATTTGTAGGTATAGCTAATCTACTGTTACGTCTGTCGAACGATTAAAAAAAACTGAATAAAAAATGCTTCCTTGTCCTTGAGATGTGGATATCCTGACCGTTTCTGCGAAACAACGAAAAAATACGACTAAGTCGTGATACATAGCGTTTCTAGAAAGGTTACGCTAGTGTATAAATACCTTACATTGCTCATTTACGATTTCACTGAATAGACAGATTTAATTGTTGTCATTATTGTGGGCTTAAACTACAGCAGCTTTAAGTTGACGTGTTTTTGAACTAATTATTTATCCCCGGTTACGATAATGACACTATTCGGGTGGCAATAATGACCCTAAGCGTCGGGGCTGAAATATTTAAACAGAGCCGAGAGATACCCGACACGATATCATTGCTGAGGTGATTATTACGCAATCGATCATCCATCGATACATATCAGTCGCATTTATCTGCCTAATCGAATAGAAAACGAACATTTATCATAAAGCGCCCTTCGTTCCCGGTCCGTTTTCTGGTAATTTCATATAAATTACTTAAAATCAAAAGGGAAATTAGAGGCGACGCCTAATGCTCGATTCGCATGTCGGCCGTCGCCTTCGTCTAACGTTACGTTTTATTTTATTTCCCATTTTTCCCCTTTTGTGGGCGGCGCGCGTTTAACTGCGGCACGTCATCGCCATCCCGGACCAAGCGTTTTAAACGCTCATTACCGTTACACTCTGAATCTAGAAGACTATCAGTCGCTACCAAGACTGTATCTAGTTGATACCCTATACCGCTGCTACTTTGCCATCTGAATCCAACATTGTTTGAACCTGTTTAGGATGTCGGTTGAAAATTATTTGATTTTTTACGAAAGCAAAAATGTCCCTAAATCAGTTAGTACGTGCAATGTTGAGGATGGATTGCAAAATTGCAGCAGTATATGGTACTAAGGACATTAGAAAAAAAGCGCAAGTACGAAGTACGTACATAGCTAAGATAATTATTTCTCGTTTACAGAATTAAATTATAACAAATCACCTTAACTAGGATGTTTTTTGAAAATTAACCTGAATTTATGTAGAACTGTTTACGACAAAATGTTCGTGAAGGATACACGTAGGTAAGTCTGTATGAAAGCTAACGGAATTTGATGTATTGTTTGCGTATCACTACACTCGGTATACTAAGGTAAAATGTACACTTGGTAAGGTATACCTTCATTTCTTCTTTTGCTTCTCATTCCTCTCCATTCGGAGGTTATGTTATACGAGTATTAAAAACACATGGAAAGTTACAGATGCTTACCGTTGCCCAAAAAAAGCTTTGGTCTATCACTATCGCCTACATCAGATCGATCACGCACTAGCGTCGAAATGCCGTTACTATTTTTACCGCACATCGCATCGGCTAACATTTGACTCCATTCATTTACGTGCCTATAGTTTCTATTTGATTTATAACATTTCAAATCAAAGTGTAGTCAAATTTCCAATACTTGTCTAATAACAGAGTTCTGCGCTTGGCCGCACTTGATTGACGTACCGCAGCGCGTGCGCAGCGCTAATGTAATTATCTTAACGGAATTTTAATACTTAGACCATCTGTAGAGAGCTCGGGGGCGTGTCAGTGCTCGTCTCGATTTAATTTTTACCAAATACTAGAGCTGATTGGATTTTATATGGATACGGACTTTCTACTCGAAAGTTGCGTTTATGGTTCGGATGCAGTTCTTTTTTGTTTTCTTGTTCCAGGGTTGGCAATACTGCCAGCTCTCATTTATAGTCATGTGCTTAATACTCAGACCAAATAAATAGTAAAGTAAAACAATCAAACGAGACTGGGTAAAGTCAGTCTTACCGGGCATGCAGTTGTTTGTGTGTACTTTTCTTTTAACATTCTATCTTTACATTTGTATTACTTTCTGAGCTACAGCGGTTGATAAATTCGACGACAGTAGACATATGTGTTGTACCTATCTAGAAATGTTTGAGAAAATTACATAAGAATATTATTATGTACCTGTCAAGTGATATAAAAGTGACGTACCTACAAAGTGAGGTTGTCTCATCGACAGTTTTTAAACGAGTTTTAAAAACAAAGGAATGCTTGTTACCCCAGAACGCTGCAATTCATAAACTAACTGTAGTTCTTCTTTCAGATTGGTCTCATAGAAATGTCAAAAACGGTTGGATAAGTAGCTATTTTTACGTAGTTTAGTTTTCGTTAATAGTTTTGTCTCTTTCCATTTAGCGTACTATAAGATCACCCATTCACTGAATAAAATTGTTATGATTCACATGTCATTCACAAAACGCATACCTATAGAAAATTCATTCACATAACGGTACCCATTAAACCAATTTTGAACCATCACGCTAATTTTGACACGAATTCATAATAATAATTGAAGGTACATAAATATTGTTATTTTACTAGCCCCATTTCTAAGTGGAGATTATTTTCTAGGTCGAGGTAACAAAGTTTAGTTTCGGTTGTCGTTGGTTTTGGGTAGTTGGGTTTGTACTACCTGGTGTACCTACCTTCCTAGAACGCAGTGGGTAATGGCGAAATCGGTAATCCCTTTGTACAGGACGCCATGATGCGAGGCGGTGATAATTTAAAATTTTAAACAGGGTCAGCGTTGAATGTAATGATTTTAAAATAAAATATTAAAAATATACCATGTTTTTATCGTTATGCCGCTGGTGAAATCAATGGCATTATGAGGTATTCTATCTTAGTCCTTTAGCTTGTCAATGCATCGAGTGTGACGGATATCCATAGGTATAGATAGTGGTGCTCACTTACCATCAGGTGACCCGCTTTACTCGTTTTCCTTCCTTCACTACATAGTATAAAACAAAGTCGCTTTCCGCTGTCTATCTGTCCCTATGTATGCTTAGATATTTAAAACTACGCAACGGATTTTGATGCGTTTTTTTTTAATAGATAGAATGATTCAAGAGGAATGTTTATATGCACATGCATAATATAGTAGAGAAACACTGATTGCACCCGTGCGAAGCCGGGGCGGGTCGCTAGTGTCGTATAAAAAGTATCCTGTAAGAGAAGTAAGGTCATTATTTGCACGCATGCTTTCGGCCAGACCACTGTATTTAAAAAAAAAATAAGCGCGACAAAATATTTCCTGACCAGTTTTTCCTGTTATCTAAATTTGTATGTGTTGTAAATTCAAAGTAATGCGTAGAAAAAAAATGGCCTCGTTTGAAACATCTTTTCACGTCTTAAATATCTGTAGTGTCAACCCTAACAACAGAGCTTAGTAGGCCAAAGCCGAACTGGTGAACGATTAGCAATTTGCTGGCGCGGCGTCACAAAGTCTCCGAAAGTCGGGGCCGGAAGGATTATTTTTGCCGATAATCCTCTCCCTATTTACCTGGAATATTAACTGGACATAGATATGTGCAAATAAAGCAGGTACACAGTAAATACTAGTTGGTCAAACATAATCTTCTATAAGTTAAGAGGCTTATAAATCGTTTAATTGGTAAACTCAAGACTTAGATGCTTTCTTAAGATCATTAAAATGAAAACGATACAATGAATGTGTCGACAATTCTACATCATACCAACTCAATAGCATTGTAATAGGAAATATACCGAATAATCTAATCTTATCTTACTAATATTATAAAGGCAAAAGTTTGGATGTTTGTTGCTCTTTCACGGCAAAACGATTTAATTTAAACTTGGTACAGAGATAGTTACAGTCCCTGGGAAGGATATAGGATAGTTTTTATTCCGGAAAATAGCATAGTTCCCCCGGGATAGCGATAAGCGAAGCCATGGCAGACGGACACACGGACAACAGCTAGTTGTTAAATAGTTTTGACTACCACACAGAAAAAAAAGATGTCTTATTTCAAAACGCAAAACTCTCTCAGGCACTGTTTGTTGAAGTGAGAAATATAACTCTTCATCAAATAAATATATCTCAACTCAACAATATCTCATTTTTTCAAGAAAGAACCTAAATTAATTAGTTCAATCTTCATATACTTTTGTGCCAAAAAAGACATTTTTGAGTAAAATAATTAATTGATTTGCAACAAAACGCTACAGCGTTTTAACAATAATATCAGATTTCTTGAAAATGTTATTTGATGCAAGTAATCTTCTTTAAAATAAGCATGTACACAAATTTCAAATAAGTATTACTTAATATTTCCTTCAATACTGTTACTTTTTCGGATGAAAACTGCCAATTCTTGGTTTAATATTCACAAGCTACAGTCAAGATTTAAAAATTTTAATTTAAAATAGAACGCGGTTTTACACCAAGATTCATTACATTTTCGGACGAAAACTGCTAATTCTTGGTTTAATATTCACAAGCTACAGTCAAGATCTAAAAAGTTTAATTTAAAATAGACCACAGTTTTACACCAAGATTTAGTACATTTTCGGACGAAAACTGCTAACTCTTGTTTTAATATTCACAAGCTACAGTCAAGATCTAAAAAGTTTAATTTAAAATAGACCACAGTTTTACACCAAGATTCAGTACACTCTTGGCTTGATTTACATTTTATTTGCCATTTTTTCATCAAATGTTTTACTATTTCAACCAAGAAACTGGTAACTCTTGGTTTAATATTCACAAGCTACAGTCAAGATCTAAAAAGTTTAATTTAAAATAGACCACAGTTTTACACCAAGATTCATTATATTTTCGGGCGAAAACTGCTAATTCTTGGTTTAATATTCACAAGCTACAGTCAAGATTTAAAAAGTTTAATTTAAAATAGACCACAGTTTTACACCAAGATTCAGTACATTTTCGGACGAAAACTGCTAACTCTTGGTTTAATATTCACAAGCTACAGTCAAGATCTAAAAAGTTTAATTTAAAATAGACCACAGTTTTACACCAAGATTCAGTACATTCTTGGCTTGATTTACATTTTATTTGCCATTTTTTCATCAAATGTTTTACTATTTCAACCAAGAAGCTGGTAACTCTTGGTTTAATATTCACAAGCTACAGTCAAGATCTAAAAAGTTTAATTTAAAATAGACCACAGTTTTACACCAAGGTTCAGTACATTTTCGGACGAAAACTGTTAACTCTTGGTTTAATATTCACAAGCTACATTCAAGATCTAAAAAGTTCAATTTGAAATAGACCACAGTTTTACACCAAGATTTAGTACATTCTTGGCTTGATTTACATTTACATTTGCCAATTTTTCATCAAAAGTTTTAGCATTTCAACCAAGAAACATACAAATCATACAATCTTAAAGTAAATAATATTGACGGAGGTATATCTTGTTCATCTCGTGGTGTTGCCATAATAGAAAATAATACCCTTGTAATGGGACAGCCATCATAATTCACATATTATTGAAACTAAAATAAAATAAAAAACCCGCATAGAAAACTTAATTTAGAATTGCCTATTTCAAAACCAAGGAATTTAAATAGTATAAAATAATAATTATTTACGTTGGGTTGAGCTAGTTCTTCTTCAATTTATTTTCATAATGAAGCACACGACGTATGAGTAGGTATGACTGATTGGTCGATATTGTCGATTTTTTTAGTTTAATGTTTTTGCAGTCCAGTTTTTTTAATAATTCAGTTTTTTTGTTATTATACGATAGTGCATATAAAAACTTTATCACAGCTTTAAAATATTAGTTATAAACAAAAATTTTAACAAAAAAAACCGACTTCACAAAAGGAAACTATTCCAAAACAAACTAATACGCACTAAAAAGAAAAACATAATTGCATATTCTTCTAAAACTTAATAATCAACTTCTTTTTCTACTTATCAATATGTAGGTACGATCTATCTAATGTTGTTACAATTATTGCTATTTCTGGAGTCGGTGTCAGCCAACATAGGCTTGTAAAGAATTACACACATAGTTATAGGTGAGATGTGATTGTGTATAAAAGTTAATTTGTAAAAAAATATTTATTAAAGTATTCTCGTATTATTATTGCCAGACATATTGTACTGTTTCCTTGGCTGACACCAACTCCAAACATAACAATAATTGTAACAACATTAAATAGATCGTACCTACATATTGATAAGTAGAAAAAGTAAGTTGATTATTAAGTTTTAGAAGAATATGCAATTATTTTTTTCTTTTTAGTGCGTATTAGTTTGTTTTGGAATAGTTTCCTTTTGTGAAGTAGGTTTTTTTTTGTTAAAATTTTTGTTTATTTTTTTATATTTTTAGTGAATCTGAAGTACACTAACATTTTTTTCTGAATATGGGTAGACCTATTAAACGTGCTGCTCATATGACACAGCACCGTTTAAATGAAACGGACATACTTAATGCTAAATGGAGGTCTAAAGGAGAGGCCTATGTCCAGCAGTGGACTTGTAATGGCTGAGATGATGATGATGATGACTTAATGCTAATTTTAGACTTGTATGGTTTTCTCATGGGTGTCATCGTCAGAACTGGACCAAATTGAAATGGGACCACACGGAAAGCACCAGCTTTCAAATAAAAAAGAATAATTAAGATCGCTTCGCCCAGTCGGAAGTTATGAGGTAACAAACATAAAAAAAAACAGACGAATTGAGAACCTCCTCCTTTTTTTGAAGTCGGTTAAAAATGGTTGTTAACCAACTTTAAATCGTTATAGATCCTAAATGGTCACTCAAAATTAAAAATTATTAAATTTATGAAATCTAAAGATGATTTTCAAAGTTAATAAAGGGTGGGGCCTTTATATTTTATACCATTTGTCCAAAAAATATGGAAAACAATTCACAGTATTTAAAGCCGTGGTAGTACATGCAGTGGCTTGACCTATAGCCTCTCAAGCAGAGGGTCGTGGGTTGCGACCCTGGCTCGCCTCTGAGTTTTTCAGAATTTATGTGCGAAATTTCATTTGTAATGTATCATGAGATTTTCGGCGAAGGAAAACATAGTGAGGAAACCTGCACACTCCTGCGAAGCAATTAAATGGGGTGTGTGAAGTTCCCAATCCGCACTGGGCCCACGTGGGAACTATAGCCCAAGCCCTCTCATATTAAGAGGCGTCCTGTGCCCAGCAGTGGGACGTAAAATAGGCTGATGATGATACCAGTATTTTAGTCAGTCAAATTTTTTTTTTTTTTTTTTTTTAATATTAAAACCGACCTTAACCGAGTATAACTCCGAATACTGCCGAATATATTATGTATGTATTCGCGAATACTAGTCTGTTCTCCAGCCATCCATAGCACGGTAAGGTTTATCCACCCATATTACTTTCAAAACAAATTATTTTCAAAATGGTCAAATATACCGTTATTGAGTTAATGCCGAAAACTGTGCTTCTCAACAAAATAACTTAAGTGCGATGAAGATACCTACACTCTTTTATAAGTTATTTTTTAAAGTCGGTTCCCAGACCTTAAAACTTTAAATATTATGAACGCGAAATACTGCTACTGCCAAACGAAACAAAATAGTCATCGAAATTGCCTTAAAGGGTAAAATATCAACGACAGTTGGCAACTCTATGTTCCTTTGCTAGCCTAGCCATTTTTGTAATTGTTCGATCGCTGTGCGGCTGTTTGCTGTTTCATAAAAATCAAAAGGTAAGATTATCATTACTTTCATTACGGATATATACATATTATGTGTGTGTGAATTACGCCAGTCGATTTATTGTTAGAAGTTTGTCTTTTTTGTCAATAATGAGTTTCACTAGGTACCTACCTACGTAACTATAGTTTCTCGCATGGTCATTACTTTGTGTTCTTATAATTATTTTTGTGTTTGTTTTAGGCTGACTTCCACAGCATTGAGCCGATCATCTCAAAATTATTTCCTTGTTGCTGTTCAGTGTTCACATGCCCAAGCGCAAACTTATTACCTAGTGGCCGCCATTAAGGGAAACAGAAGTCTCGCATATTCTTTGCCACGTGTCCTATGATATACGGTTACAATGGAGGAAACAGTCCTTCTTCTAATGAAATGGAGCATTTCTGAAGAAATCATCAAGAATTTCCTCGGTAAATACCCAAATCTTGTTATTAATTAGGTACTTGCATTCGTAGATTCGAGCTTTAGTTAGCAGGTTTGTTTCATAGAAAGCAGTCTTATAAATCGAATATTATATCCGTTATTTTATACTTATCTTGATTTAGGTAATGCCAGGATTATCTGATTATCGGCGAGAATAGATGAATAGGCACAATAAGAGTATATAAGTGACTTGTTTTTAGGATGTATTCGATATTGGCTACAAACACTCATCCGTTCTCCAGTCAATGGCTGTTTTTTTGGCGCGTTTCAAACTATTATTTTGTACGTTTACAAGTATAACTCCGAATACTGCCGAATATTATGTATGTATTCGCGAATACTAGTCTGTTCTCCAGCCATCCATGGCACGGTAAGGTTTATCCACCCATTTTATCTACTAATGACTCGGAGGAAATAGATAAACCTTACTTTGCTAGGGCCTCAGGTGAATATACAGGTAAACAGGGTTTATATACTCGTATCCGCGGCTAAATGATGTGGTGAGTAAGAAAGAATGTAGATATGTAAGAAGTGTTGACGTCATGACAAGTAGAGCCTAGGTTCTATCTACATATAGCGGCAAACAGCTAAATGCACAGCCAGTCTCGGTTTGGTCTTTGCCGCAGTCTAAACTAATTATATTTTTTATTTTTTTTAGATATTGACATAACTATAGAAAAGTTCAAGGATTTGACACGGATATATCAGTCATTGTCGTTGAAAAGGTTAAGTATTTAATTTCGTGAACCATAAGCATTTCAAAGAAGCAAGTGAACCCGCAAGCGTGCAAGCAAGCCAGCAAGTCTAGTTGCTGTCCGTGACTTCATCTGCACAGATTTCGACACCACTAATATCCTGCTGAAACTATGCAATTTTCCGGTATAAAAAATATCCTAATATTAGTAGGATTACAATTTGGTTTATGAACTTTTTATTCAAATGAGTATTGTTTTTCAGATTAATTCGGATTTTGAGGAAATGTATGAAGAAAAATCATTAAATTTCTTTATAAATTGGCACATCGAAAAGCTCCTGAAGTTGAAACAAGACCAAATTAAAAATGAGACTGGGATTTCAAAATTGGAGACATTGTTTGCTTTAAAAGACGATGGTAAGTTTTTAACTTTAATTTATATTTATGCACTTTAGAGAACCTGAATATGAAGGTTAAGGTCCCGGGTTCGATTCGCGGTCGGGGCAGATATTTGTATGATGAATACGAATGTTTGTACTCGAGTCTTGGATGTTTAATATGTATGTACAAGTATGTATTTATCTATATATGTATGTTCATCTATTGTCTAGTACCCATAGTATAGGCTTTGCCTAGTTTGGTACTCAATTGGAGTAAAGTGTCCCTTGATATTTATTTATGTACAGTCAACAAAAACTATACAGTCAACTAAACAAAAGTTTGTATTAAAAATTAAATATTTATGGTTAGGTACTTTATTATGTCTGGCCAGGATCGTCTCCGCAGGAGGGAACTCTTCAACGGTGAACCACAAACATTTAATTTTTAATTCAAGCTTGTGTTTTGCTGACAGTACTTTTTGTTGACTGTACTTGCATTGTCAACGGAGCTCTATACAGGTACTAAATTTCAAGTATTATTTAAAAATAAACTTTTGTTGTTTTGTTTTTAGATAAAATCCAGTACAAATGACATTACGAACTCCTGCAACTAATAATGATGGGCAAAGTAGCCGGCAGAAGAGCCGTCGGCCGGAGGAAGAAGTCGTGGCTGCGCAATATCCGGGAGTGGACTGGAGTTGCAAGTGCTGCCGAACTTTGCAACCTCGCGAAGGTTGGAGGAAATATGCGGAGCTGACTGCCAACCTCCACTAGTTGGAGAGGCACTATAAGAGAGAGAGAGACAAATGACATTACTGGGACACCTTTATTCCGCCTAAGGGGAGGATATCTCGAAAGATAAAGTTTTCGTCAATGGAGGTGATAGAAAGCCTGATTGTTCGCACAGAGGTAAGTTTCGGTTCTCGTTGTTTGTCCCAGTTAAACTTTACACTACCTAACCTAACTGGCATAGCCAGGTAAAAAAAAATATAAGTGAAAACTGATACTGTGAAAATTGTTAAAATGACATCCATTATCAAATCCAAGATTTATATTTTCTTAAAAATCGATAAGGCTCCACACGCACAGAGAGCGGTAGCGGGGTGGCGCGGCACGGTGGCGTTATCGCTACCGCTCTCTGTGTGTATAGAGCTTAAACCCTAAGGTTGTACGATGCTGAACCCAACCCAATTTTCGACAGACATTGAATAAATGTATAACTTAATAAATTTGTGCATGTGACTAAGCAGCTTATTTTGTTTTAGGACGCCGGAACCATCGACACAGTAATCAAAAAGAAAAAAGAAAACTGTAGAATACCGGTTACCAGTTTAGTCGGGCCTTGCAACATAGGCTTCGCAATTAGTTTAAGTTAACCGTAGGCCTAGATGCATTTGTTTCCAGCGACGACCACGCGGATTCATTTGATGCCAAGGTACCAGCGCAAGGAAAATTGATATTTTTTTATTTTCACAATAATTAATTTGTGATCATAGGTTAGTGATTGTTTTTCGTATAATAAATGCATCTATTACTTTCTCAATTACGTATTTTGTTTATTTTTGTCAATGTCCAACGGCAAAGTTTTTTGTGTAATTCTGGATAGCTTTCTAAAAACTAAACGTTTATTTTGCAAATTAAACAATATGTAGGCAAATGCAGGAATGTAATCGATACAACTATGTTTATTTGAGATATTTATCTAGATTTCGCTTACTGCAGATGAGAATATAATTAATAAAATTGATAGTTGTGAGGAACGCTGTTATTAATATTGCTGGTGTGGAAGACCAGTAATACTAATAATTGCAACAACCTCATTTGCAGTTAGGCCGCCTTTACACCTGTAAATTTTAGTTACGTAAGCGACTTCCGTAATGAACTTACAAAGGCATTTACATTAGTAAATCTGTCGTAAGTTCATTACGGAAGCTGTTTACGTAACTAAAATTTACAGGTGTAAAGGCGGCCTAACTGCAAATGAGGTTGTTGCAATTATTAGTATTACTGGTCTTCCACACCAGCAATATTAATAACAGCGTTCCTCACAACTATCAATTTTATTAATTATTGTTTCTCGATTTAAATATTTCCAGAATTACAGGAAAAATTCGAACCTCTCCCTACAAATAACAATAGACTTGAAGCAAGACATAAATATATCTTACTTCAAAAAACAATGTACTTGAAGCAAGACATAAATATATCTTACTTCAAAATACAATAATCTCTACTCAAGATAACAGTGAAATCAAACCAAAAGATTTCATTACTTGGATAAAGATTCAAGTGTATTAAACCAAAACATTTACTGACTTCAATAAAAAGTTTAAAATACTAATTTCAAGTAATATTCTTTCTTCGTTTAATGTGGATGATGTTTCGATTAGAGATTGAATATTTATAAATTTAAAAGATAATTGTTTTGGTTCAATAAATTTTACTTCTCACATTAAGACATTATCATCTTTAAAGTAATTGGGTGAATATGAAACCAAGAATGAAAGTTACTTGGTACAAGTTAAAGTAAAGTTTAGTTTGAAACTCAGTGTTTCACACTAAGAAACAACAATCTCATTCCAAGTAGTGTTAGTAATTATTTTGAGAATGATTGTTTCAATTCAAGAAATTTTGTTTCTCACATTGAGAAATTATCATCTTTAATGTAATTGGGTGAATATCAAACCAAGAATTAAAGTTACTTGGTACAAGTTAAAGTAAAGTTTAGTTTGATACTCACTGTTTCACATTAAGAAACAACAATTTAATTCCAAGTACTGGAAGTCATTACTTTGAGACCGATTGTTTCAATTCAAGAATTTTAGTTCTCAAATTAAGAAATATCATCTTTAAAGTAATTGGGTAAATGTGAAACCAAGAACTAAAGTTACTTGGCATAAGTTACACTGTTTCACATTAAGAAACAACAATTTAATTCCAAGTACTGCAAGTCATTATTTTGAGACTGACAAACTCTTATTATGAGTAATATAACTATATGCAATTAAGAGACGATACTTCTTTGTGTCAAGAATTTGTGGATTTCTTTCTGAATAACGATTTTCATGAAACAAAACAGTCACACTCTTGGAATAAATATTAAAGTTTTTAAAAAAAAGAGTGTTTTATGTATTGAAAAAAGAGATTTAATAGTTGGAGGAAGTAATAAACTCTGAAACATTTTATGTCTTATTGCAAGCAATTAGTGTCTTCCTGATATAGGAAACAGGATATGTCTTGAACGAAATAGGTTTATTTGGTTGAAGACATCTTTTTTCTCTGTGCACTTTCTAATGGTTTCATGATAGCTTTAGTCCTTAATCGCGATGGTTTTTAAATTACTGGCTAGAATTACTAAAAGAATATGGTGGATACCGACGTATCGTAGGCTGATGACTGATATGGCCTCTGTTAGCACAATTGTGTGAAAGACAATATTATCACAAATGTTGAGCACCAAGACAAATAACTTGTGTACAAAATGTAAATCGTAGTTACGATTCGCAATTATTTTATTAAATTGTTCGTTTTTCATTGCCAACTAGTATGAAATGATAGAGTAACACCTAGAACTGAAACATAGAATTACTGAACTATTTGTAATTATTTCACTCTTAAGTCATCTACAATATAGGTACAACCTATTATCTAGAATCCCACTATTATTATAAATATGAAAGTTTGTGCGTTTGCCACTCCCCCACGCTAAAACGGCTAGACGGATTTGGATGAAATTTGGTATAGATAGCAGGTTGTGTGGAATCCCGCTTAGGCTACTTTTCATCCCGATTTTCCCTGCAGCCAGTTCTTCAGAAACGATTGTTCTTCTGTTTACTTGTCGATAGCAAATGTCATTTTTCCAGACACATAGGTACTTATACGACATTATTTTTCATAAAGCAGGTTTATATAAATAAAGGGGTTTACGATTTAACATTTAAGATATTGCTGCATAACAAACAGTTTTGGTTTCTTCATGATTAAAAACTTTTTGTGTTCATTTTTATCTAATCTGGCAAATCCAAGTGACGTCAGTTACCTAAAATTAAGAATGTATATGTTTCTCTTAGCTATTTGATTTACTTCTAAGTGCTCGTGTGTATTAGTATCATTTTAGACTACTAGCGCCTTGATTTGACCTTTAGCCATTAGTAGATTTAGACACGAATGTACATAATACTTATATGAATGTATGAATATAATTGTTGCGGGTTCATATCATATTTACCCGATTAGTCGCGGTGTTAAACACGTCATTATTCCACATAACTGTTTGTTTAAGCTGTGTGGAAACAAATACAATACACACGTACGTTACAAAAATCATTCTCAGCCGAATTGACACACCCGCGCTTCCAGCAAAAGTTAGTGTGACTGTTTCATCGATCGCTACGTAGGTACTTTTCATTGTTAATGAAAGGCATTTCTGTCTTTGTCTCTTTTTCATTAGGAAAGAGAAAAACGAGAAACGGACAAAGTTCAAAAGGAACTATTTTTCACAGGCTAGAGGCATTATTTTGTTAATAGATAAATGTTATTTATAATTTTGACAAACCTAAAATTTAATGATGATATTTCGAAAGCCGCGATTTCAATTTCAGATCGTCAGGTGTCGTAAACCTTTTACATAAATAATTTAAATTACAATCGGCATGTAATGTAACCAACCAATTACTGTACTGCGTTCGTACAGTTGTTTATCAGGTGAGCTTACTCATCTTAGCGTTGAATTCACACCATCAACTCGCGAGTGTCGGACGTCGATGTCGTTTTTTACCGTCGTGTTTAAGTAACGGACTCTAAGCGGGGGCGTTGAGACTTCAAATGTTTTAGAAGCCTAAATTAACCACGTTAAAAAAGCCATGTTATTAAAAGGTTGTGCATGCCTGAGCTCCGGCTGATTGACTGAAGACGTTACTTTTTTGAATTGAAGAGGCATTGCACTGTCTCGTAATGGCACAGGAGAAATGTGGTAGACCACTATTTACCGAATGAACAATTGTATAATCAACCAATTTGATACCTCGTACACCATAGAACTAGTAAATAATTTAATTTGTCTGTGATTTTTCGTCCGCAATCTCGTATTAAAAAACCTTAATAACATTACAGATTCTTACTATCCTTGAACACAACGCACTACGAGTACTTTGCTATTCTGCGATCGCAAGAGTGTCTCCTGTGTGTGGTTGCGGGTTGCTGAGTTGCAAGATAACTCAATGATTAGTTTTAGTTCACATACATTGTATTTAAATACATCTTTCTACAGCTTCAATAATTAAAAGTAAGAAATACCATAAAACGTTGCTACGGGGAATTCCGGCAAGCAAACTGGACAAAGAATGTAACTTTTATGTATCGCCGCAAAATCCCTAAATGTAACTGTACTTATACTTACTTATATGTAACTGTACTGTAGTTATTTATTTTTTAACAACTGTAAGACCCCTTTAAGGGAAAAATCTCTGCATTCTGGACTAGGTCATTTTGTGTGAATTGTCCCCTGATGTTTATTTATATAATTATTACCTACGGTGCAAGTTAATGGTATTGTATAAAGTTCGATCGCTCTGGGCCCACATGCCCACTATGCCCAAGGCCTCCCAGCTGCGGGACGTGAGCTGGAGATGATGATGATTTTGTTATCTGTGGGCTTATTACCTAACTCGCTCGCAATCGCCATCGTGTTCATTTTGACAGTTCTTGTATGAATGTGACAGCTAGCTGATTCCAATGCCAATTGTCAGCCCATACATGAACTGTCAAAACACAATGGCGATTGCGAGCGAGTTAAGTAATAAGCATACAGCTCGATTATTGTTTCGATCAAAGGTAATATTTACGATTGGCTTGGATGTCGCTGTCTCCGCTCCCTTAGGGCACTCCAGCCCAGGTGATACCTTGCTTGTCGTTTTGTCGGTTATCGGCCGGTATCGAACGTCGGCGCATCAAAGCTGCGCCCGCGCCGGTGACGCTGCGTTTTGCTTCGAGTGCTGGCTTTTCCTTATCCTTGAACATGCTTTATGGATATTTGTACGTTAGATTGGTATTTAATTGTGATGTGGAATTTCAAGTTAACGGCACAATAAAGTTTATTTTGTGAATTTTTTTTTGTTACTCCCGATATACCTATTTTTGGTATAGAGCGTAATTAAAAGCTCTGATGTCCTCAAAGTTCACGCTTAATGATATGTTAATAAAATGATCGTGGTATTTACATTTTAAATTGTTTTATTTTCTAAAAATCTAGTGTAAGACTATCAAAGCAAAAGCAAGAATGATTTGGAATAATAATTACCACGATACCAATTCTCTGTTAACAAAGGAATTGAATAAACGCCTTCATTACATTCTAGGTACCTATTTTATTTCATTAGCACAATCCTGCAATACGTTCACATATCCATGCAAATTGGATAAAACCACTAAGACATTCATATGTATCTAGTTATACAAACCTACATGATCTTATGTTTTCGCACTTCAAAACTAAACTTCAATTTATAGGTATGATTGCAAGTAGTAAGTTTGCAGGACTTCAATAACCAGTACGTTTACCAGTAATATCCAGTACGTTTTTCGACTGGAGTTCAGAGGCACACATACATATATCACGTCTTTAGCCCTTACAAGGTAGACAGAGCCTAGTTTAGCATGATTAAGGGCATATAGGTGGAAAGGGAAATCAAAATAGTGATGTAGTAGTGTAGTAGCTGGCCGCATCGCCTATAACATGATTAAGACCTTCGCCCATTCCCTCGATGGGCTTTCGCCATATGCGCGGGAAGAGAAGCGACCGGTAAACTCTGTGTTTTTTCTTTACTCCCAGACCAGCATGGAAGAATCATTTTATAGTCATTTCATATTTAGTTTTTCAGTAAAATTTACTTCCTGTAACAGTAAGTATTTTTCTGTGTATATACGGCGAGATGGAACGACGACAAATGGTCGAAGACGGTCACAGAGTGGTGGCCAAGATTGGGTCGAAGGTCAGTGGGCAGACCACCAGCCATTCAGCTGGAAAACTGGATGGGACTGGCACAGGACCGGGTAAAGTGGCGTGAGTCACTCAGCAGTGAGTGGATGTGGGCTGATTAGGTAGGTTAGGTACACACGGCAATATAATCAGGTAAGCACCTACGCACGCTCGCGCCGTATCTATCCTGCTTACCGAATAGCTTTGCTGTGTGTACATCCGGGATGAATCTCGCACATACACAGAAAAATACTGTTTATCAACTGCCAAGTATCCGTTTGCGCAGTCAATTACGAACAAAAACGTCTACCTGGTTTGATCGCATCCGTTCTTTAATCCTAACAAAATAATCGCCTACTTCCTACGGGTGTACCTAATTGAAAAGGGATAGATCAAAAAACGTAGCCTCTTTAATACTGGCTGCAATCCTGGATCGGGTTGAGCAGTTACTTCCGCAGCATTGTGTTATTTCTACGGTTCAGATATTTAGGTGCCTGCGCAGCTAGCACGAGATCGACTACCCGTCTTTTTCTTACTGTTCGTTCTAGAAAGAGAGGGGTGGTCTATCTCGCGCGTGACACAGCTCTCGCCTGGTCCTGCGTGACACAGCTCTCGCGCTCCCGTGCTGTGTACATGAAGATGAGCATTAACTTCATCATAATTTTACAATAAGCACACTAAATCCGGATCGCTACTACTGTCTTATTCGCTAATCCTGCCGCCAAGCAGCAGTGCTTGTACTATACGACGTGGAGAGTAAGACAGCCGGTTAAATTATTGGCAAAAGACGAAATTATCCTAGCCCCTTAAGCTGGCGACGCATCTGCAATCCTTCGCTTGACGTATAAAAAAACAAGATACACCAAAGCCACAGCTTATGAGAAAAGTAAATCCACGTGAAAACCTTCAGACTTCATATTTATATCATCAAAAATCTCAGAACACACGTAAATAAAAAGTATTCTGATCTCAAATAAAATTCCTGACTCAATTAAGCAACTACCCGCTGATAACGTGTTTAAGAGTTAATTGAAAGCCCTGCTAATAGAAAAATGCTACTACTCCGTGAAAGATTTTCTAAATGATGAGACCATCATAAATTACAATGCTGAATAAAATGTACCTAAAATGTTCCGACAATGACTACTATGATATCATATTGAATTGGAAATGAAATGTATCAAATTATAATATTGTTAAAGTAATTAATTATCTAGATGTAAGTTAATACTATTTAAATTATTGTATGCCCTATCAGGGTGTCATGGAAAAACTAAAATAAAATTGTAACACCATTTGTAAGAGCATGACATAACAATAATAATAAATAATTAAATAAATAAATTTCCTTAAGCACTGCGGTTTTATCCCACGAAACAATTTAGTATTTTATTCCCATTACTTATGTGTGAGGCGTTGGCAGCCGGCAGCCATGTTGCCGACGTCACATGCACGTGCACCCGGTGTAGACTTTCAGTAACCAGAGCCGCCCCGCCCTCTCGCGCTGAAGCAAAAAATGGTAACTAAATACCTTGTATATAGCGCTACATGGCGAATTCAGGGCCGAGCGACGGAAACGGGTATTCGATACGTTTTAATTTCAAGCCGCTAACCGTCTTAACACTTTTAGGTTGGCACTAGATTTAAAACTGGGTTTTATGCATCCTCCTTTCCACCTATACGCCCACAATTATTACGCTAAACGTGGCCTATGATTCTTGTTACCTTAGGGCCGATGGCATAAAGACGTGATTTATGTAGGTATGTATTTAATAGGTAGTATGTTTTATACATAGCAGCGGCGTGGCGTCCGTAGAACTCGATTCCCTCCGGCTTGCCTATTTTAAAGCAGTTGGGCACTTTTATGGCGCAGAATTAGAGGAAAAGGCTAGTTAAATGTCCTTCGGCTTGCCTTCTGATATACTTGACGCCACGCCACTGATACATAGACCCTATGATCGTTCGTTTGACATAGGTATAGGTATTTAGGCGGCACGATAGGTAATTGGTTAGTCTATGAATATATCCACACAGCTTTGAAAAGTCGATAAATTATTCTTAGGTTCAGAAGTTATTTTGCAGAGGTCTATAGAAATGAACAAAAGCAGCTATACTTTGTTTCTCACTCTTGCTTACTATACTCCGGACTCGGGGCCCGATTTTTTAATAATTACACATTACTTTTAAGCATCACTCGAAATTGGTGGATTACGCTGAATTTGAAATAGGTACGAGAATAGCAGACGCAAATATCTTGTCAACTATCAAAAATTGTTTATTAAAAATGGTCTCATCTGCAACCAAAATAAAACAAAATGACATGAACGAAACATTCACGAATCATAAAACAATGCAACACTGCTAGTTAAAACGAGTTCAAGCATTGAACATTGTTTAAACCCACGACCGTATTAATAACAACGTAATTACACTCTGCATCGTAACAGTGACCGAATGTTTTGCTCATAATTACATTAATCTGTTAACAGACAAAAGTACGGCTAACAAAAAGTTCGCGACTATTGATATTACAACAATATCACGCTTAAGCCTAACCAGTATTGTAAGACCTTCCCTGCTCCTCTAGCTTGTTAATAACCAACAAGAATAGAGAGGGATTCGTTCCGAGTAACAAAGCTCAAGAGATATTGGCCGTTTCATAAAGAACTATCGCATGAATTGTACACTTGTACAACATGCTTTGTTGAAACGGCGCCTGTCTTTGTATACAAACAATACAACATGCAAGAAACGTTTTTTAGGAATCCTCCATTCATGAAACTATTAGATCGTACGGTTTTGTGGCAAACGCTGTGATAATGTAACCTGTTGCGATGCCATTCAGCGATCGAGGAATGTTTACCCATTCACTGAATGAATAGCAGTCGTTTTCATTCAGTTTTTCAAAACACAGCTTTTTAATTGTATTCTAGCCTTGTGTTGTGATGGAGATGTGGGTTTTGTCTGTTTTTAGACGCCTTAGTTCTATAAATAGTTCGATTTATCTGATACTCTATTATTTAAAATATGTATTACTAAGTAACATAAAATTCATAGTAATAGGTAGGTAGGTCGCTATTAAGCGATAAGACCGCCTATTGTCTACTTTGTTCTTTGTTTCTGTATTGTTTTGTACTGATTTGTGGTGTTCAATAAAGAGTATTTGTATTGTATTGTATTGTAACTAGCTTGGCTAAAGTCATACTATCTAGGTCCGTTCCGTACTGATAATTTGACTACACTAGAGTAAGAATACAGTTTTACTACAGACGAAAAAGTTTCTAAAGATCCTTGTAGATCCCTAGAAAGGTTCTAATTTTACCGAGGACCTCTTTGCCTATAAGCAATGATGATAGCGATATATTGGTTAGGTACTTTTAGTTGACAGTATTCATCAACTTGTGTACTCTAAGGTAGTCTAACAAAAAACTCTACATAATTGACCGTTACCTACGTTAGTACACACGATGTCTTCCCGCTCGCCTCCCAATATCAACCATATAACCACAAGGCCTGAAAACATTCCGTTCCACATAAGCCGCGCACATACATAGCACGCACACACAGGCACGTTCACGCATGCGCGGTGAGGAAGCTGCGCGTGAGATTCGCTCGCAGCTGCGCGGCCAGGTGCGCGCTCCCCTGCTATCCCCTCCACCGCCGTGTGAAGTACAGGCGGGCACGGTGGGAGCACAGATTTTTTTACAAAACCGGTGTGTTATGGTATACTAATATTTATGGCGTAATTTTTCCTATTGCACGCAGACAAAGTGGTTCATCATCGCAATATATTTAATACATTACGCTGAAAAGTATTAATTGTGATTAAAAGTATGATATACTAGCTGCCGTCCGCGACTTCGTCCGCGCAGTATCAAATAAGTATAACCTATGACACTTACAAATAATGTAGCTTTCTATCGGTAAAAGATTTTTCCTGAGAATACCCCCTCCTCGCAAACTTAGAAACTTTACCTCTTTATAATATCAGTATAGACTACAGTACCATATGACTTGCTTTCTTTGTAAATCGATTGCGTAAATAGGAACAAACGATACTTTATTGAATCAGGCGATACTTAGCGTAGTCCAATGTTACTCTGGTGGCTTGCTTGCATATATTATATGTTCGCGAAGTGGCAAGGTAATTAATTGATTTTAGTTCATAAACTTAAGGAAGATGTCTTTCGTAAGTTAGCTAAATCATCGATCCTAATTCTGACCACGAATCGTGCATAAATTGGGTTCTGAATTTAAGTTCGACTCAATAACTAACATTAAACGTAATTTGTCCATAATACGTAAACAAAGTAATGTTAGCTACCGAAATTAAACACCCGCACCAACGCACAAACTTCATTACGTCCACATTAATATTCTAGTGCGTGCTTCTAAAAAATTAAGCTCCAAATTTCAGCTAGAGCCAAATTAATTTAAACTGCGCCTAATTTTGGTAGTACGCGACTGTACTCGCTACCCCATCCAAATCTGTGAATGCTTGCACAAACCCGCTTCCATGTCAAACAGTCCATCAAGTACCGCGTTTATTCCGAGTTATAGCCCCGCAATAAACTCGGTACTTCATGGGCGCGGCCCTCATGGGGACCGCTCCCCGCGAGTAATTATCCTACATGTTTTTATATCTGATTTTTAGTGGTATTATTCACGGTTTCGGACAGCTCTGACGGAATTCTGTTGGTAGGATAATACGCAGATAGATTTAGTTTACGCGTTAGTTTTAAGGCGTCGTTTAATGATTTGGTTGGACACTATTGCAATTTTTTTTATCTTTGTAATTTTGCTCATAACCCTCGACATAAAAAGACAACTTTCATAGAAAAAAGGAGTGTTCTTTCATTTATTGCATTACTTTATTTTAAACTAGCGACCGTCGTCAAAGAATTTTTCAAATCGGTCCAGTAGTTTCAAAGCCTATTCAATTCAAACAAACAATCAAATCTTTCCTCTTTATAACATTAGTGTATATGAAACATAACGATTAAGTAATAGGAACTTCATTAGATAACGCACAAAGAAACTTTTACATACATGCATATATCACGTCTTTATCCCTTACGGGGTAGACAGAGCCTAAGGTAACAAAACCTTAAGGCCACGTTTAGCGTGATTAAGGGCGTATAGGTGGAAAGGGAAATCTAAATAGTGATGGGTTGCTAGCTGCATCGCCCATAACATGATTGCTAAGACTTTCGCCCATTCCCTCGATGAGCTACCATCTGCGCGGGAAGAGAAGCAACTGGTAAATTCTAAGTTTTTTCTTTACTCCCAGACCAGCATTGACGAATGCGACTTAATTCTAGCTGGTTTCAGTACGAAATTCAAACTATACTCCTGCAAATGGCCAAGTAGAAAGGTCGGTGACAATAACAAAGCGGTCGTGCCGCGCGGTCACTCGTGAGTTGACCGGCAACTTTCCCAAACCCCGCCCCCCTCACCGGAGAAATGACTTTTCACGACTGTCAATTGTCGCCGACCCGTTACCTCTGGGAAGAGAAATTGTATCTGCTCAAGAGAGGTTGCATCTCTGATCTGTACTGTTAGCCTGTTTTCTGAACGTGGCCTTGTAGCCTAAAGCCGTCTTCCCGCGATGGTCGTATTAGAAATAGAATTGTCTTGGAATTCAACCTTAGGTATATAAGTTAAACAGGCAAAGTCTGCTCGTGTCTGTGGTTTGTATGTAGTGGAAATATGTACGCACGGCAATATAATCAGGTAAGCACCTACGCAAGCTCGCGCCGTATCTATCCTGCTTACCGAATAGCTTTGCTGTGTGTACATAGAGGTGTATATGCTTATGCTAATGCTTTAGGCACATCCAGTTCAGGAATGGTTATCTTATTTGAAAATAGTTGGAGCCAGAATTAAAGACTACCCATTGCCTAAAGACTACAACATACATTAAAGTAATTAAGAACAAGTTTCTCTTTGTTTATCCATTTTTTTTATTTACTCTTTATCAATAAGTAATAGAATTTTAGTAGGGTAGATAGATTATCTGCTTCGTCTTTAAAAACACCAACCCAATTTCGTATAATCAAATATTATATATTACAAAATCAAAGTAAAATTCTTGTTTCAGTCCATTTATGATATTATAATCTTTCTTCCATGCTGGTCAGGGAGTAAAGAAAAAACATTGAATTTACCAGTTGCTTCTCTTCCCGTGCAGATGGTAAAAGCCAATCTAGGGAATGGGCGAAAGTCTTAGGAATCATGTTATAGGCGATGCGGCTAGCAACCCATCACTATTTTGATTTCACTTTCCAGCTATACGCCCTTAATCATGCCAAACGTGGCCTTAAGGTTTTGTTACATTAGGCTCTGTCTACCCCGTAAGCTATAAAGACGTGATATATGTATGTATAATCTAAGGGCCAAAATTTCTCCGTAATTTCCTCTAACGTTGTTGGTTAGCTTTCGTTTCCCATAATACATTTCACTGCATCACAGTCCACAACTCCACATTAGCGGCGATTGTGCAGATCGGCGCCGGCGCAGGCTGCCTAATTTCTGAAGCGATTAGGAGCGTGCGAGTGGACCGTACTGGTATACGTTAGAGGGCATTTACACTTCACGATATATCTTCTTATAATTTCTCGATACTAGAGGTCATTGCACTCTAAGCACATTTGAATTGAAATACCTATTTCTTTCACAAGCACACGTGTTAAATTATTATACAAAGGCCAAAGCTGAAAATGAAAAATAACTGATGATGTGGGCTAAAATATGTTATTATATACATACCTACATTATATGTTTGAATTCAATAGTAGGAACTACCTATACAAGCTCCTTAAGGACATACCTTCCTATCAACCTAGTTAAATTATGTACAGTCTGATGAACTACAAAAGATACTCTGCTTAGTGCTTGCGATAGATGAGCCGGTAGACAAGAATTATAGACTACTAGCTGTTGCCCGCGACTTCGTTTGCGCAGAATTCGCTTATCGCTATCCCGCGGGAACTATGCAATTTTCCGGGACAGAAACTATCCTATGTCCTTCCTCGGGACTCAAACTAACTATGTACCAAATTTCAACTAAATCGGTCGAACGGTTTAAGCGTGAAAAGGTAACTAACAGACAGACAGAGTTACTTTCACATTTATAATATTAGTAGGGATCTGATATTGCTTTATAGTAGTAGAAGCTCCAATGTCTGGCGTCTAGATACCTAAGCGTTGCCAGATTATGTAATTGTACCTCGTTTAGTGGATATCCAAGATTTTAGAAATTCCCCCTATTTCGAATTTACCCCAACGCACCTTAGTGTTATATTATTTAGAACGAAATTCTAAAAACAGTATATTTTCCAAAAAAATCTAAGGACTCAAATGTCGAACACACTTACACAAATTATGTCTACGTCTTACTATAACTATCCGTTACGTTATAGGGTAGACAGTACCCAAGGTAACAATACCTAAATGCAGTGTTTAGCATGATTGTGGGTGTATATTTACGTGGAAAGGGGAATCAAAATAGTGATGGGTTGCAAGCCACAACCCTGTTATGATCACAATGCCTAAAAAGCTAAATTACTTTGAAGGTTTATACCATAAACGCAATAAAACAAAGAAGCAAAATGTCTCAAATCATTAACTCGAATTCCTAAGATGTCCGTCCGATTTTTTAAGTCGTCTCAAATAGTCGTCGCCACTAAACGGTCCCAACCGTAAAGCACAGGAGATGCGGCACGGCGATTTGCCGGATTACACGGCGCGGGCGGCGTGTCACGGCACCGGGTCACGCCGCTAATGTCACGTTCCGACGACCACGGTGACAGCTATGTGGGTTACTTGATCAGAGTTCAAGCTATTTGACAGTAAAAAAACTTTGTAACTAATTTCAAAGTTGAAACTGAACTCTTCAAGCGTACTAGCTACTTTTTTCGAGTAACTGATGGGTGCTAGAATTGAAACAAAAACCTAACGTATAGGTTGGTCGTATGCAGGGATATCTCCATACTCACAGCTCTAGTTTTATTCCATCTATGGTTACCTACAGTAACATTAACGTAAGTGGATTGGATACATTTGATTTTGATATCCTTTCAAACGTTCGCTCTTGCGTTCCTAGAGATCTTTTGGTACATGCATACATACATACCTACATAAATCACGTTTTTATCCCTTACGGGGTAAAGGGCTTATGGTAAGAAGACCTAAAGGCCACGTTTAGCATAATTGTGGGCATATAACTTTAATAAAACTGTACATACAGTCCCTGAGCTCCTAGAACGTAATTTAGATTTCCAGTACGATTGGCCGATTCACGTATCAAACCCATAAGAGTGAATGAACCAACAAGACAGATCCGAATGTGTTTTTAAATATTATCGCACTATGATAATAATAATTATTACTTTTTATATTAATATTGTAAAAACCTAACTTAAGATAAAAATAAATATACAGATTATAATAATTATAACCTTATAAGGCTCTCGCTAGGTGGTTGGCTCAAGGGCCAGATAGTGAAGGCGGTACTCCTGGACACGGCTCGGATAGTCCGGAGGTTCCTCTCTCTGTCGCCCTGGCCACCGGTAGCTTAGGCCCCGCCACGCTGCCGGCGGCACCCTAGGTTATGTTTTTATAATGTGTTTATATTTTGTATTAATATTGTTTTAGTAGGTACTTCTTATATGAATATTGTAAAAAACTAACTTAAGATAAATATACTATTTTTATAATAATAACTTTTATTCCGATCAAGTATTAGTAATCAAATAAAAGCCCTGTACCTCAATTTCAATTGACACATTTCTTACAAATATATTAGAGATTAATTTAATATGTAAAAATATATTTGATACGTTCTAGTAAAATACTTACTTTGACGACCTTATAGCCTAGTGGTTAGTAACCCTGACTATGAAGCTAGAGGTCCTGGGTTCGAATCCCGGTAGGGGCAGACAGTTGTATGATGAATACAAATGTTTGTGCCCGAGTCATGGATGTTGTATGTATTTAAGTATGTATTTATCTACATTATTATAAGTACGTTTATCCGTTGCCTGGTACCCATAGTACAAGCTTTGCTTAATTTGGGGCTGGGTCAATTGGTGTAATTTGTCCCAAGATATTTATTTATTTATTTATTTATTTATTTATTTACTTAACCAAAACCGTGTAGCATGTGTCATTTCATTAACGCACACACCTAACGGCGGCCATGTTTCCACAGAGCGCACCCGTGACTTCCGTTTCCGGCGCGCCCGCGCAGCGTCCAGCGCCAGCGGACCGGCGCACGCGCTGTAATGTGAGTATGTCGCTAACTATTTATTAACCGCATTATTTTATCTGGCTACACTATTTTTTTAGAGTTCCGTATACTGAAGGGTTACGAGAGGAACCCAATTAACCTTAGCATGGGTTGCGTTAAGATATTTTAACGATAACTTTAACCATAACCAACAATTTTCAACAGAAAACCTATGAAATATGTCAAAATCGAAACTTGGTGCAACTGGTGCTTATTATTTCTGGTTTTTTATAAAGTTTCTTTAACAACAAAAACAATAAGATAAAAAATAATAGAGGTTACCCATGCAAGGAACGTATTTTTTTAAATAATGGTACGGAACCCTTTTTGTGTAATTCCGAATCAAACTTAGCTAATGTTGTTTCGAAAACGAAGGATTTATAGTGTGAATGTTTTTGCACATCCATTTCAGAAATAATAATAATTAAGAAGTTAGGGGAAAATTCAACTTTTATTTATTGTCTAACATCTTCCTAATAAGCGCTGTAGCGTTGATGAAGTTTTTCTTTCATTTTACTGGAATATCTAAAGAAGTACCTAATTCATTTTTTAGATGTATAATTATCTAAAGTCTTGCGAAAACTTTTGACTTCTTGTATGACTAGTGCTTTCATTGTGTATGGGAATTACCTAATCTAAATAAAATTGGCAAGTAAAAGTCTTCGCAGGTATGATATTTCTTGGCGTTGCTTTTTCTTTTCAAAAAATGTCATAGTTCATTCACAAATCAGTACATAGTATAAAACAAAGTCGTTTTATGTATGCTTAAATCTTTAACACTGCGCGACGGATTCTGATGCGAAATTTTTGAATAGATAGTGATTCAAGAGGAAGGTTTATATGTGTAATACGCTGACGAAGTCGCGGGCAGAAGCTAGTTAAGTCATAAAGTGGTTATTAAGCTTCACAGCAGAAATGTTACATTCAGCTTAGGGGTTTGCCTTTGGAGAGAATATATCTAACATTTGCTGCAATTTTAATAAATAGCTAATATATTACACATAGACTTTTTTGCGTTTACCTATAGTTAACAATTCCTCGGGATGGTGTATTGGTTAGTAGGTAAGGTCAGTAAGTAAGCGTAAGGGATGTTGGGAATCCGATATTATTACTCCGAAAATAAGAAATTCTGTTTTCGTAGCGTGCCATTCCGTTCACAGTTATAGTCTTTAAGAGAAGTCGGTCGGTGTGTAATATAATTTTATTTTTTTATTTTTTTATTTCCATGGGCTAACTAGCCTAAAATATATTTTATTAAACTTCGAATTTTATAACAGACTCTCTGATCTCTCCATCTCCAGCTTCAGATTTTCATGTCTGGTGATTTCTGTGTGTCTTCAGATCAGTAGAAGCCCAAAAATAATAATACCAGCACACATAAAGAGCATAATCAGAAAACTGTATTCGTAAAGCCATATAAAAACTACAGGCTGCATCTTTAGACACAGCACTGTCTTTTATCAAATGAGCACTAACTTATAACTCCTTGGCACAACAAAGATGCGTCAATATTGCGAGTGCGTCACCGTGACGCCCGTCTCATGCGTTTCGCGCGTCACATGCGTCACGCCCGTCACTGTCGGAACCTATCCGCCTGACACATCCGGCGACAGACGACGGAAGGCAAAAACAATGCACGCTAATTATGTCATACCCAATTGGATCATCTGTGCTATTAATAATGATAGCGAATTAAAAAAGTAAAGTTGCATTGAAATAAAGAAAGAGAAACATTTATTTACACACATTCGATACACGTAGATATAAAACAAGGAGAAATACAATATACTATATGTAGGCGACGCACCTATTTAGGCAGCCACCTTTTTTATTAAACTATTCTATTTTGGCACTGGCCACAAATAAAGTTAATTGCACGCAGCGCTAAAAAAAAACAAAAACAAAAGGCAGTCGTGTCATTGCTCTTGTCAGCGCTGCGTGCTGAATTTTTACTATAATTTAAATTGTTTTATTTATTAGTTTCTACAGTCTACACTATATAAGTATATTGCGTTTTAAATCGTTTAAATGGGCCCGGACACAACAAATCTACATACATACACATACTATATCCCTTGCGGGGTAGACATAGCCTAAGGTAACAACACTGGTTACCAAGGCCACGTTCAGCATGGTTTTTTTATTTTTATACGACAAGGAACTGTAGCAGCGTTGCCAGCCTAAAGGCTACTTTTTATGACAGAAACAAATTATGTGCAAACAAGTCGCAAGCAATAGCTAGTAGTAGTATAAAGTAGCAAAGCTGTAAATCTACGCAGGATGTCAATCGTGTATGGTCAGCATAGGTGAGTGTGCTCGCTGAGGTCACGTGGCTGCGCCCGCGCCGCATCCTGCGCGAGATGAGACGCGCCTTCCTGCGCGGTTGCACGCGCCGTCGAGCGCGACGCCGGGGCGATATGGAGCACATACGCGATTTATTGATTACTTTATCGGATAAATAGTAAAAAAAGGGTAGGTACAAGTAATTTACATTAAAATTATAAGCTAGTAGCCTTGTCGCCTGAAAGTACGGGCCAGTACGTCATATCTGGTAGTCCTAATCTATCTGGCCTGGTTCCCTCCTACATTATAGTTGAAAATATTGCGAAGTTTGAAAAAATGATAAACTTTGAAAGGCTTTGTGTCACGACCGACAGACTAACGGACAGACAGACGGACAACAAAGTGATTCTATAAGGGTTCAATTTTTTCATCTTTCCACACGATGTATTTTACTGATTATGTATACTAATAAAATTAATTCGTTTTATTGACGGAAACGCCTAGAAATGAACGTTTAATTCGATTTCTAACATAAAATCCATCCAAACGACTGAAGCTTTGCACGTTCGCATCCGTATTGTGCAGCAGCTCCTTGCAACTTTAGTTATAATTATAAATAGGCAAATATTATATACTGTCCTGTCGTTATGGCCCTAGTTTCCCCGTCGTGTGCGCAGCGTATAGCATTACGTTACGGCGGCCGGACATCGCGCGTTGGCCGCGCAATCTCGCGCATCTAGCCTTCGATTAACTCTAATCATATATCACTCCAGCTAAATCATACTTTGACTGTAGTCTTCAGATAAGTCTTCAGATACGGCAGGTTTGTGACTTTGTAAGGCTTTATGAAGGCTTTTTCCTTCTAAAATCGTAAATATCGTAAGATTTTTGGGGCGTATTTGTTGATTTTACAAGTGGTTGAGGGATACTAAAATGTTTGCAATGTTCTTCAAAAATCGCTTTGAGTGACTCGTTGAAGTCTTTTCGTGGGTGAAAATATTATTCTCCTTTTGAAAAAGGCATATATGATATTAAAATTCAGGCAGAAATTTGAGATGAGGCATCTGAGGCCCATGCTTCAAATAGGAGCATTCTTTATTACTACTACAGTTTTCTATCAGTTAAACCGACAAAAACTAACCGCATAGAGCTCGTCTTCCATGAATGAAAAAGAATTAATTCTATTATTTACCTATGTGTAGAAAATCTGTATCCTAAATGCGGCATTAGATGAAAAGGAAAATGAAACAACAATAAAACCGACATCACCCGTAAACACAATTTATATCGGATTAAAATATATTTTGACCCAATAACAGAATGGAGAATACCCGTCGTCGCCTCCATACAAGATTCGATCTATCAATACAATATACATACATATTACAATATGAATACGTCGTCACTCAATATCTAAGTGATAAAATTAAATTATTGAGACTTATGTTAATCCTAAACGGCACGCGTGACCCTCAGCGTGAAATCAATCGTCTCTATATAGCAAGGAATTTACACAACACATTAATATGACAATTCCAATAGATATGCAAAATTTTTGTTGCACCTGACGCTATTCATATGATCATATGTATCATCGTTTTATTATAGCGGTCGTCGAACTTTGTAGCTCGGTACAGACGACCACAAAGGTGTTTGAAGTTTGAACATTCAAATATCTGCTTTGTAATGCAAGTTTTTATGCGAATTAAAATGATAATGACTAGTGATAAAGTTTGGATTCCGGGGCTTTTGTGCATGTTTGTTTGGGGTGGTATCCGTTGTCATGTTATTTCCCAAATGGTATTGAAGTTGGATGTCAATACAAACAGTAGGCACGTGCTTTTATAAATGCAAATTTAAAGTAAAGAAACCACAGTATTTTTATAACGATCATTCAAGTAAAAGTAATGCTAGCAAAACGAACTTTTCGAACATTTAATTGAAATCTATACATATATAATGTCGTGGTTGACTGCATCAATCCACCAGCTAAAAATAGTGAGTCTTAAAACTGAAGTTAGAACTAAAGATTTTGCGAAATTGCAACGTAATTTACATAAAAGTAAAATCAATAACTAGTCTACGTAAGTCCATGATTCGGATAAACAAAGTTGCCCCGATAAATAACAAAAGTTTCAACTAAATTAACTCATCTCACTCCATTAGGTATCAAAGGTTCATTGACACGAATACACTTGCTCGTGCGCTTGTACATAAAACAGAGCTCTTTTCAAACACACCATTGTAAAAACACCACCGCATTGTATCGGTGGAAAACGTTGAGGCTAAATACAATATAGCTCTATTATGGCTGATTATCATAAGACGGTGATACTGTGATATTGATATTGTTATGCGTATTGTCATATTGCTTTTTTGTAGTCATTGTTGGGTAATTAAGTCGTTTATTAGCTCTGTGGGTCACTGGGCGTGGTCGTTTTGTTACCGAGTAGTGATACTTTTTTGTCCGATTCCGTTCTCGATTGTCCGATAATTGCCATCGTCGGAATTAAATTAAATGATTTGGAGGTGGTTTTGATTAGAAACTTGCGTAATACGTATTAGGTGTTTGTTCTTTTAAAGATAATAATTACGTAACTTATTTTTAAAACTTTCACATCGACTCGACAGACTTTTTAATACATTTTTTGCTGTAAACTTTGAAATATTAGAAGAAATCGATGAGAAAATAAACTATAGGGGAAAAAATTTAGTAAATGACCTGTTGTATCTGTGAATAATGTGTGCGAATGGACGAATTGACATTCCAAATTAGAAAAATGGCTTAAGTCCCATATCAGTCCTGTACAATACATACCTACTACATACAACAGGTATTGATTCCGTAATGAAATAATTTTAGATCTCACTTTAAAGTAGTGAAGAGCAACATTAATGCAAGTATAACATACGTCACGTCTTTATCCCTTACATGGTAGACAGAGTCTGAGCTAACAAGACCTAAAGGCCAGGGGAAGAGAAGCACACTGGTACATTCTATATTTTTGCTTTGCTCCCAGACCTGCATGGACGATGCAAGTACTTAATAAAGAAAATCCATGTTATTTTCTGATTGCCTTAGCATAAAATTTTAAGGTTTTGACCGAAATAAAAGACAAAACTAAGGTGTAGAATTAAGGAGAAGTTACAGTTACTAACCGGATAGAACCAAGGTTGTAACAGACACTAAACAGGTAATATTACCTAATGTCCTGTCCTTACAACATACCTGTACCAAGTAAGTAAATGCTTTATTGTACATATATAAAGAAGCATAGACAAATCACAAAAAAGACCTTAAATATATGCACAAAGGCGAACTTATCCCTATAAGGGATCTCTACCAGTTAACCTTTGAGTAAATGAGATGATTAAGCGAGAGACCGACAAAGAGTTAGTTTAAAATATCCAAGTATAGGCATCCCCGATCAGGGCTAACGTGCCACCTGAAACTCGACAAAGAGATGAGCACATTCAAATCTACGAATTTATAACCGAGCAAATAAAACCACAAGGACATATAATTGGCACATTTAAAGTCATTCTAAACATCACCCAAACACTAGGGTAAATGTTCAAAACACGTGCAAGCTTTACCGATTCGCAACCGGCGGTCCAAATAAATAAATTCCATCGCAGTGCCCTGTATAATTTTATACGCATTTTAAAACCTTTTGAAAACGAACGTGGGATTTATGATGGCGAAACCCGTTCGAAGGGTGGTCCCGTCTCGAGGGGGATTTTCTTACATTTTTTTCGACTTGACAAACCCCAGCTGCTACGACATGTTATAAATAAAAATCGCGATTTTGACCCGTCACGCGGATAAGGGATGCTCGCGTAAGATTGGCATTCAACGTCGCCGAAACACGTTTTATACGAAAACCGCGTCCTTCACGCGTGGCCATAGGACTTAGTTTCAAGCGAACAGACTGTACGGACTATAAATTTATAATAGTTGGTGAACGCACGATTCGATACAGGACGTCCTGTCTGTTTTGCAGCAATTATTATTACACCCAACCGGAACCGTTTGAATTCGTTAAAATAGTAAGTAGAGATTTAAACTGCATGGGGTATTAAATTATAAATTGATTGAATTGCAGTCCAATTTTATCAGCACATAGCACAGTAATTTTGGTTAAAAATGTATTTGCGCACAATATTAAATGTCACTACACCATAATTATTAAATTTACCGTGCGATTTTAGTTTCAACTTTCGCTAGCGAGAGTCTATCATTCCGTTACGTTAATACCTAGGCAGGGCATGTATTTATGGTCTTCAGTGACGATAATAAGGAACCAACAGAAAGTCTAAGTAATGAAAAAATATAATTGAAAATTTCTTCGCTAGTAATACCTACACGGACGAGCAAAAATCGTGGGTAACTTCCCGTACGAAAATGTATGAAAAGTGATCCGTTGTTTTGGCTCGTCAGTAGAGTTGTACCGCAGTAGTAATTCGACCGTGGGAACAATGTTTGCTCCCCATTCCACCCCAGCCCTCAGGCCACGTCGCGTGACGTTCTGCGAATGTTAATATGACACTGTTATATTAAATTATTGCGTATTTTATTCTAGAGTTTTACTGCTACCTGTGGCCCGTTTCTCGGACCTACAAGCTACAATTTTGCAAGAGCAAACTCAATCGGTCAAATCCCGACAACCAATTGTTTGATTGGTTCAATGTTGCTAGTTTAGATTTGTAAAATTGTAATTTGTAGCTTCGAGAATCGGGCGGGCGGAGGTTGACAGTTCTCAATTGGAAAAAATGCAAAAAATGATTTTGTTGAACATCTTTACGATTTTACAGCTTAAGGTTTCAAGGTACTTCCAATATGGACAATAATAGGTATATGGTATTTACAAGCTTTTATTTTATTTTGCTCTATTATAGTCATAATTAAGTTTGTGGGAGTCAAACTTTCATGGCTTATTAGCCCCACTTCTTGGTGTATAAATGTAAGATGGATGATAGCAAAAGAACCGTAAACAAAAACTACACTCCGTGAAAAAAACTTGCATTGAACACGTTTTTTTTAGAAATAACTTATTTGCTTTACAGAATCTTTTAATTTGCTAGAGATAAGTCGATGACGAGTTCGCATGTTCCTTATGTGTTTCGTATCTTCGAAGTTACTGCCAGCGAGTGTGATGATGCAACTTCTACTGTAACAGATTTGCACTCCATTACAAAACGAAACAGCGTGCCACTATCAAATATACATCCTATTCTTACTTAAAAACAAGCGAAGCGTGAAATCAGACCCGATACAGCATTAACCATCAACTTATATAACTAACGGCGTTGTAACGAGTCCGATCCGTTATATTACGACAGCGTAATAACGAATCGATCGCAACGGAAAATGATTCCAATTCAGGAAGTCATCGATGTGTCTTACGTAAATCTCGGCAAAAAAACACCGTTCTGCGACGGTCTGTCGCGTCTATTTACAAATTAGTAAATTTCTATCATAACTTTTCTTTGGCGTTATAAAAGATACTTGTACATTTTTTTCATGTCGTAATGTTGCATTTACGCTGTAAAAATTGCCTTTGACTGGTTGATCAAACTCAGAATTTGGGTACTCTTATGCACGACAGTTCTTTACATTTCTGCAACACTATTTCTTTACATTTAAAATTCGCCCTCTTCCTCTTCCACATAAATTAACACAATATCACACAGATCCAACGCTGACGCGTTTTAAACTCTATAATAGTTCATTATTAAAGCTATGGTTACACCAACCGTCAACCCTGATGTGAATTCGTGAGAATGATCTCAAAGCTACTTACTATAAATTGATTTAACGTTAATCGGGGTTGCAAAGTAACTAATTTTGACCATAAAAACGGGGTGTACCTCTTGAAAGCTACGCTTGATTCAATCAGTTACATAAAATTGATTAAAATGTTTGTCTTTTTGTCTGATTTTATTTACGATGCAACCAAACACACCATTTGACTATCATTTTAATGTAATGCTGTAATTTTTAACTAAAGAAACGATATTTATAATCCCTATACAAGCTCAGCTGGACAACGGACGTCTCACCCTTTGAACAAAACACGAATAGCGGCTTCCTCAAGAGTTATTGTAATTTAATAACCCCGGCCCGGCCTTTACAGAGCCATTCAGTCGCGAAAATAGTACAATCGGTCACTTGTCAACTACCTTTCTTTGCATTTCTATAACGTATGCAAATCCAGACGTATTTTGTTTTGGCTCGTAAATCCAGTCGCAAAATCGACGATGTCGTATAATGCTTGTAGATTGCTATCACATGTTACATGGCTATTTAATTTCGCAGATGTAAGATAGGTAGCCCGTCTTGTAAGGCTTGTTTAACCTGCTAATCGTTACAAATAGGTTGATAAAGATCGCCCCTAATTTGCTGCGTCGTGTACGTTTAGTGCTAAAGCGTGTAGCATTTTGATACAGTGGCTTTACTTCTTTGACGTACTCAAGCATACATTTGTCTTTTATGCGATTTTTCCTCGACTCTTACATAGTCTGTCCGTGACCACAGCAACTTAAAATAATGTCGTGTTAAAGAGGAAACACTTATTTTACGCAATCGACTCTCTTTCGGCTATAAAAACACAAGTTTACACGTCTTCCGTTTGTTTTAATTTCAAACAAAAGACGATAAAGTTTCATAGCGTGTCAAAGAAAACGACTTCACGTTTTATACGCCACTTTATTCCAGTTAAACAGCTTCACAGTTACTACCGAAAATATAGCACGCCACAAACGTGACCTTGAAGTATACAATAGTATAAAGGTTCGTTTACACTGCAACTGTTGCCGAGAAGCATTGTGAGAGGACACAGCGCCCACATGCCACGGCCTAGCAGGTGTTGCATTGTTATATGCAAATTAAACTCTCGCTTTCAAACTAAACCATTTTTAGGGAACGCGTTGATGAGTGCGGTCGATTAGGCCGGCCGATAGCTTGCAACTAAATGGACAATTTGTATTATTTGTCAGTAGCATTTTATCTTCTATCTATACATATAATAAAATCGTTGAGACCAAAAAATCTGTACATTGAAGATTAAAAAAAAAAACCGACCAGGGTGACTTAAAATCGGTAACTGAACATATTAAAACAATTTTTAAAATTTTTGTTTGTTTGTTTGTTTGACTGAGCATCACGAAAAAACTACTGAACGGATATTGTTGAAATGTTCACAAATCTATTTCAATAAATTCAGAATAGGATATAGGCTACAGAAATTTTGCAATTTTTTGGAAAAAGGGGGTGAAAAGGGGGGTTAAAGTTTGTATGAAAAAATAAAATTAGATTGTTCTAGAATCATGAAACTCAGAATAAATACTTAGTAATAAAAATAAGGAAACACCTGTTTTAGCATTTTTTTTTAATCTCACCCAGAGGCCCAAAAAAGAGGGTTTTGTGTTTAAAATTAATTAACTTCATACACCTATACAATAAAAACCAATGAAGTGTAACCTTTTAAAATTGCTAAATAATACTTCCAATTTAATACAGGTAAATATAATTTCTCAGTTTTCTTGAAATTTAATTTTTGAGGTGATTACGCACAAAATAGCGGAACTCAAGAAAATCAGCTTTCCTCGGTATAAGTAGTTGGTAATAATTACAAACAAAATAATACTACGGAGAAAATATATAGATACGAATGTACATAAAACATAAAGCCGGAAAACTGTGTCAATTGTGAAAAACATTACTAAAATAATTACATGCTGTACAGGTATTTTTCAACGAAGACATTTTCGTCAAACCTAAATCAACCTAAATTGGCGTCCTAAATTGTGTTCTTTACCTAACACCTAAAGTTCAATATGCAATACCGTTACTTTGTTTTTATTTATGTGCTATTATTCACAACGCGTTCGGTTTTTGAACGCACTCTTATTTGAAAACCTGATATATTATGAGGGCACAGGGCAGCGTGAAACGCTTGGCTGTATGCTCTTAATATCTTTGCCTAAAAAAATCAAAATCAAAAGGCGCGTTTACGTCTGCGCTACGAACATGTCAGAATTTTATTGTGAAAAAAGTTTGTGCTTTTAGTATGAATCTGACAGCGAGCGAACCTTAACTGAATCGCATTACGACGTCATGGTAAGGCCTCTGTAGGTAATTAATTTGTAGATAAAGATAATAAGTGTTAATAATCTGTAGCTACCTACTTTAACCAAGAAAATAAATAAAAAAACTTCTGCTAGAAAAAATTTAGTCGCAAAATATTAATTAAAACGGATTAGTAAATGAATTGTTAGTCGTAAGGTAAAAACAGGTCAACATTTATGTACCTATTATTTGATTAGAATATATTTATTTTTTTAAATTAATCAAGGTACAAAATATCGTTAAAGTGAGCGCAGTATTCGCCAATAAGCGTCATAGTTCGGCGAAATTAATAGTGATCTAGGTAACTAAAACTGTACTTAGCTTTTTTTGAATAAAGAAACTAGAAACAAAACTATAAATTAAACTATTTTGTAAAATAAGGTATAAATAAGTGTGATGAGTCATTAACCAGTTCACACCTGTTTTTTTTTTCAAGATTCCGTGTCACAAATTATTATTTTCATGACGTAATTCTAAAAGTATAGTTTCGTACACACTTTCAGTGGTTCACGTGACGAAGTTAATAGTCATAATAATAATAATTTTGATATCGAGAAAAGCCGTAAGTATCACAAAACACACGCGGACGAAGTCGCGGGCAACAGCTAGTTATAAATATAAGCAAGCGAACTCAAATAGCATCAAAACAACCTGTCTATAATCTTCATTTTATAAAGAATGTATACCTACATTAAAGACTGTAGGTACGTCATGACTAATGTTAAAATCAATATCCTGAAAAAAAACTAGAGTACTATTGTAAGGCTCCTAAATATCTCATGAGGCATTAAGCACTAAAAGCGGCACTAAATTGAACTCGATAGGTACGCAACGTTCGCTAAAACGATAAAACAACCAGTTTACCAGCCCTAGACACACTCATAGATCACGAAAACCTGTACCGTACGGGTTCGAATCAAAACTAGTCGCAAGAGCATGACAAACGACTTGTTAATAGTCTTTGTTGTAAGTTTTAATGCCTTGTAAAGCCGAAACAGTTAAAAGGATACCATTAGATTCGCAAGCATGTGCGACTCCGTAGGGTCAGCGCGCCGATTCACGAAAATGATTCTTTCCATTATTGAAGTGGAAGGTCAGTTTTAACGGTCATTATCTGTCAAAACGGACAAAAGTGTCACTTTTTGTTGCATATACCGCTAGCTCGCGATTACCGTGAGAATAGGGTAAGGTATCAAACTTCTAGCGTATTGGCCTGTTTTTTTTACCCATCGCCTCGACTTAATTGGACGGATTAGAAAAACATGACGACGGCACAAAAAAGCAATCATTGCTGTGTTTATACGGTTTTTGACGTAATCACAACTATAAATACATCTCCCAAACCTACGTGTTAATTCCGAGGAACGGTGTCAATACTCTCTTAAAGAACAAAAACTTGGTGTTCATTTTGCTCGTCATAAAACATTTTTTTCTTTGGCCAAATTAAATCTACATACGTCAACGTGATAGAATAAATATTCTGTACTGTTTGAGCGTCCTCAAGTGACGTCGGTTAGTTCAGGTGCGATCCAGATTCGTGTTTGCACGCTCGGGTGCTCCAACCTCGCGTTTATCTGGTAGAGCAGATCAATAAATTCTGATCACATTATCTGAGTAAAATCTTAATTCTTATATAGATATTAGATGTTCGTCGCATTGGTAAATGTCAATATTGTATTGATTAAAATAAAGGAATGTAGTTAAAACAGAACGCAAAAACATTCTAAGCCCGTCAAAAGATCCAACGGAAAGTCTCAGAATAAATATTAACTCGCACATTATAATGATTGACGTAGGTATCAATTTCACTAAGGCCGCAACACTTTTTAATATTAATTAACTCAAAACATTGCAAAGTCATTGTTCTACGTAACGTTAAAAATAAAATTTCACTAACGTCAATTAATATTAATAGACACCTAAATCGAAATGCAGTTTGTAAAAAACCGCGCGTCCGACGTCTCGACGTTTGTTTTTATATTTCCTTTTTTAATATCGTTTGGATGTGAGGTCACAGCCGCGCGGCCGAATACTCGAAATAAATTAAAAATGCTCACTCATCATCAATCAAACGGGCTCGATTCCATCAATATAATTTACTTTTTGTAGTTTTACCTTATAGCGCCCTCCGTGACTCGCAACTTGCCTGCGCCAGGCACGGCCTCTGTACTCGCGACGCACGGCTCTGCCTTAAACCTACAGCCTTCTATGGAAACTTATATTTGTCACTAACTTAAATGAAACAATTATTTTGACTACATTGCTAGACCATTATTGAAATTAATGCTGTGAATATCGTGTAAAAAGTCTAACATTAAAGAATTATGCGAGTAATAGGCGTGTGGTATGACAAAGGCCACAAATTTAAAGAAAAATCACTAATTATGGCAAATTAATATAATTTATTTTAAGCGATCGTGTTTTATCTGTGAAAAATAAGCAGATGCAAAGTTTCTACCAACCTTGTCAGGACATGATATCACACAATACTTACGAGTAGGGTAGGTACACAATACCTATTACCTACTCTCTCATTTACAGATGCTTGTTAAGCCTATGTTGGTTTTGTTTGTTTGTCTTTGTCTGCCACTTGACTTGGCATAATGCGATTACATGAAACGTGGCAACGGTGTCTATTTTTTTTATTTTAGTGCTACATTTTCGAGGTCTCAATTAAGAGCTTGCAACATTCGAAACTAGCCTAACCTAATTTTTCTCGTTTTTTTAAAAGTAAATTTGTAAATTTAATCGATTTTTCTAGTTGTAGATGACATGTCGAAACTTTCGGACCGTGGCGCTGCGCCGGAGTGCTGCAGTAATCGGTTTTCTCCAATAAACGGCGATTAGACGCGCCGGCGTCAGCGCGGCTCGGGAACGACCCGTACGCTCGCCGACTCAACTACTATTGTTCTTTAATTAAACTCTAGAAAACAAAGGATAGATAGGTAGTCTTAGTAAAAAATAATAAAATATATATCTAAACAAATGTATTTCAATCATGCTAAGCGTGGCCTTTGAGTGTTGTTACTCTAGGCTCTGTCTCCCCCGTAAGGGATAAAGACGTGATTTATGTTTATGAAAACAAGGTATAACTCAGAAAAATCCAAAAAGTACAACTATACCAGGGAATCGAACCTGGATGCTCATAAATCGGTGATACGTGCTTTATCTTTACTCCACCCCTAGCATAGTAGTAGCTACGAGAAGACAGAAAAATCGATCTAGGTGTAGATTGATGAAGATCCGGGTTTGGTTCCCGGCCATATGTTTACTTTTCGGATTTTTTATGTGTTCAAGTTTTTGACATCGCTCAGAAACATGTAGCTATGTCCCATAATTTCTAACGGGTTGACTGTAACAGAAAAACAAAATCGGGAAACAAAATATTTGATCCAGGTAGAGCAGAAGGTCTTGGAACTAGAAATAGGTCAAAAGTCATGTGCAAGATTTGAAACGTAGGTACAATTTATATAGAAAATTTTGTATATAAAATAAATACAAGTGTTTAACAATCATTAAATAATTTAATCACATATTTTTATATCAAATACGACAGTGACTATAAAAGTAACTCCCTAATTTCATGACTTGTCTTTCTAGACATTTTTTTTTACCTATAGGACTTGCTTGTACATCTATTGCTTTTTTGGTACAAAAAAATGTGGTAATCAATAAAAAAAGAAGCAGAATACGCCGGCGACTGTACCCGGATCGGTCGTGACCGGACCGCGATTTCAATTATTATCTAGTAGTTCCACGAACTGGCACTGCACCACCCTGTTAATCATTTATTATAAACTACTTATAATACACTTATGGACAAGTAGGTTGTAGATTTCGCGACATAAATTTTTGCAAAATATTTTTCACACCTCTCATTCAGAAAAGTAACTTTTTCTCCCTGACGAGAGGGATCAAAGCGCAACTTTTCTGTTCAAGCTATTTCCAAGTGAAGAAGTTAAACCACGCCATTGTATATGCTGGTTGCTCTTTAATTATATTATTATTATTTTTCAAATTTCTTAATGCTCGGTGTGAAAAGTTGTATGAGCCACTCCGGAGCAAAATTATTTTCATCTTGGGCGTTAACACTTGAATCCTTCGCTACATCAATGTACCGCCCTCGCCGTAAATACATAATTTTGCTCCCTCGTGGCAAAAAGTTCTGCCTTCCTTGTCGTATAAAAAAGAGAGCGCATGGTACTACGCCGAAATTCGAAATTCGAAGTTTATATCATTTTGTCCCTCTCACTCTCAAATTAATGAATGTGTGAGCGAAACGGCACAAGCAAGACGAACTTCGAATATCGAATTTCGGTGTATAACGCCAGCGGTGATGGATTCATGGACGAGGTTTCGCTGAAGATGGTTAGATGCGGAAAACCGTAGCAGCCTAGTGGTTTCACTTACCTCTTAAGCAAAGGGTCGTGAGTTCGAACCTGGCGCTCGCACTTATGAGTTTTTCGGGATTATGTTCGAAATAACTTTTGAAATTTATCATCTTTGGTAAAGGTAAACATCGAGAGAAAATATGGATACACCTGCGGGGCAGTTCAATGATGCACTGGGTCTGCGTGGGAGCTATCGTCCTTGCGCTGAGGGCTTGCCCCTTCAATATGAGTGAGGGCTTGGGCCCAACAGTGGGAAGGATATAAGGAGATGAGATGCGGAACGACAGCGCCTGTACGTTGGCGCACCTACTGATGACGACTGCATTCTGATAACCCCAATACAATGATGTCAAATAGGTATAAATTAATAAAAAAAATACAAATCTTTACTGCCTCTTCGAACCATCAAAATCCTAACAAGTCTATTTAGAATTAATTTATTTGTTATTAGATTGAATAACACCTTATTATTTGGTTTTATAGCATTCGAAGATTCCTTTTATAATCTACCATTGTTAATAGAGTGTGAAGTCATAAATCTTGGGGCATAGAATGGGAGTGGATTCGAAATTCGTTCGCCAAAATGGATTCAATTATAAAAATAAGTAGATGAGTAATACAATGTTTATGTAGGTTACACTTGTTAGAAATCCACGAGTTTGTAATCCTGAATGTAATGTTATACTTATAAGCTATGTAGGCGACGCGCCTATTTAGGCAGTTACGTGTTACAACCTTTTTATAAAATTATCCTATTTTAGCCCTGGCCGCAAATAAACCTAATTTCAAACAGCGGTGAAAGAAAGAAAAACAAAAGAAAAGAGTCGTGTCATTGCTCTTGTCAGCGTGTTGACTTTTCAGTATAATTTAAATTGTTTTATTTTATTAGTTTCTACAGTCTACAAGCTATAAGTACCTATGTACCTTTATGAAGTTTTATATGCATGTCAAAATACCATCATGAGATGAATGATCAATTTATATGGATGGTAAGGGATGATGGTAAGGGATAGAACAGTTTACGTCGGTCTATTGAATTTATTTATTTCGTTTTTATTCATGTCATTTTGCTATGATCCACAGGCCTTCTTTCTGTCCTTAACTACACCTTCAAGCCATCCTTAGGTTGTTTGTATACACTCCGCGTAATTTACCTACATACATACATACATAAATCACGAATTTATCCCTTACGGAGTAGACATAGTAAGGGTAACAAAACCTAATGCCCACGTTCAGCATGATCGTGTCGTGGGCGTATAGGTGGAAAGGGGAATCAAAATAGTGATGGGTTGCTAGCCGTACCTATCGCCTGTAACAAGATCCTTAAGATTTTCGCCTACCTACCATCACAAAACCGTTCGACACACGTTGTTTACGTATTTTATTAAAAATAAGAGATTATTTCTATTTTACACCTCATCTTGGAGTAAAAAACACATTCCATCTGTCTTCTCTAAGCCGTCCAAAACGATAAATAAACACTAGCCGAACTCTCGTGTGGAGTAACTCCCGGGCGGGCTATTCTCTAAACACTCGGCATTGTTTCGCACGGAGTGACTTTTTCACACAACACAATGCCAAATACTCGGTGCATAACTTACTCACATAAAAATAGTTTTTAGGTGTATACTTTTTTAAGAATCATTAAAAAGTTTGGAGCAAATACCAATCAGATTTTTTGCAGGTAAATTGTATAGGGCTATTCAAAAAGGGGAGTGCCACGGGCACTTTATCTGACTCCTATTTCTTCTATTCAAGCCTTAAAGCAATTTTATAATGGAACCATGTCACATAAAACCGGTTGTAAACAAGGAATCAAATGTAACTTGAGTTTTAAAACAAGCTATGCATTATGCCTAATAAGAAGGTATGCAAAGGTGTGGTCAATGTGGATGCAAGTTCGTTTAGCAAATACTTATTCGACTTAGATTTTAAGGAAGTCAGCACGTAGCGTTCGTAAGAACAACAAAAAATGTTGGCTAAACTTCCATCGACGAAGAGAAATCGTCGTCAAGAATCGTGTTGATATCGAATGGTTACTTTATAGACCCCCTCGCGCCGACCGAAGTGTATGGATAGCGAAGCAGTCGGCCCGAGGTGACGGCGCGGCTCAAAGCTTCGACAGCCGTCCAACGCTCATAATTAAGAACGGTGACTGTTGAAAAATGGCCGCCGCCCCCGGCCGGCCGTGAATAATCGTCGTAATTACGATTCGGAATAATTTCCAGCCAGTCATAGCGATGCTATCGGTAGGTGTTGACGAGTGCTCGTTACGCGCACGCTAGTCGCGGGAAATCGCATTTCCTTGAAGAAATCCCTTGAAGCTAGGCCATTCCATTTCCACCTCATTACAAAGTTTATTATATGCAAGCCGTGGCAGCCTTGTGGTTTGACCCGTGGCCTCTCAAGCAGGGGGACGTGGGTTCGAATCCCGGGCTCGCAACTCTGAGTTTTTGGAATTTATGTGCGAAATTACATTCGAAATTTACCTTGAGCTTTTCGGTGAAGGAAAACGAGAGGAAACCTGCACATATCTGCGAAGCAATTCAATGCTGTGTGTGAAGTTCCCAATCCACACTGGGCCCGCGTGGGAACTATAACCCAAGCCCTCTCATTCTGAGAGGAGGTCTGTCCCCAGCAGTGGGACGTATAAGCTGGAGATGATAACGATGATGATGATGATGACAATGATATTCTCCTTTAAGTCACTTTCTACTATCGATAACGCCAAGAGAATAGAATGAAATGTATGGGACTGACATAGGCCTAAGAAAAATCACATGATCTAGAGTAATAATACAACTATCAGGCGTACTTCGACATCACGCATGCTAGTTCCCTGGACATGCAAGCGTCCATAGACTACGGTACCTGCTTACCATCAGGCTTAAAAAAAAACATCGATACGATTCGAAGCGTATCTATGTCACTTGTCTAACCTGGCAGAAACGTCTGCACTTCCCGCAATACCTTATTTCAGGAGGTGGAACCATACTGATTTATTGTTTTCCATACATAGCGCACGAGAATAGCAGGCGTAGAATACAAGGTCGCGGGGTGGGACGACCCGGGGGCCTAGAGAGGTGCGGGCGGCAGGCGCACTTCCCGCCCGCACCTCTCTCGGTCCCCCTGCACCGCGCGGGCGAGGACTCATTTAAGCGGTCGGTCTATAGTCGCATAAGTTGAGCTTTTCAGCATATTTCAGATCATTTCCTACCTTGTCGACCTATTCTCGGTTATAAAAATGTGAGTCATACGTTTAAGTGCACACTACGATTTTAACCATTTACACCACATACATACATACATACCGTCACGCCTCTTTCTCACAGGAGTAGACAGAGACTACTTTGTTGATGTTCCACTTGCTACTATCCTGACATACCTCCCTCGCGTCATCCACAATCATAAATCTCTTCAAATATGCTCGTCGGTTTCGGGTACTCTTGACCTAACCTTTTTTCAAAATGTCCGCGAGTTGGTCACAGAACGTCCGTCTAGGCATTCCTCTCCCAGCGCACTCATTCACACTCCCCATATAAACAATAATTACACCAATGTCAAGTAAAAGACTATACCAACTAATAGCCAAGTATATGTAATACAAGCCATTTTTCAAAGCAACGTGGGCAACCTGTAGGCTTATTACCTAACTTGCTCGCAATCGCCATCGTGTTCATTTTGACAGTCCATGTATCGGCTGACAATTGGCATCGGAATCAAGTAGCTGTCACATTCATACAAGAACTGTCAAAATGAACACGGTGGCGATTGCGAGGGAGTTAGGTAATAAGCCTGCTGAACATGGAGTTTAAGCCACACGCTCTTAGCGCAGACATACTTTGAACCACTGTGGAATGTTGAGAGCAATTTGGAAAATTCAAAATATTGTCAAAGCAGTATTATCTAGTGTAGAACTAGATAATCTAAAAAGCCGGAGCGGAGGCGTGTCGGTTGCGCCACGCGGCGTGGGTAGATTTAATTATACTTTTTTCGCGGTTGCTTCATCGCTTGGCCTCGCTGGCGCCACGCGTTACTGTTTTTACACAATACGACGCGACGATTCGGACTTCGAAACTAAAATTCTACAGCGGGGCTACTCCGAAATTCGAATCGTACCGTCCCTCTCACTCTCGTATAATGACTATTAGTTTGAGCGGGACGACGTGTAACGAATTTCGAAAATCGAATATCGAAGTATGAGGCCTGCTTTAACATACCTACGTCAGTCTTCAAACCACTTATAAGGAAGCCTGTGTCCAACAATCTCGCCCATATAGACTGGAGGTGATGGTTATGATGAAACACCGCATACTTTCCGTTAGAATCACTAGAGTTTAATGCATGCGGATCTTCATTTCATTTTTAAATTATCACCTGTTCTTTCCAGATTATATAGGTATTAAAACTGCTTCAGACCGATAAAAAACTTTTGGCATTTTTTTCGATTTAGAGTATTTATAGGAGAAAAAATGATGTAGGTATACCTTAATTAATGCTACGCTTTATCTACGACCATTAATGATTTACGCTACATTTTTATGGTACTCCAAGTTATTTAAACTATTATTGTAACCGCCTGAATTTACTTCAGCAATAAGGTGAAAAATAAGACTACAACATACCTACATTTCAATGAAGCCACTATTTTAGTCGTAAAGCAATCGTTGTTCTGTCGCAACGCGACGTATAAACGACCGCGAGATTTCACTTAGGTTTGGCAAAAGTTAATTAGTTTTTAGGTACGTATCAAGTACGCATCGCATTTGACCCTCGTGGAGTTAATGACCCGAAAACGGTTAAATTTGTTATAAAGGAGATTATCCCACCTTTGCATAAGTTTATAATTTATTTCTCTAATTTTAGTATTAATTAAGCAAGGTTTATTTCTATTTCATTGTTTCCAGAGTTTTATTACAGCGCTGATTTTTTATAGGTACCTACCTACTATAAAAACTGCATGGTATGTGCCCCCTTCGCTACTCTTACACAATAATATTGTACATTGCGTTGTTTATGTGTATGAAAAATGGTTTCACCAATTTGCGTCGACTTTGCTACGGATGGACAAGTCGGAAGACAAACATTGCAAATAGTCGATCAATTCATAATGGTCTAGATATTATAATAACAGGTCAAATCCTTTTCTACAGTGTTATATTAAACGTTCAACGCAACGATTTCATCCCCTATTGTAAATCAAACGCCCAATTTCAAGAATTACGAACATCGTAACAGCGGTGCCGTTTGCATCTCAATCTACCGTTTCAAAGACAATTTTTTCATACTTGCAATCAATTACTTCAAGAACAACAGAAATTGGCTGTATGGATACCATTTTCTCTGTCTATCCCTGAAGGGACAAACCGTTTAAAAAAATACTAACCTCAACTACTCCGCAGCATTAAGACAGCTCACTTCACTTGTTCTAGCTAATTACTGTGCTACACAAACTTGAGTACTTAAGTTTAAGACCAGCTACCAGTTGAGGTTGATGAAGGCACGCGACAGGGTGATGGATGACGAGGCTGTTCCCGTCGACAACTGCGTTATTTACGATATTTCATTATTTACCTGTTAGGCTAGTTACAGCACTCATAATCGGTGCTATTATGGTTTATACCACGGCTATATCATTAGCCTAGAAGAGACTTATAGGTGAAAAACTTAAATGACCTGTTGTATGTAGTAGTGTCAAAACTAATATGGGGCTTAAGTCTTGGAACGTCAATTTGCCTATTCGCACACATTTACTCACACATACAACAGGTCATGTACTTAAGTTTTTTTCACCTATACATTCGGTGTTAAATTGAATAAAAAAACCTTTTTGAAGGTTGTGCAGTCTATTTGAATGACTTTCTGCCAAGTTTCTTGCGGCGCATTCTTCTTGGCAATGATGGTCTTTCCGAATGTGCTGGTAGTTTCAAAAAGACATGTAAAAGAGCCCTTGGCGGCCAATTTGCAAAATAAATTTTCTTATTCTTCTTATTCTTCTTATTCTTATTTGAAGTTTTTACCTTTTTATAGTTTTGTCTGCGGTTGTAAAATGTCTTATAGATTTAGGTAGGTGCTTTTGTTTTATTCAAAATGAGTGCCTTTGATTTGCTGTCTTAAATAAAGATGTTTAGCCCTAAGTATTTTATATTAATTATAGCTTGACAATTCCACACGCTTCTGTGAAAAAGTCTCTTGACAGATAGACAAACAAACAGAAAAACAAATGGACATGCGGACAACGAAGTGATTCTGAAAGGGTCATTTAATTAAAATAAATACAATAAAGTTATTTATTTCACTTTAAATAAAATTATCAAGAAGAATATAAAAAAGACAATGTATTTCTTTGCTTTTTATTTTATTTTAATCTGAAACTTTACCCTTAAGTTTCATCTGGAAAATAATAACACTAAAATATGACATGTAAACTAACTAGAACCATCCTATATGTAACTAATTTTAAAAATGATATTTTTTAACAAAATCTGTTGGATATACTACACTCGTCTTGGCCGTTAAGGGGTTTAAAGGGTTAGTTCTCGTTAATCTACATACTGTATATGATGATACTTCGAAGGGATGGTAATTGGTACAATTCTTCAACAAACTTGAAAGACCAAAAATTTAACCGAAATGCATTCAGTCACTTCCAGCAAACGGCGTCAGGTAGCCGAGCGTTGCGTGTTATTAAGATGGTAATTTAAAATGGGCCTTGTTTTAATTGAGTTATGGGTACTGTTATGGTTATTAGGGAAGGCAATAATTTTTGTGTTAAGCTTTAACAGTTCTCAGAAATAAATAGAGGCTTTCAAGAGTTTGCGATGGCCTCATTTACGGTATTTTTTGCACTTCAATACCTACCTAGTCCTGTATCCTAATCTAGATAAGTATATCTACTTTTATTGTTTATAGGATATGTCGATTTGAATTTCTACGTAGCCTATACCGTTTGTATTTTCCTGAAAACCGTAGCTCTTTAAAAAAAATCGGTACATATTTTACTTTTGATTACCCATTATTTATAACACGTTTACATTTTATAGTCCACAAAGCTAGTTTATCTTTTTTACTAAGGTGCTTAGTAGTCAATTTAGTCACCTCTTCTAACTAAGCAAAAATGTAGTATTCACATAAAATCAAACACGCAATAATCAGCAAACCAACCAACGCGGTTTAACCTCACGATTTGTGTTTTTATAAGAACCCGCAATTACGATACGCTTAAGACAGCCTAATAAACAGTCTCGGCGTTTGTCTTACAAATATACCCTGATTATATGACGCGGTAAACAACAAACTTCTCAGAATTTAAAAATCTTCAGTTTGTTTTGTGCCGTTCCGTTCACACTAATAGTCATAAATAGAAGTGTGAGAGGGACGGTAATAAACGGACTTCGCATTTCGAATTTCGAGTACCCCCTGCCCACGTGTGTTTCGGCGGCGTAATAACATATCATCTGGTTATGCTATATTGTCAATGAAAGTACGTTCCCACGGTACTTGATTGACAGGAGCTGAATAATTATTGAAGCACTAATGAAGTTCGATGTGGTCATAAAAGTATCTTTAAAATACACTTGCATTAAGTGAGCTGAAAAAGCTTCAAGAAATAAAATGTATGAAGTGGTAGGTCCCTGTTATGATCTCTTCATTTTCAGTTGCTTTTCTTGTATCTAATCTAACAGATTACAGAAATGCTCTGAATTTCCACGGTTCATGCTAGTTAAAACTAAATAGTAGGTATACTCATAAAGGGTATACACATTCCCTCGCGTAACGCGTTTCATTCCGATGTGTACTTATGCGTAAAGTCGCTTTATGGATGAAAATCAATTGGTTTTCCTCAACCATAGATGTGGGGTTGCCAGCCAATTTTCTGGAAAAATCAAGAAAGCATTTTTTTTAAACAATAACTAATGCAAACAAGCGTGTTACTTGATGATAAGCGATCATCACCGCCCAGTATTACAAATAAAATACTTCATGTGCCGGTAATTTCACCACCAACCACTCAGGTAGTGATTAGCAGCAGGATAATCAAGTTAGTTGGTAGCGATCCAGACGGATGCTGCACAAGGTCCTAACACCCGTAAATAACTACACACACCGAGCCCACAAATTGTAGAATTGAGTAAGTAAATGGAAACAAAATGTTGCTTCTGAAATAGTGAACTCCCGGAAAGGGGCTTTGTAACGAGACTTAATAAATCAACAGTTGAAATATTGGTTTATAGTCGAACGAGTGGCGCTGGCGACCTCGCTTCCGAAAACCATCGCGGTGCGACAGGAGCGAAACAAAAAGTCGCTGTCGCCGGTGCACTTCCGATTGCATTGCCAGCGCTGAAAAATCACCCCAGCAAATGAGTTGAATTACGCGAACGATGTAAAAATTGGTGGACTTTTTACTTACTTTGCAGTCTTTTCACTGATGTTGGATACACGGCGATTACTTAAAAAAGAAGCACCGAGGATACAGGTACGTGATTGTATGCTTTTCTGGTGTTTTTACGAAGATACCTTTTTGAGAATACGAATGACTGTATCTCTAAATCTGTTTTTTTCTGTAATTATACTTTTACTTCTTTAACGACTCTTGTTACAGAGTTCGCACAAAAAAGGTCCCACATGTCATCATATTCGTACCCATAAGCATCAAAGTCGTCAATGGCTTTGTATTTTGAGGCGAGTAGAACTACGCCTCTCCATCGCCGTGAGCATACATCACCAAGCAAACTTGTACGCGCTTGCGTACCAGACAAGACGTAATGTAACTCTGCCTCACTCTGTTGTTCGTCGAATTCTGTCTTTACTTTTTATTCCTAAAAAAAATATTGTTCGCGGTCTTAATTCGCAAATCTCACTGTAGGTGTAATATGTCAAACCACACGCAGTTGTCCCGACAAGGAAACTCATTACAAGATAATGCTGTCAAATATAATGTCGTAATTTTTCAATGACGGCAATAATTTTCCGTGGACCCAAAACTGTAATGCCCTAAAGCCTAATGAGTTCGCGCATCACGGTGTTTGCCATAGTTACCTTATTTTTAGGGATCCCAGCCCAAAAATACAAGTCATCATCGAACCATAAGTTAATGTTCCGTCCTGTAGTGGAATATCGAAGCCTTCCTTCTGCTGATTTTGCAGCGAAAATAGACCAAATGTTACCCATGGCAACACGTACGTATACAATGGAACAAGACTTTAATGTATATAGCAAAAAATTGCGATTAAAACAATTGAACATGCTATGAGAGGTTCTACTCGAACTTAACGAGTTTTTTTCACTTTTTCGAAGCTCACCTTTGTCGTCCTGTCCTTCCGAGAATTCATGACGCATGACTGATTTGTCAAAAAAGTCGACAATTACAACTTTGTTGCCGTAACGTTCGGCCAACGTTGGCCAAATCTGGGACTTTCTTTTGTTTCTGCTGAGTCCCGGAGCGAGCCAAATCAACTTGGCGACGCTGTTTGTTGTTGTTAGCGGGTGACTTTTGTTTTGTTTGACAAACCTTTTTTGAACAGTTTTTGCTGGTACCATAATTTAAAATGTTGTTTCTGTCTAAACTGTAGTAATTTATGGCGTGGTCGCGTTAATTAATTTTGTTTTAAGTTACAAATAAAACATTTGTAATTGACTCGTTTTAAGTTGGTTCGATTTAGTGCACAGCTGGCAAGTACATTTTAAATTAATTTATGTAAATCTGCTTCTGATGACAGTTTCATACTGGAGTACACTACGAGGTACAGTACTTGGCCGAACGAGCTTTGTTTGATGTTTGCAAAATTCGGTATGAAAACGAATTAGCATCTAAATCGTTAGATCAATTTACAAGATCTCATGACGTGTAAAACGCCTAATATATAGCACCATACAGAAATAAGGACTGGTCAGTACCTGCCTAACTAGATCCTGTCACAGACTCACTTGCACGCAGGATTTCAAACTGCGCGTTAACTTATACGCTTTACAGATCTCTTCCTACGCTTGCGTCAATATACAACCACCACGTACCTCTACGGTCTACAATGCTGCTCATAAACCGATAATTAATAAAATTAGCACTCAACGTGAATATTTTTATTTTCTCAAAACATTACCATTAAATCTGCAAGGGGTTCGTTGACCTCTATAAAATCTGAAATTAGATCGCAGATGCAACTCTACGGCCGCCTGCGACCAGTAAAGCATACATATTACCAGTCACGGACAATGTAGCGAGCAAATGTCGACGACTAATGCCAGCGCTAAAACATTTAACAGTCAGCTATAACAGCGTTGGATATTTTTAATGCCTTCCAATTACAGCCTTCAACGTTAACGATTTCGCTGAGCTTTAACTATTACAATTTTATGTTTGCGTCCGTTGAAACGACCAGTTCCTGGAGTCAGTGCCTTATTTCAGTTTTAATTATTAATGTTCCGTTTGGAATGTGCGCGAAAACAATCGAGATTTCATTTACTACGATTAATTAACAGTTGAATGTGAAAATACCCGCATTTTGATTGGTTTTGTCCAGTGTTAATTACATTACGTTACGAGTATAGGCACCTTGAAGCTCATTATTGTGAAATTTTATGATATTGAGGTGTTTTCTACGCGGTATCACTATCGTTTCACGCTGCTCATCGGCCTGTAGGCTTCCTAGTGAAATAACAACGCAAAAATGTAAAGGTTACACGTCGTTGTTCCGTCATTGATGTAAAAATTATGCACAACAAAATATCGTAATTCACCGGTGCTACGAAATAAACGTAATGCGACATAAAGTAGCTACAAGTCGTCAGAGACCCGAGGATTAATCTAAAGTAGGTCCAGACTTACGGCTCCCCGTTTGCACTGTTGTCTCCTCCTTGGTGACTTACGAATTTTATTATCTATGGCTTAAAATGATATATGGCCGCTCTTAACTGGAGAATCATAAAATATTTTCTGTTTGTGAAATATTTCTGAAGCAATAAAGCAATAATTCACTACGGGGAAGATGGCGAGCTTTATTTGCCGTCATAAACGGTCTGTTTATGGTGTACTTTTTTGCTGTGCGTTTGTCCGCGCGTCTGCGCACTCTGCACTTCGGCGGCGCTGGCGTCGGTATACGCACTCTCCTCTAGATCTACTTCACAGTTCAGAACTATCGCCTCTCTATTCAACACTGCACTAATCCAACTATTCCGAAAGTAATAGCTTTCGCTAAACTTCATTGCTTCATGGACGGATCTTACGCACTGCAAATTCAGAGTCATAAAAATTTGACGGGTGATTCGTGCGTGATACTATCGAAAGCGACACCTCAAAAGAACTCGCAAATTCAAGCCTGACTAAGCGTACGGTCGCTAGTTTAAATTGTAGCGCTGCTACGTATTTACTAATAAGGGCTAAGTAGCAAAGAGGTCTCTAGTATTAAATTATTATGAACATTATTAACATAGCCTTGAATAGGTGAATGTAGGTGGTAGAATTTGTGCATCAGCTTCAGCCTCTAACAAGGACAGATCATTCGTCCTCGTCATGCGAGCCGCGAGGGCGGCGGTATGTCGCGTTCACACGGAGGAGTGTGAAACTTTGGAAGTGTCGACGGGGGGCTCCATTAGTCAGCGTGATTAGTTCTCGAGTTAATGTTTCAATGAGATGAATAATCGCCGGGAACAGTGACAAATGCGCGTCGGCCGGCGCGCGCGCACCTGCCCGCACAAACGCGCCGCGCCATCACTCAGCCGAGGTGTTGTTATGTACCAGATGAAGAGATTTATATTTATTAATGTTAGTGTGCATATCGTTGAAGCCGAGGAATAGGACTTGGTGGAATGTCCAACAGAATATTTTCTAGCATGATCTCACTATCGATCTGTAAGAATATTGGATATGGGAAACGATGACGCATTTAAAATGCTTCAAAAAGTTTATTTTAAACACAAAGCGTGGTCTCTCTTAACCGATTCACGCCTCGTCCGATGGTCACCCTGATTATTGATAAATGACTCAGCTTACGTATTCGGAGTCAAGGGTTAAACTCGACCGCGATCTAGTGTCGGGATCTTTTTCAAATTATCGACTCACGATATTTTTCAAACTCATCAAATACGGAGTGCACATCGATATGCGTCACTTCGCCGTGATTTAACATTGATTGGCTCCTTTGAGATCGGCCGCAGCTAAGATTTACAACTGCCAGCCGCTACCGTCGGCATTGCGTCTGGGAATATTAGATCTGCAAGTACACCCTCGTATGATGTGCAGGTTCTGAGAAGTCGCGACGTTAAATGCACGAACCGAGCGTTATGGAGGGATTAGGTTCTACATTTAGATCGCAACCGCGTAGGGATTGTTGTGGGAACAAGGGGCAATTTGCGTTCGACTTGCTTTAACTGCTTAAGGTACGTTCCCGGTGGTTGTCGATTTCATACCTCACATTCAGAGCAAATGAGATGTACTTTTTATTACTCTGCCGTAATTGTTACAAGTGCCAGTGCATAAAAGGCTCGGTTAAGCGATGGCCCTAACAGACCAATTAACAGATTAGCCATAGTTTTCTGAACCCGAATGTGTTATGGCCACCACCAGGTCATTTTCCTTCATAAATCAAAATATTCTGCCTTATGATTAATCAAAGCGGCGAGCGAGACAAGTCACCTGTACCAAACATCATGTATATGTAAAAGTATATATATCTAAAATTGGAGAGTGCTAGTCGAAGCTCCACAGGAAGCTCAAACCACACACGCTTTATTGGCCTGTGCCATTCAACGGAGTAATGTTCCATCTATGAATATTTCAGCTTGTAATAGATATCTATATATAAATAGTTAAATTACAATGTGAAGGTATATTCTATACTAATATGAGTAGGTGGTAAGAACTATTATTTTTATGTAACGTAACACCAACAAATAATGTATGTCTTTAGAATAGTTTAGACTTGCTTGAAAGAATCCGCAAGTTTCGTTGCATTCACAGGCCCTATACTCTGAAATTCGATTTTCGAAGAAGTCGTCGACAAAGTGCCGCAATGCAATGCGACTCGCAGGATTTTTTGTGAAGGTCTAGACTGGGCTATAATTTAATAATGCTGACCGCTGCGGTCAGCCTGCGCGGTGCGCGGGCGCAGCGAGATGATGCAGAGTTTTGGGCCTGCCAATAAATTGTTTTTTTTTTTTTAATTTATATAAAGGCATTGTTGTGATGAAAGTACAAGTAAAACTTACTTATACCGAATCTACTAAAGCTAACAACATGGTAATTTAATGGGTCATTTATTTATTAGTACATTTTGTAATAAAAAGGACTGCTTTTAAATATAATGAAGGGAACAAACAAAATGTTTAAAACTGTTATCATACCTATAAAGTGAAGGACAAAAAAGGTTTACGTCTGCGTTTATCTCCCACTAACAAAACATAGCTGTTAATACGGTTAGATGCAACTCACCAATTTGTACGTAAACATCATATTTTCGATGCATCGAAAAACCAGATTTTTATTATGAATTAACATGTTTATATTGAGACTCATTTGGTCAGTGGTCTTCTCCAAACATTTCTTTTTGCATTCTCAACGTATCAAGGTAGAACCAACTCTATGTGTATCAGCAAACGATGTGGATTTGACTGTCGGAATGAAAAAGTACAAGTAAGGTCCAGGCAGACTGGATGTCAAAGTTATGACGTGTTAGATTGATTATCGGATGGATGTTAAAATACGTTTTACGACTTTTTATGGCGAGCTTTTGGAGTGAGCCTGACTTACGAGGTTTGTTTGGGCTCGTCTCGGCGACTCGTCAGCACTATATGTATATTTACTTTAATAACTAAGTGTTTTCCACAACAAAAGTCCACATGTACATTTAGGTTTTTATACCGTAGGCTCTGTCTACCCCGTAAGTAAGGGACCAGGACGTGATTTGTTTTTGTTTTAGGTGTTTTTTGCTTTTAAGGTGGGAGTGGTCTTCACCAAAATCGTGTCACCGACGTAAAAATTTTAAACCTAAGACATTGATTCGAATTACTATAAGGAGACTTTCACTGGACGGCCATTGATTAGGTACGTTAAAAAAACAGCAGTAGTAAGTTGGTCGATTTAATAGTATTATTCCTGATTTGCCAACATAATTTCTGACTTTATTTTTATCTTTATTATTTAGACAGCTAACTAGCTTGTTCCCATATAAACTTAAAAAATTCATATAACATACATACATACATACATAAATCACTTCTTTATCCCTTATACAGAGCCTAAGGTAACAAGACCTAGAGACCACGTTTAGCATGACCGTGGGCGTATGGATGGAACGGGGAATCAAAACAGTGATGGGTTGCTAGCCACATCGCCTATATAACATCCCTAAGATTTTCGCCCAATCCCTCGATGGGCTTTTACCATCTACGCGGGAAAAGAAGCAACTGACCAGCATGGAAGAAACCAACTAAGTAAAGTGGGTACAGTACATACATACTCTAAAACGCTTACTTTAAATTCGCGCACTCCCCTACCAGCATACGCCTACCTACCTTCCTACCTATAGGCATATGACTCAGTTTTCAGTCTGAACTAACTTTCATCCGCCTCGAACACGAAGCGAAAGCATAACTGGGTCAAACAAATCCACCATCACATCACTCCCGTGTTCCACATGACATGTCGGTACCTACCTGTCGCGTCCGGAACAATTATGAGGTCAACGAACGTGACGCGCAGCGGACCGTAACGCCAAAACATCAGCCTAGCCTCTACCAGTCCTACTGGAAATTTGATCGCTGGCCGAATTAAAAAGGGACGTGCTGGAATGAAACTGAATACCAAGGTACTTCCATAGGTTACGCCTGCAACAGCACAGAGATGCTATAGTTTACGACTGTTGCTTTTTACTGCCGAAAGGATGTATTTCCTAAATACGTTTGAAATTGACGCAAATCCAAGAGTAAATCTTGAATAAGTAATATCATTTCACAAAACAATATCCAAAATGTGGAACATTTTTTCTGGTGGTAGGACCTCGTGTAAGGCCCGTCCGGATCGCTACTCGCTAATACTGCTGCCAAGCACCAGTGCTTGCACTGCTGTGTTCCGGCATGGAGAGTAAGACAACCGGTGAAATTACTGTCACAATTATTCTATCCTAGCCCTCTAGGCTGGCAATGCATCAGCAATCTTCTAGTGTTGCGGGTTTCCATGGGTGGTGGTGCTCGCTTACCATAAGGTGACCCACTTGCTTGCCTTCCTTGTCGTATAAAAAAATTAGTTCAATCCGGCGTTTCTTTATCCGCATCCATAACCATGATGAGAATGTTAATTTTAATTGCAGAATAGCAAAGTAAGTGGGTTTTAGTTCATTTCCTACAGATGGACCTTGTCCGGTACTTACCACATCTACACTTGCTAATATTGCCGCCAAACAGAAGTGCTTGCTGTTTTCCGCTGTGGAGAGTACGACAACCGGCGAAATTAATGACACACGAAGTGGGTGTTCTATCTTAGACCTAGTGTGATCTCACAAAACAGATATAACAACATACTTTGACATCAACTGTCATCACCGTCGTTGACACTAGCCGCATACTGTGAAATTTGATTTTCGAAGTTCGTTTGGTGCCGTTTTGCTGCACTCATTAAATTGAAGTGAGAGAAATGGTGCTACACTTCGAAAATCAAATTTCGGAGTAGCCCCCCTGTCCTTGGCAAGTCGTCTTCAGTAAAGCTGCAAGGACGCGTGGTCACGGTGGGGCGCGGCGGCTAAGCTGGCCAGCTGAGTGTGTCAGATCGGAAGCGGAAGCTGCGCCCGCGCCGGGTTCCGCCGCCCGGCGCTCGCGCATGACGGACGTCATTAAGCGTGTGCGTGTTTTAAATATCGGACATTTTTGGTTGGGCTGATTTTGACTTACTAAGCATAATGACTTGATATCAACAACACTAGATTGCTGTTCTCCGATATATCGACAATTGACCTTCTTGGAGTTTACATCTTCGTGGATGTCATAAAGCATACGTTGCTCTAGCTTGTTTTAATCAGTTAATGGTATCCAGTTTTATTGACTGCTTTGTCATTACAACATGAAATACACGATTAAATCAACATTGAGACGTTAGGTTAGGTTTCCTAAAGTAAATATGTGTATGAATAGCTGTTCAAAATATTAAGTTTAACGAAAAACTGATAGGTAACTAAACTCTCGCGGTTTGATCTCCTGGGTGGGACTATTTAAGCGGGCTCATTCGCTATGAATCATAATACGAATTAATAATCTCATTCAGAAATAATAGCTGGCAGTGTAATGTTCTCCACACGCGTTCCTTTTTAGGCTTTAGATTATGCGATATTAGACCAGGCATTGGATTTGTGAGGCAAGGAATTCGAAATAAATAAGTAATTTCCATTACTAATAGATAGGTACTTACTTAACATTAGGAATTCCCACTTTGTGAGGATGTGTTACAATGCAAGTTCAAAAGTTGATTTCAAAATCTAACAGCATATTTAACGTGTCTAATTGTAAAATGCCCTAGTAAAAATGACCACTTAACATTTGCTACGTGCCAAAAATAATAGACCAATTTTATTGTAACTGATTTAAAAGTGACCACCGTGCCGCTTCCGGTGGCACCTCGATTCACTTAACGGTACTCTGTTGTTCATCATTACCGGGTTCAATCACACATATACAACATACATCAAGCATTTACATGGTTGATGTTAGGTATATTTGTTGCTTGTGTTTAATGAGTTGTTGTATTCTTTCATGCTGATCTGGGAGTAAAGGAAAAACATTGAATGTACCAGTTGCTTCTCTTCCAGCGCAGATGGTAAAAGCCCATCGAGGGAATGGGCGAAAGTCTTGGGAATCATGTTATATCACTATTTTAATTTCCCTTTCCACCTGTCCGGCTAAGGCCGGTTAAGGTTCTGTTACCTTAAGCTCTGTCTACCCCGTAAGGGATAAAGACGTGATATATGTATGCAATAAGTTGTTGCAGAGTGAAATTGAAATACTATCGTTGAAACGTATGAATAAGCACACAAACTCGGAAACAATACTTTTAATTACACTTTTTCTGTATAACTGACATTTTTAAGACCTATAGACAATAATAAATATTTTTTAATTTTAAAAATAGAATCACAAGTAAAGTAAATAAATAGAAAAGGTTGGTTGGTCGGTCGGCAACATGGCCCCAAGCGGTGTGGAACACCAATTAACAATTTAGTGGTACTAGCTTGCGGACCGGCCGACGCAGTACACCCCCTTTAGTCGCAACATTCACTACGCGGACAATATTGTCTTTACCCGGAAATAACTGAGTAACTCGTCCAATAGGCCAGCAGTTTCTCGGTAGATTGCCGTCCGCGACCAGCACAACATCACCCGATTTCAACTCCTTATGAGGAGTAACTGATTTTCGTGGTATCAAGAGCGGCAAGTATTCTTTGGTCCACCGTTGCCAAAAATGTTCTGTGAGTCTTTGGGCCTTTCGCCAGTCCGCGCGTCGTGAAAGATCAGCTTCATCAAATTCTCGAAGACTCTGGTCATGGCTTGTGGTGCCAATCAGAAAGTTGAAGGGCGTCAATGCTTGTTGACTGTTCTCATCTACTGACACGTGGGTGAGTGGCCGAGAATTGACTATGGCCTCTACCTCTGCAAGTAACGTATTTAGGACCTCTACTCGGGGTGATCGATCTTTTAGGGTGATCTTGAGCGCAGTCTTTACGCTGCGTATCAAACGCTCCCAACAGCCACCCATAAAAGGAGCCGACGGGGGTATAAACTTCCATCTTATTCCTCTATTTGTCGAGAAGTCGTACAGCTCATGTAGCATATTTGCAGCCCCAACAAAAGACGTGCCGTTGTCAGAGTAGACGCATGTGGGACAGCCACGTCGTGCTATGAATCGTCGCAGAGCCAACAAGGCTGAGTCTGTTGATAGCGATTCCACTACTTCGATGTGTATAGCTCTGACTGTCAGGCAGGTAAATAGAGCTACCCAGTGCTTCATAGACCGTCGTCCTGATGTGACGTTCAGCGGGCCAAAGTAGTCGACACCGACGAAAGTGAAAGGACGAACGTGATGAGCCATCCTGGCTTCAGGTAAGTCTCCGATAGGTGGCACCTGTGGCTTAGCCTTCATGTTCCGACAGAGCTGACAATGTTGCGCCACACTTTTCACAGACGGTCTCACCCCAATGATGTAGAAACGTTGCCGTAATTCGTTCACCACAAGCTCGTTGTTGCCGTGAGCAAATTTGATGTGATAGGAGCCGATTAGTAGGCGAGTGAGCGGGTGCTTTCCATCCAAAACAGCTGGCCGTGGATCAATGGCAGTGGATGCTCCCGTGCGGCCGGATAACCGTAATAGCCTATCATCTCCTATTATCAACGACAAGTTTTTAAGTCTACTCTCATTAGAAACGGGGCGTGCAGCGTCAATCGCAAGATATTCATCTTTGAAACAATCTAATTGAATATGCAAAAAAGCATGACGTTCTGCCGAAGCAATAAAAGCGACATCTAAAACTGCTAAGTCAGATTGCGTAAATTTTGGATTTTGAGACAAATGGCAAAATTTCGAGGCACACTGGTGAGCTCGCGCGGTAGCGCGAATGAACCGTAACCATACGCTAAAGCGGCTGTAGTCAGCAATCACAGGTGATGGTAAGTCACGTGACTGAGTTAATGTCAAACCCACCAAGTCTTTGTTGGTTCTACATTCCTCAAGCGTTGGTGCGTGGACAGTTGTAGGTTCACAGGGCCATTCAGTTGGTGGTTGATGCAAGAATGATGGCCCGGAAAACCATCGAGAGTTTATGGTAAATTCATCTTTGAATCTAGTTGCGTCATCCGCGACATTCAAGGATGAAGGTACGTACTTCCAATCGGAAACATTGGTGATCTCGCAAATTTCACAAACCCTATGAGCGACAAAGGATTTAAAGGTGCTTGGATCAGAGCGTAGCCATTTGAGTACCGTTTGAGAATCTGACCAGAAAAAGATCCTTTCCGGCTTTTGTTTATGAGATTCTACAATAAATACGGATAGGCGAGCAGCAATTAAAGCTGCCTGAAGCTCTAGCCTTGGTATAGTCGTAGGCTTTAAGGGAGCAACGCGAGCTTTACCACTGATCAGCGAGACTTGTATGTTTCCGTTTGGACACAGAAAGCGCCAGTAAGCGACGCAACTGTACGCTTGCTCGCTCGCGTCTGCGAAAACATGTAATTGTACCGATTTTATAGGGTCGTTTAAAGTGGCATAACACCGAGGTACGCAATTGTTCAAAATTTTGAGTAAGCTTGTGAACCAGTCTCTCCACTTTTCTACGAATGGTTTAGGTAATGATTCGTCCCAAGACGTAGCTAGTTTCCAAGTCTTTTGGAATAGGACACGACCTTTTATAACCGCGGGAGTAAGTAGGCCTAAAGGGTCGTAAACTTTCATAAGGTTTGAAAGGACAACGCGCTTGGTTAATTTCGCTGGTATTTTATCAAAATCAATATGCGGAAAAGACAGTGTGTCATTAGCGATGTTCCAGGAGACTCCTAAGACGCGTGTTGAAGGTCGCGAGTCTGACCCTACATTTATTGTTGTGGCCCCAACAGCGCAGAGATCGGGAGGCAGCATGGTGAGAGCCTTTACGGAATTTGATACCCAAGACCTCATTTCAAATTTAGCTGCGGCTAAAATCGAGACAATATCTGAGGATAAAAGTGCGGCTTCTTCATCACTATCGCAACTACCTATGTAATCGTCCATATATGTGTCACGAATTATGGCTGCTGAAGCTTTTGGGTGTGATCGCTGATGTTCGGTGGCGATCTTGTTTTTAAGACACAAGGCCGTAAATGGGCTACATACTGCACCGAACATCATAGATGACATGCGATATTCCTGGATAGGTTGTGTAGAGTCGTCGCGCCATAAAAAACGCTGAGCGTCACGGTCTTCTGGTCTGATTTTAATTTGTGGAAACATTTCCCGGATATCAGCCGAAAGAGCTATACGACCTTCCCTGAATCGCATCAAAATGGCTAACAAGGATTGGAGAAGATCGGGCCCGGGCAGTAAAAGGGAATTTAGGCTTACACCTTCACACTTGGCGGCGGCATCACAGACAATCCTAAGTTTCTTCTTTTGCGGGTGTACTACTCCGAAATGTGGTAAATACCATGATATACCGGAAGGCGAGGCAGTGCACAATTCTGCGTAGCCTTTGTCAAGCATAGCGTGAATATTTTGTTTATATTTACTAGCGTAGTCGGAGTCTTTAATCATTTTAGATTCTAGAGTTCTAAAACGGCGTAAAGCGAGTGGACGGCTGTCAGGGACCTGTTCAATATTATCACGCCACAGTAGTCCTGTCTCGAATCGCCCAGATGGCAGACGCCTAGTAGTCTCCTCTAGCAATTTTAAAGCTCTTTGATCCTCAACAGAGCGGCAATCCCTATTTTTTATACCTATAGAGTCTAAACTATAATAGTCTTTGATGAGGGTATCTAGAGTACGGCTGTCTCCTAGACTATCTTCTTCGAACTCTGTTGTAATAGCATGGCTCACGAAGTCGACAGGTTTGGGTATGGTTGAAGTAGAGCCGTATAGAACCCAACCTAACGGAGTCAAAGACGCTGCGGGTTGCGATTGCTTACCGCGCCGTATAGTTTTTGAAAAGGTAAGATGCCAATTATCAATCCCAAGCAAAAGCATAGGTTTCGCGTTCTCGTAGCATAAAACATCAGTAAGGTCGCGTAAATAATCGCAGCTTTTGATTTGCTCTGAACGAATACGCTGTTCGGCAATAGTCAAATTTGGAATGGACCTCGCTACAATATCGTAAGTTACTGAGCTGTGGCAGCCTTTGACTTGAATGCTTACGAAATTGACCTCTATATTTTTACCAAGACCGCCGATACACTCAACCTGAATGCGTTTTTTAGGCCCGGTAGCACCTATCAGATCAGCTACCGATTTATCGATAAATGAGGCCGTAGACCCATCGTCAAGCAACGCATAGGTATCGAAACTAGCTTTAGGGCCGATAATAGTGACAGGGAGAACCTTTAATAAGGACCTTTGGATTGACATTGGGATAGGGGAGGCACTATGAGATACAATAGCAGTCGGTACCTCCTCAGACTGGGGCTCATCGTGCTCATCTATGTCTACATGGGCAGCGGTTTCTACCGTAGTTCGATGGAGCAACGTATTATGTCGTCGACTGTACTTACATCCGGCGACTTCGCAATGTTTCTTGCAGGCCAAATACTTATGTGAACCTTTACACAAACATCTGTAACAGACCTTATTTTCGGTAACCCATTGCCAGCGTTCGTCTATAGGCAATGAAATAAACTTTTCGCATTCATGAACATCGTGTGTACCTGTCTTACAATACCTACATGTTGTCAAACTTTTTGGTTTCGATGACAGTGTCGCATGAAAAACTTTTGCGGGTTGCCTAACACCGACGTTTGGTTTGACAATCTGCGAATTGTTTGTTGTGACAGTTTTTCCGTAAAAAAATTCTGGATAAAATGTACAATGTTTTGCAAGCTGTTTGGATTCGTTATCTAAAAAATCTGCTAATAGTTCTAGCTTGTATTTGTTAGGGACATCGTTCGAAGATGCAAAGTCAGACCATCTATAACGTAATAGAGGAGTTAATTTTCCGATGATTGTATTAACCAGTTCGGGAGAGGCCAGATACTCCGGCTGATGCAACTCTCTGATGACCTCGACGCAATTTCGGAGTCGGCACGCGAAGATGTTAAGGTCTTTTAAAGACTCGTGCACCGGCAACCTGGCTAAGGATCTAATAGAAGAGAGTTGGTGTAAAATGATGGATTCCGGCTGGCCGAAGCGGCTCTCCAGGGAACTCATTATCTGTGCTGGATTAGCGGCAGTCATGAGAAGAGCAGACACAGCTTCCTTGGCGGCTCCACACAACGCGGTATCGAGTCTGGCCAAGTTTTCTTCTGGACTGAATCTAGCTTCTGATCGCGAGTATGTCTTCTTGAACATGAGCCAACCAGAGATGCTACCATCGTACAAAGGAAGTTTAATACTCACCGGTTTATTCTTGCCTCCAAGATCAGCAATAACTTCAGCCAGTTTAATAAAAGAGTCTTGTGTCTGTACATAGTTAATTGTTTTATTTCTGTCGTCAATATTACAATTCGTAGGTGCAAATTTACTGTGGTGTGTGCCTAATGTGTGTGTAGTGTTTACTTTGTCGTTGAACTGTAGGCATCGGTCGCCGCGCGGCGCACACGCGCTTGTAGAGGCGACGGCGACATTTTGTGCAGTTCCCGCAATAGGTACATGACCAAACTCTAAAGTACTGCAAGGGAATAGTTCATTATTGTCACACATATTACTATCGGCACACTCAGTCAACCACCTTTGAGTTGAGTTGCTTTTCTCTGACGCAGCAGACTCAATAGCCGCGAGTTCCGCCTGCAGTTCTAACTCGGCTGCTTTGCGTTCATGTTCAGCTAGCCTTCGCTCCCGGTCCGCGTTTAAGCGAGCATGCCTTGCAAGGGCAGCCAATTTCTGTGTCTTGGTAGAGGCTCGCGATGATGCTGCGGAATGGGGCCTAGGAGCTATAGGTTCTGACAGTTGGGCGGTCGACTTTTGAGGCACAGATTCTGTCAGTTGGACGGTCGCCGTTTGAGGTACAGATTCTGTCAGTTGGACGGTCGCCTTTTGAGATACAGATTCTGGCAATTGGACAGTTAAGAGGGGTTCAAAAATATCATGCTCTTGTAAGAGAGCCTCATCGCGGCAGGTTTGAGCAGGCGTAATGCCTGGCGATGGGGCTGGAGCTTTTTCACTTACCTCTGTCCGGAATTGTTTCCTTGTTATTGAGCGTGTTATGGGCATTATCACAGTTTAACTTCTGACACCATATGAAACGTATGAATAAGCACACAAACTCGGAAACAATACTTTTAATTACACTTTTTCTGTATAACTGACATTTTTAAGACCTATAGACAATAATAAATATTTTTTAATTTTAAAAATAGAATCACAAGTAAAGTAAATAAATAGAAAAGGTTGGTTGGTCGGTCGGCAACAATCGTACAGGTTTAAAGATAGTTGGAAATTATTTTTGAATACTTTAAAACTATTTGGGAATATACAGAATACATATTGGAAATATACAGAACTTAGGAATTATAATGCGCAGTTTGTGATAATTTTATAAAAAAGTTGAGAAACAAACCTCTTCCAAATATTTTTGATTATTATTATATACATATTTGTTGAAACACATTTTCATGTAAAAACAGACGTACCTATTCAGTACGAGCAAAAAAACAAGGTGTAAGAAATAACAAACCCGTCATCTTCCTACGCAGGAGCCACAGCTTAGTCCACCTAAGTTGAACACCGTCAGTTAACTTTTTTCTTGTTCCTACTGTAATCAGCGAGCAACAAAGTCCAAGATCTGAATTCAAGTTACATAGCTGAGCCCCTACCAACTTGAAACTTAAGAAACCGGGCGGCATCAATCCATTTGGTCATTGCACAAAGTACACATCATGTTTTCCACATTATCGTACCTACTTCAAAGAAGATTTGTATGCTTATTTCCGTTTGACATGATTTTTTATGAGAGTGAGCAATAATTATTTCGTCAGAAGCATCCCACGCGGTTCACACTTTGCCCTATATACACAGCACAATCAAATGCTATTGTTTGTCTAATTGCCCGTAACGCTACGTCCGTTTTGTTCTAACCTACGCCAACGCGCACATCTATCCAAAATGCGGAAATCTTCCTTTTGCATCTAGCACTAGCGGACTTCGGTGATAGCTGCCTACTAATTATTGTATTATAATAATAGTTTTAACCGCTATCAGCATCTTGTCGTACTAACATAATTGAAGAAATAATTATAGTAGGTAAGTGTAAAGTTTTCATAAATTGGTATTATGCAAGCACACTTATTAAGATCTACCGTGTTCTGAACTTGTTCGGGTTTATTGTTCATCCTGAATCAAAAACACGAAGCGATGCAAGTATTATAATTAATAACAAAGTATGCACGTTTACGCATGTAATGAGCCATAATTTCCCATACGTTAACTTCTCGTTATCTTTCGGCGGAAACTTTGCGCTTAAGCGAGCTCTCACGTAAAACTTCACAAATTTAAATGCCACGAATTATGGTAATAAGCAATGTATTAGCAATTGTGCGATGCTCACCTCGTATCGAGTTAGCTCAGAGTCATGTAAAGTTACGGTTGAGTTAACTTTTTTTAGTAAAATTGCTCGCGTTTTAAGCGATGAGCCGAACAGCCTATTAGGGGCCAAATGGCGCACGGTCGGCGCGATCGTGAAGGAAATCAAATTACAATAATGATGCACGCTACCGATACTTAAATAACGGGTTATGTCTATTCTGTAACAGGTAAATTGGTGGATGCCTCGCGCGTGGTCGAATTAGAGATGTGTCATTAGACCGCTTCCTTACCTCATGAATTATGTTTGGTAAAGTTTATTCACTCCGTGATTACATACTCTGTTCCGGTTCAGCGGTGCACTTTAATTCAGGGGCTCGTCTTTAATGTTGTTTTTGTTAAGTATTCAAATTTCAAATTTGATCAGAGATGCCAGTTCGTGGGCATTTACACTTCGTCCAGCAGTAATGAGATAAAAAGAACAACGATGATAACATAGTGCTGCAATCGTTTAAAAAAAATGGAATCTCTCCTTGTATTCTGTTTGCATTTTGAAAATCGTAACATCATTCTCTCTCTCATCATTTGGTCCACGAATCTTTCTCGCTTTGTTCTTGTCTTCTAGGTGGTGGCTCCCCAGGATTTCTGTTTGTGATCATATCTTCGTGGGTTACGCCACCCGACTCTTTTACGCTCCACTTTGCCTGTCACCAGCAGTTTTTCCATATTCTCGCATCGTTTATTTTTTTCATACTTGACATAAAGCCTACCTAGTACCTACTACAACTTGTCCTATTTCACCGAAATAACAAAGGTATCCACGGCTCCTCACAAGCTTCCTTAACACAGTTTGTATACTCGGGAATCCAAGGGCCCGTGACTTTACTTTGTGCAGATCATCTATGCTTTTGCCCAGCTCACTGCGTAACCAGCCAACAACAGCTATTTTCTAGGCAATGGTAGATTTTAGCTCACCTAGCCAAGACCTCATGTAGCACTGGCCACCCTGTTAAAACAAAGCGGTGGTAGACAGTCTGTCTGCGACAAGAACGAAGCGGCCAGGCCAGGTAGGCATGAATGGCCGGCGCCCTGCTGGCCGTGAGTTATGCGCGCCCCTGCGGCGCGGGCGCTGCCTTCACACCTCCGCCCGCGTGTGGTCCGCGGTTTACGATGCTGCTGCGCGCGCAGGACCGCATCATGCCATACCAAGCACATATACGTGGACAGTAGACTTGATAAAAAAATCTGACTTTGTAATTGTACTCAAACCAAATAAAAAGTCAACGACCCGTTGGCCTAGTGGTTAGTGACACTGGCTATGAAGCTAGAGGTCTCGGGTTCGCATCCCGGTAGAGACAGGCACTTGTATGATGAATATGAATGATTGTACCTGAGTCATGCATGTTGTTTGTATTTAAGTATGTGTCTACAAGTATGTTTATCCGATGCCTGGTACCCACAGTACAAGCTTTGCTTAGTTTGGGTATAAGTCAATAGGAGTAAATTTTTCCATGACATTTTCTTTTTAGTCAAGTTCGCGAACTGCGAAGTAAAGCCAAACTAAACTGGTTCAGACACTAAGTACACGCGCGCATGGAAAGGCGTAGTTTAAACCGACCTCACTTTTCCGTTCGCAGAACTCCATCTTGACTTTTTGTTAGGTCTGAGGGCTTAAAATTGTGGTAAAAAGAGATAGTGTCGTCAAGTAAGGTAGTCCAAAGTAAATATATCTACCTACTTATATTTTGCATATGGCAAGAAACCGTCCATGAGTTAAGTCTTTACTGGAATAAGTACTTAGTTTCTAAGTGGAAACACAGATTAAGAAAATGTGTACTTTATTTGTTGAGTTTGTTATTTGTAAAAGAGTAAAGAACCCTTGACTTGACTGTTCAGTTCAGGCCATAGAAAGTTTTCCGTGTTATTCCGCAAATTTCGTTCAATTTCTTACATAACAAGTACAAATTCGGGTTACAGTCTATTTAAAAATAAAGTATTAATAAGAGGAAAAATTCCATGATTCCAAATAGAATTACAAACCATTCTTTGTGATTCAACTTTGTTTATTCTTGGTTACTTGCAGCATTCCAATCGCCGCGCCGCACCTAAATCTTCCGGCGTTGCTAGTAGATATCCTGGACGGTAGATATTATAATATTAGTCACATTAGTGTGTGTATTTTACTCGAGAATTATTTTATTTGTTAGACTTACGACCTGCCGGGCTTCCTGCGAGACGCGATACCCGCCGCCGTTTTTATTGGACAGGAAGGAAATTCTAACGTTTAATATATTCTAAGTAAAATGTTTGAAGCCGTTTAAACCTGCGGGCTCGTCGGGTTTCGGTTTCATTGGTTTTTTTATTACTATTACCTAAGATATAAAGATGCAATTACTTTATATTATCGTGTTTGGTAGAGTATCGGGTTATTGTGAATTATTTCTATTGTTAACGATTATTGTTCTAGGTAACACTACAGTATTGGTATTTTGATTCGTCAGAAATGCTAGTAACAGCGGCAACTACGATACTAACTTCATTCATTACAAGAGCTCAGTTCAGAGTCAGGATCCGACATCAAGATGCGGCTAGATACTTACCCCAAAATTCCAGATTTATCTTCATCAATCAGCCCAGGCTTCACCTGAAAAATAACTCTTGATACACCAACCTACCGAGTAACAAACATAACTAGCTACGAAGACCATTCAACATCTCGCCATGGAACTTACGCGAAAACATTTGTTTCACAGCCACATATAAATATATGCAGTTAGGGTCTTGCCGGTAGCCGTACGTTAAGCCTTGTTATTTATCGCCGGCCCACTGCCCGCGCTGATTTATGTTGCTGCGACGCTTTTTATTGTTGCAACCACTACTGAATGAGAACCGAAATCACGCTGAAATGTAAGAATTGTGCCTGTCAAAATGTATCTGACTTGAGTTGGGTTGCTTTTGCACGGTTGTTCTAAAGTTGGCTAAGTAAATACCTATAGTATAAAGCAGGCCTGCTCTGAAATTCGAAATTCGCTTAGTTCCGTTCCGCTAACGCTAGTCGAGTAACTAATGTGAGTGAGAGAGATATCAACTTCGAATTTTGAGTTTCAGACTAGCCCCACAGCGCTTTAAGTAATTTTTTTGTCGCAACAAACTTCTCGAACGAACAAAATTACGGTAGTAAGTATTTGTACTTATATTATTATCTTAAAAGCCATTGTAAGAACGGCTTCCATCTTAATCTCATTTTGTGAAGTTCACTGCCTATTATGCGTAGTAGGTAGCATTACATGATAAAGTTTACGAAAAATATTATTCCGAGCCCGTGGGTAACGTTTATTACGTAATGTTGCCGAAAATACCGCAACCCTTTAAAAACTCTCCAACAAACTTATTTGGGTCACAGAGAAGGACCAAAACAGACATTATGAAATCGTTAACGGTTAAAAGTAAATTTTGTGACATTGTCACGGAATTTTTATACTTTACAAAACCGGTTCGTAATAGGTTTATGAAGTATTATTATCCTACCTGTTTTTAGTACGTAATACTGAAATTGTACGTAATCAGGAGTCATAATTATCCGACGTGCTCGATATCGCATTATCATTCAACAATCCTTTCTGAATAATTATTAGTTACTTAACGATAATTGCCTTTAGTGTCGGGAAAAATCAAGTTGCCTAGGATACAAATTGAAATTTTGCGCGGACGGAGTATTCGTGCTAAAACATAATCTTAAATAAAACAAACTTCAGTTGAATGCATAATATGTAGGTACGCCAAGCTTACATAGATAGGTACAGTCAAGGGCAAAGTATAACGTACTTTAAGAAGACGTCAAAAACGTCTAATAGATGTGACGTAAAGGTGTAGGTACCTATAGATACACCTTTATGCTACAAACAATGTCTGTACTTTTGTCAGGTCAGGAGTCATTGGCAGTAAGGGTTGCTAACCTAAAAGTGACCGGTTGCCATAAATACAAAGAATGAATGAATGTCTGTACTTAAACTGTTCATCTGAATTATTACTAGCGTAGGTTCAATCTACGAGCAGAATTTTTATTCTTACATACATACATAAATGAAGTCTTAATGCCTTACGGGGTTGACAGAAGGTAACAAGCCCAAAAGGCCACGTTTAGCATGATTGTAGGCGTATAGGTGGAAAGGGGATTCAAAGTAGTGATGGGTCGCTAACCGCCTAACATTTTTATGAGTTAAATTAACGCCATACGTAGCTCTTTTCAATTGGCTGGAACTCACAATACGTCTTGAGTAATCGCCTATTACATATTAGATTACAATAATACGTGATTTCCGTATGTACATGTACAAAGAGCTCTTGAATCGCGATAGTTAAGTGGACTTAAGAACTGACCCATCATCTCTACTAATTTGCATAGATTGGCGCCTCCAACGCACCTCGAGTTAAAGCGAGAAATGAAAAGAAATTATATACCTACCTACTTGTAAACTTACATTAGGTTATTTAACGGTAATGACTAATGAGCCTAGTTAAATTGTATTGATGCCAGTTATATAGCATAATGTTGGGAGTGTGTGCCGCATATGGAATCAATACAAAGAAAAGACGATTGTTGTTATATTAAAAATTAGCTTCTGCCCGCGATTTCGTCTACGTAGAATTATACATATAAACCTTCCTCTTGAATCACTCTATCTATTAAAAAATACCGCATCAAAATGCTGGTCTGGGAGCAAAGGAAAAACATTAAATGTACCAGTTGCTTCTCGTCCCGCGCAGATGATAAAAGCCCATCGAGGGAATGGGCGAAATTCTTAGGAATAATGTTAACCGTGGCCTTTAGGTTTTGTTACTTCAGGCTCTGTCTGCCCCGTATGGGATATAGACGTGATTTGTTTATATGTATGTTTGTATGTGTTATACGCTCGTGTTTTTCATGAACGATACTTTTGTCGACTAACGTCTGGTACCAAGCACGACATAAGGATTTATGAAAATGCCGTGTGTCCTGTAAGCTGTATGACAATAGGGAGGTAGGTGGGCAGGTCATCTACCAAAGTATAAAAATAACCGTAATAAAAGTGTCATCAAATTTTACTCCTCAAGAGAGACCAAAGTTTTAACAAAGACAAGAAAAGAGGATAAAAAATAAAATAAAAATCGAAATGACACTTCTACGACGGTCTATGACACTTTTACTAAGATAATTTCTCTGTTTGGCAGACGCTTTGGCTACCTGTCTCAGCCTTAAGCCGGTCGTACCTTATAAATGTAATAAGTAATCTCCTATTTTAGCATACATTAAAAATACAATTCACACATTAGCATTCGAAACCTAAATTTATCCTAATAAATAAATATGAACTACAACTAAAATCCATTACTAAAAAAGGTCCCCTTGGGCATGGTGCAGATGATGCTGGCAGCATGTTCTCTGAATAGCTACGCATCTAACCATACAAAGTATATAATAATGCGAAGAGCCCAGCGCAATCATTTAGATTAAGACAACGTAATCAACCACACAATGCGCGGCACCAAGCGAAGAAAACAAAAACCCCGCGAAAAACACCACTAACTCAAGCTCACCAAGATTAAACTTTCATTCGTAGTAGATTTCATTTGCAGATTCATTCTCTTAGATTAAGTTACTGCGACCACCGCCTCATTGTTGCGTTTTCACGAGAACTTTATTAAAGTCCTTCCACACATACGACTCTCGTATCTCAAGCCCACGCTACCGGCCGCGTGAGAAAGCCTAAGTGCGCCACAAGTTCTGTCGAGCGAATAAACTGCGATTATTATGTTTTGTGAGCTATCATGTATTTTAAATTTTGCAAAACGTGAACACCCACCTGATTAAAGTGATTTATGGAGGTGTTCTTCCTTGGACTTGACTACCTGGAATCGATTATTTGTTTTTTGCTTAATTTAAAGCGATGATCTGTTTCTGTATCTAGAATGATCTAGAGACTATTGAATGTAATTCTTAAAAGTTAATTTTCAGCCTATACATATTCGTCCCACTGTTTGACACACGCTTCCTGTCACAATGAGAGGGCATATCTTGTAGTTCTCACTTCACACACGCCATTGAATTGCCTTACAAGTTTCCTTGCGATGTTTTCCTTCTCCGAAAAGCTCATGAAAATTTTCAATAACATTTTGCACATAATTTCCGAAAAATCGCACGGCCCTTGCTTGAGAGGCCATAGAGTCTTAATTAATACCTAGTTACTTTTTTAATTTCATGTTACGTGTCAGAAAGCTGCAAAAAGTATTTCAGACACCATGGCCCCCAATTAGGTGCTAACCTGACATCCAATTATTGTAATCCAAATAAATGTTACACCTTTATATACCACAAAGCGAATCGATAAAAACTGATCTATAATTCGCAATTTATCCAACAGTCGCAGATCGCATGGCGACTTGTTATCCCTAGCTGACAGGCATTAAACAAGCAAACAGGTTCCACGTAACCGCGGTAGGCGAACGGATAACGTATCATGTTTAAGACATTAAGCTACCGTGAGCGAAACAAAGTGTTTATATTGTGCGCGGGCGACAAGATCGGATCGCGACGCGTACAAATCGCGGCGTAAAATGTACACCGATTGAGTTATAGTGTCTTCCTGTTGGGCTACTTGTTTTTGTGGCTCCCGTGTGTTTTTATTAATTACACCCTATAAATAATAAATATTTTATGTGTAATGCGATACGGACGCGGGTACAGTGAGATGCGGCGAGCCGATACGCAACTCGCTCCGACTGTACAGTTATTAGTCAGACAGAATGACTTTTTATTGTTTCTCGGCAATATTTATTATCGCTCCGGCATTTGTTTTTTAGTTGGCTGGGTGAAATGTTACTAGTAATCTACTTTTTTGACATATCTCAGAGCGGTACCAATTTGACAAATGCAGAGTTTTTTTCAGTTCTGTAAATCACCTTCCAGCTTCATAGATTATAAAAATAGCCGTCAAATACTTTATGAGTCGTGCTCTACCTGTCCGAGCAGCCTCTCACATATTTACCAACTTGAGCTACACCCTAAGCACAAGAAAAGTTTTTTTTATTTAGTAATCAGGAGCAATTCCAACATCACTACTTTAAAAAACTATTTCATCATGAAACTGCTTCTCACATTTTAATTTCGCCATCCTTAATAACGCGTCCGGGCCGGGAGCGCGCGGTGACGCAGCGGATTCCCGCCTCACGGCCGTACGGCCTCCAAGGTGCGTTCAATTTGTTAGTAAGTAGCTGGCTGGAAACAAAAGAAGTGTGGAAAGTTTTTGTCTATGGTTTGACTTGGTTAGGTTGGTAATGTAACTGATTTCGATTGTGTTCCTTTTCCAAGGAAATCGACATAATAATATATTGATAGAAGTTAGACTAACCATCCGAAGTTCTAGATAAATATAGGAATTTTAACCGACTTCAAAAAATAAACAGGTTCTCAATACGCATCTGTGTTTTTTAATTATTAAAATAATCATAGGTTATACTTTGATAACGTTGGATCGAGTAATCTTTCTAAATCAAACAAAAAGTTTGAAACTGATTTGAGGGATACCTACGCACGAGATCAAATCAAACCAGTAAAAGGTCATGGATCACCTAAATGTGAACCTTGGTGCGCATTCAATTAAAAAAAAAGAAAGTAACAGACAGCGAGCAGCAGGTGCGTTATGATTTTAGACACTTATAGAATATGGCTATAGAGCCAGAAAGGTTTGATTAAACTCACGAAACTTTTGAATAATCCTGTCAATATTAACCACTTTTCTTTCGTAATTCATGGAAAAAAGGGAACAAGTCATAGGTCTAGACGGTCAAAATTATCGTATGATCCACGCATATCGCGATCCATATCACGATATATTGATGCGTGTCACAACAAATCCGGTTGTTTTGAAATCCACGATCCTGTATTGACATACCAGTATCACGATAACATTGACCGTCTAATGTTAATCCATGCTATGCACTGGTCACAAACAAATAATTTACTATACAAATGGAACAAGTTTTAGTTCAATTAATTAATCTTGTAATAGGTACTTTTATATTTTTATATTTAAGTAGTTATTTTTTGTAAGATTATATGCTAATTTATGAATCTATATAACCCTCCTTCTGTTGCAGTCGGGTAAAAATCACTTTACTGGCCAATTTATAGAAAAAAAGCAGTAAAATTCCATATTCAAAATAATAGCTTTGAGTAGTACAGGTACGAGTACTATGTACCGGTCCAGTGTACCGTGTACGGTCAAGTTCAAAAATAAGTATCGATACGAACTTTTCAAAAATATGTCCCACGACCTTATTACGCTGGTGTAAGAGCGTATGGTACTTATTTTTGAAACTTTGACTAGATACATATTATTACACTTGACTGTACCATCTATAGATCTATATTTATTTCGTGCAAAATGCTTCCAAGTAGCATGTGACGAATGCAAAGGATAAGATGATGTGAACAACCGTATGATTATGAGATGAGCATAAATCTAAAAATTTCGCCTTATGCTTAAAGGGCAGCGGATCCCAGATTGCTAATAGGTATTCCTTGTAATAATTCACAAAGGGACCCGTCAATAGTATTGACCGAACATAACATGTCCGTGACCGTGACCCTGTTGCACGATCGGAACGTGACCATATATTTATTAATATAATAAAAATAAATCAAACCATTGAATTCCAAGTCGAAGCAGACAGTGTGGCGTGGGACGAGACGACCACTGTAAGAAGAGCCGTGTGTTTATTTTTTATTGATGTACCAATCATTATTGCCGACTGAACTCTGAGAATGTGAACTGAGAAAGAGTTAATAGAGAAACAATTAGGTATCATTAGATGCTGGTTATGTGACTGAATTAATGTTTTCAGGCGTTTTTTGATGTACAATAATAATATAAATAGGAAAGATTTAATTGCTTGTTTATATGGAATAGGCTTTGAAACTTACTGGACCGATTTGAAAAAAATCTTCCACCATTAGAATCCTACTTCATCCCTGATGATCATAGGCTGTATTCGATTCTGCATGGATGAAGTCGCTGGCAACATCGATGTACGTACGCCAATAAAGCTAGCTATCTTAATATTCAGCAGCAAAAACCTTTTAAAAATTTTAACGTATGAGAAAACTTTTATATTTCTAGGGTTTCCGGCACTGAAACTTTAGTTAGCCATAAAGAATATTGATCCTTTTAGAAAAGGTTTCATTTTCAAAAGTAGTACTTTTCCGTCGATTGAATAATATTACAATAAAATTTACCGAAGTGAACTAAGTTATAAACTTTGCTAAGTTTACAACTTCATTGACTTCGGAGTTAATTCCTCTCTCTACCAGTTTCATTAAGATCTGCCCTGCATACATATCTCTATTAATCTGTTTGTCTAGAATGCGCCTACTGAACTTGGTAGCAGATAACTGTAACCATGACGAACCAGTATCTAACATTAACCAACACAACCGGTAAATCTTACATACACACCTACGGCTAAGCTGGCAACTTACATCAAAGAACAATAATTGTCCATCATTTGTTTAGAAAATTGGTACTCCTTCCATTGCAATTTCACCTTTAGCCGAATGAAGGCTAGGAATCGCATGTAAATGATCACCAAGTGAAACTCGTCGAATACCGATGTATCGGACGGAGACACACGCTTGTTACGAGCCGTGACGCTGCACTCTGAGGAATCATTATGAGCACCCTTTGTAGCCCTACGACGCTGTGCACTAGCGCTAACAAACTTACAGACGACCGCAGAGCATTCCCATAGATTTTTAAATCCAATGCAATGATTGAAGCTTGCACGATTTCCACTCCCAATAACTAGGAACTACTTCCGAAACTTGAAGCACACATAAATATTTAGTGAGTGGTAGTTATTAAGTTTAATACAAGCAAATCCAGATAGATTTTATGTCATTGAGTCTGTGATTTCAGTAACGCATTGCTGCAGCTACTTCTGATGTTTTCGTCACCAAACGTTATAAATTCTATAGCGGCTATAATATCGACTATTCTTTAAGAGTAACGCGGTGAAATAAAATCCCAAGCACTTTATTTCCTTGCTACAACAATTTCGATAAGAGTTTATAGGATTTCAAATGGACTGTTACGTGCTGAAATGTGTGCATAAACTTACTAGGAACTGTTTTGTTGTTTATTTAAATTATTTCGGCCATTCCCTTCACCATTATTAAGCAATAAGGAGTATTCTCGGTGCCCGAGAGCTGTCTGGTAGAACAAGCAATTTTATTGTTTAAGGTACTTACATTTCGCTCAAGGCTGGCATTCGTGAGGTTTATTAATTTTGACGCGAATGACCATAAAATGAAAAGGTGTCGTTAATGATCTTAAATGACACGAAAATATGTCTCCGAAGTGAGCACTGATCACGACTTCGGTCATCTCTGGCTCGGGTTAACCGTAACTGCCTTAAGCGAGCACGGGGACACGTAAACGCTTAAATATTGCACATTGCACGCTTAAAATAACCATTTAGAATGCATTATTTACAAAGAATTAAAAATGATATGTGTAAAATAAGTGCTTTGTACACTGGCGCTAAAAAAATCTACATAATGAACAATGTGTTCCCTAGGTTCGTTGATTTTTACTTGTACGGTCAAGTGCAACAATAAGTGTATAGATACGAACTTTTCAAAAATATGTCCCACGACCTTATTACGCTGGTGTAAGAGCGTATGGTACTTATTTTTGAAACTTTGACTAGATACATATTATTACACTTGACTGTACGTTGTACGTAGTCTAAATAATTATCTTAACGATTGACCTAACGAATTGTGAACGACAAAAAATGAGAGGAAGATTACAAAATAATTCAGTTTTTTTAAAAAGCACATCTTGTATTATGATATCCGACGCCAAATACAAACACCGCGTAAATTCATCTCGGAGGCTGCTATTTTTATAAATAATGAACAGCACACTTGAGTGAGTTACACTCGAGAAATTTTTGGGCAAGAATTTAAGGCACGGCCAAGGGGCGCAATCGCGGGGACCGGAGGCGCCGTCGCAAACAATCGCGTAATGTGCCGATTATTTATTGTCATTATGTGTCATTACCGCCGCTAATAGTCCACGCGCCGCGCCATGCCACGGGAACGACAACAAAAATATTTTACCAAATTGACATTTTAAACGGCCAGAGTCATTCCAAAAATGTGAAAGCCTCCAATCACTTGCCCAAATTTACTGTTCAGGGAATTAATTAAACATTAGATACCTATTCGTAATTCCTATCTTTTCTCCAATCATTGCAAATATGAAATTTATCTCCATCGTAATCTCATTAAATCTCAAGGGATTCTTCATTAGACGCGTATTAAGGGATATGGGATTTAGGACGGAAAGGACGGACTGCCGTGTTTCCGTGTACGTCGATTTCAATCAGTCGATTAACGATTGAACCCTACGTGGTTTCCATTAAGGCTCACCAGTAACATGGGCCTTTGTGCTGGCAGCTCCTTTGATGGCATGTCTTCGATCTACAGCGAGCGATCACTACACTCTAATTCAAGCTGCCTGTGAACATCCTATACCCGGAAGTAATCTAAATGCGACGAGGCCGAAGGTAATTAATTTAACTACAGCTAACACTGCATTTTGGAAATAGCCGATTACATTTGAACAAACATATGTTACATACATATTAATCACGTCTTTATTCCTTTAGTACGGGGTAGACAGAGCCTAGGGTGACAAGACGGCCGCGTTGAGCGTGATTGTGGGAGGTGGAAAGAGGAATCAAAATAGTGATACGTTTGAAAATTTTTGAATTTGGTAATTTTTTATCTAGGAAGAAAATAGAAGAGAGCGTAATGTTGTACAGTCAAGTGTAATAATATGTATGTAGTCAAAGTTTCAAAAATAAGTACCATACACTCTTACACCGGCGTAATAAGGTCGTGGAACATATTTATGAGAAGTTCATATCGATACTTATTTTTGCACTTGACCGTACCTACGTATGTGTTTTGCCTTTAACCTAAACTTACTTATTTTATATGAGTTATAAATAAATAAATAAATAAATATCTTGGGACAAATTACACCAATTGACCCAGCCCCAAACTAAGCAAAGCTTGTACTATGGATACCAGGCAACGGATAAACAAACTTATATAATGTAGATAAATACATACTTAAATACATACAACAACCATGACTCGGGCACAAACATTCGTATTCATCATACAACTGTCTGCCCCTACCGGGATTCGAACCCAGGACCTCTAGCTTGATAGTCAGGGTCACTAACCACTAGGCTATCCGGTCGTCAAAGTTTTAGAGTTGGTGTTCGAGACGTAAAATAAAGATGCTCCGCGTGTCTTCTCGCGCGGAGGAGCGCATTCGTCCCGCGTCGCCCGCTTTGTCTCAGCTGCCAAATCGCGTCGTCACCCTTTTTTGTCAGCAATATCACGTCGAGAAATGACGTAAAAACATATTATTCTTCGTCACGCCTGTCGACAGCATATAGCTATTTATTTTGAAGTAGGTAATAAATTAGCTCGTACGTAGCTAGTGGGAAATTTTAAATGACGATTCCGTAACTAATGTGGACCAACAAAACAATATGGTGTGAGCACCCTTGTTTCGTGTTATTAATTGAAAACCTGGGCCCATATTTTTTTTCCTATCATCAATTTAAACGTACCTTAAGTCGCTTAGTTGCTATACCTAAGTTGTTTGTGACGTCTGTCGTTCTAGCGCAATAATTGCTATGAATTATGCAAAATTGTGTTCTTAAATCGTCCTATTACTGCAAATACCAGTTATCTGCAAAAAAAGTCATTTCGAGATAATTCAATCTTAATGTTCGTGAGTTTTTTTTTACCAAAAAACGCGTGTATTAGTCATTCCAATTATGTTTTTTCTTTAGTTTATCTCAATATATTCTAGACTTCCTAGTGACAATTTTAATATTTGGGCATGGTGCTGAGAAAAATGCGATTTATATAACGCAGTCGGGTTTTCCTCGACACTTAACTGGTTTTGGCTTGGAAAATTGGAATGCAAAAAAGCATTAAATAACAATACATTGTTTTACCTGTACACGTAAACAAAAATCGTTATATTAACATACACATTACAGTTTTTTCCCTACTACTTTGCTGTTAAATGACTGTTAAGGGACTTTAAGCATTTAGCGTGGCTTAGCTATCTTCGCAACGGAATGAGCTATCGAAAAACGGGTTTTACTAGTTTGTAGAGCTTGAAGAGTACATTCTAATGATGTAATAAAATCATTTTTGACATATCGTCACTTAACTGGTATTTGCAGTAATAGGGCGAAATAGGTATCCTTGGACCTCAATGATTAAAAAGTACGTACTCGTAATAACTATCAACCCACTTTGCACATGTCGCTGCCGCCATACAAAGGGGAGGCAAATTAAGAGGGCGTCGAAAAAACACGAATTTAATTACACCTTTTAATCTGCAGTGTAGATTTGCCACATACTTAAACCGTTACAAATATTTAAAAAGTTTAACCTATGTATCCGAATTTAGGTGACAAATTGCTTATAAACTCACTTTGCAGTTTCTCTGGCTCCGTATAACATTAGTCGATGGAGCTGCCTGTTCTGTTAAACAAGGAGTTAAGATATACTTCTACTAGCTTACTGGTAGTACCTACTTGCTTATTCGACCCAGACCATAAAGAACATTTACAAAAAATTCAAGAGGCTCTGTCTCTCATTATCTTGGAGACTTTCGTTTGCCAAGCTTGTTTCCCTTGCTGCGATAGATCGTCATATGCATTTTCAATTGAGTAAAAGCATTAATGTATGGAAAAGTGACGATAAAACGGAGGCGGTTCTAAGTATAGGGTATATCGCGTGCGGGGTAGGCCGCCATATGGGCATGGCCGCTGTCAGGTGGCCCCCAGGCACCTGTCAATATTGTGAGTGACTGTCGTCCAACGGTGGCTCCTATGCGTTGCTCCAATAGCATGCTACAACCGTTAATCGCCTTGGAGATAAAAACTTAACACTACAAAACATTAACGCACCGAAGTAAAATAGGCAAGGTTTTTATCGAATCTTCCAAGCTGGTCTGGGAATAAAGAAAAACATAGAATGTACCAGTTGCTTATTTTCCACCGCAGATGGAATGGAATGGGCGATATCTTAGGAATCATGTTATAGGCCACCTTACTATTTTGATTCCCCTTTCCCCAATACGTCCACATCATGCTAAACGTGGCCTTTAGGTCTTGTTACCAACGATACCTATTAAAACTTACTAAAATGAAGCTCTACTTGTGAATAAAAATGCTGACTAACCTTCACTTGTTTATAAAATTATTGCCGCGCTAAAGACATAAATTCCATTAAACTACTTTCCTAATGTGTACCTACTTGATTTGCCTAAATATACCACCTAAACACATTAACTTCACACCATTCGCAGTCACGTTCATTCCAGTCACTCTAAACTCCACTTTCCAAGTTGCGGTGGACAGCTCCAAGATAACCGCAAATGTAGCGTTATTCAATTGTCGCCACGAACGAATTCATTTCACAAAACTCATCTTGCGGGCGTTGGGTGACAACCGGCCACAGAAATCAAACCAAAACTTTGCTCTTTGCTGGAGCCATTAAACATCACCAACTTATCTTTGCCTTCGAACGAACCGTCACCGGTACGCCACCACGTCCTTAGCTAAGTAGCTGTAGGTATGGTCTATCGTTGGTTCCATTTTTGTCACATGGACACTTAACTTTGTGATGCTGTAATTGATTTTTGAGTAGCTCTCCTAATACGACGCTGCCACGGCGCTGTAGCATTAGCGTGCCTTAATGTCAGTATAAAATTCTCTTAACCTTTGCCGCTGTTGAAAAATATATACACGTTTTTACTGTGCAAGTGACTGCACTTAGGTTTTAATTATTCATAATTTTCTTAAGTAGCTTCTTTGTATTCGACTTAAATCGTGTTGCCGCCATACCTGTCTGTCTAAAAGACAGTATCTGTACTTAATCATTATCGTCTTTTTAAACCACATGCATATTTCAAACTTTCAAGGCAAACCCGTGTAAAACAGGGGACTTCAATTAAAAAGATTTGACGCTCGATTCAGTTCTGAATTCAACCTGCGCTTAGTGAAGCTGGCATGCTGCGCCCATAAACCTTCCAGAGCCCGTACATCACGGAAGGCGGCGGCTGCGACGCGTGGCCGGACGCGTCACGGCCGCATGAAGACCGGAAATGGGCAGGATGACCGGATCCTATCTCCGCTCCTGCCTACCTGCCCGCCATGTTGTGACGTCACACACAATGCCAGATTGTAAATAGATTTCGGTGTGTTAACGGAGGAAATGTTTTTATTTATCGCTATTTAGATGTCAGAAGCAAGCCACCAGGCTATTAGGCAAGTCACTGTATTTTCGTTAACATATATTATATTGTATTTGTTGCGCGGAAAAAGGAAGACGATTTTCACGAAATTTTAAAGCAAGCAAGTAAAAGCTTAGCGCGGTTTAAGTGCTTAAAATCCCAACTAAAACCCCGTAATAAGCTGGTATCTCCGTTTTCAGGCGGGTTTGCCGAAGCCACCGGTTATCATTGCGAAAGTATATAATTGTTGGCAATTTCGCGTTTCCATTCAGAACGTGAATGGCAACCATTAGCCAAGCTCTCGGCGCACTCGTCGGCTAATAAGTGCATTTCTCTACAGGACTCCTTAGTGCCACATTTAAAGCCTGCTAGTTTTTAAAAATGGCCGACACGGTATGCGAGAACATTGTAAAATTTTACCATTGTTCGTTAATAGGAGCAATTAACTCATTTTGCTTAATTAATAAAAAGGTTAATTTGATGCTCAGCCTAGGCCTACACTTCCCTAAGTGATGTTATTTTCTTAATTCGAAAATAATTCAAAATCTGACAGCTGAGGAGTAGAATTCCTGCCTAATATGTATCCTGATCACTAGAACCTAGCTGTCTTCAAATCAAGAGTGACTGAGCATTTGCTAGGCAAGTGTGTTCCATCTAAGAACGCCATCTTCACTTACTATCAGGCAAAATTGTGGTCAAATGCATGCCAATTATGCAATTGTGTATAATATTTATCTATACAAGTTCTTCGTTTTTAGTGCATCAACATTTTAAACTTTCTTTCAATTCCTGTGAAATAATCGTAAGAACCACCAAAAATGCGACGTTGCCAGCTAAGTAGGAATAAACTGTCTTTAAAAAAACAGCTAATGGATTAACTGCCTATACCTTTCGGTGGACTGGATCTAATGGTGCGGCGCAGAAAAATAACTTTCGACTACTTTTCTTAAGCATAATTTTAATTAAAAATGAAACGGTGTCCGTAAATGTAGGTGGTTTCCGGTCTATATAGGTACAATAGGTAGAAGAAGTATTTTTACTAGTGGAATGTGTTCGGAATCGTGTTGCAAGGGAGGCGTTGGTTGCAGCAGCCAATCTGAATATGTATGATACGGGGATGTTTCTAGATATCTTGGCCCAACCGACCTCAGACGTCGCGTTGATGCTGTTCAGGTTGGCTGATGTGACCAACAATATGAGCTAGTGTAATATATTGTTCCACTTGTTTAATTCGCTGTTGCCCTATGGGCTAATGTGACAAAATGTACGAAGCCCGTTTTAAAATAAATAAAAAAAAAAAAAAAAAGTATTTTGACGTTACGATATTTCAATTTCAACACACCGGGCATATCTCGTTGGCCTTCGCTCCCCTTGTACTAGCTCGGCTCCCCGCCCACCGCGTTTGTGGTTTCAGGCTTTTCTCAACGCATACCAGCTGTTACTTAAACGATGCCCTCGTATTTACCGTAAAACATAGCAAATTAAAATAATAACTTCTCCAAATAAGGCATTAAGATAGGTAACCTACTTCAAATTAACTAGGTAGAAGCGTAAAAATAATTAACTTTAACTATATTCTTAGTAAAAAATTACATTATTATTATTATTATTTATATTTATACATTTTTTTTTTCTCTCCTAAGCCAGGAGGTAAGTTTTTGCGCGGGCCGAAGCCAAGCGCTTCTCTGAGTTTGTTAATTTACTTAAACCTACTTATTCTGTAACTATACCTACTTATATTGAGAGGAATTTGCGTACTATGCGGCATGTATTTAAGATTACAGCTTTTTGTAAAAGAGTGTAAATAGATGAATGTATGTTGAGTGTGCGGAGGCTTGTATGGAGTGATTTTGGTATGACGCCTGTTGTGGAGAGTATGATGGGAATTGTTCTTACAGTACGGACTTGCCATTGTGTTTTGATTTCTATCGACAGGTCGGTGTATTTGGCTATCTTTTCTGTGTGAGTGTTCTGTAGGTTGTGTGTATTGCAGATGGCAATATCAATTAAATATACAAATTTTTCTTTTTTGTCTAAAACGGTTATGTCTGGTCTATTGCAGTGGATGGTTTTGTCAGTTATTTATTATTATTATTATTATAGCCTTTTTATTCCGAATTCGCTACAATTTCAGTAGTATGTTGTTGTTGTTGTTTTTTTTTTTTTAATAATTTTTTTATTATTGAATTGTCGCGCAATTCGGCGTGCCTCATGGCATAGGCCTCCTCCGTGTATTGGAGGGTTTGGGCTATAGTTCCCACGCGCGCCCAGTGCGGATTGGAAACTTAACACACACCATTGAATTTCTTCACAAATGTGTGCAGGTTTCCTCACGATGTTTTCCTTCACCGAAAAGCTCATGGCAAATTGCAAATGTAATTTGCGCACATAAATTCCGAAAAACTCAGAGGTGCGCCCCGGGATTTGAACCCACGACGCTCTGCTTGAGAGGCCACAGGTCAAACCACTAGGCTACCACGGCTTATTACATACTTAAAAATTACATACCTAGTTCTATATAGTTTGTTTAAATTTCCAATTTTCTTGTAGATACATTGTCTAAATCGTTTCAATAAGTTTTACACTAATAAGAACAAAACAAGGTCATATTCATACCTACCGAAACAAGCTGGAATCGCAAAGGCTTTCACTATCTATTTCTGTCCAATGGTAAGGATGAGGGTAGAAAGATTATGATGAATACAATTTGCGTCGGCCCACGCGTTAGACAATAAGAACTCTGCCTGGCAAGCTTGCCTTTGAGAAAGAGTATAATGTACACAATAAAAATAAAGCTTGTTGAGACAATATTATTTATTATGTATTACGAAAGTTTCAATAATAGATTGAATTATGGTATGGCTACTTGCTGGAAAAAATAAATCTCGATTTAGCCGAAAACTATGGTTCAAGCATGACAGTTCCATGCGTTTTGACACTAATACTAAACTGAGCTTAACAGTAAAATGGGGATTTTTTCCAGCACTGGCCATAAAAATTTAACATTGTCAGTAATTACGATCAGATGATTACACGCTCTCGCTCGTCGTGTGGCATTCTTGACCACCAAAGTAACTTAATATTGTGTTGGCATACTTTGTAGAGCTCCGGCACATACTGGAATTCTTCAACAATGCATAACAATGCATCTTGGCCAATTCTGGCCGTAAAGTAAGTCACGACGAGCGCGCACCTGTGCTTCCCGGGAAAATTAAAAAAAAACTTTTATTTCGTCATTACCACGGCGTGATCGTGATGTGCCCAAAATGCGGCAGCTTTGGCTGAATGGGTTGCGGGTAACATTGATACTAAAGCGCTCTTTAACTAATTAAGTGTTCCAATTTCACTGAAAATTACGTCATTAACGTCAGAGCTTGGATGTTATGAGTCGGGTTACGGATGTGGTCAGGGGTTGAGAACAATCTATATTAAAGTTTCAGTGTCGGGCACTTCAACCACCTGCTCGGATTGCCCGGTGCATTTTTCTGCTGGACCATACAATTTGATTTCAAGCTTCACCACTTCACTTCTCACTAGGATTATCACGTAGCATTGCATCACTGAAATCAAAAAGAACATGGATGCGTTTAATTACTGACTAAATCGCAGGTTTTTCTATTTTTTTAATTTAGTACGATTCAGTCAGTGTCTTGTGTCTTGCTAAACGTGGCCTGTAGGTCTTGTTACCTTAGGCTCCGTCTACCCCGTAAGGGATAAAGACGTGATTTGTGTATGTATGTGTATGTACGATTGTTTTTCTTGTGTGGTGTGTGCTTACCTATGGCGACAAAAGAGGCCCAGCATGACACGAATTCCTGTTTAAACAGCAGCATCAGCGCCGGCACCAGCATCGCGAAGGTGGTTGCCAGCGCGAAGTAATTGTACAGACGAAGCATCGGAATGTCTTTCTGAAATCATAGTTTTTTTTATTATTATTTTTTTGATAAAAGCCTTCCATCCTTCTATGCTGGTCTGGGAGTAAAGAAAAATAAATGTACCAGTTGCTTCTCTTCCCGCGCAGATGGTAAATGGAATGGAATGGGCGATCTTAGGAATCATATTATAGGCGATGCGGCTAGAAATCCATCACTATTTTGATTCCGCTTTCCACCAATACACTCACAACCGTACTAAACGTGGCCTTTAGGTCTTGCTACCTTAGACTGTCTACCTCGTAAGGGATAAAAACATGATTTATGTATGTATGTATAATAACAATAACAATGCTTTATTGATTTAAATTGTATTGGTACAATGGTTAAGGTTTAGACCTCCTAGTAGGTACTTTAAGGTACCCGTGTTAGGAGACCTCGCTCTTACAAAACAAAATATTTGACTTAAAGTGTAAGTATAATAAATGTATGTATGTAGACCCTATTAGCGTGAGGTACCTAGGCTTTCTTTGTTTAATATACAAGTGAGTATAAGGGTAGCAACGGGTCACATAACCTACTCGCAAATCTGGGATTCGATTTGCGAACCCATCGATGTCTGTCACGTTTAGGTACAATATATCGTAAAAATAGGTTCCCTCTCTAATTTTTGTTGGTACAAACTTATGATAGAGGTTAATCTCGATGACATCGAGAATCATGAGCCTTTATTCAATCTCGTGAAATCCTTAACCTACCGGACAAATGCAAAGCCTGTATTACCTTGATCAATGCTAAGATTGGTGGAGAGGAGATAAGAGTTTGTTTATAAATACAAAGGTTTGTATAGACAAATCAACTTGCTGGCAGGTAATGCAATTATTTATAATTTAGTTTTCGAATTTAATTAAATGAGCAGAAACAAAGTCTTTCTTGAGGGCATTACCTGGACAGCTGCCTCCGAAGGCATTACTGCTGTATCAGAGATATGTAAGTACCTAAGCTTGAGCAATTTTATTATTTCAAAAGTATAATTACGCGTGCGTTAGGATCTCGTACTTACGCTTAAACCCAGGAGTTACTTATTAAGTTAGTGTAGAACTGGCTCCAACCCTCACAAGCTTACAGTACACACATGAACGTGAATAGCATCTGTTGTATTACATGAGGGAAGGGTATACACTAGGGCGTGCAAGGGAGTGTCGCTAGGGTAAGCAGGGTAGGCAGCGCGTACGAATTGTGTTGCTGAGCCTTGTGCACCCCTATTCACCACTGGGTATACGGACTATACAGTACCTGGAAACCAGCTACAAGCAGCATAGCGTTCAGCAGCACGCTCATGCCCAGGATACAGAAGAGAACAGTGGAGGTGACGGCCTCCAGCGATGCATCGTTGGTGAGTGCGCGCTTCTTCAGCTCCACTGTCACCACCAGACATGCCAGGGCGAGGAGTGATACCATCTGCAGTTTAAGAATTTGACATCAGTAAAAAGTTGCATACATACATAAATCACGTCTTTATCCAGGGGTAGACAGAGCCTAAGGTAACAGACCTAAAGACCACGTTTATGGATGTGGGTGTACGGATAGAAAGGGGAATCAAAATAGTGATTTGCTAGACACATCGCCTATAACATGATTCCAAAGATTTTCGCCCATTTCCTCGAAGTTACATAGCTTGTAAGTATTCTGCAATTGGCATTGTTCATTTTTTTAGTATGCTCCAATTCGAAAACCATTTCGAGGAAAACCATCATTTATCCGATTTATCTTGTCCGATTTCAAAAATACTTTATGATTGCAGATATTTTTGTAAAAGTACTTTGAACCTTTGTTTGACCGAACGACCCGGTTTTTAGACAGAATCCAGCATCGAATGTTTGCCACAAAAATGAAAAAAAAAAGTTTAGCTATGGCAACTGTCACGTGTCACTGTCAAATCGACAAAACCATAGACAAAGCCGTTTTTTTTATAGCCAGCCGAACGAAGGCGATTGGGATTCTGTCTAAATTCACGAATTATCAAACAGCGAAAAAATATTTATTATTAATTAACAAAGCTACGTAAAAGCATAATATTCAAATTAGTTGCTTGAAATAGTCCATTTTATCAAATAAAGGTGTTAAAAGCACAGCTTAAAAAAAATGAACAATGCCAATTTTATATAAGTACCTACCTATGTGAATTGACAGGACTCCAAATTATTCTTCAAGTTTCAATGATAATCAACGTCCTTTACTGTAGGTTAATAGGGTAGATACTATTTTATTCTTTCAAAAACTGCGCAAGTAGTTGAGACTATTATTGTAAAGTGATATAAGCTTGCTCGTTAATTTTTTTTTTTTTTTTTTTATATCCTACATAATCATTAATACCAAATTACAAGTCAATCCGACCCGATTTGACCTGATTTGACATTTTATCGCTTATGAAACATACAAACTAACATTACAATTACGAACAAAACTCTTGTAACAAAATTAACATAATTCTTAGGTATCGATTAACTTACAATATTGATGTTTCCAAATAAAATGATCCCCGGCCGCACCGGTATACAGAAACAGCATTTCCTCATTTCGGGCACTTTCACGCGCATCTTGCTAAACTTATTTGCACAATATTTTTTAAATGAATAAGACTGATGTAGTTATGTTGGTTATTAATAAAAGGTTCGATATCGCAAATTGAAACACGCGGACCATACAAACGGGCGTTCGAGACGTCATTCGCGTTATTTTTTCACATTATTATATTACTAGCTTCTGCTCGCGACTTCGTCTGCATAGATTTATACATAAAAACCTTCCTCTTGAATCACTCTATCATTTAGAGGCACAGAGAAAGCGACTTTGTTTTATACTATGTAGTGATGATGATACTCATCAATTTTATTATCCTCGACGATGCCTAGGTACTACGCCTAGAATTTGTTTATAAATCCAGTCTTTAAGCAATGGAACTTGACTTTAAGTACTTGTTTATTTAACCCTTGTTAGGTATACGGCTTATATGAAGAAGGCACTCATCGTCTCTTGTCTTACAACATGATTGCATGTAGGTTACCTACATACCTACCTATACATACTTAAGTAGGTAAGTCGGTAACACATTATTGTGTGCTCTCCTAATAGAGATAAGATTATCCGCCTACTCGTAGCAACCAATTATTAGTCCTCGCCCGCGCAGCACAGGGGCTAGGGGTAGGCGCCAAAGGGGGCCGAGAGAGGTGCGGGCGGCGGGCGCCCAACCCTGCGCCCCTGTACCCGCGCGGGCGAGGACTCAGTTAAGCGGTCGGTAAGTAAATCACTACATGGTATAAAACAAAGTCGCTTTCTGCTCTCTGTCTGTCTGTCTCTGTGTATGCTTAGATCTTTAAAACTACGCAACGGATTTTGATGCAGTTTTTTTAATAGATAGAGTGATTCAAGACGAAGTCGCTGGCAGAATCTAGTTAAATATAGATACAATGTTTGCAATGCAGTGTTCTTTAATTCCTGAACTGAATTCGGGAATAACTAAATACCGTCAAACACTCCAACTTTGCCACCAGGGTATACTTTGCCCAAAACACAATTTCTAAGGAAATCTACTAATAATAAAAAAAGTTACAGAATTATGACAACATTCATGACATTGGTAGATAATAAACTATACCTGTGGCAACACAGAGTAGCGCGTGCGCTCCTGACTTCATCCAGTAACCTGTTGGCGCTTGTCGAGTACGGAGTATTTTTTTGCGGGCCAATTACTGACGAAATTTAGTAGTCAATTGTGCGTCATGGGGAATACACAAGTCAATTTTATCGATTGTTTGTAATGCAAAACGATGTGCCGAGTATTTTGATGATTGTTTCGTTACTGTAACTCGTATATAACAAAAGTTATCATGATGGGCAAAATTACCCAGTGAAGTTTAGCTGTATGTTTGTCAACATTGCCCGCCACCAAAAAACGCTTAGGGTTGGCACCTTTTCTTTTTTTTTTAACCGACTTCAAAAAAAGGAGGAGGTTCTCAAGACAAAGTATGTTTTTTTTTAAAGTTTCAAGTACGTAGATTAGTAAGTAGAAAAAAATATTTTCTCCCGAGAAAAATGTGAAGTTTCCTAGCAAAAGGGACCTTATGCCTGGTTCACATTAGTCCAGTCAAATTGTTCCAGTAGCATTACATCGCGAGGCTAACGATGTCAACTGATCCACCGCACGCCGCAATGTAATAAACAAATTTGCGTCTTAGAAACTGTTTTAATACTTACCTACTTACCGACTTTGTGCTAATTAATTTTATTTTTTTTAAATCCAAATTTGACAACCCTAATACTTTTAAATCGTTACATGCCGTTTGTATGGAGAAGAGAAAAAATGACAGGCTAACATTGCCCACACATTTTATTAGGAAAGTATGAATGATATTGAATAATTTTTTAGGTCGATCGCCTTCATTGCCAAAATACTTTCATTGGTGTTGATGTCATCTGTATAAGGTCCATAATTCGCTAAAAATCTACGTGGACAATGTTGGCTAAAAGTCCAGATTATTTTGCCCGCCCTCTTGATTGGTGATATGGTAAAGAAAACTTCTACTAATTTTAGATTTTGATAAATAAGTGCATACACACGATCTCAGAGTTGCCACAGATACAGAAATGTGTCCGGGGTTTCATACAAAAAACTTGAAAAAATTCAGTTTTTGTCTAAAAAGTGGGCAAAGTTGGAGTGTTTGACGGTATCCATTTTTCAAGGGTACTTTTGTAGTGACTGGGACCACAGCCTTATGTATAGGGGAATCGCGTTTGGCAGGGCACAAAAAATATCCGTTGCTACCCTATATTAATAGATATTTAAAAAGTATATGTTGCAACGCCCGACTGCATAACCATGCAAGTAGGTATTTCGCGGCTATCAGCGTTTGGAAGATATAAGGTGGATGCGCTGGCGTTGAAATGAGTGACATCTCACCGAACAAAGTCGCGGAGTTCGTTCACACCGCAGCGCAGCGATAGTGATTTGTTAATTTTGTTTTTTTTAAAATTCATGTCGTGTGTGCGTCTTATTATCGGGCGTCGGATTGTTGCATTACCTGTTGCCCTTTGCCCACGGATTTGATTGTGAAAAAGAGATCTGCTGTTCTTCCCAATGATCCACATCCAAACGCAACATTAGACTCTTAGGCGACCGAATTACCTAGTTTAGGGCACAGGACACGATTATTGAAAATACATCCACTCCACTCGAAAATATTATTCGAAAGTGGTATAAAAGTTTTGTAGCTTACTTTGGGACTAGGTCAGTTTCTGTGAATTGTTCCCAAATATTTATTTATTTTTTGCTGCAAAATTGTAGCTCAAGTATTTTTGACAAGTCGACGAGATTAATTAGACCTTTAGCTATTTTTCCTACAGTTGCTCGTATCTAAAATTCTGCACAAATTTTAATAGATGATAAACTTTCAACTGATAAGCTTTAAAAAATCGAGACTGCGATACCTACTTGAATCCCCCCAGATTCGATCCTAAATCGGAAGATGTAGGTATGTGTGAAGAATATAATAAATAACTATATAATGTTTAAACGCGAGTATATCTTGGTCAAATGAGATGGCAATTTATCCTACAATATTTATATTATAACGCGAATTCTACATACTCATAACTTGACCTCAAAATACGATATGGTAGGTAAATAAACCTACGGGTGCCTACGTAAATACTTATTATATTCAAAAAATCTTAGTTTTTAACCATGATCATCAATCTTATCGACAGATTAGGGGAACGTGTAGTTCGAGTTTGTCATCTCCAGAAGAATTACTTTAATTGAAAGTACCTACGCCATTTCGCGGGGCAACAATTTGCTGTAATGGAAGTTATTGCATAATTGTGCCACCCAAGCCGACCCTCGACAGACCGATAATCCCCCTCGTTGCTAGTTTGTTTGTTTTTCCTTCAATTACCGTCTGCTTCCCGCTAACCGTGTTAGCGGTATGTTTACTAATTTGATGAGATAATAGGCCAGATCGTATATCCATTGGGGTAGGTCTAAAAATCTTTGTATTTGGTTACAAAGAAGAAATGCAGCTTCACATATTATACAGGCGAGCAAACATAACGGATCGCCTTCCATACAAAGTTTTATGAAAAGTGACCCGTTCTCATTGCTTGTGAGTAGGTAAAATTATGGATGACAACGCAAGTAGGTAACAGTCAGCAACAGACCTTCATTACAAGTGATTTTATAACAACAACTTAGTATACGTCCACTGGTAGAAGCCGAGAACAAGCTAGATACAAATATTTCTGCTCACGACCTCTTCCACTTAGTTAGAATTAAATTTGTAATTCGATAAAAAACTTTTTAGCGAAGTAGACTAGCTATGTTTTAACAATTAAGCATCTCCATTCCAAATTTAATCCAAATCCGTCTGCTATGACTTGTGCAGAAGTTTAACAACATAGGTAGGTACCTAAATACTGCACAACCTCTGGCAATTATCATAACTAGGTATTACCACAGAAACTATTTCAAACAAAACAACTATATAAAATTAGTTAAGCCGTTCAGGCGTCAAGAGGAAACCAAAATAGATTTAAACAAGCTATTCAAATATGAAAATATCTTGCAAAACTTAGCTAACTTATTTTTGCAACGTTTTCCGCATACATAATATATTTTTAAATATAGAATAATTATAACAAATAATAAATAATACGATTATCCATGAAATATTACAAAATCCAATTGGCTTAACTTCCAATACTCCGAGGCTGACAAATCTATTTTGTAGAGAATTAAGAAAAAGTTTTCTCTAGTCTATGGTTTGTTCGTCGGCCTGCTTAACGAAAAGTTGTGCAAGACTTTTGAGGTTTTTTACTATTGTTTTCGTATTGTTACAAAATATTGAAAATTATTAGCATTTTTAAACATAATTTAACCAAAATCAAAGTGAGTTATGGTGTATTGTTCACTTAATACGTTTGTGTAGTCCTGTCATAACAATTTGAGGTTATGCGCAATGGTGGAAATCTTATCATTATTTTAGGCTATCCGAAGAAAATTTACCAAAATACTCTCTTATTTCGTGTAGATTTCACACCCGCAACATTTTTGTGACCAATTTAAGTGATATTACGGTATTAATATTTCTAAGAAAGTGACTCAATAACTTTAAAGTTTTTGTAATACAACCCCCATTCAGCTCCAGCATTATAGGTAGTTCGTTATAAATAACGAAGAAAAACTATGTTTTCCAGATATGGCAGCGCAACTGTTCAACCGCATTGGCCAAGTGGGGCTTGGCATGGCCCTTGTAGGAGGAGTAGTCAACTCTGCACTCTACAATGGTATGATTGAGATTTTTACTGCATTTATCATACTTTAATCCGATTATTCATGTATACACAAATATATATGTGCGGTAATAATGTTTTGATTCATTATTTTAGCAACCATCAAATTGAAATGTGTTATTATGCAAATGCTAGTAAGATTTCAAGTGACTGTCAGTAATGTTGAATGAGTTACTATTTTTTAACCAACTTCATAAAAGGAGAAGGTTCTATGTTCCAATGTATGTTTTTTTTAACTGACTGAAATATGGAGGTTCTCAACTTGGTTGTATTTTTTCTTCCCAAAAACTCATTATTTTGGAGACTTGACTCATTACATAGGTAGATGGTAATATGACAACCTTTAATTTCAGTTGACGGTGGCCACAGAGCTGTGATCTTCGACAGATTTGCTGGTGTCAAGAATCTGGTGGTTGGTGAGGGCACCCACTTCTTCATTCCTTGGGTGCAGAGACCCATTATCTTTGACATCCGTTCAAGGCCCAGAAATGTTCCCACAGTCACTGGCAGCAAAGGTAATTTAAAACTTTAAAAATCCCTGTTATGCATTTAGAGCAATTACACGATACAATAAGTAATACACTTAAATTAAATTGGTTTTTAAACTTGTTTAGCCCCAAATACTAAATTTAAGACATAAGTACTAAATGAGTGTGAATTTATCTTGTTCAAACGCTTATTATCATAATTTAACATAATAGACTACAAGCCCATGGAAAAAAAACATGTGAAATGAAGCTTAGAAGGCTGTTACTATATCTCCGGCACCACCACTTTAAAGGGCACTAGGTTTTTCGACATTTATTTTTAATCATCTATAAGCTATAAAACGCCGTAAATTAATAATTAGTCGTAATTCCTCACTTGTATTGTACCTGAGAAATTCCATAAATGTGCCGCTCAGAAATGACGGCATAGCGCTCAGTTATTTTAAGATATAGTAACAGCCTTCTAAGCTTCATTCACGCTGGTTTATTTCACATGTTTATTTTTCCATGCTTGTAGTCTATAAGTCCTACAAGGTTAAAGGAAAAATAATAAAAATGGCCTAAACTAAACAAATGATTTCAAAATGGGTGCACTCTATGTATAATTTCAAAATTATAGTCTGGAATATACAATCTAATAATTAGTACATGGCATATCAGGATTAGTATTATTTGTGTGCATTTCAAGACTCCCACTGCGCCCATTAAAAATGTCAAGTCATGAACATAAAAGTCTTATGCTTGTATTTACAGATCTCCAGAATGTAAATATCACACTCCGTATCCTGTTCAGGCCATTACCTGACCAGCTTCCAAAGATCTACACCATCCTTGGTGTGGACTATGATGAAAGGGTGCTGCCCTCCATCACTGGCGAGGTCCTGAAATCAGTGGTGGCTCAGTTTGATGCTGGTGAACTTATCACACAGAGAGAGGTAAGATACAAAATAAATAGTGATGATTCTTCTTAACTAGGCATAAGGAAAACGGCTAGTGGGTCACTGTTAGTGATCAGGATAGATAGTGCCATTTTAGGTAAATAATGTTTTATTTAACCTAAAATTTTTACGAGGCTTGAGTGCACCTGTGTGACTATACCAGCCTCATTTGATGTCTGTTGGGTCAGATTCATCAAACACTCCCCTGCCCACTACCAGATTCTTTGGCAGCAAAAGAGTATTTCATGAACCTGTATATTCGTAATGCGTTTTCTGATGCCGGAAAACTCAATGTTGTCTTAACTGCTCCATTAAACAGGCTCACATGAGCCAAATACCTCTCTCTATTATCCTTCGTCATTTTACATTCCATCAAAAAATTATTAAATCCTCAACCTTGCCACTATGCGTGCGCATTGGGGATTGAGCAATTCTCACCACAGTTAAAAATTTATTTAATGGCTCATGACCTGACCTCACCCTAAATGCCCGCACGAGTAGATCCCTGGGAAGGCTGGCATAATCATACCAGGGCACCCGGAATACCTTGTTCTGTATTATGTTGTACCAGATACATCTTCCTGTCATACTATGAAGCTCAGTGACGAAACTATAGGGCGGCAGGGCTGGCAAAAATGCCACTGCTCCTAGGCTGGGACTACAGCACAGAAGGGATGATGATACGCTTCTTTATATAGAAGAAAGGCCCCCATCTGATGAATTTGCCACCGGCCTCAGCCATTACAGTTACCCCACTCATGATGCTACATTGATGTTTATTATGATTAGTCAACTTTACTACTAGTCAAACGGACACCCTATAGAATTCTACAGAATTTAGGAACACTAAATGTAACAATACGATAATCTAATAAACGTCAATTATTTTCTTCCAGATTGTGTCACAAAAAGTGAGTGAAAGTTTGACTGAAAGAGCAGGTCAGTTTGGCCTCATCCTAGACGACATTTCAATCACTCACTTGACATTCGGCAAGGAGTTCACACAGGCCGTCGAATTGAAGCAAGTAGCGCAGCAAGACGCCGAGAAGGCGCGTTTCCTTGTAGAGAAGGCGGAGCAGCAGAAGAAGGCGGCCGTTATAGCAGCGGAGGGAGACGCCCAGGCCGCCGTCCTTCTAGCAAAGTCCTTCGGGTCCGCTGGAGAAGGCTTAGTAGAGTTGCGACGTATCGAGGCTGCCGAAGATATCGCCTACCAACTATCCAAATCACGCAATGTCACCTACCTACCGCACGGGCAAAACGTCCTCCTCAACTTGCCTACGCAGAATTAGACATTCTTCTTAGAGTGCCATGTGCTCTGTTCCAAATTCGATTGAATGGTTGTTGGTTATCCCATCAGGGTAGGCGGTTTCTGTCTCTTCTAACTTAGGTTAACGCAAATTTTTGTTGTATTTAATGTATTTTTTTACGCGACAATAATTATAAAATTCCATAAATCGATTTTGGAATGTAGCCTAGTGATATATTGAATTAATGCAACTGTTGATAATAGTTGAACTGGGTGATTCTATGATTCATTTAGTGTACAATTGCATTTGTTTACACACAAATACTTGTAAGAATATGCATTTTGAAGAGACTTTAATGCAATATTTCCGCCAATAGAGGTAGTCACGTTTTAGTTTTATGAAAACTTATAATTACGCATTAAACTATACTTGTTGAATTAATTTGTTTCAATTATATTCCTGTCTAAAATCACTACCTTTCACATAAATTAGCATTAAAAAATGAGATATTAACCCTTAGGATACCGGAATGAGTAAAAACCTGCATTCTAGACTCATTTGTTTCGAATATTACCAATTTCAGAGATTAAGAATAAAATACAAAAAGATAACTTGCAGTCTTGTGCCGGATATGGCACTAGGCATGCAAAAGGTTAATCTCAAAGCACAACCGAACAATCACAATAACTCCTTTACTGTGAGCGCTCAGCTGTGCGAGTCATTAATCTAATTTACGACGTTATATAAATTTGGTCTAAAATTTTCCAAACATTGACACTACGGTGAGATAACGTTAAATGGTCTGCGACCTTGGAGTTCTTTACATGGTGTGAATCACAATGGGACACCAAACTCAGTCTTCTTTCAAACCTGGTGTTGCATAGATATTTATCTACTTTAAATTGCTAGTTACAAGGCAAGGTCTCAAGTTTTGATTGATCATGTACAGTAGCGTCATATAGTTTCTAGCGTCTAAAGTAGCCAAATAGTTCTTCACACGTCCTTGTTACTATGGTAATTGGTTGTATGGTAGAGATCGCTATTAACCGATAAGACCGCCAATTGTCAACCTTGTTCTTTGTTTCTGTATTGTTTTGTACTGATTTGTGGTGTTCAATAAAGAGTATTTGTATTGTATTGTATTGTAATAATGATGTGGAACGATACTTTGGTTGCTACCAACTATATGATGCTAACTGTACCTACATCGAACGTCACTTTCTAGTTTAACGACTATTAACTTGCTCGATGCAGCGTGGCTCACGTGTAAAATCTGTTAGAAAATAGTGGTGTTACTACTTTGGTAAAATAAAAATGGCAAATATTTTTAATCGAATCGGCCAAGTGGGACTTGGCTTGACCTTTGTCGGCGGAGTTGTGAACTCGGCGCTATTCAACGGTAAGTCGCGTATTTTCATAATATATTTAGTAAATGAAATCAGGGAACGTTATGTAATAGGTAAGCAGAATATCAAAATGGTCTGACCGAGCCAGTGAGATTACAGGCATATGGGGTATTTTATCTTAAGCCCTCGCTGGCAAACGCGTCTTCAGTGCTCCGGTTTTGCGGATGTCCACGGGAAGTGGTGATTGTATACCATCAGGCAACCACCTAATGCGTCTGCCTTCCTTGTTGTATATTTATAAACAATTTTTGCGAAATGTTTAATTAGGAAGTTACTTGCTATTCTCCATTCCAATACAATTTAACCCGTTTGTAAACAAAACAATTTCATCTAAATTCCGACATATCACTCATTATATGCACAGGAATGTTGAGGGATCATACCTAGGTCAAGGGCGCCGACTTTTAGAAAACCTCGTGGGTGCTCATGCTTATTTGATGACTCGAAAACGGGTCGTCAGGTAATGAAAAAACACCTATCCCTAAAAGGCGATTACTGGTCTGTTTCGTGATGTCTATTATCAGGGGTGCTCGGCACCCACTGTTTATTTCTCATGGGTGCTCGAGCCCCCGAGCACCCACGGAGTCGGCGCCCCTGACCTAGGTAGTTACCTACTTGATATCTCGCCACATTTTATAAGAATCATACTAACTATGATCATTATATTTAATTTTTATATAAACTTCGGGAGCTTCGTCTGTTTACGAAAATGTTAAAATGGATTTGAATGCTCTATACCTTTTCGTAAAACATTGTGAAGCAAACTTTTCAGAGCTATCTCGTTGATTTCAGTGGACGGCGGGGAGCGGGCGGTGATAATGGACAAGTTTACAGGCGTGAAGAAGTACGTCGTGGGCGAAGGCACTCACTTCCTTATACCGTGGGTGCAGACTCCCTACATTTTTGACATCAAATCTCGTCCAAGAAACGTGCCTACATTTACCGGAAGCAAAGGTAGGTACGGAAGCAATTCTGTACGTAGGTACCTAAGTAGGTACACTGAAAAATTACATCCTATCCTACTAATATTATAAATGTGAAAGTTTGTGAGTATGCTTGGATGTTTGTTACTCTTTCACGCCAGAACGGCAGGACTGATCTGGATGAAATTTGGATCATAGATAGAATATGTAGTCTGGAATAACACAGAGGCTACTTTTTATCCCGGAAAATTGCGTAATTCCTGCGGGATAGCGATAAACGAATTCTATATGCAGACGAAGTTGCGGGCAACAGCTTAGTAGGTACCTACATACATAAATCATGTCTATCATAATGTGTATTTGTAGACAGGGCCTTAGGTAACAAGACCCAAAGGCCACCTTTAGCATGATTGTGGGCGTATATAAGTTAAAACGGGAATCAAAATAAAGAAAAAAAAATTAAAAAGATTTTTAAAATTTATAAAATTCTCTCATTTCAGATCTACAAAACGTGAACATAAATCTACGTATCCTGTTCAGACCAGTGCCTGATGAGCTGCCCAAGATATTCACTGTACTGGGGGTCGATTACGAGGAGAGGGTTCTACCCTCCATCACTTCGGAAGTGCTGAAAGCCATCGTGGCGCAGTTCAATGCTGACGAGCTGATCACTCAAAGAGAAGTAAGTTATTATGAACATCCACGTACCTACCTACATCCATCTACCTTCGTACGTTTGAAAGTCGAATCCTGCTCGGCTCGAAAATTCTTGAAAAAATCTTTAAAAATTAATTACTCGAAAACTACACACAATCGGCCAACATACATTGGGTATATTCGGATAGCCCCAGATGTGAGGCATCAAAATTTTTTTTTTAGACGTCAGTGTTTGGACCATCCTGTATACTTACTTTAGTCTGCAATCTGTCTCTGGGATATTCGGCAAAAGGTCAGTGTAACTATAGGCGGTTATCTATTTTCTAAATCTTGGGGGCTCGCCTCTTGACATAGCAAAAATTACATCCAAAAAAACAAGAAACTACAAAAATGTGCATAAGTAAAATATACATATTTGTTGCAGGTCGTGTCGCAGAAAGTAAACGACTATTTGACAGAAAGGGCCCAGCAATTTGGCCTCATATTGGACGATATCTCAATAACTCACCTCTCGTTCGGCAAAGAGTTCACGCGAGCGGTAGAACTCAAACAAGTCGCGCAGCAAGATGCTGAGAAAGCACGATTCTTGGTTGAAAAGGAAGAACAAAAGAAAAAGGCAACTGTCATAGCAGCTGAGGGAGACGCGCAGGCGGCCATTTTGCTCGCTAAGTCTTTTGCCAGCGCGGGGCAAGGGCTCGTCGAACTACGCCGCATCGAAGCGGCAGAGGACGTAGCGTACCAACTGTCTAAGTCTCGAAATGTTACTTACCTCCCGGACGGACAAAATGTACTAATGAATCAACAGATGCAATAAAAAACATGTTTGTAACGAGATTATATTTCACTTTCATTTGTTTATTATAAATACTCAAATTATGCTTACCTTTATTAGTAGGTACAATACAAAAATAGAATAATAAATGTTAACAATAATACATTGATGCTATACACACAACGTACCAAATTGTTCCTAATTAATAATACGAAAATGTTGAAAAATGTGACAGCAATATGCCATTACTACACTTTTATGTTTGACTGTACCATCTCTACATTATGTAAGTTTATAGGCAACCAAAAATTAGGCTTTATTTTTCAAAACAAACCAAATACTCTTAATTGAACACCATAACAGTACAGTAAGACTAAAAAATAAAAAAGCATGGTAGAAAATATGCAGTCTTATTACATAGATTATCACAATAAAGAGTAGAGATGTAGATGGCGCCACTTTTTACGAAACTGCCGCATTTTTGGCGTAAAATAATTGAATGTAGTGACAAATATTTACTTTCAAAAATCTTCTACTCTTTGTTGTGACCCTATAAGCGATCTCAACCAGATAACATTTAGTTACAGAAATGAATATAAACATGTTGATTATTATCATATTATGTTTAGTTAAATGTCTTTTGGAAGTCATGAATCAACAGTCTCTTTTTCAAGAACAAGATCAGCATCTACGGCTATTCTACATCTCCTGATTCTTGCTGTTCCTCAGAAGACTCATACTCACCAGTCTTTTTATCAGTCTTGTCTAACGCATAATCCTTCTCAATCCTGCTACAAAATAGATTCTCGCGAATACACGCTTCTTTTATGTATTTCATTTCTACTGTATTCAACCCACCAGGTAACGTCAATTTGCACAAATTAACATTCTCTTTGAAATTCTTTATTAGGGTATCAACTTCTTCTTTGAAGGCGTCACTAATTAATTCCTTGGAAGGTCCATGAAGATGTTCAAATAACAATTTGTTCTGGTCACAAGCATTGCGAGTTTTTTGAAGCAAATTATATTCCTCTTCCAAATCTTTGTCTTTCTCCTTATTAGGAGCTATTTTTTGAGCCCTCACAAGTCTCTTCTCAGCGGCATCATACTGACCAATCATTCTTAAAGCCTTTGCATTTTGGAACAAAGCTTTCTTGTTGTTCCAAAGATTGTCAAGTCTGTTGAGCTCATTGCACGCAACACAAGCCTTGAGTGGTAACTCCACGCGGTTGTAGCATATAGCAAGATTTAAATACAACTTTTTAAGCCATTTCTCCTGCTTTTCTTCATCCTTTTCGTCAGCTAATCGACACTTGTGAAGCATAAATATGCTTTTTCTGAATAAATGTACAGCAGCCATGAAATTGTGACATTTGTGCAAAGTGAGTGCGGAGCTGTAGAGTTTCTTCACTTGTAAGTCCACACGTTGGAACATGTTTGGCTCAGAGTAGTTTATTTCTCTGGAATTAAGAACACATTTTTAAGTTAATTAATGATGGTATTACAACTAAGCCATTAAAAATATAAGACAAAAATGACGTGTGTTAGTTACATAAGGGATGACCAAGCACATGGATACCTTATACTTGAATTTGTGGTTTAATAGTAATTTCTAAATGTAAATTTTTAGATCTTGTAAATATGTTTATTTAAATAAATTAAAGCTTTTAAAAAAATTCTATCTGCTGACAAGGTGAAGACAAATTTAATAGCTGCTGTCTTCATCATCATCATCAGTCTGAAGACATCCACTGTTGAACAAAGGCCTCCCCCTTAGCACACCCTAATAGCTGCAGTGGAGATAAATAAATAAAATATGTTGTATTTAGATTTCAACTATAAAATAAATAATTACCCTTCCTCAGGAGTCAAAATGCTTTTAATAAGTTTTATGTAGAAAATGCAGTCTGCTTTGGGTTTGATTCTCGGAGGGACCCCGAGTTCTCCAAACATCACTTGATATGATAGGAGGAATAATGATACTTCTCCCACTAACATTGACTTGACCGCCATGTTGAGCCCTGGCAGCAGGTCATTATCCTTCAGGTCAACAACCTGAAATTTAGGCAACACAAAAACATTTACATAGAGCTGGTTATGATTTATTTATTAATTTTGATTGTGCGATTTTGAATTTTAGTTTATTTTTATTTCATTTAGGTAATTTAATTTGATTTTATTTATTTCAAATTTTAATTTACTCATCTGAAATAAACAAAATTTATTTATTTATTCATTAACAATAAATATGTAATTTTATTTATTCCCTTACCAAAGGCTTATGAAGCTTCCGAACATCAAACGGCACATCTTCATTTTCCCAGAAGCCTGTATAAGCAATGTGGACAGTATTATCCTCGTTTAGCGGGCAACCTCCGCCTTCTTCAAAAACTTTCTTCTTAACATAACTATCAGGATCTACGGCCGTCAATAGTCCCTCAATGGATTTAAAACTCTGAACTGGTTTGCCAATGTAATCCACATTTCTGGAATCTTCTCTGTCTTCTTCAAAAGGTGAAACATCATCACAGTCCTCAGTTATGTGAAGAGTTGAACCAGTTGTGCAAACTTGTCTAAAAAATAAATGACAAACGAATATGAAACGTTGTGACAAAGAAATAAAAAAAGGCATTTTTCATTACACAAAATTTACATACCTCAAGTCTAATCCATTATCTAACGCGATACTCGGCATAGAACGACTAATTATTTGTCGTTGCATTTTTCTAGACTTGCAGACGCTTGTAGTGTTCAAAAGTTCAAAGGGGTTCTTTTTTACAAAAATTCCTTGAAAATATATAAAATGGTTTCATACAAAATAAAAATTGTGAGATCTGTGTCGTATTTCAAACCTTGAAGTTCAGAGATGTAGGTGGTATGTAGATCGTAGATTTTACCAATTCCAAACTAACCTTACCCGATTCTTAAACCAGATTTGTAACCAGTACAGTACTGTACGATAAATAAATAACTGAATTGAATGAATAAACGTCAGTCAGACTGACTGACATTTCGTACTGACGTAACAAAGGCGTTCTTCATTTTAAAAACTGAGATCAACAACGAAGGTTATCATCTGCGGAATAAAAGGTTAAAATATTCCTGGGTTTTATTTTAAAAAATACAACGTAATACTTACCAAAAATATACATTGTAAACTCATAAAAGTTTATTTAATACTTACAAAACAATTTTTCGCATGATATTTCGTTGAATCCCATATGGTGTTCATGTTCAACTTTAACAACTATGCGGTTCTTATTTATAAAACAATTTAATCTGAATAGAATTCATCGAAATGTCATGGGGAAAACTTTATTCACTACACTTATTATTATGTGTAAATTTCTAAATGTCACTGAAAATTAGAACACAGAAAAATCCGAAAAGTAAAGCTATGGCCGGGAATTCCCGGGAAATTTTATTTCTAAATGTAAAACCGTAAAAGTAAACATAAAAATCAAGAAACAAAAATTCTTGATTCATTTGATAGTATTAGGTAAGTGTAATTTATTTGCCCGCAACATCGTCTGCGTAGAATTATACATAATATAAACCTTCCTCTTGAATCACTCTATAAAAAAACCGCATCAAAATCGGTTGCGTAGTTTTAAAGATCTAAGTATACATAGGGACAGACAGACAGACAGCGGAAATCGACTTTGTTTTATTCTATATGTAGTGATTTATTGTGTGTAATATCTCTTAAGGCTCTTAAAGGTCGTCATACAGCTGTATTTTTCAGTCAGATTATTTCACAAGAACGCACTTCTCTGTGAACTACCGTAATATCTAGAAATTAGACTTCCAAGCGATTTAAATGTTATCCTAGTTATTTTAGGGCAGAAAATAATACAAGCAATAAGAAAACATAATTTATTATAATGTACGTAATGTTACACATTGGTATTCCTTTCTTAAGTCTTAATTTATTGTTTTTGCCTTGACGATTGACGCAGCACTGCGATATATGATGATATCAGGTCGTCCATTTTGTATCCTAAAGAAGTTTCACATAGGATCTTCGTTCCCCGAAGGAAATTACCCATGGTCATGTGGAAGAAAGTGTTGCCAGATGACCAATTTGAGAGCTGAGAGAATGGGTGCGTGACTAATACATCCTGGAAAAAAAGATAGGGCCTTGGTAAGAGACAAGCGGAAGGAAGCAGGCATCTACGCCCAAATTAAAAATTTGAAGTTCGTATATCACACCGTCCCTCTCACTCTCCAATTAACACTTATAAGTTTGAACCGGACAGCACCGGACATTGAAATTTCAAATTCCGTAATATTAAAAAGCCAGGAGGGGTCAGGCTGATTAAAATTACTTGATAACAGATTTAAATAAAATTATACCTGATTAGTGAACAGATTTCGATAAAATTTGCATGGGAACTTTGAGACATGTCGACAGACAGGTGTATGTATACAAAAAATACGGCCAAATTGTGAACGTCCTCTTTTTTTGAAGTCAGCGAAAAATAAAATAAAACAGTCACGCGCGAGTCTGTCCCGCACGCAAAAGGTTCCGTGCGTACAATTGCCATTAGTAAGATCGATCAATAATGTCGATAAAAACACAAGCTTCATTAATGCTACCTATGAAATTTTCCAGCATCTACATATTACGATTTGAAAGACACATTCTTATCACAGACGGACGGGCTGACAACGGAGCCAGTAGTAGGATTTCGTTGGCACTCTTTGGCACGGAACTCTAAAAACGAAAACCTCAAAAAGACGTTTATGACAGCATTACTTCATATTTTGTGTACTTACTCGACTTTGAGGATGGATGACACTGACACCACTCCTGTTAATCCCGATAACCACCAATTCAGGATAGCTGGGGTCTGAAGTCTGCTTCACTTCAAAGAATGCTGTGCCGAACGTAGGCAGTTGATAAATTTTCTTCAGGAATTGTTCCTTGGCTTCATTTTCAGTCATTACGCCTTGCTTCAAATAAGCTGCACTGATACTAGACTTCCATTGAGAGTTCGACTGTATTCGGACCATGTCTGGAGGGATGAAGTCCTCGAGCATTTGACCAATTTGTGGCAATAGTGACTGGTCGCTTCCGAATCGAGCTCTATAAATGAACGCTGCCAGCTCGACAAGGTCTTGCTTGGAGGTCTTATGGTAACCTCGCAAGTATTTGGGGAGCTCTTGAGGGTAGTAGAATATTTGGTCGGCGTTCTTGTCTCGTCCAGGAACAGTGTTGATCCACAGCTTCTTCATGAAGAATATCTGATAGTTTAGTTGTAATTGAGCTCCAGCTGGAAAAGAAGAACATGATTTGAGAAAAATAATATCAACAAGGGAACCCTCGCTTTTTACCTACCACAACATCATCCACGAAGAAAAGTTCATTTTTTTTTGTTACAAGCTATGGTTGGATCCTTTGAAAAAATAATCTATCCTAACTTGCTTTAACGATCGCAACTTACCGGCCCTTACAGGTCGCGACGCTTTCATCCACTCTACAAGTTCGTGTACAAAATCGAAGAAGTAATAATTCTCAGGCACAGAGAACACCTTGTCAGCTATTTTCACGAACAAACTGAATCCGTCACTGTTCTTTATGTTCAGGCGGCCTGCTATCTGTTCGCAGAGGTCCCTCGCTTTAGTCGACGAGTCTACTTCAAAGGCCTCGTCAGTATCATCTGGGAAGTACACTTTGTGGTAAATCTGCATACTCCTGTGCTGTATCGCTTCAATTTCTACAACATACGGAGTATACAGACGAGGTCCGCTTTTTTGTATTTTGAAGACGCGTTTGAGACATTCTTTAGCAATAGGATGCGGTCTAGTCTTTAGGAATTCTACGAGTTCCTTTATCAACTGTTGCCCGGGAGCGAAGACACCCGTCGCAAGCCACATCAGTTCCCAGCCTCTCTCCTCACTCAGCTGAATTCGATTATTTGTCAATTGTTTCATGATCTGACAATACGCTTCGTCACGCAAACCAAGATCGGTTGCTGCGGATCTGAATATCTCATCCGTGTACTCCGTAACGGATCTCGCTTTAGGTGCCGGCATGTCTCCCATATATTTCAGAACACCAAAGAACATAGAAATTGCACATTTTTCTACCATTTCATCACCTAATAATTTTTTGAGCAAAGGCTTGCGAATCGGATCTCGAGTATGAGCCCACAAGTCTCCAGCCACGGCCTTCTTAGCCGTAGTCAATGTCGACGCTCGTGAAACTGTCGCATTAATATCATAGTTTTCTCTAAAGTTATCTTTGGCAAACTTTTCGAGTGTGTACATCCGTTTACGCTGGATTGTGTTATACTTAGACGACTTTTTATCAGTGGTGATATTTCCTTTCTTGAATACCTCTAATGTTGCGTTCGAAGGTATAGTCATAGTGGGTAAAATGTACACCTGTTCAGTGGGGAACAGGCCTTCTTGACCGCTGCATGCACCGTGGCCCCATGTAGCATTCATTAAGGTCTCGCCAGTGCAGTCCTGTAATAGCGTTATGAGGTCGCCTTTCTTGTATTGTAAGAACGATGACGCATCACTGTATCCCTGCGAATCACTTTGCGCGACGACGTAAATAGACCGCCTCTTCAAACCGTCAATCAAATAAATGATTAGCGAACTCATCTCACTCGCATCAACACTTTGGAACACCATTTCTTCTTGCTGTATGGTTCTCAGTGTTATAGTTCCCACATTATCGTAATCCTTATCCGCGTTGTAAGCGACGTAGGTCACTTCAGCAAATGTCATTTCGAGTAGAATGTGTTCCAATTGATCGACAATATAAATGCCCGTCCAATTTACAGCAATAATGACGACGTCTTTGTTTATCATTTCACCTTTTATTTTTATTGCTTCAAAGAATCTTGAGAACAACATCGGCCACTTAAGTTTAGCAAATATGACGATGTCTTCTTTGCAACGCAGAGGATCAATTTTCGACTGTATACTTGGCGAAGATTCGAACGCTTTTGTGACCAGATGTTCCCATTTAGTTAGTGCCACATCATTTGACTGAATAAACTGATTGGGTATGTAATTCACAATTACTTTTCTCAGCACATTGGGATCTATGTGTTGTCCGTATTCAATATAGTGCTGCTGTGCCGCAATCATAGCTAAATCCTTCTCTGCGTCACATCGGTATTCACCAAATTTGATACCCTTAGCTACTTGATGGTAAATAAGGCTAGTGGCTACAGCGTCGTCAGCAGGATTGTGCCAAGGAGTAAACACTTCTTTTCTATAGAACAGTCTCCATGGTGCGTTCTTCTCTGGTGTTCCCTGCTCTTTAGCGAATTGTTCGCATTGTGAAATAGCGTCCATAATATGCTCACCTTCGCTGCCTAGTGAAAGGACTTTATCGTAAAGGGTAATGTACAAGGAGAAGCCGAATACATCTTTCAAACCAATATTTTCTGCTAGTTGTTGACATATTTCTTCAGAAGTGGTTGCAGAGTCAGATTGAATGGTTTTCGTTGATTCGTCCATTAAAGTTACTGTGAGAAGAATAGGTTTCTTAGTCTTTGTCGCCTGCAACTCCAACCAGCTGGGCGGCTGACCACGAGGGCCGTTCTTGAAAGTCCTCACGAGTCTTCCCTCGCAATATGGAGCATACCCTGGAGGGCCGCCGCGAATAAATGAGCGGAGGTATTTCACAAATCTTTCCGATGGCGGGAAACATCCCACGCACAGAGATAGAAGAATCCAACCTCGAGCGTGTGATGCCTTTGATGGATTATTAGTGAGCTGCTTGCATAACTGGCAGAATATTTCGTCCCTAAAACAAAAGAATGCTATGAAATGCCACAGAAAACGAAATAAAGAGGTCGAAAATACAAATTAGAATTAGGATATAACTACCTCAGTTCTTTTCTAATGATACCATGACCTATAATGAAGTGTAGTTTTTCCAAATTAGTGCTCCTTCTTGAATTCAACCAGGTACTGTACATTTCGTTGGTCATTTCATCTTTCAATAAATTCATCATCAATTCATCATTCAATTTATTTTGTCGTTTCAGTGTCTTCTGAATCAGTTTGTTTTTGTTACCATTACTGTTGTCCTTCATTAAGATTTCCTGTAAAACAAAACAGGCAAAAATAATGAAAAGATTATCCTCATTACCTTAATTAATTTTAAGGTGCTAATACTAACCTCAAATTCCTTGCTTTTTTGGAAAGCTCTTCCGATTGTATCTGATAGTTTGGACATAACGGGAATATTATCAATCTTGTCATCCACATACTTGGGCTCGGATAAATCTCCCATGAATCTCAAAATCGTAATCCATAAAGCTTGTGCCGCCATTTTGTCCACAGGTGACGGTAGCTCCATCAATGATTGTTTCAACGGCTTTCTTGAATACTGATGACTGGTGTTACCCAAGAAATAGGTGGCAGCGAACTTTCTAAAGTTAAATTCGTCAAACAATTCTTCCTCCTCTTGATCTTGAGGGAGTGGTATTACGCTGGAAGCTGTAGGCTTAACCTTTGAAGTCTGAAATGAGAAATCCAGTTTAATAAATAGTTCAACTTATAAGTCCAATATAAACTTTAAAATTAAACTTACCACTCCAAATCCTGTTCCGCGTACAGTGCCAGCCGGGGTTGTAGTGTCTTTCAAGAAACCAAACACGTCGTCAACGTATCTATCGTCAATAACTGCGGAGTTATGCGTCTTATTTTCCACTGGCATGTCCTTGGCAATCCAAATAGATCTCATTAGTTCATTCACCTTTCTCTCATAATCGTCCTCTGCCCCTTTAGTATTGGTCTTCCCGGAGCGCTCTAGCTCCTCCTTTTCTTTCTTGAATTGAGCTAAACTGGCTCTTATGATATGCCCTTTGTCTTTGATGAGTTTCCTGACCAAGAAACCTCTGCTGTGAGCTTGTAATTTTCTGAAGAATTTCCGCAGATTTATGAAGGTCTTTCTTAATTCCCTGGATCTAATAACCGCTTGTACTCGCAGGTAACCTCTCTTCATTACCAAATACCTGTTCCTGTAGCCGCGAGCACGGTAGTGTTTCTGTATGATGATAGCGGCCTCTCGCATCTTCAAGAATCTCGTTCTATATATAAACCTTCTGGCATTTGCTTGTACTTTGATCACAGCAGTAATCAACACCTTATGCCTGAGTTCTTCAAGGATCGTATCATGCATGTCCTTTAGGAAAACTTTCGTATGACCAAGTCGGAATTCCTGGTCTTTTAAAACTTGCGTGCAAATCTTCTTTGTTGCACTTTTGCAGTCGGTTTTCTCAGCGGGTGGTATATCTGGCACGATAAGACGATACCGATGGACAAACTCTGAATAAGAGTAACGTATGGGAAAACCAGCTTGTCGTATTTTAGCGGTCTCCATTAGTCCCGCATAACGCAGCTGGCGAACACAAAGTCCTCGATCGAAAACCTGCGAATAAAAGCAGTAACGTTGAAATATAACGCTTTATACCCTAGTCTCTGTATATCAATTACACCATTATTAACAACACCGGAAAGCATGAGAATACTTACTCTTGGCTTTTTGAATTCGTTGGGTTTAATGCATCTGACAAAGAATGGGTGACATGCATACAGCGTCTTCATCAGAGCGTCAAGTGATGTTTTGAATTTGAAACTTGTGGAGACCGTCTTCCGACTCCCACTCTGTGTAGTGACAGTTTCATTACTGAACAAGTTCTTCAAGAACGTGTTACTGGAGTCTAATATCATTTCCTTAACATCTGCTGTCATCATGTCTCTGTTCTTATCCAAGAAGCCTATAGAACAAATCAATATTGTAAGGTTTAGAAACCAAATTTATCAAGCTATATTTAATGTTTCTGAGCCAGTTAACTTACCTTTAACCTGATAGGTGACATCTCCAGCAAAATGTTTTACACCGAAGCTGTGTTCATGTGTCGATTTCGGAGTAATGTAAGAAGTCTTGGTGCTGTGATTGCTATTCAACTTTGACAGGAGTGTTATGTCTGTGCCCTTAGGGAACTTAGACTCTTCGTCAATAAGTGACAGCAAATTCATAGGTTTAAGACCTATCATGTCCAAGTTATCTTGGTTGTCTTTGTAATTGATATTAGTCCAGGTAATACCCTCTTTCTCATACTGTTCTTGCTCCAGCTTGAAAATATGTCTTACGAAGAACTGTTGCAAGTTTTCATTTGCATAGTTAATGCACAGTTGTTCAAAACTGTTGGAGTCAAAATTTTCAAAACCGAAAATATCCAATATACCAACAGAGTTGCTGGAGAGCTGTTGGTCTTTGTGCAAAGTTCCATTGATCATCTCCACTATGTACTCGAATATATGGCCGTAAATTGCTTTAACGAGGGCGTCCCTGCCTTCTGCCGCCGCAGCCACTGTCAGTGTCGACACCACTTTATCCCCGTGAGCTACAAAAGTTTTTCTAGTCAATGCGTCACACAGCTTGGTCTTGCTTACCCCTAAGAGGGCTGCGATTCTATTCGCGTTGATAGCATCAGATACTTCAGACGATTCAATATTGTTGAAGTTGAATGATTTAAACTTCAGATTTCCCAAATGTAAGATTGCAGCGAGTAAGCTGAAGACACTCCACACTTCATTATCGGGGAAATTGAGTACTTTGAACGCAGACCTTATATCAGCAAACTCTAAGCCGTCATTGCGTCCGTCGCAGGTCAACATGCTGCCCGAGTTAAGATAGTTGTACTCCGCCGGCTGCCCCAGTTCTAGCTTTTTCTTCTCATCGGCTGCGAGTCCCGTGACAAGGGAATAGAAGATGTGGTAATTTCTTTCACCCTTGCTTTGAAATACGATTCGCGTCTTTTCCAATAGATACTGATCTATATTTGCCCCTTCAATGATGCCCTTGTTACTGAAGTATATGTTGATGTATTTTCCGAATCTAGATGAGTTATCATTTCTCACAGTTTTTGCGTTACCAAATGCCTCTAGAATGGGGTTTGTTTCTTGAATCTGTTGCTCGATCCACGAGTGTTTGCCGCTAGCTGCTGCCAGATACTGCAGCAACAATTTAGTACTTTCCGTCTTCCCAGCACCACTTTCGCCACTGAAAATTACCATACCTACATAAAACAAATGTAGGATACCTAATTCTGGTTAAGTTATTTTAATAGATTTTCATATCATTATTTCATGACGTTTTTGGAAAGTCTTAGTTTATCGATTTAATTCCTATAGCCGGAAAAGCAACCTAAACAATTGCTTATCGTTTTTATCAGTTAACGTATGAGTAATAAATGAATAAATACCATTACCTTATGACAATGCACTGGTTGGATGATGTGTCCATAAGCTCTCTATAGGAATTGTCGCCGATAGCAAAGATGTGTGGGGGGATTTCCCCCATGCCCCTCTCTTGGTAGAAGTGTATTTGGTCCATAGTGTAAATGGGCAGTATTTCGTAGGGGTTAATCGCTATTAACATTGTTCCGGTGTATGTCTAGAAATATTTATTAAATTATTTACAAATTAGATATTTATGTGAAGATGGAAATTAGTGCAGCAGCTACAAAGTACCGCAATTCTGCAGGAGGGCAACTTTTAAGCGCGGTTTTTAAGCCTTTTTATACCTAGGTACGGACGGTGAGTTTATGGTGCTCTGGGCTAAGTAATACTACTTGGGGTCTGCTTAATTAACAGCTGGATGCCGGCCGTATTGGATCCACCAATTATACAATCAGGTTTATAAACACACTAAAATATCGCATGAGTACATATACCTACCTTATATATACCTACCTATTCAGTACATAATACTGAAACAGAATCAGACTATTTTTAACCTACTTCAAAAAAAAAGGTTCTCTATTCAATCCATGTTTGTATGTATGTGTGCGATTTTCTCAAAAACTACTAATCCGATTTGGATGCGGTTTTTGCAATTAAATCTCTTATATTATTTCATAAGCATCTAACAATGAAGATAGGTAGGTACTTAATTTTGTATTGGAAAAATTCTTATTATACTGAATTCTTATAAGCAGTACCAAATTACCAACACTATCAATTTTATTTTATATAAGGTTCATGAAAATTCGACAAACTCTGATCATGGGTCACCCATGACATAATCATAAAAATTTACTTACATAAATCAGCTGCTTATTATACCGGATATGCAGGTTTCTGAGAATGGTGTGTTCTTGGAGTTCCCCCAAGGTGATCATGTCTTCTACTCCTGTGATGGAGGTCGTGTGCAGTGGTTTGATGACATTGTGGACGGACGTCGAGAACACTTTGCCATCGTCGTCCCTAACTTGGATCCTGTCTCCAGAACTGTTCAATATCTTCACTGCTAAAGGGAGGTCGAACTCTGTGGTTCCCTCTGGCTTCAGCCATACTTGATCCTAGAGTGGAAAAGGATAGTAGACATTTAAACACTTTGAAAAGTGTAACTTAAATAAAAACATTGATTTTAGACCTTATCTGCCTTTTAGAAAGGTCAATAGTAATAATTAATAATATGTATAGCTGTGTACTGCTGGCAAAGGTTCATTATAATTTTATGGGCCTTGAAAAAAATATGGAAGTCAATATCAAGGTTAAATATCAATAAAATAAAAGTTACTACACATTTAAAGTTGACAAATGGTTAAATAATATTATTTATAGTAAAAGGATGAGGTACTTACCGATAATTGGATCCTATCTGCCATTTTGTATCACTTTGAGATTCTCCTCATAAAAAATGTAAACCCATTGCACTACATTACCAGTATTAATTCTCTTGAAGACTGCCCTTATCAAGGTTCCAGTGCTATCACACAATCACATAGATAATTCTACCCTTATCACACATATTTTGAGATATGTTAACACTCAACTATCATTTGCAATAGGTATATTATTGATTAGGACATGTAAATAGGTAGGCATTTCAAATTCTTACCATAATTTTCAATTACTGAAATTAAATCAGTGTGATGATCATTGTTAGATTTCATCAAGCTGACTGTGATAATGACAATCGATGATTAAAATCAAAATCAAAAGATTTGCTTCAGATACAAAGAAAAATATTTTTGAAATTAGTAAATACAATTTATTTTAAAATAATTCAGCATTACAAACAACTTAATCTAGCAGTGATTCTAAATTACTTTTTTTTTTCATCTTTCTTATCACCTTTCGCTTTGTCTTCTGTTTTCTTTTCATCCTTTTCTTCTTTATCTTTTTTCTCCTTCTTGGCTTCTTCTTTCTTACCTTCTTCCGCATCTCGGTTAGTTATCTTATTATTAATGAGGTTGTGTAATACAATTATTGACCTGACAAGAGCAGCGAGATACACTACAAGGGACTGATCATTGGTCTTGATGTACAAATTATCAATAAAGTTATCATTAGCTATGTCTGGTAAGAGATTGAAAATGTCTTGCAGTTGGTAAATGATTTGATGATTCATTGGCAAGGATCCCTGGCCAACTTGAAGCAAATAGTCCCTTATCTCCGTCAGCTGTGAGTGCAGACCTCTAAGGCCGAGTAGCTGGTTGGTAATTCTTTGAGAGAGGCTTCCAACTGTTGTATCCTTGATGTCTCGCAGCAGGTGCTCCACACCAACTTCCTCAGCCTCTTCAGCCCCAATTTCACTTGGGACATGTTCGAAAGTGCGTGTTGTTGGGCTGCCATCATCATGGACCTCTTCCACAGCCCGATATGCTTCAGTGGGGAGACCTAAGTCTTTTGGTTTAGCATCAATAATGACCAGGACTGAGTTGGGACAGTAACGCCTGATCAGCTCATTGATGGCTACATCATTCTGATGCAACTTAGGTCCAGTGTGGTACCAGCCTACTACCTTTTCCCTAGCATTAACTTTTTTGAACATACCATACATGTTCTCTAAGTAGTCATGGTCAAGGAACCATACAGATTTGTCTTTGTCATCCTCATCAAATGGAACTGAAATAAAGAAAAAGTTCATAAAACAAATATCAAAAACAAATTAAATATTTGTGAGAATACTACATGCTCCAGTCTAGATTATTTATTATAACGATTATGGGAATTTACAATGTTAAAAAAAACAATTGTTGCATGTAAGTAAAAGAAAAGGTACGTTTAAAAATTTATATAGCTACACAGTAGCCCATAAATTAAACGCGAATAGAAGCAGTAACAGGAATGAGGCATTCGTCAAATAGGGTGTATAGTAACAGAATATATGACCTAAATGAGACAGCATAATGTAAAATAACCTGCAAAACTATTGGAGACATCCAGAACGCCTTTAGCTCGCCAGCAGCCAAGAAGAACTCCGACGACCCGCTTCTGGTTACCAATTTTTCCCATACGATTGAAATGATCTACGACGCTAAGCAACACCAACGGGTGAACCACCACTTTCGTGGTCACAACTTCTTGACTAGGCATCTTTAAATTAATATGATCCGCTTCTTTTAACACTCACTGGGTTGGCAATCGCCAATAATAAACCACTGACAAAAGATCAAACAAAATCACAAAATGATCGGCCAACAACGATGCCAAAATCGCTTTACTAAAATTTGACAGTCATCATGTTCCTCCTCTCTGGTTAATTTTTCTACTTTCTCTATGAAAAAAAATGACTACCAATCGTTTGTATTTGAGACACTGTTATAAGCGTTTAAAATGTAACGCTGTGAAAAATGTGGAATGTTTTTAATGAGGTAAAAAATTGTTTGAGAAATACAGCTAATTTATAGCACTGCACTACCTATAAATAGCACTGCAGACTATTTTACTCTAAAATTTTACTTTACGTATTATATTAAATAAATAAATTGTATTTGTAGTGCAACATTAAATTATTTTAAATAAATCAAAAATTTTACTTCCTGATTTTTGTGTTTGTTTTAACGGTTCACCCACGCTTCATCCATCCCGTTTTAGAAATATTCAGTACTTATTGGTTTAGAAATATTTTATGAATTATTACATTGGTCAGTTTTGTCGTTTTTATATTTTTTCCAATTAAAACGAAATTCCTCCTTTCTCGGGACTTGACAACTGTGATGACATTCTAAAAGAAGAATAAAACTAACAAAAATAAATTGTAATGGTGTATTGTCATGCAATTTCTGTAGTTTTATTGCATTACTGCATATTTTACATTAACACAAAGCCAATAGCGTAATTTGCCGTGTGTGCCAAAAGATGTCTCAACGGACACTTACATTCGTGACAGGCAATGCTAATAAATTGAAAGAAACTCGAGCTATTCTAGGTAATAAATTCCCTTTGGAACTAATCAGTCTCAAACTAGACTTGCCAGAATTGCAAGGGGAGATCAATCAGGTTTCTATCAAGAAATGTCAAGAAGCCGCGCGTCGATTGCAGAAACCTGTACTAGTTGAAGATACTTGTCTTTGTTTCCATGCATGGAACGGTCTTCCAGGACCGTACATTAAATGGTTCTTGGAAAAAATACAACCCGAAGGTTTAACTAAATTATTAGAAGGATGGGAAGACAAATCTGCGGAGGCAGTGTGCACATTTGCTTATTGCTCTGGAGAGTGTAAAGATTCGGACGTTGTATTATTTCAAGGAAAAACCAAAGGTAAAATTGTCGAACGAAGAGGCAGGAACGACTTTGGTTGGGGCTTTATTTTTCAACCAGATGGTTTTGAGCAAACATATGGTGAATTACCAAAAGAAGTAAAAAACAGTATATCTCATAGGTACAAGGCTTTAGTCGAGTTTAAGAAATATTTTCGAGTTAGATAATTTTTTTTTACTTAGGTCCTATACAACTTCTTTACGTTTTCTGTTAGATTCCGTGGTATTTTTTAATTACACGCTGACCACCCTACACTAGCAGCTGTCAGGTGTCACTGTCACGTGTGTGTCATTTTCATGCTTTCATCTTTCAACTGACAGTTTTGGCCGGCCGAACCGAACTGAACTATCTGTGCTTGCGGTTGTGGTCTGGCGGTCTTGCTGCTTGACTTGTTGATTGATCTATTTTGGTTATTTTGAATAGAGAAGCGTGCACAAAACCACACTAAACACGTGGTGAAGTATATAAATAGATGTCAGAACTGCAAAAACTTATTTAACGATCCTTCGTTGTGTGTACTGTACGATAATAAACTACAAATTGAACTATGTCTCAACGGACGTTAACCTTCGTTACTGGCAATGCCAAAAAATTAGAAGAGCTCCGAGCTATTCTAGGCAAAACATTCCCCTTGGAGCTGATTAGCCACAACCTAGACTTGCCAGAGTTGCAGGGAGAGATTAATGAGGTGTCTATTAAGAAGTGCCAAGAAGCGGCACGTCGGCTGAGGAAACCCGTACTGGTCGAAGATACGAGTCTGTGTTTCAATGCATTAAACGGCCTTCCAGGGCCATACATTAAGTGGTTCTTGGACAAATTAAAACCAGAAGGTTTACACAGGATGTTAACAGGATGGGATGACAAAAGTGCAGAAGCTGTGTGTACTTTCGCTTATTGCTCTGGAGAACGTGAAGATTCAGATGTGGTCTTGTTTCAAGGCATTACAAAAGGGAAAATTGTTGAACCAAGAGGTTCCAGGGACTTTGGCTGGGATTGCATCTTTCAACCAGAAGGCTATGAACAAACTTATGGAGAGCTGTCAAAAGATGTGAAGAATACCATATCTCATAGGTATAAGGCATTAGACAAGTGCAGGAAACATTTCGAGCAGGCTGGGTAATGTTCCTTACATACTTTTTAAATTAAGATTTGAAATGAAAATGGCTTTTGCCAAATTGTAGTATTGTGTATGTAGATGCCTGTTCATGATGTTGATTTTCGGAAAATAATAGTGTTACAATTTAGTTTCTTTATGTTTATTTTTCACCTAATCCTTAGAATAATTTGACAGTTTAAAGGATTGTGTTATTTGTTAAATGAATAAGTACTTAAAATAAAAACAGTCCATATATTTTAAAGTTATTTAAAATGCTTATCATATTTTGTTTGTTTCATAATTTTATCATACCTTTTCTGTTGTTAAACCATAAAGTAAACAAACATTTCCTGATAAAATAAACAAAGTATGTATGTTTTACTGAGTATTTTTACCCACAAGCGGAATGGAGAAGGTATTATCATTAAAATTGATCTTATTGTCATTTTGAATGAATGGAACTTATTTTTAATTTCAACATAAATTTTGTAAACAACTTTAGAAACTGACAGAGCTTCTCTGTTTTATTTAAATCACCATTGCTACTCTGCTCACCAAAACATTGCCGAGTATAAATGTGTTTTAAGAAAAAAAACATACATACCATACCTATAGATATAAAAGATGAAGTAACTATTTTAAAGTTATGAAATATCTTCTATGTTCTACCCCTTACAACAATTGAGATAACCATGATGTGAAACTCTACATGAATTCCATTTTCCTAAGTATGGACCCTGTAAAGTTAGCACTTTTACACAAAATTTATTTTAACAATAACTAAAATGCTAAATTTAAACATATCCCAGCTAAAATTACAGAAATCTTAATAACAACTAAATTGCCTTGTGAACTGTGCACACCAGGTGCAATATATGGCTCCAAATTAGAATTATTATAATTCTTATAATACCAGTCTCTGTCATCCGCTTGCCTAGTCTTTGTGTTTCCGGAGTTAGAGAGTTCTGTAAATCGCGTCTTGGCTTCTCTGTTTATGACTGGCAAGTAGTTCTCCTTGTTGTCGTAGTGTTCAGCATGAGGCATAGTCACTTTGGTTATAGTTGCTGGGCGTTTAGTATAATTCCGTCTAGCCAGCTCTTCATTATTAGGTATTAGAATAGCAGAAAGTGCTGTGGGTTGGTTCTCTATGTGTTTCTTTGAAGGAGGTTTGGATGTAACTGCATTGGACACAGTGAGTGGTGTAGTACTTGTTTCTAACCATGTCTGTAATGACAAGTCATTGCTAGTATCTGTAGTTATGAGTATACCCTCTTTCTCTGTTACATGATTCACTGTCAAATTAGACTCCATCAAATTATACCTGCTGATGTTGTTGGGTTCTATTTTTTGCTCTTCAATATTTTTCGTTCTGTTGTAAGCTACATGTGTACTGTTATCGTCGTTCAGGTAAGCTTGTAGTTCATGAATTTCGCTTTTCATCTTTTGATGAGTTGAATTCCGTTGAATTGTGTTCACAGGAGCTTTTGTTGAAACTTCTACAATACTTTGCTGAACACTACCCTTTGCACTGTACTTTTCATCACCCATGCTACCAACAACAGTATGTGAAATAGTCATATTGGGACTCGTTATTGGCTTGAAACCACTGGCAGTTGTTGGGAGCATTGGCGAAAAGCCTCCAGTCTCGAATTTTGGCGGTTCCTGTACTTGGTATTTATTTGCGGCATTTTGATTCTTATTCTCTGGCCAGTCTACTTTACGCCCTGTGTTAAGCAGTTGACCCATGTTGATAGATGGAAGGGGCATTCCGAAAAATGTAAAACCACTGCTGGGTGGGCTTGCGGTTGAAGCTGCATTTTTGTGAGTCGAATTCTTCATTTCGGCGTAAAGAGTAGGCGTGTCGCCGGGAGTGTAATGAGATTTGTTTTTGTTTTGAGATATTTCATTGAGACCATCAATTAAGGTTTCGTTGTATGGATAGTCGACATATTCGTCATAAAAGTATTCAGATTCTTCCGGTGAAGGTCTGTTTATCTTATTTATGTGATAGTTGTTCTTTATTTGTGTGGTGTAATCTTTTATCTTGTCCATTGTAGAGAATACTTGAGAAGTTGCCAAGTTAGGTAACAACGCTTCATTTTCGAGAGCTACGCACGACCTCAAATCTTCATCCGCTGTGTGCACATTAGAGCAGTCGCTTCTAGAAAATGGCATTCCTTTTACGTATGTCCCGTCGGCACATTTGGGCCCGAGAGATGTTGCTTCCGATAGCCAGGATTTGAGCCAAATAACCCTACAGTTGCAAATAAGTGGGTTGCCTGAAAATTAAAACATTTAGTTGGATTAAAGTACTGTCACTGTGAAGTACCTACCTAACTACTACTCAGAACGACAAAATTGTTGTGTACATACCGTCAATATCTAAAATAGCAATATTGTTTCTTAATTTTGCAAACGTTGGTTCAGCAACAGTTGTTAGTTTATTATGCTGTAGTGAGAGGACTTTTAGTCTGGGCATGAAATCAAATGGTTGACCCCCGATGTAACAAATCAGGTTGTTGTCAAGATTCAGCTCGACAAGCCATTCCATGTATTGGAATGATGATCTGGTTACTTTAACGAGCTTATTAAAGCTCAGGTCAAGCACTTCTAAAGACGACAGCTGACGAAGCCCCGAATTATCTATATTAGTTAGCTGATTACTGCTCATGTTCACATACTGCACCAGAGGGAGGTTTTCAAATGCTCGTAACGATATATATTGCAATCTATTCCCTTGCATCTCTATTATTCTTAATTTCGGAAGATTAGAGAAAACTCTGTCTGGCAAGTCTATTATATGATTTCTACTTAGATATATTGAAACTAGATTGGGAAGATTAACTATCGCTTTTGAATGGATAACTTCGATTTGGTTGCTATCAAAGTTTATTGTCTCCAGGTCTCGAAGATCTTCAAAACTGCCCGAGCGCAATTCCATTATTTTGTTATGCACTATGTTGATTTCTTTCAATGTGTGGATGTTATTAATCGAATTACCATCAAAAAACTTTATATGATTATGACTGGCGTCCAATAATCGCAATTTTGGCAGCATATTCAATGAAATAGGTAATTCAACAAGATTATTACTTGAAATATTCAAAGTCTCTATGTCTAGTGCTCTGTTTACGATGTTCGGGCTGATGCTTTTCAGTCTATTTTTGCTGAAATCCAGAGTGGATAATAAAGAGTTATCTTGGACTGCCATGAAGTCAAAATTCTCAATTGTATTTCCGTGTAAATTGACTTGCTTTAAATTAGGAAGTTGACTGAAACTTTTAGGGTGAATTGATATTATCTGGTTCTCTCCAATATCTAATATTTCTAATTTTTCCAAGTCGCCGAATGTTGTCATATCTATTTGCCTTAAGCCATTGCGTTTTATGTAAAGCCTTCGTAGATTATGAAGTGCTTTCATGCTGCCACGAGGCATTTTTTGAATGCCGTTGTTTGAAATATCTAACGTTCTTAGTGACGGCAAATCTAAGTCTGGAGAAGGTTGAACTGGTAGACTCGCTATTTGATTTCTTTGTAAATATAGCTTTTCTAGCCCTCTAGGTAATCCAGGCACAAATTCTATTAGCCTGTTGTAACTAGCGTCCAGCTCGTAGAGACTAGCTAAGTTTCGGAAAGTCGCAGGGTGTATCGAAACTAAAGCATTACCGGATATATTCACATATTCCAGTAAGGGAGATTCCATAAAAGTAATCGGATCAATCATTGATAGTTGATTATCGCACAGATTTATTCTTCTTAGGGATGGTAAATTGTATAGTAGCTTTGGTTGCAGACGTCGGAAAAAATTGTTCGACAAATCTAAGCCTTTTAATGCTGGTAAATTCCAAAACGGCCCTTCGTTGAAATCAGTCAAGGAATTGTTACTCAAATGCAATTCCCTTAAAGCGGGCATAGCCATAAATGCGTCTGCTTGAATGAACTTAATGTTATTCTTATTTAAATGTAAACGTTCTAGACTCGGGTGACCTCGTAAAGCACCTCGTGGAATTTCTTGCAGCAAATTTTCACTCATATCTAAGAACTTTAGCCGAGGTAAAGCGTCAAGCAGCGCTCTAAACTCCGAAATATGTGTTATTTGATTTCCAATTAGATTCAACTCTTCAACACCACTACCCGACTGTTGCAGAAAAGACTCGGGATGTATTCTATTTATGTAATTGTAGTTTAGATCCACCACTCTTAATTTAGGGACTCTGTGGAAGGCGCCGTGCTCTATTATATTTATGTTGTTATTCGACAAGAAAAGTCTTTCCAGCATTCCTTGATCTACAAAAGCGCCTTCATTTAACTTTTCGATTGAATTGTGGTCTAGATTTAATGAAGATAACGCCGGCAGATCTTTAGTAGCTCTTCCTACCATTGAAGCGTCGGTTATCTTGTTATTACTGAAAGAAAGCTCTGAAAGCATTGGCAAAAGAGAGAGAGCCCTCATATGAATGATATTGATGCCACAGTTTGTGATCTCAAGTTTTTTCAATTTGGGTAAATTGTATACTGCATTTTCTTTAATAATTCTGAGATTTGGACTGCCTTTAATAAATATTTTTTCCACGTTAGATAAACTTTCGAATGTGTGCTCATTGACAGCATTCAAATTACCAGACTGGATATTAATATAACGCAGTCTGGGCATTCCAGTCAATGGCGGTAATCTCTTGAGATTGTGCGACTGTATGGTTATTGCCTGTAGATTTTGCAGTTTCATCAAACTTTCTGGTGGTATACTCTTCAATTCGTTTTCTACTACAAATATTTCGACAAGGTTCGTCTCCTGGGTTTCCAGCCATGCTACAGATAGCCTTTCCAATCCGTTGTGACGTAGCATTAGTCTCAAGATCTTTACATTTTGAAATATTCGGCCGGGTAGCGACGGAAGATAATTGTTTTCTATTATCAACTCGTCTATTGGTTTCGTGACGAGCTCTCCTATTTTCTGGACGCCTTTTAGAACTTGCGGCAAGTCGCTGTGCGTGCACCTGAAATCACGAAATATAACATTAACACAGTTTTTCATTAAACTATTACATTACTTAATGTCATATTTTTACGAACCAGATTTGTACATCGTCGTTGCGATTGGTGCAAATGCATGGTAGAATTGTCTCCGAGGCTGGACACGCAGTCTGCCCCGATGCAGCCGATATTAAGAAGGCCAGCCATAAGTACACTCTAACAGTCTTAAGTAGCATTTCTTCACTTCTTCTGTGACACTCATTATATTAATTAATACTACATTGGTGCGCTGCATATAAATACGATTGCATCTGTAAATGAAAACAATGAGCACATTTTCACAAGATTTCATTTAAAGTTTTTTGTTTGTTAAGGTCTAATCTTGCACATGAAATTAACCTAATTCTAGTGGTGGGGTTGATTTTGATTTAAAATGCGGCATATCGGTATACCTAATGTAGGATGGATGACAATTCCAGTAGAGTCAGCATAAAAACTTGAAGCTGGCCTATCCTTAAAGTGGATGGTAGCTATCTACTGTTTGCCACAAAGTTTCGGATGTTAAACAATACCGAATTGTGCCAAATAAATCACGCTCTTAAGACGTTAATACCGTAGCATAGAGTGATTGCGTCAAGGACTCTAGAACAATGATGGGGGAACAATGCCCGGGGTTCGGTCCGGTGGTTGTTGGTTGGTGCACTTTCACTGGACTATTGTTCGTATTGGCGATCTACGGCGTTCACGTACTTTATTGTTGCTTGCACGATTGTTCTAGCGGACATTACACAATGCTCTTAATTCGGAGGTTGTATAGTTTTGTTGATGTAGGTCATGTCATGTAATAGCGGCACCTTGAAACTTTTGTACTCAGTCTCACAGGTAACCCCTAGTCAGAATGCTGCAAGTCTACAGAAGGGTAGTTTTTGGATTATTAGATACCTACCTATATTTCGTCAGTTTGCCTACTCTATATAGTTAGTTAAACAGAGTAGACAAGCTATATGTATAATATGTATAAATGGACGTACATATAGGTCGTTGGCGTCGAAAAGGTTAACAACAAATTCGCTTTTTGTTATCTCGCGATAACATGAAAACTTTCCTATGTCCCGGGACTGAACTACCTATCTATACCTATATATACCAAATTCCAAATAAATCGTTTAGCGGTTTAAGCGTAAAGGTGTAACAGACAGATACACTTTCGCATTTATAATAGTACTAGCTGACCCGGCGAACTTTGTTCCGCCTTAAATTTGAAAAATTCCAGTGGTTTGGGCTGTGCTATCCCGCGGGAACTATGTAATTTTCCGGAATAAAAACTATCATATGTCCTTTCCCGGGACTCAAACTATCTGTATACCAAATTTCATCTAAATCGGCCCAACGGTTTAAGCGTGAAAAGGTAACAGACAGACAGACAGAGTTACTTTCGCATTTATAATATTAGTAAGGATAATAGTATGACCAATCGGTTTTCATTAAACTCAGGTTGCACCTGACGGATAGTAACGAAAGTTTTGAAAAGAGAACACTTTGGACACAAGACCAGAAAAACAATGAGTTACTTTTATTAGCGGTATTCCGTGTCTTGAGCAAGAACTGTGGTTGTGCAAAAAGCCATAAATTGTGCATCATAGCAGCCAGCCAGCAAGACGAGCAATCATTACGGTACAGTTACACAAGTTATCTCTAACTGTCCTCAACTGTCATCCTACATACGGAGAGAGCAAAGCGGAAAATTGATATTTGTTTACTACTTACTAATCTTTACAGTTAAGAGTAGTCGTTTGTGTAGCGTTGAAGTGGCGTAATTATAGGGTGGCAGGGGTGGCAAAATGCCAGGGGCCCCTAGCTCTACGGGGCCCACAACTGGCTTGGTTTAGAGCACAGAAGGGACGCTGATGCACTTCTTTATATTGAGGAAGGAGCCCCATCCGACTAATTTGCCACGGGCCCCAGACGTTATAGTTACGCCACTGGCGTTGTGAATGTGCTCTTTGAAGCACCTAGAGCGGTGGCACCAGTTGTGTACACTAAGCTGACAAGCAGTAATGGACCATTGTTAATTTAAAGATGATATATGGTTATAAAATGACTTGTAAAGTAAATTACTATGTCTTCGTTTCTTTTAAATAAGAGTTATTGAGTCCTTGTCTGGTCCCGTCGTTCTACTTGTACAAGTGCCTGTTGTGAATTTAAGGGCAACGCGTTTTAACAAAGCGAATTTGATAAGTTTAAATAGGTAACTGCTTTCATGCTGGTCTGGGAGTAAAGAAAAAACATAGAATGTACTAGTTTGCTTCTCTTCCCGCGCAGATGGTAAAAGCCCATCGAGGGAATAAGCGAAAATCTTAGGAATCATGCTATAGGCGATGCGGCTTGCAACCCATCGCTATTTTGATTCCCCCTTTCCATCTATATGCCCACAGTCATGCTAAACGTGGCCTTTTAGGTCTTGTTACCTTAGGCTCTGTCTACCCCATTAGGGATAAATACGTGATTTATGTATGTAGGTATGTATGTACATAGGTAGGTTAACGAGGAAGGCCAATGAGCCAGTGCCATCTGGCCTCTATTTCGCCAAAGCGACAATTGTCGGTGATATGTGACTATTCTGTTTACATTACAAAGTCGACGAGAATCGAATTCGAATTCATCGACAATTGTCGAATTGGTGAAATAGGATACTGATGGTAAACGCGTTGTCACCCTAGGGGGCTAAGATAGAGTAGGTACCTCATGTGCCACGGCGGAATACAGCAACGCAATCACTACTGCTTGGCGGTAGGATTAGCGAGTAAGATGATGGCGGGGAACCGGACGGACGTCACACGAAGTCCTACCCGCAAAAGAAGTAGAGCAAAGCTAGGTACATTATTTATAATACGCAAGACACGGGGTAGGTACAGTGAGGGAAATGTGGTTATTCACATCACTACCACCGCAGAGCCTCGCCTCAGACTCGGGTGATATGTCACCTTATTGCGATAAGGTTCTACGGTGGTACGTGAAAATATTTCCCTTACTGTAAGAATAGTCCGTTCACAGATACAACATACCTACACACAAATCACGTCTATAGACCTTACTGAGACAGAACTGAAGGTAACAAGACCTAAAAGCCACGTTTAGAATGATTGTAGGCGTATAGGTGGAAAGGGGAATCAAAATAGTGATGAGTTACTAGCCGCATCGCTTATAAAAGGATGCTTTTACCATATGCGCGGGACGAGAAGTAACTGGTACATTCTATGATTTTACAAGCTTTTTATTAACTTGCAATGTATGTATGTATGTTTGTCCGGCGTGGAATCTTGCAACTCAATTTTGAAGCAGATAATATCATCATCCGATTGAGCTGAAATTTTGCGTATTTGTTTAAGTCAGATGACAATACATTAATTTGGTAGTAGAATTCTGGTGTTCCGGCCAGTACCGTCTCCGCAGGAGGGAACTCTTCAACGGTTGGTCCGATTCACTTGAAATTAGGTACACATATGTAGGACGGATGACAATGCAAGTACAGTCAACAAAAAGAACAGTCAGCAAAAAAGCTAGCATTAAAAATGAAATTTTTGGGTTAGGTAGCGTTATTTCTTTGCCTCCAGACCAGCGTGGAACATAGATAGATGATTTATAATATTAGTAGGGTTTGCAATCCAGCGTTATAGTAGGTAGGTAATTGATCATTAGTTGGATGTTCAGCTGAAGTCAGTTCTTTTAGAAATGTTGGAATTTATCCAACTGTCACTTGAAAGTTAACGCTTCTTTAATTTGAATTAAGTACTTCATATTATGAATAGGAGAAAATAGACAAGATGCTGCACGCATGGTTCCACAAACAACCGAATTGAGCACAACGTTACAACTCGAGTTTCTCTAAGTTACCTTTGTCAAAACGTACACCTAAATCACACATGACTCGTCTGTTAGTTAAAATGTAGATAGGTACTCATAAATGTTCAATAAGTACCTGTAAGACGTCCACTTAAACACACACAGAGCTGAAATTAAAACAGAACTACAACACCTTTGTGTGCAGTAACAGTATTACGTAACTCAATTTGATGAGACACTTCAAAAAAATCCTGGAGCGAGCGAGGCGCGTGGTGGCCAGACACTAACTGGGATGTAGAGTCTATTTCGCATGTAAACACCAGACTTTCCGTTCACAGCTCGATGCGCACCAAGTAACTTATCTTTCACCATTGTGGCGCGTGCCGCGGGCCGCACGTAACCCGGGAGCTTAAAACACAGAAGCGTAGTTAGGTACGAACTCTCCTTGTACCTACTTAATCTTAGTTTGATTCGGTCAATAGCTGCCGCTAAGCTTACCCCAACGTAAGTAGGTACAAGCAATCGTAATACGAGAATAACCGTAAAAATCATGTTGAAAAAGCCAAACAGTTATATTCCCTCAGATGGGAGACCTTTTATATCCAAGCCATCGGCCAATGATGATCCGTCAGTTGGCTAGAAAATCGTTAATCGATGCCCAGGGTGTACCGACCCACGCACTGCTCTTTCTTCCATAAGGATCAAGGGAGCCGCAGTTCTTGGGCCCTTCTCCTCATACCCTGAAGGTTTTTAAATTCTTCTAAGTAATACATTTTCTGTTGCGAATAATGCAAAACACTACAGACCGACCGTTTACTATAAATTTGCTATTTGCTTTTGTATGTGTTCTTCGATACCCAATTTAAACTCTGTGGCTAAAGCCACCAATACAGAATTTTTTACTTGTTGAACTGTTGTTTCGTATGATGAGCCAAGTAGACACACAGATCTGTGAACCCAGCGCCTGGTACTGTCTATACGTTGATGCTTAATCTTTGACTACCAAATTGCAAAATAAGGAATGTTTTGGTACTATCTCGATGAAATCTTGCGATGTAGTAACGAGGAAGGTGTTTGGCGCGTTTAGACAATACAATTGACATGTTCTTAATTGTGGTATATAATTTGAAACACATGCAAGAAATGAATGGCTTTAAAAAATAACAAAATGCGTTTATTACAGTTGTATCTGTGTGACAGTGGATGAAGTCAGTTGCTTAGAGCATTGCTGAGAGCAGGTGTTATAGCTTATAGCTCTGCCTGTGTTCATAGACTAAAAATCAAACATATACTCTGTATATATGCTGAATAACGAATATTTCAATGGCTTCCTAGGTAATCGATCAGCCGAAGATAGCCTCTTAGGAATACTCTGAAGCTGAAGACACAAATTAGAAGTTTCTTTATAGGTACCTTAGAGTATACATTACAGTGGTAAAATTGCAAAGCGGAAGTCGGCTAAGATTATGATACCTACTTAATTATGTACAGGAAAAATACATTAGGTATTTCTAAAAATCCGACAAAAACAAAACATGTTACTTCAATCTTAATTATTTGGTATTTTTCTGACTAGTACGTACCTAGTCGAACAGCTGAATGTTCGTTGCAAGTTTAACATTTTACGCCGTCTTAAACTTCTCCGAACTTATTTCAATCAGTGATATTGGCTAGTACCAGACCAAGACCTAGTAGCAGGTTAAATCCTTCAGAAGGTACGGATCACGACTGAGAATCCTGGTGGTGTAGGGGTAGGTATAGCACGCGTCACGGAATGACGAGGATCCGGGTTCGATTCCCGGCCATAGCTTTACTTTTCGGATTTTTCTATGTGTTCTAATTTTCACTGACCTTTAGAAATTTAAGCCTCAGCAGGCGTAATCCAAAGTTCAAAATTTGAATTTCGTTTCTTCCCGTTCTGTTCACTCTAATAGTCATTTAAGAGAATGCGCAGTGGGACCTTAAGATGGGAGCTTCAAATTTCGGCGTAAACACATGGTACGTTCGTGCGCGTATTTGTTTGGAAGTTCTAATTGACTCAAAAATGCGCTCTATGTGGCTGGACGAATGCTGGGCCGATATTCGTCTCCGGCTTAAACTATATGGGAGCAGAACGCTCATAAAATTGACATAACTGTTAGTTCTTACTGGACGCAAGTACGTCAAGGGCAAATTTTAATTCCCTAATATATAACGGTTTTCAAAACAAAACATAGGTACAGCTATGTATGTAGGCTTTGAGAGTTAACGAGTGAATTTGTCACTCAAAAGCTTCTCAAAACTTATTTAAATTTTGACACAGGTAATTAGGTAAGTACGGAGTACTACTGATTTTTCTAAAGACGCATACCTAAATACAATAAAATAATGCTTCATTCAAAATATGAACGAGTTAATAAGTTACGGACGCGGAGCATTTGTGAATTTGCAAAGAACGGCAAAAAACTTGCTAGCCTTGAGACGTTGCTTGAACAGCGAAATATTAGACGCCAATATACACTTATACAGCCAGTAGCGGGCAACATGCAACCGAGAAGGTATCAATGTTAAGAGTATTAAGTTACGAGAAATGCTCAAAGTGCACTCTTTATCAGAATAATTACATAATTTAATTCATCGTCCTAATGACATCCTGCAAACTTTCGTCTGTTTGAATGTCTTATTCCTCCGAGGTTTTAATTAATTTCCGTTCAGAACTAAATAGGGTTCCTACTAAAATGAATGTATGAATTTAAAAGTCTAAGAGGTATTCTATCTTCGCTCTCAAAGCGGGCAACGCATCTGCAATCCTCTAGTTTTGCTGTCCATGGGTGGTGGTGCTACCTTACCATCCGGTGACCCACTTTCTCGTTTGCCTTGCTTGACGTTTAAGTCTCCAGAATCCTGTAGAGACAATAACAACCAAAATTTAAGCCATTACATTAATGTTTCGATGAGGAAACGCCGAACATCTAGTGACAACTAAAAATTATCGAATGCAAATTAACTACGTAACAACGTGCGAATATTGAAGGTCAAGATGAATACAAAAATCATTCGAACTGACACACCCACAGCGCTCACGTTTAGAACTTGCGATGGCAAAAGAGTTCGCCTGGCTTAGGAGTTAAGGTGTGTTTTCGTCCAGTTGCGCGGGCGCACAGTTGTGTTTACGTTACAGGCTCGAGGCTTGCCAACCTGTTTCTAACGCCAGGCACGAGACCTGACCCACAGCCACATTGCCTGTAGTCAAGCCAGTCACCGTTCGTCTAACACAGTGCCTTATCGTGTCGCTTCCACATTGTTACCGTAACATGATGCTGATGAGGAAATTGTGCCGGACTGGTAACACAGTAAATATTTTCAGGGCGTACAGTGTGAACGGGGCGAAGAAAGTACCGCCGAAAATTTTAATCACTGGTGAGTTTGAATCGTTATTCTTTTATTATTTCATTTGAAATTTATTAGGAGAAAGGACGCCACTGAAATCTGATTTAATTATTTCATGGCTGCGTTACGTTCTTTTTTATTTAAAAAAAAGAAAATAATTATTTAGAAAACTAATATTAAACAGTATAGGCCTATTAATTATACTGGTAGTTAATAAACGAACCTTACCTGAAGAGATTACTTGGTTATTCTTTGTGGGACACAAGTTAGTGTAGGTACTTTTACATTTATGATATAGAGACAATGATTGAAGTAGAGAGTGGTAATATTCTTTTCTGACAAATATTCGCTGTTATTGAGCTAAGTTTAAAGGTGCTAATTTACTGACAGGCGAAAAATAGTAGGTACTTAATACAATATTTGATGGTTATATGTACAACCGGTAGTTTACGTTATGTAACACAGTTAGTGGCTCTACGTCAAGGTACGCTTATATCAAATTGATTCTATACATACATACACAAATCACGTCCATATTCCTTAAGGGGTAGACAAAGCCTGAGGCAACAAGACCTAAAGGCCTCGTTTAGCACAAATGTGGGCGTACAGGTGGAAAAGGGAATCAAACTAGTGATGGGTTGCTAGCCGCATCGCCTATAACAAAATCCTAAGAATTTCGCTTCTATGGAAGTTAAAATAAAACCACCAGCTGCTTGCTGCGGCAGACCCCAAATGCGCTGGTATGATACGCTTGTACCCCGTACATAACTATTTTACATAACCAGAACATTCTAAGGTAAAATAAAGACTATTTCTAAACAAACATTTTCGCGGTTTACGTCGCGGCCACCCCTGCCGCACCTAAACCTAAATTAATCCAAATTAATCATGTGCCGGTTATGTAACTCGGTTATGTACGGGGAACAAGCTGATGTGAAGAGACCCGCTGGAATGAAGAGGACACAGAGAGCATAAAACAGAGAGAAGTGGTAGTGGTAGGTATAAATTAAAGGAGGCCTACATCGAAATAAATGAAGCTAAGCAGAAAAAGACTCTACCAACTAAACCCCCTACTTATTATAAAAGCGAAAGTAAATATGTCTGTCTGTCCGTCTGTTACGCTTTTATGCCTAAACCTAGAGTAATGAAATTTGGTACAGAGATAGTTTCAGTCCTGGGGAGGGATTTATCCCGGAAAATCGCATAAGTAATTCCCGCGGGATAGCGATAAGCGGATTCTGCGCAGACTGAGTCGCGGGCAGATTGTTTGTATTTATAAATAGCTGTGAATACATGGAAAACATAATGCTACTTATTATTCTGGTAGCAAAAACATTCGTGGAAGTACCTAGTTAGGTATCAATGGCGTGGCGTCCATAAAACTCGATTCCCACCTGCTTAACTATTTTAAGGCAATTGGGCACTTTATTGTGCAGAATTAAAGGAAAAGGCTAGTTAAATTCCCTTAGGTTTGCCTTCTGATATACATATATTTGCCGCCACGCCACTGCTAGTATATAAATAAAAATGAACGGCTAAAATGTGTCACAAAGCTCAAAACTAGACTACGATTGAATCAATTCGTTTTCTTTGAATAGGTACTTGTTCGATAAGTCCGAGAAAAGTTCTTATAAACGAATTCGTCGCAGGCAACAGCCAGTCTGTAATAAAAGCTAGCCAATAAACTTACATACAGGTACCTACCTACTTAATACAGTGGAATCCGTTTATAATCGCGGACGTCATACAAAGCATTCTGAGAAAATAAACAATCCCCTGTTTTTTTAGGTAACTACTTACCTAACATCCACTGTTTACTTCGTAAACATAACATATTGAATAAAAATAAAAATGTAGCCAATAAGTAGGTACCTACGATACATGTAGCCATGTATGTATATTTTTCACTATTTTGTTATTGGCAGTTTTTGAGTACGCAGGTAAGTATTATTTAATACGTCATTGATCGCGTCACTTGTTTATATGTGAAAAACTTAAGTAAATAACCTGTTGTATGTGTGAGTAATATGTGCGAATAGACAAATTAATGTTCCAAATTGGAAAAAATTACTTAAGTCCCATATCAGTTCTGTACACAGTTCTGTGTATACATAGAACATGTCATTTACTTAAGTTTTTCATCTATAAACTATATCCGCATTATTTAAACGTACTAACTAAGTAGGTACGTAGGCAAGTGCTAAATAGTATTAAAAACGCTATTCGAGCCTATGTTAACTAAACATTCGTTTGTGTTTGTCTCTTTGAAACTGAATTTGCCTTTGCGAGACGCAAAATCTATACATATAATAAATCAGTAGAAAGTTCGTGTCTGTACGTTAAATAAATTCATCAAAAATAGAGCCTACTAACGATTAGGGAAGAGTAATAAAACACAAAAAAGTAGATTTCATAATTTTTGTACGTCTGTATGTATGGATGTGTTCATTTACCTATGTCTGTGTTCGCTAATTTCCAAAACTGTTGGACCGATTTAAATGAAATTTAGCGTGGTGGTACCTTATATTCCTGGTCAATGTTTTAGATACTTTTAATCCCGGAAAATTAAAGAGTTCCCGTGGGATAGTTAAAAACTATAATAACTTCTGCAGCTTAGCTCACAACAATTTAGCATCTAATTAAGTAAAATTGGCGTGCTGACACCTTATATGTCGCGGTTACATTAATCATACATACCTACATAATTAGTTAAAATTTGGATAGTTTTTATCCTATAAAACATCATAGTTCCCGCGGGATAGCGATAGGCTAATCCTGCGCGGATGGAGTCGCGGGCAACAGCTAGTTTGAAATCAATTAAGTAGGTGCCGTAAATAGTCTAACACTGGAGGTTGAGGGAGGGAACAAAACTACCCAGTGACCAGATTTTACTAGTTTCCTACAAAGTTTGGCAATTTCTAACAGCTAACGTGACTAGCTACAGTTACAGCACTACACTGGAGTCTATCTTCTGCCACTCAGTAGTTCAGAGGCATACCTAATTCTCCAAATGAACCTCGTCTGTGAAGTGGTCGGTGCGGTCAGAAGATAATTGACTTGATCTGTTAGCTAGCAAACATAATACGGAGGCAGGCTTATTGACGTAGGTCGTGCATTGACATTTAAAAGAAGACATCTGACTTCGTCAAGGTCAACTTATGATGGTGTCCCAAGCGCAGCTATCACTTCACGGACGAGTTTTCTTTAGAGAATCATACAGTTGACTTTTCTCTATCAATCGTCATGGATGAAAGATGAAAGCTTCAACTCCAACTATGTGGAGTAGGGCAAAAGAAGAGAGGCCTCTGACCAAGATTGGGGCACGACATGGCTTAAAGAAAAACAATAGATAAACGCTATTACTTATTACAAAAACATTAAATATTAACTATGTACATTACCAATCGCGTGGAATGTAGAGCTGTTGCATTTCAAATTGATTTCAATTATTGTTTTATTTTCTCAAAGTACCTACGTACGTTTTAGATTCGCCTTGATAGCGCGTGAAAGCGAATACTTAGGAAGTGCAGCAAGCGCTAATAATATTGCTCAAAGAACTCTATCGAGCGTGCACGTTTTGGAGGTAAAGCCACAGTAGGGAACATTACGAGTTTTATTATACAGCAAGGTAGGAAAACGAGCAAGTGGGTTACCTGACGGTAAGTAATCACCATTGTTATTCTAAACTGAACACTCCTTGTACTCAAGGATGGCGATATCTTTTATTCACTACAATCGGTATGTCTCAAAGTTATAGGTAGGTTTGTATCATATCGGAATTGCATCAGTAATTTTAATATTAACATTTGAAGCAGACTGAAGTTTTTTTTTATGAAAAAAAAATATATACCTAGCTCCTACTTAGTCAAGTGTCTTATTAGTTCTCTTATTCCTCCGAGGTTTTCTTTTGTCTATTCTTGTGTCTACATAAAGAGTAACAGAACTTTACATCAATCAGAAATTTAGCTACATAACCATTTATCGACTTGCAGGAGGTCTTGGTCAACTAGGTGTCGAATGCGCAAAATATCTACGAGGAAAATACGGCACGGAGCAAGTCATTCTATCGGACATAATCAAGCCCACGCCAGAGGTCGTCAACGACGGCCCGTACATATTCGCCGATATATTGGACTTCAAGGGTCTCCAGAAAATAGTAGTCAACCACAGAGTAGACTGGCTCATACATTTCTCAGCCTTACTTAGCGCTATTGGCGAACAAAACGTACCTCTCGCTGTGCGAGTGAATATAGAAGGAATGCACAATGTCATCGAACTAGCGAAGCAGTATAATCTTAGAATTTTCGTGCCTAGCACTATTGGAGCGTTTGGGCCAGACTCTCCTAGAAATCCTACCCCTAATATCACTATACAGAGGCCTAGAACAATATATGGCGTGTCGAAAGTGCACGCGGAACTGCTAGGAGAATATTATTATTATAAATTTGGTTTGGACTTCCGATGCCTGAGGTTCCCGGGAGTAATATCTAGTGATCCACCAGGCGGCGGCACCACAGGTAATAAACTGACATATATAATCCAAAATACTTAGATATTTAACTAATCGTAGGTAAGATAGGTAGGCAAGGTCGTAAAGCTGACAAGAGGACGATACGCATACGCTTTCTGTATCGTGTCGACTCATAAAACCTACCCTACCTTATCTACTTACTCCTACTACTAATGCAGGGATTCAAAAAAAAAATTTCATCCATGAAAAACGACTAAAGCACGATTAAGCTTTCTACCACTTCCAAAAAAGGAGGCACAGACGAAATGTGATCCTAGTCGAATCATGCGTTCTTCGCCCCCGGTCACAGAATCCCTCAGGAGTATTGTGGGATAAGTATTTAATTATTACACTATTTTACAGATTACGCCATTGCAATTTTCCACGATCTCCTCCGCAAAGGTTCCTACCAGTGCTACCTCAAGCCCGACACGCGGCTTCCCATGATGCACGTCAGAGACGCCCTGCGGGCCCTCGCAGAATTCCTCGAGGCACCAAACGAGATCCTCAACAGAAGAGTCTACAACGTCACTTCCATGAGCTTCACTCCTGAGGAACTATCCGACAAGATGGCTACATACCTGCCTGATTTGAAAATCACTTACAAACCAGATAGCAGGCAAGACATAGGTCAGTAAAGTGTGCCAGATAAGCATAATTCAATATTACAATCGCCGTGTATTATGTACCTACCGTTATATGGGTAACGCGCGTTTTATACGGACTGTAGGTTATGTAATAGATATGGGTAGGTAAGTACGTAAATAAGTGTGGTTAATCGTCTGTAGCATCCTACAGACGAGCAGAAAATCCATTAGATCCGCAATATTTAGATTTGCATTGAATTTTTACGCTAACAATTGCGTAATTTGAAACATTTGTCACGCATCTATCAATGAACTAGTTGAACACGATACGCAATAAATACAACTTTAAATAATATGTATAGTTGGACAACGAAATAATTCCTAACATGCTGAGGGTGATCAAATAAAGAATGTCTCGGATCGCAGGAACTTGTCGCACGAGCCAGAGGTGAGGGCGATAAACATGCGACCGGAGGCTTTCTTTATCACCGCCCGTGATACCAGTTCCGCAGTTTCAAAATCCATTGTACCTAATCTTTTTCAGCGGATTCGTGGCCCCAAGTGTTTGACGACAGCGAAGCACGCCGCGATTGGAACTGGAAGCCCGAGGTGGACTTAGACAACTTAGTAGGACTAATGATGAAGGAAGTCAAAGAAAAAATTGCCGCGAACGGCTTCTGATCGGAAGCTGCCAAGTTTGACCACAAAGTTAAACAATCAGGCCTAAACAACCATGCTTATCAGCCTTCCATTTTTATGTGTCCAGAGTCTGTTGAACTTACGATAACTAGCATAGGAGTGTGCCTTTTATGCTCAAACAATAAATCGACGTAGAGCAAAATAATGACTTGCCAAGTCATGCTATATGCACGCTGATGCAGATAGCCTGGTTTTGATAGAGTTTAAATTCAACAATACCTACTCAACTCTGTATGTAATAAACCCTTTTTTGTTTTACTTAAACAAAACCGTAGATTAAAATAATGTCTTAAACCCTCGTACTTATTGAGATACAGATCCAATCCATTCCATTGCCAAATTTAAGGATATCTTTTGTATTTTTATTTAAATCAGCAGAATTTGTGCGTATTAAAACAGATGAGACTAGAATGCAGTACTTAGGGGTTAATAATGAAATTATTGCAAAAAAAATTTGGGTAGGATACCTATCGGATTGCACGGTCAAGTGCAAAAATAAGTATCGATACGAACTTCTCAAAAATGTGTCCCACGACCTATTACGCCGGTGTAAGAGCGTATGGTACTTATTTTTGAAACTTTCGACTAGATACATATTATTTATTACACTTGACTGTACCTACCTATACCCAATTCGCAACTAGGCAATGTTTGTTACTTCAGTTACGACTCTGACTAAGGACTACTAGTAAGGTTGCAGTTTGAACATCTGTAATTCCACCTATAAATAATACGATTTGAGAAGTCGTTTTATTAAATTGCACATGCGGTCAAGAGCAATCTCGAAGTCCAGCCATTTTTTTTTTTTTTAAAGTGTGGAAAATGCGCCTTATGCATCCCCGCGCTCGGGGCAGCAACGGGGGTATGACGGGGTCTCCAGCTCGCCGCTGCCTTCCCTATGGTAAGAGGGGAGAGGCCTACCGTCTAAAAACACACACGTTCCCTCCTGGCCGTGAACTGTGGGCGTTGCGGGAGCACTACGGTGTCACCGCTGTGTCCACTGGCCGCCCCGGGATGGGGCAGATGGCAACGGCACCGTTGAATGCGGGTTCCGGATTCCCCGCCCTCCCCCGCCGGTGACGGTTTGATTTTTTAAAGAGGTTGACTCCTCGCCTCGTAGTCCAGCCAGTGATGACCACGTGAACCGTAAGAGGTGTCACGTGTTAACCCCAAAGTGTAATACACAACACCAAGTATGTAGAGTATCCGTTAGTTAGTCCTTACTGTATGAGAATTACAATCTGTGATTTAACTGTTTAAGCATAAACATTCGTCAGTAGTATAATAATTATCATATCGATATAGACGCTCAACGACACTTCTAAAGTAAACCATTAAACACATCCAGTTTTGTTTGCTGTAAAAAATACAATTGCCAATGGCACTCTTAATATCAAAGAAGACCGTGAAAAAGATGCAGACACCTAATTGAAATTAGATCCCTTATTATTATTAATAATTTAAATTCTTAAGCAAAATAGATTTAACATGATGGTTACTTGAAGTATTTTGTTAATTAATTATTACTCTTATAATAAATATATCTTTCCCAAACTCGAAGGTTTTTTAATCCTCGTGTGGATTCAGCAAGTTAAGTTTTGTTCCTGTCGTAAAGTGAAAGCAATGAAAATTTATATTCGCGATAAACTTTAGTGTGCTAATATACGGCCGCTCTACATTAACTTTGAGACTATGACCCAATCTGAGACGAATATACGTTAGTATTATCGAGTATTTCTATCTCACTCCGTCTAATCACGTCTTTCAGTTTAGACGAGCTGTACTCAGAGCGGGCATAAAGAGAACTCAGAGCACTGAGCAATATAAGTATCTAGAAATCACTGAATTGATGGTCATTGAGTCTTCACATAGACGGAAGCTAGATATGATCTCTTACAAAAAAACTTTTACCCTGGGCCGTAAAAATTAATTCACCGGCCACTACGCGAGCGGAAGTTTCGAGTTCCTGACTAGTAGTCGAAGACGTAAAATTGATTACACAGCTCAGGCGGCGATAAAGAAAGCCTCAGGTCGCATGTTTCTCGCCCTCGCCCTTGGCTCGTGCGACATATTCCTGCGATCTGAGCCATTCTTTATTTCACCACCCTTGAAATGTACCTACTGATTAATCATAAAAATAACTTGCAGTTCTTTTAATTATTTATGACGGCACTATAAAAAAATATTAAATAATCATTTTTTACTTCGTAATTTGCTTATAAATATCAATTGGTATTTGGTGATCAGTTAATACATAATAGTGATGGTTAGACCTTGAAATAAATACCATAATGTAATCAATGACTTTATTGAAAAGCATACATAAAACAAATCAAGTAAAATATTTTACCCTAGTTTTATTTATTATTTTTATAGCAACTATTTTTATGTTTAGATGATTAAAGCAGGAAGGTATAGAATAAAATCCTCATTTTTTTAGTATGAATTCAAAATCTAGATCGAGTTAAATCGTTTCATTACGGTAATCTGACTGGAACAAAGTTATGGGTTAAAGCGAGACATATATGCGTTTTGATTATTCTAACATAATAGTAACGTAAAAGGTGCATCATCAATAAACATTCCAAAGGCAAGCTAATTTTTAAATTTAGATAAACTCCGAAGGGCCTGTTTCATTTTTATTCCTACAAGACAAACAGAAACGATATCATAAATATTTAACACTTAAGATCTTGCACAAACGGTCAAGCGCAATCTCGTAGACCAGCCAGTGATGCAACAGGCCCTAAGTCGTGCTTAAAAAATAAGTGCTAAATCTAGACAACTGTTGGCTATCGCCTTTGCCGCCATATTTGAACAAAGATAATAATGATGATGCTGAGCCAGCGACCGTTTCAATTTTGCGAAGACACACAACGCTGATGATCTATTTTTTATGTCGTGTTTTTTTTTTTTTGTTTTTCCTTGTTTATTTTCTATAAAATTGTATATTATCTTACATTTGTGTGTCTTGCAAAAAGGAATAAATTTCTTCTTTCTTTCTTTGAACCATTGAAACGTCTCAATAATGATATTAATGATTAACCCTGACTACAGATATAGGTACTTAATGAATAATTATTTTCCATTAGGCAAACTCGGAAACATGACATTTGATATGACATCATTTGGGTATGTGAACCAAAAAATTAGTAGGTACACTGCCTTTACACACTTTACCTAGTGTCTGGTCTGTCGCTATCCATTTTGTTCTTTACAAAGTGATCCAAAAAGTATGGTGTGAAACGACATAAACACGATAATCATTTATTAATATAAAACTATTGGGACTTTATAATTGGGAAAAATAATTATTCATATCTGTACCGAACTGTGTCCTTTCTTTCAAATGGCCATTTCAAAGTTCAAACTTACACGCATTTTTATAGTAAAAAAAAACTCAAGCCTAATTAAGAGTTATTAATGTAATGTAACACTTATTACTGTTGAATCGCGTTTTAAAATTAATAGTTGACAAAAGTGTCCTGCTTTGATTTAAAAACGTAACTGACAGTTAAAACTGTCTCCTGAAAAAAAAAGTATACTTAATAGATTCGTTATTATTTAATTCGTATATTTCTTTCAAGATCAATGCGAATCGACCTTTGAGAAAAGCATAAACATTAAAATTATGTAAAAAAAGTATTTATTTTGTGACAGTGCCTATTAAATAAGTAAATACATAATAATTAAACAGGCCCGATGTCAACGTTATTAAACGCACCATAACAAATCCTTAGCGAATTATAAATGACTGACCTTCACAGTTTGTATGATAAGAGGCTAATTATATATACATATCTATATTGTGATTCTGATTTCACACAAACAACACGTTTCGCAAAAAGTCGATGATTTTTTTTACAACATTATATTCGGTCTTCAGATCACAAGACCACCTTATTTGATTAGGCCAACGACAATATAATATTATGAATCACACGCATCTCAGTCTTCATATTTACCCATTACTTGATAAATCTTAGCGAAATTAAAATATTACCATTAAGTCGCGTTGGCTGACGTGGGCAGAAAAATTGTTAACTTTTTGAAATCTAAGTATACAAGATTAATATCAAAAGCTTGCGATATAGTAAATCCAACAAGCAATGGGTGGAACTTTCGCAACTGGCATAAACTGACGTGCAATTTTTTGCCTATTAAACTAATAAAAGTGAACAACTAAAAAGTTAATAAAAACAAAGGTAAAAAAAATAAAAATCAAGTCTCTTAAGTAATATCCCCAAATCGTTTCAGATCATTATTGTGGTTTAAATGGATTGTAACTTGCATGTCAGTTTACTTCTCCCTCTCAATCATTACATTATTTATGCATCCGCATATGTAATGCATTAATGCTAATCCTTAGTAGTATCATATGGACGTAATTAATAATTGAATATTAAGGCTAAAATGGGCTTTAGCTGTGTTAAACAGATTTTTTGATGATCGATTATTTAGCACAATCAAAGCGTACGTATCTAAGATAAATAATTACTTTATCTGACATTGAGAATATAACTTTCAGACATAAGTTATTTTCGTTGACACAAAAATTAGACAGACGAGATCCAAGCGATAATATACGATAAAACATAATGAATGGATTTAAAAAGATAGTCGTATTAAGTAAACGCCCATTATTGTCAGCTATTTAGGCACGCGGTGTTGTATTGTCAGGAATTTAAAATACTTCCATATACTTATTGGTGCCGTTAAAATTTCCGAGAAAGCATATTTCTTATAGTTACACAGCCTGTCGTAATTTATCGATATCCTATTCACATATGATTGAGGTACAGGAACGCGTAGGCATTATTAAATTAAATAAATAAAATCATTATGCTTTGACTTCAGGTAAATAAGACTGGCAAAGAAGGTCTTAATTATCATTAATGTGTTTCTAGCGAATATTTCCAATTGTAAATTAAAATTAAAACTTTGTCGTTCACTAGAAATACTATCACAAATTTATAAATCAATAGTCATTGTGAATGTTTCACTGCTCAACAATAAATTACGTCAGATAATATTTCAACATAGTATTCAACACTACAATGTACTTCTCAAATTTGGTTAATGACAATAATGAAATCATTTCAAATACCACTTAAAATTAAGTCTGTAGTACAAATAACTTGGTGCAAAATGCAAACAATTTTGACACAAATACACTACACCTAATAAAAACATTCACAATAACAAATAAACATAAACTATCCTAGCGACTTCACAGTGTAACTAAACTTATATTATTATTTAACTTGCTCTAATATAAAAAATACCACACAAATCCTCCAAAAGTGACATATACATAGTTAATAAATGGCAACATTTTCGGGTAAATAACTACAATAAACAAATAGGTGAAGTGATGGTAAAAGCATTTTTAGGGAGAGTAAATTAAACATAGATCAATTATATAACTTAAGTACAAAGAAAATGCAAGAGTTGCAAATTATAAAATGCAAAGAGTTGGAATACAAGTGCAGTGGCCTAAATTATTACACAATATATTAATCAAACGCAACATTTTTATGGCTCACTGTAAGTAAATAAAATAAGTACATTTAATGAAATAAAGTGCAATTAAATTGTCATCTTAATTAAGGTCTCTATGATTAAAAGGTTTCCCTTGTGGTATCTTAATTTTTTATCTCAGTGCACCACAAAACAGGCTAACTAATAAAATCCAGTCAAACACTATGAAACACGCAAATTCCTAGTGCCGTAAATGTGTAGTTTTGCAAAAAAAATTACTTCTAGTGTTTTATTAATATATTTTCGATTTTCTAACGATTTTAATTGTGATTTAAAAAAAGTTAGGTAGTTATCCCAATTTCCCATAAATGGTCAGCTTGCTCTATACAATTCTCAATCGCTTATGTACTACCAACAATGAATGAACTATTTGTAATGTGTATATTTGCTGAATCTGTCGAGATAAAAGGCAAAGTTATTAGGCAATATTCAAAAATCTGAAACCTAAATACATGGCCATATTATTTTGTACTACAAAAAATTTACACGTAATATTGTCACTGCCATTAGTTAGATACCTAAACACAAATCACTTGTGTATCGTATGACAGGAGTGGCCGTTTCGTAGGGTAGGTACCCCATTGTAATACTTTATTAGAGATCGATAATTATGGCAGCAAAAACATTCTAGGAAAGGGACGACTTTAGGATAACAATATTACGCAATTGTTGGTAGTAGACTAGAGTTCCACATAACTTTTTGATATGCTAGTAAGAGACAGCACATAATTTTCATGGTGAAAGTACACTTTTTTCACAAGTTACAAAAACAATTTTCAATATTAGTTTTTTCAAAACACATCAATAGGTCAAATTATAATTTATTTTCTCAAATAGTTAACATGGACAGCCATAACACAACCGTTTTATTTCAACGACCACATTGGAATGAGAAAGCTGTAGGTATCTTTGGCTGTCTCACGTGCAAAATACATATAATTGGCATAGTTTTATTTTTTACCAAGTAGCAAGTGGCATAACATGGTCAGACCACTGTCATTTTCTATAGCTTATTCAATCCTCAATTACATTAAAAATAAATAAAAATCTTACCGTTAATGTCTGAGCTCCCGCCGTGCATTTGCTAGAGAACTGCATAATAATATGTTAAAATTTTACAGGATAAACTGGTAAAATTCATTCATCACTTTTCTCCATAAAACTGTGCATGTGAAGTTAATCTGCCTTGATGTGTTGCTGCTGCTCTCTTAGGTTGAGCTCTTTCAAACGTTGCCGCAGCTGTGCTTTCTTTATGTTAGTCATTATTTGAGTTGATTGGTACAGCCATGATCCCTGAAATTGGTAAATTTATATATACCTTTAAAGCAAATGAAGTAGCTGTTTGGTACTTTAAATTAGAGGGAATATTTCAGTGATTAATGTGATCAATCTAATCAATCCTCAATATAGGTAACATGGAAGTTTAATGTTCTAAAATAAAGTTATTTGAAATTTGGACTTGAATATTATATCAACTGAGATTTGAAATATCTCCATCATAGAATTAAAATACACAACTATTAAATAAGGTTGGCTTCAAGATAACTAATTGAGATAAGACAAAAAAAATACAGCTGTTGGTGCACTTAAACATTTTCTGCATTTCAAAAATAGATATCTGTAATATAATGTTCTTACCACCATAATCATGCAATTCAGTAATATAGGAATGGAGAACACCACCGATATAAACAAGCCTTTACTATCAAAGTATTGTTGCCGAGAGAACAGGGCCCAGTTCTTTGCCGCTACCTCGTTTATACTCTCTGAGAAGTAGACCAGGAGTACTGGAACAGAATAATTCAAATGTTAGTTTTTTTTATATCTAAACGAACAAATGGTTCACCTAAGTTAGCATTACCATTAGGGGCCATCCATAAAGTACGTCACACAGTTAGGGGGGGGGGGGGGAGGTCTGCCAATTTGTGACACACGAATAAAATAATTGTAGTCTTCATAGTAAACCCTGTGACTAGAAGGGGGGGCTCTAAAAATGATATGAAATTGGTGTGACGTACTTTATGGAGGGCCCCTTACCACTTATGGACATACACAACAACCTCTCCACGTCAGAACACAGCAGCGCAAGTACTTCTGTTTGGCGGCAGCATTAGCAAGTAAGATGGTGGTAGCAATCCGAACAAACCTTGCACAAGGTCTAACCACCCCCGCAAAACCGCATGGTAACAGTATGGCGTGATTAAGAGTTGACAAACAAAATTTGCACATCACCTAATATCAATAATACCTCTTACTTAATTTACACAAAACATGCTATTGGCATTTAAATAGTAAGTGGTAAATAGATGAAATAATTTCCTGAAGCAGACATTTGGTGTCACTTTTGTCTCTAGCAACAATAGATAGAGGCTTGAAAAATTTACAACACATAATAGCCAAGGCCTATTGTTTACAACATAAAATTTCTCTTTGTAGTTAAAATATGTATAGCTTGTAAGGCTGATTGACAGACAGCGAACGAAACGAAAACGAACCGCAGCTCTTGACTAAACGGAGGTAACCCAACTTGCACCCCTCAAAGCATTTAAAATTACTTATTTGCTTTAGTATTACTACTGTCATTTGGCATTAATCCGAGCAGTCCTCATTGGCAACTGTTTTGCTAATACAATATTATGTATTCACTGCATTAAATCAAATTTCTTCACATTGAATTTGAAAATAGTACAGGTTAATTATTCACATATTCATTGTATTCAAAGTATTCAAACAGAACTTATATAGCCAATGACATGCTGTTTTACCCTAGGCCTTGTAATGTAAGAATAATGACATAATGCCATATAGTACACAGTAATCTTTTTGCTATAGGTAGTAATTTAAAACCCTATAGACACTAAAACACCAGATATGATATGAGGCAGCAAAAACACTTTATTACAATTATTGCAGCAGTCCCTTAGGATATTTTGTGGTTTGTGGTATAGATAGAGGCCAAGGCAATTAACATTACATACATAGTATAAATCAAAGTCGCTTTCCACCGTCTGTCTGTCCCTATGTATGCTTACATCTTTAAAACTATGCAACAGATTTTGATGCAGTTTTTTTTAAAGATAGAGTGATTCAAGAGGTAGGTTTATATGCCTAATTCTATGCAGACTAAGTAGCGGGCAGAATCTAGTTATTTCATATACAGTACTAGCTGCTACGCCCCTGTTCCAGTATTTCTTTTTTTATCAAAATTTTATTTTATACAATTTGTCCAATTGGTAACAAATCCAACTAAAAAAAATTATCAAACTCAGTGCAGTTGTTTGAAAGTTATGCATGTACATACATTTCGACAATTAATTTTTATCCATATAGATGACATATTGTGTTGTGCTTTCTAGTTGTAGTCATAGCATAAGTACTAAAAAAATGGTCCTAACTTAACCCAAACAAAAGCTTAATTAGAATAAATTGGTACCTGCTATTTAGGAGGATGATCGGAAAGCTGGCAACATATGTTTTGTCCCCAAGATTAAAATTAATGATGATGTCAGAGTTCAATAGAATGGTAGTGAAGCTTTAAAGGCCTAACCAGTTTATGTCATACAGGAAAATCATCATAAAAGCAAGGCCCAAACTTATCACTAGTAGACAACTGGGCTTTTTTTCAGAATGGAGAACCAACTATGTCCTAATAGTAGAGTAGTTTGACCCTTAAGGCAGAGTTAAATCAACACTGGTTTAAGTTAAGAAAACAATAAATCTGTTGTGTTTAGTTATATAATACAAATTTAACTGCATCATATAGTAATTTGATTTATTAACAACTAATTCTTCACTCTGTATTTAACATTGCCTGTAATTGATTTTGTGGCAGTGTCTCCACTCCATTAGTGGTACCTAATACAAATAAAAATAAAATATACTCACATAATGTGATAAACAGCATTACTTGAAAATTTCCACAGTTTCTTGTTGAAAAGCAAGTAAATGTTACTAGCACATGAAAGGACAACAGAGCTATAAACCATGGATCACGCCACTCAATCTGAAATCAAGTAAGTTTTGTTTATTGATAATTTATTGTTATAAGTACCCTGGATTTTTCGATTGATCAATCGACATAATTAATTTAAAAAGCGCGCTAATTGTTTGGTATTGAACTTGCACAGATATTTTGATTCTACATATGATTTCGACCCTCAAAACTGACTGCTAGAGCCGAAAAAACTCTGAATGCACTGCAATTAAGCATAAATTAAATTAATTAAGTATTTGTATTAAAACTAGACTTCCTTCAAACACCATGTCCTTCAAAACATCCAGAATTATTTCGAGATATTTAAGGTATGAGTAAGTATGACATCAAAATTATACTTACACTACTGATATATGAAACAAAATCAGATATTTCGTTTACTTCGATAAAACCTTCCATAACTCTTGTAAAAGGATAAACGTGAAACGAAAGTAAAGTCAAGTTTCATAAACCAATTTTAGTCGAACAACAAAATAAAATTAAATGAAATGGCAGTAAAATTATAATATCAGTGACATTTCAAATCACAGATAACAGCTATCACATCACACACAAGAAAACATTGTGTTAAGCGTCCGTCAAAAAATACAATGAATACGTCGTTTTTGGACGTTAGGCTGAAGCACGGTGGAGATTGTCTATGATTTCTTTATATTCATGAGGATTAGGGCTGGTCCAAAATTTGATAGTCCTTCTCTCTCTCAAATCAATGACTTGACTGTTAGTGAGAGCAGAATGTATGTATCAAAACAAACTTCAAAAATCGAGTTGCGGCCATGCATACTAGACCCTTCATATGTGAAATTCATATCGGGCCGTGTATAAAATTTTTAAAAAAATACAGGATTCAGTCTGTATTGTCCATGTTGAGTTGTATATTTATATTTATGACATTTATGTATTCCACCTCTCTCTCCTCCCATGCCATGTCGGAATTGGTGGGATTGTCGACTGTGACAGTGTGTTGTGTTTGCATTGCAATTTTAAGTGCATTGTTCACTTGTATCCCATATTTTAATTAATTTTGTTACAATATTAAGCTCTAAGACCGCCAGGATGCTTATCTATATGTAAGAGTAGTATAATTGTCCAAATTATGACGCATTACTTGTGTTGATCTCGAGGTCCTACAATTTAGCCGGTATCGAAATGGTTACAAATGTAGCTATATTGAAACTATTATGGACGTTAGTGGCCTACTCGATAAGCAATATAGAATGTGCTCAATTGCCCGGTGATCTAAAACGCCCCAAGGGAAGATACGCTTTGGATCTCTCTGGCTGTGGATTATTTGAGCAACAATGTTCGCAGTTTGATGACGACCTCGCGCTTCTTTCTTGTGCTTTAACCGCAGCACGTAGTAATAAAACACAAGTATTGACTGCCTGTCAGCACAAAGTATGGTCTCACCAGGCAGAGCTAATAGATAACACATATATTAATTACAAAGTTAAACAACCATGTCAAGACGAGCTACTGATACTGGATTGTTTAACCACACCAGAAGTAGCAATAGATTGTGTGCTCAAGAAAAAGACAAGTGTGAAGAATAGAAGCTGTTGGAGGATGATAAACAAAATTGAGTCTTTGATCTTTAATGATTGGCAAATTATTGATAACTTTTTAAAAGCCTGTTCCGATGATATTCAAGCTTATACTTGTGGCAGAATCCCACCTGACCCCAGAAGCCTTTCGCAAAGTCAAACAATAAAATGCTTAGAAACTAAAGAAGAAGCTCTCAGGCCTGAGTGTAACACAGAGATTATTGCTCTGAAGGAAATGAAATATACTTCACTTCAAATGGATAAATTAGTGTTTGTGGCTTGTAACTTAGATTACAAAAATATTTGTCAAGATGAATTGCCGGGATCATGGTTGTTGTACAAATGTCTTGTAAGACACAAAAATGACAAAAGTAACTGTTTTAGTATTACTGTAAATTTTCTATACCATTTTTATCTGTCCCATAACTAAGCTAATCAAACTTTTTAAAATTTTCAGCCATGACAAAAAGGTGTCAGGATCAACTATTTTTTGATCAGAGAAATATGGTCATGAACTACAGAGCAAGTAATGGACTTGTCAAGTCCTGTAAAGAAGACATAAGAAAGTATCATTGCCGAAAAGGTGTTGTGGATGTCAAAGATGTAAGATTGGCACAAATATTGTTATGTTTAGAAAATGTGTCACGCAATGATTCCTTAACACTCTCTCGTGAATGTAAAATAGAAATGACTGATCACCGGAAAATGCTCATGGATGACTATAGGCTATCCCCAGAGTTAATGCATGATTGTGCCAATGACATAACTACCCTTTGCAGAGGAATAGAAACTGGGGGTAGAACACTGCACTGTTTAATGGATCATGCAAGACCCAGAAAGCGAAAAGAAAAGAGAATCAGTCTAGCATGTCGAAAGTCACTGGATGTTTTAATGCAGGAGGCTGACCCAGGTGAAGATTGGAGAGTTGACCCCATTTTGCGTAAAGCTTGTAAACCTGTAGTGGACATAGCTTGTGGAGAAGTTGAAGTTGGCAATGGCAGAGTGATGTCATGTCTCATGGAAAAACTTGGAACAAAATTTATGAGCAGTGACTGTGAAGCAGCATTAATGCAAATTCAATATTTCATATCAAGAGATTTTAAGCTTGATCCACAACTGTACAAGGCATGTAAATACGATGCTGTTACACAGTGTAAGACTAAGCTGCATTGGGCTGATGAAACCCAACAACAGTCAGAGAAAGACCCTTCAGTTTTACCCTGTCTTTATAATTTTGCATATAATTCAGACCTAAGAGGTAAATTAAAACCTGCGTGTGAACAACAAGTAAGAAGAGTGATGAGACAGCGAGCTGTCAGTGTAGATCTGCTTCCTGAAATAGAAGATAATTGCTTTGATGACTTAGTAAACCTATGCATTGGGAATACTGGTAAAGGAGAAGAAATACAATGCTTACAAAATAGAATTAAGGAACTGGCTCCTAAATGTAAAGAGGCTGTCACTAATTTCACTGAAACTCAAAGCGGTCACATAGAGCTTAATGCTGTGGTTACTAATTACTGCAGACTTCCTATAGAGAAGTTGTGCTCTATGGAGCTAAATAGTAAGAAAGATGATGATGATGTGTTGGAATGTTTGATAAGTCACAAAAATGAAGCAGAAATAAAAAGTAATATTAAATGTAAAGCTGCTATTGACCATGAACAATTGATTTCTCTCAGAAATTATAGATTTACAAGAAAATTTAAAAATGCCTGTAAATCCTATGTGGTGAAGTTTTGCCCAAAAGCACAAACTAAAATTCAGGTTGTGACTTGTCTTAGTGAAATTGTTAGGAATGATACTATCAATAGGAAAAAGCACACAATATTTAAAGAATGTCGTCAGCAATTAAGGAGTCAACTTTTCCAGCAAAAAGAAAGTATAGATCTGGACCCAGAATTAAAGGAAGCATGCAAATCGGATTTGCTAGAATATTGCCCCAATATACCACATGCGGAATCAGCAGCATTAGAATGTCTGCAAACTGCTAAAGGAAAGCTGACAGATAGTTGCAGGAAAGCAATCTTTGTTGTACGGAAACAGGAATTTACTGATAATGGTATTGATTACCATTTGATAAATACTTGTAACAACATGATAGATTTATACTGTCACAATACAGAGCCTACTAAAGTTTTCGAGTGTTTAAAGGTAAAAGGGTTTTAATCATTTTGTTGGAAATAGCTATGGTTTTGATTTGACTTAATGGAATTGTGTCACTTTTCAGGTTCATCATGACAAACCAGATTTTCCAGAAAGTTGTAAACTTGTTATTGTGAACAGGATGATTGAACAAAATACAGACTATCGGTTTAACATAAATTTGCAGAATGCATGTGATTTAGACATCAAAAAATACTGTTCGTCTATTATTGGTGAGAACATTTTTCTTAACACTGTAATATTAATAAACCTCAAAAATATATGCACACATGGCTGGTTTTTATAATATTTAGCCCTAGGAATATTGTAATCCTTTAAAAAAAAATGTTTTTCCAATTAAAAAATACATTACAATACCAAAACTCCCATATCAGAAATCAGTTATAAACATACATTGGGGTCCTCTCCTAGTGGAACAGGGATAAACTGAAATAAATGACTTAACTATTTTATTTTCTAGTGTAAAAAAACCCATCACTATTTTGATTCCATTTTCCACCTGTATACCCACAATCTTGCTAAATGTGGCCTGTAGGTACCTGTTACCTTAGACTCTGTCTACCCCGTAAGGGATAAAGACGTGATTTGTGTGTGTGTGTGTGTGTGTAAAAAAAAAACAGAATTGTCCCTTTTTGTTAGATCCCAGTATTTTACTTTAACCATGTTCAGCTTCTTACTAAATAATAGGTACATTATTATTTACAGCTATAGAGCCAAAAGATGTTGAGCTTCAGGGCAAAGTTTTGTATTGTCTAAAGGAAAAATTTCGACAGTCTAAATTGACAGTCAGCTGTGAAAACGAACTTGCTAATATACTCAAAGAGCAAGCCTTGAACTATCGGCTTGACCCTTTGCTGAGCAAGTTGTGCAGTGCTGAGATACAAACAATATGTTCCGTGCCAAATAATTCAATTACTAAATCGGATGGACAGGTAATATTTTTGGAATACTCAAAACTATTTTGTTCAAGTTTTTAAAGTGCATTTCTATCTTCAAATATAATATTCATGTACTACATGTTATGAATACCCATAGACTGAACATTTTTTAATTGTATACAGGTTGAGGAGTGTCTCAAAAATGCCTTGTTGAATCACAAAATTGTGTCACCAGCATGTTCTCAAGAAGTGGCTCAAATAATTGAAGAAACAGAGGTTGATATAGATGCTGATCCGTTGCTAGAGCGGGCTTGCGCATTCGATTTGCTAAGATATTGCAAAGATTTGGAGCATGGTGCTGGAAGACGTAAGGATATTTTATTTTATAATCATTCAATTTTGTCTCAAGTTCATCAAGTGCTTGATGTGCACTTTTCACATGTGAAACTTGCCTTATCCTTAATTTCTGGGAAGGGTAGTGTAACTCTCTTGTTATTTTGATGTTACAGGATTAAAATGTTTGAAAATAATACTCAATGACAGCAACAGGAAATTGGAGGAAGAATGTAGGAAAGAACTCTCTAATAGATTGGAGATGTACAAACATGTTGATGCTGTGAGTATTGTTCAGATTCATTAATCCCATTGCATGAAGTTGTCATAAAGAGAGTACTTATCAGATCACACTATCATTTTATATGCATTGGTTTTTGTTTCAGGGAAAGATAGAAAATTTTGGTGACATGTTCCATGAATTGTCATCATCTCCATCTAAAAAATACTTCCTAGTCATAAGCATTTCAGTAGTAGGTCTCATTTTTATATTTGGTTTATATTGTGGTCGATTGACCAGAAGGGCTATGTATGTTAAAAAGAAATAGATTTAAGTAGGGATATTATATATAATATGAACAGAACAAAATAAATACTTTAATAGTGTTTAATAACCTGATTTTTATTTATCTCAACTTGTTTTATTAAATTAAAATTGTTTGTTAAAATAGACAATACAGAATAGTGCCAAATCACTTTATTCTTTCCATTCAGATATTTCATCAAAATCCATGTCTTCAATGTCATTCCCTTGTTCCTTCTTAACAGTTCTTATTTCTTTCTTTATTTGTACTTTAGTGTCCTTCTTTTCTCCCTGTAGCTTCTGACTTTCTTCAAAGTACTGATTAGGATGGTTTATGCCTAACCCAAGATCCACATTATGGACAGCATCAAAGTACTTGCTGCAAGCGATCTGAAAATGACCCTTTTTAGTCATGTCTAAAACATTGTGAACAGCTTGCGCGTCCAATCCATAGCCTTGTAGTCTATTCTTCAAATTACTTGCATCACAGTGTCTGAATGGACACCCATGGCAATCACCTTGACCTACAGTGTTGCCGATTATTCTCATACAACTAAAAGGAGAATAGTTTCTCTTGCTGCCTTCTTTGCCATAGTTATACCTTACATTATAAGCATACTGTTTTTCAAATTTGTCCAATTCCATAATTTTGGTGAACTCTTCTCTCCAAAATCTGAGAGAATCTTCCAATGTCACTCCAATCCCTTTGAGGAACAGACCATACTGTAGTCTCCCTCCATGTTTGAGGTGGTGAGCCGCCCGGAGCTGTTCATGAAGTTGCCTCATGCATAGTGGGAATGATTTTACAGACAGGGAGTCTAAGCTTTCAATTGGGACAACTGATTTGGTATCACTGTAGTCAGTGCCAGTGTATGTTCGATGCAAACCTTTTAACAAGCTGACCAGCCGCTCATCTTGTTCTATTTCTAACAAATGCTGGGCAGCAATTGCCAAGCTATGCTTCAGATGTTTTTTATACTGTGCAGACAAAACTGATATAAAATCCTTGTGTGAAATGTAAGCATAACCACCACGCAAATAAGCTTTTCTGGCTCTTACCAAGTCTAACACTTCATAGAATTTCACTTTATAGTATTTTAAATTGTCAATGTTCTGATGAGCAGTTGATTCCCTCAAATTAGTGATGATGCTATTTTTTTCTTCATCAGAAATATTGGTGTAGGATAGATTGTTCAATTTGAAAAAAGTATCAACTGCCTCACCTCTCATGATGATAAATCTCATTTTAAACAGCTCGGACTCCCTGGCGATGTACCATCGTCTAAGTTCTTCAGTCCTGCAGTACGCAAGTCGAAGGATGAAATGCGCAATGTGATCTTTTCGTCTAGCTTGTAGATCAGCTTCAGAGTTACCGCAAGCAGTCTTTTCACACAATCTAACGTAGTATTTAAGGCCTTGAGTTTTAAGGTCATTCAACACGTACTCGGTCCACTCATCTGAATACATTCGAAGCCCTTTAAGCGTAGTGGCATTGGTCAAAGTTCTTAAAAGATTCAGTCTCTCTAATGCTAATGTTTCAAATTCTTGTAGCGAAACCTTTTCAATCGGTGGCACTTTATACATCTGAAGATCATGAGGATACGTTTCTACAAGGCTGCCGGTAACGAGAGCCTTTACAGACTTTCTTCTAATTTTTAGATCCATGTTGTCTTCTGTTCAACGTGTCTTATGCGTAGAATTATACTTTACTCACGTCGCAATAATGCTTTTTTTCAATTACGTGGAACGTAGAACTAATATTTCTTTACGAATATAATCGGTTTGAATTAAATTGAGTATGTTTGTAGTATGTGAATGTGAAAGAAAAGTGCGTAGCGTACCTTACTTTACTGTTTTTTTCGCGCTATTTTTTGGCAGTCTTGATATGACATGACATTTGATTTGACAGTGACATTAAGAAAGTTGCAAGTAAAAAAATACAAAAACGCTGTTTAAAGTACATTGGAATCACTGGAAAAAAGGGTAAGTATTAAGAAATGCCGTCATATGTATTGAATTCTATAAATATATCATGGAATAAAAAATAACTTAGCCCATTTCAATGACAATTTTTGATGTTGAATTTTAGTTTGAAAATAATGTGCTAATAACATTTAACGTAACTTTTTCGGATTTCATATCAATGGCAACACTTTTCGTTCATAGACATTGATTATTTTTTTGGTCAGACTATGCGTATACCTTGCTCATACTGCCTTTATTAATAAGGCTTAAGGTTTTTTTGAATACATCTTTTAAATAATAAGTATTATCTTACTAATGGCATATTAAAACTTATTAGAAACATTTAAATTTTCAGTCAGATTTATTTGCAGTCTAAAACCATTCATTACAGAGAAAATCCCTGCATATAGTGCTTTCAAGTAATGCTGAAAATGCTCAGTCCATTTTGTAGTAATTAAAAATTTCATTAACGCAAAAACAATATTTTCCTTTTTTAACAAATTTGTGTCTTAAAACGCAAGTAATGTTGAAATGAAATAGAAAACGTGTCACGCACGCTCTCCCCTCTCCAGTCTTTCCACCTCTCCGTGACCCCCACCCTTCATCTGTCTGTCTGTCCTGTCAAGTCCGTAAACTCGGCAAAATCGAATTTTCCAAATAATTTTTTCAATTGATTTGTATTAATAAAATGTTGAATAATGCTTAAACCAGATTCATAGTCATCGGGGACACGAATACAACATCGATTTAAGGAAAATATTGTATAAAACGGTGTAGTATGGTCTCAAACAAGATGCAGTCGTCATTGGATGATTTAGTTCAATATACACAGCTATTTAAGCCTGTGGCGACTGTTCTGCAAGGGACAGTGCTGCCTTTTCTTATATTATATCCGGTGATATTTTATTCATGGATAGTGGTGTACGGTTTCGAGGAGAACGTCGAGGCTGGGTTCGTGACCGTCGCGGTCGTGGCATCCATTCAAATCCTCATTTGTTTATGTTGCTATTGGAGTGTTCATATACAATGCTTCCTGGCGTGTTCAATGGTAAGAGCCCCAACTAAAGCTACGTTCATAATCGTACTATTCAAAATATTTTTCTAGTGGAACTAATTCCTGTACACTTTATTCAATATATCAACAGCATGCTGAAGTAATTTTTACTTTTATTCATAGGTTAAAAAATCAACAGGTTCCTCAATAAAATCTTATTCTTCAAAATAAAATATTAACTTTTAAGTCACTTTTATGTTTATATTTCTGCTGCAGGTAAAAGATCCAATACAAGCTGAAATTGTGAAAGTCGTTCCAACACCTAACAATGGATTTTCTGAGATTGTCAAGCTACATCACACAAAGGTATGCATGTTAATAATATTCTAAGATAGGGCTTCAAATTACGTATCATATGATGCAATTATTATGTCTAATTACTACAATACCTACCTACCTAACTAGCTTATCACAATACCTACCATTTACAATAAAATCTTCAGCAAAAAGTTGTTTCCTATCTCAACCTCATCATTTTTTGAGCAAAATCGAATTGCAGATAGTGGATTTTGTATATGTATAGAGCTGACTAGTTAATAGTTTTTAATTGACTTATGATTACTTAACAAATGGAACTTTTATCACTTAAAGGGCGTGAAAAAGATCAACCTAATTGAAGTTTGATAATTATACATACACTAGCTTCTGTCCGCAACTTTGTCTGCGTAGAATTATACACTATAAACCGTCCTCTTGAATCACTCTATCTATTAAATAAACTGCATCAAAATCCGTTGCATAGTTTTAAAGATTTAAGCATACATAGGGACAGACAGCAGAAAGCGACTTTGTTTTATACTATGTAGTGATGATACATACATACTATCACACCTCTTTCCTATAGGAGCAGGCAGAGATTACTTTGTTCGACTTGCTATGATCCTGACCTGACACGCCTCTTTCGCTTTATCAACCAATCTCTTTGACTTCATAAATAAATGATGGGAAATGAGTGTAACCTTGCGTTTATTTGAAGTATTTTTTGTTAATTCTTATTCTTACTTATATATTTTTGACGAACATATGTGACATCATATATGTGATTACTATTTAGTGTAATAGACAGTGGTGTAACTGTAGGGTGGCAGGACTGGCAAAATTTGACGGCCCCTAACCCTAAGGGGCCCCAAACTGGCTTGGTCTAGAGCATAGAAGGGACCATGATATATTTCTTTGGCCAGAAGAACCCCCATCTGATGAATTTGCTTTGGACCACAGGCATAGTTACGTCACTGGTAGGAAAAGAAGTTTAATTGAGTGAATTACGATAAATAACAAATTAATAGCAAGAATAACTGTTGAGTGTTCTGTGTGGATTCTATGGTTTTTCATTTAATTATTTTACAGTAGGTATGTCTAAATAAAATGGTTTATTTATTTTCAGTCAACCAAAAAAGGAAATCTCAACCCTGATGTATGGTTTATGTTCCAAAAAAGTAAATATGTGTATGATTGGGACAAGAAAACTTTTGGAACAGTCGAGTTCCCTGTCAACAAGACACATGAGGAGTACTTGGAGTCCAGGGGTTATGCTGATGATGAAGCTATTGACGTGGCTGAAAAGGAATTTGGGAAAAATGAGATGATAATGGTAATGAACTTTTTTTTGTGAACTCTATCATTGTGTTGGAAGGAAAATCAAATAACTATACTAAAAAGTTTATTTTGTTAAAGCTGATTTTGCTTTTGATATTAGGTAATGATATGACCTTTGAGCTAGTTGGTTTTGCTTCTAACAAGGCACTCAAGGCGTCATAGGTTCAAGCTTCATTTGATAGATGTCATTTGTTATCAAGAAACATTAGTAACACTTTGAATTGTGTTTGTAATTTTGATAATGGTAATGCAATTAAATATCCATCAGTTTGCTATAATTGATTAAACTTGTCATTTAAGTACTTTTTATGCTATGGTCAACATTGTAAGTATTTTCTATTATATTCCAGGTGGTGCCTGAATTCATGGAACTGTTTAAAGAAAGGGCAACAGCACCATTCTTTGTGTTCCAAGTGTTCTGTGTTGCTCTGTGGTGCCTCGACAAGTACTGGTATTACTCCATATTCACTCTAGTTATGTTGGTCATGTTTGAATGCACCCTGGTTCAGCAGCAGCTGAGGAATATGTCTGAAATTAGGAAAATGGGAAACAAGCCTTATAACATCAATGTTTATAGGAATAGAAGATGGAGACAGATAGTTAGCGATCAGTTAGTACCCGGCGACATAGTGTCCATTACACGATCTGCCAATGAAAACCTTGTTCCATGTGATATTGTTCTTTTGAGGGGTTCTTGTATAGTCGACGAGTCAATGTTGACTGGTGAAAGTGTACCTCAAATGAAAGAAGCATTGGAAAACGAAAAAAAATCACATCAAAACTTGGATCCTGAAGGAGATGGCAAACTACACATGCTATATGGTGGTACTAAAATTGTCCAACATTCGTCACCAAGTAAAAGTGGCTCTTCTGGATTGAAAGCTCCTGATAACGGTTGCATTGGCTATGTTATTCGTACAGGCTTTAATACATCACAGGGTAAACTTTTGAGGACCATTTTGTTTGGAGTCAAGAGAGTCACAGCCAACAACCTGGAGACATTTGGATTTATACTTTTCTTATTGATATTCGCCATTGCGGCAGCGGCGTATGTATGGGTGAAAGGCTGTGAGGATCCAGAGAGGAATCGTTATAAGCTATTCTTGGAATGCACTTTGATACTGACGTCGGTCGTTCCACCGGAGCTGCCGATTGAATTGTCGCTGGCTGTGAACACGTCTCTGCTATCTTTATCAAAATTAGCAGTATTTTGTACTGAACCATTTAGGATTCCATTTGCTGGCAAAGTGGAAATTTGTTGTTTTGACAAGACTGGTACTCTGACCAGCGACAATTTAGTAGTGGAAGGCGTTGCGGGCATAGGCGAGCACAAAGACGCTACTGTTATTCCTCTTTCTGAAGCTCCTATGGAGACCATACAAGTGTTGGCGTCCTGCCACTCGCTAGTTCAACTAGACGATGGAATCGTCGGCGATCCGTTAGAAAAAGCCACGTTGAAGGCTGCTGAGTGGAATTTGACTAAAGGAGATGCTATAGTACCAAAGAAAGGAAAGTCGCCTGGACTGAAGATTGTTCACCGTAATCATTTTGCAAGTGCTCTTAAGAGAATGTCAGTGATAGCAGGGTACCAGGTGAACGAGCGGGGTTTTATTGAGACCCACTATATCAGCAGCGTGAAGGGCGCGCCGGAGACGGTCAAGTCTATGCTGAAGGAGGTTCCTAGTCATTACGACCATGTGTATTTAACTTTATCGCGCAGAGGCGCCAGGGTGTTAGCCTTAGGTTATAGGAATTTAGGAAAATTAAGTTCTCAAGATATTCGTGATTTGTCACGGGAAGATATCGAGGCCGATTTGACATTTGCAGGATTCGTGATCATCTCTTGTCCGTTGAAAACGGACTCCAAGAAAGCTATTGCTGAGATAGTTCATGCGTCGCATTCTGTCGTGATGATCACGGGCGACAATCCGCTGACGGCTTGCCATGTTGCTAAAGAACTGAACTTTACACAGAACGCGGAAGTTCTCATATTGACTAAAGACAGTGATAAGTGGGGATGGAAGTCTATTGATGAGGAAGTGTTTTTACCTGTGGAGCCATTCAAGACTTGTAAACAGTTGACTTCTAAATTTGACCTGTGTATAACCGGGGAAGGTCTGACGTATCTGAATGAGAATCACAACAAGTTTATGATTGAGCTGATGCCGGATATAAAGGTGTTCGCTAGATTTGCGCCGAAACAGAAGGAGTTCGTTGTGGTGACGCTGAAAGCTCTCGGTTACTCGACGCTCATGTGCGGGGACGGGACCAACGACGTGGGGGCACTCAAACACGCTGATGTAAGTACTTATTATTAGAATGACTTATACAGTAAAGCAGATGACGAATTAACATATTAAAGTGCTTCTAGTTTCTTAATGTCTCGTGGCAGTCTTCGTTTTTCATATGACTGAAGAAACACGAAGTTTGCCGAGAGACATTAAGAAACTACAAGCAGTGTATCGGCTATGATTTGGTGCACTGCGAATGTATGGCTACATGCGTAGGTAAAGAAACAGTTCCTTTGTGCCACAAAAACGAACCATACAATTAATGATTTTATCGTCTGTCGCAAATGTGTGTGACGGATTTTTCTTAATTATCTTCAACTATCGCTGTTCAATTTTTAACACACGAGGAATTCGCACTGGATATTTCACAAGTCGCCTGCTGTGTTAAACTTCTTGAATGTTTACAAAAGGTGGGCGTAGCAATCCTAGCGAACGCTCCAGAGCGTTTGCGCGAGCGGCCGGCGGTGGCCGAGCCGGAGCCCCCGCGACGCCCAGCTGCGCGCGCAGACGCTCGCGCCGACGCCCGCGCCGAGGCCCGCGCCGAGGCGGCCGCGCGCCTGCGCAGAGCCATGAAGAAGCTGGAAGAAGAGGACCAGCCGCAACTCGTGCGCTTGGGGGACGCCAGTGTGGCCGCACCATTCACCAGCAGGCTTTCGAGCATATTGTGCAGTGAGTTTGTTGAACTAGACCAGTTTTCAACCTTTCTGATGCCGCGACCCCCTTCAGTTGAAAAAATATACGACGACCCCCACTCAACTTGGCTTTTAGAAGTTAGTTTTCTCTCAGATACAATAATAATAATAATATAGCCTTTTTATTCCGAATTCGCTACAATTTCAGTAAGTATGTTGTTGTTTTTTATTTTTTATTATTAAATTGTCGCGTAATTCGGCGTGCCTCATGGCATAGGCCTCCGTGTATTGGAGGGTTTGGGCTATAGTTCCCACGCGCGCCCAGTGCGGATTGGGAATTTAACACACACCATTGAATTTCTTCGTAGATGTGTGCAGGTTTCCTCACGTTGTTTTCCTTCACCGAAAAGCTCATGGCAAATTTTAAATGTAATTTTCGCACATAAATTCCGAAAAACTCAGAGGTGCGCGCCCGGGATTTGAACCCACGACGCTCTGCTTGAGAGGCCACAGGTCAAACCACTAGCCTACCACGGCTTTTTTCTCAGATACAATACCAGTGCTAAATACTTTTATTTTTATATAAAGAGCTTATTGTGAGATTACTGCGACCATCTTAAGAGATTCTGCGACCCCCCGGGGCTCACCTACAGGCTGAAAAACACTGAACTAGATTTTCAATAATACCAATGATAACGTGACCCGTTACCTACAAGGTCAAAGCTACATCTTATATCATGTCATGTGTAACATGATGTTCCGACATATGACATAACTGCTCTTTAGCCAGAGCCCTAACGTCTAACACACTCGGAATCACTTTGCTATCACCATTATTTTCTGTCTAACGGTTAGGATGAGCTTTAAAATAGATGAGTGAAAGTAATCGCGATTTAGACTGGTCTGTTTTTTCGTGTTTCATTCAACATGTTTTACATTGCCTCAAACACCTACTCTAAAATGTCTACCAGCTCTCAGACAATAAGTTATTAGTGTTAATTTGCTTTAGCTTAAGAAAAATATTTATATTTCAGTTTGCCACATAATCAAGCAAGGCCGTTGCACCCTGGTCACAACTCTGCAAATGTTCAAGATTCTCGCTCTGAATGCCCTGATCCTGGCCTACAGCCAGTCAGTCCTCTACCTCGACGGAATCAAGTTCAGTGACACACAGGCTACTCTACAAAGCTTGCTGCTAGCTTCATGCTTCTTGTTCATTTCACGGTCGAAGGTGAGACATTTTACTTTTATCAACTGCCGTTCAAGTATTGCGTAAGGAGATTTTTTAATTTTTGGCCCTTCCCCTTGTGAGCAAAATTAAGCAAAGCACTTAGCGTTTCAGTTCATGCAGTCCTAGTGCCAACCGTAAAAAGTAATGTTCACGTAATCGTCATTCTGACAACGACATCCCTAATGTCATGAACAATGAGCTAAGTATTGACCCCCCCCTTGATGCTCACTTGAACTACCCATTTGCCTTATTGTATGTACGACTGCTGGGCAAAGATCTCATAGGGAAATAATACGTGACTAAGAGCTCTGCCTCGCCGAGACACCATGGTGATCGCCAGTTACCATTAATCCAACCACTTGTATTGCTATCTGTGGCAGCTGAGATAGTTGGCGACGGTTTGGCAACGTCAGGTTTTGTCTAAGACACGTGTCTAACGACGTCGCAGTGGCGTCCCGGTGTAATTTAGTAACTTCATTCTAATAAATTCTATTGAAATCATTATTGCGTCGTGCTGCTTTTTTTCTGCCAGTAGTAGCAATGGATGAATATTCAATTACCGCACACCCGTTTGATTTGGACATTAGCATACATTGCTAATGCTGTGTTTTAGTTAAAACATCGTTATTGGCTTGTTTTGTATAACTAAAGATTGCTAAGTTTCTATCACACCACCACCATGCTAAACGTGGCCTTTAGGTCTTGTTACCTTAGGCTCTGTCTACCACGTGAAGGATAAAGACGTGATTTATGTGTCTGTGTGTGTGTGTGTGTGTGTGTGTGTGTGTGTGTGTGTAAGTTTCTATTCCTTTCTCTTTTTCTGCTTATTATGAGATTTCTTCCATGCTGGTCTGGGAGCAAAGAAAAAACATAGAATGCACCAGTTGCTTCTCTACCCGCGCAGATGGTAAAAGCCCATCGAGGGAGTGGGCGAAAATCATAGGAATCATGGTTATAGGCGATGAGGCTAGCAACCCATCACTATTTTCATTCCATTTTCCATCCATACGCCCTCAATCAAGCTAAATGTGGCCTGTAGGTACCTGTTACCTTAGGCTCTGTCTACCCCGTAAGGGATAAAGACGTGATTTGTGTGTGTGTGTGTGTGTGTGTGTGTGTGTGTGTGTGTGTCTGTGTGTGTGTGTGTGTGTGTGTGTGTATGAGATTACAAAAGGAAGGTTCACATAAAAGTCGCAATGAGCAGCACAATACGTGTTATTATCCTTACGTTTCCCAACCGTAAGTGATGTTTACAGATAAGTGTTTGAAAAAAAAACTATGGCTATTTAATCTACTTTTTTTCCTTTTCCAGCCTTTGAAACATTTGTCAAAACAACGTCCTTTGCCGAACATTTTCAACGTGTACACGATAATGACGGTGCTCACTCAGTTCGCGGTGCACTTCCTGTGCCTCGTGTATTTGGTGAGAGAGGCCACGGAACGGTCGCCTGGCAGGTGGGTTTTACATAAGCGTTTTCAAGCATTTACAACGAAGAATAATGACAATAAAACACAGAAATATCTGAAAAATAGAAGGAAAGCTGTAATCGGATTTATGAAAATCAAACTAAATGCGCTACTAGAGAATCTATTTCAAATATATTTCTGTGTGTGCTACCTACTGATCTGATGTAGGCAGATAGATTAGGCCCTCTCTTGTCACGCATTAGGATGCTATTAATATTTCAAGCACACGGGGAGTCACCACGAACCGCCGATTTGCTAATGTTTTTTCTCGTGACCAATTCTTAAAATCACGCCAAATTTATATGTTTCTCCTCGTCGCCAAATTAATTGTTTTGCGCCGTTCCGTAGAAACACGAAGCCGAAGCTAGACATGGACTTGGCAGAGGACGAAGAGCGAGAGTTTGCGCCCGACTTGCTCAACAGCACAGTGTACATCATCTCTATGGCATTGCAGATCTCCACATTCGCTATCAACTACAGAGTAAGAAAACTTTACGTCTTTTAGAGGTCTAAGATTAACCATGTCTTATAATGAAAGAAAAGAAATGTTTTCACATTTATTCGTGGTAGGTATATCGTAATTAAATAACAAAAACAAAAAGAAGTAAAAAACATGCGGACTTACATCACGAAATGCTTTAGAGTTAGAGCATTTGTGGCAAACGATACAGTAATGAATTTTCGAACCAACTGGTTTCTGTACCCAAAGGGTATCAAGGGTATTGCTACTCAACTTGTAATTTTTAGTGAGTTTACTATACATGAACGCTTCTTAGTAATAATAAAATAAGGTATTTAATGAGGCCTCCATTATTTCGCCATGCAATTGAAATAAAATAGTGTTACATTTTTTTATTTTTCTACGAGAGTCGTTCTCGCAATTTTTCGATTATTGTTAACTAGCGACCCGCCCAGGCTTCGCACGGTATATTATGCATGTATTATACATATAAACCTTCCTCTTGAATCACTCTGTCTATTAAAAATAATCGCATCCAAATCCGTTGCGTAGTTTTAAAGATTTAAGCATACATAGGGATATAGGGACAGAGAAAGCGACTGTTCTTTCTATTATTTTAAAAACCACGCATGTGTGCCGTTCATTTTTTTTTTTTTTTTTTTTATAACACATTAACTTGCGATCTGTCTCTTTGGGACATTCAGCAAGAGGTTGATATGTATGGTTTTTGGTCTTGTATGGTGCGTGTCCAGTGACACGCCCGTCTATAGGCTGTTATCTATTCTAGTAGATCTTGGGGGGCTCGCCTCTTCAGTCGATTAAAAGTGACACATTGGATCATTAGGTCATTTGCCAATTTGTTGGGGTGGTTCTGTATTCTCATCTTGTATCTGCGCATGCATGACTGGATTTCTTCTTTTATTGTTGGAATGCCTAAGTCATGGTGTATTCTAGCATTTCTAACGTACCAAGGTGCCTTGACAATCATACGCAGTATTTTGGATTGGTATCGCTGGATGATTTCGACGTTTGATTTGGCAGATGTTCCCCATAATTGTAGGCCGTATGTCCAAATTGGTTTAAGGATGCACTTGTATAAAAGTATTTTATTTTCCATGCTGAGTTGGGATTTGTTGTTCATGAGCCAATATATCTTGCGCACTTGTTGGCTCAGAGCCTTGCGTTTTGTAAATATGTGGGTTCTCCATGTCAAACGTCTGTCCAGATAAAGACCTAAGTATCTGGCTACATCAGCCTGAGGTATTTGAGTACCATTAAGCTTCATAGGTGGGCATGTCTTCCTTCTGGTAGTAAAGGTTACTTGTGTAGACTTGGTTTCGTTCGCCCTTATCCTCCAGTCTCTTAACCAGGTAGATATTTCATTTAGGCTAATTTGTAGTTTTTGCGAAGCAGTATCTGGGCATGCATCGACTGCCAACACTGCTGTGTCATCTGCAAAAGTTCCAGTGACTACATTTTGGTCTATTGGGAGGTCTGCTGTGTATAATAGGTACAAAACTGGGCCCATCACACTACCTTGTGGTACCCCGGCCTGTATTTTGTGAAGACATGTGACTTCATGTCCCTGCTTTACAAAGAAATGTCTGTTGCTTAGATATGATTTTATAAATAGGTAGAAATTAGTTGGAAGTGACTTTTTGACTTTGAAAAGGAGGCCCTCATGCGAAACGCGATCAAATGCTTGAGATATATCTAAGAATACTGCAGAACAGTATTGTTTCTCTTCAAATGCAGTATTTATTCTTTCTACCAGCCTATGGATTTGTTCAATCGTCCCGTGTCTCTGCCGGAAGCCAAATTGATGATCTGGTATCAGTTTCTGTTCATTAATTATTGGTAGGAGTCTTCCCAGGAAGAGAGTTTCCATTAGCTTTGAGAGGATCGGCAGTAGGCTTATTGGGCGGTAAGACTTTACATCATCAGGATTTTTGCCAGGTTTAGGAATCATTATTATTTGAGCTACTTTCCATTGTGGTGGTACAAATCCCCTCCATAGTACAGCATTGTATAAGTGTGTTAGAAATGTAAGGCCTTCTTCGGGCAATCTTTTCAGAATCGTAGCTGTGATGAGATCGTATCCAGGTGCTTTGCCTTGTTGTAGTTTGCCTATAGCGGCACAGACTTCATTCCGAGTTATTTTACGGATTGGCGTATCTAGCTGGTAAGATTGTTGTAGATAATTGCTAATTTCTTCAATTTTTGAAGACCCTTCATTAGGATTTGGTGTGAACACGTCTTCTAAATGTTTTGCAAATTCTTGTGCTTTTTCAGCATCACTATTAGTCCATGTTCCATTTCGTTTACGTATCGGAGGTTGATGAGTTATATAGGTCTCTTCAATCTCTTTGTGGCCTTCCAGAGCGAGTAATCTGTGGATGCCGTTGCATCCAAGTTTTTTAGGTAATTCTGTAATTTTCCATCTCTTTCGTCACTAAGGAGACGTTTTAATTGCGCTATTATTGCATTGAGTCTTGTCTTGTCGCGTGGATGTCGAGTCCTCTGCCATTTTCTTCTGGCTTTGCGTTTTTCGGCCAGTGTATCTCTTATTGTTATGTTACACCATGGGACGACTGCGTTGTACAGTTCTGGCGTTGCTGACCACGCCGCTTCTTGAATAAATTTGTTAAAATGCTCAACTGCATACTCAATATCATTATCACTTCTAAGCGGTAGGTCTGTACTGAGTGAAGTAGTGACAATATTTTGGAAGAGCTCCCAATCCGTTTTTCGATTGTGTAGCCAGCATTCTTGTGTCTTTTGTTTGATTTTTCTGCTTAGTGTGACGATTATCGGAGAGTGATCTGATGATAGTTCTAAGCAAGATTCACATTTAATGTATGCATCTGAGAAACCCTTTGTAACACAGAAATCTATTAGGTCAGGTTTTTTATTAATATCCGTAGGCCAGTAAGTGGGGTTACCACTAGAATATACGTTAAGTTTCAGCTCTTCAATGGATGACATCAACTGCCGTCCCTTTGTCGTTGTAACTCTAGATCCCCAGAGGCTGTGTTTCGCGTTATAGTCTCCACCTGCCAGAAATCGATTGCCTAGTGAGGAGAAGAAGTGACAGTACTTTTCTTTTTTAATTTTATGTTTTGGGGGACTGTAGACAGCTGTGATTGTTATAGGTCCCGCCCAGTCCTCTACAACGATGTTGGTTGCTTGTATCTCCGCAGTTTGATAGGAGATTGATTCATAATGTTTTATATTTCTTCTAATCAGTATAGCGCTTCCACCATGGGCTGTTCCATCTGGGTGCATAGTATGGTAGAATTCGTATTTGGGGATGTTAATGTGACTCTTCTTGGTAAAGTGGGTTTCAGAAATTAATAAGATGTCGATTTGGTGTAAGTTGAGGAACGTTTTTACCTCTAGTGTGTGTTGTGACAGCCCATTGGCATTCCATATAGCAAGTTTTAGGGAATCGAACTTGTAAGTTTGGCGATTACGGTCATAAGTAGGTTTGTCATTGATGTCATTTGTTGCATGACTTCTTTTAGCATATGCATCAGTTCTTTCATTTCAGATGGAGCATCTGATGGGTTATTCACATCGTTGTTATCTTTTATGGTGTTATATGGTTGTTGGAATGTTGTTTTTGTTCTTCGTGTGGCTTCGGCATAGCTGAATTCGGTATTCGTTGATGGTTGACGGTTTTCATTATGTAGCAAGTTATGGGTTGGTGGCGGCTTGGTTTGAAATTTATTGTTTGCTAAGGGAAGTTTTGATTTTTGCAAGTCCTTGTAAACTTTACATCCTTTATAATTGGCGGGGTGGTTTCCATCACAGAGGACGCATTTAACGTCATTACTCTTGTGTTTTCTTATACAGTCTGTCGATAAATGATCGCCTGCGCATTTAACACATTTTGGACTTCTGCGACAATATGCTTTTGTGTGTCCATACTTTTGGCATCTAGCGCATTGCGGTATCTCGCGTTTCGGTCTAGGTGGTTCGAAGAAAATGCGGCTGTGTAACAAGCTCTTTATATCATATATAAGTTTATTATTTTCATTTTGTGCTAATTCTATAATGAACATAGGCAAGGGTTTTTTAGTGCCTCTTTGTTTGATGTTCCAAATATTGGTAGTCTTGTGACCCAGCTCAGATAAAGCCTGTTTTATTTCATCTATGTCTGTTGATGGATGCATATTTTTTAACACAACCTTGAAACTTCTATCTCGCTTAGGCTTGTATGTGTAGAATTCTGTTCCCTTGAGTTCCAGCTGTTTATCAATTTCACTGTACAGCTCAGGAGTTTTTAATTGGATTTTGACTTCTTCATTGTGTAGTACTTTTAGTTGATATCCATCTTTTGCATATAGATTTAGCAGATCAATGAGGGGATTTATATTGCTGACGTTATCTATGTAAATTGGCGGAGGCTTTGTTTCTTTTTCGACCGTGAGGTTCGGGTTTTGTTTTTGCTCATTATCGAGCACTGAAAAGCGGTTGGAAGTTTCTATGGGTTTACTTAGCCAGTATGCATTCAGTTTGGACTGCTTCGGTATTCTTGATGATGTTTCAGGACTAGGTAGAGGTCTTTTTCTTTTATCCGTTCATATTATTATTTTTTTAATCTTCCAACTTATGCAATAATGCTGTACATACATTGAAGTCATACCCCCTTATTCATAACGCATTAAGCTTCCTTATGACATTCCAGATTTTTTTTTTATAACAAAATATCAGCAACTTCCTATCTTATATTATATCTAACCCCGTTGCTTACACGTTTGTGCAGGGTCAACCGTTCATGGAAGGGCTCCGTGACAACAAGCCGCTGCTATATAGCATAGTGATATCAGGCGGCACTGTGCTGGCGCTGGCCGCCGGCATCCTGCCGGACCTCTCCAACATGTTCGAGATCGTCTACTTCCCGCCGGACGTGAGTATAATAATAATAATAATAATGCTTTATTGATTTAAAGAGTATACTGTGACAACTGCCAGTACACCATTACGATTCACAATTTTTATAATTTTGTACCTCGAGGAAACAAGCGGAACTGTTTTCACTAAGTTGTTACTTTGTGCGGTTATTTATTTGCTTATCGCTAAAATATGTACTTATTGGAAAACTTATAAAACAAACCTAACCTAATGTGAGCCAAGCCTAAAGGTTTTCGATTTTTATTAAAGTTTACGGTTTATCAGATATTAAATGAAACAAATGAAATGTTTGTCAAACGATAGATTTGAGAAATTTTGTTTAGCAAATGATAAACGATCAATCTCCGATGCTAACTGTCAACGAACTAGTTTTTTAAGCCACCACAGAATCTTGTACTAACGTTTACGTCATTCGACAAGCATTGTCATAGACAAATCCTTTTTTACTATGACAAGGTTCTATGTTGGTGCAGAAATCAAAATTGTCGACTTAATTATTGTTGGTTTTCACAAATGAATAATAAGCATTTTGTTTTGCAGTACCGGCTCATCTTAGTGCAAGTTCTGATAGCCGACATGGTTTTCGCGTACTTGGTGGATCGCGCTTGCCTGTGGCTGTTCGGCGAAGGCCGGTCGCTCTCCACGTAGCTCCCGGCCGCACCAACAACCGGTCTCATTGTATTTTGTACCTTCTATAATTGTATGGAACATTTTATGTAAATATTCAAATTCTCGTCACTGCAGTCTCGACAGCCCCATCGTATCGGAACAAAGTGACAGCTCAAAAATATTTGCATTTAGGTACGTTCTGTGTATCGATCGTTATGAATGTGTCAGTGGTATTCTATTTGTGTATTAAATGTGTAGTAAGTTATTAAAGCATTGTCTATTTTGGGCCCGAGGCGTGTATTAAGAGGAAAATAAAAGTTATTCTGTCAGTTCATTTGTTTAATTGAGAATTCTGTACACGAGCTGCTAAGTATTGTGGAGACTATGGATGCTTTCACGCGTGAATTCCATAGTGAGTTCAGATGTGAAAACAGTATAGTACGATAGCGTATCTAAGGGGTTAAAACTAGTGCTTCCACGAGCCGGCGTTTAGGCCGAGTCCGACGTTATTGAGTCCGAGGCCGCCGAGCTCGAGTCCTCCTTTCAGACCGAGTCCGATGTTATTGAGTCCGAGGCCGCCGAGTCCTAAGCCTCCCAACTCGAGTCCTCCCTTCAATCCGAGTCCGAGGCTACCGACACCGAGATTACCGAGTCCTAATCCTCCTTTAAGACCGAGTCCGAGGTCGTAGCCGATTAGGCTCTGTTCGATGATGGGGGCAGCGACTGGAGCGACGACGGCTTTGCTGACGACCGGCGCTTGGTACACGGGGGCGGCTACGATTGGTGCTTGGTACACGGGGGCGGCCACGATTGGCGCTTGGTACACGGGGGCTTGTATGACCGGGGCGGGGGCGACCGCGATTTGTTGAGGGTGAGCGGCGGGGCCTATGCGCTTGACTACAGCGTTGAACCCAGTGACGGGGTCTGCGGTGTAGTCCACCACTCTGATGGTGCCGTCGGGCTCTGACAGCGAGTAGGAGCCTTTGACAACGCCGCCCTCGCGATGCTCTGTCTGCGCCTTGTTGTCACCGGTTTGCGGGTCGCTTACGGCGTAGTTGAAGCCGTAATTGGGGTTCGACTGAAACAAAAATCAATGCAGCAAGTTAAGTGTGGAATTAGCTTCCATTGTCTGTATTTCCGGATGGATACAACTTAGGGCTCTCCAAGGCCGGAGTGAATAAGCTGTTACTGAACTAGTGAGTAAATCTAGCGAGTCTACACTTTCCATCAGGTGAGATAGGGTTCAATTACTGGTCAGTAAAGCGTAAAAAAAGAGTTGCGCAAATGAGCAAATGGGACCTCCTGCGGACTCCGGATTATCGCACTGAGATGGGAGAGGCATGGGCATAAAAGTTCTCAATGATAACCATGATCAGAATAGAAGAAGAAGAGAATGTATTGTGCCGTTCGATGGGTTTTAAGGACACTGTTAACTTACCACACTGCCCACGGCAACAGTTTGACCAACGTAGGAGGGCGCGGCACTTGCCGCTCCGAGCAGGCAAACTATCTAATGAAACAATAACAAAAGTTTAGTTAAGAAAAAGAAACAGGTCGTTGCGACTCATTTTGTCCCTAAATGCGAGAAACTGTCAACGTAGTAGGTAGGTATGCTACCTATCTCAAAATCTGAATGTTTTATCTGTGTAGTTCTTGAAAAGTTTTTGGAATTGCTATGGCGATTAACCAAGTTAGACTGCCTCTTATAAACCAATTCATAAGACGAAAGTTTCACCAACAAATAATTGCTCAATTAATTAAACTTTTATGGAAACTTTATTTAAGTAGGTGCCTACCATTGTTTTAAAATTTCTCGCTAAAAATAGTTTTGAAAGCACATCACTCGAAAGTGGTATAAATCAGCTTATATCTCCAAAACTATACAGCTCTAATCAAAGTTTTGACAAGTTCACAAGATTAATGAGAGCCGTAATTATCTCCTATGCTATTGTATTTCAAATTCAGCACCATATTTCACCAGTTTCGAGTGGTATTTCCACACATGTGCTTTCGAAAATCGGGCCCCAGGTTATGATTTGGCCTACAGTTATCATGGAATGATGACGGGATTGGGTTCGATAGCCAGCCTCAGTTTTACTTTTCTGTATGACTCAGAATAAATGCTTACGCACACCAAATACTCACTGATACGTAGTGAAGCATGTTGCGGTTTGTTGAAACACTTGTTCCTTGGAATGATCGCTTAAGCAAACAACCGTTTGATGTCCTGCAGCCCACCCATTCGCTTATATACGAGGCATGTGAGCCAACATTACCCTTCGGAGTCACGCTTTATTGAGTATTCCAATAGATTCCAATTTTTCGTAACGATCCGATGCCTGAGTCAAATATTATCATAGTTACATCAGATTTTTTTTTACATTGTTAATTTTGCTTTTGTTTCGTTGCATTGTTACCCAACGGGTTGTGAGTGTGAGTGATGGCTTATGAAGCAGACGCAGATCCAGTAGCACTCTGCATAGGGAGCATTCCTTCCTCCTCCCTAAATCGTCTACGTATAGAATTCTGCACATGAAGTCTTTCACATTAGGGAGGAGCTTAAGGTGCATTGGGGTAAATTCGAAATTGGGGAAATTTCGAAAATCGTGGATACCTATCCACTAAACGGGGAACAATTCCATAACCTGGCATTGCTTATCTAGAAGCCAAATACATTGGAGCTACGAAAAAAGCAATTTTTTTTTATCTTAACCTACTTAAGGGGATCAACCCTCTACCTTTCAAAGATTTGATAAACATAGAAATCGCAATTAGGTAGGTACATAAATTATCCTGATTTTTACTTAAATTATTCTGTTATGTTAGCCAAAATTGGAGTAAACCGTATTTTAACATTATAAACGTCCCGAACATTTAAATCGATAAGACTGCCAAAAGTAACAATTTTCGTTTAAGTAGGTATTATTTGGTAGGTGTTCTAGTAACGCGTCTCTAACAGTACCTACCAATAGCTAATTCTTCAAGAACAACGATTTTCAAGTGTCGGTAAAGAAGTTTTTATGGTGAGCTTTGCTTTGATATCTTACACCATTGTGAAAATGGATTACGGTTTACGGTTGGATGTTTTAAAGCAACTCGAATTAATTAGGTACAACAATAGGGGGTTAATTATTAACGAGCAAGTAAACATCGTTTCATCCCCTTTGTTGCGTGTTCGGTGCAATTTAGTGAACAATAGTTAGTTTTATTAATACTAGCGGTTGCCCGCGGCTCTACCTGCTCAGAATTCGCTTATCCCGCGGGAACTATGCGATTTTCCGCTTTCCTCCGCTTTTCGTCTTTCCCCGAAGACTAAATCTATCTCTGTAGCAAATTTCATTACAATCGGTTCAATGGTTTGGGTATGAAAGCGTAATAGATAGACAGACAGACAAACGGACAGAGTTTCGCAATTATTATATTAGTAGGGATTTACATAATACATAGATCACGTTTTTATCCCTTACGGGGTAGACACATTCATCCACATTCAGCATGATTGATGGGTGTACACACAGCAAAGCGAATCGGTGAGCACCCTAGTTATCCAAGTGTGTCATTCTATACACACATCCGCACTTATCCGCTGCCTTATTACGCACACAACAAAATGCCCTATCTGTGCTAATTGTGTTTTCTGACTACCTTCACGCATAGTTATTCAAACCTGCTGGTATTTTGTTCAATGGAAGCATAATTTTGCCACCAGTGTTATAAGCGTGGTGGCTCAGGTGTATTGACCTAGGGTTATGAAACCTAAAGAACCGGGTTCGAATCCTGCACAAGTGTAACTTTTTTGTTTTCAATTTTAAATTACTAATCTCAAAATAAACTCATGTTTACCTAAAACAAGAAAAAAAGGACGTAAAAGAATAAAACAATAAAATGCAATTATTGGTTCAAATTGTTTATTGCAACATTTAATTTTTATTGTATTAGCCTCTATTTGTGTTATTATTATTATTACCAAAAGTAATTAAATTAGCTAAATAAAACTGCACACTTTTCCTTATAGAATAATATTCATAAAATAACACACACTTTAGAGGCCAGTATGATTTTATGTTTACTAAAAAGTCTTATGTCACTAACATAATAATTATCTTGCAAATTGAATACACAACCATAATAGGGCTATTTTTAAGATGACACATAATTAATATCTTAAATTCTGGTTTATTAGGTTTAAGTCTGATAAAGATGAACGAAACGTTTTATTTGCGGACGTGTAAGTCAGTGGTGAAATGAATAGACATGTTAAATGACAGCCATTAACAATAACATCATTTCACACTGGGTTATAATCTCCACTTTGAAGCGACTAAGCTACCTATCTCGATTTGGTTTGGATTTGGACACCAGGGCCCATCGATGAGATCCAACCCCATAGCCTAAAGTAACACTGCCACTCGTTCTGCACTGTAAAACATTACTGTGTTTATATATTTAATTAAGTTAATATATTTCGTCTTCATCACTAAAAATCACTACATTTGACTTTGATTGATGTAATAATCAAAGTCAAGATATTCACGAGCAAAGGTTTCTTCTATGCTGGTCCGTTAAAGCATGTTTTTTGCTGGTCTACGGCAATGCAATCCTGCAGCATGCAGATGGTTTCGCACAGGTTGCAACGTAGCATTGTGTCTTGTTGCTGTGAAATGGGTCACTAGCGGGTGCGGCAACTACATAATGTCCAAATCAAATGGCAGGAGATGAGGCTTCAGGTTTAGGCCCAGAACGAATATTTTTATCGTGTCCGAAGTCTGCGTAAGGGTGAATCCATAATGGCACAGTCTTCCGCTGCAAAATAAATGAAGTTTAAATAAAAACATTTTTCGTCAAAGAAAGTTGTTTAAAACATTACCGATAAAATAATAAGTCATTGTTTTTAACACCGTTTGTCTACTTACCCATATCAAAAAACGCCTAGCGATTCCTTATATAAATAGTTATATTGTTTTGCTCTTTTCAACAAAGATAAATTAAAATCCATGTTTTGCAAATCACAAGGTATTCGAAAGGCAAAATTAAACAGTTCGTAAGTATAACACACGGTTCATCCCGCAGCTAATAATGGCTGCCAGCGGTGACATTTGTTTGTTCACAAAATCATATTATTAGAAATTTGAGGGTAGAAAACACTTTATATTGTTTAAGACGATAACGACCAAAATAGCCATCAGCTAGCAACTTTTAAACTCCAGTAAAAAGAGTCATACCTATTAATAATTATATTAAAAGAAAACACAATGCGTTTGCGTTTTTAACATATTATATAAGAGTAAAATTAAACATACAATAGACTGCAACCACCATAAAATTAAATAGTTACGGAAAAAAATAAATTATAATTTCAACCTTATTTCAAAGCTCATAAAACAGCTATTTACACAAATTGCAATACAGTAGTCGCAGATTGAACATAATTCATACATTCACCATGTAACTTGCATATCTCGGTGGCCTAGCGGTCAAAGACAGGTCGAAGATTTGACTTCTGCTTTAGTGAACCGGGTTCGTATCCGAAGAAAACGGAATATAAAATAGTAATAATAAAATGACATTTTTGGATGTTATTTCGATGGCCGTGCTGGTTGTGAGGAATATTGCTTTGGAATTGGAATCTCAGACTTGTTGAGAAATAATAATATAACATCGTCGCATCAGTGAGATGGTAACTACTCTTCGCTAGTAATTAATAGTTCAATGCGTGGGATTGCATAAATTTGAAGATTCAAGGTCGAAGGAAGCTTCGATTCGGTTCTCTCGCTTACACTGGGGATGACAATATCCAATGTAAGATTAGGTAAAATATTTTTAGGACAGTCTAAATAAAAAAAATACTTTTACATTATTTTTGTAGAAGTAACTGAAACCGGAGATATTGCATTTTCAGCCTTTGAGTGTGACACGATACCGGCGGGGATTATTTTCATTTAATTTGTAATTATTTTTTACTTAATTTATTATAAACTAACTTAAATAGTTGTAACTTTCTTCATTGTTATTTTATAGTTAGTTGTTGTTTATTCAATAAACAGGTAATTTACAGTGACATTGCTCATTTATCTTGTTGCTAAAAAATCTGTACTTAGGGGGTAGATTTTATGATCGAACTCACTCACACATTCACATGTCATAGATTCTACTTAACGTTCATGTCGATACTCAACACGCATAGACGTGTGCGTGGCTGTGCTAACCGCATTATTTTGCTGTGTGTACCTATAGACCGAAAGGGGAATCGAAATAGTGATGTGTTGCTAACTGCATAGCCTATAATATGATTCCTAAGATTTTCCCCATTCCCTCGATGGGCTTTTACCATCTGCGCGGGAAGAGAAGGATCTGGTACATTCTATGTTTTTTCTTTACTTCCAGACCAGCATGGAAAATGAACGTACCCAGTGAATAGACCTAGTTAAGGGTGTGTGGCATAGACATCTTGTATATAGTAGCGGAACAGCAAGGGAACTGTTTATTGTTGACTTAGCTGTTCCCCGAGGCTTCGCCCTCGTTCCATTATTTTTATTTTTATATTTTTTTTTCATAAAACATTCCGTGGAACTTAAGGAACATAATGAAAAAAAAAACGAATTGGTCCAGCAGTTTGTATTTATATAGACAGAAAAAATAAATCGAAAATATATGCCAAAAATAAATTCATTATAACTCTATCCATGCTGGTGTGGGAGTAAAGAAAAAACATAGAATTTACCAGTTGCTTCTCTTCCCACGCACGTGGTAAAAGCCCTTCGAGGAAATGGGCGAAAGTCTTAGAAATCATGTTATAGGCGATGCGGCTAGCAACGCATCACTATTTTGATTTCCCTTTCCAGCTGTACGCCCTTAATCATGCTAAACGTGGCCTTAAGGTTTTGTTACCTTAGGCTGTCTGCCCCGTAAGGGATAAAGACGTGACATATGTATGTATGTATGTATAACTCTAACTTGTCAAGCAGTTTCTTCACTGATTCAAGTAAACGCATAATTGTTACTATCGTAAACTGATGCATATTCAATGGCAATTAGTTGCAGTTAACAAAGTGGCTTCGAATAAATTCATTTTTTTCCATGTGGTGGTACTTAATAAAAAAGTTGAGGAGCGAAGGCGAGCAGGTGGTAGGGTCATCTTCTCTAATCAGCCCACATCCACCCATTGCTGAGGAAAAGCCTCGCCATTTTCACGCCACTTTGCCCGGTCCTACGCCAGTCTCATCCACATTTTTCCAGCCGAATGACAGATGTCACCTGACCACCGGGCTGGTGGTCTGCCCACTGGCCTTCGACACTTCTTACTCGCATTTAAATGACTACCACGTGGGATATAGTCTTAGTGTATTAAACTGACAAAGCATCTGTAATGCCCTGATGTTGCGGATGTCCATGGTCAGAGGTACTAAGCATCAGGTAACCCACTTGCTCGTTTGCCTCCTATGTTAAGAAAAATCAAATGTTTCAAGAATATCAAGAAAGTATCTGCGTATCGCACAGACAGATATATACCATGCAGTGATCATATAAATCTCTCCATCTTCAACATGAAACTACCGTGAGACTTAATCATCATTACACATAAACGGATAACTTACGTATAAAAAGTCGAGTGATGCTCGACAGTTTCGGACTACTTCGTAGTCCTTCTTCCTAGAGCGCTCACCCCGGCGGCAGCGAAACGAACACTGCGCGCCAGCGCTCTGCTCGCGCGGCTGTTCGACGAAACATGTCGAGCATCACTCGACTTTTTATACGTGAGTTATCCGTTTATGTGTAATGATGAATCTCTCCATCGTTCTATTCTACAAAAACTCTATTAAAGGAAACTGCATTAAAATTAGTTGCGTTAAGTTTCAAAGATCTACGCGCACATTGGTAACTATGTAGTAGACACAGATGGCGTGGAGTGGCTTTGTTATATACTACTAAAGATGACTAAAACATGGCAATTACTACTATAACCATACTAATTAAGGGTCTTTAAACTTAAAATATTGGTGCAGTTGCAACGGATGCGGCCGTCCGACCGCCTCATTACCTCTTTTCAGTCGGAACACTTTTTCCACTCCGACTTACACAAATTCACATTTGCAATCAGAGCCCGGAGAAAAGTTCCTCCGCTCGCGCCCCCCGCGCCCTCCCCTGCCGCCTTTAATTAACAGAAAGTGGTTCATTAGAGCTTATTCATTAAAGCAAGGAGTAATTAGCGAACTCTAATGAATGCTGTAATAATGTAAGAGCGGCCGCGTTGGACTGCGGCCCGACAGCCGACTTCTAGGTTAATCTAGAAACGGGAATAATTTAGTAATGGCTTAGTTTATTAGCTGGAGATTGCGGCTTCAAATGGGCGCTGTTTACGTCACGGGTATGGGTTGTCAATGGAGGGGTTGGGAAGTTACATAGTTAAATTATTATAGGTTATTACAGATACAGAGTGTCCAGTAAGTAGCGGATAGTAGAGGTGATCGGTTGCTCTTAAGATGGCAAATCCAACCAACTATAGTTTTCATGTGTTTTATGTACAATAAGGATGTTTTATATACACACATAGTTGCCCTTCCCTTATAGATGCTCTTCTATTATAGGCGTCACCTCAAGGGTGCTCCGAGGGGAGAATAACGCTTGGGCCAGTGCACCCTGGGCAACAATGGTTTATTAATTAATTTAGTATGTTTGTTAACCATCGATTATGAATTTTCGACTAAGAGGGTGAGGTGGTGAGGTGAACCAGTACCTAATTATTTGCGGGGTACATTAGCCAGAGGACTCATTATTAGTGGGGTCATAGTGATTGCGGTGCCTGCAAGCACTTGTAATGATGACAGCGGTCATGTCCTTGACCGCACCTCTGTTAGAGAAATACATCAGCGCGGGAGTAGGTAGTGAGTCCCGCGCGGGACGCGATGTGAGATCACGAAGCAGCGTAAGTTTGGTCACTGTCGGTCAACAAGTAACCTAAGTAGCTGTCTTTTTCGAGACGGACGCCACGAGGAGACAAGACAAACCCGTACAAAAAGTCCATGCGCCACACACGGGAACGGGCGGGAATTCCTAAGCGCGCATCGCGTGCTGTCGCTGTGAGAGGTCCATTCCAGGACGGCCAGTGGGCGTCGCGATTGACCCTGACGTCTACTATTATTTTAGAAGCCCACCCTAGAGAGCCCCACATCGGTCATCAGTGGCGTAGCTGGGTAACCAAGGGCCCTGGTGCAAATAAAAAAATGGGGCCCCACTGCTATCTAAACTGGTTACGTTTTAATAATAATAGTTCGATCGAGATTTTCTGGTAAGGATTCGAGGGCCCTCTGAGCTTGAGGGCCCCGGGGCACTGCCCCGCCTAGTCCCTTGGTAGCTACGCCACTGTCGGTCATCACATGTTCGTGATAATGGGCTTGCTTCATTTTACTATGCAAAGTTTTCTTGAATATTAGGTCAAATATCGAGCCTAATTGTAAAAAAAGTAACGTATTTTTTACTCAATAAAAGGCTATTATAATGCCGAACAAGTATCTTTCCAATCCAATTAGGACCGGTTTAACTAAAACTAAAATAGCCCTTAGGGTCGTAAGAATTCGTAGTCATTATCAGCATCTCCAGTTTATGTATCTACCCATACGTCCAAGACGCACGCAGAGACGTTGGCTCCCTCTGCGTGTTTTATAAGTTCTACAATGGGGAATGCTCTGAGGAACTCTTTGACCTCATTCCAGCTGCGGGGTTCCATTACAAATCCACCCGTCGTAAGCGCTCATTCCATCGACATCATGTTGATGAATGGCAGTCTTCGACGGTGCGGTTTAATCGGTCTTTTTTGCCACGTCTTGCAAAATCTGGAACGAGCTTCCCGCTGAGGTCTTCCCATCGAGTTACGACCTGGGTGCCTTTAAGAGGCGAGTGTACAATTTTCTGCAGGGCCGACAACGCACTGGCATCGCGTAAAGTGCTGCGGGTGTCTATGGACAGTGGTGATCATTTACCATCAGGTGACCCACTAGTTCGTTTGTCTGGCCTCTCTAACATAAAAAAAACAAAAAAAAACTGCTGGGCACAAGCCTCCGCTCAGAAGAATTCACAAACGAATATTTAATAACGAAGACGACGGAAGCCATGTCCAATGTTCATTATCAAAAGACTTTTTAAAGATGGGGTTCTACCTTATGTAAAGTCAGTGTAGACATGTTAACCACGGCTGGCTGGCCGCTGCTCGCATAATGATGTATATGCTAACATTGCTAACATTATTATCGTATAATAATAAGCTGAAAGACAGCGTACGGTGATGCAAAAAGTTTTGTTAGAATTTCTAATGTGCTTACAAAATAAGGCGCTACGTGCCGTTGCTACAACGGTCATTGCTGCATTTGTTTATTCGGTGTTTGGTTGTTTGCGGTGACGGGTAGGTACGTTAAGTTAAATCGATAGATATATTGTCAAGTTTTAAGAGTTTAAAATACAATTTTACCTTCAAATTTTACAACAAATATTCTAGAGTGGCTAGTGTAGGTTTCCGTTTTTTTGTTATTGTTTACATTATTCAAGAAATACTTGAAACGAATTTGTTCATCAGCAAACTTTATCTACGTATTCTTAATTTAGTTTCACCCATGCGGGCGCATTTTACTATTACCAAACCAACCCTGTTTATGTATTTTTACCCCCAACGCAAAAAGAGGGGTGTTTTAAGTTTGACGTCAATGTGTGTGTGTGTGTGTGTGTGTGTGTGTGTCTGTGACATCGTAGCTCTCAAACGGAAGTACCGATTTGGATGCGGTTTTCACTCGAAAGCCAGTTTCCTTGCAGTGGTTCTTAGCCATGTTTGGTATAAATTGGTCCAGCAACTTGAATAGTATAATCATCTCTTTTCCAAAATGATGTAAGAAATTTTATTTTTGGCATAAAATTGTTTTTTTTTTATTTCCGTTTGATTACTCTATTAATGCGTGGGAGGTTTTTAATTTTTTAATTTAATGTCATAAGGAACCTGTTATGGTGACCCGCTATGGGTGGTGTAGGGGCACGCGTCACGGAATGACGAGGATCCGGGTTCGATTCCCGGCCATAGCATGTGTCTTCATTTTTTTTTGTCATAAGAACTTGCTTGAAATCTGCGAATTTTTTATTTCTTAAATGAGGTAAGTTGTAAAACTTATTATGTAGACTGTAGTGAGGACATGTCCGGATTGTCCGGCCGAGTGACCCTAACGTAACGACCGCCGCGGGCGGCTTCTAGATACTGCGTCGAATCAAACTTAACATATAGCTTCATTTCTTTCGAAAATCTAAATAACATGTGTCAATAAATACGTTCCATTTTACTGGTATTATAAATGAAAAACTTTGAGAGCGAATATAGTATGCCTGTCTACAGGTTTGTTACCCTTTCCAGCCGAACGAATTTCGAACCCATTCGGCACGAAAGTACCTAATCTACGTTAGTTGGATTTCTGGACTAACATTAAGGTAAAGGCACCAGAAATCAGCCCGGAGTCTCTAGTGACTAGAGTCTAGTCAGTCTTTCAAGGAAAATTTAAGTTCATAATCCTATCTACTTACCTATCTACAAATCTATATAAATAAAAATGAACTGTCGAAATGTATGTACGCACATAACTTCTCAACGACTGCACCGAAATGGATAGTTCTTTTTTAGTTTAAGGGTGGTGTGCAGTCGGACCTGTTATGGACATTGGGAAGGGAAGACCCAGTAGTCTCCAACTCACACGGAGTAAAAACCCGGCTACACACCCCCAACTCTCATTGCCTTCTCGCCGTTATCTTTTCGGCGGTTAATTCTTTTTGTTTTAATTCTTTTATGATCAGTCTTTTTAGTCTTTTCTTTTCACGTCATATTTACAATACATTTAATAATTCTTCGGTTACAATTTTGAACATTACGTTGAGATTTATCGCAAAGATAGGCAATTACTAATTAAATTAAATTATATCAAATTAAAAAGAAAAAAAAAATTGTAGGTAGTTAAAATCCTTGCATAAACTAAATCTACAGCAATAAGTCAATAATAGTTAGATAAAATAAATTGAAATAAGGCAATTGCAAGTAAAATGATAAGAAAAGTTCATATAAATTTCAAGTTAAAAAAAGCGTTGGGTCATAATTAAATACTAATATAAACTAAGGTTAGAGCAATAAGGCTATGGTATTTAAATTTTTCTTAGTAATAATAAAGTTAGGTAAAATAAAATATACCAAAATCAAAACCAAAATTTACTGGAACGGGGGCTAAGCCGCGGGCAACAGCTAGTATCTAATTCGAGGATCAATTAACAAAAGCAACCCGAGGACCCAAGTACAAACCTGTTTTTCGCTTGTTATTAATCGTCCCCCTATTTATAACGAATAAAAGACTCAAAAGGTCGACTATAGTTCCGGGCTGACTTCTGGTGCCTTTACTAGGCTATTTTTTATCCCGAAATACCCACAAGTTCCCTATTAACGTATGTGAAATCCCGAAAACTCAACCGGTAAGTTTAGAAACATGAAATTATGCACAGGTTACCCTCATGCAATTTAAATGGACATTACGATGCAGGCTTTATGAAATTACTGTAAAATTTTAGGAAACGTACCATGTGAACTCATTTAAATCGCATAATTTAAATGCTTCGTGCAAGCGGAGTCATAGGTAAAAGCTAGTTTGGCACGTAATTTTTGAAGTGATAACTTCTTATGGGAGGGTAAACCGCTTCGTAACGTAACGCGTTACGGCGCCAGTCTGTCTAGCTTTTCTTTCTCTGACGCATACGGCAGCGGTTGGCAGGCTCTTCCTCTCTCACTCGAACCCACAGTGTTCGTTCTATTTCGGACAGACGCTTCCACCTCTACTCAGTGTTTAGTGTGCGATAGACATATATTTAGTAACTTAGATTAGTTTAAGTTATCAGTTCTGTCGGGCGTCCCGAGATGCACACGTTTTTTTTTATTGTTGAGCCCTGAAAAGTAAGGATAGATCTGTTAGACGCCTACGTGAGTCCATTATAAGCTACACATTGCTTTGTGCGAGAGTGCGTAGCTCGACTTGTTTGCTTGGCGAAGTTTTGTTACACTTGTGTGTGTGCAACTATATGCACATGGCGAAACGTAGTTTAAGCATGCCTCATTATGTTGTGTGCAGAACTCCTCTTTAAGTACCTACTTTCAATTAAGTTTAAGCCCTCGAGACGAAATCTCACAAAACTATAATATTTTTTACTAAAACTAGGTGTACCTATAATCAGTTGGTCTTATAGTTAGTTAACTGTTCACCATCCAGGAGAAGAGTGGTTTCAGTCATTACCAGGATGAATATTGCAGACTCCCGTTCGGCTATTGATTACTCGACGTGCGGACCCATCATTCATTCATCGTCCACGCGTCCGTCACGATTCCCGCCATTTCGCCATCCGCCATTTTGCCATTTGCAATTTTTTTTCACCATCCTAACGGCCAGTACATATTTGATGGTGGCTGGTGGCGCAGGAAGGAAGTACCGCTGCGTAATTGGTGCCGCCCGGGGCATACGGACCTGCGTAGATATTCGCTCCAATTAATTCGATATCAATTGAATGAGTTTATTCGGTTTGAGTTACAAATATTGACGTCAATTGTACGCTTAACGATCGACCTCTTGAGTTCGAAATGTAAAGGTACGCCTTTTAAACGACTACAAAAAGAGGGAGAGGTTATCTCCATTCGCCAGTTTGTCGAGCTACATTTTTTATCTACCCTTATTACCCATGACCAAGTTTTTACAAACTTTTATTTAACTTGCATTGTACTAAGTAGGTACAGCATGTTTGTTCGGGTCAAACCATGCAACTGAACTTTAAGCGGTTGTCCTCAATCGATTGAGCTGAAATTGTGAATTCTTATGTAAGTTGGGTGAAATGCAGTATTTCGGAATCATTGAGCTGATCTGAAGACCGAGGCGGAAGGTGACCCTCAGGGTAATAAGATCACGCAAATCCATCGAGTCCTCGTCTAGGTAATATCTTTATATGTAGTGTAGGTACTTATATAACTATAAGTACGTATATGTATCTTTCAGGATACGACACTGTCTTCCTAGAATCACATGAAGATTTACATCTAGATTTACATCCTGGCAAGAGGTGCGTTTATTTAAAAACTCTTTTGCATTGGCAGCCTTAGCCACATACATTAATTATGTATCCTCACAACGTGTTTTATGTTTTCGTTCGAAATGTTTTGAAACATTCTTATGTTTCCGTGAAGTCATACACCTTAGCTACGGACGCTACTGGCCACCCATGCATCCATTGTTCGGTCCCTCCTTCGTCAACATCCGCAAAGCTGTTTAGGTCTCAGGCCATGAAGATAACGGAAATTATACGTACTTATTTGCATATAACATATTAGCCATAATGTTTACAGCTCTCAGAATACCATGCGGGTTTCGGGTACCATCGGCTGAATATCAAGCCCATAAGAGTGAGTGAAACAGCATGACAAACCTGATTAGCTTTTTAAGAGCTCACAGATTGTACAGTATGTCGTGCAAAATCCTTTCCCATCTTCCCATTCAGTCAGACTCAAAGACACGTCGGCATCATTCGGAAGTAAGTCGTGTGTTCACGATGGGAAAGGATTATTCACTAAATCTACCTCTTTGTTTGCTCTTTTTTACTGGCTACTTAAATATACAATCAGTGTTTCTCTATTATGCATGTATTATACATATTATAAACCTTCCTCTTGAATCGCTCTATCTATTTAAAAAAAGGATTAAAATTAAGTAGCTTTAAAGATCTAAGCATACCTACATAGGAACAGACAGACAGCGGAAAGCGACTTTGTTTTGTTTTATACTATTTAGTGATTTGTCTTTATTTGTCGACTATGAATAACGATGATGTTATGTGACAATCCGGTAGAAACCAACTCAGATATCAGGATAAAAAGTGTTAGTGGATGTACACACAGCAAAGCTATTCGGTAAGCAGGATAGATACGGCGCGAGCGTGCGTAGGTGCTTACCTGATTATATTGCCGTGTGTACATATCTGTAAATCTTGTCTATAAACTATATATATGCCAGATTTCACCCAAAGCCGTCCAACCGTTTTTGCCTGATTGACTAACAGCCATTTAAACATCCTATGTAAGTACTATACATATAATACGGATGAGGATAGCAAGATTCCCGCGTTCCCCGCTTTTCTCGGGATAGTTTTTTTTTGACCTCCCGATTAAATCACACTCAATTATTGTTTTGTGGCCACTTATTTTTGGCTATGTTTTTCATGTAGGTAGTACGATATCCTTTGGCGAAAGCTGGGTAAAACGGGTATACCAAATGAACATCAGGATCCTTCAGTACTGGTACCAGAACCAGAGAAACTAGGTGAGGTGGGCTGAAGCCATGTCTGATGAGTATCAGTTGGAATGTGGAGTTAGGCAAGGGAGATTGACATCCCCGAAGCTGTTTAACTAGTATGTTAACGACCTGATAAGCGGGATGCCATATTGGTGGACATTGCGTCAGTCACATTAGCTATGCCGATGTTATGGTGTTGCTGAGTCCGTCTGTCACTGCGTGGAAAAAACTGCTGGTTACTTGTGAGGATTATGCGAAGAGGCACGGTTTGGATTACAACTCTAGTAAAAGTGAGCTTTTAATTTTGAAAACTAGTGCATTTACTCGATTTGTACTAATTGGTACTGCACTAAAAATAGTTGATAATGTGAAGTATATAGTATGATGCTGATGGCCTAGATATAGTAAAGGAGCGTAGGACGTTCGCGGTGAGGACTAATATGCTGGCTCGCAGGTTTGCAAGATGTTCACCTGAAGTCAAAATGACGCTATTCAAAGCATACTGTGGGTTCGGTATACGAAACGAGCCTACAGCGCATTCCGCGTGCAGTATAATAACGCTGAAGCCCGAACCTTACATTTTAAAGGTTTAATGTAAATTACTAACAATTTGTATGGAACAATTTGTATGGAAAAATATATTCTTATTATTAATAGAACCCATGTAGAACTGGTTTTAACTTGTCACGAAGTAAAAAAAGTCATGTAACACGTCAAAACGTACCTACCTACATTATTACCTACTCTGATTATGATGATATAAGTATTCAATGTTAACGTTTACAAAGAAAAAAACGTGGAATTGTAGGGGAGATATTACAAAATTGAATCGGTGGGCAATAACATACGTTGTAAACATCGTCATATAGAACGTAATCCGATTGTCCGACTGCCCAAAACTCGTGTCCGATAGGCGTAAAGTGCGTTCGACTGTACCAGAACATACCTGTACGTATGTGTACGATTCCCCTAATAGAGAAACATCCCAAAACCATACACACCGTTTTATAAAGCTTAGTTTTTAGGGGGTTCTTGGCTTACTTTTTTGTACCTTCTCAATTTTATACCGCGGCGTTTGGTCTTGATTGCAGAAAGGAGTTGCGAATCAGGCTTGTTATATGCTATTAAAGAAATATTTTTTTGGGTTTAGATTTAACTGTGTCTATGTCTATTAGACTGGCTTCTGTCATACTTTAGAATGGGGCTCTATATTCATGTACGACCGATGTAGTTTTTTTTAATCGTGGGGTAATGTGCGACGATAGATCTTTGAGAATGGTTAACAGGTTTTTAGGTAACGTTTTCGAATGAAATCAATTTATATGAAACTGTACATATATAAGCTATAAAGTCGTAAGTAAATATTGTATTTGTTGTATATAAAACATAAGAAGGCTATTCATATAAAACCAATCAATCATCATGCTAAACGTATAAGATCACACGAGTGTTTTAGCCTAATTATGTACAGTTGCATTCATTACTTTATCTACACATATCATAATTACTCCAAGATCGGTTCAGAAGCAGTAGGAAAATGGTCAGTATTATTACAACCAGCGTTGAACCAGGTTCTGTCAACCCATAAAGACGTGACTTATGCATGTATGTATATAGAAAATATTTTAATTGCACTTTCCTTTCCTTTCTAAACTCTAAATTCATCCCGCTGTTGAGTTGCACCAGGCGCCGAACAACTTTATTAAAATTTTATCTCAACTGAATTGAAATATTTTTCAATACTTAATTAAGTATTGTGTCCGCTCATTATGTCATGACGCCACCAAAAAAGGCTTGGGAAACGCTTGTTTACATAATCGTTCAATTTGCAATGTTAAGCAGCACTGACCAGCTGTTTTCTTGCTTGCACCCCGTGTTTTTTGCGGGAAACGGTCTCCACAGTCTGTCATAAATTACAATAAAATTAATACTGGTTTGGTAAAAATAATAATTCCGATTTTTCTTCGGACTGTTTAACTTCTGCTAGTCTTGTTTACACGGGAACCTGGTTAAAATTATAAACGGTTATTATATTGCTTGATGAATTTAGGGCTATTATACATACATAAATCACGTCTTTATCCCTTACGGGGTAGACAGAGCTAGTGGTTGTGGGCGTATAGGTGGAAAGTCTGTTTTATAACGTCTATATTTCAGCCCGCTGTAAAGAGTTAAACGAGCCGAAATAATTTGACCACTTAACTTTAAACACCATTGGTAAATACTTACATACATACCTACATACATAATTATATCACATATTTATCAGTTACGGGGTAGACAGAGCCTAAGGTAACCTTAAGGCCACGTTTAGCATGATTGTGGGCGTATAGGTGGAAAGGGAAATCAAAATAGTGATGGGTTGCTAGCCACATCGCCTATAACATGATTTCTAAGATTGGTAAGTAACTTGGTGATATAAAATCATGTAAAGTTTAGACCACATTGTTAATTATTAAAGGATTAAAACCGGCATCTATGCGTCTATATTTATGGCATTTTTTTTGTGATTATTTTACGATCAGATTGAAAATACTGATTTGATTTCGTTCCTTTTTAATAATTTGTAAAACTTCACTACTAGGTAGGTTCGAGGGAATGGGCGAAAATCATAGGAGTCTTGTTATAGGCGATGCGACCCATTACTCTTTTGATTCCATTTTCCATCTATACGCCCGTAATCTTGCTAAACGTGGCCTGTAGGCATTGTCACCTTAGGCTCTGTCTACCCCGTAAGGGATAAAGACGTGATTTGTGTACGTGGTACAGTGTATGTGTTTTTTGTGTTTAGTTCTATAATTTTATCTAGATCCCACTGAAAAATAGCGTTTCGGCTTGCCGCAACATTATGCTGAGTGGGGTCCATTTTACACCATATCGGTACCTACTATTCCTAAGTATATTGTATTTCTCCTTGTTTTATATCTACGTGTATCGAATGTGTGTAAATAAATGTTTCTCTTTCTTTTACTACCAGGTATAATACCCGCTCTATAGCTCCAGATGAATTTGTTGTTCATATACCTACTATGGTTATGTTACTTAGGGTTGGTTGCGAGTAGAGCTATTCGGTTAAATATAAACTAATTTGCCACCAGGTGTTCGGTGCAGTTGATTGCGTGTCGGTAATCTATTCTGCAGGATAGTAATTTTTGTTAGAAGCAACTTGGCCAGCTACGACGAGTCCTCGGCACTTTCATTGGAAAACAACGTTATGAGGTTGGTTATGTTAGGTTCTTCCATGCTGGTTTGGGAGCAAAGGAAAAACATAGAATATACCAGTTGCTCCTCGTCCCGCGCAGATGGTTAAAGCCAATCAAGGGAATGGGCGGAATTATTAGGAATCACGTTATAGGCGATGTGGCTATGGCGATGGGTTGCTAGCCGCATCGCCTATTACATGATTCCTGTGATTTTCGCAGTATATAGGATAAAATAAGTATGTGCGTCTATATTCCACGTTATGATTGGTCTGTTTATTTTGTAATAACATTTCAAATCTTGATATTGGTTTTTATAACATGTTCGCTAAAACTTTTCAAGCTTTTCGAAAGCAACCAAATCACGAAGGTAAAGTGCGCAAGAAAAACAAGATATTAATTTACAAAATTTTTATTTTCTCCTTCCTTCGCCGACTTTCTTAGGCTAGTTGCAATGTTCTTTCTTTGTGTAGGTACTGGTAACACCATAGCTGTTCTAGAAAAGCCACCTTTGACTTCAGGACACATTAATTACGTGTAATTCTATGAGGTCAGAATAATTAAGTGTTAAAAGCTAAAGTACAGTTCCCGGCCATAAAGATAGCACTTCGGTCTTTGGAAAGAGACAATTGGCGTCACCTAAATTAGAGCGAGACTACACTCTACGAAGCCAAAATTTGCCGAAAAGACCGATGTGCAATTTGTATGGCCAGGTACTGTATGCCTTTTTGGTTTTAAACCTTAGTTATTTGACACAAGTTATCTGTACCTGAAGTCGGAGCCTTTTCTTATACAATAACGTATCGTTAAATGGCAAGACTCACTAAACGCTAACATTACATACATATATCCAGATACTATACTTTATTCTTATAACATTGATGGATTTATATAATTAAAAATGTTATATCAGTATGTAGGCAAGTATAGGTTTTAGGTTACACTTCAATCAAGTCAGAGAGTAAACAAGACGTGTAGAATTGACCAATCACATCCCGCGAAATTCTTTTAATCTGACATTGGGATTGGTTGATTCTGGCCGTTTCCGTTCGGCTTCATTGGAAGAAGCACACCCTAAGACAAGTTTTACGATATCGAGTAGCCTTCAAATTGTGAATGTAAAACCATTGATGCATAATTAAATATGTTACATTAGTGAAATTTTCAGGTAAGCGCCCACCAATTTGTTTGATAAGATCACTCTAAAATAAGTTAACAAGTATATTATTTTTACACGGTTCCGTTGCGAAGTCATGTATACACGAAAGGGAATGTTAGCGTTTAAGATAACTTACTTACTTTAACTGTAGGTTTACATTTAAAATTTTTAATCAAACAAATATTCTTGATGGTAAAACTTAGTTCAATATATACAGAGAACGTTATTAAATCGAATTTTAAACTTCAAAGATGTTGGCATCGAAATTATTGCTACGAAGTTCTGCGCCTAAAGTTTTAGGTACAAGATGTCTCTACTTATATCTAGATGTTTTACACTAATATATACAATTTTAAAGAATAATATTAACGGGCGCGCATCGTAGTTTAAGTAACAGCTCGTCGTTTATATACGAAATAACAAATTTATTCGAGAATTAATTATTTACATAGCATGATAGCAAATCACAGAGACGCGTGCATAAAAAACAAGATTTAAAAATACGGAAGATTACAATAAATAATTATAAACACTGGCAAGGACGTTATTCCACGCCAACGAATAACCGCGCCGGGATACACGCAACTCGAGCATTTCCATTGTTGTTGATTAAATTAAACGGTGATCGATATTAAAAGTAATAAAGCATCGTGTCGGTTTGATCACAAACAGTCCGGTTTGATCCTGCTTTAAGAGTATAGATTCAAATGCAGAAACAGAGGCCAATACATTTCAAATTTCGAAAAGATGTTCGATCTATTTAACTACAAGGATCCTGGTAATAAGCGTTAGGTACTGTAAAGTGTAAAACGATATAATACTAAGTGTTGACTTATGGAGTTCAATTATTATTAATGTAATAATAATTGGTTTTAGCTTATGGGTTATATTTATGACACTTCAACGAAGCTGATTCGTTGAAAAAACTAAACCGACTGTAACAGACGTGCAGGTACAATTCTAAATTTCATTGAGCACAGAACAACGCATATTTAGAAGTTGCCAGTTGTTACTGCCTGTAGCACGCCTGCCATAACTGTTCAATTAAACACAAAAGCACGGTGGTCAGAGAGTTGGTTTTCGAATAACTTCGGAAAAGTAGAAATCTAGTATTTATTTAGCATATCGGCTATGTATAAAAGGCATTAACTGACAAAACATGCTGAGAAACAATGTGTTATTAAATACAATACGATATGTTGTCATCGTTTTCATACATTAACGTCTCATTATCACTTTTATTAGTAGAAACAACGCGTCGTGTTTAACACATCTCGTCCGTCCAACGCTTAAGTACTACATACCGGAGTTTAATGGGAATTACCATTAAAGCGAATAAGTTTTACATAAATTGCCATTTTCACAACCGAAATTAAATATGTACGATACTAAAATTTTACTTAACAGTTCATCGTAAAATTATTACTGACCGCTCCTTCGTTAAATTAATTATGGCTATCACCTGACGCGTTTAGTAATAATTTTATTGATCGTCTGGCACAACACTGTCACTGGGATTCGTCCGAGGGCAGCCGCGTCGGGAGCGCGGCCGTGCTGAGGTCCAGCGCCGGCTCGGGCTGGCCGGGCTGCGGCTGGCGGCAGGGCGCGGGCGCGCGCGGGTAGGGCTGCCCGGAGGGCCCGGGCGCCCAGCACGCCGCGCCCGGCTCCGGCTTCATGCCGGCCGCGCTCAGGTACGAACACGCCATCATCTGAGGACAACACAAACCATTCATGAGACAACATAAAGCCAGCTTTTCTCATTCACACTATACTGTTGCTAATTTACTTAAAATATTTCCTTGTACACACGTAATGTTTGAGTCAGCCACATGTGTGCAAAATAAATATTGTGTGTAATATCCGGAGAGTAGATTGAAGTAAAACAGAGCTTACATAAATAATGAAATATGTAGTATCTATTATGAGATGAGAGGACTAAAGAATTCGCAGCGGGGCGGGGAGGCTCTCTAATCACGCTAATGGGCAATGCGCAGCCCGCGCGGCCGCCGAGGAGGCTTTCACGCTAATACGGAGTGGGCGCAAGAGCAGTTCCGTGCTAAATCGTATCACACGTCCGCCGTGCCGCCGCCTCACGAATAACTTCCTTAGATTTACTACGTTTTTACTCCTCAGCCGTCTGCAAAGTAGTGGTTGTAAAGTAGCAGATGTTCCATTCGGTCGTAATTATGTCAGAGAAGTCGTAAGTGTTTCACTTGAACTTTGCGATTCGATTGGTAAGGTGGAGGTAAATCAAAATAAAAAAACTAGTGCTACGACTACGGGCAGCGTTGCCGTAGCGCTGAAAAAGTGATTTTAAAAGAAGAATTAATACGTAACTGTTCTCATTGGTTGTTGGTCACGTTTGCGAATGCGTTAAGAATTATAAATCCAGCTTTCAGGAGCCGTTCATCACGGTGCAGCCGCGCTCGCACGTCGCCCATGAAATTGATTTCACCCCGCGTGATCGGCTTCTTACATGGCCTCCATAGTTCACTTATTACTTTGATAGGTAAAATTAAATGCTACACCGTGTACCGCTGTAGTTGTTAGAGCAGTTTTATAGTTGAATGCCACGAACAAAGAGCTTGACACAATTGGTATAGTTCGCGGGAACAACCGCGCGTGGTACCCGGTACGGGTGTTCCAACAATGATATTGTAACTTTAATATTTATTGCACTTGATCAACTCGGGGCAAGTTAGTGCGCGTACGAGACGTTTCCTCTATCCACCTTTTCATATTAATATAACAAACGAGATTAAAAGGACAAGTTGAGACTTAATGCATAAATTAAACTGTATAAGTCTCTAAACAATGTGCACGAGTTAATTAAGTTGACGCGATTGTACGCTAGACCGTAAAGTGCATAATTAAACCCTTAACGTAAACGTTTCGGTTAATATGTTTAGGCGTCAGTAACGCTTTAGGAGACCTAAGCTCTCCTATGAGAATAAACAGTTTGGCTCCAGGCGCAGTGGACGAGGCTCGTCGCACAAATGAATTAGTGGTGCGGGCCGCGGGCGCGCCAGGCGGGGGGCCTGTTGCGATTAAAATATAATTAGGCAAGCGGCAATTGTTTCGCCATCGAGCCAGGTGGCGCGGCTCAGGCGGCTAGGTAAATTAAATAGCCGTATAGGGTTTCCAATTACGTCCGCTCGGCGGGCGCGGAAAACACGCTTATTGCCTAATAATGGATCGGGGGAACAATATGAGGATCTTGTAGTTGATTAATTTATTTGTTGCGGCACGAGGCGCGGGCGCCGCGTAATTGACACGCCGGCTTGTCGGCGCGGGACGCGGCGGCACGCGCAGGTGTAATGCGATATTAATTACGTTGCTAACGCTAAGACACTGCCGCGCAATAAATCACGCTCACCTAGACCATACTTTCGGCATTAATGAAATTCAAACGGGCCGCGATAATTGCGTAGCTAATTACGGACGGACGGATCCGTGTTGCTAATTTATTACTGTCGGATTATGAGTTCAGTATGGCGTTAATTAAACAATGCATATTTGTGGACGACATATTGCGACTGCGGCGGCGCCGTCGCGGGCGCCGCGAAACAATTAGGTTTCAAACTAATACGTCCGCTATTGAAACTTACCCAGCCGAATGCGTCCTATTCTCTGCGGATGAAACACAGCCGTGTGGTTTACACTGGGAATTATGCAATTATGTCGTTGTAAATGATTAACTGAATACACCAATTACTTTACTGGTGTTATGGGCGTTTTAGGATGCTGGTTATCAGAACGCTTTGTAAAGCTTTACATCGATTACTAATCTGATTCTATGCGCAGAAAAAAAAGCGTAGAACCTTACGCTGTATGTAGCGCCTGTAAAAAACGTCGCTATTCGCTCAAGTTAACACGTGAAATATAGACTGTAACGTCTAAATTAAGAGCAGTAAAGCACCCCGTCGTAAACATGAAGCATCGGTGCGTAAACACAGCACGGAGGTCGGCCGGGTCAGCCCCGGACCTTTGGCTGCACTCTAATGACCGATATACGATATTGGAAGCGATTCGCCAACTTGCCCCGATGAAACGAAAAGAAAGAGACGGGTTATTAATTTGCAAGGGAAAGTGTATTTCGCCGTTTCGTTTCAATTAGATGCGATCCAAATACGTGACTACTTTGTCAAATTTCTGAACGACACTGACAATTAAAACACATAGAAAAATTCGAAAAGTAATGCTTTGGCCGGGAATCGAAACCGTTTTCTCGTCATTCCGTGACGCGTGCTATAGCGCTACATCACCCATAGCAGGTGAGTAAGCTTTCGAATTTTTCTATCTGTTACTAGTGTTGGTAGATACTAGCCGCTATGGGTAACAGCTACTTTAAAATAGGTACGTTTCCTTAGGCGCAAACGAACAAGATAGCTAGTCGTTCTATAATGGTGTCAACCGGAGCCTTTGACTTTGAAAAATAACGTGCGAGGATAAGAGCTCTTGACCTACCTCAACCCACTTTCTTTTGATAGCCCCTATCGTTTGCCCTGACAATTATTTTGTTCGACTATTACAAATTTACTTACTTATTTATTTAGTATCTAAAAAATCGAATTGCATCTAAAATGTTTTTCAGATCTAACAAGACTATAAATTGTTTAAAAGCATGAACCACCGACGAAGTTTGCGTGCAGCTAGAAATAATCTTGGCGAAGAATGAATAATAAAATAAATGATACGCGGGAAAGCTATATAAGAAACTGCATTACCAAAATAAAGAGTACCCCGGTATACTAATTAAATTATGTTAAACAATTTCACGAAATTATCAAACAGCAACCCTTCTAAGAAATGCATGTATACATCCGTTCAATTTAATATCGGCATTGAATAGAAAACGCCTCCCCGCGCACAATGGCCCATCGGCATTCCATTAACCGGCAGAGCAAACATGCTGCGACGCATCCGGGCACTAACTCAATACAGAACGATTCCTAGCGAGCGATACTCGCACATTCGGGACATTCCCATTGGATTGTAACTTGTAACAACACTAACGACTGTTTATATTGGCGGCGCTCCGGCCGATCCGGCGACAATCGGGCTCGGCCGACATCCGCGAGACAATACAAGACCGGGCCTAAATAATTTAATAGTTGTAGGCGGCGTGCCGTGGAGCGGTTAGCAAACAGCCGAGCGATATTCGGACGATATTGCACTCGTGGCGACAGAAGGGCCTGCTTATGAGCTTCGGACAGACTCCTTCGCTGTTCATTACCTATTTATAAATTTACCTTCCACTCCGTGAACGTTCTTACCCTTGTTATGTAATACAACTATTTTGTTTGCTACGAAGCTCTTGAGTTATTAATACTGAGTGGTTTATTTTAGGCTAGTGTAAATTAGAGCGTCTTGTTTCGTGGAATACATTACAGACTGCAATATTTAGGGAGGAGAATTAATACATGTAATAGATTAATAAACATTTAAAACAATTCTAGGATACCATTTGTTTCCATAAATAAGGGGTTCGTGTTCCAATGTATAGGTATAATTTATCACCGGTTCGTTTAACAGTTTATAAATAACATTGATAGGCGGCGCATAATTTGTGTGATACGTGGGCGCCGGGAAAGCGCAGAGGAAAGTGTAAAGATGGGGAAAGGTAAGATAAGAGTGATAGTGCGCGGTGGGTCGGAGGGGGTGGCAATAAATAAGGGTGGGGGTACGTCGCGTGCGCCGCGGCAGTTTGTTGGGTCGCGTGCGCGGGCGCTGCTGCGCTCATTCGTTATTCATGCGCGGGCGGCACGCACGCGTAGCGCGGTAGCCTTCGCGGTCACCCGTACATCATATCGAGATGCATCGATGAATAATTTTTCGTACGTTTGTGCTTTTAATTTCCTTGGATTGAATCGGTTTAGTTGTATCACTTAGCATTATTAAATCTTCCTGTTATACAGCAGGAAGTATTTAAATTTAAATTGAACGATGGAAATATTTTTATCGTACCATTTAACACTGTTGTATTTACAACAATAAATATTTGGACTTATATTTTATACGTACTCACATTTTACGAAAATATTTTTTTATGAATCAATTTATTTTGACTTTTATAAAGTCCATGTGTAGTTAGTTTTCCAGTGAGTACGGCGGCTACTATTAACTTTGGCTTGGAAATATCTTTGTACGTCAAAGGATTTTGCATAATTCTCGATAACGAGCGTTCGAGTCGCTCTTTTACTTCAAAGCTGCCGTTTCAGTTACAGTTTATTATTAATAAAATTTGGGCGGGTCGAGCGGGGCGCGGGCGGCTGCGAGCGCGGACCGCGCTCGTTATCGGCCGCTCCGGCCGGTCAGCGCCGCGGAAAATTCGACCGAAACTGACGCGCGTGAAAATTTAATGAACGGCCGGACGCTAGTTAACTAAAAGGTAAAGTGCACCCTCTTGACGTGTTCGGTAAATATTAATAGTGGGTGTGCTAGCGTGCGCCATTAAAAATGCACGAGTCCGCGGACACGTTGCCCGGCGCTGCCGCTTGCGTTCATTAGCCTCTTTACAGGTGGCACCTCGCCGTGCCGTGGCCGCCGCGCGCCGACGACGGCTCAATTAGAGCGCCGAAACACGCCCGCCGAAAGAAACTACAAGTCGACTAAACCAACACGGGGCCCAATCAGTGTCTGCTTCCAGCGGCCGTCTGCGCACTGCGCTGATTGACAACGCGTTACAAATTGCCCGGCCAGTTCGGAAGCTGTCCTATTCAAATATCAAACAATAATTGGCGACCAGTATCTATGATGGCGCAGCTTTGTGTTCGGCCTAACTATCGTCAACAAACTACACGGTACATCGGCGCTGCGCTTTGCGATAATCGAATTCGTCCAATAAAACGCGACATTCAATACCGAAGTTCCCCCGGTTCTGCATGGCCTGCGAACACTTCCTCGGAACAAGTTTCTCACTGAGCCGTTTTGAAACTCTTACGGCCGCTATTAAGGATAATAGAAACTGTCTAGCTCACACGATGAGTCTAGGAATTATGTGTTCGAGTGGAATGATCTAAGTTGGGAGTTTTATGTGCATTCGGTTGGGAGAGGATCGGGCGTTAGGAGACGTGTATCGCGTACATTGTGGGCCGGCGCGGGCGCACGCCGCGGCACGCAGCGGCGGTAATGAGGATCGTTAATTATGTATCGCAAGTCGCGTTGCCATTTCAATTCGGAACGGTTCAGTGTCGCGGGCTCTCGCGAACGAGGTCAAGGGTTCGCGACTCCCTCAACCCTGAGTCAGAGCCTCGAGGGGCTGCCAAATTAATGAGGCACTCCTTTGTAATAAAGAAATAATAAGAATTGCGCACGCAAACTGGGACCCACCAACTTCGATGTCATTAAAGGCGTCGCGAAGGCTCGAAGCGAGTCGTTACCGCGCCTTGTCTAAACAACTTCCATCAAATTTCCTAATGAATTTATATCTACCTGTACAATTTAATAAGAGTACCCAGTGTCTGAGGCAACAATTCAGAGCATACATTGAATAATGAGGAACGGATTGTTCTTTGAGGGAGAGACAAATGGTCTTGTACGCGACAAAAATGATGAGTTTTAATTAGATACATAATTAGAGATGTAAATGATTGCCACTATGGAAATATATGACTTAGTCACGTTTTCTAAGTCATTCGCATATCCAAGTCCAAAAACTAGTAAAACTTTTCAACCAAACCCTGTATTAAACGTAAGTGATCCGTTTATACTTCAATATACCTACTTAAACTGTCTCCAAATTATTTATTTCTCTTATTGGTTGTCTGGTTGAAATCGCTATTAAGCGATTACACTGCCTATAGTCTACCTTGTTCTTTGTTTCTGTATTGTTTTGTACTGATTTGTGGTGTTCAGTAAATAGTATTTGTCAATAAAAAATACTCTTTATTGAACACCACAAATCAGTTAATCTTAATATCGACGACCGCATAGCCTAGTAGTTAGTGACCCTGACTATGAAGCTAAAGGTTCTGGGTTCGAATCCCGGTAGGGGCAGACAGTTGTATGATGAATACGAATGTTTGTGCCCGAGTCATGGATGTTGTATGTATTTAAGTATGTATTTATCTACATTATATAAGTATGTTTATCCGTTGCCTGGTTCCCATAGTACAAGCTTTGCTTAGTTTGGGGCTGGGTCAATTGGTGTAAATTGTCCCAAGATATATTATTATTATATAATATCTCAGCGACAAATTTAGCGGAACACAAAAAAATGTGTAGAGGTAACTTTTTTTTTTCTGGTCAAGCATTAAGTTTGCTTACTTTTTTTTGTGTTCCGCTAAATAAGCCGCTGAGTAGTTTTGTTTTGTGTGCGTTAGCGTCATTACTTTTGATATGTCAGTACTTTTGATATCACATCCTTCAAAACTTTCAATCGATTCGCACAGGAATGGTACACTTTATGCAGCAGTGGGTCATCGGGTAAATGGGGCGCTATTCAGAATATGGTAATCGCAGACGTCGTGGCCGGTCGATGGACTGAACTTGCAGCTACAAAATGTAGGTACGTACGGCTTTGATTTGAGCTTTTTTTTTTTTTTTTATATGTATAGGAAGGCAAACGAGCAAGTGGGTCGCCTGGTGGTAAGTGATCACTACTGCCCATAGACACCCGCAACCCCGGAGGGATTGCAGATGTGTTGCCAACCTAGAGGACTAAGATGAAATGCCTCTTGTGCCCGTAATTTCTCCGGCTGTCCCACTCTCCACACCGGAACACAGCGGTGCAAGCACTGCTACTTAGCGGCAGGATTAGCGAGTAAGATGGTGGTAGCGATCCGGACGGACCTTGCACAAGGCCCTACCACCCGCTTCCGACAAAAGTATTGTTAGGCTTAAAACAAAGTAGGTCCATCTTACTCGCTAATCCTGCCGCTAAGTAGCAGTGCCGGTGTGGAGAGTAAGACAGCCGGGGAAATTACGGGCACAAGAGGCATTTCATCTTAGTCCTCTAGGTTGGCAACGCATCTGCAATGCCTCCGGAGTTGCGGGTGTCTATGGGCAGTGGTGGTCACTTACCATCAGGTGACCCACTTGCTCGTTTGCCTTCCTATTCATATAAAGCAAAGGTACTAAAATTATCACGGCACAATTTACACTATTTGAGAGACTAGGTAGCACCCTTATTCATAACCGCTCTGTAGGCTTCTGCTAACTTAGACATTTACCTTTCACAGATAAGGACAGACGATTGCTAAGTTACCAGAAGCGTATAGAGCATTTATGAATAAGGGGGTACATCTGTAAATTAAAGTACCTACTACGGGTGCTAGGCAACGGATAAAACATTGGATTGAAGTTTTTTTCGGACTACAACGTAACGTAAATGTTTATACATGGTATCGTCACCATTCATCCAAATCCAGCCAGCTATTTTAGTATGCACTTGCGTACACTTCATTTACATTAAGTAACTTTAAAGAATTGGCGGCAAAATTGCGAATAAATAATTACATACATAAATCACGTCTTTATCCTTTACGCGGTAGACAATAGCCTTTTTTTTGGTGTGTGTACTTGGCTCAGCTTCGCCTCCGTCAAAACGGCGCCCACAGGCACCGCCCTCGCTGCAGGTCCATTTCTGGACCCACTGGCTAAGATCCCCCGCAACGAATTGCGAGTTCATTTAACCACCCCTCCCCCCTAGTCGGATTTTAGCCAACGTAAACTAACTTACTAAATAAATGAATTAACCGTTGCTGCCCAGGGTGCACCGGCCTAAGCGTTGGGGTAGACAAGAGCCTAAGGTAACAGGACCTAAAGGCCACGTTTAGCATGATTGTGGGCGTATAGGTGGAGGGGAATCGAAATAGTGAGGGTTGCTAGCCACATCGCCTATACCATGATTCCTAAGATTTCAATTCCCTCGATGGGATTTTACCATCTGCGCGGGAAGAGAAGTAACTGGTACATTCTATGTTTTTTCTTCGCTTCCAGACCAGCATGGAAGGACGGTCGGAAACATCACCAACTAAAAAATATTGTGCCGATCAGCGACGTTTATTCCAATTTTAAATTTCGAACTGGCCAGTATTTTTCCTCATTCGATCACTCAAGTGTCAAAGACTGGCAACTTTCTTACCGCTTGGCACCGGGCGGTAGATTAGCGCGCCTGCGGGTTTCTAAGTCCCAACTAATTGGATCAGCCAGGGCAATTAGCAGTGCCGCAGTGATTCATTTTAATCGGGCACCCTTATCAGTGCACCCGTTGGGTATAAGCGAAATTGTAGTCTGTGTCATTTTCTGAAGTATATTCCACAAAGAGCTTTACTTTTCTTTTTGATAGTGAAAAGACAATAAGACGAGGGCCACACTGCGTATTGGCTTATAAATTAGAAATCGCCTTTGATGTAGTAAGTTGCACAAATTACATTGAAATTTAGGGTGGTAAAATAATTTCGTGGCAGACTTAGTAAATTTGCTACCGGAGTAATTTTTAACGCCGTTTCTTTATTGAAATTAATATAATGATAATGATAGGTATGAATTTGCCAACGTGTTGATGATAAAACACGTGACCAATTGAAGGACGTCTGACATTGCACTTGTGTCAACTTGACGAACGGAAAAGATTACCATCTGTCGGAAATAGTTTACTAGGTCAGCCACCTATATCAACTAAATGATTATTGTTGTCTTGATTTCATCTGTCAGTTACTAATATACCGCTGGAATAATGCTTTGACAATTTTACGAGTATGTACGTCTCCGGGTCATTGGCCTCTGTATGTGTCAATTTTTAATCTAAATCCTTGCAGAAGGTCTCGTGATTGAGCCACAAACAAACAAACTCAGAAACTTACAAACTGCCACATCCATAACATTAGCAGGATGAGTAGATACGCCGTTGTCCATGGGTTGATAAAAAAACGTACACAGAGTAAAGTTGATTCGCATATTGAACCGACCCTTAAATGTAAATTATGATCGTAATTTATTTAAACTACTATACTTAAGGCGTCGATACACAGCCTCCATTATGAGCTAGGTGACTAATGGTAGGGCTCAATAGGCTGTGTGACTGATAGTGTGTGGTCGGCCTACTGCCCCTTATTTACCCCTGCCGTATTTGTTTAGGACCGAGTTAACGCTGCCTTAATTTGATTACAGTTTCAAAAGAATTTACACTCTGTACGTACATTGGTTAGTAATTAAGTTAAACGAGGAAAGCTTAAGAGTCAAAACATAACAGTACAGTCACGTACCCATCAGAAAGATGAGTGAATTCAAAAATATATCAATCAACTGTTATGATGTCTCGACCTGATTAAATCAATGCTCACCGTAGAATGTTCTCAAGTTAATGTCATGATTTTCTTTGTTGATCTTTCTTTTAGTGTGTGTGTCATGTTATGATTTACTTGAGTAGTCTAAACGCACTCTAACTATTTGATATTATGGAAATACCTAATTAAAAAAAACTGAACTTGAAAACGGATTTCAACTCCTTGTTTTAAACGTTTAACTTGATAACGAATCATAACAACACTACCTCTGTCTATAAATTGGTATTAAAACTTTTAATCTCCGCTGAATAAAGCCCTCATACATTTACACCAATATAGGTACCAATATGCATCTCTTTGCTCTAAAATGCATTCGATCGAAATACATCAAGCGAACGAACGCATCCATTAGCTGCAGTTAGCGGAATAGAGCTGTGCGAGCGAGACGGCACGACTCACCACTTCCGGGATGAGCTATTGCACTCCCTCTGATTGACATGGGCCTAAGAATATTGCTTTATGAATCTTGGTCGCCGTACTTATTAATACCGTTGATTACTTTTATCTACGCACATGTCATTAGAGCTCTAAAATGCGTTCAGAAACCGTAGGAGATGAGCAGCATTATTACACCATTAAAAAATCTATACTGTAACAACATTACAGTACTAAAATCTGTACTTTAATGTTATTACAGTACAGATTTTACCATAACCTTACAAAAATCGACTACCTACTACCACAGACAAGAAAGCACTTAGACACATAAATCACGTTTTTATCCCTTACGGTGTAGACAGAACCTAGTATAATTGGTTGTAATAATGCTAATCATTTCCCTACTGCTTCTGAACCCATTTTGGAGTACTTATGATATGTGTAGATAAAGAAATGTATGCAACTGTACATAGGCCTTAAAACACTCGTGTGATCTTATTTTGAAACTCACCAAGGCTCGTTTCAAAAACCATACTCGGCCCAAACCTGGCCTACTTCCGAAATGTAACAGGTTCAAGCAAACCTTTTTTGTTTTACTATCGTCAAGCGGCTGGTGCTAAAATAAACGGTAATATTCATCGCTCCAATCCAGACGAAGGCAAACACCTGACAGGTGTAACATTATTCAAATTGAACTTACATAATCTAAGACTTTCCATCAAAAAGGATACGTATGAAACCATCCAACTGGCCGTCTACATTATGCTTCAAATTTCAACGAAATATTGTGGGAAAATAGCAACTTAAGTGAACAAAGGGTTGTAAATGCGTTGCATGCCAGGGGACTAGGAATACCTCAAGATATGTCATTAAAAGTGTTATTGGTAAAATAATTTTTCGCTTAATAAAGAGCTATTACATGAACTATCTGTCTGTGTCTGTTTCTGTGTATTTCTGTATTTTTAAATTTTATGTGTAATACTTAGTACAGTCTTACATGTTGTACTGAATCAATTGCCGCCATTTTGATTTCTAAAGACACTTATTCATTTTATCTTTAACGTTTGCCTTTATCAGACAGAAAAAACTCAACTCATTTGAAAACAAGTAATCACTTCGAAGTAAAGACTAAAACAAAGTGCATCGAGTAAATACATCCCCAGTAACTTAATCAAGTAATGCTGTTTACGTTTGCCAGGGGTGGTTCATTCGATTAAGCTGCTCAGACTTGATATTATCATAAAATCCCAATTAAATATTTACGTGAACTGTACCGTCCCTTTTATTTATATCCCCGGCTCCCTCCGCCAAACGAACCGAAAATATTTATTGTGAATAAACTTCTTGTCATCCGTAATTTCATATGAAACCACGTTTATCCGTAAAATGACAATCATGAGGTTTGTTACAATCAATCACGGATATGTTATTAAGACACTTATATGTGATAAAGGTTCTAGTGGCTCAGCATTCACTTTGCATTATAGACGCTCAAGTACATGCTCGTAATGTAGCAACGTAGCAATGCTACAAGTGCTACGCCGTAGCACTGGATAGCGATCGCGATGCACTCGAGTTTGGACCGTGCAGTCGACATGCTACGCGTGCTTGTGTAATTTCCACTGCGTCCCTCAGCTAAGTAATGACTCGGATCCATTCCGGGATAAATAGCAAATTGGATCCGTCTTCCACCAGTGCCTGGTTTACTATGGACAAGTCTATTTTTTACAAGCAGTTACAGTCTTTTAAGCTGATACAATATTGTTATTTAAGCATAATATTTTTTGCACGATACCTGTAAATTTTACATCTTTGAATGAAGTAAGAAAAACGTGTTGTATTATAGGCCTGTACATAGGTCATAATACTTGCCTTCAAGAACAATTAATAAAATATGCTACACCTTAGGACTGTATTGTGTATGTACGTATAATAAAAAATCTTGGCATAGTGTATTTGTTAGACATTACATAATAAATAAATAAATATAATATAATATGAATAGCTAAAACCACAAAAGCAGCGTAAAAATTTAGCTGTAACGTTTTCCATTGTAACGGTTCCTGCAGTGGGTTTAAAACCTCATTCTACTCTAAGTGCAAAATTAAGTGAATCGATAAGTCCTGCGTCTACCAGCTAAATTAGTTCAATTTATTTTTACAGCACGACAGAGCCGGCTCTGTTTCGCCGCGCAGCACTAAAACGGAAAAACGGGTAATTTGGGGTGCAACAAGCACAGTTAAAACTATGTTTTAAAACTAATTCCGTGCCGGGACGGCGGCGCGTCGATAACCCCCAAGCATTTACAATGTTTTTCGCCGGTCGTATTTTTTGGCTTGTTTTACGGGTGCGGAATATGAAAAGTTTTGAGAGGTTTCGCGGCGAGGCGTAAAGGCGGTTTACGATGCGTCTTCAAGTTGAATGCGCCACATGTTCGCGTCCCGCCGGATCTCCGCATTACACGTGCTATGACCTGACCATGAAATTTTTAAACGCCTCTGCAAACTAAAAACGCGCGCCAAATAGTTCTCGCCGGGCCAGGGCGGCGAACCGTGTCCTCGTAAACCTGCTTTTTAGCGAAATACTATTTGGGGGTGAGATTAAAACAAGAATCTTTTTCCGTCGGAACAAAGCAATTCACTCGGACAGCTGCAAAAACTTTCCCAGTCCCAGGATAACAATGAGACGTTCTTATAAATTCCCGATTAAATTTTGGGTACGAGCGGCAGTGAACACAAATTCCTAGAGTCGGTCCAATAAAGGACGCCGTGCAGCCGCGTTAGGAGGCCATAAACGAACGTATTATCCATGTAAGGCGGAATAGCCGTTGCACAATTAATTGTTTCATTTTGGGAAACAATTCCCGCTCCTCATTCAATTAAGAGCGGCGACCGGGGGGGCGCGCTCGTGAGACGGACGTATTAATAGCGCCTGCAATATTGTTATATGTGCCCGTATCGTACGTAGCGCCTCGAATACGATATTGTTTGTTAGAGAATTCGATTTGTGTCGATCATAAATCTTGCGCCTTATGTTGAGTTTGGAGTTGATTGAATTCGCGCAGCGCAAGTGAGAAACGTGTCATGAGAGCTCCTGTACGGTTCTACCAAAATTGGGTATTTAAGTTTTCTTTAGGCTTTACCAAATGAATTCCTAAATGAATAATAAATAAGCGGAGCGGGCGCATGCCGAGGCGAGATCGCTCAGGTGGTGCCGAAGCGAGACTCAATTAGCAAAAACACACAGAATTAAGAGAGACAAACATGTCGGGACACATGACGAGCCGCCCTCCTCAATCCGAATTTTATATTGCGCGATTCATTATTCATTGTGTTTGTCAAGAAAATTACTGTGGGCCTTTTAATATAACTTCCCGAGTGACACAAACGGAGCTACAAATTGAAGTTGGCGAACAAGTTCAGAGGCCGGGCCTTAACCTTGGCGATTAGAAGGTGCGCGTCGGCCCGCCGAACAAATTTAATTTGGTGCTAAATTAATGCGGATCATTGGATGAATTAAGGCCGCGGATTAAATTGAGTTATGCCCATTAATTATAGCGCACATGTTGCGGTGACGGTTGTTCAACAAGGTTGTAAATTGGAGGCAAGTAGTCGAAGTCTTACTTGGTCGTATTTAATTTAAAAGAGCGGGAGCGCGGCGAGGCTTTCAAATCAGCGGTGTGAGTGCTCAGATTCGAGAGCAATCTGTTAGATTGGTTCATTACGGCCTCCATTAGTGGAGTAATGAGTCGCGATGCATTCCGAGGCGGTGCAGCGCAGACGGGCGGCGGGCGCGGGCGAGCGCGACGCGCCAGACGCGACACGTCCCACTTTCATTGCAAGCTATTATCATTTTACGACTATTTGGTTGCTACTGAAGGGTTTAATGCGTCACGGAGGTATAATTAGATAGAATCTTAATTAAATGTAAACATGGTTAAGACAGGAAAAGGGAATTATCATTGTGATCAATTAAAATGGAATAATACAAAAAATGTGATAGGTAAATGACTGTCAAAACAGAAAATTAACAACCAGAAGCCGACATTTTCTCCCGTGTATTCCTGTTATTGTATTTACTTGTATCATTTTTTGCTTCAGGTTACTTTGAGTAAGGCCAATATTAATTCATTTAATTAACTTGTTTCACTAAGGAACCTACACCTATGCAGGAAGGTAAGAACTTTCTTAACGTCGCGTTCGAGCCGCCCGACTGTAGCAGCCAGACGTGGCGTTTAAGGCGAAAATTAGCCGGAGCTTGGAGGATTCGAATATGAATCCAGGTCGGCCTGTACATTAGCCTAATTGAGGCGTGGCTGCGGCACCTACAGGCCTTTGTTGTCAACTTACTCTGTGTGTCACAAACTTTATGCACTTTTAGATTAATTAGCTAGCTACTTTACTCCTTAAGGTGTTACAATTTTTACACAAACACACTTAACCGTTTTGCATTTAATTATACGCTTTTGTACGTTTTCTAGTTTTATGCACATCACTACATAGTATAAAACAAAGTCGCTTTCCGCTGTCTGTCCGTCCTTATGTATGCTTAGATCTTTGAAACTACGCAACGGATTTTGATGCGGTTTTTTAATAGATAGAGTGATTCATGAGAAAGGTTTATATGTATAATACATGTATAATATAGTAGAGAAACACTAATTGCACCCGTGCGAAGCCGGGCGGATCGCTAGTATTTATTAAAAGGCTGCGTTAAAGTTGTTCACACTTTGGTATTATACCAGACCAGCCGTTTTTATTTCCAAACAGTACGCCAACAATAATTAAACATACTTTACGCGATAAAGTACTGTGCCAAGTTACTATTTCAATATACTCCCTATTTAGTTAATTAAGAAAGCATACTCGTAGAGCAGCCAACAGTCCCGTAACAAGGTTCCGAAAACAAAAGCTCGCTACAAAACAACTAAAAAACGTCCCTTTTGTGCACCATGCAGCACAAGAGTTGTGATTTGAAATACGCCCTAATGAGAAACCTTAACTTGGACTCATTCGCGTCGCGTTACAAAGGTGAGGGGCAGACGGCTCCTAATTAACTGGTAAACTTCTCCCACCCCCCTCCCTAATTAATGTGCCCGCGGGAACCTCGGACCACCCCCCACTTGACGCACGTGAATTGAGCGCATTCAATTAAATGTTTGGTCAATCAAATCAAGGATGGCTTAGCGATTTGAGGGAGATGCTTCTACTGTAGTTTTGTATGGGTGTAGTGTTGTGTATTTTGTGCAGGTAAGTACATATAGTAAAAGTTTTCTTACCAGTACTTTTGATCATTCCTTTTAATGAATTAAGCTTCTAATTAGCTAAACTAAAAACGTCTACAAAACCTATGAAATGAAACGTAAACTTCATAATTAAATACCTGAATAGGTATAACGTTTCATCAGTGTAAATCAGTCGTAACTCGTAAAAGCAATATAACTATAAATAAACTACGAACAGTTCCCATTGAGAACTTTCGTACTCCTCTTAAATATCGATACTGATACACGACAATCCTTTTAGTAGGCGCTAAAAACTATGGCAGGGGAAGTCAATGGCGGGCCGCACGCACCTGGCCGCGCCCGCTCGCGCCTCCGCTCCCGCTCCCGCCCGCTCCGCAACCGGCGCGCCCGCGGCTGCTACGGGCTGACGCCGCGCTAAATGTATTGTCGTGTTCCGCTCCTCGTGTGGCCGAAACTAAACCCCAACTACTTAATTGAAAACCTTAATAGCGATCCAAATACACGGTAACCCTTTCGATCGGATATTGGAAGGTGTGACACCGAACTCATTAATTTGTCTAATTGTATTAAAGAGCAGAATCTAATCACATTTAGAATGAATTCATTTTAAATACTGCAGTGAAATTGGCATAAGTAATCTAAATGAGAACTGTATTATACGTAATTTCCATGCAGATTCTCCTCGAAAATAAGGAAGAATTAATTCAAATTGCTGTTAGTAATAAACGTCTGTGCTTGCGACACAGAATCTTCTGGGAGCCCGAAGAATACGCCAAAATGTCCCAAGTTTCTTCAAGCAATCAAGGCTTTAATACCGTAGTGAAGTTTCAAGCTGGGAAATTATAGGGCATGGGACGGCGCGGGGGGCGGACGTCCGCGGCGTGTCATCTCCTAACATCAAAAATGCATTTAAATTCCGCGCAATAAAAAACAGCGGCGGGAAGTTTCGCTGCGGCCCGGGGATTGGAGACGCCTGCCTCCAGCTTCCGCGACACACTCGCGATGTGCGACGCGGAAACTCTTTCATAAAAACACTGTACGGCTTTCAAATGAATACGGAAGATAGTTAATGCAGAGAAGTAGGCAGCCTTGAACTTAAACGGCTGGTATTGGAGTGCGGTGGAAGGAGTTCACCAGTGCACATTTATTTTTATTACACTACACTACAACGTACAATGAATAGCGCTAACGGGGTAGATTTTTCTTTGACGAGAGATCGATCCAGTTAACCCACTTTCAGGAAACTTTGTGCAGAGCACAGCTTTCTTGACACAATTCTTGCTTTTTTAATTAGCGCTACGTAAGTTTTGAAAAGATACATACATACACATACACATACACAAATCACGTCTTTATCCCTTACGGGGTAGACAGAGCCTAAGGTAACAGGTACCTACAGGCCACATTTAGCAAGATTGTGGGCGTACAGGTGAAAAATGGAATCAAAATAGTGATGGGTTGCTAGCCTCATCGCCTATAACATGATTTGAAAAGATGTATGCTTAAAATCGCTATTTTACTCAATGAACACGGAAATGAGTGAGTATGTCTATCGGTTTGTTCTAACCTTTTTTGGGTTGCTCATTCTGTGAACTAAAATCGGCGAAGCCCCGGAAACTGCACTTTAGTAATGAATTTTGTAATAGTTAAGATGTACTTCGTGTCTCTCGTTCGCTTCCCACTTTTTTGCAATAAGTATGCAAAAAGTCGCACAGTCAAAGTTCCCAGAATGAGGCACCGTGTCACACACAACCGGCAGCAGGAAAACAGTCGTCCCGTCTCGGCGCCCCGGCGTCTCCCTCCGAGATGTGATAATTAGCCCGCCCGCTGACAAGTAATTGGTAGATCCGATAATATTGTCCGGGAGATTCGCGTTTAACTGCTTACAGCGAATTAGCGGGACCGGATGCTTTTTTGTATTGTATGCCGATTTGATTTTGCTATGGGAAATGAGGTTGTAGATCAGGGGTCGGCAAGTAGTTTTAGGTGGGGTCCGGATACTGTAGGAAAATTTTAAAAAGGTCCAGAAAAAACATTATTTTAATTATTAAAGCTATACGTATACCTTATCTATGTATTAATTGATACTTGGTATAAAATACATTACAATATTTCGCGGTCCGAGATTCGACCTTTCGCGGTCCGCCAACGGACCGCGGTCCGCCTGTTGCTGACCATTGTTGTAGATCTTTAATGTGGGGTGTATGTATGACTGTAGATAGGTCGCCGGTTTTACAATTCAAAAGCAATTAGAACTGATGCCTTGACCAGGCCGTCATTTCGCAAATAGTTTGTCCAATTTATCAGTACGGAGAGTCGTTCGGAAATAATCGTAATCGAAGCGAGCACTGCGCGAACAATACGGGCCGATGGCGGCCTCTAATTGGCCCTTACCTGGAGCGCACTCGAGAATGATAAAGCCCCCATTAGCCGCCCTATTATTTACCTACTCGTCATTAGCGTAGACTTCATTAGGATAACGAGATAACGGAGCCGGGCCTCGAGTAGGGAGCCCGTGCAGCATTTTTGGTGTTTTTGAACGAAATTCAAGGAACACCGTCGAGATTGCTTGTTAAGTGGCCGAATATAAAAATCGAGCTAATTTACTTCTCTTAAGTATATCATAATTACCTCATCATAAGGATAAACAGCTAATTGGGTCGATTTTATATTTTTGTTCAGTAATGATTGTTTTGATATAACCTTGGTACTTGTAATAAATAGGTATTGCTAAAAGGCAGTAGACCACCCTACAGCGCTATTCCGTGGCATAGCGCATGTGTTATTAAGATCGATATCAGGGGTAGGAAAAATTGTTGCAGCGAGCTCTGGGCTCGGTTCGACAAAAAACATACCGAATTTATTGTTAATTATAAAACTCCGGCGTCGAACATTAACTCGAGATGCGATGCGCGATAGCCGCTCGCCTATTTATTTATTATTTAGATATCGGCCGGTGCGGTCACGATTCCGTATTGTTTCGCCGTAATGGCATTAATGACCCCGATTTAAAGTTGAAGTGTTAATTTGATTTAAAATTATGCCCGCGATTATAATCTTGTGTTCAACTTTGGCCCTAAAGCTTTAATTACGGCTGTGATCCCCGATGGAGTGCGTGATACGCCGCCCGGTTATTCTTGTATGTAATATTCAGCGCTAATAAAAGCCGGACATAAAACCTCATCGGTTACTAAACTCTGCTGCAATGCAGTTAAATGCAAGTGCCCGCCGTATAAAAGTAGAAGATTTAAAATTTTATGAACACTATTTACGGCGTTTAGCGACAAATTACGCCAACGGTATAACATGCTTATGCGGTTTAAATATTGTAATATGTATACGTACTTTTTAATGGAAAACACTAGAAACGGAAGTCTCAGCAAGTATTTCAATCGATTTCCTAAGGGACGGCGATTGCTATAAACCTAGACGTAGTCTCTTGTCACACTGCATATTTCAATGTAACTATCTAACGAATTTTTTATAACATGTTATAACAGTCGGTTTTTTCACGCTAGGCTAGACTTATTTAAAATTTGGCGTTAATTGAATTGTTGTGTGCAATTGTTGTTGTAAAGAAAAAACATAGAATTTACCAGTTGCTTCTCTTCCCGCGCAGAGGGTAAAAGCCCATCGAGGGAATGAGCGAAAGTCTAGGCGATGCGGCTAGCAACCCATCACTATTTTGATTTCCCTTTCCAGCTATACGCCCTTAATCATGCTAAACGTGGCCTTAAGATTTTGTTACCTTAGGCTCTGTCTACCCCGTAAGGGATAAAGACGTGTTAGTATGTATGCAATTGTTACTCAATATTGAAGTTCTGTAGACTTGAAGCTATAGTTAGTTTGTTGTAGCGGCTCGCCGCGAGTGAGTTACGGCGCGGCCGGCGTCGTAACCGTCACATTAATTAGCATGCCGCTAATGAGGACTTATGGCGCTCTAATGAGAGGACTTGTACGCGACGTATTTATATACGTCCTAACGGACGATGTTGCCTCACTACGCACGCAAACCAGGAAGCGGTTATAAAATGCTGTTGTAAATCAAAACGTTAATTGCTCATGTAAATAAATCGCGTATCAGATGGCAGAGAACGCGATGCTAAATTGCAACGAAGCATGTTTTTAATTTTGAAATAATTATGGTTTACAGAACAAGTTTTCTAGTTTTTGCTATCCGTATACCAAAGCCGCTGGAGCTCTATGGACGCAGCGATGACAAGTTTACGGTCGTATATAGTTAAACTAATGGCTAATGTCAAGGTAAAGAACAAGGCCCTCGTGTCCCTTAACCCTTCTTAGCTCAGAGTGCTCTCATACAAAGATTTATTTACTCCTAAGACACTGACACGGAAAGACAATCAGCAGCCTCAACCCATTCGCGCTTTAGATAAGTATGATTCGATGTTGTACAAAACCGCGTAAAAGAACAAAGCGAGCATTAGCGCCTCCACAAAGAGGGTGCAAAAAGACATTAATAATATTCGTCAAAGCACTCTGGCTGGTTACATTAAATCAATTTGCCCTTTCCGCGCGGTAAGTAGCGAACGGTGTAATTGATAAGTTGAAACCCTTGTAGCTAAGGCTAGAGTTTGGCACTGCGTCCCGCGGTCCCGCGAACGTGCTCTGTCTCGCCTTTCTTTCTGCGCGGTACACGGCACAGATACTTCTTGTGTACGCAACATGTATCAAACATAAAGTATGCATAAGTAATCAATTAAAAAAAAAACATTGAATACCAGTGTGTCTCGAAGAAACAGCCGTAGAACTGCGTTATTTTACGTTTGAATTTGTGATTAGCAAAAAATAAGCTAAGTTTAGTTTGAACCTGACTTACACAAAAAGTGTTGCGTCCGTCTCACCGTACCTACAAATTGTCATTATTAAAATCGATATAATTAGAGACAAAACTGTTTCTTAGTATAAAATTCCATTGGTACCACATAGTAGCCATAGTGTATCCGGAAGGACCCCTACGTAAATAGTCATAGTAATATAGAGTACGTAAAAAAAAGAAGTATTTATCTATTACGGTCACGTATAAGCGGGCGGACTATTAGACCCGAATCCAAATTAAATAATTGCGCTTTCGCCTAGTAACGAAATACCTCGGGTAAGGTAATGTTTAACCTATGATTAACAGTGATACGCAAATAATCACAATAATCAGTGTGAAACTATGAGCGATGCCCATGCAATGCCACACGATTTTAATTGAGAACCAAGGTTGGTTTTAGATTTTTTCATGTGTCATATTAGGTACTCAAAACTCCGAGGCTTTTCCACATGCATTGCGTTCAGATATCCCCCAATATTTTCCTCCGGTGTACGTACACACACAGCCGCGTCGTACTGATGTGTGAGGGAGGATCATAAAGGAGTGCACCGGAACAGGATCGTACGACAATATCCTAATTCACTCGCGCGAATGTAATCCATTAGTGCGCCCTCCCTGCACCCCTCGCCCCACTCCCGCCGTAGCCGTAACCGTCTGTCATTCATAAAGCTCCATATTATTTATATTGGCACATGTTTCATATGACTAATGGACGAAAACGACATCTTCTTAATGCAGTTCAGAACATCAATGGATATATGTGATGTCGCCAAGATTCGCGTTTGAGGGGTGTCGCGACGCGGAAGCGTCATTAATGTAATGTGTACGCGTAAAATATTGCAGTTACATAGGTTCTTTAGGAGTGCATTGATTGACATCGTGTACTAGTCTTACGAATACCTTATTAGATACCTAGACAAGTTAAAATATCAACAAACCACTTCAAAAGCATTTGTTTATTAGACGCTCGCCTACTCGTATTTTAAAACAGTGTTAACTTTCTTAAAGGTTTGGTTATGAGTAGAGTGGGAAAGATAAAAAAGTGTGAATAATTTAAAATATCAGCCTTTTATAAGGGATTATTTGGAAGTCAAACCGTGTTCAATCAAGTATATAAGCAACTCTTTCATTACATTAAGCACATGTCAGATCTACACAAAATGAACGTTGTATTCGTAAGTAACGAAGCAATAAGTAAGTACATGTTTAAAATTTCATTCATTTAATGTTTACTCTCTCCAAAGCTTTAATACACTTACATACGTGCGTACTCATCAAGATAACGAAGGGTACATTACGTTTTTAGAAAAATTAGAGAAAGTAATCAGTGAAATTACGTCGGCTACTAAAATATGTATGCGTCATAAAAGTATGCGCCGACTTCTGTCGGGGATAAATATTCATTATGACGGATCGCCTAGCGTTTTAGCGGGATTAAACGTTATTAACTCCGGCGCCATCGCATGCTCTCCGGCCCAATCGCTTACCTTCCTCATAAACTTGTCAATTTATGACAAATGCATACTACATTGTTTTACGAACATTTCAATATTCCAACAAAAACTATCAATGCCTCATCCATATTGCTATGCGACGTTTTTTCTATACAATTTAAATATGATAATGTTTGTAAATTTATAAACGACCTTCGGGCCAATGATATCTCGACTTGTTCTTCATCAAATGAGTTGCGCATCTTATGTTTAAATTTACGTAATTACTTATTTTAATTTAAAGCCATCATGTTAGATGAGATCCTTTAATTAAATTTAATGTGTCTTGATATTAATATTTTCATTAGCTTTATTAGTGCATTTTACGTATAGTTTATGACTATCGTTTTTTTTTATTAAAGAAAATGTGTCTTTAATTAATAAACCACATTTTTTGTATCATTAAGCTAATTGAATGGCTTGGTTTTATAGCTTTTATGTCGTGTTAGTAGAGTCTATATTTTGTTACGGTTTATTAAAGAGCCAGTTTTGCAGTAGAAGTGTACGTGCACGTAATCTACCGGAGCTGCCGTCTCCGTCAATACAATATGTATGAGCCGCTGTAAACAGCAGTAGGGGCACGCTTCATCCGGCTGAGAGCTCTCATTCGCCACTAATTAATTACCCAACTCCATTTCAATTAAATTAACTCGAGATCGGGGCATCGACACGCAATGAATCGATGCCAGCCGCGATTCGATTAAGATCGTTAGTGGCGATCAATTTTACTCGTTAGCGATCAATAAAGTTATTAATGCGGGCCGGCCGTGCGCCATCGCAGTGCGCCGGAGACGACCCCACCACGGCTCATCCTTTAAGGATTTAATAAAATTAAAACAACGTCATTAACGTATCAACGTGTATTAATTTTTCATCGTAACGAAAAACAACGTGTTAATTGGAATCCCTCGAAATCCGCCGCGGAAACCAGCCAATGCTAATGAAAATTCCGTATAATTAAAACTTTGTTCAATAAACATCTACATTTTCTGTTATCACGACTGTCTGATATTCCTAGCTTTAATTTAGCTAACAGCAGATTTATAAATATTTTTTAGCCAATGTCGCGTGGCTAACTAATTAGTTTTAATGGTAGGTGTTAATTAAGAGTCGATTATCATTATTCAAACGCGAATGATACTTTTTAGTTACACTTGAAAGTGAATAGAAGATACATATGTATATTGATATATCGATCGGATAATAGGTACATCGATATAGAAAATAGAGACTACTTATTTTAGAATTTAAGTAAATAAGTAATGAATAAACAATGCGCTTGCAGCAAAACCTTGTATCTGCGATCATTGTGCCGCAACAATTACAACCAGGCTTTTAAAACTGTGCCTCCGGAGCATCACTTAATGTAAATTGTCCGTTCGGAACTAGTTGAACATAGTTTTAAACAGCGCCCTTAGCGGAGAGGGGACGTTTTAATTACGACGTTTAAGTAAAAGCGACGCTGCGTCTAGTTGGCTGCATTACACAAATTCAGCCACCAAAAGCCTCCCACTTAGCTAATGAAACATGTTCGCGTATAGTGTTTTAAGCGTCGTCGCCGAGCCCCGCTTCTGCGACCATTGTGAGCGGCACCGAGCGGACGCGGATTCGGCGGACTCGCCTCCGCAAATCCTCATTTACTTGCATTATTTTAATGGAGCTATTGTGGGCGGATGTCCTTTGTCGTGCGCGGATGCGGCCCCGGCGCACCGGGCGCTGGGAAATGTGCCGGTGCATAAGTGCATCAGCTGGCCTAAATTGCGCGCTCGTACCGAAACCAAATGTCCGAAAGTCGTTTCAATTTAGGGATTCCACTATCCGTTCCGATTTCAGCATCACGGCCCAAGGAAATGACAGTCATTGTACGGGTTATTGTAGCGGAAAAACAACGTATCCATTTAACTAATTAAGTAGGGCGAAGTCGTTTGGAGGCCACGCGCCGCGTCCGCTGAGAAATCCCTCGGACCTCTAATAACTGGCTTCCCTAATAAGCTAAGAGGTTGTCTTACTCGTATAAAAATGCAATCGGCGGAGCGAAGGCGCGCCAACGTCGTTCAAACTTTTCAAATTTTCCACCAGCCCCACGGTATTAATTTTAAATTAGAGGCCGAGACGTAAATTGTTCCCACATGTGGGCGACTTAGGTTTCATTAAACTTTTCTGTCTCACGTCCGCGCCGGAGATTACTCTATTCGACTAATTGGGTGCTACAATGGCTACATTTTCTTACATTTTCGTTACAAAAATCTTTCAACTGAACCATTGGTGCTTCCAGCATCCCATTAGACGTCGTAGAAATGTAAACTATGAATAAATTAAACGCTAATTTCTTGACATACTTTGTCTGGAGCGGATTACCTTGCACGTAATTGCTTCAATATTATTATTTTAATGTCCTTAATTGGGAGTTGTTAATATGCCAATTAGAGTTGCGGAACGAATGTGTATCAAGAAAATAATGAGCGTTATAGATTTAATCAAGTACACTTGCTACTGGCAGCATAATTGGCGTTACGGAATAGAAATGTCGGTGTATTTTGTTACGCACAGTACGGCAGTATGTATGATGATTGTCATAGTGAGGCGTTAAGTCAATATACATAAGTCACTTAGTTATTAGGATATTCAAACTACCGTGATTCTGAAAAATAACGAGAATAGTGGACTGTAAATTACCATGTTATTTATTCAAATGATGAATATGAATGACACATGCCAAAATCAAGAAAGTTGAAAAACGTGAAAGTATTATGTTATGGTACTCAAGTACGTACCTAATTCTAAATGTACAATAAACATGTGGTGGTAAAACTGGGTACGTCGTGCACTGTGGACGACCTCGCGGATCGCGTGCTGGGTCGAGATCGATTGAATTAGATAGACAATAGATATAAGTCATCAATCAAATCGAGCAACCCGTACGATTGTTAAAGCTCCAATCAAGTGGGTTTGTAATTGGCATTATTCCAAGGGCTTTATGTCAAATTAAAAATACTTTTTACTGTACAGATATACTCGTAAAATTACTTCCTTGAATCGCAGTAAGTAGTCCAAAAGGGATGATAGAGGTTATGGAAAATATTAATTTTATACTTAAATTGGATCAACCCGTCTTAATCATTTTTCACAATTTGTTTTCAAATTGAAAGCTATCGAACAAATGAAAGTCAGAAACTTAAATTTCACTTAACACAGACGTATATAGGTACCCGAGTTTCCTTTTCTGTTTTCCAGATTGCCAGCTAGCTTGTACGCTGTGCAATTCGTAATGCAAGCCAATTTCCAATATGTGCAGGTGGAGTGCGTAAAAAGAATGAGAAAGTGTCTAGTCGAGTGGCACGCTTCAAACGGGCAGCCAGTGAAAAGCTGTCAGCGTCGTTTGACAAACAGTTGAAGACCTCACCTGTCCGGCGCACTACATTAGTGGGCCGAGATCAGAGGGCAGGCGCCGGACCTCGCCCGCAGCAAGCCTTTGTGGAAAGATTCCTAAAGCGTGCGAGACCACTTTGATGTCGAGCCCGGCAGGTAATTTGGAAAAACGTTATTTAATTAACTTTCGACAAGTCGGCGTAATCGCATTACAAAGCCGCCGGGTGAACGGTCAAGTCTTTGAGCCGGGAGGGCGTACGCGGCCGAACTTGATTTTTACGCCAAACAAACGCGGCATAAAGGCGCTGTCATTTTCAGGTGCTTTCCAATTAACATCGGGCCTTTGACCATCGCCGGCCGAACAAAGTAATAACAACTAGCGCCTCTTTGTAATCATAGCTAACCCTGCACTACAGTACAGGCTGCCTGCTGGTGGGACAAGGGTAATTGAAACGTGTTTATAAGAAGTTAGTGACCGACGCGTGTCGCCATGAATTGCTGTCAATACCTATTCTGAGCTTCATGCATGTTAAATGTATAGTTTAAGATTTTTTGTTAAAACAATTTAAGTAGTCACGGCTCAAATGAATAGTCCATGTACGTATGTATGTATGAATAGTCCATGTATGTAGACCAGTTTTTTAAACACTCGATGTATGATGTTATGTATGAGAGTGACCACAATCTGCCTTCAGGCAGAGTTATCTTCATTTTCTTTTACTCTCATTTATTTTATCTGCCATTATTCGACATACGCCACACTGACCTCAAATGATACCTACACTGAGCTTAAGTTCAAATTAAGAAAAGTGATAAGAAAAAAATATCATAACAGAATTACATAGAAAAATAACAGAAAATCCCAAACTTCCGTTTCTAATGAGCACAACGGATGATTTCCTTTCATCGCTCTTAATAAACTTTGTAACAGTAGTCTCAGTGAGTGAATCAGACTCGCACTTGGCCAGTTTTATTCCTCAAGACTAGATCTAGATAATTTATCGCAGGAGTCAGTGTCCACTTGGTTAACGTGAACCTTAATTAATTAAATAAGTACCACGTGACGAGCTGGCGAGTCTGGCAACATGAAAGCGTGTTTACAGGTTTCCAATTGTTAGTTAATTACCAGGGCTGGACAATAGTTCCTATGAGTTCCCGAATAAAGTTTAGCAGTGTTTAAACTTCGGGATTGGTCGTCAGTGAATTTTGAGAGAGCGCCGTAAGCGAAGCGAGCGACGCGCCCGGGGCAGTCGGACGATGGCCGTCTCTATCAGATAATTAACTCTATGAACAATCCCTCTAAACTACGTGCATACTGCAATTAGAAATTTGCTTTACGACGCTAATAAATATCATTAAAGCTGTTTGAGACCAAGTTTAGCGCGCAATATGTTTCGCACTGAACGAAATTCGTGACGCCATATTTAATGAGCGCGGGGTTTATAAGGCAGTATATTATGCCGCGGCGGTGTCCGAAGTTGCGCGTTCCGAGCGAGTGACTCGCTCATATAAACAAAGCCAGTCTTTGTGCGGTGTTCATTGAACAGCTTAATTGCATTTCTTCGCCACTTCTCTCTGTGGTATCCGTGCGTCTCATAATCGAGTTAATGCTTTAAAATTCCGAGTTTCGAAATGAAAAATGTTGTCCGAATGTGCCCTTAACGCATCAAAGTATGGTGTTTATTAACGTCTCTAAACTCGAGGGTAATGTAATTTAATTACTAATAAAAATAAACTCAAGTCTATGAGATTACTATGAATTTATTCGACTAACGACGTTAAAAGAATATTGAAGTTTCGATTTCAGATATTCAGATTTACGAAAGCATGTTCGAAATTTTCCATTGGTAGTAAGTATAGACAGGTAAGCCTCGGGAGGAGTGAGCGCAAATGGTTTGCGAGGGAGCCTTTACTCGGCTCTCCCGACGTTCCGCTTATGACTCGTGAATTTTTAAAGTCACTGAAAGAACATGCACTTTATGCATGTGCAGTCGAATAGGCAAGCTCGAAATTTATCAGACTGTAGGAACACATGCTGTCAATATAATGAGACGTGTTAAAAAATTGCCGTCAAACTGTACAATATTTCATCCGTATTTAAAAATATATGGATGTTTCTTGAAGAAAATACGAGGACATTTTCTTTTCATACGAACATTTTGCGGTGACAACATCACATTTATTTTTTATACCTTTGACAAAACTCCACATCATGCCGCTAATAAAATGACGACGAATTACCGGCACAACCTTAGCGTGCTAAGGAATGTAGTTAAGCCAAAGTGCAACTCGGACAAAATCCCGAAGTCACGCTCGCCTCGGTCGGCAATAATTAACGTAATTAATTAAAGGATTTCCTAATCAACGCTCACTCACGACAAGCGAGTGTTAATAACACAAAGGTCGAACGCCCACACTTGAGCCTGTTAGATATGAAAGGTAAATACTGTTTGTAGGGCCTCGGTTGAGTTGAGACTCGTAAGGATTTCCAAATGTTTAGAGGACACTGCGACATGCGGTTGCAATGTATTCATTATTCAAAAGTCTCGCGGTAAATTGAGAATTTTAGTGTCTTTTGCATAATAATAAACAATCAAATTCACGATACTGTTTTCTTTCGAATGATTATTAGAACGCACCGTAATCAATGACGGATGCTTTTTATACTCATCAATTGAACATACTGTGAAGAGTTCTTAGCATTATTTTTATATGTGTGTAAGATACGTACCTATACTGTAAAATTTTCATATTTTGCTATCAGGGGCAGAGACAAACCCAACAAATCAAAGATCTTAAAAAACTTTACTGTACTTGTGTAAATGGTGTAACTATTTAACACGACTTTAGTTTATCTAAATCTGTCCAAAAATATAGAGATCAAAGTACGAGAATTCATATGGGATTGATTGACACTTTTAATGCAATACCAAGTACCCAGCATATCAAAAAACAAATGAAATTCTGTTCGCAGAGTTCTACAGTTCCTATATGGAGGTGTGTATCTGTATGGAGATGATAGTTTCTGGTGTAACCATCAAACGTACCTCCTCATAGTCCCTTGAGTGTTGCGGCGCGCGCGGCGCGGGCGCGGCTCATTCGCGCGAGCGGCGCGGGCGGCCCACCTTGCCCTTGCGCACCGGCGCGCCCGGCCCCGCTGCCGCGCTCGCGCTCTTCATCAGCTTCTGCCAGTCCTGCTCGCACACTAAGGAGCCCGCGAGCATGTAATACCTGGATAAATAAATAAAAATATAATAATTCAGAATCTATTATTCGCCATGCCGCACGGCTAGCACGGGAGAGATGTGTCGCGCGCGAGATAATCATGTCATAGACCAGTGTTTCTTAACCAGTGGTCCGCGGACCCCAGGGGGGTCCATATACGTGGGGGTCCGCAGTGTCATCTGTGGACCATTCAACGATAAATAAATGCCACCAAAGTTCCAGTAATTGTTTCGCTTTGATTTCCTATGGATCCGTGGCTGAAAAAGGTTAAGAACCCTGTCATAGACGATGTGGCCAGTAACTCACCACAATTTTGATTCCTTTTTCGACCTATACGCCTACAATCATGCTAAACGTGGCCTTTAAATCTTGTTACCTTAGGCTCTGTTTACTCCATAAGGAATAAAGACAGGATAAATTTCAGATCAACTCCAGAGAAACTGGTGTAAAGGGTAAGTCAAAGTTTTTACCATATTGTATTGGACCTTAGCCAACAGCGATTTGTCTGAGTCGAAAACACGCGTTTACTCACATCGGCTTTTGCTGTCGCCGTTGGCTTCGACCCTGACTCAACTCATGGACATTTTAATGTTCAATCAAAACATGTACCTATCGCCCTGCATAAGGTGCGCACCACACTTGGAGCACGCGAAACATTTTATGTGGAAGACGTGTAGCGGCTGTTGCGGCGCGTTCGTCCGCATGACGAATTCGCTCGCGGGTATTGCCTGGCCGCACGCCGCGCACGCGCCGCCCGAACCGAACATTCTGCAACAAAACAAATGAGAGTTTACGATTGGAAATAAAATAAATGACTGTTGAACATTCTCAAAGGCTGGTAGAGTAGACGCTAGGCAGCTTGTCATACGATGCTCTTTGAGCCACTTTAGAACTGGTTTGATGTGAAAAATCTACACGATTGATCGAATAACTGACTGTAAAACGTTCGCTTCTGTAAAATAGTTATGTAAAAATACGTAATCTATTTACGATCTATGAACTACACTGACGAACAAAAATAACAGGTCACTTATCATACAGCTTTCTATGGGAAATGACCTAAGCATACGTCGCAAAGATAACGTTGCTCGTGAGTATATTAAAGGTTGCCAATATTTTTAAGATAATATGGATGGATGTAGTTTAATCCCTGTCTACATTAGTCAACGCGGTATCTGTGTGGACGAAGCTACAAAAGTATTCCCAGTGTGTTCCTCGCTTCAAGTTTTATCCATCAATACGAAAATACACAATCAGTAAAAGCTTAAAAAGAAGTATTTTAACTTCTGGTTTAAAAGCCTCTAAAACACGTTAGCTAGGTTGTGTTGCTACTCAATTATCGATTCCATCAGCCGATTGAGAGCCGCGAGATGGCTGGAGTTGAGTGCGCCTATTTGTTTCTCTCAATTTGAGTGCAGTAGCGATACAAAAGGGTTACTAGTTTTAATTTTAAAATAGTTTATACAATCGTTGTATAAAATGGGTTCTTAATTTGAAGTTAACCGATTGGCCTAAAAGGCAGGAAATTTTTAAGCCATAATTATGTCATAATTGTATAGGTATAACAAGGTTTTTTAACATTATATAATCGATGAAACGCAAAATTCTCGTAGTTTTGCTATAGGTACTTACAGTTTTTTTAACATTCAGTTATATTATTCTGGAAGTTAGTTTTAAAATTAACGTAAATTATTCGAACGACATTAAAATACTACTGTACAAAATACATTACAAGTCTGTAATTAATGACGTATGGAAAGATTGAACGAACCACAAGACAGCAGATTGGCCATTAACTAATTTCAACCATTCAGAAATCGGTAGTGTTAGAGTGTTACCATATTTGACTTCGATTTGTGACTTTAGATTCGTTATTCCAACGGGGATCGCAATAACGCGTGTGAACACACTTTTAAGAAGTTCTTTTTTTTTAATGTCTTGTCAATTTTGTGTGGAAGTTATTCAATTCAATAACGAGTACCATTAACGATAGATTTTTGGTTCGCAAAAAGAGCGCCTTTATGATACTGCCTGTGTTATTAATTCACGGATTAAAGTACCGTGTAATAAAGGTTCATAGTTATCCAAAATTTGATTAAAAGTAGAAAAGTTAAAAGTGTAAGGGTAAAAAGAACATTTAATTTTATTACGCTGTAGGTACGCGATGAATGTGCTCTTCTTCGGAAGATAAAGGAAATGTTCTGCGTAAGCTCAAAAACGTAATAAACTTATCAAAATCGACTGACTACTGCGATCGCGTTCTCATTTTATGACCTAGCTAGATTTCACGATCAGTATTTACTAAAAGTATAACTTGAATATAATATGCTTGTTCTATTATTCATACCAGAAGTATGGCTCGTTAAACTTTGATAGATGGACAATAAAGGGGAGTAACGACTCGGACCATAAATCAATCGTTATAAAATACATCAGTTCCGAATACCTCACTCGGGGTACGGCAGTGAAAACAAGTGATGGCGATTAAATGACATGTCGATACAGATGTAGTGAATAATTATTTCCTCAAACATTGTCGTAAATGTCGTCATTGTATTCTTAGTAACAGAACACGAAGGGCCTTGTTGACGGTCGAATTGCATTGCAGGCGCGATTTTCTGACCATAAATCGGATTGCTCGACAGTTTTTCATTTGTTTTTAACTTAGACTAATGAACAACAATGTCATACAGCCAAGTCGATGGCCGACGAATGCGCGTTTTGTTCGAGTCTAACGTTTTTATCAATGTCTCAAATAGCTTACGGTGACAGATGACATAAAAAAACTTAAGAAAAAAGGCGGGAACGTGAAAACCACCTAAGTTACAAGGAAGTTTAGTGCAAAATTTATTTTAATTTCTTCTTAATGTTTGAGAAAAACATTATACCTGCCTCAGCTGGAAAAATAATTGCTGGATTCGTAACTTTAAAGATCACTCACCTGCGGTTCGTGTTTTCATACAAATTACTCATCCAGCAATTGGCTACTTCCCAGGCCTCGGCTAATCTACTATTTCCATCGGCTAAATTCGGAAACTACAAGTACTCACTGAAACAGTCTCAAGTCAACATTAACTAGAACCTGTCAAAGCGAATGAATTTGTTAAGGAATTTAGAAATAATTAATTAGTCTCAAGTACACTTAGTTACGGAGAGCGCCATCTAGGGTAATCGCGGCGAACCACTATTGATGGTGAGCGAAAATCTGATGCTAGCAAACCGAGTTAGTAGTACAATTTTAAGAAATAGAGGGCGTTATTGGTTATACAAAATACATAACTATTTAATTATAATAGAAATTAGATAGAAAATTAGTAACTATATAAGTAAAGAGAATGCTAGTGCCAACATTATTATGTAATCAAAATATTATCCACAAATAATCTATGTAGGGCTCGGAAAACGAGAGTTTGAATGATAAACATTTGTATTTATTATGAGGAAATTATCGAAAACGCAAGGAAAACAGAATCGGAAACAAATAGAGTATAGTATTAAGTACATTCTGTAAATATTTCATCAATATTGGTACAAAGCTTAATTAGTAATTAGAGAGTAAAGATACCATAATTGTGGTAATTGTGGACTGACACTTGCACATAAAAAATACGGGAAACAGGGATTTGCGAATTAAAATAAATAGAAATTAGAATGGATTGATTAGAAAGCATTATTAAAGTAAGGAGATAATTAAAAGTTAATTAAAAGTCATGAAACGAGAGTGGTGGTGGAAAATGGCGGGTGTGCCCAATGTGCTTCATGTGTCTAATGTTCCCAATGTGCTTAGAATGTTCAGAATGACTGACCAAGGTTATAAAAGGGAGCGGGAAATTTAAACGGGGCGCATTTTGATACTCGATTTTGTAGAGTAAGGTTGTATTGATATTAGATTTTTAAAGAGGTACGTTCACCAAAATTACTGATTATTAGAGAGTAGAGTCAATTAAATTCATGATACGGTCATTTTTATATTGGGATATTCATATTTGATTTCAATTCGGGTCATTTTGAGTTGCTGGTAATTCTGTAAATTTCCATATAAAACGAATCAATTTACAAGAGTTATTTTGGGGATTGTATTTTAGTATTTTATCGTAATTTAATATTATTCGCAGAGTGAGTATTGTCTAATAGTTTTATTCTTCAGGACTTCAGGTGGAGAATAGTTTACTATTTTCATAGTAGTGAATTATTTTCTAGTGTAATTTATTATTGAAATATTTAAGTCAAGTTCCTTCTAGGGGAACTAAGTTTCTGTGGGATTGTGATTCGCTACCTCTGTAGGAAGTGGATTATTATCTTACGCATTTGTACTAACCCATTATTTTCTGTGTCATTCCCACCTCTTCAAACTCGCAGTGTCAGGGATTTAATTTAAAGTAAGACTTTGGCCGTAATCTGGCGATAATTTCTCGTCCAGAGCCAAAGCAGTTTGATATCCCTGATAATTCGCATTTCGAAACCTAACGGTGCCAACGTCAGAATGCGATATGCGAGTCTTCGCTGCAAGGGTGAGCTTGCAGGATTTGATCCTGTCTAGGCAGGGTCAAGTTTACATACTCACACGGTTTTCTGATGGACTGCGTCTGATATTTGTACCATGGATTTGGGTTGTCGCAAGACGCATCTTTTCAGGCGTGAAAGTTATCAGAAAGTCGTTTCATTATTTATAATATTTATTTACACACATCGTAGGTATCCTTTCCGCTGGTTCCCTCCTCTTAGGGGCTATATTGCTAGGGAACTAGCAACATTTAGGCCGACGTGTTAGGGACCCGTAGGAACACACCATCTTTTGCTGTTAGGAGTTTAGGAGATTTGCATTGCACCTCGCAAATCTAACATTACACTAAATGTAAATAAGGGTCGTTCCCTAGAGTTGCTTTACCTACAGAGCTAGGGGTCTCGGACAAGCTTAAAGTACAATGTAGGAATGTTAGGGAAGTAGGCAGGGACCTTGTTTTAGGGCTTAGTTAGCAGAGTGATTCTTACACCGGATGATCTCTGAATACTCACCACATGATTAAATTAAATATGAGGCCAATCCTCCAGATTGATTTTCATCACAGAGCTAGTTTAGACTAGAGTCATACACACCTAATATATTTGGAAATATTTCCAGCTTAATAAGTAGTTAAGTTGTAGTTTTGTTAAGTTAGTTTTTATAAAATTCCAATGTAAGGATGGTTGTTTCAATACATGACTGCTAGCACAAGGTCGAGTTTAAAATAATAAGTTGACTGAGTATCTAATATAATCAGTTATTCAACACATCTTATAAAATAATAGATGGAGTAAATTATAAAAATTCAGATTCCGCATAAAAGGAAGTAATATTAAACCAGTGAGTACAGTGAACTCCGTTGAGAATTCTACACCACGAGGGGGAATATCCAACATAAGCTGTAGTTACTTGAATTGTATTTAATTTCATAAATAAAACAAGAAATGTTTTATTCTGTCTATTATAGAAATACTACTATAATGTCATACCTTCTAGTGTTCAGAACCTTGAGATAACCATTCTGCAGTATAATATCCTTAGACTAAGTTAGAAATAATAGTCAATATTTATAAGTATAACCACTTTCGTTAAGAACTCTTTATGTTTCATTCCCGTTATAAACTATTAACAAAGTAAAGAATAGTAAACTTTAGTTATAAGAAAACTGTCATTGACATCAAAATAAAATAATAAAGTATGGTAAAATCTGATTAATGGAATTAATAGAGTCATAATATCCATAGAGGATAGTAAATCAAATAGTTATTGAAAGTAGAGTTTAGTAGAGTAGAAACTGTGTCAGTATTATAGAACTTTAATTAGCACCATTGTTAGTGCTTAGTTTTTCAGCAACATGATTCTTCACGAAGGATTATTTTGTTAGCTGGTGGCGTAGGGGTGGAAATAGGGGAAGGATGGAGTTCCACCCGGGGCCATTGTGGCCCCGGTACCCTCTACAGTACTGATACATTTAGTCTAAGAATAGTACAGCTAGGTAGTAAATTCATTAGGTATTCTTAAGTATTTTTAGTGTGTTCAAATGTTAGGATTCATTCTTGCTTTTCACTTAAAGTTCATTGGGTTACTCACTGTACGGTTAATCACAATGTAGGTCCTACAAACGCTAGACGAATCACCAGGCCAAGGTGTTAGATTATGTTAATTATTGTTAGATTATTTTATAGGTTAATTTTAGATTAAGTGATTAGGTTAAAGGTAAGGGTAAAAACACCAGTAGTAAGAGAACAATATCATGGGGGGGGGTTACAATTTGAAGGATACCGTGACCAGGATGTGAATAGCAATAATAGGATAAGAATAGCATTACTAGAACTTAGTGTAAGATAATTATGAAGTCATAGGTATATTTAGATTCATTTAGATGTGTTTTGAGGTTAAAATGAGTATGTATGTGTATAAGACTAGAATAACTACTTAAGTTTCACTGGAACTGGTCTGAACACTATTAGATTTTAGTTAACTAAAATAGTCCAACTAGTTATTTGTTAGTTGGCAAATAGTATGATAGGTTAGTCTAGACTTTAAGTCTTATGTTGGTTAGGCTGAGTGGTTGTTTTCTGTTAAGCAACCACAATTTGCTGTTCGTGAAATGGAGGTGAAGTAAGAATGAATATGAATAAATAGGACGATGAACACAATTAAATTTTAACATTGTACTATGTAATAAGGACTTTAATAGGAATAGGTATACAGGTTTTCACTAGGTAGGCTGAGGAATCTTTAGATAGCACTTCACTGAAGAGTCATTTTCACTTTATATCACTGTAATCCATTCTGAAAACAAAAGAAGTTGAGTCTTGACTGGTTTCTCGTAGAACTATCAATGTGCGGTGGTTCTTTTGCAATCCATGGTTGTAGACGCTTCATATGATCACTTAGATCGTATTTGCAATTATCTGTTGTTCCAAATTAGTTTCTTGAAGTCCAACTAATTAAAAAAATGAAAGAAAACCGAATTAAGTTGGACAAGCAATTTAGTCAGCCGCCATTTTGTCAAAAGTGGATTAAGGTTATCAATATAGACAATTTTGAGTCACGTGACATTTGAAGTAAAAGTCAAAGATGGCGTCAAAATTAACCAATAGCATGGATCGCTCGAGTATTGGAAACTGATAAAAATGTTGTAGCAGTTGTAGTCAGATGGCGCCATAGTCGCATTTTTAGTAGGAGAAATCTGATAAGAGTGATAATGGTCTGATAAGATAGTTGATAAGATAATCAATGACGTTAAGGTTGTGTGAAAGGTATTAAGTGGATCTGTTCTGCGTACTGATAGCAAATTATTATTCGATAAACTAAGCTAAGACAAGGGTCGTTCATATATTTTGTTGGAAAGTACTGAAAAAATAATTAGTTCATTTTATTATCACATGGGAAAACTGAATGACTGGTCATGATAGATATTGGAAATTGATTGTTATTAAAACAACCAATTCAATCCATGGAATGAATTGATGCTAAAGCTAGTTGCATTGCAGTAGGCAGGCATTTCATTTGTTTAAAACGTTAAGAGAGGTACCATAGCTCAACACAAGTTTAAGCTTTAAAACGTGTGATAGTAAATAGGCAAAACGGTTAGTCAGATGATTAGTTTTATAAAGTTAAACTATTTATGTATGCATTCAAGCGCAAACCGTGCATAGAATAAGTAAAGTATTTTCATGAATATCAAAACAAACTATATCAAAAATCGGTTTAGCTTTTTTCAATGGCATTCTCTAAGCGTGAACAAGCAAAGACATAGAAATGTAGATAAGTCTGTCAGTTTGCAGCATTCTGATTTGAGTTTAGTATGTTAGTCGTTTTGGATTTGGCAAGTAGAAATTTTGAATTAAAATATACAAAACGAAAACTAGACAAGGAAGGCATTTAAGTGTAACATAATTGTTTGATATCTTTAATTTATCCTAATAAAATAATAAAGAATTCAACTGGAAAGAGTAAAAATTATTTTTGAATTATGCAGTATGAGGTTGGATCCGATTGACTAAAGTAAATAAGAGATTTTAATTAAGAATAATAACACAGATAAGATAAGTAGGCAGATTCAGTAGGTAAAGTATAGTATGTTTAATTAATGTAATAGGAGGTAACAGGAAATAACTCAAAGAAGTTTTATTAGTTATAGTAATGATGGTTAATTACAGTTGTTCGCATACTCAAAGTTTTATTGGAGAGCATGCCAAAATATTAATTTTAATTTGAAATATGACAGTTGCATAAAGGCCGCAGGCAGACAATGTAGGAAGGTACAGATCTTGAGAACTTCACGGGCATATGGTTGTAACTATTCGCCGCTCCGTCTGTGCATTTTGAGTGGTTGTATGTTCGCATCTGGGCATGGTTGAATGATTGAATTTAAAACTTGACGGTACTGTTCGAACTTCCAGACAGTTGAAGTATCTGTAAATAAAATAAATGTTAATTTCTTTTATATACAACAGACAGACAAGGCACAGGAAATAAATTGCTATGTTCAAATTCAATGTCATAGATTATTATAGTATATCAGGTTATAGTGAGATTATTATATGAAGGAAATTACAGCCTAGATAACTGTTCATGGAAAATTCTTATAGTAATAGGCTAGCAACACATTGGTTTTACAAATCTATACCAATATTATAAAGAGAAAAGATTTGTTTGTTTGTTAGTATTGGTTGTTTGTTTACGTTGTATAGGCTCCTAAACTACCTGGTACTGCACCGATTTGAAAAATTTATATACTGTTAGAATCCTACATTGCCCCGGATAAACATAGTCTATAATTGAATCCGCACAGACAAAGTTGTGGGCAGAAGCTAGTTATATTTAATTACTATTGAAGTCTGACAAGATAATTAAAGAAATAGGAACAAACATCAATGAATAGAAATGAATTAAGTGAATATTATATTATTCTCTTGCAAGCGGGATGTATTGAAATATCAGTGTTAACAAGCAACATTGTCAGCATAAAATCATTCCATTCATAATGTCATTCCTACATACAATGTAATTTCCTGGCATAAAAGTTTAGTCTATTTTAATTAAATATTACAAGGTAACTGTAACTGCTAAATTTCAACTTGAACAGAGTCATAAATATAATGAACAATCAGTAGGGCTAGCAGATGTTTACTCTATATACATACCATCAAGCCTTAATTTCCGTAGGGGTGAACAGAAACTACTTTGTACCATTTGCTACATGTCTAACATAGTTTACCATGTTACAAAATAGATATTATATGGCTATAAATAATAAAAATAGATTATTGGTTAAGGTAACTTACTTTAGGAGTTATGTAGATTGGATATCTACAGGTTTCATTTAAGTTTGGTTGTCAACCTAAGATCCTTAGTATATTTAGCATTTGTAAACTAATGACACAGTTCAAGGGGTGTGAAGGCCAATTGCATTCTTGTGGTTCACGTTAGAATTCACTTAGGCACATTTTAGTATCTTGATTGCAATCTGGAAATAGAAACGAACAATTATTGATTAATAAGTGACAGGGACACCAGTAGTTAAATTTAGTCCATTTCGAAACGAAGTAAAGTTTCCCAGTTACTAAAGTAGAACTAAGAATGACTGAGGAAATGTATATTCAGAAAATAAATAATAAAACAGAAGAATAACCGGTACTAACCTGTAATATAACAAAGGATTGTTGTTGATTTAGTTCATGATGCGACAATTATTTATAAAACATTTTGATTGAATATGAGATATCGAATCGCATATTACTGGGTACTTTCTCATATTGGTTTTGTCAACAATTTTCCATATCGGCTTAAAATAAAATGATTCGAATTCGAAACGAAATATTTATCGATCAAATCAATAACGTTTAATGCGCGGATTGGCATAGACAGATACGCTAGAATAGAAACCTTTTAAAATCTTGACAGCTGGTCGCGGTCAGGAAAGCAAAGGGGTTTGCATCCATACAGTAAAGTCGTAGGATAATTAAATGAATTGTAATTATCAAAGGCTATAGAAATATTTTATGACATGTTTTAGTGTTGTCTTAAATAGCGTTGACAGTAGGTGATCGTGTATGAGTATGAATGACAGTTCAAACGGTTAATGAACCAGTAAAAAGTAAATAAATTAAGTATGTAATGTAATAAAATAAGTAAGTAATTCCTGTAAGTTTCTGAGGGATATCATTAACCGTTAGCTAACTCTTTTGACCGTATTACCGTACAACGTTGCCGAGGTTTTGTCACAGGATTTTTAATTAGGTATATCTTTGTTATTTTGATATTGGCGAAGTTGTCGTCGCTGTGTGCCACGGATGGTAATAGGAAGAAAAAGTATGTACTAAATAAACATTGAATTGGTTAAGTAATAGATAAGTTTTGAAGTCTATTCTCGGTTGAGGGATTTTAAGGGTAAGGTCAAAGAAAATTATTATTGATGTGAGATGTGTATTGTATTGTATTAATCGAACAGATTTTAATAGGCATATCTAAGTTAGGAATACTGAAGGCTACGTGATTAATTGACTATCAATAAATTATCACAGATTCTTAAAAATTCCAAGCTAAATAGAATGTCAATTTATATATAGTTAAGTAGAGAATTTATTTAGGTCTGTCCCACAGTTGATCAGTCAGTCAGGTCAGTGCATTCTATCATCTCTGAATGGGATGAAAATACATTTATTAAAATCGGATTAATAAAATCATAGAAATTACGTTATAGGCGATGCGGCTGGCAACCCATCACTGGTTTGATTCCACTTTTCATCTGTGCAACCACAGTCTTGCTAAGCTTTGCTTGCATAGCTTTTTGTCTTGTTACCTTAGAGTCTGTCTACCTCGGATGGAGGCAAAATATGTGTTTGTTTTGTTTGTGTTATTTGGATTAATAAAGGTAGACTTGTAGTTAGTGAGACGAATGAAAACAGCAGAGAGTAGTTTGACAATAAATCCTGAGGATCTGGGTTCGATTCCCGGCCATAGCTTTACTTTTCGTATTTTTCTGTGTTCTAATTTTCACTGACATTTAGAAATTGACAATAAATATTTGAGGAACGAAGGGGTGTTATTGAACATGTATTTAATTATTGAAAAAAAGTTATTACCTATTAATAGAGAATAAATGTTAAGTGAATTAGGGGCAGGATTAATAATTGCTAATTTTAAATAGTAAGCAAATAGATTAATTTAAGTCATTATAAGTAAGTATGGTATATAAAAAAAAAATGATGACTTAAATAAGTTAGGTAAATGTAATTTTAATTATGAAACTTAGTTAAGAGTGATTAAACGAAAATAGGAATTCTTCAGTTTTAATGTTAATTAAGACAATTAGGGGTGAATTTTATGAGTGTTAGTACTATATTAGTAGAAATTAGGAAACATTAACAGATTTAAATAAAAATAAAAAAATGGTTTAAATTATGTAATGTTTTTCTTGATAATTAATATAAATGGTTTTAAATTGTATCTGAATAAAGGCTTATAATAATTATGATAGGTAGGTTGGGTTTTTGTAATGTTTTTATATTTTGTATTAATATTGTTTTATTATTTTTTGTATGAATATTGTAAAAACCCAACTTGAGATAAAAATAAATATACAGAATAATAATAATAATAAAACAGATTTAAAACCACCTAAATTAATTGTTGTCAATGACAGTAGGTATAGAAGAGAAGAAATTTTGATTTAGTTATACTAAGATTGAGACATAGTTAGTAGTTTAGTATAGCAGGGGTGAAACATAACGGTTTCTTATGTATATTGATTAAAGATTTTGATGGTTGATTATCTCTCATTTAAGTTAGAGAGAGAGAGAGGCATGTTAGCATTAGATGGAGTATGTAATAAAGTGAAAATAATTGTGAATTTAAAATGGCTAGTTTCACCAAAACTTTGTGTATTGACTTTTAAAGGCAAAGAGCTCTTTAGTATATAAGTTACAAAGAAAAGATGTTCGTTTTACTTAGAGAAATGATGTTTTAGTCGGCCGGAGTGTAACTCGAATATAGGAGATGGATAAAGGATGGTATAATGATAGAATGGTGATAGTGAGGCGCAATGTCAGAAGAAGGGTGTTCAAAAGTACGAAAAGGTCAATAATATTATCATGTCTAAAAGTTAAAAACGAATCATTTACTGATAGTTATTCTAGAAACAGCACACTGGCAAAAGGACTATTTGTTAGTAGGTGTTAGGTTTAAAACCAAAAGGGATATTTCTTCAAAATATCTAAAGGTTGTGATTGACTAAACAAATGGTTACTTTACTCTACTCGTCGCACAGAACTAAGAATTTACACTACACATGCGCCAAATTTGGATGTTGTTTGTGTCAGGCTGGAACTCTAGGGTAGATGGAGATTTAATGGGGAATAAACACTCTAGCCAAGCGAAACAAAAGCATGTCAAGGATTGCTCTATTTTGGAAGGAAGTGGTTACATGGCATTTCATGTTAGAATGGGCATAAATGACATGGAGTGTACGACAAAAAAATAAAAGCACTGAAAAAACACGTTGAACCGCACCCACTATGGGTTCTGCTGATTCACAACCAGTGGATTCTTGCTAAGATTGACGGTCTGGCAATTGTGGAAATTTCATCATTATAATTTACATTATTGGTCTAGAGACTTCAGAAGGGGGCAGATAGCAACCAGATTTGGTATAAAAACACACAACAACTACACGTCTATTATAAATATCAGTAAAATAACAAAAATAATACATTCGCTTTATAAAAAATAAAAAATTTAGTAACTTTTCCCACTTTAGCTAGATTTCAAAGAAATTAGCCGCAGTAATAAAAGTTAAGGGGTGATTGAAACAGTCTCAAGTCAACATTAACTAGAACCTGTCAAAGCGAATGAATTTGTTAAGGAATTTAGAAATAATTAATTAGTCTCAAGTACACTTAGTTACGGAGAGCGCCATCTAGGGTAATCGCGGCGAACCACTATTGATGGTGAGCGAAAATCTGATGCTAGCAAACCGAGTTAGTAGTACAATTTTAAGAAATAGAGGGCGTTATTGGTTATACAAAATACATAACTATTTAATTATAATAGAAATTAGATAGAAAATTAGTAACTATATAAGTAAAGAGAATGCTAGTGCCAACATTATTATGTAATCAAAATATTATCCACAAATAATCTATGTAGGGCTCGGAAAACGAGAGTTTGAATGATAAACATTTGTATTTATTATGAGGAAATTATCGAAAACGCAAGGAAAACAGAATCGGAAACAAATAGAGTATAGTATTAAGTACATTCTGTAAATATTTCATCAATATTGGTACAAAGCTTAATTAGTAATTAGAGAGTAAAGATACCATAATTGTGGTAATTGTGGACTGACACTTGCACATAAAAAATACGGGAAACAGGGATTTGCGAATTAAAATAAATAGAAATTAGAATGGATTGATTAGAAAGCATTATTAAAGTAAGGAGATAATTAAAAGTTAATTAAAAGTCATGAAACGAGAGTGGTGGTGGAAAATGGCGGGTGTGCCCAATGTGCTTCATGTGTCTAATGTTCCCAATGTGCTTAGAATGTTCAGAATGACTGACCAAGGTTATAAAAGGGAGCGGGAAATTTAAACGGGGCGCATTTTGATACTCGATTTTGTAGAGTAAGGTTGTATTGATATTAGATTTTTAAAGAGGTACGTTCACCAAAATTACTGATTATTAGAGAGTAGAGTCAATTAAATTCATGATACGGTCATTTTTATATTGGGATATTCATATTTGATTTCAATTCGGGTCATTTTGAGTTGCTGGTAATTCTGTAAATTTCCATATAAAACGAATCAATTTACAAGAGTTATTTTGGGGATTGTATTTTAGTATTTTATCGTAATTTAATATTATTCGCAGAGTGAGTATTGTCTAATAGTTTTATTCTTCAGGACTTCAGGTGGAGAATAGTTTACTATTTTCATAGTAGTGAATTATTTTCTAGTGTAATTTATTATTGAAATATTTAAGTCAAGTTCCTTCTAGGGGAACTAAGTTTCTGTGGGATTGTGATTCGCTACCTCTGTAGGAAGTGGATTATTATCTTACGCATTTGTACTAACCCATTATTTTCTGTGTCATTCCCACCTCTTCAAACTCGCAGTGTCAGGGATTTAATTTAAAGTAAGACTTTGGCCGTAATCTGGCGATAATTTCTCGTCCAGAGCCAAAGCAGTTTGATATCCCTGATAATTCGCATTTCGAAACCTAACGGTGCCAACGTCAGAATGCGATATGCGAGTCTTCGCTGCAAGGGTGAGCTTGCAGGATTTGATCCTGTCTAGGCAGGGTCAAGTTTACATACTCACACGGTTTTCTGATGGACTGCGTCTGATATTTGTACCATGGATTTGGGTTGTCGCAAGACGCATCTTTTCAGGCGTGAAAGTTATCAGAAAGTCGTTTCATTATTTATAATATTTATTTACACACATCGTAGGTATCCTTTCCGCTGGTTCCCTCCTCTTAGGGGCTATATTGCTAGGGAACTAGCAACATTTAGGCCGACGTGTTAGGGACCCGTAGGAACACACCATCTTTTGCTGTTAGGAGTTTAGGAGATTTGCATTGCACCTCGCAAATCTAACATTACACTAAATGTAAATAAGGGTCGTTCCCTAGAGTTGCTTTACCTACAGAGCTAGGGGTCTCGGACAAGCTTAAAGTACAATGTAGGAATGTTAGGGAAGTAGGCAGGGACCTTGTTTTAGGGCTTAGTTAGCAGAGTGATTCTTACACCGGATGATCTCTGAATACTCACCACATGATTAAATTAAATATGAGGCCAATCCTCCAGATTGATTTTCATCACAGAGCTAGTTTAGACTAGAGTCATACACACCTAATATATTTGGAAATATTTCCAGCTTAATAAGTAGTTAAGTTGTAGTTTTGTTAAGTTAGTTTTTATAAAATTCCAATGTAAGGATGGTTGTTTCAATACATGACTGCTAGCACAAGGTCGAGTTTAAAATAATAAGTTGACTGAGTATCTAATATAATCAGTTATTCAACACATCTTATAAAATAATAGATGGAGTAAATTATAAAAATTCAGATTCCGCATAAAAGGAAGTAATATTAAACCAGTGAGTACAGTGAACTCCGTTGAGAATTCTACACCACGAGGGGGAATATCCAACATAAGCTGTAGTTACTTGAATTGTATTTAATTTCATAAATAAAACAAGAAATGTTTTATTCTGTCTATTATAGAAATACTACTATAATGTCATACCTTCTAGTGTTCAGAACCTTGAGATAACCATTCTGCAGTATAATATCCTTAGACTAAGTTAGAAATAATAGTCAATATTTATAAGTATAACCACTTTCGTTAAGAACTCTTTATGTTTCATTCCCGTTATAAACTATTAACAAAGTAAAGAATAGTAAACTTTAGTTATAAGAAAACTGTCATTGACATCAAAATAAAATAATAAAGTATGGTAAAATCTGATTAATGGAATTAATAGAGTCATAATATCCATAGAGGATAGTAAATCAAATAGTTATTGAAAGTAGAGTTTAGTAGAGTAGAAACTGTGTCAGTATTATAGAACTTTAATTAGCACCATTGTTAGTGCTTAGTTTTTCAGCAACATGATTCTTCACGAAGGATTATTTTGTTAGCTGGTGGCGTAGGGGTGGAAATAGGGGAAGGATGGAGTTCCACCCGGGGCCATTGTGGCCCCGGTACCCTCTACAGTACTGATACATTTAGTCTAAGAATAGTACAGCTAGGTAGTAAATTCATTAGGTATTCTTAAGTATTTTTAGTGTGTTCAAATGTTAGGATTCATTCTTGCTTTTCACTTAAAGTTCATTGGGTTACTCACTGTACGGTTAATCACAATGTAGGTCCTACAAACGCTAGACGAATCACCAGGCCAAGGTGTTAGATTATGTTAATTATTGTTAGATTATTTTATAGGTTAATTTTAGATTAAGTGATTAGGTTAAAGGTAAGGGTAAAAACACCAGTAGTAAGAGAACAATATCATGGGGGGGGGTTACATCACGATGCGATAAAACTATCGTATTTTATATGAATCACGTGTTTATACAGGGCGATTCGGGAGACGTGAGCTCGACTTTGTATAATTTAGCGTATGGTGATAAGGTTGAAAATATGGCCCATACGACGCTCTCACTAGGCACTGTAATAAAGAAGAAAAAAGTGTTTATCCCAATTGAAGTGAATACCGTGACCAGTGCCAAAAATCGAGAACAAGTTCGGTTTCTCGCAAGTTCGGGGTGCTCACACCCCCGCCACCCTGGGCGCCTCTAACGATCTCGTCGAGAGGTTTTAAATTATGTTCCTTACAACAATCTAAAGTACGACACGTACACAACCGTGCGACTCGAGACGTTCCCTTAATGAATAAAATAACATGTCAAGATACAGTCTTCATCTTAAATTAATGAGGATTCACGGTGACGTATTCAATTTTACACGTAACGAACGCAAACAAACTTTGGATGTGAGTACGAGGCGGCACCGAAGTTTTCTTTGAGCGGGTCGCAGGACCCCTCGCATCGGCGCCCGCGCCGTGGACCTAATTCATTAAACTCGTTAAACACACATTTGTTAATCAATATTGAGAGGATACCTAAAAGTTGTAACGATGCGAGTGAAAGATATGAGATCCTTTCACGTTACATATCATTTCGAAGTATTCGTGAACCCTTCGACAAGTTGGGAAAGTTGATTAAAGTAACAGAATTTCCGGACGAATAAATAAAACAAATGAAGGCACTGTACGTGTATACGCGTGTGTTCTTGGCATCCTAGTGCAGGCGGTTCGACGAGTTAGCGTGCACCAAATGTTATTTATTCTGGAAGATATAACTAACACCAAAATTGAAAAAAAAAAAAGAAAAAAACATTGAAAAAACATACGATTAAATGAAATCAAAGTTATTAAAAGGATTGAGTATAAAAACATCGACACGTTTCTATGATTGTTCTACTGAACATAAAAATAGTTACTGAAAATTGTACATAAAAGCGTAAGCTGTGTGAGCTGGCAAATCTGTATATAAAATCCTACTAATCCTACTAATATTATAAATGTGAAAGTTTGTGAGAATGTTTGGATGTTTGTTACTCTTTCACGCCAGAACGGCTAGACAGATCGGGATGAAATTTGGAACATATATAGATTATAGTCTGGAATAACACATAAGGCTACTTTTTATCCCGGAAAATTGCGTAATTCCCGCGGGATAGCGATAAAAGAATTCTATGCAGACGAAGTTGCGGGCAACAGCTAGTATTATAAATGTGAAAGTTTGTGCGTATGGATGTTTGGATGTTTGTTACTCTTTCACGCCAGAACGGCTGGAGAGATCTGGATGAAATTTGGGACACAGATAGATTATAGTCTGGAATAACACATAGGCTACTTTTTATCCCGGAAAATTGCGTAATTCCTGCGGGATAGCGATAAACAAATTCTATGCAGACGAAGTTGCGGGCAACAGCTAGTTATTAATAAAGCATTTTTATATGCGAATTTGCAACAGACTGATTAGTTTTTTAGGCTTTAAGTTCAATTAGTCTTTATCAAAATGATGTGGCCGGTTACCGGCACCGGCGCGGCAGCCGGGCGCGGCGCCGTGCGGCGGCGGCGTGCCGCGCCGGGCCCACGCTGCTTCCGCGAGCGGGCCGCACAAATAGATTCGTACATGTTTGTCTTGCCTCGGTTTAATTAATTTTACCTTCATACGCCGATACTGTTTGTCGGGCGCTACTTAATTGAAAACACTCTTACCGGAGTAAATGAAACGAAATGCTATTTGCTCCGAGTGATTGAAGCGAATTTATCTTTTAAACTTTAAAATTTATCTTTAAACCTTTCCCATTCGGCCTTTAATTATTTCAAAACGAATAACGCGAAGGAGCGCAGGTAATTAAATTTTGATTGCTTTCGGCCGGATTGTTATTGCGATTTATTAATATTCAGCCGGGCTGTAAATAACGCGGAGTCGTCCGCAACGCTAATAGCGCCTGCAATAATGACTCATTAACTATTAAATACGGATATTAAACGCCTACGGCTCACACTAACAAGTACGGGTTAGTGCCTAATGAGTGGATGTATGTGTGCCGTTCATTTTTATGGCAGTTATAAACATAAGGAGGCCGGTGTCGGGGCAATGGAACTTATCGTGTTAAGACTGTTCACACGTTTTATGGATTTTGCCTTATTACTTACACTATGGAGGTGATTTTGTGTCACCTCCCATCCGGCCATCGGAATTAATGCCGGCGCAATAAAATCGTTTTATACCAACCAATCATGGTAGATTGAACCCACAAGGCGAGTTCCGTTATTTTAAAACAAAGTCAAATTGTCATTTATATTACTGCCAACGTAGTTGTTGTCTCACGGCAGTAAAACTGGGATGAGAACTTTACTATTCGGAAACTAACTAGTAATTACATTTAGAATAACTCAACTCCCAAATCTCAAATCCCAAGAATTCCGAATGAACTGACGCAAACAACCCGAGCGGATAAACACCTGGGTATTCTCAATTTTGATTAAAAAACATAACCAAAATATAGGGTAGTAAGTATTTATTCACAATACCTGCAATTTGTCTCCTAACGCCTACTCATTAGGAGAGGAGGGCTTTAATGGCATCAAGCGTTGTTGTATGCCAGAAAATCCTCTTTCAAACTTTACAAATCTCATAAGTAAAAGAGAAAATACGCTTTTAACTAATATGAAAATTGCCGGCAAAAGTAAGTAGCTGCATGGGGCAGGGGGGTAGTGGGGATGGGCGCCCCCACTCCGGGTGGGGGTGATTGGGTCCCGGAGACGAATGGCTCTCAATAAAGCCGAGATGCGTCCGCGGGCGTGAACGGGATCCCGAACTTGTTGCTTCCAATCCTATTTGTTTCCGAAGACGTTTAACGACTAACTAGGGTAAGTTACATTTTTATTTAATTATGGCTCGTTCTCTTTCCGCTTTTCCGTAAGATAAGCTTTTAGGAGTCACCGTTTTTGTCAGACTTCATTGTGGGCGCTTATTGGATAAACAGTACAACTTTAAAACATTTGATCAACTTAACGACAGCAACAATTAAGTATAAAATAGTATTCCAATTGTTATACTACTTAGTTTTTCACATTCCCAAATGTCCCCAATTATTCCATAAGATCCTGCCCGCTTGCATTTCGTCGTCTAGCCCTGTTATACTGGAAACCGTGAATATGACAGTTAACACCATTAGCCAATAATTCCAGGACCAATTGATAAAACAACACCTTATTTTAGCCCCGAAAACCAGAATATTTTTCAAGGGAAGAACAGAAAATTTAATTATTACTTTCTTTTAAATAAATTAAACAGCCAATTGAGTAAGTGACGTCACAGCTTCTTATTGCCATACAAAATTTATGGGGTGCCTTTTGACAGCTCATAATAAAGTACGTCAGTGGAACAGTAGGGCTGGTGCTGTGAAATATCCTCAAGTCATAATCGTCATTGAATTCAAACAAATAACTTATAGTTTGCCTTGGCCACCCTTGCAGGGTGTGATTGTAGATCGGATGCTGTATTTTGATTTCACACGTCATATTATGCTGAGCACCCGATCGCATGGTAATCATGCTCGACGGGTATCGTTAGCAAGAAGCTCGTTAGCGCGTGCCCGCGACGCAAGAATTTGCTAATGACACGTGCTGAATCACGTCATCCCGTATCGAAGATTCTATGTGAAATTTTGGATGCACTCGTATTTTAACTTTGTGAAAACTTCGGATGGGATTTCGCTTTCATTTTGTTGGAGTAAAACTTCAGAGGCTGCGTAATTTTTAAAGGATACCTGAATTCACACAGTATTTGCTAACCGTGAAATAGTCGTGGGAACCTATCAAATCTGTTCACGGGAGCCACACTGTTTCTAAATGGAAGTAGAGAAGCAAAAAATTAATCTATTTTGTAATTAATATCAAGCATCTTTAAACACGCACCTGGCTTTTGTTTTTTCTTACAATTCAAAATCTAATGCCACAAAATGGACAGATGCGATAGAACAGAAGGCGCGTGCCTTTTTCAAACATAATAATACGAAACAGTCGTATAAGTAATTCACGATGCAGGTTGTAAAGCTAAAATCAACATTTTTGTAACCATCCCGTTAGCCATAGGCGTTCGTTATCGCGAGCCGTAGCAATCTCGTATTCAAATTGACATAGTAAAACAACAGAGCCTCCGGACTAAGTTCCGTAAACTCGTTGCAAACTTCCCTCTACACACTCTATCGGCGATTTTTAATTAAATCCCTTGCGAGCGCCGAGCGAAGTAACACCATCAATTCATTATCCTAAACTCCCGCCCGATTGTTCCTCGCTCGCTACTTACGCAAACTTTCATTTTAATCAAGCGTTTAATTAAAAATTATCCCAGAAAAACAAAATAAGCCGGTTAGGGCGGTATGAAACTAATTAAGGCGCATACGATGAGTCGGCCGACAACCGACCGACAACGGGGCGCCGCGAGGTGAGCGCCCTTAATTAAACGCCTTGTTCGCTCCAGTGCCCGCCGCTTAGCGGAACTATTACAACCTGCAACACTATCGTGCGATTGCCTTTCAACTTCAAGACGTGGCCGCGCGGCGACGAGCAGTCCGGGCGGGAGCCGTACAGGCGAACCCCTTGCGTCACAGAACCATGAGCCAACGCTGTCACAGACATGTCGTGGCGACATTGATGCTCCAGCAGTTTGGGATGGGGTTAGAATGGATGCTAAACTCATGGATGAGCTTGAATAAGTTGGCAAACTTTTAAATTCGTAAATTGTTTTTTTTCATACAATTTTTTTCGAGGACTTCAAATCTGCGCAGGTTCGTATTTAGGGGGTGGCTAGGTATTATTTTAGCTTGCGAAAATGGGACAGAAACTTCAAATATAGTTTAATTCATTTAAGCCATACCAAAGTTAAGGGAACCGTAGTTGGTTATTACATATTTTTCATATTTGTTTTTAAGAATTATTGCATGTGCGGGAATAAACACCACAACATAAATAATTATTAACTCGATCTTACTTATAAACAAAAGCATAAAATGTTTAATATAAAAAAACAGCCCAACCACATTGGTTCGATGATTCAATTAAAACCGCCATCTTTTATACTTACATAAGTATGATTCAGTAACTAATTCAGAAGCGCTGGTGAGCTCCAAGTTTTCCAATTAATGTTAATACCTATTAAATTGTGCTAAGAATTAATTATCTCAGAATTACGGTCCCTCTAATTTATTACTAAACTTTCACTTATCAATCTTTAAGGATAGCTTGAAAATTATCTAAAACTCTTGCGGGAATTCGCGTTAAATATTCATTATTATACTCATGATTAAATTATAGATGGTTTAATGAGTGGGAGAGTAAATAAATTATTTATTAGTCGAAAACATTTGTCAAAAGCCGCACTAGCACGACGAGCTAATCGACTATCACCGCTAATTGCCCCCGCCCCCGCTGCCCGCGCCCCCTCCCCGGCCGCCGCCCGCCGCCTCTAACTAATTAGATAAGTTCGCAACTCGACTATACTTCTGGTGCTCCGCGCTGCCGTAAGCATCAATCTTTTTAATTAAACATTTTTGACACCGCAACGATTAGCCATCAAACCCATTTCTATGCTAATAGTGTGACTAGTTTTAATTTAAATGCAAAACGAGGAGCTAACTGTGTGCCATAACTTTGCCGTGGTTACGCGAGCAATACCGTTTTTTACAGGTGTTGCTTACGAAGTATTTACAAACCGAACAGCGAATAAATAAATATTGTTTGGAATGGTAATCCACAAAAGCAAAGAAGTTGTTATCATTTATTTATTGGTTATCGATTCCCAATGGTATGACTATAAAATTGTTAAATTGATTCATTAGTGGGCTTCACGAGTTTTTATACAGGGTGAAATTTTGAACGTGATACAAATTACGTGTTTCCTGCTCAGGAGATGTTGTATAATTAGATGCATTAACTCATTTCTTAAAATTTGTCTTAATTAAATATTGATAATTTCCTAACAAAAAAATAATTCAGAAACTGAAAGTATTGCTACCCTACATTTGACAGTTGAAAGGTTTTATCGCTGTAATTAACATCTAGTGGATAATGTCAAATAATACGAGTAATATCAATATCGCAGATAACTTAAATCCCTAGCTCTTATGTATTATTTTGGTGTAAATAACAAACAGAGTGGTAATAATCATTATTTAATATCAAAAACAAAATGGATTTCTCAAACATACTTCAATAAATGCTCAAAATGACCACCACCTTCCCGCCGGCATAGCTCTGCTCGACGTCTTAGATTGTCTTTGAGTTTTCCAAGCACAAACCATTGGCTTTAACAGCATCAAACGCCTGTATGATTTTTTGCCGAAGTTCTGTGACTGTGTGGGACTCACGTTTGTAGACTCGCCTTTTAATTTCACCCCATAAAAAGAAGTCCAGCGGTGTTAGGTCGGGACTACGAGGAGGCCATGCGATTGGACCATTGCGGCCAATCCACCTATCGGGGAATTCTCGGTCTAAATAATTCCGCACCCGACGAGAAAAGTGGGCTGGAGCTCCATCTTGTTGGAAGTGTAGGTCGTTTTGATTTTCTTCCGGAATTTCACGCATTAATGTTGGTAAGACGTTCCTCAGCAGATCTTCATACTTAGCTCCATTTAATGTACTATCAATAAAATGTGGTCCTATTACACAGTTGTTCAGAATTCCGGCCCAAACATTGGCTGAAAATCGGGTTTGGAACGAGTCTCGGCGTGTGACATGGGGATTCACATTATTCCACCAATGTTCATTATGGACGTTGAATAGCCCTATCCTGGAGAAGGTTGCTTCGTCTGACCACATGATATTTAAATGCAAGTGTTCCAAAAACCACTCACAAAACTGAACTCTTCTGGAGTAATCAGCAAGAACAATATCTTGAACGCGTTGGAAATGGAACGGGTGTAGACCTTCAGCATTCAATAGCTTCCACATAAAAAATTGTGTTGTTCCAAAACGTGCGGCTGCATCCCTTGTGCTTGCTTGAGGGTGGCGGTTGAAATAACGAAGTACTCGAGTACGAAACGCATCCGAGTAGCGTGCTCGAGATCCTCTACCTTGTGCATGTGATGGAACGGACAATTGTCCATAATCCCTCAAGTTTTGGACAGTGTGGTTTATTAAACGACGAGACGGGATTGGAGAGTCTGGATACTTTTCGTGAAACAATGTCTGTGTCCGCACCGTACTACTTGATGTGTGATAAAAAATAACCATATCTAAACGCTCAACATGCGTATAAGGATAAGCAGGCGGCATTTTTCAGTAAAATTTTAATAAACCGAGAGATATTTATTTGTTATGACAACTCACGTCACGAATTAGCAGTAGGTATTATTTTATTTTTATGTCAAAGTGAACCAAAGAGGCGAGTGCCTATTATAAAACAAATTTAAACTTTTTGCTCTATCATTTAAAGGGTGGGGTAACCACACATGCCAATTAAAAATGGGATAAATAAAATCGTTAATTAAGTTCTAATTAATTACTTTGGTAACTCAAGACTTAGCAGAGCCTTTAAGTCCTTCAGAGATGTATCGAAAACATCGACTTTGTATCACGTTCAAAATTTCACCCTGTATGTGATCGTTTTAATAGATCGAGAACCGGAATGACGGGGAATCAACGCTGTGAATGAGGGTTTCTATTAGTTTTATTTGATTTAAATAAATTGAATAGTGTATAGACCACGTATCATGATTATATTAATGGGGACTATAGTTTCTTTGCTCACCAGTTGGCGCCACTGTTGACTAAGGTCCAGTCCAGATCCAGAGGTATAGCTGTCAAAGGCGACCTTATACGATCGGCGCCGAAACAAAGTTTTAAATCTTGAATCTCATTAAGTTTATTAATTATAAATAACTATCATCATATCGAGTAGCTATATACTGCAATGATGTGCAGTTCCGTGTTGTTCGGAAAAAAAACCGCTTTCAAAGGTTCACATTCATCGACAAATAATCTATATTTGCAATAATTTTACTTTTTTCTTTTATCACTTTTCAACAGGTAAATGAAAGAAAATATAATTTATCTCACGAAGCCCGCCAAAACCAGTGAAAAGTGAATTTTATTGGACCTCACGCGACACTAGCGCCTCTAGTAGCAAATTCAGACGCAAAGCCACCATTACGTTAGCATATTAAAAATAGGTATGTATACATATAAAGATGTTTATAAATATGTATTAAAATAACATCACTGCTTTAAAAAATTTGCACCTTCAAAAATATATAATTTTTTGGAATTATTAGCTATGAGCTATTTCAAAGCAACGCCTGCACAAAACGGTTAAAAAAATCGTTCACTTGGGTTAGGTCAGAGACGACAGTTCCATACACTCTGACACCTCTTACCCGGGGTTAAAAGTTAACTCTGAGTTATATCAAGCCCGCTTTATGTGTTAACTTCTGTCAATACAACTGACATTAATTTAGCACAGTCGCGCCATCTGTCTTTGAGTGGGCTCCATTAGAGTTGATCGGTGTTCAATAAATCAGCAGCGACAATGGGACATTGTCCGTCTGATTAAATAAATAGGTGCTGTCGCTTGCGCAGATCTTATCGCCCCGTACGCGAAACCCATCTCTCCATACATTAACATAAAGTTTTAATGTTCCCGTAAAATGCCGCATCTAATAGGTGTTGCTTATTCCACATCAAGTCAACACAATTAGAACTTTATTACAGTCCATTAAGGCTACAAGTTAAATGAGGTTGCGCGATAATACGCGCCTGTTAAATTTGAGACAGATAGTTGATGAAAATAATGGGTATATATTAATTTCATTACAACTTAACCTAGTGACACCAAGGTAATTCCCAGTCTCCTCCAGCTACTAACAAGGAATGGAGACTCAATAAAATACCCAAATACTTAAAATCACTCTTACTTGATGCGTAAATATTTCTTAAGTTAGCTACTACGGCCTGCTCGTATTCGTCGCAAATGAGCATAAAAAATAAGAAAAATAACCATGTTTATTCATGACTCGAGCCTGCCCCGATAACGATCTACAACAAAATGTACTTAAACACAAGAAACTCATTTTTCAACTTTGGAAAATTATCGGCCGATATCAGGGCTATTTCCCGACGTTACCTACAGTAATGAGGTTGTAAACAACGCTGTCTAATTAAACTCCTTAATCGCAAAACTCAAACCGGCACCGCTTTTAAAACAAAACCTCGCAATTTGAGAGCGACCACCGCGTAAATAGCCTTCGTTATATCGGAGAGGCGATCTCGGCTCATTACGTTCCCCACTCCCTAATTAGACACCCTTCCTTCCGCTGCCCGCCTGCCGCCATCGCCAAACCGGACCGATACTGCGATTGTTTCCTAATCATTCCTTTATTTCCGATTCAGTTTTGTTTTAAAAATACAAAATAATATGTCGTTGATAGTATACAAAAGCGACACATTTCAAAATAAGACACTGTTGCATTTGAAAACTTATAATGAACGACTTTTGTTTTTAGATGCAATATCGAATGATTTTGGAATGCGTCCGTTTTGTTTTTAATCTACGATGTGGCGGTGGCTACATTTTAGTACAACAACGTGCTAGGACGGACGGCAGTGGTGAGTCTGAAGGTTCTCTACAAAATTCTAGGTGTTTATCTAATAGACAATGTGAAATGTTTCATTACTCTGTGTTATACTTTCACTATAAGATCCATTCACACCTAACTATAATGCTGAACTTATTTGCTTGTAGAGGTGCTACGACGCTACGCCGTAGCATACATTTCACGTAGTGAAAGCCGAACAATGAACTTTTTTTCGAGACAAGGTGGCAAAGGCAAACAAGCTAGTTAGTAAATAAGAATCAGCACCTTTGGACATTTGTCGTACCAGAGGATTGCATATGCGTAGTCCAGGGATAAGATAGAATAGTGTATCAATCTGTAATTTCATTGAATGTCTTACCTTCCACGCCGGACCAGAGTAGCGCAAGCACTGCTGCTTAGTGGCAGAATTACCTATGGTGTTAGTGATCCTTGGACAAAGTCTTTATTCGCATAAAATTACTATTTATGAATTAATGTCTATCGAATGTGGGCACATTAATCTTCTGACAAACAAAATACAGCAAAGGTGACTTATTACCAGATGGTAGATATCACATTGAGATATGATGCTTTTTGTGAACATTAAGTCATATTGTTTATATTATATTATTGAGCTATCTGAGTAGACGCGACATTTGTATCGTATAAGGAGGAAACAGAAGCCTGAAAAGCAATGGTAAAAAACTTCAACAATACAACCAAAATCACAACATCAACCCAAAAAATATCAAGATAATCCACTGTTTAAACTCTCGAAAAACCGCAAAGAATCCATAACGCGGATTTAATTCCCAATTAATCGATTCGCTGCGGGAGAAAATTTAAATTGGCTCCCATTTCCCGTACCCACGGCGCCGGGCACGCACCTGCGATGCATCCGGCCCGCCCAATTACCGGGGTACCCGAAATACGGCGCCGTAATGAACGATACTGGACACCAGCATGCAGCACGCTAATGATTTTGCTGCCCACCAATGAGACTGTTATTAAAATATACTGAATTTAACGACAGGGAATCGGCTACATCTTCACGCTTGATATTTTTAGTTTTTATGAAGTCGTTTTATATCTGAACGATTTTTACATACGTTTAACATTCTATTTCATTAGCTTTAGTTTGAACTCACAACCTTTTGCTTCAGAGTAGATCAATCTTATAATCATGGTATTTTGGGGTTTGTACAATGTAAAATGTACTGACTTCTCTTAGTTAAGAAAGGTGCTATTTATTCTGTTTAACATGACATGAATTAAATTTAAAAAAAATATTCATATAAAGTACTAGTTATAATTTAAGCAAGAAAACATGAGATTCATTTCAATCAGGGTCAACGACCTTATTAGCCTTCGGCTTACTACTGCGAAGCCGACAACAAACAAACCCGCCAAATAAATAAGCACCTCAATAGGTCAGTACCGCAGACTAAACAAAGCAGCTGGCATAAATCAACGCCGCATTGGCCACGACTTGTCCTGCTATCGCCATCGTTCGACGTAATCTATGAAACTGATCACGTGACGTCTCTCAGCGCTTGCGCCGCTGTGTTGCCAGCTCAATGAGACCAAACGTCTCCAAATTATTCTAAAAAGTAGCCAGTGTTCACATATTTAAGAGTATGTTCGCATCTTATAATGTGTCTCTTTTTTTGGTAGACTATTTTGTGTCTGCTGAGCCTCTCCTTTTTTCCCTCCAGTTTTGTCTGGCGAAAGCCTCTTATGTCATCCTGCTTGGCAGTGACTTAATGCATGTATAAATTGATATCATTTTTGAAAAACATCAGAAATTCCAAACTTTTTATTTAGGAAAACATGCCACCTTCCTCGCTTTAAAAAAGGAAATGTCACGAGTTTTGCTAAAAACAAACAACTAAGTAATTAATACTAGAAATAAATAGCTGAGATCTAAAACAGCTTCAGCGTGCCATTCATTAAGCATCACAGTAAAATAAGCAATTGAAATAGTAAAAAAATGTCCTATCTGGCCAAAAACTTTCTGACCTGGCAACACTGGCTGCGCCGGCGTCGATACACAAAAGGGAGTTTTTTCCCCCTAATAGAGGAGCCGACATCATTAACGTATCGGCCAGGTTCAGCCGCAGTTATTCGCTAATGTGACAACACAGAGAAAGCCCGCCACAAATGAGGGGCCATCTTTTTGGGTTAGGATCTTGGTGCACAAGAGAAGCGGATAATCGCACGGGTGTTTTAAATATTTTTTGTACAACAGTAAATGTTAAATGCATGGGTAAGCACAGAGTACGCATTACGGATCAAGAGAAACCGGGTTCGATTTCCAGCATCAGTTTTACTTTTCTGAATTTTTATGTGCTCTAGTTGTTTCAGAATAGTTAAGGGCGTCATTTCTAACATGAAAATCTTTTAGCTCAAAAAGAGCGAATTTTTTTAACACTAAAAAAACTTGAAACTACCTTCTAATACTGCGACTTCACAAAAAATCCGCTTCAGTCTGAAACAATCATATCACGAAGACGTCCAGTGTGTTCCAGCTTAGCGGGGGTGTATTCTAATCGAGTGTTAGCGTGGCTCGTTTTTGCGCTAACGAACAGGTTGCGTTAAGGCGACGTCGACGCCGAATAACGAGTCTGACGGGGAATTTTGCCTCATTAAAAGTTGCGACCTGAGGAGGCAATTTGGAGGCCCGCGACTTCGCCCGCTACTTATTAACAACCCGACTTTACACTCGCTTATCACTCGTCCGTCTTCGCGTACAGTACCCACTTGATTTAGCAGTTCGTGGATGAGCCACGATCCCGATATCATAGTGTTTTAATGAAGCTTCCGTCAATCTATGTCTCGCTATGTCACCACACGTCAAAATCTGAAGATTTAGAGCAATGGTGTTATGAAACGAAACAATTTGTACACAAGGGGTCGCTTTTGCATAGACAGTGGCGCCGCTGTCTTGCGAAGCTCTTATCACTTGTGTCACTATAATGAACGTTGTTTTAAACTAACCATTTTGTGAACAAGCCTAAAGCAGAGTGTCGCTGCTGTCATGGTTTTTAAACACTCGCTTATGACTCTGGTCCGTCTTCGCGTATCGCACTATTATAGGAGCGTCCCTCTGCGGTCGGCTCCTCCCACCTGCCCCACTCGAATTAGTAAACAAACGTCTTTACGAGCGGTTTTACGAGCCCCGCGATATTTCGGTCTCGCGCACGCTCTTTTACGACATAATGAATTTGTTGATGAACTATCAGAAAGTTTGGAAATAGACGCGTCTGGTGACCGGCCCGCGCCATTGTCCTGTCGCTGGCTACTGCTCCGTCTTTGTGTGCTCGTTGCAGCTCTGGTTCGAGTATTTTCGGAGTTTGAGGCAACTCTTGCGTGTAGAGTACAATCTTTATTGACCTTGATTTTCAGATTTCTATTCAAGCCTTAAGTAAAACAACATACATTTTGATAGATATATAATGGAGTCAAAGATAAGAGAACATTAGTAAATTAAAAAAACATAGTTTTTATATCGTGAACACTATATTTACAATCATAGTGTATAAAATTCGGTAGCAGAGTAAAAAAACTCTCACAATGGAATGCAAAATAACCCGTTCTCTGCAGCTTGATTGTCAATTTACGGCACTAAATACCCTGTAATTTAGATTCAAATTAAGCTCGTTGAAGATAAATTACTGTGCTCCCGTACATAATTAAGCCATCTTCAATAAGTTAAGCGTAAATTTACATATCGGCACTAACTCACTTCTATTATTAATAAGTCGTACTAACTTGGAGTGCAGAAACACGCTCCACGTAGTTATGGCGAGGTTAACACATGAGGTTAATTAAGATCAGAAGCGGGACCTATAACTAGCTAACGCGCGCCGACAGCGACTCGACTTTATGGAGTGCTTCCCCATTACCACAAACTAATTAAAATTAATGTTTCGCTAATTTCACGCATTACCCACATTGTCAGTGACAGTTTATCGAGCCGACAGTAAATGCATCGCTGGCAAAAATCACAAACGGAATACACAACAAGGAATTAACAGCTGTCAGGTGAGACCCCGATCGCATTTTTGGCATTTCGAACAATATTTGTGATATTTCCGGTCAGTCCGCATGACAACTGGGATCCGCCGGATCCGCGTCCGGGTCTAACCAAATCTCGGCCAGCAAACATTATTAAAAATTCCTTTGACAGCGGCGGCTATCGAATAATGATTTGCGTACGTCACGCCGGCTTCCACTGTCATACTTGCGCCAAATTTTCACCTAGACTCTTTTATTTTCCGCTGTCCGCCGTGCCGGACGCCAGGAGCTGCGTTTATTTATTAACAAAATTCGTCCGTCTAACTCGCCTCGCTGGAAGGATTGCTGATGTTCAACAATGGGTCGTGTGACATTGAGCGAGAGCTTGGATCGAGGTGTGCGCTCGCGGCGGCGTTACGCCGTTTGGCGGCGCGCGGGCGTCGTTTACGAGGCTGCATAGGCGCGTCGCGGCGCTGCGCCCGTGCGCTCCACCCATATCAATTTCGAATAGGTTTCCTATTCGGCCGGCACGGGGAGATTGCGTTTTGATCGTTTTGTGTGTAAAACTGTTGCCCTAAATTAAACGCTTTAATAATAGAATAGAAAATAAAACCGGCCATTCGATTGTTGACAGAAGCATCGATATGTGAATATGGAATGACATTGCGCGCTGTTTGCTTAGTCAGTGAATCGTAGTTCGTAAGTGTAAACAGTGCAATGTAGCTCATTCATATCAGCTAGTCATAGTTGCCAGTTGAAGTTATTAGTTGGGAGCGCGACGGTTACAGCGACCGCATCAATGCGGGCAATCATCAATTACAAACTACTTCCAATTAACGATAGTGCAGTTGCAAATCAAATTTAACTGAGTCCTGTACGGGAGTCGTTCGCTAATTAGAGCTGCCGGCGGGCGGGGGCTGCGAACTAATCAGGTGGCTAAATAATGTAGTCGTGACGGCGTCGTTAGTCGTGAGACAGACGTTATTAATTAACATCACATCGGGCCTCATCCCCGGGCCGGCCCTCCCCGGCCGGCCGCACAACGGTAAGCTGTCGCCACCACTCCTGGCAAATTGTGGTGCTGAATATAGTGTTTCATTTCAATGTTGAAAGCCATTGCATTGAAAATGGCATGCAGTCACTATCCATGTAAATAGATTAAACAAAATATTATTATGTTTTATTTATTTGATATATAGGTACCTAAGTACTAAGTATTATTATTTGTAAGGACCCTTACAATGGATTCGTTGTGAAGATTATAGTATAAAATAAACTTTATCAGTAAGCATTGAAATGTATTCTGATAATTTAAAACTTCTCCATACAGTTTATAGAATGGAGTCAAAAAACTGTAAAACGCATTACCAATGCACGTCACCCCGAATTCGCTATCAAGCTGACTCAATTAAAATATACGGACCACTTAATCCTTATTTATGAAACGTGACATATAGTCACAATAAATAACAATTCCATGACAAAAACGTTCCCGTGTTCGAATAGGCGCGCTAAAAGCTAATCTACGTGATCGACGCGCCGCCGGTCAATACATCCATCATCGGTGACGCGACACCACTTCATCGTCTACATATTAAAAGCGGAAAATAGACTAACGGAATCTGTGATTTCAAGAGCTGTTTTTATTGCGTTTTTGTTGAAGTTCTTGTCACTTAGTGGTTAATGATACATGTGAAAATAGGGGCCAAGTTCAATGTTAAGAAAAATTCGAGTACTCGGCGTGTTAACTCCAAAAAGTTGGGTACAATAACAAGCGAACTCCTTCAATTAGATCACATTTGTAGCGATACTTTTCATAGAGTTAAATAGTCGTAATATCGAGAAATTCTAAACACAAATAGAAGTCTGCTAGTTCTGATTGCGTGGTGAAATTTACTTTTCACCATGTTTATAAGTGTGTATAATACCGCACAACCAAATTAGGAATATTTTTTATCAATTCGTCCCTCCGGGTACTGTTGTAATGACACCATCACTGTTTAAGTGACTAGTGAAGAACGTACCTATCGGTCGTTTGTACGATACAAAGTCTCGAGCCATGGTTTGAAAAGTATATACCTAAATTGAGACGGCTGGTTATACCGTGGCAGCAGCGTACCTCCGCGCCACCAGGCCGCCAAAGCCATATAATGGGCGTTCGTATGAGTCCATACGTCCCCGCAGACTTGAGTCGTGATGAAGGCGTTCGGTTTACTAAATTGAATAAAGTGTTACTACCATCCACGTAACACTTTTAATTTCTTCTAAATAATAGCTTTATTAATTAATTATTGCTTATATGCTGGTCTGTGAGTAAAGAAAAAACATAGAATGTACCCGTTGATTCTCTTCCCGCGCAGATGGTAAAAGCCCACCGAGGGAATGGGCAAAAACTTAGGAATCATGTTATTAGGCGATGTGGCGCCATCACTATTTTGATTCCCCTTTCATCCTTACGCCCACAATCATGCTAAATGTGGGCTTGTTATCTCAGGCTACCCCGTAAGGGATAAATACGTGATTTATGTATGTATGTATGTTAATTAATTCTAATATCTAATCTAATATTTATCCTGTTCTGGGTAGACAGAGCCTAATGTAACAAGACCTAAACGCCACGTCGCAACTGAACTTAATAGTTACAAAAGTGCAACCATTATCTGACCCCACAAATTCCAAATTCCACCCCTTGTTTATATCAACACACAAGAATACAGTCGCAACAACAACATAACCTACCTCTGTTGAACACGAGAGAAGACAAACGACAAATCCGGTACCAATTTATCTAACATACACTTCAGCCGGGCAAGATTGGTCCATCTCGTGAATTCCTCCAGGCTTTCTGAACGCGACGAGCGACATGTCGTGTAAATTGACGACGACAAATATCAGGCACGACAAATGTTGGAGGGATACCTGCAAGATGAAACCTTGTGGTGCATGCTGGTGTTGAACTGTTGATTGATATCGACGGCGTTTGTTGTCCTACGAGAACAATAATTGGGGATATAACGAGTTCAAGAGTACGATTACGTAATAAGTGAACTTGTTGACGATAACAACCTCTATTTATGCCGCGGCACGATGTTTTTTTTTATAAAATAACTAGCTTCTGCCCGTGTCTTCGTCTGCGTATTATACATATAAACCTTCCTCTCGAATCACTCTATCGATTAAGAAAAACCGCATCAAAATCCGTTGCGTAGTTTTAAAGATCTAAGCATACGTAGGAAAAGACAGACAGCGGAAAGCGACTTTGTGTTATACTATGTAGTGATATTACATTTCTACAGCCTAAATAGCAGGCAAAAATCCAGGATAAGTTTGTCTGCTGCTGAAAAGTCAATCAATCAGTATACGAACGTACATAAACTAGCTGACAGACCGATCGCTGAAACTAGAAACTTGAATTTTGCCAGAAATTGGAGTATCATTGAGATAGGTACACAGAGAACGGAATTTTCGAAAGTTCCACAGGATAGGGTACTAGCCTATTTATTATTCTGCTACAGAGGCAAAACAGCGATCATAAGCAATTTTTTTTCCCTAAGATACTGAGTGAAACAACGAGTTATTAATTTTTGTTCCCTTTCCTCTGAAATTGCGGCACTAGCTTCGCATGTGGGACGCCAGACATAGCAAAACATCCCTGTCGTTAAGCTATGTCAACGAAAGCGACGTAATTAAGAAACACTGTTCTCATTAGTGTGATTAATTTATATTTTTATCACATTGCCTCCGAGCACGTCAAGTTAATCTTGTAAAACTGCGTAGGTATATTAATTGGCGCGCTATTACCGCTACACTATCTGCGCTTACGTCTCAATAACCATAAAAGTCGGTGCTCATTTGTCTGCAGCGTCTGATGTCTGCGTGCGGTGATAAACCAGGGCCTCTATATTGAAACCTCCGAGTGATACAAAAGCTGAAGGAGAACCAGATGCTACATTTGGTTGTTAGTGTCAGGTCTTGTAATGTACTTATAAATTGACTTACTTTAATTAGGAACTGCGAGTGCGAGTTATTTAAACTACTTAAACAAAGTGTAAGGTAATTTGTAATACATGTAAGGGTCTCAAAATGGTCTATTTTGGTATTCCTGGTCCAACATGCCTGTATATCCTGCTCTCCCGAACAAGAACGAGATAAAGTATTCATTTGGGTTTTTTTTATTAAGAATGCAATGTCTAGAAAAAGCGACAGGCGACGAATACAAGGTCAAACGTAGTCATTGGACCTGGGCCTTTATTGTTTAAGACGCGGACGCTCGCAACCGCATTCACCATGTCTTTCCCCCCACAATTTGACAGAAAGGAATGTTGAACGCGATCGTGATTCCAAGTTTCAAAGTGCGTTAGTCAACAAGGCAGTCAGCTTTCTGCTTCTATATCACTCGGTCTGTTTCGAATATCGGCCCGCGTGCACGTCGCCCGCAGGACGCGCTAAATTGCTCCTGACTAATGCCTCTGCATAAACCACTCGGTCCTTTTGAAATATGCGATTAATGCATGGATTACCTATTGCGATGAAAACCATTTGATAGTTTCTATGATTGTTTACGTATTATTATTTCATCTTTCAAACTGTAATTGTTGCGCTTTTAATGTAAACTCCGAAGTTATACATTATGTTAAGTCAAACAAGGTGTCAGAAAATTATCATGGAATATGTCAGTAGGTGGTTAGGGTACGTAATGTTTAAAATGTATAATGGGTTAAATAAAATACACAACAGTTCAAAATATAGAGTGCTGTTCTCTCAGAAAGTTGCAAATTAACAGAATTGTTATAAACTAAACTTAACCAAACCTAAACCAATTTATATATGTTGTAGGCGACGCACCTATTTAGGCAGCTACCTTTATTATTAAAACATTATATTTAGCACTGGCCACAAATAAAGTCAATTGCACGCAGTGCTTAAAAGAAAAACAAAAACAAAAGACAGTCGTGACATTGCTCTGGCCAGCGCTGCGTGTTGAATTTTTACTGAAATTTAAATTGTTTTATTTATTAGTTTCTACAGTCTACAATTTTTGGTACATTCGAACCGGATATTTTAAAATCAGTGCTAAATATAATGTTTTAATAATAAAGGTAGCTGCCTAAATAGGTGCGTCGCCTACATATGTATTACGCTATTAAAAAAGTTCATGAGGCTAATAGTGAGTACACTGAAAATCCCATTATATATTTTGAACCCTTATGTATTTTAACCCATTATACGTATACCTACATTCTTAACTTTATACATTCTGATCCACACCCAGGTGGTTAGTTTAAATGAAAATTCTTGTTGAGATTTTCACTGTAGAAACATTTTTCAAATAACATTTAAAAAAGCACCTTAAAAAATAAGTGCAGGTGTGCTCAGTTATTAATTTTAGGATAGTGTTCAAGTGAAGATATTTTTTCTATAAATTAATTTTACTATTGCGGTGCCCTCTGACAATAATTTAGCACCAACACCGACAGTTAGAATGTACTGATATTAAGAATGCAAATTAAAAATAAATCACCTTTATGACCAACGCAGAAACGTGATTGTTCACTGATAACTGTGCCCTACCCATACAGCAATAAGGATTAAGTTAAATCCAGTGTGTACTCGTGTAGTTGCTAACGCCGCCTGCACCAATTTAATATGGCATTGGTCATAACATAATCTCATCATGGCGGCCGCGATCAGGGCGGTGTTAACTTTAATTAATACTCGTATGATTTCGTGTTCTCACTGCAATTGCCGGTAACGTTATTATATAAGTAAGTAAGTAAGTAAATGCTTTATTGTACAAACAATAAAGCATACATCACACAACATACACCAACAACATACATCAACATTGTATATCATCAACTGTTATAAATAAGTCGGGATTTCGGCAAATGCAATTGGTTCTCGCTGAACTATCGACGCAACGGCGTTCGTTAAACATTAATAGTAACATTTAATTTCAATAGGTGGCGCTCGCGACTTTGATCGCGTGGACGACACTTAAACTATACTTCGCAATTCATTCCAAGCCTACCTGTTGCGTAAAACTCCAGGAAAATCCAATCAGTATTTTCGAAGATTTAGTTGGAACAAACTAACGGATAGATCAATAAAAAATATTACAATCCCAAAGTAGTTTTCCTCAAAAGTCTTTCTTGTGTAAGTAGGTTGCACTCTGCTGTTTTACCACGTTTATATTTAAAGAAAATGTATAGATTAACCTATTTGTAGCGTCGTAATAAGATGTTGGTTTGGAGCCAAATTAATTAAGTAAAGGTCGTGCACGAAACTGCAGAGTTGAATAGACGTTCGAGTATAAATAGGGAGTAGAGGCGGGATATCGATAATCGAATTCTAAACAAAGATTGTCCGTTGCCCGGATGCTCTTTAGTTTCAATTTAGCCGCGGAGACGCCAGCGACGGTTGCGGGTCCACAAAGAGAACGAAATTAATTTAGGTCATGCGCTGGCGGCGTAATCCAATCTTAGGGGAGCAACAAGCCTTTTACGCTTCGGTGCGAGTTGGCTGCCCGGCTGCGGCTGCGCAGGCCACGCGGCGAGACTTGACTTGACGCGTGTGACCACACCTCGACGTTTATATGTATTCTCCGTTATTCACTGTGCCTCAAAATAAATCTAGATTGCGTCAACAGGTGGTTGCGGTAGTTTAACTGGACACTCCTGGGACCCGGTTTTTGAAAGCACATCGCTCGAAAGTGGTATAAATCTGTTTATATCTTCAAAACTACAGCTCTAATCAAATGTTTAACTAGTTCACAAGATTAATTAAACATCTTCTAAGCTACTCGTATTTAAAATTCAGCACAATTTTTCACCACTTTCGAGTGGTATTTTCACACAATGTGCTTTTTAAAATCGGGCCCCTGTAATATTCTTGGGTTTTTTTATTGTGGTCGAGATTCAATGTGCGCGTCTTTAAAGAAGTGACTTAATTTTTTAGAAAAAATTACGATAAAAAACCTTAAGTAAAAGTGCGCCACCTGCTGACATATTCCGGAATAATTTTAATACACTTTGTATAGTTACGTAACGAAGGTACGTTACTTTGGTAGAAGCTAAGTAAAATACATTCACAATCTCATATTTTGGGATGATGAAACGATTTACCAGGAGATAGAATTGGCAGGAGTAGATACAAGTAAATAAAAAGTTTATTACTTACTTAGCTCTGCATGGCCGAAAATACCACGCGTTTTATTGATTTCAAAATTTTCAAAGAATATTGACTCGTAGTTTTATAACTAGGAAGTAACCCAAACCTTTCGCAAAACTGAAATATCGCAAGTTCGCGCCGTAAATTGCATTACACGAGAATTGCGAAACCATTCATAAATACGTCGCAATTATGACAAGACAGACATTATGCAAGAGTAACTGAAACATTACTTATGCATTCATAAGGAGATCGTAATTTACGACAATGTTATTTAAGACCGAGATTGGTGGTGACTAACCCGTGGGTTTAGAACATAAATATTGCTAAGTATCCAATACAATTTCAGAGGCTTTCAAATTATACGTTGTTCGTAATACTATAGTTTTGTAAACAGTGAAATACGAGTTAAATCCATGGGAATACGAATTATGAATTAGTCAAAACTAAACGGTTGTTAGAGAGGTACATACATACACAACTAGTACGTAAAATTAATTGTACACTTTCTGACATATACATCGTTTCAGGCTTTCAAAGGGAGATGTTATTTTTTAATAAAACTCCTAATTAAATTTACACATCTGTAGTTTCGTGAAGAATACTGCTACTGTAAATATAAATTTAGAATATGAAGTATTTTTTTTTACTGTAGTGTTAGTAGCTTCACTTATAACTCTAAAAATGTTCCTGTGGTAGTGACCACTACGGCATTCAATTCTACAAATTTACTCGGCAACTTAGGCCATGATGCATTACATTTTGGCCTTATTAACAAGTCAGAAATAAGAGTGTTTGTATTTCAAAGGTTGCCAATGGAAAAGCTTATGCTTCGATAAGCCCGAAACTAAATAGACCACACTTATAAAAATTTGGGTCTCTAGCATCACTATACAGAAATGCAGCTCATTTTCTCTTCGGCCTCGGCTGTGATGTAGCCACATCAATTTACATACAATGTCAATTTGAGAGAAGCGGCCGACACCGGGACACGGCCTCATTAGAGGCTAACGGGTGCAATTAAATGGTGCGTCTTTTGCGCCTTAACGAGGGGCCAAATTGCACCTCGGCCGCCCTTGACACGTGCTGCAATAATATACATGGGTTTTGTAATTAAAAAGCACATAATGAGTGTATCTTAAGAATAGAAAAAGTTGGCTGTGACGGTTTTCAACAGGCCGCGTAAATAATCACAAATTGACTGGCTTTTTTGGATATGACTCACGAGATTAAGCCATTTGTTCAGTACCATTTATATATACTATATACGTCCCACTGCTGGGCAATGAGAAGGCTTGGGCTATAGTTCCCACGCGGGCCCGGTGCGGATTCGGAACTTCACACACACCATTGAATCTACCGACAGCAAAATCTTAATAAAAATACATACATACAATCATGGCCGGTTATCCAGTATCTACCTCATGGTGCCGTCTAGCTAGTGTTTTTAGCGGTCAGAAAAAACTAACTTTTACATGTCTGATAAACAAGCGCTTCTTATAATCAAAACAAGTGACTATCACCGCCCTCTTCAAAAGTGAGCAAGAGCAATTTAGAATAAAAATGGCAGAATGCCTCAAAATGTAACCCATCGTCTGCATCAGCTATTGCAGATGTAAATGCACGAACAATGCGTAGATAGTAAGAGTGGGGTAAGAAGTTCCCGGGCTCGTTAGCGGCGAGGGGCGGGGGTGATTGCCGATTGAGCAGCAATTGGCCTGATTGACGGCGCCCGCGCCCCTAACGAGCCCGCTTCAGCTAGTGGACGTGCCGCGTGTGTTGCTAAATATTTTTAGAGTAGCTCGAACGAGTTTCAGTGCTTGGATACAGACTGTATAACAGTCGAATGCTTGTATTTTTTTTAGTCAAAAGTTGACTACAATACGATCAGTTAGCCGTGTCATGTATAAGGAAATAGGAATGTGCTAAAGGATGCTAAGCATAGTAGGTAAATGTTGTTGATAAAATGCTGTCAGATACATTCTGTATGATGACCATATTGATCGATATTCGAGTAGATATTGGTTATGATATGTTATTCGCATGCTACTTTTGAGTAAGATTATTTTCGTTTGGGTTTTGGGTACCTTATTGCTGCCTTTGTTTCTGAGCCGTTGCCACAAATACCACAAACTCTTAGCGGGAATGAGTTTAGGGTAGGTATAGGCTATATTTACTGCACTACTTAGGAACCATTAGGAAATGGTGTTTTTTTATTGTGTCTGTATCTCTTTTTTTCCCCAATAAAGAAAATAAGAGTTTAGATTGGTGTATTTGTGCTAACACCTAACCACTTGTTGGTTGTCGTTATCAAATTGCTCTTCTGTTATTTCAGACGACAATATTTAGATACCTACAGAGTTATATATTTGTTGAATACGGCCAATAACGACGATAGAAAAATCGGCCCTTACCAGGTAGGAAAATGTAGTAGGTATTGACACAAAATGACGGGTTAAAAATACAAATTAATTTCTTGAACCTAATGCTCAGCCATGTTTTATCCATCGTAACGCCGATGAATAAAATTATGCTTACCCCCACAATAGTCGCCATAAATCATTATAAAATACAAATTACGGCAGCCTAATGTTTACGCAGCGCTTCCGCCTGCTTTATACTCCGGCATAACACGGATCGGAAGGCGTAACACATCGGCGACTAATTTCGTGCGTACGTACACAGTAATCAGCAGCACGAAACATCATCAGCGTCTTTGTGGAGCCAGACCGCAATCCATCATATCGGAACAAAGGCGACAAGGCGCGGCGGCGGGTAAACGGCAGTTGTTTGCGTGAGAGTAGCGTTAATTTTATTAAGGCGTCTCAATCAGGGAAGACGTGTAAAGTCGGCGGGCGGCCGCCGCGGGAGCGATTCGAGCGGATTACCGTACCTGGCTGGAGGCGCGGGGGCCGACTCGTTAGTTGTTGTTTGCCGAGTGACGCGGGTCAATCAGCAGAGACATGCACGGAACCGCACTTCTTCAGCCCCCGCGCCGCACCCTGCGAGGCGCCGGGCCCGCCGCTCGTTAGCCGCGCCGTCTCTGTCAACTGTGAGACGAGCTTTATCGAATCTACGACGCACGGCCCGCGCGGGCGGCGGTCGGACTCCGGCGTGGTACCACGACCGGTAAACAATTGCAATCACTGTAAAACGGCTGCGCTGTCTGTAAAACATTAGCTCGAAATATCTGGCTCCTAATCGGAGTTGTGGCGATAAAAAGCGTCGCATGTCGCAAGGATGGGGGACATGGTTAATTGGGTCGAATTCCTCGAGTTTAGCTAATTAACGTTAATTAGTGTCGAGGGCCCCGCGGCTGCGATCCACGTGCGCTGCAGCGCTGCGGGGCGCTGATGTGCCCCGTTTCACAAAGCTGCAACGAACAATTCTCTCAATTTTACAACCTTAAAATAATTCTTGCTTTAATGAAATGGGGCTCAGTGCCGTAATTTAAGTGCCTGATCTGTGAAAACAATAGAATTCCGGAATAGACTCCTATACAAAAATGTTGAAATTAAATGCGTGCGCCAGTTTCTACATATAGCTGGCATATATTTAACGTAAAATGCTTTAACACCGCAACATTGCTTCAATATTATGGGCCTCATTCATCGGTTTCCTAGTTATCTCTAGTCTATATAAGTCCCACTGCTGGGCACAGGTTTACTCACAGGTGACATCACAAACACAAATAAACTGTAACCGTTTTCTGCGGTTCCAATATTTTTAGTTTAATATCGCAATTAACGATGATCTTCAAAAAAGTTATCCAACGCGTTTTTAATTACTGGACGACTTCGTTATTAAATTTTAATTGTACGGATACATTTTTGATATTGAAATTAAACTACGAGTTCAAGTTCTGCCCCCAGGCGAAGCCACAGCGATTGCAATAATTAGAATGACATGCCAGGCCTATTGCCTCACGATAATTGTCGTAAAGTTAATTTATAGATATTCAGATTTATTAATGAACACCTATACATTTACTATCAAAAGACAGTATTCCAGCGGAGCTTTGTGAACTCATTCGAACAGTTAACGATTTAAATTCGAGTCAGTATGGCAAGAAATAATCGGGTACGCTTAGTGTAAAAAAGTTAGTAACATCCTAAATTAGTCCTTAGCCTTCCCTAACGAAGCCAATTTAGCCAGTGAGATGCCGTTGATCGGTTGTTGTGTGCAAAGCTGTACTTTTTGCTGCCGTCCCAGGTAGAAAACACAACGCAACGGTTCAAAGCATTTTCATACAATGCGCCCGCGGCTTTCTCGGTATACTTTTTTGGACGCTCGATCGTTTGACAGACACGCTATTGTCATTATCAGATGACGAACTAAAAACTGAATCTTTTATCGTCGATCAATGAGAAAGATTGGTTAGGACGAACACGCCAAATACCTCGGGGCACATAATTCCTGCTACTTTATTCGGCTGTTTTTGCCGGAGAATATTTAAGATTTATTTGAAACTTATCCAATTAAATGTGAACAACGTTTGTAAACGACTCTAACGAGCTGAGGTAAGAATTCACGAGAGATTTAAAACTCACCTCGTGTAGTCGCTTTTGCATAGTATCATTCCTCCTTTGAAGTAGAAGGACCGTCCCATGTCCGCTAGCGCTAGGCCGCAGCATGTGCACTTGAGGCAGCCGTGGTGCCAGTACCGGTCGAGGGCATGGAGGAGGAAGCGCTCGACGATCTTGCCGCCGCAGCCGGCGCATTCTTTGAGCGCGGGGTTGTTGTTGTTGTGGGGGTAGTCGTGCCCGTTGGCCGTGAACGCCGCCTCGGGCGAGGGCGGGTGCGGCGAGCTGAGCTCCGCGTACCCGTGGTAGTGCGGGTTCATGCTCAACGCGCTCGCGGCCAGCTTGACGGTTGGAGCGGTGACCGCTCGCACCCACCACAACTACACGCCCTGTAAACAATACAAACATTACCTTTATTACAAAGTTCCCCTCAAACATCGCGAAGGTTTGATAGAGCAAGTCTATACGCTATAAGCCAACCTACTTTCAAAACAAGAGGTTACCTTTGCAAAACGCTAGAAGGGAACCACTCACGTTGATTTAAACAAGCAGAGCGTCACTTGAATCTTTAATGTCGAGTCAATAGACGGTCCGGCAATTAATTTCCTAGAGGCAAACAAGATTACTTCTGGCTCGTTTAAGAGAAACACGAAGAGGTTGACCCTTTGAATTAATTTTTCTTCGGAACACAACGGAGTCCGGCGTAGGCCTGCGGGCGGCCGCGTTTATAAAATTTTCCAATTAGCAATTTCATACAATTAGGAGCGGGAGAGGTGCGCGGGCGGGGCGGGTCCTGCGGGGCGCGGGGGGCGCGTCAACCCGATCCAATTAGCTCGCGGCCGGCGGAGCGGCGGGACGCCGCCGGAGCGGCCCTGTCGCCATAAAACTTAATTAAACGTTTTAAAACAAGTATTCATTAAAGAATAATCAAGCTTATGTAGTCATAAATAACCGGATTGTCCCGCGCGGAACGGGTGCCGTAATTAAGACTGCACAGAGTTGATCAAACGCACTGATTTGAAACTACCCTTCATTAAGAGAGTGCGAGCGGCGCGGAGCTTCCGCTGCGGTGCAGAAACTAATTAAGAATAACGGACGCTTTAAAAGCGTAATTAATTTAGATTGTAATTCTATTTCTCTGCGAGTAAAGTAGACAATGTATTTACCTATTTCAGTAACCCTTTCTTTTGGGGCGATTTTCTTTGTTCGACGTAATTTGGTTAATTTGTATGTCCGACATAATAATGCCGACCGGAGTAACTCTAGCGGTACGTAATGTAATTTGTTGAATGCTGTCTCTAGCGTAATTACCATTCGTAATATGGGGGCCATCACGGCGAGGAAGGCCTGGCGAAGAAAGCTGTGTCTAAATGTTGGAGTCCGACTCTGAGTACACACAGTAACGGTGCTCGGGCTTGTTGCGTCACGTTAGCCGCGAATGTCTCGAGAGCGTGTAGAAAGCCATTACTTGTCGGCTATGTCTAATGAACGCTATAAGGGCCAGATATTCGTGGCGTGATCGCCCGTTGCGTGTCTACTAATGAGCGGGCGTCGCGTGCGCACCTATCGCACTTCGTTAAATCGCACCCGGAGTACGCGATATACGGAACCAGTATTAATGTCTTTGTTTCGTTGATTTCGCCAACACGCGTTTTGTTAGTTGTTAATGGTGTTATTTGTACGATGGTATCGGCGGTGCGTCTGGATTAGTTTAACTGTTGAATTGGGGGTCGCTTATCGCTCGTAGTGGTACAATTAGTGTAACAAACATTTCAAAGTATTGTAAAGACTTGCTACCAATCACGGTCATTTCAATAAAACAAAAGAACGCTTTATTCAAGTGCTTTAGGTTTGAACTGTAATCCAAGGGGTCAATTATATTTGACCTCGTGGCCAGTTCATACGCAGACATGCGCAATGATTTTACACTGACCGTTGCAGTACAAAATGGGGGAATTGTTAAACAGTTCCGGTAAACAAATTGTGGCGGGCAACCCTAAAAAATGACAGTCTCCGGGACACGAAATACAATTGCGCATAATTACTCAAACTTATGTTTAGTCTATTATTAAGCCAATCCGTGGTAGCACGAACAATGGAAAATGATTTCTATGTTCGTAAAGCGAGGGTTGTGATTTGTCGTGGCGGCGGGGGTCGCGTAACGCGGTGCGTGTTAGACCCGCGGGGGCGGCCTGGGAACTTCGCAGGTGGCGTTTTCATTATTCAAGCCCCATTGATTGGATACTTTGTTGCCGTTTAAAAATCTTATTAGCAACCATCCGACAACAAAAGCGGTCGATGAGCCTCCTCAGAGCCCTCTATTTACCAGGTAAGTGATTTTTTTTCAATTACTACGATGAGCTGCAGGTTCGAGTGTAAGGACGCAAAAGTGTAAGTCATCTCGTTAGTGAATGTTTTATTTCCTCCTTTGCTTTCTTTAAGTTATTTGTCAGCGGCAATAGAGGCGATGAGTCCACACGATTTTTTGACAAAATGAGCTAGGAATAAGATACGAATAAGTTAACAAGAACCGACTTAATAAAAGTCAGTACGACTAAATCAATACGTTTCGTTGGTTCACCTATAACGTTTCATGTTACGCGTTGTAAGGTGACCTCAGACAATAGTTAAATAACCGTATCGTTTAAAAACAACTAGAGGCAGGAGCAAGCCGGCGCCCGTTGCGAATAACGTAATTAAGGCGAAACCGCCGGCGAAATTAAACGCGAAAACGGAATGAGAATGTGAGCCTAATTAGAGGCGAGGGGAAGACGCTGCACCGGCCTCGGCCCGCGACGATTAGGTACCCGGCGCCCCGGCGCTGGGTGAACACCCTGTGTAAGCATGTTTCTTTGCAACCTCGGTTTACACGAGTGTACTTAAGTTTTTTTTTTTTTTTTTTTTTTCTTGGGCCCGCACGAATGCATTGCCATATGTCAAGTTTTTTTTTTTATTTATTAAAAATTAAGGAAACTATTTACACGAAAAAAATTGTCTAAACTAACAAAACAAGTAGCCAAAAAGGATATGGATCAGTAAGGATGGTGGGGTATACATGTACCTAAATATATTTTAATAAATGATAATAATACGAGCGTGTAAAAATACATAAAGTGTATCAAATAATAAGAAGAATTAAAGTTTTATATTGTTGGTAGATATGAAAGAGGCAAGAGATACATATACATCTGGATTAGCGGAATAAACAAGGAAATTTATATTGGAAGGAAGTGGCACATGGAGAGGGATCAGGTCATGGAAAAAGGAAGCATCTTGCTGCAAGAAAAGAAAATGTGATTTAAGTCCCCATACTCATTCCCACACTCACAAGCAGGGCTACTTACTATTTTTATTCTTGCCAGATGAGCAGGAGTGCAAGCATGGCCCAATCGCATTCTAATCAAAACTGTTAAGTTTATTATTATTGGTGACAGTTGATAAATACACAATTAGTGTTTTTTATGGTCACTTCGTCGTCCGTCTGTCCGACAAGATGCTTTTTCATACGAAGTTGAAATTGGGGTTACCTCCGCGTGTGGTCAAGAGCTGCGGTTCGTTTTTGCATCCGTCCGAGGGGAAGAGCAGTGCTTGGTTCGGTACACCCTGGGCATCGGTTACCTAATGATTTCCTGGCAGATTCTGAGGGATATCGTTATCCGTTGGCTAAGAGCCCGACAGGCGGGGGGTCTTTGGACCGTGTTCTACCGTACAACGTTGCGGACATTTTTGTTACAACATTTTTGAATACTGTATTTATTACTTTGACATAAGCGAAATCGTCGCATCGATCGTTGGGGCCATATTTAAAAAAAAAGAAGTTGAAATGAATAACATTCAGTGCTATGAAAAAAATCAACCCTCTAAGCCAAACCAACCAAGTGACGACGCGGTTGGTCTAGTTGGTAGTGACCCTGCCTGCGAAGCAAGCGTCCCGGGTTCGAATACTGGTAAGGGCATATATTTGTGTAATGAGCACGAATATTTGTTTCTGCGTCATGGATGTTTCTGTCTATATAAGTATGTATTTATCTATATAAGTATGTATATCGTTGTCTAGTACACATAACACAAGCCTTACTAGCGCTTACTTTGGGACTAGGTCAATTTGTGTGAATTGTTCCTTAATATTTATTTATATTTTTTTATTTTAATCAAATGATACAGTCATTAGAAAAGTCCATGTAAGAAACAAATGTAAGATGATCTCACACCGCCTACATTTTGCTCGGGAGCTGCTATTTTGCTTATATTGGATTTTATGTTCTGTTTGCCGAATTCATACGGAACACTCGGTGCGCGAGTTCCACTCGCACTTGGCCGGTTTTTTAAATTTAGATGTACAACTTTACAGCTGGCTGATTTGTTGATACTCCTTAATATCGGTCCACGTAAAAATTTGGACTGTTTGAATATGAAGTCTGATGCCATGTTGATATACGAAGAAACAGCGATGGCTATACCTCGAGTATGTTAGAGCGAGAGCGAGTATAGATCATTGAATTAGTTTGGAAATTGATTAATTTATAGGTTAAATAGTCCTCCGGACGTCGGATGTTATTGTATCGGCGCTCATTGCAATAACGATATTGATGACGTTTGACGCTATAGAGGTACGCATTGTTGACGATGGCTTGGCACAATGTTGACGCGAACTGACGGTAGTTGACAGCAGTTGATTGCAGAATTGGCTTGCGGTACACACCGCCCATCCTACTAATATTATAAACGCGAAAGTTTGTAAATAAGGATGGATGTTTGTTGCTCTTTCACGCCAGAACGGCTGGACAGATCTGAATGAAATTTGGACATAGATAGATTATAGTCTGGAATAGCACGTAGGCTACTTTTTAACCCGAAGAATTGCGCGATTCCTGCGGGATGGCGGTAAACGAATTCTATGCAGACGAAGTTGCGGGCAACAGCTAGTTTGGAATATAGATAGATTATAGTCTGGATTAACACATAGGCTACTTTTTATCCCGAAAAATTGCGTAATTCCTGCGGGATAGCGGTAAATTAATTCTATGCAGACGAAGTTGCGGACAACAGCTAGTTGTAGAATATAGTAGCAGTGAAAACTTCATACTATACATTTTCTGACGTCAGTTACAAGCACAAGATCCAGAACAGGTAAGATATATTTCGCAACGATTTACGTCAACATGCCATTTATTTAATTAATTATTTGGCAGTGTCGTCTTAGTTATTAGCTAGTATAGAGTGCTAAAAAGTCATAATTTTGTTAATTTGAAGGATAATAAAGTTGTCAAAATACAATTGTGATTTGGGCGCAAAGAAAAAACATAGAATGTAGCAGTTGCTTCTCTTCCCGCGCAGATGGTAAAAGCCCATCGAGGTAATCGGCTAAAATCGTAAGAATCATTATTATAGGCGACGTGGCTCGCAACACATCACTATTTTGATTCCCCTTTCCACCTATAGATACGTCACAATCTTGCTAAACGTGGTCTTTAGGTCTTGATAGCTTAGGCTCTATCAATCCCATAAGGCATAAAGACGTGATTTGTAAACTTAGGTCAAAAAAAGGTCAGTAATTAAACCTATGGTACCAGCAAAACTTTGACAAAGTTTATTTGACAAATCTTTAATTTTTATGACAAAGGCGCACACGGTGTTGCCATGTTTGATATCTTTGGTTTTGTGTATGTATAGTATATTGGTTTTAGACAGCATATTCATAATTTTCCTTTGACGTAATTGTTAGTATGCATACGTATATGCCTAACTTGGGTTACTTCGTTATTTTAACATCCAACGAATCGCATTTTTGATAATTTTCATTCATTTTTTAAAAATATTTTTTCACATACCGAATATCACGGTGTGCGCTGGGCGCAAGCATAAAACCAATTCGTTTTCTCTCGCATCCATACTAATTAAAAAACTGCGGACAAATTGGAGCCCACTTCTCGCCCACGGGAACATAAAATATCCATTCCATTGACGGCCCCTACCCGCCATTGATTAATTTCATCCAATCAGCTGCGATTTCAACTTTTTTACGACTTAATTGTCATACTCATACTGTAGCCTTTTGTATCTACTCGCCGAGTATTAAGCTCGATTTATCTGACATATTACTCACTTTTATTTGCGTAGTCACTTGTAACACAGAATTCGATAGAGATCGACACATTATTTACATTTGCTATTTCATGCTGCCTCGAAATCACGGCATACAAAATAACGACCGTTTACTAGAGTCAAAAGCATTTCTAATATTCGAGAACACGGGTACTTATGGGGTAATGTGGAATATTATTTGCATATAATGACCAGTAATGGGCCCGGCTCATTATTCATCCGAATGCGACCTCAAAACGGCCGCGAGAACCGTTTGATCGATGTATTTACTATCCGTACGTACTAAGCCTTGACCACTTTAGCTACAAAATACCTCGAGATAAGACCGGAATAAGGCACTGATAGAGGTTTTAGTTAAATGCACTGTTGACTATTAATCTTAAATTTGAACGGGTTATAAGTAACGACTTTCACAGTCAAGTATTAGTTGCCTTTTCAATGCGCATATTGTAACTGATAGTAAGAAAGGTAGCATTGAGTTGTTACAAAAGCCGTAAAATTACTAACTTTATCTATCTTTACACAATAGCACACAATAGCTTGTCCTGCAGGGTTACAACGGCGAGAGATTCTAGTGATACCAATGTTTAAAGACTCCCGCAAAATATAACCGTCATGCCGGTTCTGCCACGTGTTTATTTGCCACCAACACATTATAAACTCCAATCACACTTCAACTGTAATGAGTCACAATTAATCAAATCAAAGATAATATTTGAATCATATTGTTCAAGAATTTTAATTAAAACAAAAAAGAATTAATCAGCTGTTTATAGCTATGATATCTCTCTTATCGTACTTATAGATAACAGAACTATGCTTCATTACTACTGGTTGACAGATAATGAACATGTTTGAACCTATCCATGTCTGGTTAAACACTTGGCCACCTATCAGTGTATTATCTTTGTGAAATAGGTGTGTCGCTTCGAAAATCGTGTAATAATGGTTTGCGAGTGTAAAAAATCGTTTCGTACAGTGATCGACGTTCTCACCCGCTATTAGAGGCGGTTGAGCGGAGACGCCGCGCGCGATTACCACGAGAATCAACGGAGCAAGGGCATTTTAAACATTAGAAACGTAAAATATTATTAATACATTTTACATTACCTAGTACTTTTTGTATTTTCATGGATGTATGTTTGCCTAGTACAGCACAAGCTTTGTTTTATTTGAGATTAACTAGGTCAATTGGTGTTCAAGTTTTTTTTTCATACAATATATCACAAATTGTGCTGGTGCAATTGGAATTAAGTGCAGTTTGTCTTGACGTCTTGACCCTTGTCACAAGAACTTAATTTTGATTAAAAAATAGAACTAGATTTAGTATAATAATATAATTGGATGCTTACTCTATGCGTTTGAATAGTTTTTTTTCTTCGTTTAGGTTACCTACTGTTAAAACCAAAACAATTAAGTCATTGAAACATAATGTAATACTGTTAGATCGCGTGTTTAAAGAATTTAAACAAAAAATATTCGCGGCAGTGGTAGGTACTGATGCTTCCCAACAATATTTAACACAGGATGACACCCCAGTCAAGTCAGCACATCAAACCATAACCAGCTACTAGCTGAACTCAAACCAGAGGATTCTATTACCACTACAAAAACCCTCTTTGGCCAGTTGCAGCGAAGATTATACATTGGATGTCCGAAATGCCTCAACCAATACTTTCGTCCGCCGCGGTCAGCGGAGCGGCTCGTCACGCCTGCCATGATTGTCGGACAAATATATTTAAGTATTCGTGATAAAGGCCCACGGTGTGTAATTTTGGAGCGTTTCGCTACAGAATGTGCGCCCGCGGCGGCTATGATTACGGGATACAGGCCTTTGTTTTATTGCTTGGTGTTTTCGCGTTAGTATCTACTTACTCAAAATATTAGACTATTTTTGTTGAACAACGAACACAATATTTACGTTGAGATGAAGAAATTTTTCACTTGTTGTCAAGGCAATGTTTAAAGCCTACCTATACATGTATGCCACAGTGTATGTGTGTTCTATGTGTTCAGTTTTTTAATTTTATCTGGGTCCCACTGAAAAACAGCGTTGCCGCAATATTATGCTGAGTGGGTCCAATTTTACACCATATCGGTACTATTTTCTTAAGTATATTGTATTTCTTTTATTGAATCAGGCGTTACTTTGCGGAGGTCCATTTCAACGAACAAAAAAATTACCTTGCTACTCCGCCACTCAACACAGCAAGCGGAGCGAAGTAGCAAGGTAAATTTTTTGTTCGTTTATATTGTATTTCTTCCTATTTTATATCTACGTGTATCGAATGTGAGTAAATAAATGTGTCTCTTTCTCTCTCTTTCTTATAATCCAACAATAAATTTGACACATCCATGCCAAATTTCAAGTTCATTGGACTACTGTAAGTGGTTAAAGATCAATTTGAAAGATTTACTAATTGATTTGAAGCTAATGAGAGTCTGTTAAAAATAAATATGTTGTTATTCTTGGACGCCGGGACGCCTGGAATAATACAGACCGCGACCTTAGATATTACGCCGTGCCAGCGTGTGGGACATACTTATGTATTATTATACAGATATTTCTAAACCTGACTGAATGAGAAGCGTGTTATTCCCTAACTTGTCACTTAGTATAAGATATTAGCGACACGCGATGTAGGTACAGTCACTTAAATTAAAGTTATACCAAAGCATATATGCAATAAGTCATTTAACTAATAGCGTATCTGCAGGATAACACTTTGCCAGCAATTAAGTGTGTCGCGGATCCCTTATCAGCGCCACGTGGCCGTGATTGCTGATGGCTAGTACTGATAACAGTAGGTACCTATTGTTCTCGACAGTCAATGCACTTTGCTCGAGTCCCTGTAATTAGAATATGTCGCATGAGACACATCGATTGTTATTCAGCAAAACCTTTCTTTAAACAAATATGGTAGAAAGATAGAAGAGGGAAATAGTATTTATTTTACACAAAAAACTACTGCGCAAAATCAAAACAAGTAGTAAAAAACAACAAAGTTTGGCCGACGTCAAAAAGATCGTCAAAAATTTTAGTAGGTAAGTACCTACTTATAGAAGTAAAATTAAATTGGACTCGAATGAGTCTTTCTTTTTGGGCGCCATCTTCAAAAAAAAGACTGTTCGGGCAATCCGTGTTTAGAAACATGATTCATACATTGTAATATTATTATACCGTTTTCAAATAATTCAACGCATGCGTAACTCAATTATTTGAATTGCCAAAAGCTATAAAAATGACGTTTAAAGATGTGATAATGAACGTTAGCGTCTTATTCAAGGCGAGAAGCGTCTTCAATAGTAGGCACCTAAATAGCGTCGAATACAATACCAAGACGTATAATGTTGTAAGTAGATAGTTCAATGTAAGTATAACCTGTTCATACAATCAGAATATGAACTGTCCGCTGTTAATAAAAAATAGGACCATAATATTTAGCTTCAAAACAGCATCAACGAACGTTTCTGGATACTAATCGGTCTAAGTGCACATTAAATTCTCTTCAGCGATAATTATATTAAATACTTACTCTAGAGTATTTATTACAACATATTCCAAGTCCAGTTTCAAACGATTTCACTTCACAACGTGCACGGATGAAGAGAATTGACATCCCGGTTAATTTATCGCTGAACACAAACAATCTGCTTTCTAAACGATGCTCTTGCATAAAATGCGCATAATTATAGTCAGATAATTCATTATAGATCTTGTTAACAGATGCGTGCACCATGGTAATGTAATATTTGTATGTGAAAAGAATAAGAATTTATCTACTTAGCAGAAGCAACAAGCGAAAGAGCCCTAATCTCATGTAAAATTTAAATAGCTTTCCAGTAAAAATGCGAATTTCTTTGAAAAAAGCAATCACATTCCGATAATTTACTTTCAACTTTTCAAGCTGATAACATAACCTATTTTGATATATTTTGAATTCTTTAAAGCAAAATTTTCGTGCTACTTAGACATAATATTTATTGTTCTCGTTTGGCTATTGCTCTTTGAAGTCTTCTTCAACGCTTCGAAAGATTATAAGCAAAGCCCTACTTAAAATGCGCGAGTAGCCTGTGTACATATGTTGTGATGGCGAACATGTGTATTTATTTATATTTACCGTGCTAAATTTAGGGGTAAACAATTAAGTTCTCCAAAATAGGCCGCGTCAGTTAGTTACAGACGCTATGAATAAGCATTGGCGGTATTCCAAAAGTTGTGAATAATTTCTCTACAAGAACATGGCCGATAGTTCCACTTTCTCTCGGCGAGTTGAATAATGTTTCGTGTCATTTGTGTTTATATATATCGGACATTAAAATAAAATAATGATGAGGGAATTCGTAACAACAGAGCCGCACTTAGCGAAATTAACATTTAAATATTTAGACGGAAATTCTTTTGTTTATGCTGGAGTTTGAAATTTTTATATTTTTTTTAATTGTATCTGTGCCATCTAAGATTGTCCATTAATGCACTCAAACATACATACATAAATCACGTCTTTTTCCTTTATGGGGTAGACAGAGCTCAAGGCAGCAAGACCTAAACGCCACGTGTAGCATGCCACCATATAGGTGGAAAGGGGGAATCAAAATAGTGACGGGTTGCTTCGTATTGGGATGATTCGTAAGATTTTCGCCTATTCTTTCGATGGGCTTTTATCATCTGCGCGGGAAGACAAGCAACAACATTCTATGTTTTTTCTTTACTCCCAGACCAGCACGGAAGTACTCACAACATTTTTACAAAATATTTTGAAAAAACTATCGCTCGTTTATGTCAGTCACTTAATTTCCGTCTACCGATACTCTAAGGTTCATGGTGGTCATGAATTTAGTCAGTCGAGTTTGTGTAAAGTGTTGGGGTTATTAAACCTTAACACGTCTTAATGTTTTGTTTCGAGTAATAACTGTTAAGCTGAGCGGTTAACTCGATGATCTACCGTTAGCATGCGATGTCAACCGCAACATTAAATCGTGTAACTGGACTTAGTTTTCATTTTTCTTTACGGTTTATTTCTTTTAAAACCTCTTAAGCAACGATTCATTATTTTTGTGGTTAACTTTACAGACGGCTCCGGGCTATGAATATAATGGTTCAGTTATAATTAATGCAGCTGATTTCAATCAAATAATAATACTAATTAGCTGACATCGGTCTGGCTTTGTGCGGCCCGCTTAACAAATGACTCAATTGGTGTTGTTAATAGTCTGGGCATTGCGGTCTCATTATATCGAGCCACGCGGGTTCATGACCAGTCACGACACCTAGAATACAGCTAATAGAAATCGCAAGTAGGTACGTATACTACACTCATTAATTACATGAAACCTGTCTGATCCTGATTGCCGTGGAAAGCTAACGATTCCGAACAGTATTTAATGTTAACATACATACATACATAGGAGAGTAGAACACAAGGTAACAAGACCCAAAGACCACGTTTAGGATGATTGTGGGCGTATGGATGGATAGGGAAATCAAAATAGTGATGGGTTGATGTGGCTAGCCTATAACATGGTTCCTAAGATTTTGTCCCTTTCCCTCGATGGGATTTTACCATCTGCGCGGGAAGAGAAGCAACTGGTACGTTCTATGCTTTTTCTTTGCTCGCAGACCAGCTTGGAAGGAATGTGGAATGGAATTTAATGTTAACAAGATTTGCTAATTGTGTTCAGAGTTCCTTTGAGAATAACACGTAATACGGTTATTTGGACAGCGACCTTTATCCGCACCCCGCGGCATCACGTCAGTTTATTTAAAAAAAGTCTTTTGTTTTTGAACTAATTAAAGTCCGGTGTTTGGATCCGCTGACATCGCTCAATTACCCTCCTTCGTTTTACTCTTCTTTGCGTTTTGTTACACTTGCACTGAAAATTATTAAATTGAACGTATTTTTTTTATCTACGAGTTCTTAATTGCCGCTCAAGTTGAATCAGTGTGGGTTTGAAGGTACAGTATTCATGTCGAATTAATTAGCGTCATGTTTATTCTACGGGGGATGAGGCAAACATCGAGAAAATTATAATTGCCTTCGTGTATTCGGTGAACGTTTCTGGAAAAAATCCTAATAAAAATAAGCGATACAAGATACTAACGTATCAAAGTTTTTTTTTTTAATTATTTTCATAGTCGAACAGTAAAAGGTGGGGTATAAAATTGAAGACACGAGAGGTTTATGGGCAAATGCACCGTTGATGGGGACTTGGTTTTTTTCTTGGAAGTGACAGTGATGGACAGGGGCCGGGAGCGGCGGGCGGTCGCGGCGGAATGTAGCTGCTGCCGCGACATAATACTTTGGGATCCCATGTCGTCCTGGTACATTAACTTTGATTCTTGGGCAAAAGGTAATTAAAAAGGCAGGTGATCTGATCTGACAAATAGTGGGGATACGCTAGATTAAGTAACCTCCGTTCATTCAATTCAATTTCAATTCAATTGCGTTGAAAAAATACCCAAGGGTACCCATTTTTGCATTCGTCAAATAAATATTGCAAATCACAATGCAGCGATCATCTCACTTCAAATGTAAAACCATAATTAAAAGTATGTTACTATCTGTTATTCGTTATAAGCAACAGGATACGTGGGAACAAACTACACACAACTCCAAACTATTAAGCTTTCAAACAAACTTCCTTAATGAATGGAAAAGAAAGTTAAGCACTGTACATAAATCTAGAAGACGCGGTAATGAAGCGTTATTGGTGCGATAATAAAGCTAAATTGATTAGCGGTGGTCCCGCGCAGGTAGGCCGCATTCCGGTCCCTCGCGACGCGGGAAGAAACGTTTACGGGCGCGTTTACGTAATAGTCGAATTTTGGGTAAGCAAGGTAAGCTCAAAGCGCTTAGAGTAAGTTTTCAGTCAATAAATTTAACACGTCTCGAACGCGTTCGCGTTAAGTACTGTGAGAACAAGGCCTTAATTCCGACTCAATTACGTTTTAGCTATCATTTTTGACACTTCTAGTATGGATTTGACAGCGAGCGATCCAACTTAGGTGACGTCATGGTAAGGGCCCAGTTTGTTGTCGTTGCCGGCCGCTAGTGGCGCTGCCAATTTGGCCATAGTAAATGAAACGTGCGTACGCGTTCGAGTGTGACGGCTTAGTAGTGTCAACAAGTGACTGAGTGAGTGTCTTTGTCTTTTTTTATCTGATGTGATATCTGAACGAATAAAAACGTGAATTAAATTTTATTTTATCAGCAGATGGCACGGCTAGCACGAGAGCGTGCGAGAGTGTGCCACGCGCGAGATAGGCTACCCGTCATTTTCTTACTGTTTGTATTAGAAAGAGTGCGATAGTCTATCTCGCGCGCAACACACTCTCGTGCACTCTCGAGCCAACAAGGTGGTGGAAAGCTGAGCGGTGAAACATACAGACGGATATACCCTAAAACCCTAAAATTAATGAGTGAGTGTTTTAGCTTGATTTAATACTTGTTTGCAATCATATGGTAATGCGGAACCCTCCTTGGAAGAATCCGTCTCGCACTTGGCCGGTTTTTTGGAAAATATTCATAGTAAATTTCTAAACGACGAAAACTAAAACACAGAAAAATCCGAAAAGTAAAGCTATGGCCGGGAATCGAACCCGTATCCTCGTCATTCCGTGACGCGTGCTATACCCCTACACCACCCATAGCAGGTGGGTAAGCCTTCGATTTTTTTTAGCTGTTACTAGCTGTAACGTGACCTTGTTACTATGCGAATTTTGATCCCCAAGCGTCATCTGTTTGAATGATGTGGCTGTACGACACAATTCCAAACTCCCGTGGAACATCTACTGCTCACCAGGGACGAGAGACGCTGTTTTTCAAATGATAGGTATCAAATGAATCAAGAACTTTTACTTCTTGATTTTTAATGTTTACTTTTACGGTTTTACATTTCACAGTGCTTTTTATTTTTCTATTTCATTGCCAGTTTATAGTTACTTTCGTTCAATTAGCACTCATTTGTCTACCGCTTTGACAAAGCATCATTTAAGTATTAAAGATTGTAAGCAACTTTTTATGGTTAAGGAGTAAATCTATGGGCGCAGTAGTTGTAGGTAGTCCACTGTGCTATGCATTCCTTTGACAGCCCCGAACAAGCAAAAACATTAACATTTACATAACATATCTCTGTTTGCAACTTTCCTCAGCAATTACAAACTTCTTTCATAAGTTTGCTTTATAATGGTGGTGTACGTTCTCGTAATAGCAAGCAATTAAAAGTAAAACGTATTCTTTATGAGCGCTCTTCGTGAATATTTTGACTTTTTAAATATGCCACTTACAGAGTATCAACACATTTCATTGGTTTTAGTGGGACTGCCGATTATTTTAGAATGAGGTTCATTTTCATGTACGCGTCAATATTACTTAAGGATGCCCGTTTACTGTGCCATTTGGAGCTCTGCCAAACTGCTTTACATTTACCTGAAACAAAACAGTTTCATTTATCAATATAAAATGTTGTTTAAGAATACGTAAGTATATTCTTAACTAATGACGATGGTTAATAAGCTTAACTATAATGATGGCGTGCTATCCTACGCTCTTAAAACGCTAAAGATTAAAGAGTAAGTAACGGAAAAGGATCCAGGTGGCCACAATGTCTAACGCTCTACTAAAAAATGGCGTCAAACAAGTCTACCAATACCTTTATACCGATCCGGGGAATTGTCACCCAGAGGCATCCCACCATAGACTAAGGTCATGTTGTCTAGCGTAATCGGAATCACAATTCACCACTTCTTTGTGTCGAATGGTTAAATTATTATTGCGATTGCCCACGCGTTAGACCAGCCTCTGTTACGGGTGTTAGTTTAGCAACACATACATATATAAACATACACCTAATGTTTATTTGAAGTTGTGCCTAAAAAGGCGTCAATTCACTTCGTGAGCTTTGTGCAAAAACTGTACCGGCCTACGCATTAATTAATCGACTTGATGCATTCTTGCTTCTTACTATGTCGATATTATTAGGTAGACTTACTAATAAATAATACCTACACAAATCGGAGTTATTAATTGTTACTTAGCTAAAAATAATACGGCACACGTGCGCATGAGGTCGAGGTAAAAATGAGCATTAATTTCATACCGGATCAAGGAGGCTATCAAACGTGCTTCTGGGCTGATTTAGTTTGGTTTACCTTAGAAGAAAATAAATAGGAGTTAGTTGCTCAGGTGTCTGCAATACTGGTCGGAGAGGTTTCAAGACATTATTTACAAGTAAGCGTTGTCCCTTCAAAAACTCGTAATATATGATTTTTTTTTAATTTTTACGAATCAAGTAGGTACAGCTTCTTCAAATTCCAAAGAAAATAAATTCAGTTGCTACCATCACACAACGTGGAATTTCTACTGCTTTTTTCTCATCAACTACCTCGAAGGTTAAATTTCTAAACGCCACTGGAAACTAGAACACAGAAAAATCCGAAAAGTAGAGCTATGGTCGGGAATCGGACCCGGATCCCCATTCCGTGATGCGACGAGTATTACCCCTACACCACCCATTAAGTGTTCGTGCGTTGGACAGATTGAACTTGAAATGAGCCTGAGAAATGATAATGTTGAGAACCCTTGAAATTAATGACAATGATTTTTATTGTTCAAATTGCAGGTACTGTAATGTTTTCTATACCAAACGTACCTAGCAAATTCTGTAACGAAGTCTTGTCTTCTCGCTATATATTTCCGTGCCCGTCACTAGTGACCATTTTATAGAGGGCCGCGTGCGTGGGCGCATACAGCGATAGGTACAACCTATAAATTTATTACGGCCGGTAATAAAAATTCTCGCAACTAACACGTTCCCTACGTTTACTCGATCTGTTTACACAGATCAAAGGCCGTATCAAATAAAGTTTATCAAATCTTCCATCATAAGCGCAACTTTGAAAATTCGCCGAATTTATAATGACCCAGTTTTATCGGTTCGCGGTATGTTTATCGTTACTATTTCGCAGACGCCTTTAACAACCACTTTGACTTCCAGAACAAGAATACATATCTAAAAGTTTCATAAAAACATTTTCTTCATAATCTTGTAAGCAATAGTAAAATACCTGAGCGATATCTCTAGCGATCAAATGAAATGAATATTGAGATACTCCTGGGCATCTAGTTCGTAATGCATTATTTTATTGCATATTTTTATTTTTGCAACAAGCAATCTATCCATTCAAATAGCTCTGTAATTGGATCAGTTTTATTGCGCTGACACATCTAATAGCATAATTATAAGAGGGACGTTAGGTGGACAGGTGATAATGACTGTAGCCCGTCGATGTGTGACACGTCTAGGCGATAGCGGGGTGTATAATGAGGCGCAAGCGATCGCAAATGAGCGCCATATAGAAGTGTTGTACCGTGTCGCGGCGCTGCAGACGATTACCGCGCCGCAGTTCCCTCGCGTGATGGCATCCCAACCTCATGATTCATGAATGAATGCCGATCGGCCTCCATTCAACAAGTTTCGTCGCGCACTGATTAGCGCCTACCCACTTTTAATCTTATCTACTACACGGCGGCGGAACCGCCGAGCCTCGCGCTGCAGTCCCGGCTCGCCCGGCTCCCTACAAAAACTGACCGTTGCCCGACGAATTTCCTCTCTCCATTCACACCTTTTTATGGAGTTTTTTCGTCAATGAAGTCGTGTTCGGGATAATTATTGAATTTCGACGATTCGCTACGAATATCGATGAGCCGGAAGCCCGTCGGCGCGGGTGATTGCGTCGGGTGATCAAATTCCGTCGATCAGAAAGTAATTTTATGGTTTTTAAACTTAATTTCAGTTTGACCTGAATTTCAAGTTGGGTCGTGGTTTAAAACAGCGAGATATTATGATTTGTTTTTGAATTAAATTATGTACAAGCTCAAGATAAATTTTAAATCGATTATGAACAGAATTAAGGTTATTTTAAATATATAATCAGGAAACCCACTTCGTTTACAATTTTTCATTCCAATAGACACCGCTCAATATCAGTAACAGAAACATAATGAGTTTGATATTCTGAGCCTTGCTAAAGGTATGTCGGATTGCCGGGGCTACAACAGCCGCCGTGTTGTCGGATATTAGAGCGGCATTACAAAACGAATCAGTGGTAATATCGCAGGGGCATCTAATTAAATTGCCACCAATAATAATGGCACTCGCGGCCCCTCGCAGACCCCTCGCCATTTATTATTCCAGTACCCGACACTACCTGGGTATGCCCGATACGCAAGGAATGTAATAATAACTTGAAATTTTATTTCACTTTAAGTACGTTTAATAAACGACAATGCAAATATTTAGCGTTTAGCTATTTAATTTCATGATATTGTAATGCCTGAGATATTTCAATTTCGCTTTTCTTTAGTAATAACCGCAAACAGTGCACGTATTGATAACTTGAACGAAGAAACTGTTTGTTCTTTGATTCTGGTAATCGAAGGTTTCCTGATGCTTTTTACACTTCACTGAAACTACAAGATAATGATAGAAGTAGTCTTGCCATTTGTTGCAGCGTACATTAACACGCACTGCATAAATCATATCAGTCAATTAAATTCCTAAAAATCGTTTCTCATGTTGTGAAATTGCCACTAAAGCTAGCTTTAGTTTTATACCGCGGAAACAACGTGCAATTCACGGCGATTCAGACGCACACCTTTATATTGTTATATCTCCATTTCATTGCTCGCTAGGGACTACATCTGCCCTTGCCCCCCGCCCCGTGCCCCCGCACCCTTCCCCCACGTCCATTAGTGTTTTGTGAATGATTTAAAAGCTCTTTCGGATAACTACTCTGTAAGTGAGTAATTTAAGACTTACTTCCAATTTTATCAGCGCTCCCTAAATTTGAGTGCGCATTAAAATATTAGCGAAGTGTATTGCTAGCTCCGAGCCAGCTGTTTCTGAGTGACTCACTTAACTCGTGGAATTAATGGATTGCAAATTCTTAGTTTGTGTTAGCTCATTTCCCAAGCAAAGTAAAATGTACTTACTTATACTTAGTGCCTACGCATTCGACTGTCGCTTTAACTTTGAGTGCTCAAATATTTGATAAGTTATGCAAAACAGTCCCAGGACACTAAAGTCTTATTCTGCGGCCTTAACAGCTTCAAATACCTAAATAATGAACGCAGCTCATGGTTACGACAACAAGAGATATTTAACAGCCATAGGTGCTTTAAGATATAAAAGAACATCATGATGCAATCGTATAATTAGAATTACTTATGAGTTCAACTTGAAAGCTCGCTAATGAGTTAGTTCATCAAGAAAAAGCAAATGAATAATAGTATCTGCAACAAAAATAGAAAGCTTGTCTGAAACGCAGATGTATGCATTAATTAACATTCTTGTATGTAATCAAATCAAACAAAACGAGGAGCCCTTACACTGAAATCACAACCCGAAACCACGCAGGAATCTGGCATCCCTAGGCGACCCGTCATTCCGGTACCAGAGAAAGCGGAAGAAAATCCGTCATCTCCCGGCCATAAACAATGCGCTATGTGGGTACATGCAAATGAGAGTTATGGTAATTCATCGAAGGGAGGGGAATGATAAGATAACGCACTGCGCCGGAGATACGCGCGGTGGTCTCGCGCGGTGCCACGAATTTCCGAATGGAAACCGCATAATAAACACGAATTCGCTCTTAAAAATTGTTCGGTCAGTTAAGGGAAGCCAGTTTTATTCGTTTGTGTGAATTATGGTGGGGATTAGAGTACGTGCTAATTGTATCGGTTTTTAAATGCATGGGGAGAATATACTGGGCCAGACGCGCTCGGAGAATATGATTGTTGATAAACGGCCGGCCTGAAGTTGTATAAACAGGGTATCTACTTCATCCTCAGTTTATCAAATATGATTTATAGATTATAAGGAAAAAGTATACATATGACCTTAGAACTTCCACTTCCTTTAAAGGCGGTTGAAATATAAATGAGATTTTGTTTTCTTATAATACAGCACTCTTTTCTACCAAAGCATATAAATAACCTTACCTAGGTAACCTCGGACCTGTTAGTCTACTGACATTATTTTTGATGAATAAATCACTGTTGACATTAAAAAGCGTTCCAAATACCAGTTATTTAGCAAAGGAGAGCAATAATAGTAAACCGTTAATTTGCGAAATTAACAAAGTACATAACTGAATATCCTTTAAGTCACTTCAAGAAATTTAAACGTTGTTGTTGTTATTTATCTGATAATGCAGTTGATAATTTTCACTAATCGAGGCATAGCGCCGGGGCAACCCCATATCTACATACAAAGAAAGATTCAGATATACACGCTCTATCGAATGCATTAAATTTTATCATAATTTACAAATCCACCCTGATTGTACAGCATGACTTCTAATCTAGATACAGTTGATATTTACTGTTAATTTCAATAATTGACCGAGAGTCGAGATAAAATCGGTGAAAGTCGATATTTTTGACGACTTTAAATTTGTCGCTAAATGATAGCTGTCATCAGAGTACAACAATAGGCTAGATTGGGATAAATTGGCAGATAAAAATAATTTATCTTTATATGTAGTTAACGACCGCCGCGGGGCGCCCACCCCAGCTGTTTCCCTGCAGTCTGTGCGACGCCAATAACTATTATTATTGTAATCGCGAGTGGATCATTTATTTGGCTGGTAAGCAAATACATTAGCTGTGTAGGAATTCTTTGGCACAAGAATGAGGTTTGGGCATTATCTTGCGTAACTCTCGCGGTAATTATTCTCATACGCGGTTTAATGGCTTAACATAAATGTATGAACATTCTACATTTCCTAAGTGTGTTTATTTGTGTTTTAATAATGTTTTGGTTCTTACCATAAATGTATGCATGTTGTTGGTCGTTGATTATCGATATTACGATAAAATAGATTAGCTTAATAGTACTGAAAAAGACGGTAGTTTTTGGAATTTCGTTTGGAAAATAAATGTGGGTAGTTTTCTAGACGTCAGTGTGCGTGAGGGACATTAAAGTTGTGCGCTGTGTTGTCCGTGTACTCGTCTCATGTTTCGCGTGAGTGTCTTGTGCAGTGTTGGTGATATGCAGTTGGGTCCGAATGAGTATGAACATATGTCGGTTTATGTGGAAATGGACGAAGGCGGGATTTTATGTGTCGCACTGTCTTCCACAGGTGTTTACGGAGTAGCAAGGTAACTATTTCTTATTCATTAAATACTATGAATTTAGCAGTGCAATATGAATGGTTTGTTCACATTGCCTACAAGCAGGGGCCGATTTATTGGGCACGTGTAGACGGTATTTTTGTGCACTGTGGACAGTCTATACTTCAAGTTTATTTCTGACAGTTATTGTTGTTTTTTTTTGCCCGCTCGCCCTTTGCCCCCCCCCCCCCCCCCCCCCCTTAGAAAAAAAACCTGGATCCGCTCTTGCCCACAAGTACAGTACCCGGTCTTAAAGATTGCACATCGGTCTCGGATAATTTCGGCTTCGTAGAGCGTTGTCTCGCTCTAACTTACGTGACGCCAATTGTCTATTTCCAAAGACCGAAGTGCAATTGTTATGGCCGGGTACTGTATGTGTACACTTTACTTAGCCAATAAATCGTTGTACCTCAAGGATTTCCTCTAGCTCCGGGTTTTACAAGATAACTAAAAATGGTAAGGTATAATATAAAGTAACCGGAGCAAGCAGTCAAGTGCGCAAGCGCACGCAGGTCTCATTGTACGCACTGCTGAACAGCGGAAACGAAAGGGCAAAATGTCAGGGACGGGTTACTATGGGACTAATAAAATTAGCTATTGCTACACGTGACATGTGTAATAATAATGAAAATTCTGTCCAATTTTTTGTTTCAAAAAGTTATAAACGTTTTTAATAATCCTATTATTCCTCTTATCGATGTACTATCCACACTAATACTGTATTTAATACTGTCATTTGTGACACACAAACAAAATAATGTAGTCTTCATAGTAAACCCTGTTAAATGATGAAATTGGTGTGACGTTAATGGTTACTTTTATGACAGAAAAGTGCAAAATTGCTGTGTGGCGGAGCCGAAGTAGCGGGCGACAACTAGCTCGATAAGGACACTATTTTCAGTTTAAAGTAAGGCACGTTCGAACCTCGTTAAAACTTCATGCGTAGCTTCGAACTTTAACGCGATCTCGTTAATTTTTCTTTGTGACCCAAGATGATAAATAGCGTCTATTTGCATGTTCCAAACTTGTGAACCATCTCCAGTACAAATTGTTTAAACAAAAACACAACGGGCACAACCTGTTCTAGATCTAAAAACTATACGCCGGTACCACGAGACGCTGGATGGTAAAATTCGCGACCGAATATTGTTGTTTTTTTGTGCAACAGCGATATTTGAAGTTCCAGAACGCGTTACAGTGGTACAGGGTCGCCGGAAGATCGTTGTTGATAAGGCTCACACGGAAACGCATTTCACGGCTCGAAGAGTCGCAGGTAATTGTACTCGAGTGGGTACATCGGTTTTAACGATAAAACATGTTACGCTATTTAAAAAGTTATCTGCTACTTAGTTTAATTACTTTAACTATTGAGTTGGCACCCACTATGTAGTTACTGTTACTGTACAGACGGCGCATAGCTTTACTTTTCGGATTTTTCTGTGATCTAATTTTCAGTGTCATTTGGTTTTTTTTTATAAATATAAACTTCCTCGGTAGAGCTATATTAACTAATTCATTTTTACGTAGTTGATATAAAACGTTTCTTGCACTGACCTAGTGGCCAATCGTCGCCCTTCTGTTGGTAAAAATACGTAATTGATTGCAACGAGCGCAACCTCATTTGACTGATTGTATGGAGCACCAAATTGCGTATTTACCGTATGGGAAGAACCCCTGTGAACCGTTGCCAATTTGGAATTGGAACGCACCCTCCGTCCAGCTATGGAGGGTGACGTATGTTTATATTGTGTTTCTATTATTGGGATTGTTCAAAAAATAAAACTTAATATATTTTAGAGATGATTTAGAGATGAACGAAAAAATCTGAATCTGGAATGGACTTTCCAAAAACCGAATAAATTAAAACTTAGCTTTGTGAATGAAGTGAGGCTTATGATAGCTACGCTTCGCCTCGAGTGCGTGTGTATAGATCAGCTAGTTGCTGGACGAAGTAAGATTGCACTTGTGTGCGTACAACTGTATGCACACAGCGAGGCGTAATTTAAACCGGCTTTACTTAGCCGTTCGTAGAACTCCAACTTATTTTTTACGCGATCTGAGCAAGACCAAGTATGTAATAAAAATACAAGTGTTACATGGTGGAAAATTGTAGCAAAATCTCAAGTTATAAGGGCCATTAGCCTATATTATCACCGTGCAAATATCCCGCCCTGTTAGATTAGATAAACCAAACTAAAGCAACCACACTTGATGGAGCGATGTAGGAAAGAACCAAGTCACGCGCAGGGAACGATTTGCAAAAAGTTAATAGTACAAAATTGGAGATACGACTTTAATGTGTCTATTTGTGTGATTGCATTGTTCTTTAACTGCTGGTTTGAACTGGATGTAAGTGATGCTTTAGGCGTTATGGCAAACTTCGTTAAAGTCGTATTAAATTATTTGTGGGTATTATTTTCAGTTCAAACTAACAGATTGTACATTTACAATAGAGATCAATTGGACACAAACACGAATATGTGTGGTATGATTGTGTACTATTCAAAAGTAACACATAAATTCATAAAAGTTGGAACCTTTTTATGGATTTCTCTGTGAAATCGCCTTCTACATTGATGTTTGATTGATTTTTAGCGGGCCCAATGAAGAAAAACAGTCACGGAGTAGCAAATTAATTTCATTACGACACTTAAATACGTAAGAATGGGAAATATGAGGTAGGAAAGAATGTAGAGCCGTTTAATACAAACGTATTTAACCCTAACCGAACCCTCAATCTTAGATAAGGAAGATTTTGTAGGGAGTGTCTGAGCAGAAAGATAAATTACGAGAGATTCTTTACATTCCCACTCTTCCTTCAGGTAAACATCTGGTGCAAAATGCTTTGTATTTTTATTACCAAGTTAATAATGTTGTTTACCCCTAACCTGTGTGACATTCTGTCAATTTCGTAAATTATTATTTAGAGAAGACGAATAAAAGTAGCTCGCCGTCGTACCTACTCAAATTGAAGTTATATTTGTGTCTGATGCCTTTTTTATTCTTACTTAACGAATAGCATGTAGAATTTTGTCCGAAAGCGCAACTTTCGTGTGAAGAAGTATTTAATGCTTTCTTAACTGCACATTACAAACTCAAATCGCAACACCTGCTGAAAGAGCATTCCCTACAGCGCACCCAAAACAATTTGGTATGTAACGAAATATTCGCTAGGTTGTTTCTAGAATCTAGACTTCTAGACAAACATGAGCTATATAAAACATTTGTTGCCCATTCGCATAGTTACATGAAAACTGGAACAATGTACAGTTGTATCCGAGGTAAACGGATGCGCATAATTTGATGAAACCCGCCGGATTTTGCAGGAAGCGGTCCGATTGCCCGATCGGTCACTATCTATACGCAACTAAATTTAGAGGTAATCGCCGTTTATAAATGCAAGCATTCGACGCGATCTATTTGCAACTCGCATCTACTGTGGACCTGAATATTGCATGTAAATCACCTTTACATTGATAGGTTCCAGATATTATGGTGTTTTTGGTGTAATCTCTCAGTATTAGCACACTGCTGTCAAAGCTGGTACTATTATATCTTGTCAAAGAATAGGGGCAACAGTGCAGCAAGCTCGTAACGTTTCTCAATAAATCGCGCATTTAATAAAATACACAGGTCAGGTACCTACAGATATGGGTAAACCCTTATTTTAAGAATAAGTGGGTAATAGCCAAAAATAGTTCTAACTGCAAGAGCGTGCACTATGCTCATTAATTTTAAATCTATGTTGAAGCTTTTTAATGAACAACTATATGAATTGCCAATGATATTGACAACAACATTTGAAGTAGACAAATCTTCTTTGTTTTCATTCTATTTCTATCCATCCCAAATACAACTTGATGACTCACCTCGTTCGTAATATTTAGATCATAATCGCAACGCTGCGTAAGGAGGGTTAGCTAATATTTCCAAATAATTTCTCCCATTCCACAGCTCGTAGACGGAACAATACAATAACATGTATTTAGTTATTTCTGTCAACAGGTCACGGATGCCGTCAGTCGTCGGCCGCTAACAGATGGCTCATTGTTCGGTACTGGAGATAAGGCATGTTTTTCTCACTGCGTGTCGAGTACCCGGGTACCCACTGTTGCTTCTGGGCCAAACTGGAAGGTTGCGAGCAGGTAGCTAGCTTACTTAAAGGGATGCCTCGAACGCAAGTTTATGGATATATTTCGTAAATCTTTCTTAGAACGTTTATTTGGTTCAGTATAGGTAAGTTTGGGTAGGAAGTACCTAGAGAAAGCCACTCAGTAAATTTACTTTAAATGTATTCTCTGTACACAAGAATGAAAAATTTGGTAAGATAGCATCCTTTTTCATTACAACAGGTTAAGTATGAAAATTTGAGACCAAAAAACCAAAGTTTCTTGTCAGCTTGTATATCGTTAAAAGTCACAATTAGCAAGAACAATGGCGGAGAAGCGCAACCGAGTTGTCTCGTCGTGATCAATCAGCTATCACCCCTCCCCTTAATAATTAATCACCACGATATAATTAAAATTCCCGATGACATGGCGCGATCATCGCCAAGACAAGGTTAAAAGAACATTAACGTCCACCGAAACACAGCGAAATACAATTTTCAACCCTTTTGAAAGTTGTCGTCTTCAAGTAATTTAAAAGTTACACCCCTTGTTTTTTAATTTACGTTTAAAAACGAATTTAAGTAACTTTTTTGTGGGCTCAGGGTTCTGTATGCACTGCAAAAGCCGAATTCTCTTGTTTTTGATTTCCGTCCATGGGGGTATGAACTTAAAAATATGCAACAACTATATACTTATGGATAGTTTAAACTCACTCTTTGTAGGTAGCTCGCTTAATGCTCCTCACATCTATTCAAAGGTTAACTGGTAGAGATCCCTTGTAGAGATAATTGCGCCTTTGTGCAAATTATTAAAATTTTAAATTAATTAATTATTTAAATTTTAGTCATTTAGGATTATTTTGAGTTTCGATCGGTTCTTTTACTTTTTCTGTGTGTCTACTCTTGCCTAATACTTATGTCCTGTCAATCGTTCAAAGGTTAACTGGAAGAGATCCCTTTTAGGGATAAGTTCGCCTTTGTGCATGTGTGTTATCCTGTATTCATCTTTTTCTTGTGTTTTATGTACAATAAAGAGTTATACATACATACATACATATATAATATTATTTTTGTGATTTGTGTCTGTTTCTTTATATTTGTACAATTAAAGCATTTACTTACTACAATTCTCATTATCAATCTTGTGATGAGATATCTTAACGCGTGCGTCAAAGCTTACAAATAACAGCTTCTATTTCGATATCATTCGATTGCGTCTTGGTTAGGTACATATTTTGCCAACATATTCCCATCTCGTGATCTATGTAAGCGTCTTAATTCGACGTTGCTCGCCGGGACCCCCGCTAGTTCAGCACCGCGTCGTCACAATAATGAGCAGAAAGATAATGTTAGACGTAAGGCGCCTAGCAGGCGTCGCGGCGCCTCTGTCGCGGTGTAATTACCCAGTGACTCAGCGCGGCTTTGTTCGACCTGCATAGGATCCGCGAACAAACTTGTTTTAATTAATTTCGTGTCTCGTACAAGCCGTCCTAGCTGATTGTTATCTACTTAGTTGCTGTTAGCGCTCCGGACGCCCCGTCCTGATAATGCAGTGTTACCTACACATTCTGTAGCCAAATTGCGATTTTATTAAGATAATGAGTATCGAACATGGAATGTGACTATCATCCGAAAAAAAGGAGGAGTCTTTCTCTTAAGAGACTTTTTATAATATGATATATGAGATCATTTATAGCTAAAAAAGTCGACGTTAACCATTTTTACAATCTTTTATTTCACTCGTAACATTCGTTTATTACGTGTAAGTTTTCTCGTAAAGAATTTTTGATCACTTTCAGACAGCATGGTTATTTTTGTGCCACCGCTATGCAAACGGTAGGTATACATAGACATAAATAACTTTCTCTATACCTAGCTATGTAGGCTCGAGCTCTTCCAAAGATGGCCATCGGGTTCGTTCATCTGGCTACAATAGAGCACCTAAGGATTTTTGTCAGGTGGCAGGCACCCATTCATGGGTGACTAACCCACTACTTGGACCCCACCTAGCTGCAGTCGGCCAGCGGAGAACCGTGCTTCGAATCCCGTGCGTTACGCAACTGTTTAAACTCGTCTTCCACATTGGCTACTCCAGATAACAGGTCGGAAGATGCTAGTCGCTTGGCGACCGGGCTCTGCCTAGAGGGTGGTGACGAATCGCAGCGGAAACCTACCATGGCCTTCTTTTTAACGCAACGTACATGTGCGGCGAGGTCACTGAGAAACACGGTGAGACACTATCTGTCGACGTCTCAAAGGCTTTTGACAGAGTTTGGTGCAATGGACCAGTACACAAACTTCCTGTCAACAGTATATCTGCTGGTTTGTGAACCTGGATAGCTGACCTGCATATGGTAGTCCCATTAAGATTGTGGTCGATGACTGTTCATTTGATTTATTGGACATTAAGATCGGTGTTCCTCAGGGATCAGTACTTACTGCCCTTCTATTCTTGTTGTTCATTATAGACATGTTGGCAAATTCAGCATCTTTGAATAAGATGACGACAGCGCAGTGTCAAAAAGATATCTATTTAGGATCTAACTTTTGCCTGCTTTGGGACGGTGCTGCCCAATATTAGCTAGCTGCCTAGGATTCAGTGGAATGTCGGACTCTTCGGCGATTCAGTGGTGAATTTTCGCCTCAAAAGCCTCCGCCGATGCAGAAAAATGGCTCGCCTATGGCTAGAGGTAGGTATTCAGGGTCTGCAACATTGTTATCAGCGTCCCTAAAATCCGGACAAAGCGTTTTCGTATCTCATTTACTGTTTGATTAGGCGTAATTACGGTTAAATGTATGCTTAGACCCTAGAAATTACATTTAATTAAAAGAAAAAAGGAATTTTTAATAGATTTTACTCACTCGTTCATAATTGTTAACTAATGTAAGTTTTGAGTTCTTTGCATACAACTTCCTTCTAAATTTTGAATTTTAAAAATGCCTTAAATCTAACACTGCGATATTCAAAGGCCGGGTTGAGACCATATTTTGTGCTTAATACATTTACAATGAAATTAGTTCCCATTTCCCCGATCAGGATAGGAGTAAACGAGTCTGGCGCGGCGGCCGGCGCGTTGGTTGTTTGGCGCGCCCGTTGCCACGGCAACCGGTGAAATATAGGTCCGTATTTACATCGCTTATTGCTGTTATTAGCTAAGGATAGCTATTAATTTGAACTCACTATCAGCCATTTGGTATGCAATCGCAATATTTTGAGCATTTTAGTGGCTTAAAGAACGTTGAAAGGATACTTAATATCGACTGTTTTTTCGCAGTATCAATTAACTATAGGGTGATCTTTTGGGTGGGTGATAAGGTGACCCTCATAATCGGCCAGTCATACTAATTGAAATCCGCGTGAAGTGGATTTCGACTAATGTCATTGGTTAGATTCTGTATGTTTCAACTCCCTCTATTACTCTGAAAGCGAACCCTTAAGCTCATCTCTAAATATAATAACGCACGCAGCCTTTTTTCACTTTCTAAGTCAAAATTAATAATGCACATTCATACTAAGAACAAACTTTCAGTTCACCAAAAAAAACTATAACATCATCCGAGACAATTAAGGCGTTGCTTACACAGCTTTTATATCCCATTATGAGAGATAAGTCTCAAAACAATAATTAGTACCAATTACAACACAAAATTCCCCTTACAAATCAAATAGGATGACTGGCACAACTTGAGTGGCCGCACGCGGAGAGAAATTAAGGAAATCCTCTCGCTCTTTCTGAATAGAGACAAAGATACACCTGTCCTGGTCCCTCTTGGAACGTTGTTCTGTTAAAGACTAGCCGTCTGTTCCATAATTTTGCTTGTGGTTTAGAATCCCCCTCGACAATTCCATCTAAATTTGTAATAAAAACTGTAAGCTCAGAACGCCGTTTTAGAAATGATATTTTTTAAATTGACTGTCTTTTTATTTTATAAATAATATAAACTTCGATTAAGAAGCAACAACTAAAAGCAGTAAGAGTTCTACGGATTAACGTTAGGGTCATTAAGTAGGCAACATTTTTGCTCTCTCCTGACAGCCATTACGAAAGTTTAAATAAATGTTGACACAAAACTCCGTTCCAATGCCCTCAAATTCTTAAAGACTCATTAGTTGCTGTAAACGGGAACCATCTTTCCAACAATACAAATAAACGGTGGGTGACTCTGTTTATTTTTGTATGAGACTTGAATTGCTTCTTCCCAGAATAGTGGGTAACACGGTAATCGTTTCGTAAATATTGCTGGAAAAATGCTACACGCAATACTAATCAGTTTGAACATGAGTATTGTAAAACTTATTTCTTCCACGTGTACTCAATACGTTACAACCAAATCCAGCGCACCAATCAGTGTAAGTAACAATTTCACAATTAAATATTCATTTTAAGCCGTTACGAGGCAACGAAGTTTAAAAAATGGTAAGTTTGTAATACGAATATGCACAACAAGGTACGTGAGAGGTTCGTTTCCGCCAAACGGATAAGTAGGCAGCTATAACCTGTAATCGGAACCGGTTTAGTCAATGTGGACTTACGGACTGGGGAGGGCATGCGCGATATCAAAGCAGGTGTTCCACTAGTGCCTACTGCCACAATAAGAATTCCAACCTCAGCCTTAAACGGTCCGGCCGAGATTTAGTTCACCGGGCTTGATGTAATCTCCAAGTAACTATTTCAAAAACTAAGCCTTTCTAATTGTTATTGCGAAACTGTATTGTAAGCATGCCGCATTTGTAGACCAAACGTATTTAGCTACTACCAAAGACTTATCCAATTATCTTTAACTCAAACATAGATAAAACTCTATCAAAAAGTGAGCAAACTAAAACCATCCTAAAAATTCAGACATCAATGATTTTCTCGTAAACATCGAGTTGTAAAGGCATTTGAAAGAAGTTGCGTTTGGGGTGGCGTGTTTATAACGCTTGTTTAATAATTTAGCAGCAGCGGCGCGCCGGGCCTGCGAGGACCCTGAATAATGGATCCAACAATAATATGAGTAGGCTAGACAAGACGATATAGTCAATAACCCGATGAATAACAAAAGCTAACGCCCCACTTGGCAATGACACTAAATTTGTGTATAATTACGCTGTTGATTCATCACATGTAATCCTCTTACAACGACAATAAACTCACATTCGTGAGGTTTCTAAATAAAATACATATATTGTTGTCGACATGGGAACCAACACCTGTCACCTTAATGCTGTGTCCTCAATTGAACAAGGAAATAAGATATTGAGTTTGACAGTAAATCTGCAAAACACAGGTATAAAGTTATCCTTACACTGATATCTAAAAGTATTTGCTTTCCTAATGAACAAGAATATAAATGTAACAGCACTTTCGAAACGTCTACATAAGGATGCAAACTTTACTTACATAATAAGCAGGACTTTGCTATTTTAATATAAGGAACTAGCGTGTAAAGAAGCGAGGAACTGGTAATGTCTTTCCTGGTTATCCGTTGTTATATAGAAGTAATAGTCATAGAAGTACAACAATTAGCATGGAAATAAAAGAAAAGATTATGTAAGACATTTTAATTGCTATGATAATAAACATATGAACAAGATCCAAGCTAAAATAAAACAAAGTAATTGTTTATTCATATGCTAATCTATACATAGTCAATATTAGATAACTCAAATAAGCTTACTATGAATCAATATTGTTTGACTAACGTAAAATCCCTTATCCAGTTTTAAATTATTTGCATTTCTAGGCGATACGTAATAGTGCATTTGCATGAGGGTGCAGCAGAATGCGTTTAATTTGTTAATAAATCAGGCTGTGGGGGCGGTTCGGGTTCATTAGACGGATCGCCCGCAGCCTTCCGGGGCAGGCTGCCCGCGCCAGCCAAGCCCCTGCCTGCTCCGCTTAGTCTGGTGTCTTTTGATGACTGATACATCGATGATGCACTCCTCCTCCGAGGAATAATACCGTAACACAGATAGACGCAGACTTGCCAACTCCACCATAATGGAGCACCAGCCCACTCAACTCAGTGATTCGAGAACATTTCAAATTGATGCTCAAACTTGAAGATAACGTTAACTGTTATTAAAACAAAACGTATCTAAATGGGGATCTCCCTCAAATGAATAATAGACTCTCATAGTGATAATACTGGCATAAATTAAGGTATCCGAGCGCCTCGTCCACGCACGTAGTGAAAGTTTTAATTGCGTTGAGCTCTATCACCGTCGTAAACCGCCAGCTTCGGAATAGGGCAGAAATACATTTTTTTGCGTGCATCAAACAAAAAATGTGTGCGGACGGTAATTCGGCAGAATATTAATACGACGGGACAGAATATGAAAAAACAGCAGATAATTAGCGTGGAGTCAACAGCCTTGGACAATGTTAGCAATTAGGTATTTTCGACAAAAAAAATGTCACTATTATCTCTGAGTTCAGTTTAAACATAAATACGAGCCTGGACCGGACGAGAGCACTCATTAATTTAGATGATTGTACAATTATCTAAATATAAGCGGAGCGAGACACCCACACGGGAGGGGGCACACCAACCCGAAAAGGAGGAAGGGGAACGGGCACTCGTTTTTAATTAAACCGGCGATGAAATGAAGTGGTCCGTATAATATTGCTTAGACATGTTTTAAATTAATTTCAAACCATCTTAATATGAACGAAGTCTTGATGATGAACCATAAACTTGAGACATTCACAAACAAAATAATTACTAAAATTCGATGGCTCTAGTACTTGTGGTAATTCATAGCCACGAAATTTATGTCACCCTACTTTCCAGGATTCAAACAGTGTTTAATTAAGTTTGTGAATTAGTATTATACTCGTATCTCTTGAAAAAGTACCAAGTGAAATTAGATAAATTAGTTGCAGGCTTCAATAACAATTAGGTTTAATATATAATCGTGCTCCATCCACCCTATTGTGACGGCAAGCTTCGGAAGGGTTGTACGTTTCTCTCCTCCTCTATTTGTTTTTCGTTAAAGCTTTAATTAAAAGTAGGTTTATTTTAAAGAAAATTGATGTTCAAAGTAAATAAATCCTTGATGGTTTAATTATCTCTTGTAATTGAGTTTCACCTGGCGATGAAATTAGTATTGTGCTCGCACAGTTCTTATTAATTAATGTTATTGTAGACACTGTACGGAGTTAAAGGTTTTCTTTGCTACTTAATTAGTTTAATACAAGTTATTAATTGGTCTTTTGGGTTCAATTTAATTTTTTTGTTTATTAGATATTCAATACCGACATTAGCATTCTCTTGATTAATCACTGATTCAACAGTTTTGTCTTCTTTTGGGAAGTACTGCATCATCTTTCATTTCAATGTCTTTCGTATTTTATGTCAATTGTTGCAAGTGATTCTTTAAGGTCTTGGTTGTTACCCAAAATTGATTTTAATCCTAATACCTATCTTAGTCTGGCGCGCAAAACTGAACCGATTTTTAGAAGGACCAAAAATTCCCTACTTTCTAAATCACGAATGTTGTGGTTTACCAGCATTACTTGTTCTTGTTACTGGTTCTTTGTAAGCCTTCGGTCTTAATCAGAACATCCACGTGGTCCTTCAATTTGCTCTCGTCCGTTTTGACGTCTCTCCCAGTCTTCATGAAACCCCGTGTTCTGTACTTTACGGACAGTTAATACTCGGCGGCATGGTGTAACGAATGTCCTAAATTTGTTTACAAACATTCTACGAGTCAAACACTGTCAAGTACTTACATGATGCGAGCTTTCTATTGTAGCGTCTCTGCATTCAAACAACCACAAAATCCAAACGAATACTTTGGTAGACGTGTAGTTACCTTAAGGCTTTGTCCTTTGGGTCTGTTAACCGCGCGTCCAGGCCTCGTGCCTCGCTGGGACCGCCGGCTCCGAGCTCGGGACCGGCACGATGCACCAAACAAAAAAACTCAACAATAACAAAAAAAAACACAATCAACGCATGAACTAAACAAACTACACCGACGATTGCAGTCTAGTACCCTTCGTGTTCGACAGGATAGAAGACTGGTCACATAAAACTTTTTTTGGTAAACTTTAAAACAAAAACTGCACCGACAACTTCGAAAAAAGTAGTTATATTGTTGGGGATCGTCGACACTTCCCCGAACGGCGTTTCGGTCGCGACTGAGCGCGCCACGCGGTCGGCCGGGGGAGGGGCGCGGGGGCAGCGCCCCGCTCCTCCGCGGTATTATTTGATTAATTCGCCTCCCCTTGTATCCTCGGCGAGTCGTTAAGACGACGTTAAGTTTTTAAATTTCATTGTGAGGGCCACAACCTTCACCTACTTTTAACCTTAATTGAATTAATTAAGATCGATGGACGCGTACAAAGATTAGACGTTAATAAGCAAACGTTGAAGGATCCGTCCCGTTCTTGGTTAATTACGGCGGTCGCGGTCGCTCGGAGGAAAAAATCCCAACTTGAAATAATTAGTACCCAAGGAGCATAATTCCCGCTAATTGCTGCCTCGGCACTGGAGGAAAATAAAATAGCTCACTGCATTTTAAGTCTATTTGATGGTTGCAAACTGCTTCATTGTATTAAAATTTAAACCAAGCAAGTCCATAGCGGCAGCGAAGAATTAAATATCATTATAATTAAAAAATACCTAAAAAATTACGTTTATTAACGTGTACATGTTTTTTTTACCGCACACCACTGTGCTTGAGGCATCCCTTGCAGTTTACACGATGATAAATAGTTTTAAGCGGCATGAAAATAGAATTCATTTTAGCTTAACTCGAGAGCGAGAACAATTAAAGTAAATTATTTTAATACTAGCTGTGCCCGCGACTTCGTCCGCGTGTGTTTTTGTGATACTTACGGCTTTTCTCGATATCAAAATTATTATTATTATGACTATTAACTTCGTCACGTGAACCACTGAAAGTGTGTACGAAACTATACTTTTAGAATTACGTCATGAAAATAATAATTTGTGACACGGAATCTTGAAAAAAAAAACAGGTGTGAACTGGTTAATGACTCATCACATTTATTTATACCTTATTTTACAAAATAGTTTAATTTATAGTTTTGTTTAGTTTCTTTATTCAAAAAAAGCTAAGTACAGTTTTAGTTACCTACATCACTATTAATTTCGCCGAACTATGACGCTTATTGGCGAATACTGCGCTCACTTTAACAATATTTGTACCCTGAATAATTTAAAAAAATAAATATATTCTAATCAAATAATAGGTACTAATAGGTAATAATAATAGGTACATAAATGTTTACCTGTCTTTACCTTACGACTAACAATTCATTCACTAATCCGTTTTAATTAATAATTTGCGACAAAAAATTTTCTAGCAGAAGTTTTTTTGTTTATTTTCTTGGTAGCTACAGATTATTAACACTTATTATCTTTATCTACAAATTAATTACCTACAGGGCCTTATACCATGACGTCGTAATGCGATTCAGTTAAGGTTCGCTCGCTGTCAGATTCATACTAAAAGCACAAACTTTTTTCACAATAAAATTCTGACATGTTCGTAGCGCAGACGTAAACGCGCCTTATTTTGATTTTGATTTTTTTAGGCAATAGTACATTATGATACAAGTGTGCTATGTTGGTAATTACACATGAGGCGTATTGTACGCGCGAGCGCCAGCGAGCGCGGGTAAGAGAGCCGAGATGTGTAATTACCAAAGCACACGCGTCGCATACGACGTTTTTCAACACATTTGCGAGGAAAAATAAATAAAATTTAGTTAATAAAAGGACTTTAAGAACTTTAGTTTACCTTTGTTAAGAGACATTGCTTACCTGAAGCTGCTTTAGAACTTTACTTTATCATTTGGTAATTAACACATTGGATTTCTTACTGATATAACTGTCCGAACATTGCCCGAACATATTTTAGTATATCCAGCGACGGACACTACATTTCTTTATTACTTGAACTCGTAATTTTAAAGTAATAAAATAACAAAGTCTGAATCAACAATATCAGTGAAAAATGGCGGCAGACATTATTTCTCCGCGCCAATCCGCGCGCAGCACTCGCGCATGCGCGCTGTGCACTTATCACGCGCGTGACGAAGACACTGACAAGACTGCTAAACAGCCTAATATTAAAATTATAATAAAAAATAATTAATCAATGCCTGAAATATGCAAATTATTGTCACTTTTAAATAAAAATGAATAATTTGTCGAAACTAAATGTTTATTTATCATCCTTAACCTAAAATAGTTTAATATTCACGAAAATATTCCTTGTTCCTATAGATACTGAACCGTTTGCTCAGATTAAAAAAAAGTTTATATTATAGCACTCGTACGGTAATGTTATTACAGCACGAGTGTGGTAATATGCTGCATTATGAAACTAAAAACTGTGTAATAATAGTCAATTTACGAGCAACTGTGTTGAAAAGATATTAAGAGCATACATACAGCCAAGCGTTTCACGCCGCCCTCATAATATATCAGGTTTTCAAATAAGAGTGCGTTCAAAAACCGAACGCGTTGTGAATAATAGCACATAAATAAAAACAAAGTAACGGTATTGCATATTGAACTTTAGGTGTTAGGTAAAGAACACAATTTAGGACGCCAATTTAGGTTGATTTAGGTTTGACGAAAATGTCTTCGTTGAAAAATACCTGTACAGCATGTAATTATTTTATTAATGTTTTTTCACAATTGACACAGTTTTCCAGCTTTATGCCTTATGTACATTCGTATCTATCTATTTTCTCCGTAGTATTATTTTGTTTGTAATTATTACCAACTACTTATACCGAGGAAAGCTGATTTTCTTGAGTTCCGCTATTTTGTGCGTAATCACCTCAAAAATTAAATTTCAAGAAAACTGAGAAATTATATTTACCTGTATTAAATTGGAAGTATTATTTAGCAATTTTTAAAGGTTACACTTCATTGGTTTTTATTGTATAGGTGTATGAAGTTAATTAATTTTAAACACAAAACCCTCTTTTTTGCGCATCTGTGTGAGATTAAAAAAAAATGCTAAAACAGGTATTTCATTATTTTCATTACTTAGTATTTATTCTGAGTTTCATGATTCTAGAACAATCTAATTTTATTTTTTCATACAAACTTTAACCCCCCTTTTCACCCCCTTTTTCCAAAAAATTCCAAAATTTCTGTAGCCTATATCCTATTCTGAATTTATTGAAATAGATTTGTGAACATTTCAACAATATCCGTTCAGTAGTTTTTACGTGATGCTCAGTCAAACAAACAAACAAACAAACAAAAATTTAAAAAATTGTTTTAATATGTTCAGTTACCGATTTTAAGTCACCCTGGTCGGTTTTTTTTTTTTAATCTTCAATGTACAGATTTTTTGGACTCAACGATTTTATTATATGTATAGATAGACAATTAACAGTTTGCAATAACGTATCCCGAACGTATTTAACCATCAACTTAATTACTCTTAACACATACCCATAATGTAATTAACAGAACATAAAAAAATAAAAACAGATCTCCACATAAATATCAGATTACCAATTAAGACTATAGATACCTGCCTAATAATTAGGTGTGTATCGAACCTGAAGCGAGTCTTCCCACGAATCTGGTTGCGAGGGTTGCCAGGTGTTGGGAAAATCCGGGAATTTCCAGGGTATTTTAGTCTCTACTCTAATTCACAGGTGAGCAGTATTCAAGCAGTAATTCAGGCGTGGCAAATATAGAAAGTCATTTTATAAAACAACATTCATTCATCGATGTATATCATAGCTTACCTAGAAGCCTTTCTCATATTATCATACGTATGCTAGTTAGAGGCAATGAAATCAGCTCGGTTATCACAAAGTAATATGAAAAATAATTACGCTGAATTATGCCCTTATTAATTTCTATTAAGTACAATTATTTTAACGGGCTTTTTAACGGGTTAATACCGAACTCGGGGCAAAGGGCAGCTGAGCAAGTAGAACTTTATGGCATAATTGTTGATCTGGCAACCCTAAGTTGCGGGCAGGAACTCGTTTCACGTTCGGCGTCGGGTTACAAGAAAGAGGTCGGCCTCAATTTCGGGTTAATTTAATAATTCGGGTATTATCGGACTAATTCGGATCAGGCTCGGGCGGCTTGCGCGAGCGCAGATGGTGCGCACTGCGCGTGATTGTACAGACTATACTCTCGCTTACGCTCCAGTACTATAGTTACTACAATAGTTATAGTATAACTACCCTAATATAATCATTATTATAGACGTATTCGATGTAAATATGATAGTGAAATAATTAAAAAGTACCTGCATATGTTACATTTTTACATAAAAAATAAGGAAATCTAGTTAAATAGTGCTTGCTCAGTGAATCGACACCAGTAGGTATTTATTTATAAAAATGATGTCACAGTCACACATTTTGTACATTCGAAAATGACGACACAAACTATGCTGTGTCATACATATACCTTGAAAAACTACTCAGGTACAGACCTATATAATTACCTGACAACTGATTTTAGGCAAATCATGCAGTCTAATAAATTCACTGGATAAGATAACCGATAAGAAATATTGTCCGTTGAAATATGTCTATAATCATTATTTTCGCTTCAGTAATATCGTGAACTAGCTTCGTCTGCGTAGAATTATACATAATCTTTCTCTTGAATTACTCTATCTATTAAAAAAACCGCATCAAAATCCGTTGCGTAGTTTTAAAGATCGAAGCATGCATAGGGGCAGACAGTCAGAAAGCGGAAAGGGCTTTGTTTTATACTATGTAGTGATCAATAATCCGTCGTAAAGTATGATTTTCAACAATATAGTCATAGTCAAAGTCACTTGAGATTTTCCTACTTGCTCTGTTAAGGTAGAGAAAAGGACGGCGAAAGAATTACGTATGTAAATCTCTTTCAAAGCTCAACTTTATGTTTTATAAAACTTTATTTATTAGTTTAATGAAACTTTGCAAACTAAGTTTAAAGATGACAATTTAATTGAAATCTGGTACTGTATTGAAACTCGTTTTGTGTACCAATCGTTGCTAAATGGTTCCACGTCAAAATACTTAGATTCTGTTGCCAAATGCAAAATAACTATTTCAGTTTTATGAGAACGTTTAAGTACCAGTGTTATTAATAATACCGGAGCGAGGCCGATAGCGGTTTCAAGGAATGCTATTGTCTGCCAATTATCGCTAATGACAAAATATTATACGCCCTCCAGTAATCCACAATTTTTTACGTTTAATGTAATTAGACTAATTAGGTGAAATAATAGCTCAATAGAAAGATTAAAGCTCCTTCTCTGTGAATTTACTCCATTAATTGCTACTTTAATTATTGTTTTAAATTGGCACTTAATTAACTTCATTCATAAAAATATATAAATGCTGTTATAACAAAATACAGCGTCGTATCTGTGTCAAACAATGTCAAGTATGAAAGTAATTAAAAGCAAATGATTGTTAAGTCAACACGAGTTGAACAAGCAACAATAGTTATTGGATAGAAACTTGTGAGACACGACGTGACTTAAAGTAATTATTGGTCATCAATGCAAGCTACCACTATAGCCAGCCCATTCCCAGGACAGAAACCTGGTTGAACGACCTAACAAAGGTGAATAATAAAATAAATAAATAAATAAAAATATTATGTTTGTACAAGTGAACTTCGCATCTTTTTTTATTTTTTAGTGACAGTCTTACTACATCAACCAACGATCAAGTTCGGTCAAGTTTCTTGTGGCGAATTCTTCATGGCGATTATAGTACTTATTTCTGAAAGCACTAGTAGTATTAAAAAGACGCTCGTTCTGGGAGGAGGCCTGTGCCCAGCCGTGGGACGTATACAGGCTGGAGATGATGATGATGATGATGATGATAGAATACTTAAAAGAGCTCTTATAGACAGTCGAATGAATGAAGAAACGGATGATATTACATAGCTTCTTTTTGTTTCTTCATTGAATTAAAATACATTAGGTACAGTCTACTTTCAAAATATTTACCTTGCTATTCCGCTACTCACGTGCAAGATAACCGAGCCTGTGCGAAATATATGTTTTTCATGCAATCCCTCCCTCCACATACATACATATATCACGTCTTTATCCCTTACGGGTTAGACATAGCCTAAGGTAATAAAACCTTAAGGCCACGTTTAGCATGATTAAGGGCGTATAGGTGGAAAGGCAAATCAAAATAGTGATGGGTTGCTAGCTGCATCGCCTATAACATGATTCCTAAGACTTTCGCCCATTCCCTCGATGGGGTATGGGATGGATTCCGTCCACTACCGTCGCATAAAGCACATATAAATACCACAAACTTAATTATCCCTTACATCATACTAACACTGACGCGTTTCGATCCCTCTACGGGATCATTATCAAAGCTTAGTGAGCACACCTGTTACACCACATGCAAACTAATAAAATAATCACATAATACGTAATATCAAATTGTCATTCCCTCGGCTACTTTTGAATCTTCATACTCAAGTTCCAATACATCACAATACAAGTCTCCGAGCAACGTCTCGTGGTACGAGGCTCCTCTCCGTACGCGAGAATCCGGAGCCAGCCCGCTCCGAAATTAATCTTTGTTTAAAGTTAATGCTGCTTATTAATCACGGGCATTATGTCTAGATGAATATAATGTAGCAATCGGTGAGTCAGCCGAGATATCGAGGCTTTTATTACGAAAACAAATGCACCGTTAGAGTTCGGGTCCATTGCGCGACCGACGATACGGGAAAAGCTTTCGTGTTGCTACGTCGTTAAGACTTGGTAATTTACTTGCGGTGAAGAAGTTTTCTTAGATAGTAAATACATAATAATATATTGGTCGTAAATGTACATACACTTTGGAAAGTATTATCTTATTGTTTCTGCATCTAAAATGTTTCCATGGAAAAGTTTCTATTGTCTACCCTGCTTTTTATTTTTGTAATCCCATCTCACAGAACTGATTTGTGGTGTTGGATGACGAATACTTGTATTGTATTATTCTTCGTGTTGGTCGGTACATACATACTTAAATATGTGGATTTTCTTATTTTGTTTACTTTAATTATTTTATTTAAAATTTTATAGTGATGATAGATGAGGTAACAAACGGGAAATACTCACGCTTTTATTTACTCGCGAGTGTCAAAACTTGGCAGACAGACAATATATCACGTCTTTAACCCTTATGGGGTAGACAGAGCCTAAGGTAACAAATCCTTAAAGCCACATTTAGTATGATTGTGGGAGTATAGATGGTAAAAATGGAATCAAAATAGTGATGGAGTGCTAGCCGCATCGCCTATAGCATGGCTCCTAAAATTTTCGCCCATTCCCTCGATGGGCTTTTACCACCTGCGCGGGAAGAGAAGCAACAAAAAAGTTTTTCCTTTGCTCCCAGACCAGCATGGAAGTAAAATTATAAAATGCAATAATAAAACGAATAAAATGCCGAAGTGAAGGAAAACAAGCCGTCGGCATTATCTTGGTCTGATGTGGCAGTGGAGACGCGCACTCCCCCAACCTGTTCGTTACCCTATGCTTTTTATTGGATTGCTTCCATTATAATCGATTATAACTTTTATGCCGCCGCAATAAGAACACTTTTCTTCAGAATCTGTTAATAAGCAGATAGACGCAGTTAAGATTAGAGACAGGTGGAGGTGTGTCTATTAAACATTTAAATTAAGCATAATGGGTTCCTAATTTAATAAGTAATATTAAAACGTATGGGAAATAATTTAAACGTGGTCAGGTGTGTTAACATCTGATTCTACAACTATGTTACTGCGCTGGTTAATTTCACATGTTCCGCCATTTTCACACCGTAGGTCGGTTCAATTCTGGCATAAGGTGCGACGAAACAAGGGTACAATTAAGGCGGAAGCACACTGCACCGCTGCAGTTAAGGGCGGGTCTCCATCACAATGCGCCAAATGACGGCCGCCCGGTAGGTACGCAAATGAAGAATATTGTCGGACGGCGTGAATACTCCTTAATGACGCACAGCCGAGCTGGAGATGTCAGCCCACACTACATTTGCGCGATTGTCAAATGTTAATACCGAATTATTGTACTTCACTAATGGTTTTTTGAATGGACCGAGTCATTAATAAAAACTGGCTACGTCGTACAAAAGCCCATTAAGGCAAAATAAACGTATTGAAGCTATACCGTTTATTTTTCCAAGCGGCGGCACGTGGGCAACCTATTTACATGCATTCCGCGTGGTTGCTATCGCATTCATTCAACATACATGCTCGTATCGTGTGATTCATGCATTTAAATGTCAGCTGTCTGAGATAATCTGCATCTCTATTTGAACTATTTACAAGTTCAAGCGGAGAAGGATGTTTAATTAAATAACATCTGAGAGGTTACGTCTTGTTTGATGTTCGTTGATTGTCCTTAAAATAGTAACTATTTTGTAAAGCGTTATTAAACTGTAACAGGGTTATGTTTGGTTGGTTGTAGAGCTAGTTCCTGAAAACTTTGCAGACGTATGGTAACACACAGTGACAAAAAGGGCTTGGCAACACTAACAACGAGCGGTTCAACAATTGTATGTCTATAGCATCTCGAAAGCGACTTACAGCGATGGATTACTGTAGATTGCTCGCGCATTTCGGCGACTCCATCACGATTTGACGACCCTAACGAGTTTTGCAATCTTCATTACTGAAGGTTGTGTCAAGTCCGTAGAATGATCCCTCATTGCACTATGCTTCTCCAGGCTCGTCGATCTGCAACGGGCTTTAGCTACTGACTCGTAGGGTAAGGGTAGGTAGTAGGGTAAGAGATTTTATTTGCAGGTAGATTGTGTTTTGTTAATATGGAATCGTCGTACAAATTGAGCTTCAGTGATACGATCACTAGGCACCATGACTCGATGCTATGCATTGTCGCAGGCGGTGACGCTAGCGGGACGTGTGCCAAGCGCCGCGACGCATAACTTTCCATCTCACCAACGTTTTTCATATTTTAATTGACAATGTTACCCGCACTTTGTTTCGCGAACTAGTTTGTCACGTAATGTTTCCGGTCGTGGGTGGATCTGCGTATTTTTAAGTATCTCGTGCGATTACTAACGGAACTCTCCAGACTGGTTATTATTTCTGTTATGGTCATGTTAGTATGGAGTCGAAGTTTTATAGCATAGCTGAGTTAAGTTTTTTAATCGTGGTTTTCAACATTAATAATGCTTATACTTAGGACGGGAGAGGGCAGTGAACTTTCCACGAGCTTACCTAAGCATATCAGCTAATCGATCTTTAATGTTCCCTTACCAAAATTATTGAGATATTAGATAAAAATCCTTTTTTCCAAAAATGAGAAGTTATAAACAGTTATCTATACGTCAAAATGGGTCCAACGGTGGAAATAACATAAAAATTGTTTACGATGTGTGTTATGCTTCCATGCAGGTCTGGAAGCAAAGAAAAAACATAGAATGTTGCTTCTTTTCCCGCGCAGATGGTAAAACCCCATCGAGGGAATTCGATTCCCCTTTTTACCTCTACGCCCACAATCATGCTAAACGTGGCCTTTAGGTCTTGTTACCTTAGGCTCTGTCTACCCCGTAAGGGATAAAGACGTTATTTGTGTGTGTGTGTGTTATGCAACTCGTTAATATTCCCATTACAAAGCAACAACTCGAAACCAATGAACTATTAATATGAGTAAGCACACACAAGTCACAATCGACTCGACTACTCCAGCAACCAACCAACACTAGCAGTTAATAAAGAAGCCCTTGAAACACCTTTACCTAATGCTGGTAATAGCCCAGCTGGTGAGATTTACCGGCCTGACTTGACCCAGACCCCTGTCTGCTTACAAAGAGGCGTTGACGCGCCGCGACCCGGCTACGACCTGACGACATTTTAGTTCACAAATTTTATTTATACTACTCCCTGCCACGCGAAGGGAACATGCATCACGAGGTAATTTGGTACCTAAATGCGCTATCAACTGTAATAAACGTTTTACTTGTAATAAAATGTATTAATTTGAACGAGATTCGCTTAATTTGCTAATTTTATTTTCGTAAGCATGAAGTACGATCACTGCACACAAGACAATTTTGACGTTTATGTAGATGACTGAATAGAGCCCTATTCGATCTACAAAATGCAACTAGTATGTGCCTAGCCTATTTCATCGACGATTATCAGATACTCAAGTCTTCTTAGAAACTATCCCCAGTCGTTGAGGAATTGCATGGAATTAGCGCGGAGTGCACGAGACGCACGGCGTGGCGGCGTCGCGGCATCATCGAACGCGGATTACGTTCGATTGTAGGGCCCGGCGCGGCCTAATTGCCAGCATTGTGTCGGCATGCAGATGTGAATGGGCTTTGATTTGGGCCCGGGGGTGGGGGTCGGTGCCAGGGGACAAATCGCTCGTTACGGCTGCAGGTAAACTTTCATTGAGCGTCGGAAGGCGTCGGACGTGAGAGGCGGCCGACAAAATGCCCTCGTTATTCGCCGCCGAATCACTCGCTCATTGTATTCGGGGAAACGGTAGACGCGGTCGCCGAATCACGAAAAAGACTTTAATGAGGCGTGAGAACGTTCTAAATGAACGATTGTGCTGAGGGCTCCGTTTAATGAAGGATTGATGTTAAAGTGGCTCAGATTAACGCGAATTATGTCGCATTGTTTGGGCGATCGTTGAAAGATAGTGAGGTGATAACAATAATTTGGTTATAATACAATTGTAACGAGAAGTTGATGTTATATTGTTGTTTGAAGGAAATTTGTCAGTTCATTGAACCACCTGTTGCTCGGAGGGTGGGAGAAAAACTTACCGTGGGGCGAGCGAGCCGGCCTCGGCGTTCGTCACTATTAATTAAAACCTGACTCTTCGTCGGCTGCCGCGGCTTTCGCTGCTAGTTTCCTTTCGTTCATACCAGCTAAACGATTTTGTGAACTGATAATAGACTGATCACCTAATTCACAAACGTTTGTTATGTTTAATCGTAACGTTATCTGCTCTTTACCGCTCACTTTGACATTTGCGTGGACACGGAAAAAACCGACACGCCCTAAGAAAAAGTGTGTATCTGCCTGATACTTAGTTATGCGACTATTGCATTTTCGTAGTCTACGGTATCGACTTCATCATTTACATTAATAAAAACAAGAAAAAAGTGGTCCGAACATATTTTTTCCCAAACGTAGAACTAACTATCTACATTCATTGCTAAAAAAACTCCAGAGCAAAACTTAATATTTGCCTCTTATTCAGTATTACGCGGGAACCCATTGAGCGGATGGAATAAAAAGTATGTGTAAATACCAATCACACTTTTATTTTATAAGTAAATTACTAAGAACAAATGTGCATCTGCCATATACAGATTACTGAATCAGGCAGTTAATAAAGATAAATGTGTATCAACCACTACCAGTCCTTATCCTGGGAAAGGCTGTACAATATCTGTCACTTGATTAATCTAGTGTAAAATTTGGAACTACATATATATGTATATCTGGCAGAAACTGTTTCGTCAAAGTTAAATATACGTAGAACAAGTATGTATCCTGCTACTTGCACGTCAGAGTTGACGAAATATTATCACGTATAAGTGAATAACTGTAATTATTAAGAAACTACCGTGTTTAATAATATATAAAAAATCACGAATACATATTGTCACAATATTGTACTCCATGCCAAATTTCAATCCTCTGGTATATATAGTTACCACGCAATTGCGATTTTAAATTTATAGAAACTTTAAAACGCTCTCCTGTAAAATTTGGTTTTTGTAGATACACACTTTTTCTTAGGGTGTGTCGAAACATTCATTTTGCTATAACAGGGGCCCGATTTCTGAAAACACTTTTCTCGAATATACCATTCGAAAATGGTGAAAAGTTGTGCTGAATTTAATTACGAGTAGAGAAGAACAAAATTACAGCTCTAATCTCATCAACAAGTTGAAAGCTTATTTGAATTGTAGTTTTCTGAGGGAAGGCCCAGCATTGGGACGTTTATCGGCTGGAGATTAGACGGTTTTTTAGTAATACACAGATTTTTATCAGTTTCAAACAGTACTTCGCGTGATGTCTATCAAAAATCGGGCCAATTGTTTTCAAACTTTTTATGGAAATTTGGAATACGTCATTGGTGCATTTCATCATTTTTGACGGTTACTTATTTGTATTTAAATAATTCAGATTCGGACATTACCTACACAGTTTTTGTTTCTGTAACCGTCGAGTGGCAAACCAATTTTAGCCAAACTTAACTTTGACAAAAAACAATTTTTTGTTAAAAATTTGACACTCAAGTAGGTATTGGCATCATCCATGTATAGGTCTGGTGCGGTTCACGGATCCATGTATTTGTTGTATCTTTATTTAAACGCCAAGTAATACCTACTTATTTCTTTAAACTTTACTACACGTAAGTGTCAATTAATATCCTCTTGAGGGTGTTGTTTAATATTTACATGCTAATGAATTGTCTATTTCAATGTCACAAGACTCACAAGTCGCCATTCATTTGTTGCAGCTGCTAAGGCAAAGCAATTGGTTTTAAAAATTGTAATTCATATTTTCATATTTAATAGAATTGTAATTTTACAAGGCAATTATTATCATAATGTTATGAATGGTTCCACTCCTTTTCTAGAGAAACACGCTTTATTTTATTTTATTTTTCAGAAGGACTGGCGGTCGTAATATACTTAAACGTTGCAATAAAAAGTTTCAAAGACCAAACGGCCTAAGAATAGATTGTGGCACTTGGACTGTAGCCTGTAATTATCGACTTCCACTTTTATACTTAGAAAAAGACGGCCACTGAACATGTAACTTTGTAATAAGGAGGAACCTCGGATCCGTTTCATTGGAACTCCCGAGACTTTTTTTCGGAGGTTCCGAATCGGTCTTTGCGAGTTGCATAGCAATACCCCTTTTCAATGTTCTTATAGCAAGTGACAACTTGCTAGTGCCAAAGCTCGGAAGTACTGGGGTTTGTGTATAGGGGAAGAGCGGGGGTGGGAGGGAGGTGGCGTAGCGTATAGTACACGAGTTTTTTTTATCTTCTGTTAAATGTTTTTGCTGTGGGAAGAGGATACGCCTCACTAGTGGTTATGGCCGCCATACCTACCTATTGAGCCAAGGTCTTGGACCAGCACGCTGGCTAAAAATAACGAATCTCAATGTCGCTCTTCACACAATAGTGCACCGATAATTTTGCTCTTTGCTCTGGCTCACTTTTCAGTGAATTGTAATACCACATCAGTCGTCCGCACCATCGTACCTAACTTGGTCTTTGATGACGAATAGAAACTGAATGAGATACAGACGCCTAACACGAGTTCCAATGTGCGCCAAGATATCATGATGTGTACACGAAAAACCGACACCATTCGTTTGGGCAGCCAATGTTGGCGCCAACTACCGCCATTCTTTTGCCTCTACACGTTGGCCCAGCGTGCTGGCCCACTACCTTGGCCCAATGTGTACAGCGGCCATTACCTGTTGCCATGGTGTACCGGCAGGTGTAGGTAGTGGGTGCCGGCGGCGCAACGGACACGACGCGGTTGGCTCGCGCTGCCGACATGTGCCAGCCATTTGTATGCAAATTACAATTCAATTAACAACATAAAGTAAAGCATCGGAACCGGAGATCGTATATGATCTATTAGACATGGCGTCGTAATGAATGTTATGGAAATCGGCTATTTTAAAGAGTAGAGTGTAGTAGGAGTGTATCGTCGGTTGAAGTCATAATATACGTAGAGTAAATTGGCTGTTAGAAAACATCGGCCAAGGGCGAGCCGGACTCACACATTGGAGGTCCCAGGCCGGCGTATAGCTACCATTATAAAGATCGGGCAAAAACGATGGTCTTGTTATTTTTATAACTGTGACTGTGAGGGACAAACATGATATGAGCTAGAGCGAGAGCGATAGAGCTCCATTTATACCTTTTAAATACAGCGCCCTAGAAAATCACACTACCTAACTTAAAATAAATAGTGTAGGGAAATAAAATAAAGTCTACGTCAGGAGCGTTCCAAATTTGTCCATGAGCTAAAACTCACTTTCCTACTCCACGACAGGTGTGTGTAGCCGTCATTGTAGCAAGATAACAAGTTCTAGTTTATGAGACATTCGGTGATTTTGGCAGCACAGAAAATGCGGCAGTTGAAATGCTTGGAGGCCTTTTCTTTCGACCTAGATGAGTCCAATTTAAAATAACAGAATCAGATTGCTCCTTATAGTAGTTACAATAAATTTGATTCTGTCCTGATAGGTACATACGGATAACCGTACTGGTGTATAAGAACCACCTACGCAACACATATTTAGTATTTTTCGGTAATATTATGCCAGAAACAAACTATTTCACATTTGTTATTTAAATGCTACCCACAACTGTTTAGACCGAACAAAAGGCGAAGAACCTTGTAAGCGCATAATTTGACACCGCTTACGTAGCGTCACGTATTTTAGTTTTACGTTACCTATGTGTTTTTTTATTCTTCGAAACAATGAAGGAAACCTAATACGAGTAGTGACATGTAAATTTTTCAGGTGCCTACTTATGGAGACACTTGAGTATCATTTACATAACCAGTTTTAATACGTACGTTAATTATTTGGGGCTTAAAATTTCAATATATCATTATTAAACGACGGCAATTAGCGCCACCAAAAATATGAAGACGTGTGCGTGATTTTAATATATCATCTCAAGAGGCTGCATTCACACTGCGACCAGTCTCCACTCCTACAATTACGCGCCTGTGTCATATTTACAGCCCAGGTAATTGCCTTTCAATTACGAAGCGAGCCTGCTGGGCGAGAGAGGGAGACGTCGGACCGGGCTGGATAGCTGCGTCTCCCTCTCGCGCAGCCGGCCAGCCATCAATCATCATGAACCCCCGCCGGGCGCCGTAGGGATGCGAAACGTCGAAACGTCACAAAGCTCGTCCAACAATGCTCGATAAGTGGGCGACTACGCCAAATTGATTCGGAACCGTTCTAACTGGACCTGTTTAGTGTACGAAATCGCATGACTAAATTCGATTAATCGGTACCTTATACGGCGTTAGTAGATATCGAATGTTGTCATTATTATCGAAAAGTAAATAATGCGGAAAGTAGATACGACGGGGTTTCCCTAATTAGTGTAGATAAAGTTTTATCTTTTCTTCTCAGAATAGAAATATACCTACTTCTAATAAGTACGTGCACAGTAAAAGGTATTGCAATTAAATAATGGCGTGTATCGATATCGTCCCGCAGCCCTCGGGCGGCCGCGCAGGTATGCAGGGTCGCCTTTACAACTGCACCCCATTGTGCTATTTTCTCATACTTGCGTTATTCATATTCTTAACCTTCGCGGAAAGTTGCTCCAATGCTCGCTGTTCTTAGTAGAAATATATGACATGTGTATTGCCAAAACATTTTATTTTTAGGTTATTTGACGACCAGATGGCCCAGTGGTTAGAGAACCTGACTATGAAGCTTGAGGTCCCGGGTTCGATCCCCGGTCGGGGCAGATATTTGTATGAAAAATACGAATGTTTGTTCTCGAGTCTTGGATGTTTAATATGTATTTAAGTATGTATTTATCTATATAAGTTTGTTTATCCGTTGTCTAGTGCCCATATTACAAGCTTTGCTTAGTTTGGGGCTAGGTCAATTGGTGTCAATTGTCCCAAGATATTATTTATTTATTTATTAATTCTTCCATGTTGCTCTGTGAGTAAAGAGAAAACATAGAATTTACCAGTTGCTTCTCTTCCCGCGCAGATGGTAAAAGCCCATCGAGGTAACGGGCGAAAATTTTAGGAATCATGTTATAGGCGATGCGGCTAGCAACCCATCACTATTTTGATTCCCCTTTCCACCTACACGCCCATAATCATGCTAACCGTGGCCTTAAGGTTTTGTTACTTTCGGCTCTGTCTACCCCGCAAGGGATAAAGACGCGATATATGTATGTATGTTAATAAGTAATTGACTGGTTCAGGCGAGTACCCGGCCATACAGATTGCACTTCGGTCTTTGGAAAGAGAGAATTGGCGTCACGTAAGTAAGAGCGAGACAACGCTCTACGAAGCTGAAACTTCTTAGCTTTGCTTAGTTCGCCTTTGTACTATTTTCTCTGTATTACTGTATTTTTATATTTTTTATGTGCAATAAAGAGTTTACATACATACATACATACTTATCCGATTTTGATTGACGGGGTGACTTGATAAAGTATTATAATAACGAAATCATTAATTATGAGTATTTGCGTTTACAGCTTCCAATCGAAGTCATCGATCGCTTTTGCGTCTACATGCCAACCATTCACCGCATCAAGACAATATCGACTTTATAGCAATTAAAAAAAAACAATTTAGCCCCAAAATTCCAAATCATTGGATGACTGTTAAAAGAAGATAAGAATTAAGCGTTAACTAGCAATTGTAGAGACTACTCTTACTTGGAAAATGGTAATGAAAGTCCGTATTCAAAGGGTTCCGTGAAGTTCCGAGGGTCGATTTAATTATACTGCAACTTCTGATCGACTAGTTGGAGTTGTACATACTTGAAGTTTTTTTGAATAAAGACGTCTAAATCATCAAATAAAGTATTTGCCTTTTGTAAATCATAAAATGGCAAAGCATCAAGTTGAAATTGATATGAAATACTCAGGGCTAGGTTCTCTTGCAACAGTAAAAAAAGTTCATGCAATTTCAATTTTCTTAGTATATTTTCATAGGAAAACCGTGGATATTGAAACTTTTTTAGGGCAGGTACCTCAAATTTAAAGAATTATGAAATTTCGCAAGAAGGCCTCGCAACACGTGTAAAGGGAAATTTCCATTTCTAACGATAATTTGTACTTATGTATTTAAACACAGCAAAAAAAATAAATTATGTCTGTAAAGAAAATGATGATTTTGGTAGAATGACAGGCTTCTCTTTAGTATCATTAAAAAAAAAAAGCTTGATATTAAAAAACTTTTTTAAAAACAAAGCACGTCTCAGTTATTTTTTTAATCTCTATATTCATTCATTACAGTTTTACAGTGGTAAATTACGTTAACGTTTATATAATGCATTCACTGCAAATAGCGAGTCTTGCACAAGTTGCCTTTGTTTGTGCGTCTTTTGGGTCAGGGAGGATCGAACTCCGCTGCAATGCTGACATTGCCAAAGATTACAATACCTATTGTGCTGACTTGGCTACAAATAGAACATGTAATTCCCGTAATTTATCAAAAAAGAATTCATTGAATTATGTCTCCAATTGAGTTTAGGCATGTACCTACTATCATTTCTACTCTATATTTTCATCTCTACTTCTTACTTGCTGACCCAGCAAACTTCGTTTCATCTTAGAATCAGTTTCTGTAATGCCAACAGAGATGGCGTTGCGTATCAATAAAAAGTTTTTTCGTCAAAATTTCATATGTATTTATTACTTATTCTGCTATTTGAGATAGAAACAAATCCAAACAGTTAAATATCATAACGAGCGATGCAGCCGTTCTTAAATCAAATGATGTAAATATCCTTGCTTTGTATAATACAGACATATATTATTTTGATTTTTTGATGTTTTATTATCGTTTTGCATTGACTTACGTTTAATAATCGTTGTCAGCAAAAAATATACTGCTTATCCGTTTAGTATGAAAGTGTCCGTGTCTTTTTGCTTGTCCAGTTCGTCCTGTCCCAATATGGCCTTACCTCGTATTATGTAACTCACTATACGAGTATTGAATCATGATTAATCACGTGTATTTTCCTTTTGGACAACACTTTCCGCTAATTTACCCGGATAAATTTAATACGTATTGATGGTGTCATACCTAACTACTATATAAAATTGATTAAAATACCTCATGCACCTATAAAGTTAAAAGTCAGTTTGTAGTCCTATCTTAAAAGGTCTACGGACGATTAAGAAAGTTTAAAAACATTCGCATTTTGATTTTGTACAAAAGTCGATTACCTCAACAAGAGCAGTAATAAATTGTCCAAAAACTTAGTTCTCTTGGAGAGCTAGATGAAGAGCAAAAATTTATGTAAGCGGGACCTAACTAAGGCTTCAGACTCCAACGTGGGCAAATTAATGGAAGATTTTTCTCGGAAAAGTCTGGTTTGCTTGTTTCAATTACGTTTCCTAATGAGGTGACTTCTGCTGCTAATTAGCCACCTCACTAATTAATCACAACAAGCGCACCTCGTTACAGGAACGGGTACGATTACACGAATTTCTTGTACGCTTTTCTGTCTGAAACTATAATGTGAGGTTGTTTTACTACTTATAGCGAAATTCATGACTTGTTTTGTTATGCTTTTGTATCGCAGAAACTGTTTTCCAATGGCAATAAGGATATTTAGCAAGCTGCTTAGGAACATAGCTGAGCTGCCCTGTAAATTCAGATGTAATTTATTTCAATGGCTTAAGGACAAAGCATTTTATTCAATCCAAGAAAACTTAAAATAATACACAATACAATACTAATAATTTACAGTAACGTTCATATTTTATTTTTTGTATAATAAAAATGAAAACTTTGTAAAATGAGCTAATTCAAACTACCAAAACCACTTTAGAAAATAAGTTACTGTTTGCATGCCAGTTTATTTGGTTAGACGTGTCGCTGGAGATCAACACTGAATACTAGATCACTTTTTTAACATGTCTAAAGCAAAATAAATTATTTCATTCCAATTAATTTAATTTCAAATAATGTACGTATGTAACTGGCGCGAATTGAAGCTCTACATAGCCTTTTTTCGGGTTATGTACCTGAAACATGTCGAGCATCACTCGACTGTTTATACGTGAGTTATCCGTTTATGTGTAATGATGATTAAGTCTCACGGTAGTTTCATGTTGAAAAAGGTTATGTACCTGCCTAAAAGGTACTTGGTCTGTAAATCATAGAGCTGTATGTATCTTTTGAACTAGGTAGTTGATAGACACTGAAATTTTTCGAAATGTATCTATACTATGGCCGTTATAACCACGAATAAATAATAAAAATAATGTCGTAAATTAAATTTGGAAAAAAGTCGAGTCGAGGAAAATAGTGTGAAATGAGTATTGAGTATACTTTTAAAAACAAAATTAAATTCGAACAACGTGCCTAGATATTCTATAGTAAATTGTCATACATACTCTAGAGAATGGAATTGCTATAATTTTCCTATGAAGTCGCGCTCTGTCCATTTCGACGACGGAATCCGTATGCGTAGTCCAACACGAAATTCCCTTTGGTTAAATATTTTCTTGTATTTTTAATAATACCTATATTGTCTATTAACTCTAACAGTGAAAAAAAACCGTACCCATCCATAAAACAAAAGACAAAACGAGTACGGCACAGCACCTACCTTCGCCACGGGGTACCTACTGGAGGCACTGTCATTTATCATTTGACATTAGTTTATCCAATTAAAACGCATTATGTATGAGTTACGACTATCACGCTCATTATACGTAAGTAAGCATCGTAAGTGGTGTGCCCGAAGCCTCATTATTACCCATCAAAGATAGCAGCTCTGCCCATCAGTTACAATATAAGAGAGACTCTTACACACTCCTGTCAAATTTTTAACTAATTAATGACTTGTAACTCTATCTGCTGCGGAGCAGAGATCATTTTACGAACTCGTTCAGGTATGATGTGCAAGATGTTTAGTATACCTCATTATTAGTACCAATTTAACATGATTTTGGGATTTAATTAGTTCGCGCTTTTATTTTTATTTTGTTTCACGTGTCCTTTGGTGAGAGTCAAATGTCACCCACTTTCAGAGTTTTTTACACAATAACTTCGAACGCGTTCTCGTAAATTTCTTCATTGCTGTGGAATATTTTACAGCGCCACTAGCGGCACGCAATGGTTATTAAATATTCTAATAGTAATTTAACGCAAACGTATACGAGACATTTGTTGGTAAGTACCACTGCTGTCTCTATAAATAAAATAGCAACTAAAGGAATATTCTCAGTAACGCAAAATGTTTTAGTGACCAAACAATTATACTGTACATTTGTATTCATTGGAGTAATTCAAAGAATATTGAACAATAAAATTTAAATACTTGCATGATGCCACACCGTATTAAATGGCTTATCAGTTTTACCCTATAATATCTGAGTCTACCTCGCCATCAGATATAAATAACTTATGTCAATTTAAAGTTAACATCAACATTAAATAAAATTTAAAAGTATTGCGAAGGTAGGTTCTTGATGATATCTGTTTTCTGCATCATCGTGATAGGATCTAGAAATTCCGCTAGCTATGCTCGCGCTGAACCGACAACTATATCAACGGCTACAAAGAACAGGATTGTAATCTTGAATAATATAATAGGGAATAATTATTGGTGATGACTTGATGATAGTCTAGCTAGATAATGATGACAAATTTAAAGTTGAAACAAATCGTATCAAATACAATAAATATATGATTACTGCGTGAAGTTTTAGTTTTAAATAACAATAAATATATACTCTTCTAAGTCATTTCATTTACCACTCTAAAATCTATGTTACGTAAATAAGTACTTACTCAAAATATAAGAATAAAAACTGGTTTCATCTGCAAATAATTGGTTTTCTAGAAATACGCCAGGCAGTAAATTGATCGTACCTATATTTATTAGATTTATTAGAAGTAAGAGTAACAGTATGTAATAATAAAATTATTCAAAATTGACAATCAACTATACGATTAATATGTCTACAAATAATTCAGGTGTTCATTAAAATAAAATCCTACTTGAACTGCTCTTGCGCATAGTAAACCAATTGTTGTAATTGTTGATTACCTTTAATACACATACATACATACATCACGTCTTTATCCCTTACGGGATAGACAGAGCCTGAGGTAACAAAACCTTAAGGCCACGTTTAGCATGATTAAGTGCGTATAGATGGAAAGGGATTTAGGGCTGTATTAACTATACACAGAAGTTAACAGTAGGTATAGAGCCGAATTCATTTATTTGTAGCAATTTAAATGTGTACTTTTAATTAAAATGCATATCCAAGTATTATTTACTGCGTATATTATTATAAATATTCAGTCAAATAGTGTAGGTAGGTCCAAACAGAGGGCGCTACTAGTTTCAATTACGCTTGATATTAAAAACAAAATCTACTTATAGTAGTGAGTTCTTTGCCAATTATAATTATGGCTCATTATATATTTGCATACTAAGTGCTATTTATCTCATACTGGATGTACTTACGCGGTTCCGTATCGGTAATTAAACGCAAGCTCTTGCTATGGTAATGAAATTCAATTAAAGAGAAATAGCTCTAGTTACATACTTGTAGATTCTGGTTAACGATTTCTAGTGCAATGCGGTCTTAAAACACCTGCAATTAAATCTTGTACCCGTTCAGCCTCTTGACACTTTCCTACTCATTAACTCTATGTGTATTATTATTTATCAAATGCACATTTGCGAATATTCTCCATGAAAATAAGGGATTGTCACCTTCAATATGGCGGTGGCTATTAAACGTGTCAAACAACGGATTCAAAGTTCTGAGAACGAAGATAAAAATTATATAAATGTAGCCTATGTTACCTACTCAGGAATAACGTAGAGTTTTTAAAATCTGTCCAGTAGTTTTACGCGGGAACTATACAATTTTCTGAGATGAAAATCGTCCTATTATTTATTCCGGACTTCTAATATGATGTATGCAAAATTTCATCGTAGTCGGTTCTGTAGTTAAGGCGCGAAAGCGGAAGAAACAAACAAACTTGCTTTCGCATTTATAATATTAGTAATCATAAACAAAAATACAATATTTTTCTCTGTATATTATTGGTATAGATTAGATAGATTGCCCTCATGGAATAACAAAAAAAAGCTTGTTCCGTACCCGGAGTGGATTCCGAAAAATTCCTTCTTAATGCACCTCTATGGTGATCCTTAATTAATAGGTACTCATATGTCGAACAATTTCAAATCTCTAGTTCCAGTGGTTTAAGCTTAGCGTTGTCTGTCACCCAGTCACCTTTAGTATGCCAGTCACGTTACTCTTCTACTAGTATATGTAAATTGAGAGGCCACTTTTTATTTGAAAACAAAAAAGATACATTATGATGCCGGTTTCGCGGCAAAGCAGCGCGAGGTTTACGTATCAAACTAGCGGCGCTAATGGCACCTCACATCGGCGCCGCAGCGATCGATGCGCCCCCTCGCGTCCCAATCAGCTCCATCAAAACTCGAGCTCATTACTCAAAATCAATTAGCGTTATTAGTGCGGCGCGTCTTCGTTAGCCCGTGATAGAGGGTAATTTATTGGCATCTCTTAATTAGGGATAAGTCTAATTGGAGGCTTAGTCGTAACGAGGCCCTCGAAATCTGACGTCCCGACGAATAAATTGGTCGGTCGGAGCGCGGCCTCGGCAGTCGGCACGCACTCCACTCGCTCCGCCACTGATATTTTGACGTGCCAACTCGATCTGTGATCTCCGACTGTACGCTAACGAGTGCTCTAATAAGTTTCAAACATCGAGTTGAAGGCTTCGAGGCGGTATCGGGCGGGATTTAATAGACTGTAATGTGAGTCGTGCCGCGCCGGGCATGTCTGCCCGAAGAAAATATGAGAGCCCGCGTTAGCTCTCACCGCGAGACGTTTATTGCGAATGGCTATTGATTTTAAATATAGTTCCAGGCAAATTGTTATGAGGGATCTAGTAAAACTAATTCTGGTCGGCGTCTGCGGCGAGCGCTAAGCGGTGCGGTCGGTGCGGTCGCCATTCAAAGCGGTATGGCTAAAAATAAAGAAAGCACAAAGTATACAAATAAAAGAGTGGAGACAACGGCATGATCAAGTGCGCTGGCCGATGTAACGCGATACCGTGCTCCAGCCGCGCGGGCCGCCGCGGAGCCGATCAACTCACGAATTATTATAATTTAAATACATACGCTGCCATTACTTGGGTTCCTAAGAAGTTTACTTTCTAATAAAAACATTCTATAAAAATAGGTACTTAACTTATGATAAGTTGTTCCTATACAATCAATAGTCAAGTAAAATATATTAGCATTTTACAAAAAATCTTAAATATACGGTGAAATATTTAATTATTAAGATACTAAATAAATTTGTTTGTGTACTCTGTCTGAATTACGCAAAATGCACCAAATCTGGAGAACGACTATATTAGCTCTTCTTTAGGTATGTTGTAGTGAGAATAAATACGTAATATTACCGAAGCTTGTTTTTATTTACTTATATCGAAGCACTTAAAATAATTACCCAAATCATGTAAAGAGAACAAAATAATTCGTATACTTAGGTACTTGTTTTGAATTAAAACCTCATTTAAATATGTACACAATATTAATCGTACAGAATCTAAACCAGTCAGTGCTCACAGATTTGTAAGCGGAAATCACTTGTCACAGTATTGATATCACACAAAGTATATTTTAGATACCTTTTAATATATTAGGAGTCCATCGGCAGAGCAGAAGGCAAGTGTTCAGTTTATTCCTTGTATCAGGACAAGTGTAGGTAAGCCTTATTTATTTAATGCTGAGGTTTTTCAACCTATGGTGCCCAGCGCAAAAGCTTCTCAAATCTTCTCTGTTAAGTGTTTCTTGTGTAGGGTTATTAGGATGAAAAAGCGGTACATGAAAGTAGAAAGCAGATCCCCTAATTCAAAGTGGGGTGCGGATTGCGGGCGGGGAGCGCCGAAGAATATGTTCAATGACAACTTAAACTGCGATCAGCCCAGAGTTTTTCTTTTTTAAAGATTTCAAAGAATTAGTATGCAAAGATACTACTCGTATACTGCCTATTGTCGATGGAGCTGTTTGGAGAAAATTCAGTGAGCATGGCAACCGTAATTGCGATCTTTCTTACACGATTCCTAAATTGCCACTTATGATATTTACGTTTCGTTCCACTAATGATTTTTGTCACTGATGAGAGAGAGTATTTTGCTGTCGAATTTATTCCAATATTTCATCATACTTTGTTCCGGAATATTTCGCTCTTGTAAACATTTTTCATCGTAATTTTCGATTCAAAATTAAGTCATCCCTTTGACGAAATTTTATGGTAACATTTGTTTACTACAATAAAAAATAAAATATCATGAAATACCTTTACATGAATGTTCTGTCGTAGTCATTTTAATAGATAGTGTTTTATACGGTTATGATAATCTTCAACAGGGCATACATACATACATACATACATATATACATACATACATACATCACGTCTTTAGACAGAGCCTAAGGTAACAAGACCTTAAGGTCACGTTTAGCATGATTAAGGGCGTATAGCTGGAAAAGGAAACCAAAATAGTGATGGGTTGCTGGCCGCATCGCCTGTAACATGATTCCTAAGACTTTCGCCCATTCCCGCGACAGGCTTTTACCATCTGCGCGGGAAGAGAAGCAACTGGTAAATTCTATGTTGTTTCTTTACTCCCAAACCAGTATGGAAGAGGCAGGGCATCATTCTATACAATTGTTGTAAGAGTTGTTGTTATGCTGTTCAAGGTCCATCCGGGCCGCTGCCACCATCTTGCTAATCCTATCGGCAACAGTAACTATCTACTTGCGATGGCGATGCTGTGTTAGAGTAAGACAGCCGATAATTTTACCCATGGCACATGAGGTATTGTGTCTTAGCCCTCTGGGCTGACAACTGGCTCTAGTGTTGCAAGTGTTGATGGGTATTGGTGCTTACTTGCTGCAAGGTGACCCACTAGCTCGTTTTCTTTCCATGTCGTATAAAAAACTTTTTATACCTACGCTGGATGGGTCGTTTTTATTACATTTGTCTTGTGGTTTCCTATTTAATTTAAATATAATATTATTTTTAATACAAGTGTACCTATCTACAGAGAGGAAATATAGTATAGTTAAATTTTCCGCTACGACGTTGTATAGGCATTATACATAGAGGGCTTGATAAATAAAATGTTTTGGCTTTTTAACGCTTGAAGGCGCTGTAATCGTCATCGTTGACTGATAAAATAACTCTACTTCTGTGTATTCTATGTACTCTATAGATCAGCCTTCGACGCGGCGCGGAGATGTCAGAGTGCGCAAGCGCAACTTAGTAAGTGAATGGCGCAATTCATAAATACATAATCTAAATTAAAAAACGTAATATCCAGTTGGAGCACTTAAATTTGATATGGGGTAGGTACCCAACTCATTAGTGAAAATCAATTATGCAATTAATGCATTAGTTAAGTACTATCAACTATTGGTAGCTGTAGTAGGAAATAACGCAAAATTATTAATTAGTAATCAGGAAAAAATACTTAACGCCTAATTAGGCTTTAAAGTACCCAACATTGGTTACACATGGTTTTACCCAACATTTTGTATTAATTAAAAACAGACTTCACTCGTCGCTAAGAGGAAAATCGGTGCACTGAAACAAAATTTGTTCAAATTAAAATTCTACACCAAAAAGGAATTTAAACGAATTATTCTTTCGCAAATGAACAAGCATGACTTATCAATCGACTCCGACTATAATAACTCAGGCATTAAAAACGCTGGAGCAATAAAACTGATTGAGAACTGAGGAACAATTCACCATTGAGAGCCATAAAGATCGAGCGTTAATCCATGGGACTGGAATAAAAGCAATGAGACGGTGCCCTCCGGGATGGACGGACTAATGCCTACAATGTGTATTATAGCATTTAATATAATAATAACGTAATGAAACGTCTGGTGAGGTTAGAGGGAGGGGGAACCGGTTGGCGGAGGTCATCGCCTGCGAGCCTTCCGCGGCTCGGGTTGCCACAGTTGGTACGGCGCGAAAGAGAGCCATTTTTTGAAAATTTTGATCCGCAAATAGATATATTTTATTATTCTGGTATTAAGAAAGGTAAGCTATAAGCAATGCCAGCTGTGCTCTAAAAAAATATCTATCAAAATTAGGTATAAGTATCGAGCACACGTCATTCTGGGATCAGAAAAATCCTTCAAATTTGTGAATGAGTACTTTTTGAATGATCACTAAACTTAATAACACAATTCAACGTTTTGAACCTACGAGCCTATAGAGTTTCGCAGCTAATAATAATAAACCTAATAGGCCTCGCCTCGCTGCCAGCGGCACCCTGGGTTAGGTTTTTATATTTTGTATTAATATTGTTTTATTACTTTTTATATCAATATTGTAAGAACCTAACTTAAGATAAAAGAAATATACAGATATAAACCTAAAATTATTTCAGTAGGTGCGCAATGCTTGCAAAGTTACTCTATGAAGGACAGGTCTCCCCGGCTAAAGTTATGTCCAGGCTGGCATCCCAGGGAGGGCGGACGTGAGCCAGCGCGTATGTTAATGCTCCATTAAGATTATACCAACTAATTGAAAGCCAATAAATACAACGGCTATGAATATTAATTTTATTTGGCTTCGCTAACTAAACCGGCCGAGTTCTGAGCTCGCGTGCGACCAATCGTCTGCGTTTAATATTATTTTTATTTATAGCCACACCACAACCACCTATTTATGGAGTCTGTCGACGGTTAGCTTCAGTTAGAAAGTTGTTTACCGGTTTATACCAGCAGTTTAGTTGTAATATCAGTTATTAGTGGAAGAATTAGTTGTTACAGTGATAAATAACGCTAATCACATCGATATTGTACCTGTCTAAGGCGAGTTTATGGCGCGGAGAGTTATTTGTCACGATTTAGGTAAAGTTCTCGGTTGAATGAACCATCGAGCCATCGAGCTTTTAGCTTATACTGAATGGATTCAGGTTTGCCAATAGCATTATTTGAAAGTTCATTTTTACCTACTTTAATGCAAATTTAGTGTTCCTACTTTTTTTGTCTTAACGGTTGCAAATATTCAAATTTTAAGTGAAATATTGTTAAAAAATAAACGACAATCAGTGAATGATGATAGATAAGTAGGTTAACTAAAATGCAAAATAGAAGTGGCGTGCTGCAGCTGGCAGCACGGCGCGGCGCCGTCCCCGGCAGCGGCATAACGTCTCGCACTCGATATTCCCGTCAATCCCGTTTAGGCCGTCGATTACGCAGGACAAATCAATTACCGCTCGCATTCCACCGGCGGTCGGCCGACGAATTCTCTGTCACGATCCAATCGGCCGATGACGAGGCCTCATCCAGTGCCACGTCGCCCGTCGACGGAATGCAGCAATGCGCCGCGCACTAACCAACCGAAAGACTAGATTGGCAGACCGAGCGCGATGGATGACGCGCCTCAATCAATTACCTGAACATTCCACGCATTCGGACGGACGTCTATTACGTTCTGTTGGTGCCTCTACTTGCTGCAGCGGCCGCGCCAAGAATTTCGTGATCGGTTCCTGAGCCGGAATGTTATCAGTGCTTTGCATCTGGAGTTGGCATCTGACATGTCAGGCCGGAGTAACAGTATTTCGATCATTATTCGAATTCAGTTCCCGTACTGAGTGTACTTTAGGTAATAATAGCTGCGACACACAACATCCTGCGAATCGACTAATTGGATATGAATAATTGACCCAGCGTACTAATGATCGGTTGTGCGGACCGGATGGAAATCGTAGCAAGCTAGCGTGTAGTTAAACATCTTCAGTTTTTGCGAGTCGGATTAACCACACCTGCATCCATCCATACTAATTTATGAAGACGTATTTGTATTTAACGGTCGCTGTGCGATCGGAGAAACTTAAAACTCTGCTTTCGCTCGTAAGACACAAAGTGGATTGAAATAAATCGCGGGATTCTTCGTCGGATTTCTTTTGCAAGTACCTTACTTGATTCATTAATAGATACGTGTTAACATATCTGATTCTTTTCAATGTGCTCACATGTGAACTTAACTCATCATATTCAGCAGTCATCTTTTAGATTCTCATTACGATTACAGGCATAATTTCACAGCGAGACGTTACAACTAATAGCTGGTTATGATGGTGCGGTGCGGGGACGCGGGTCAATGCCGGCCCGTGCGGTTTTCCTTCGCGGCCCGCGAGGTCGGCGCCTGCGCCGGCTAATTATTTTTGACCGGCTTGCGACATCTGTAGTTAGATGACTAAGTTGTGGGGTTAGCGGACTTGAACTCTGCAGCCATTATGGCTAATTTGTTTTTGGAATTAATTGCTTGGAAATTAACTCGAATGCGGCTTCAGTTATATATTTGCCTACGCCATCCATTGTTAGGTTACCTTGGCTATGGATAAGTTGTCAAGTTCATTAATTACATAACTCAATAAATACGTAGGTATTTTGATGCAAAATCTGTGTAAAAAATCATAGTAAAATCATTAGGTACTCACATAATCAATATACCTACAACATTCCAGTTGTTAAAGCATTATGTATACGCGGTCACTTAGCATGGCAACGTACCTAACAATATTTTTTTGAATATGCAGACTCATTTGTTTGAGTAAACATGTTTTTGTGACAATACCGGAGAGAAAGCCATTATTACATTAAGTGCGCGAGAGGCTGCGCCCACGCACCTCGATTTTATGTTAATCGAAGAGCCGTGTCCTCGCTCGGCGCGGGCGCACTCGGCTTGGTACCGGAATAAAACCACTTATGCTAAAGACACTCACAATAGTGGAAATTTGCATATAAATTTTGTAATTGATACCTATCGCATGTGATCGAAAGAAAATAAACTGGACATTATTTTTTATTGTTTTATATTCATAGGTAGACGTACCTACAGTGAGAGAAATTTATTCACGTACCACCGTAGAACCCTATCGCAATTGACAGGTCGCCCTTACTCAAACTAGAATGATAATGTCACCTTATTGTGATAGGGTTCCACGGTGGTACATGAATACATTTCCCTTATTATACAACAAAAATAAAAAATGTGTACATAATTGGATTAGTGTTTACTTAACAAATGGTAAAACACCTGGCTGCCCAACTTTACCGTTCAGAAATAAATATACTGATACCGGGAAACATTATTTAAGCATAATTTATAATGATGACAACACTTTTTCCTAGTAAATGGGACTGCTAACCATATTAACCGTTGGTATCTCTTACATAGGTATGTACAAAGTTTTTATTCATTAGTTAATTATTGCAATACCTACCTCTGGACTTTCATGAGAAATGGTTACCCTTAAGTCATGTCATAAGTCATTTATTCGTCGCTTTCATGTGTACATTGGATCTTACTAGCTAATAAATTACCCATTACTAATTATAGCGAGAGACATCTAAATAAACTACAATCAATTGATACTTTACACATCTTTAAGACAAGGTCACTAACTGGCGGTCGGGATCCGACCTATTTTGTGCTGTACTTGGGTGTTAATCTTATTCTTAAACCATTCATAAGTCCAGACGTCAGGCAGATTATTCAAAGTAAAAATGATATTTTCTCATTAGGCAATTACTTTATTGCTAAGTGAGATATGAATTATACCGCATTTTTTTGTTATGAGGATAAGCGGAGCACACCAGTCAAGCACAGGGCAGCGGTCACGGTACAACATTACGGGATCTCCGGTCACAGCTACATTCATACAGCCCTTATACCACCAACACCACACTCCTATACAGCTTGCAGCGCGCTTATACCACGTTTATACGCCATTACCGGCAACAAAAACAATTTAACATTTACGAGTCGAGTCGTAAATGGGATTTATTTATATTCACAATTGCAACCTTGTTTGTGTTGCAAACGTGAAGTGCGTAAATTTTTTTCCCTGTCATTTTACTGTCTGTCGTGTCGCTCTTATGTCGTTAGTAGGTACATCAGCTTTAACCCAGGTATACATAGGAAGCAAAGAAAGAGACTGTCTTTCTGTCCAGCTCATACGAAAAAAGGAGATGAATGATGTGAAACAAACAAGATGACATATCGGATTGCATAATGGAAATTATAAAAATATTTTATCGCCATCTCCAAGCTTGACCTAAGTTTTTTAACACACCTAAGGTTAATTTGTAACGTCGAGATAATATATTTTGTTAACAAATATTTATCTACAATAAATATTATGATAATATCTTTAGTAAGCATCACAAATAAATTATACGTTTGGTTATGCAGACGTATCCGAATTATGGGTGTAACATTATAATAAACAGACCATTATCTTTCTATCGCACCTACGCAGAACACCTACTCGATCAAAGCTTACCTCTAAATAAGACATTTTATAATAATATTCAAGTTAACAGAAGTAGGGTCGGCAATAGCAGCGATACCTGTGCTGAGAAATCCAAAAAGTAATAAAAACATTCCCATTTACTAAGTACCCAACTATATCTTGTTATAAAGTACTTTTCTTATGCGCGTTCGTTTATATTCTATCAAACTTAACTGAATAATATAAAATTTGAATATGTTTTGCTAGCGCTCCTTCAATTTCCAGCATAATTATATTCAAAAGAGATGCAAACCTTACACATTTACTTAGGTATTTTGATTAAAATGTTAACAATAGGTGCCCCTATTCATGTTTTATGGCGAATTCAAAATTGAAACAAAACAGAGCGAAGGGGCTGAGCTAAGCTAGTATTAATTAAGAGGGTTCACTCTGGGCTCTAATTAACCGTGGCCCAGCCGCATTCAATGTAATTAGTTTCCTTACAAGCTTTGGACGTTCTCACGCTTTTCGACTATACCTACTCAAGTTTAATTATTATAATAAGGACATTTTGTTCGGCGAGACGTAATTACTTATTGATTAAAAGCGCGTTAGTAAATACTAATTTTCATTATTATTATATTGTTATGACTTATGACCAATCATTCATTAAATCCAATCAGATTAACATATTTATGTAGTATTCACTTTGGTGCACTAAACACGCATAATTATGATATGATACTGTCATACCTAAGTGAAGTCTCTTATTATAAAACAGGGTGGCAAATGAGCAAGTGGATCACCCGGGTTAAAATACATACTAATGGTTCAAAATATATAATGATTTTCTCAGAAAATGGCATATTAATAGGATTGTTATAAAATACCTAAACCAATCTATAGATAACACTATCAAAAAAGTTCATTTAGTTAACAGTTTCACAGAAAATACCGCTATACATTTTGAACCATTGTGTATTTTAACCCGTTATACATTTTAAACTTTGTATATTCTGATCCGCACCCGGATCACACAGTAGGTGACCCATGGACCCCCGCAACACTAAATGATAGAATACCAGCCTAGAGGGCTAGGAATACCCTGTGTGTTAATAAATTCACCGGATGTCTTACTCTCTATGCCAGAACGCAGCAGCGCAAGCTCTGCTGCTAGGTGTCAAAAAATACATACATAAACCACGTCTTTATCCCTTACAGGGTAGACAGAGCCAAGGACAACAAGACCCAAAGGGCACGCTAAGCATGATTGTGGACGTACAGGTAGAAAGGGGAGACAAAATGAATTGTTTAAAATTAATGAACTCATTCAAAATATGACATTAATGGTATTTTGGATTACAGTGTTACGCTCTGTTGCAGTAAATTTTACTTTTTTAGTTTACAGATGTGCCTGTATTCGACACTGTTGCATTAAGCACCTTGCATCCCATATTGACGCGCAATCATAGAGGCAATAACCAATGGTTGAGGCTGTCTGCTTTACGTGCGCAATACATAATGCGTAAGTGTGCTGTAAATCTCACTTTCGGATCACTGCTATATTGCTCGACAGTGTCAAATAGTTTGTTCAGGTAAAGGCCAGTATCACTTAATTGGGAGAGCCAATGTTTAGTTTCAACGCCTTTCTCTTACCAAAGACGTAAACTTCAGACGACATTGACAACAAGACGTGTCGTGATCTTGAGATATGGAGACACAGTCGTTGTTGTCCACACGATGGTCATTTTAATGGTAACGACAGAAAACACTATTCTTTACTTTATCAGCTGTTTATACAGCCTATTTGGTGTACCAATGCCAGGCGGAGGTTCTCTCCTCTCTTTCAGCCTGTTTCTATTTTTAGATGGATTCACTACAGACAAGACTTTGTCACCGACTTCCCCTTGAATGCAGATAAATACACATTTAAGTATATGTATTTATGGATGTTGTATGACGTCCATGGCTCGTGCACAAACGTTCATATTCATTATAGAAGTGCCTGCCCGCGGGATTCGAACCCGGGGTCTCCAGCTTCTTAGTCAATGCCACTAACCACTAGGCTATCCGGCCGTCACCCTTTAGCTTGTCCTATGTCCCGTAATATGTGATACTCTTGTTCCATTGGTTTGTTTAAGCTGTGCGGTAAAACTTTAAGTCAAAAACCTGGAAGGCTTCTCCGAAATTATATTTTCGAAGTTCATAGCATACCGTTCCTCTTACTCTCAAATTAATCACTATTAGTGTGAGCAGAAGGGCACGATTCGAACTTCGAAAATCAAATTTCGGACTATACGGCCTGATAGTTACGAAGAAAGTGGTGCCTTCATTTAATCTTAAATTTAACTAGCTTCTGCCCGTGATTTCGTCTGCGTAGAATTGTACATATAAATCTTCCTCTTGAATCACTCTGTCTATTGAAAAAGAACCAAAAAATCTGAGCATACATAGGGACAGACAGACAGCGGAAAGCGGCTTTGTTTTATACTATGTAGTGATGATGTCGTACCTCCATAAAAACAAGTTCCGAGCCCAATGACCGCCTTAAGAACATAAAAAATTGCACATGTCAAATAAATTGTTGTCCATTAATATTGAGGCAATTGCAGTAAAAGAGATGTCACGTGTCATTATTGGAGCGCGCCAATTTGTCGTCGCGGCGTGCCACGGATATTGATCTGATATAATTATATCGATAGCTGCGAAGTAAAGGACGTATCCGCCATGTTAGGATTACCAGGTTCGAAAGTAACGTAACGTCAGTAGGTACTTTATCTTGTGAAATGTTCGGATTCTTACCGATATTGAGGTAAAATGTAATTGGAAATAAAGTAAACCTAATCTAACCTACTGCATTATGATGACATTTCTAAAATTCAACAAAAATGCACGATTTAATGATGACAAAATATGTTATGAAAAAAAAATTATGACTGAATGTTTACGAGTATAAACAACGAAAATTATGGGACAAAAAGGGATCCGGTACTAAAGACCTACAGCAAATGCGATTAACTATGATTATTGATCTATACTCATATGTTGTATTTATACTAAGTGTTAATTTTGAATTTATGTCGCTTAAGTCCTTTTGTTGCCGTTCTGTTGATGCCTCTTGAATTAATCGTGGTCCTTATCGGGTGTGTTCACCTGACATTGTACTTTGTCGAGAAATTAACTTGTTAGCGACAAACGATGGTGATTATTCCTATGGCTGCAAAAACGCCAGGCGCTTAAGTGTTTTAGCATGGCATATTGTAAGAGTTTTTTAACCTTAGTTAGAAAACTAGTTTTTAAAGTATTTTTCTTTATTAATAGTACTTATCTTTTTGCCTACCTTCTTAAAAGTCAGACTAGTGAATTTTAATGTCATTTTATTTACAAAATTGTGTTGGCTTATTTGATTAAAATTATGACCTTGTGGCTCAATTGTCGTATAAGCCATTTGGACGAAAAGGAATATGATTTGAACGAAGTCTTGCTCAGTTTTTTTTTCTCTACCACGTGTGTTCGAAAATTCTCCAAATCCCAAAAAAATATCAAATACAACCTCAATTTTCTGTTCCTGTAATCAGGAAATTTATAAAAACGAACTATAAAAGCCAGCCAGTAGCTACTCAAGAGTGTGAAAAATGCAAAGGTATTTTGGACCCTCAATCAAAATCTATCATTGGCATAAAGGACATTACTTATCAAACTTGGCGTATACATATTCATATTTTTCTACTCATCATTTTAAGAACTTTCGCCCTACGAAGCTTCTTTATAACAGTTAAAACAAAAGAGTTACATTTTTTTTCTTTTCAATTTTTTGGCTCTCCTGAAAAGTCGATTGTCTGAACGTTCCGGATTTTTTTTTATAAAATCACAATATTAAGTATTACTGCTGTATATTATTTACAGCACTTGTTAGGGTTATCAGCACTTTAACGCGACGAATTTCAAAATAACAAGCTCGAATCGTACTCGTTCTTTTATCCTTGACTTCCACCGGGTCACCATAACAATGCAGCAATGAAAAAACGTTTTACTTAATAAGGACTTTAAAAACAATAACACTTCCACGGAGGGTGGTCGAGAATCTTTATTAAAATCTCGAGCGAGTAATAAAAGCACAGTTAAATGCGGAGAACTCTGATGAAAATATTAATTAATGTTTCCGAATGGAAAACATGTTGCTAATTAAATGGCGATATCGCATAAAACGTAATTAGAGGCCGGGAACATTCGTTTCTCACGGGGCGGGTCGCGGGCCGCCCGCGGACCGTGCGGTACCCCGCACATCTCGCGTACACCCGGCGCCGCACGCTCCCACCTCAACCCAAAGCAATGAACTCTGATTCACAATCGCACACTATTCTACCCACTGTACCACTCTTAGCGTGTATTTTATGAAAGGAATGCAACGCGTAGGTACTCATGTATCTACACAAAGTACCAAAACAGGTTGTTACAACTCGATGAAGGGGCATTGTGTACGTAAATATTTTCTTCGACCAGCTCGCACTGTTTACTCGTTTAATTTGTTACTTTGGGCATCTAGCTCGTTAAGCTCGTTAAAAATACTTCCGCAGTGCTTTAAAATAGTCGATCTATATTCAACAAAAGTCACAAGCTCGATAGTTTACAATTTAACTCCATCGGAAAGATAAATCCTTTTGATAACTATCTCGAAGACTTTAACGCGTTAGGGGCGATTAAGAATCTCGAGCTAAATAAACGTTTTTCTGAGAAATTCAACCAAAACCAACACACCTACCGCTGAACTTAAAGCGTTAATCTGCTCTTAATATAACAATGTAAGTTTTCTGAATGGTTTAAAGACGCTCTAAAGGAGTTTTAAATTGAAATTCCGCGATTGAAACTATGAACATTCCGCTGGATTAATTAACTGCACTGACTGGTAACTATTAGCTGGGGTGATGGACGCCTCAATGGGCGATGTAATTAAAAAAGTCAATTATCACTTATTGTAATTAGCGGTGTTCGCGATGCCGACAAAAAGGTAATTGTTTTCTGACGGCCATCAATCGGGTCCCGGCGAGCCGCGGGACGAGCGCCGAGCGGCGAGCGACTCTAATCATGCGATCGACCCGTATCGATACCACCTTGCGCAGCACTAATAACAATTAATACTACGAGTAATTGTTAATACAATTACTGATTGACAGTATTAAAAAAGTAAAAACCCCTCTCAACACCATGACGGTGCGCAGAACACGTGTTTTATAATATCTTCAAAGGATTCAATACGGTGATACAAAGATTCTTGTGCATTCGTCGATGAATTGAAACTGGTGAGTTTATTTCTTGCTTAGTTCAATTATAACTCCTAGCGTAGAATGAAAATAGCTTGGGAATATTTGCGTCAACAAGAAAAAAAACTTATCCTAAAATCAAACAAAGTGTAGGAGCGCATTTTATTTCATAATGAGGTTATTACAGAGCATCCTAGTTGCCTTATCTCCGGGGCGGGAGCGCGACTAGCGCCAAATTGGCGTGGCGGGCTGCGCGGGCGCCGCGATCGCAACTAAGATATAGCTAATTAAGGGCCCGCGCACCGATCTATTTGGCCAGATCCCGCCGCTGACGTGTGAAAATACCCAATTAATTAACGCGAACGCGGCCCGATCGCAGGGCATCGCTCGCTCGCGTGCTCAAACCTAGACTAACGCTCCAAGCCTTTCTATTTCTGCTTTAATTTGAACGTTTCCGAGTATTCGACATATTGATTAGAGGTTTTCGTATTTAATTGGCATCTTTCCGCAAATCCGCTGACGCTGACCAATTTACTGGAAGACATTGATGCATTATCGGATATAACCTAATTGCCAGTTTCGATCACTGATTTATTTATTTAATTGTTGCAAAAAATATGACTAAGAGATCTCAAAAGGAAATTAAACGAGACGTAGCATCAACATGCCGAATTCCGACCGCTGAAACTGAAACGACACACTTACCCACTTAAATGCTCACATTAACGCGAGTTAATTCGACATTAACCGCCCAATATCCATACACGGCGATTCGACCGATAGTTACGTTACGCGACGATTACCCGTTGAGCCCCTCTGTGGCCCTTTGCGCGGTTGGGGCGGGGGAGGCAGGGGGTGTCGTGTTGGGCTAGCGAATAGATGGAGGCGCGATGACCGCGAGTGTAAAGCGAGTGTTAATGGGCCATTAGCCGGCGGTGTGGAGAGCGCCTAATTGGCGCGCGGGCACGCTGCACGCTGCAGTTGCACGCCGCGCTAGCACGCGCTAGATCCAACCGATACTACGCACGCTAACACTTGCACTATTTTGGTGGCAATTAAGGTTTGACAATAGCGAAAAAGTCGGTAACGTCTTTTACGAAAAAACGTAAAAAAACTGCCAGTGTTATTATCTTTAAAAAAAATTGTGTTAAGAAAAAACAATACGTTTCTATTTAAAACACTAATTCCCACGGCTCCAATTTTAATAGAAAAATCTTGCTATTGTACAAGAATACTGCTGCTTTACGTCAATGTTCTATATTCTGTCCCGGATGACCTGTAGCAAAAGTGACTCTGCCTACGTCAAATGTATCGACAGTCTCAGCGCCCATTTCTACACAACAAGGAAGCTATGTATATTTACTTGTTTATGTCCAATGTCCATACACTAGACTCAAAAGACTTAAAAACTAGCGGCATGAAAGCGTTCTTCGAGTGAGACTTGAACAAACGCGGCGGCGTCGCCAGGAAATTAAACGCGCGGACAGCCGCGTCATTCACTCAGCTAATGGAGTTTGAGTGAGCGCTGTTTTCTGTTGCGATTCCACTCGGCTTTAATTAAGCGGCTGTTAAAGATGCTGGGATGCGTTTGAGTTGCATATAATGAATTCTGTACGGAGTACCATCAATTATAGAGGTAAGTTTATGTTCTAACTAAATGAATGAAGCGAGAAAGTGTCCAGTTACTATGACGTCTTAATGCGATTCCATTCCCATTCAGTTTGGGTTCGCTCGCTGTCAGATCCATACTAAAAATGACAGCTAAAACCCGAACTGAGTCCTTCGCCTTAAGACGTCATGGTAAGGCCCCTGAAGCGGATAAAAGTGAGTGGACTGTATAGTTAAGGATGTATCTGAATTAAAAGCAGTTCCTCAGCTCAAGACTTATAATACTGAACAGAAAGAACAAAAAGTCATATCAAAATCAAATTCAAATTATAAAAACATAAATGTCATAAAAAAGGCAAAGAGTTCACAACAGCCTCTGAAGCTTTTTTAGCAACTATTTGCATAGAAGGTTGATTTGGAACATGCTCAAATATCGACTGACAAAGGACAAGGCAACTTACAAGTTTTGTAAAAATAATAGGTGTCTTTAGCAATCCCGTGAATATTATTTAATTTGTGAAATCATAAACCACCGTAACCAAATAGTTGGAAGTAAATTATATTGCTGAATAATATATTTTATTTATTTTATTTTATTTTTATTTTATATGAATAGGAAGACAAACGAGCAAGTGGGTCACCTGATGGTATGTGATCACCACTGCCCATAGACACCCCCAACCCCGGAGTAAAAAGAATAAAAGGAAAGGAATAAAAGTCATTCTAACATAATTTTCATTTACAAAAAGAAGTGGTGGTATTAATACAAAATCTTACCTTTGTCTAAGATATTTGGGTTCTACGTGTGGTCACAGATTAACGAGGTAATTGGTTTTAGTTCATTGTTACGAGTAAGACTATATGGAACGTGGGAACAGGCGACAGCGGTGTGGACGTAATTTCCTGGAGTGCCGACTAGACGCCTATGCGGCCTTTGTCAATCTGGTGACCAAGTTACTGCTATAATATTACAACCCATAAAGGTATGTTAAGTAATCGTAATTTTTTCGGGGTAAAGGTGATATAGTTCTTCTCTTCCTACCTACAAAAATACCGCGAAGTGATTGCAATGCCAATTTGAAGGTAAACATACGTACAGTATGTACTCGTAGATACTTAATCTTATGGGTTATTTATAATCAACAATTGTCTAATAATAAACGGCCCTTTGCTGCGACAGTCTTGCATTGCCATCAAAACTACAAATAATATGCATACCTACAAAAAAATTCAAGTCACAGAATCACAGCCATCCCTAATATAATATTCCTTTCATCCACTCAAAGGTTGACTGGAAGAGATCCCTTAAAGGGATAAGTCCGCCTTTGTGCATGTATCTCAGTGTTTGTCAATTGTATTTTGTCGTGTTTATTTTGCACAATAAAGAGTTTACATACATACATACACACATACACAGCCACAGGAAGTAAATATCCACTGTGTTCTTATAGTTACGTTTTCATTACATACATGCATATATACATACTAACGGGGTAGGCAGAGCCTAAGGTAACAAAACCTTAAAGCCACGTTTAGCATGATTGGAGGCGTATAAGTGGAAAGGGAAATCAAAATAGTGATGGGTTGCTAGCCGCATCGCCTTTAACATGATTCCAAAGACTTTCGCCCGTTCCCTTGATGGGCTTTTACCGTCTGCGCGGGAAGAGAAGCAACTGGTGAATTCTATGCTTTTTCTTTACTCCCAGACCGGCATGGAAGAAAGTACGTCACGTACGTGGACGATTTCATTGTAACCTAATAATCTAATTTGACAGTTGCATTTCTCGCATTCACCGATACTACTAATTCGCTGACTAGAAAGTTGTTCAGCCAGCTTCATTACGATCCTTGTCTGCTTCGGTATTGTGGAAGAAAGTGGCCGAATGACGTTTAATTTCCTTTAGCTCTCGGCGTCGGCACAATATCTGATAATTGCATATTCAATTAACGATGCAAGTCGACTATATTCCTGAACAATACAGCCGTGGCTTTAAAGATGATTAAAAAGCGACTTTTTAATTTAATACTTAAATTAAAATGACATAAACATATTTAATTACGCGCAGCTTGTTCTCTTTTTCTTTAGTATCTAAATGAAAACCTTCATTTCTCCAGCAGAATGTTGTTTAGTCTTTAATAAAGCATTGCTGAAAGACATACACGCTTATGCGCCCAACAAATCACTATGCGGTGTTCACGCTGCGTTCCCATATCCCCCCAAAATGCGGACGCAAACATCAAAACACCGAACAGACTCGAAATCAATTCCGATCGGGATATAGAAGACAAAAACCTGGCACAAGTGCACAGAGCAGACCGGGTAATTATCCCTGCAGTTTCGGGCATGTTTGCTAGTTAGAATTCGGGTGTAGTTGGAAAATTAATCAGACCATTGTGGGCGCTTTGTCGGGGCTGGTGCCAATTATTGGCGGTGCGACGCGGCAGAGTAATTGAACCTGCCTCCGGGCTCCTGGCGCTACGTGGAAAAGTTGCCGCTGATATTTCGTGGTCTTTGATGACGGGACGTTGTCTTTTGTTTCATTTTTAGCGATAAATTGGGTGCGATAGGTAATTATTGGTTGTTACCGTTCGTTTATTAACTGACTTACTAATTACTTATACTTATGTAATTATAATTAATTTTAAGTTGTTTGTAGCTATTCAAAATAATTTATAAGCTTCCGTGATATCCTGTAAGAACTAAGAATACATTTTTACTTGAGCGTCTTAGTTATCCGAATAATTTATCAATCAACACCCGATCAACACACCATACAATCCATCCAAAATAAAATTTCGTATGAAAAGCCCGTAAAATACAGTTAACAATCACATCATAAGCAATCACTCCGAGTGAATGAAACAAATTGCACGTTCCCATTTACAATATTCGTTGTCGAGAAAAAAATGGGATGAAAACATGCTTCATTCGGCAGCTTCGCAATTTGGCTGGTTTGTGTCGCCTGCTATTGGATTCCAGTTCGGCTCAATCGAACCCTTTCGCGAGAACAAAGATTTCCCTCCCTCTTGTTTTCCTTATTTAAGTAAAGGACGAAGCAATAGGAAACCCGTGCGTGATTCCCAAATATGTGATAGATAGATTCCTTCAACTGTTGCATCCTTAATCCGGTAATTGATTACGATAAAATAATTTAGCTTGTTAGAACTCGTTTCTTTACTATTTTCTGTTTTCTATCAACTTCGAAAACTAATCTCTAACAGCAGAAATCAAAATAAACATTGAAGAATAATAAAATTACAGAATGTTCACTATTTCTTGGAAAGCTACACTTACAAATGATTAGGCATATTAATCAGAAAATTACCCGTTTCTAAAATACATAGATAGAGATGTCATAATGCGCAAGGTACTAAGTAACTGGCACATAAGTCAAATTTAATTAACGTCCCATTGGACTCTCAACAAAAAAAAACGAAAATTTTGCCGCAACACGTTCGCTAAAGCGGACATCGACTAATCCCGCCACTAGCCGTTCACCGAAAGACGAAAAACAAAAGACTGCCGCCAGCCACGTTGACAGCCCTTCCCCAGGATTAACTTTCGCTCTCACTTAATCGGTTTCCATTCAAGCTGGCAGCCGAAAATGTGCCTATTGGGTTTTAAACACTGGAAGTTAAATCGATATGAAAAGTTCCATTTACGTTCGATCCGTATTTTGCAATTCGATACAGGTATTTTCAGGTATTCGTCTCCTTTTTACTGACGAAATGTTTTCTTGAACACTCAAGTTATCTTTTTAGGTGGACACATTTTTATTTTCAGTCATCTTTTTTTAGACAAGATTACGGTCGCGAACTTCAGTTATTTAAACAAGGAATTGTGATTTCCGTTCCTTTTGGCTGCTTTAACAAATAACACATCTTTGATACAACTAACATAACTTTGCGATTTAAGTAATTGGTAGGTTGCCCATGCAAAAATGGCTACTAGAAAATGGTAAGTTAGGTAGTTCATATCGAATCATCCATACCTACTCTCTTACTCTTGTTCCACTTGCTCCGCAACGAAAGCATCTTTAACAAAACAAAATTGCAAAAGAAACAAAAATTTTTCCTCAAAAATAAACAAACCATAACCTCTGTCCTAATGTCTTGCGCATACCCATAGTGGAGGGTTAATGAATTTAAGCCAACGTCCAAGGGTATAAAGCGGCATTAAAACAATGGTCGCTGTAACGCGCTGGTAACCGCCGAATTTGCATTCCTCATTGTGAGAGGACATAAAAATGCTCTCATTAACCTGGGGTAAAAACAACCCTGCGGACTGACCGGCATGCCCGCTCGCTGCGCGACGGTGCGACGGGTGGAATTATGTGGCAGCCTGGCAGCCCAGTTGTGGATGCTTAAGAGCGTTTATTCCTACTGAGCTGACAACGTCGCATTTTTAGTGTTTTTTTATTTTATTACTAGCTGTTGCCCGCAACTTCGTCTGCATAGAATTCGTTTATCGCTATCCCGCAGGAATTACGCAATTTTCCGGGATAAAAAGTAGCCTATGTGTTATTCCAGACTATAATCTATCTATGTTCCAAATTTCATCCAGATCTGCCCACCGTTCTGCCGTGAAAGGGTAACAAACATCCAAACATTCACATTTATAATATTAGTTGGATTTCACAGGAATTGAATGAAAGTTTGAATAGTGTATCAATGTGTTCAACACAATAATTAATCTATGGACTTTTATTTTCTCATTAAATGAGATATATTCTTGTATCATCTAACGGCGCATAGGGTATACGCTCGTAATTTTGTTTCGCTTAATTTATATGGTCCCAAAGCGCTTTTAACCATGGTATTATGTAGCATACGGTAGGTAAGTTGACCAATTTCTGCACCAGGTTTGACAAGAATTTTACTAACGAAAATTATAGGTTTAAAGGTGACGTTCATCTTTTTATGTAATGTAATTTAGATTCATATTAAGTTAATAATTACTACATACTAAATTATGAAATACCTAAAGACATTTTTATTATTATTAAATAGTAGATAAAAATTCAGGTTTAAAAAGTCTCACAATAATCATGTGTCACTTTTGCGTGACAGATGTGTCAATATTCCAGACTTTTCATTGTAAGTAGGTACCTAGCCTATGTATAGCTAGATTTATTCCCGCCTAGCACTCGCACCTTTCTCACGTGAGCGCATCACATTACAGGATCGCAGCGAAATCGCGCAGAGTCCATCGTCGTTTTCATTACAGCCTGCTTAACATACCGATGCTGGGCATTCCGCCACGTGTCCACTTTTTACTGCCCACGGTTTATTGCGCACCCGACTTTAACTCCGCAGCCTCCGCATAGCACTCGCAAACGCACAAGATAAACATTGTCCAAGCGGCTCACAAGCCCTTATACATATTTTAATAACAAATATTCAAATTAAGACGTAAACTGTAAAGGCGAAAGTAATAAACGCTCTTCGAGCTAACGAGATTAAAACGTTAAGTTTCCCGCCTATTCCTAAGATGAAGATTATCATTAAACTTTGAAATTTTAATAAGAACAACAACGCTTTGCTAACGATTTTACTCTTAAATTCGGTAGTGACGTTTCGACTCGTTAATAACGAAGTGTATTCAATCCCGGCGCATAATCCCACCTTTTTCAGGCGCCATATTTCAGCCCTCGGGAGAAGCATTGTTCTATTAACACAATTTTATGACCGACATATTAAAATAATAAAAACTTATGCCTCTCTTAATTAAATAATTTAGCGGCGGGCTGAGCGGAGATATGTAAATTGTTTTAGGGGATAGATCAAACAACCCTTTTTTATGACTTTAATATGCGGTCGCCGAGCGGGGCCGTGAGACAGGGGCCGGGGGGGTAAGTTATGAAATATTTAATAACGGCGCACACGATTCCATTTGAATTACTTTCGAGGAAATGATGACGTGCAAAGCAGGCGGCACACCGCGCCCTTGGCCGCTACGTGGAAGCACCGAAATGAGCGCAGAAACAAATATTGCTTTATGAAACAAACTTTTCGCTTTATTAAAACTCACAGATGAACGAGGTATTCTTATACATAGTTGGGTTTCTACTAGGGTTTACACGTGGTTACAGGTACACGCAAGACGTACATATTTTTGTAGGTAGGTACTGGAAATAAGTTGAACCTTGAAATACAGCTGCATGCTACCTATATGTTAAATCAAAAGTTTCAGGTCAACTCTATCGCTTGATATGAATCGAGCCGACAAGGAATGAATAGCGAAAGAGGGAGCGTTTTATTTTTTTGAATTTATATTTCCTGACTAATTCGCGAAAAAACCCTACCTAATGTCGTCAAGGGAGCGCGTAATGACTAACCTTGTTGTGGTAATGATAATTATATTAGCATGATGGACGTAATCAACGAGGTCCTTTAACCGATGGCGGTCGGAGTACAGGCGCTCGTAAGGGGGATGGCAGCTTTTAAATAATTAACTCTGATGCGTGTCTACGACAATGTTTACATTTCAGCATTTCTGGAGAAGCTGGCAAATGCATTTTACCCACTAAAATGACAGTGTTAATTTCATTTGTGGACAAACAAGTTGATTACTTGACCGAGTAGTTAACCAAAAGTAATATGCAATATAATTATGTTTACTAATAACAATTTGTTATAACGATGCCCATACGAAGCGGTAATTATTTTAAATGATTGGTTCCTAGCAGCAAATTACTTAGTTAGGGACTATGGTGCTGGTATGTGTTGCTAGCAGCTAAGGGCTTTCATTGGGCGGCTTCAAAAGCGTTGTCTGATTCGCGTCATAATTTTGAGTTCGTTAGAGATGGACGTGTGATGAGATGTTATGAAAATAATGTTTAGTTTATCAAATAAACATTTTTTTAAATACATAAATACATGTTCGGTAAGAGTTTAAACTATTTATCAATTATTTTGTGTGGGTAATATTTAAATGCAATAGGGCTTTTATATGCTCCTTTATCCATCCAGTATATCCATGACTGAAATACTCTAAGGGAGTTTCGAACCTACTACCGCTTAGACCCGCAGTCAGGCTTCTTTAAAATATTGTATCTTTTGATTGCAAAAACCACCTGTATCTTTTACGGGTGCAAGGGACCATTAACCTGTAATATGCCATGATACCTGAAATAGGATCTTAACAGACATAAGGTCCACGCCGTGATCTTACGAGGGTTTTCCTATTCAGTTACGGAACGCTATGAAACAATAAAATAAGGCTGATTCACAGATACTTTTAAACAACTGAAAACAGTTTTTGTTGATGAAAGCCGTAAAAATGACGTGGAACCTTAAAGGTGGTAAATGAATTCCTCGGTAGACTACATTGCAGTGTGTGAAACGAAGTGAAAAAAAGGCCAAGACATCGGCCATAACTCTCACACATCCCGACATTGTTGTATCGCCCGCAACCATTTAGTAATGCCTCGCATCAAATTCAAGAATGCATCTTTTTGCGCTGCATACCTCCCGGGAAACGCCCGAAGTGCCGCCAAAACCATTCGCAGATAAATCGATAGCTAATTTGAAATGGCTCATTGTTGTCTGCCTCTATAGTCTATACAAAGGAACACAACTTTCACAGATATTGCTCTTGCACAATACAGACACTCCAACTAAAATGGTAAAGGGTTGCCGGGTCGCGAAGCAACTTTGCGTTCTGTGCTAAACGGCTAAGACGAAAGTTAGATAAGTTGCTTGGTCATATAAAAAGTTGCTTTCTAATATTAATCGCGTGAAACGTTTTTATATGTGTCTGTAACTTTACCTACTGGCTTCACTGAAAATTGGTGTCGCAAAATTAGCTTTACTCCTTTTTGTGACGCATCGCTTAGAGGCGGTCATTTTAATTTGGGTTAGTTATGCATGGATAATAATGTCAGTAACATTCTTATGCTTAGTATTATCATAATTAAAAAAAACACACTAAATATCAATATCATTCCCATACACATCAATTTAAAATCAATCTCGATTTCCACTTCTAATTTCACATTCGAACGAAGTAATAATTTACCATTCTAATCTTAATGAAACACATAATGCGGTATAATTGACCGTTAAAATTAAAAGCAAAAATATAAAGCCACAGGACGTTGCGTAACATAACATTAATAAATCTTGTAACGTTGATAAAAATCGTACATTTGTCATTGGAATCGCGGCCACATTTAGAAAACAGGTTAAGACTTCACCGCACTAGGTTATTAATTGGATCTGAATAATTAATTACCTCTTGACTTTAACAAAGTATGAGGCAATTATGTTGAAAGCCAACTAATGCCTTGCGTTTGCGTAAAACAAAGATTTTATATCATACTATTTTGTGTGTATAGTACGCTGGGGTAAATTAAAATCTGCTATTTATGTCAAGAAAATCAGTTTTCTTTGAATTTAAGTTCAATTTTGGTGCAAGCAAAAACCTTAGTAATAAAATATATATGTAATCTACTTGCTAGAATTTCTTTCCAAGTCTAAACATTGTATAGTAGTCAAGTAACTAAAGGCGATCGTATCGTCCTGTAAAGAAACCATTTTAACATGGTCTTTCAACAATTTATTTCAAGAGAAGAGACAACTTTAGTTACTTCTAAGAACATGCAAACAGCGGGAAGTGGCTATGGCTAGAGCACAGTTGTGTAAAATGTTATTGCGCTATTCAACGTTTATTTCCCAGGGTTTGCCAGGAGGATAGAGTTGTATTTGTAGGGCCACGACGCGGGCTCGGGCGTGGACGCGCGAGCGCACGCGTGGGCCCAACATGGCCGCCATAACAACTTAATAAGCGGTTGCACGTGATTTACGCGCGCCCGCGGCCCCGGCGCCGGCGCAGCTCGCGTCACTTTATTCACACTAATTTATGACAATAAACATCAATTTCACTAAGTAAAATGCACCTGTCCTACTAGAACTGGAATAATAACTCTTTTGAAGTATAAATAACGTTTTCGCGGTTAAAAAACAATCCATAAATAAACTACGTTAATTAAATTAATTTAACACCATCGTTATCTCGCCGGACGATACACGAGTTAACATCGACGGGCTGCTATTAAAAAAAGTTAAAGGCTTGCTAATTGGAGTCGGGCGCTCGCGACACCTAATAAATCACGCACATAATAAAGGCCGTAAATAAACCACAAATACTTATACCATAAATACGTATACTATTCTGTGACGGCACAGGCCGTGGACCCCACTCGACGCCGCGTAACGTCTCGACGTAACAATCGGTGTGAATCGAAAATAACTGGAAAATTTCTATTATACTTCTCTAACGGCTCATTGTTCGACTGTTAATGTGGTTTTGGTTGCGACTGACAAATCGTAGTATCGTCAAATGTGTTGTAATTTGTTTAAATGCAGTGCCACGTACCAAGTTAAACTTCATATTGATTATCAGATAAACGTCTACTCGACGCTGAACGCTGGTCAGTGATTTAACGCTGCCTTGCTAAGTTAGCCATTCTGAAGTTCACAACCTATTAGCATAGGTCAAAGGACAAAGTTCATCATAGTGATATTTATTAATTTTAGACTTAAAAACATTATTGTAAACTATCTGCTGCCCGTGAGTTCGTCCGCGCAGAATTAAATATAGCCTATGTTCATCAGGTAAAAATAAATAGTGATAAAATCCTGAATAATCATGTAGGAGTTCAGTTGTGTGTAATGACATTTCATTTGTCTTAAAATAAAAAATGCAAATTGAACTAATAAGCCTTTGCTTTGGATCAGAATTACTTCAGTCACATCGGAAGAAGTTAAGTTTTAGATTAATAAGTTGAGCAACTGAGGATGAACAAGCTCCAACAAGCGTCTCGGTACGTTGGCATTTCGCAATCGATATTCCAACTTCAACAAAAGGGTAACGTATACACAGATTTGAATTCCCTACCGTCCTTATAATTAGTTGGAAAGAAAAGCACCCAACTCCGCCCCGTCTATGGTTATGATGCGAACTCGTTTGCATAAATTAGTGCACGCTGTTGGCACAAGGGCGAATGTGAACTATTAAGTTGTTCTGCTACTTCGTGCCCAAACGTTGGTGGGACGGTGCAATAATAATGACGTTTGCGTTGTTTTAGGGCCCCTATGTAGCACTCAGAAACATTTCAATTGTATGCATTAGTGTATATAATCAGTAGATCCAGACTTAAGTGTTGCCGCACTCAGAAATGCTAGGTAACTTTTGAATTTCTAACGTCTCATATGCAAATCTCATACGCAATTCTTCTATGCTAGTTTGGGAGTAAAGAAAAAACATAGAATTATCAGTTGCTTCTCCTCCCGCGCAGATGGTAAAAGCCCATTGAGGGAATGGGCGAGTCTTTGGAATCACGCTATGGGCGATGCGGCTAGCAACCCATCACTATTTTGGTTTCCCTTTCCAGTTATACGCCCTTAATCTTGCTAAACGTGGGCTTAAGGTTTTGTTACCTTGGGCTCTGTCTACCCCGTAAGGGATAAACACGTGATATATGTATGTATGTGTGTGCAAATTCGCGAATGGGAAATCTTCCTTAGTACGTAAGCATACTATTAAATATTAGGCAAGTACAGGCAGCATCAGAAGCTGATAAACAGTCAAAGAGCTCAAAAAGACCGTACACACGACATTATAGCCAAAATAATAAGAGGGCGCGTCCAGATGTTTTTGAGCGCTTCAACTATGTATCAATTTCTGATGCTGACTGTACCTACCTACGTACTAGCCGACGCCGACTGCCTTACGACTGCAGCAGTAACCACATGAGTTGTATCTACTAGCAAATGACGAAATATTGTTATTGTAGTAAATCATACCAATATAAGTTTTGTACAAAAATGGCAGTTGTGTAGCGATTCCACTAATATCAACACATAATTTTTATATTCGTAAATGACAAAAAAAACATACAATTTGTTACAGTCAGTGAGCTCTTAGAACGGCTTCGAGCTTCGGGTACGATCGGCCGATTCAAGTATAATAATACCCATAAGAGTGAGACAGACAGCAAGACAGATCCAAATATCTTCTTAAAACTATCGCATTATATTCTCAAGACATGATTTTATCTGGTCTATATAATAGCCACTAAACAAACCCACTATGCCGCAACACCACCTCCCCAATAAGCATCCATCTGCAGAGTGCTCCAGAAGCGACAGCGCTATCGCTACAATCAAGGACTTCAACGCGACAATGGACCCTCAGTGCACTAACGAGGCGATTCTGCCATCTACCGCCATTAACGGTCACTTCGAGGGAAATAACTATGAGACATAACACAAATATTGACCGCTATGTAGCACTGAAAAACTCAAAGTTTTGTGTTAAATTTGTTTCGTTGCCAAAGGGCTATGAAGCGATGCATTTTAGGTGTCAAAAGAACGGGTCGAGTCGGGGCGCTCTAATCGCGGTGACACCTAGTGCTCCCGTAATGCTCACAGTCCATGGCCTGGAGGGAGCGTGTCGGTTTTTAGACGGTAGGCCTCTCCCCTCCTGCTCTTCCATTAGGGAAGGCAGCGGCGTGCTGAAGAGTCCGTCATACTCCCGTTGCTGCCCCGAGCGCGGGAATGCATAAGGTGCATTTTCCAAACGTTAAAAAAAAAAGTAACTGCGCTCTAAAACCTGCATCGTTGACGTGTGTAAAACAACCGTCAGGCTGAAATGGGCTGGGCCGGCCACGTCTGCCACATGCACCCAGAGCGATGGGCGCGTGTTACCAGTCAGTGGATGCCCCAGGATGACTATCGCCGCCGTGGTCGAGGTGGAGATAGCGGGATGACCTAGACACGTTCTCGAGCGATTGGCTAGATATAAGTGCGGACAGGGTGCGTTGGAAATGTAAGGGAGAGGCCTTTGCCCAGCAGTGGGGCAATATTACGGGCCAATAAAAATAAAATAAAAAAATGTTGCGTTGAGATTTTATTTTGCTCTTCAATTCGAAGTCTTTCGCTGCATAAGATGTCTGAAGAACAAACAGTAATGCAGAAACTGAACAAGTTCAATAATAAGGCTACGAATACTCCTAAACTGTGTCACTGCCAAATGACTCTCCTAAGTATAACCGTCTAAGCCGTAATTAAGTATTACACTCAGTCATTTGTTCCCTCATGAAGGCACACGCAGGCTTCACATTTTATGAATATTATAAGTAGTTGCATTAAACGTTTATGTTGTATAACACAAATGCATTTCTAGTCAATAGGTGTTGGTGTCATCATTCATGCTAAGAGATCTTTTAAGCACGACCTTTGCTATATCTTCCTTATCGGATAATTTGGAGGGGCGCGCTTCCATGAGTGGACAGATCTGTTTCCGTTTGTTACTTAGGTATACATTTTAGATACCATATTTTAGGTATGACGTTTCGATATGAAATAAAATAGACTGTGTAAAGTTTATCAAATCGAATAAAGAAAAAAAATGCATTAGAAAATTAAATGTGTGCACAAAGCGCCATTCAAAGGAACATAAACGTGATTTTATTTATCCATCGCAAAAATAACATACAAATAAATATACGCTACGAAAAATCACAATCATAGAATAACGTCTACATTTACAGGATGTTCCATCCGTCCCGTGATACATCTTTCAGTTTGTGCGACCGACTCGAAGCATCTCCAAACAGGCTTATTCCACTTTGATTCGCGCGCACGTTTCAAAATATCGAGTGATATGCTAAAAAATAATATTGTAACATAAATGTTATTTCAAATTGTATGTTATGAGTAATAAAATGCCGCTACATGGTTTCTTCATAATATTTTTGACTTTTTGCGAAACGTCCCTTCTTTTTTGATGTTAAATATGTACCTATACATGCGCGTCTGCCGAGTGTTTAAATCGTATAAAAGTTATTTTATTCTATGGAAAATTTTGGTCTGATCCAGTATTAATTGGACTCTGTCTATTACGCATTTAGTCTTAAATACCTAACTACATAGGTACTAATCAGCAACAAGCAATTTCTTCTACAAGTTGTAATGTAATCTTACAAATTACTTATGAAAATACGACCTGTCGGTTTAATTATCAGAATAATGTTTATTTTCCAAACTAATTATCCATAATAAGGGCCATAAACATGATTCATCCTCGAGGCTAATAATAGTATTGATAAATACGAACCTATTCATTACAGGTACACCTCCGATGAGGCATGGTAACATGCAATTAGGGACATGGGGAGGCGGTCATTTTCGATAATTCGTAATGTATGTTAATTATGGAGGTGCCTTCGCCTCGGGTCCGATTCCCGAGCCGACGGTTGTAAGCGCGTATAGCGCTTTGTTTTAAGTTAAAATTACGGCATATTTTGCACATTTTCATTTTGTTACGAGTTAGGAACACGGCTAGTAAAAAAATTAAACCAGTCAATATGTAGCAGATAACGCGTCTACGATGAAAACATGCGGACTAGAAGTCTATCGGCATATTTGGCACTAAATTATTTTAAAAAGGCTCGAAGTTTATAATTTTTTTCTCCGAAATAAATAGGTATATTAGGTACGAGGTTCTGAATTTTAGCAAGATTTCAAATTTTCGTTAGATTGTACAGATCGTATAATTGTATTGATTGTACAGATTGTATAATTCTCTGCATCTTTTTTTGCATAGTACAAAACAAAGACACTCCACGCCATATGTACCTATGTACACTCAGATCTTTCAAAGTAGGTAGGTAGGTACGCAACGAATTTCAATGCGGTTTTCATCATTGCATAGAATTATTCAAGAGGAAGGCATTTACGTATAATTTAATAATCTGTGGGAAGCAGCGCGGGCTGCTAGTCTAATATACTTAAAATCGGGGAGTAAACTGCAGCACAAAAAAAAACCGCATCCATATTTGATCCGAGTAGAAACTCCCGCGCTCACTACTCACAACACTTTTGTGTGTTTTTCACAGCTTGAATGAGCGCGATACTGAAAAGCCTCGGGCTCCTAATTAGGCTGAAGCCGGACGTGCCAATTAATTCAAGTTTCACTCGCAAAGTTTGCTGCATCAATTAATTTCATAGTTAATTAGCAAGCAGCCGTTCCGGACAAAACCGCGTCTACGAAAGAAAGGCTAACGATGCTCGCCCGCGGCTGGCCCACTACGACGCACCAATTATACGCCAGCTTTGTTGCACCCCCCCCCCCCTACTACCCGCACCCCGCGTGCCCCCGCGCCGGTCTATCGTAGATCATTCAAACGTGATGTACCGTCATAAGTCACAATGCAAAACGATAATGACTTTGATTGAAGCTCGTAAGCGCAATGAGTGCTAATTTTTTTTTCAAAATGTAAAAATACGCAAATAATGTACATAGATGCTTTATCATTCGGTGTTTCTCAAGCAGTGCTCATGTTGCCGTGGGATTACGCTTGCAGTCTCAGATCAAATAAAGTTCAAATTATATTTGACTTTAAGAATATTGAATATATAGAATTATATTATTTTATATATAGAATTTTGAAGCCCATCGAGGGAATGGGCGAAAATAATAGGAGTCATGTTATAGGCGTTGAGGCTAGCAACCCATCACTATTTTGATTCCATTTTCAACATATAGGTACGCCCGCAATCTTGCTAAATGTGGCCTGTAGGTACCTGTTACCTTAGGCTCTGTCTACCCCGTAAGGGATAAGGACGTGATTTGTGTGTGTGTGTGTGTGTGTGTGTTTAAGAATATTAAATTAAATAAAAAGGAAGTAGAAATTACTTTTTGGTTGATCTGACTTTCCAGTTTATCCAACTCTTTTGTTTAATTACAACACATAATAAGTGCTCAACCCATATTATAAAAACATTCAAATATTTACTATGTATTTACTAAGGTAAGTTATCCTCAGGAAAAAAGCTTTATTTTTCATAAACTTTCCAAAATAAAAACTTTTTTTTTATCGAAATATCCCATTATTATCTATAATCACCCCATAACATGAAACAACATAATTTAGCTTTATAAACAAGAAATATTTCTTAAAAAGTATTCTCATAAATAACACACAACAGCACCGTAACTTAGTTTAATTGGAACTTTATATTTCCGTCTCATTTCAAACAAACATACGCACCGAAGTGCACAAATCTAGCCCAAACGAATTTATAACAGCCATTTAATTTAAATACGAGTATTTCGCTGTCACGCTTATTCTGGTGAATTAGTTGAACCAGTTTAAATGAATTGAACTACCTAATGTTATTTATTTTTTCCGCCTTAGGTAAATACAGTATTTTACGAGCGTGGGAGAATGCAAAAACTCTTAACCTATAAAATTTTATATAAAAAAAACAAATGACAGTTGGTGTCGCCGTTGATTACCAGTGTAGTTTTTCTTTCAACTCAAACCTTTGTTTTCATTCAGCACAGCGAGCGTCCTTAACTTTTCCACCTAGTATCCAAACAAACACTTTTCATGTTCGGAGTAAAAAACGTTTTAGGGCATTTTTCAGAAAAGTAATCTCTTTTTCTCGAATTATACCTACAATCTCGATGGCAGTTCTGCTCAGAATCAGGACCCCTATTGATTTTAGTATAAGGCAAAAAGTGACAACGTTTTCATACAATTTTTAACTTTCCATTTTGTTACTCTCATAAGTACAAGTGTCTATGAAAAGTAACGGAAAATTAATGAAAAAACAGGACACTCTTATTTACCTATTAAAATCAATAACCTGCTCTTAGTTTAGAAAAGACCACCATCGAAGTTCTACAATTCGAGAAATAAAGTGTTTGATCCCTTTTTAGAAAAATGCCCTTATCATTGTTAGGTACATCGCGAATCACTTTTACATACACACACACACACACACACAACAAGACCTAAAGGCCACGTTTAGCATGATTGTGGGCGTATAGGTGGAAAGGGGAATCAAAATAATGATGGGTTGCTAGCCGCGTCGCCTATAAAAGTCATGATTCCTATGCACTTTTACATGTGGTTAATAATGAAGGGGAACTGCGAAGTACCAACAATACCACGCCGTGGCATTTGAGCAATAACTCCGACCAAATAAAATTTAACCTCTCTGCTTAATATCAGCGGAACATTTCGACGAAAAGCTTGCCAAATTGACAGACAGTAAAATATTTTATTCGCGCAATAATTTCATTTGTAAGAAAAACAAGGCGCGGGCGCGGAGCCGCAAGCGTCTTCCACGTGAATTAACTTATTAAACACTGAATTTGGGAAATAAACTTCGGTTATTGAGCTCGTAAAATGCAGGGGTGTTTTAACGTCTTCGAATCTCTACATTTAAAAAGGGGTTACCTCTGTACCTATCTACATACATTGTATAGATACTTTACTTAAACAAAGTCTGTTAAATTGAACTCTTATTTATTCGTGTACCTACCCGAATATCGGGTATTTTTATCTAATTTTTTGTATAAGAGACTAGCCTTCCGTCCGCAGCTTCGCCCGCGGTAAGTTAATTTTCCCGCGGTAAAAAGTAGCCTATGTCACTCAGTGATAATGTAGCTTTCTAACGGCAAAATAATTTTTGAAATCTGTCCAGTAGTTTCGGAGCCTATTCAATGCAAACAAACAAACAATCAAATTTTTCCTCTTTATAATATTATTAGTATAGATATCTAAAGAATAGTAATGAAAGAGTTTTTTTTATTATTCAAGTTCTGAACTTCAGGGAGTTAAATAAACACGTCGCGTTCCTTCAACAACTACTCCACAAAATACACGTCCGATTAATTATTTCCAACTTCTAATAATAATGATTAACGTCCACACCCGGCACTGCAAATTAATGAGAAGAAAACTCAAGACGGGCCCAAATCTCACACTCTGGGTTCTTGCGTCCGAGCTCAGCTTAGTCGGTCCTTACCGTTCGACTAGTCGGCACGATTCGACCCCGTTCGCTTTGTTTTCCCGCGCGATATCATTAGTGGAAAGCCCTCGATATTTTTGCGAGCATCGATTATTTTTAATGGGCCCCGGCGGCAGAGGCACGCCGCACGTCTCGTACTTACTCCGCGCCCGTGTCTACTCCGTTCCTGATTATACACAAAAGCTAAAGTCAAGATGTTGTAATTATGGAAAACAATTGAATATTTTTATCTCTTAAAATTTTAGTGTAACTTGAAAAATTTGATGATTAATGTCATGATGACATACCATGCCGTCTAAGGAAGTCATGCATAATGATATGCTCAAATGCGCACCTGAGATACACAGATAACAGATAACAATAAAAATAATAGAAGTAAGAGAGAAAGCCATAACCATAGCTAGGCTAGATTATTATTTTTAGAATTGGAAGTAAGAAAATGCAAATTATATTTGACCCTATAAAAAACAGACAGATTCACTCATCTGTTCTGTCCATTTGGACCTAGAAAGATGGAATTTTGCACCAAAAGTAAGGACGGATTTTAGGAAATTTCCACTGAATTACGAAGTTTTTTGCAAAATAGAGCTTATTTTAATATTTTTTTTGACTAGGCACCTCTATTAATAATGTTACGCATCGTGTACCAACCGCATTTTAGCGCTCCACTCCGCATCATAAATTACAACAAACACTATCGCTTAAACACAGTAAACAAAAATCTATCCAGGTAAATCGCGTTTAAGTGCATCTATGGCACCGATTTTCGCTTTAAGGGATAGTTAGAACTGGTGTTGGGATGAAAAGAGCGCTAACAAAGTCGCGGCGGCGAGCAAATGAGGCGGCGCGCTGCCTACTAACTAAACCAATCGCCGCCCGCCCCGGCACACCGGCGGGTCGCACGCTCAAATCACTTTGCACGTTGTAATTCTTCTTTAGTCGCTATCTACCGATATACTCTTAACAGAATATAGTCATATTCATCGGTGGAAGATTGCTGACACTTTCATGACGACTTTCTGAGGAAGAGCTTTGGGGTGGTTTTTGTCTTGGTTTCGAAAACGCAGTGCTGGAGTCCGGGGTTTATACTTGACAAAAGATAGCACTAATGCCCACTCTCTCATCAACGTGAGAATAGAGTAAAACAAGAAGAACTGTGGTATTTAAAAATGCAACGCTTATATCTTCAGTTGCAGATATTTTGTTTACAGTTACAGATACAGTTTGGTTTTCACTTTTGCGAACAAGTGTGACAGCTTTTAATACAATACCTACCACGGTTGTTTTTCGTATTCTAGCTTACTGTGGGATGATTTACAGACAAAAACGATCGAAAATTATTTACATGAATGAAGAATCTTCTTCCTTACAACTGGGACTATTGATTTTTAACCAATTAGATTCGTACAATTTACTACCATCTGAAAAAAATCCAATCGTAACGTTTACTTAGGTGTACGTAAGACCAGTCAAATATATGAACAACCGGCTAAACAGTAAAACTGGTGCCCTATACATATTTCTGATATAAATATGAAAATAAAAAATGTCGTAAGCGTTTTTTCTTAGTTCTAAGTCCTCCCAGAACATACTAAAAGTAGCTGTCGTGCATGTTCCATGCATCAACAAAATTAAACTATGAGTATAGGTAAGAATATTTCAAAGTAATACTACTACAAGACAAGGGACTGCATAATCTTATCTGTATAAAACAAACCTTTCATTGTTTGAACAAATATGTATAAGCGCCAAACACACATTTTTGAAAGATCCGGCATTTCTACTCGTATACGACACGTTAAAAAAAAAAGATTAAACATGTCTAACCTAACAATTTACTTTGGGCTAAATGGATGTAGTCTTACTACCAAGACATGATGTTCAAGATATAGACGTCACTATTTTAACGAGGAAATCTCATAGCGTTTTTCCACCGCCGCGTTCACGCCGCCCGTACATGGCGACCATTTAGCATCATTCATCCGTTTTTAATGCGGGCGGAATCCTTTCGCGCTTGTTACTCGGAAACAACGCGCACTATCGCCCCGGATCCATTTGTGAAAGAAATCGCACTTTGCTTCGATATTGTTGCTTTACCTTTGCCAGGTTTCATAATAAGGACAACTAAACGATTTTTGATAGTTAAGCTGCCGGTGTTTATGCCGACGATTGTTTTGCAACGTTGATTGCTGAAAAAACCGTGGTAGCCTTGTGGTTTGACCAAGAGCTTGTCAGTCGGTCGTAGCTTAGAACCAAGGCTCGTTGTTTTTAGTGTTTCGGAATAAATGTACGAAATTACACGAGAGGATTGTGGTTTAGATTTAGGGCTTGCACCACCGAGTTTTTCGGAATTTATCTGCGAAATTACATTCGAAATGTATCTCTAGGTTTTCGGTGAAAAATGTACCTGTACATGATAAACATGTACGTAATTCCACGTATGTATATGCTTGTGAAGCTTCCTATCCGAACTGGGATCGCGTGGGAACTAGCTCTGGTTAAGATAGGAGGCCTTAGCCCATAGTTGATTGTTAATAAAATTGCTGTCAGAATATTTTTATATGTAGTTTAATGTTATCGCTAGATCTCTTGCAGTTGTCATGTTATTGTAAAAATGTGCAAAGCCAAGAAACTAGCAGTCCACGTGTGTCGTTTACATCAAGACACCTGCTTCTGCTTAATACCTACGAGCGGAAAGCTCAAGTTATGATTGTCTCCCGAGCGCAGCGGTCTATACACAGACAGAAGAAGTTCTTTAAACAGCCGCACAGCAGGAGTTTGTCGATGTGAGCTGATTAGATTGATTCAATTGTTAAAACAATTTCCAGACAGATATTCATGCTAATCTATACATATTATTATAATGACGCTGAAGAGGATCGAAAGTGTACATGGAAGATATTTAAAAAAAATGACAGAACACGTTCCAGCAGTGTTTAGAATTTTTGTCTGTTTATCTGTTTGCCAGAATATTTGCGAGCGCATCACGTGAAATCGGCCGAACGGATTTAGATGCAAACTTTACTGATCTGTGGAGAAAATCAACGGGCGCGGGTTCCCGCGGGATTGCAATAAACATGTCAATTGCTAATTCTACGCGGAAGAAGTCGCGGGCAGAAGCTAGTTCATAATATCCTGAAAAGTACTTACCACAATCCCTATACATATATATATCTGTTTCCCGTGACCTACGATTGTGTAAGAACGTTTACAAAGAATATTTGTACTAAATTACACACACACTCACACACACAAATCACGTCTTTATCCCTTACGGTACTATCACTACATAGTATAAAATAAAGTCGCTTTCTCTGTCCCCATGTCCCTATGTCCCTATGTCCCTATGTATGCTTATATCTTCAAAACCACACAACGGATTTTGATGCGGTTTTTTTAATAGATAGAGTGATTCAAGAGGAAGGTGTTTATGTATAATTCTACGCAGACGAAGGCGCGGGCAGAAGCTGGTTAATTATAAACAAATGCGAAAACCATTTCACTAAAACATTAATCCGCGTCATTGTGTAATAAAATTTGCCTCTAACTTCCATTAATGCAAGCACTGCCAGCATGCTAACAATAGTTTGTTACAGCCCCTGACAACTCCTGTCGTGTCATCATCATAGTCATAAAGTATTAGCTTCATTTTAAAGCCCCTTGTTCATAAACATTATACAAGCTTATTTTAAGTGGATACTAGCTCGTATTTGTCTGCCACATTGACTTTTACATAGGTAAGGCAGTGTCTGACATAGATCCGACACACGCAAACCATGCATTTTGCTGCACTCCGTGGCTTTTTATAAAGAATCGGATAACTTTCATGGCAGCGAGCATTTCCATCCTTTTCCAACTAGTTCATTATTTTTAAATTTTTATTTATTTATTGAAATAATTACACAGCATTACAGACAAGCCAAGGCACTGTGTAATTCATACACATACTTAATTACAGCACTACAACACGTATAACACGTAGAAAAATTGTATCATTACATAGTGGAACTAGTCGTTACGAGTAGTTACAAACAGGAAAGAGTAGTACGAGTAGGTTTCTAAGATGTTTCCCTACCAATCCTCAGATATTTCCAGTGCTCATGGGCGGTGGTGACCACTTTACTATTTAACGCATCCTCGAGCCACAACTCGACGGTAACTCATCATTCCTCTGCTTATGCAAATGGTGATGACGCCGGTTGAACTGAACCGGAATTAACCATTACCCTTAGTTAGTTAGTAGGCTTAGTTTTGAGCTCTAGTTTAGGAGCATTATCATCACACGGGCTTTATTATGGCCAAGGTAGGGCAGGCCAGTTTATCCGCAACAGATCAAGCAGACACCAAACAGAAGCTGTGACGTGAAATACATAACGGTTTAAAATATATAATGCAGTTTTCTGAAATAGCAACTTAATAAGATTTATAAACTAAACCCCAATTTGCCTTGTTAATTATTAATAGTAATTAGTTTATAATACGAATACTGAATTAAAATCGTCTTTTGTTAATGATTAATAGGACTTTTGAAATTGACCGATGAAATAATGATAATTTTTGGAAGTGCCGGGACAAGACAAGCTACCGGGAATTTTACTACCACAAATTTTAATTCTTCACGGACAAAGTCACGGGTAACAGCTAGTTTAAATACAACAGTTTAGTATGTATATGCATTAGCAAATTCTAAGTGAAAGAGTAAAGACTCTTAAAATACTTGGCAACGTCCCTAATATCCCATTACTTGTAATTTGGATAATTACTGTTCATAACTGTTGAACTGAACAGCTTTGTAATGCTCCCAGCGTAATGCAAACTTGCGTTCATTAATTATACATTTTGTTAGCTAATGTGAAAGCTTTTAAATTTAAAACATAAGTATAATAGCAAATATTCAGCACGTTAAGTGCATACTTACACTTACCTACAACTTTGTTTTATTTAAATTGCTTCTTCGGGTCTCTGAAAAATTAGTTAAATCGAGGCACTAAGTATAATTTAATTAGTAATTTTATTTAGCTATAGTTACCTATGTGTATAACTCTGTATGGCTTTACCGTACAAAACATGGTTTCTCATTTGAATTAGCTAAAAAAATACAACAAATTGATGCATAAAACCGTATATAGGTATCTCCAAAACGAAAGCTTTAAAGGATCACTCGTATCTGTCTATCCGCCAGTCACCGCCAACTTTTTCCGAATCTACTAGACCGATTTCGTTGCAGTTTGGTAGATATAGGTGTACCAATTATTATTTTTTCCTCTAATTCTGCACAATAAAAGTGCCCAACTGCCTTAAAATAGGCAAGCCGGTGGGAATCGAGTTCTATGGACGCCACGCCACTGATACCTACTTAGTTACTTAGACTATAATAAACCCAAATGTCTTCGTTGAAGTTGTATATTTAAAAGAACAAAGTTAAACTCTCCATTATTACCCCGTTATTCATAAACGCTCTATACATAGACTTCTGCTAACTTAGCAATCGTTTGTCCTTATCTGTGAAAGGTAAATGTCAAAGTGACAGATAAGGACAAACAATTGTTAAGTTAGCAGAAGTCTATGTATAGAGCGTTTATGAATAACGGGGTACATGCCAAGCACTTGTTTTTTTAAAGAATAGACTTTAAACTAACTAGGCTTCGCTTCAGTCAGGCTCAGTTCATCGATAGGTAAATGGTGTAAACACTCCCCTAATCCCGGTAATGAGGCGGCGCTAACGACGCGTCGTTATGAGATGCGGTTCACACCGGTTATTTTTAAGGGCCTTTGCACACTGACTAGACAGGTAGGTACTGCTACTGTATCAGTTACACACGGTTTTGACAGATTGATCGTGTCATTTCAGATCATAGACTTATAGATTATTCTGTAATGTAAAACTAAAGAATCATTATTTTTACGTTTAGATTTTTTTATTCTAGATTTTCAGACATAAATCATCTTTCAATTTTTTCATCTGTTTTCATGGTTTTCTTAAATAATTTGAAATGATTTGCTTTTAACAAGTCATAATTAATATTTATTTAGAATCTTCTCCGACACGTCCTTTTATTTGATTGCCACACTCAAAACGTCTTAATTAAAAAAAAAAACTTGTTTCAGTCGTTAACTTTTCATGAATATGTGTGTTCAGGTATTGTACAAAATCTTTTCTCGTCGTATTATCTCGGAAATGTTCGGATTAGGTATTTGTCATGCTATATCAGTCAGACTCAAAAACACGTCGGCATCATTCCGAAGTAATCGTGTGTTCACGATGGGAAACGATTGGAAAGAAAGAAAGAAATAAGACATTTATTCCTTTTCGCAAGACACACAAATAATTAAGAGAATATACACAATTTTATAGAAAAAAAACAAACATGAAAAATAGATCAGCGTTGTGTGTCTTCGCAAAAGTGAAACGGATTATTCACTACGATAGTAACAGTTTTACTGGCAACTTCAACAGTGTTAGCTTAATCATCTCAATGCCTATGGCTTTTAATTATCCCACACTTCAAGCATGACATATTGCGTCGCAGCCGCATCGGGCTCGCGTTACAAAGCGCGTAATGAGCGCAACATGCAACGTGCAACGCCCCGGGAACGTCAAATGCAACGCCGCAACGTCACAAAGGAAAGTATCGAATCCGATCCGCAACTTTAATTACTATCAATATGATGTGCTTACGAGGAGTGATTATGGCATCTATTCTTCTATTCTAAACATATATAGTTTTAGTTTATTTATTATTAGAAGGTAGTAGTTAACACTTAAGTTTTTGTTAGAAAAGGAGAGAAGACACTCGATCTCTCTCTTGCTCTGTAATGGCCGTCGAAGGATGAGTTCATTTTTTCAATAAAATAAAGTTTATCAAAATAGTGTTCATTTCTCTTAAAATCCCAACATCTATCCTATTTTATTTTACTATGTTTGGATGTCTGTTGCTCTTTCATGGCAAAACGGCTAAACCGATTTTATTGAAATTTGGCACAGTGACAGTCACAGTCCCCGGAAAGGACATAGGATAGTGTTTAGCCCGGAATATCGCATAGTTACCGCGGGAGAGCTATAATAGTTAACTAGCTGTTGCCCGTGACTCCGTCTGCGCAGAATTTGCTTATTGTTATTTCGCGGGAACTCTACATATAAAATGGTTCAGCGATTAAGCAAGAAACGGTAACAGGACGGACAGCATTATTACAATCAATTATGCTAGGTGCTGTCTACCCCGTAAGGGATAAAGACGTGATTTATGTAAGTACTTTCTTGTCTGTAGTAATAGGTAAAATCTGTACTTTAATGTTATTATAGTACAGATTTTTGTAAGGTTATGGTAAAATCGGTACTGTAATAACAGTTTTTTTTAAGTGTGTAATAATGCTGGCCATTTCATACGGTTTCTGAACGCATTTTACAGCACTAATGATATGTGCGTAGTAAAGTAAGGTATATTACGTAATGTGGCCACATTGGCGTTAAATACTATCGAGCCTGTTTTATAGGAAAACAATCAAAATTACTGTCTCATGTTTTGGTTCCATAAAATAATTTAGTTCCGTGCATAATCTGTTTTAAAAGAGGCTTTTTACTCTTTTAAGTGGTAATATGAAACTTTATTAGTCAAATGTCAAATGGCGAGTTTTCGAGTTTACAATAGGTACCACAAATAAAAAAAGGTAGAAAATAGACGGGCTTATCGATTAATAGCGATCTCTACGAGACAAACAACAAGAAAAAGAAATAAGTTATACCTACCCATTGAAACAAAAATTGTATGTGCTACTTAAAGTTTAAGTTACAAATGATCAGTGTCAGTCTCCGCTTCTCCAAACTACCCTAAAGACATTTCAACAAAAACAATTGAAACTCATCGAATGACAATTCTTCCTTAACGGTATAAAAATTCAGCGGGTAAAAAGTCGGCGTAGACAAAAACCGCGGCAAGCACCCACTCAATAGGAATGGCAGAACGATCCCCGATTGCATAAAAAGATCGCGGGCCAATAAAATGCGATCGACACTGTCAGCGATGATTTAGCCTGGAGGGTTGCCAGAGGTGGAAAAAGACTTTACTGCATTTACTCAGATTTCTTGCTACATTACAATCAAACAAGATTAGAAAAATAAAAATAGGAACTAAAAATGTATAGATACAAGCAGATCTGCTTCATTGTTGCCATATCAAGCATTTGACAACAAAATTGCCAAACACGTAGGAATTGGCGCCTTCTTTACTGTCATACTTATAGTTACATACTACCAACATTATCTTATCAATGACGGAAATAAATAGTTAGCGGAAAAATCAATGTGACCAAATGCCTAAATATGATATTAATTGACTCTAAATACAATATCGAAACGGGTTTCTTTTCATTCGTGTTAAGCCTGAAAAAGGTATTCAAAGTGAAGCTATGCTGGTAGGCCCTTATACAATAAATTTTTGCCAAACTAAGTCTTCTAAAAAATTACTGATTACTATTTTTACTATGTGTGTAAATTGAGTTTCCGCCCTGGCAACCCTGGCGGGCGGGACGCGGGGCGGGCCGGCAGCGACGACACGGTTTGGGCGGCATTTTTACCGCGGAAAAACGCGGGCGCATCCAAACTTCATGACTGATTTGTTCCCCCGAATTAGCTCAGAATGGATCGCTCCACTATTTCTGGCGGGACAAATTGGATTCAAGGCGGAAGAAATTTATTTGAATGTTTGCGATATTTTTTGTGGTGTCTTATTTAATTTAAAGGTACACTCAGATGATACCATGGATTTAGAATACAGTAACAGTCAACATAAAAAGGCGACATAATATACGGTCGTTGGAGCGAGATAGAAAAACATGACGAGGCCATTTTTCTTGTCCACTCTGAGCCTGTTTGAACCTAGTGACAATTCTTAAACGGAAACTTATTATTCTTAGACACGCGCCAGCAGTGTCCGACGTAATTAATATTTACTTACTATAGCTATGGATTATACAAAACCTTTCCAGAGAGTATAAGCAAAGTAATAAAATAAATAAGCCTATAAAATACTTTTTTTTTTCAGAACGACGTTGAACATTTAAGATAATTATTTTCATATGCCAGTTATTGGCAACACAAACATTTAATTTTATCAAACTCAACTGTTGTTTAAGCATTTGCTTCTTTATTCTGACCTGCATCTGCTTTCGACTGTATTCTTCTTCTTCTTTTTTTAAACATGGCCCCATCAATCGATGCGATGATTTCGCCAATGTCAAAGTAATAATGACAGTATTCAAAAATCTTGTGACAAAATGTCGGCAACTTTGTACGGCAATACGGTCAAAAGATCCCTCTCCCCCCCTGTCGGGCTCTTAGCCAACGGTCAATGATATCCCTCAGAAACTGCCAGGAAATCATTGGCCGATGCCCAGGGTGCACCGGACGGATCCGAAAACGAACCGCAGCTCTTGACCACACGCGGAGGTAACCCGACACGCACCCCATTCTTTCGACTGAAAACGAACATTGTCACATAAAACACTCAAATACCTACACGGTTCTACCGGTTAGAATCTAACCTCGAAATTCGTTTTTTAGTAAAGTAGACTAATTTCTTTTACATGTATTGTATACACTATATTATTTAAAATGAAAATACTCCACTCGAAAGTGGTGACATATTGTGCCGAATTTGAGATACGAGTACGAATACGTACTTAACCGAAATATTAATTAGAGCTGTAGTTTGATAGTAATTACACATTTTTTAACCTTTCAAGTGACGTGCTTTAAAAAATCAATGAACAAAACACATAGTCGAAATGAAAATCTACTGCATATTTTGAAATCGTATAAAGGAAAACCAATGCTGCCTCCATTTTTATACTTGGATTAAAAAGTATTTAAAATACTTGCATTTGGACTAATGATAATAGGAGTGGTTCTACTTTTTTAAACTATAACAGTAAATTAGATTAAACAGAATCAGCCATTAATTAAAACCCACGGTCTACTCAGCAAGTCTTGTAAAAAATAATAAAATAGAAATCTTAATTAACAACAGCACTTGATTTTTATTGTCCAATTAACTGTTCATGAACACCATACATAACATACGTGGCCTAATTAACATCTATCCGTCTCTGTTCCGTCTCTGTCACTCATGTTGTATTTAAACCACATTTTTTATTAGTTATTGCGTGCCCATGAATAGTTTAGATATAACAGAAGTGATGAAACAAAAAACTTAATAATCTGTCAAAAGTAATTTCATCTCATCTCTAGCCTATTATAGGTCCCACTGCTGGGTACAGGCCTCCTCTCAGAATGAAAGGGCTTGGGCTATAGTTCCCACACGGGCCCAGTGCGGATTGGGAATTTCACACACACCATTGCTTCACAGATGTGTGCAGGTTCACTTCAAATGTAATATCGCGCATACATTCCGAAAAACTCAGAGGTGCGAGCCCGGACTCGAACCCACGGCCCTTTCTTTCTTTTCTTTCTTCTATGCAAATACGAATATAGGTAATTATGTATGGAGACAGACCCCAAATTTGGTGCCGCCGAGTACACATGACACCACAGTTGTTAATGCATATTTCTTTTAAATTCTTATAATAAATAAGTTCCTATTGGTACCTACTGAACATTCCGAGTTAACAACTTATCATACACCATAATTACCAATAGAAATACTCGGTGTTGACGAAAATGAATGTCGCATCACTCGACTTTTTATACGTGAGTTATCCGTTTATGTGTAATGATGAAAATAAATGTTCCTATTAATTGGGTAGGTATCTTTCAGCCACACCATTATACTCAGGTGAAAATGAAAACTACTGCGGAGATAAAGAGTTGACCATCTGAAGCATCCATTATTAGTCTCATCAACATTCGCCTCAAAACGCTACTCACCTTCAAACGCGTGTGTTGGGTAGTGCGACCACGAACTGTCAAAACCACGTGGCGCCTCCCTCGACGCACGCCCACCGACACTAATCCAACTCACTACAAAGTGCCTTTTCTAAAAAAAAAACCAAGACTCTACAGATAATAAAGTATTGTAGCAAGTGTGACTATCGGCAAAGTTTCAAATACTGTGAGCGACGTAACAAAGTTCCTTCGCTGACCGATCGCAGGATGAGCGGCGTATGTCGCGTCGCGTCGACAGACCGACTGAGCGATGCGCCCGCCAAACTTGGCTGACTGCGCCGCGCCGGTAGGCGGGTCTTCCCACGCCACGCCCAACCCCCGCCCACCCGGGACCACGCCCACCTGAATTAATAAAGCCGGCAAACACCGCCGGACACGCGGACAATGCCACATTGTCCTATGCCCGAAATAGTTTCAAATTTCAATTAGAATCGAGGACGAGGAACAAAAGCACCCCCAGCGGATCATTCACGGCTAAATTGGCCGATGCATCGTCGATTAGCAAATTTTCCCGCGACAAAACCGTGGCATTCCACCCGAAACTCAGAGTTGGGAACAACCTGTTAGTTAAGGGAACTGCTCCATAAATGGGGCTCCAATCGGTCATTACGTTACCAAAATTATTATCTTTACACGTGTAAATTTTGGAAGCTTTATACTGAAATGTCGAATGTCTGTGTAAATAATCTGTCGCTTTCAAGATATTTCTGGATTGACTTGGCTCTTAAATATTATTTATATTAAATTAGAGAATTTTGTATCCCAGGTAGCTCGACTTTTCCGACACTTGCAACAATTATCGTTATATTTCAACCAATTTACACAAAACCTAGACAAATCAAACCTTCCTCGTGAATCACTCTATCTATTGGTGAAAACGGCAAGAAAATCCCTTTAGTCGTTTTTAAGTGTATCACGAACTCTCATGGTAATATACCTATAGTAAATGTAATGTACAATGTTAAAAATATTTTAATTTTGTGGAATAGCTCGCTTTCTTTGTCATTTTATACGTAGGAATTTCCCATTATTAAAAAAAAAACTGTCGGAAAAAATTACACTGTAATAGAGCAAAAATGAAAAAGCGGCCAAGTGCGACTCAATTGCTCCGCACCCCCACTATAATAATATCTTTGTGTCAGAAATTATCTAAAAGAAACGGAGTCTCTTCCCTTTATTTCTGAATCATTAATTCAATTTATTTGTATTCGGTGCCTTATTTTTGGTCATTTTTAAATTAATCGCTGATTTTTGCTAGTATTATTTTTCTATTGCAATTTTTCTATTTACAACAAATTTGCGATACTCATAAGATACCTAACCAATCTAGTTCTTTAAAATAATTATTTAATTAGGATACACAAAAGTGGTAATACTTGCGTTACAATTTTTTTGTGACAACTAGTTACCCGTAATGTAGATTTAAACATTGTACCTATTTCTTGAATACTTCATCGATTGTTGTTTTCTACATAATTTATTTTTCATACAATAAACCTATAGTCGGCAATTATTAATTAATTAAAACAAAGCTTAATACTGAAACATTTGCTTAAATACGCCCGATATAGTTGTCTCGCATGATCGCACGCAAACATCTCTGCCTCCAAAACTAACAGGATTGTATATTCCAGTAAACAAAGGCGAATATAAATTGATTTATCCATGAGCACACATTCGGTGCACAAATGTAGTTGGAGACTTGGTTTAGCGGACGTAACACGGCATCCCTCGGATCAGAGCCGCTGGTTCCGTACCAATAAGTACCCGTTTTAGTTTGCTTTGCTGGACACCTCGCCTGATCAAACAGAGACTCCAAATTTCTAAGCGACTTATACAAATAATGCGAAGTTTCTGGAGATATTCGGTGGAGCTGAAAATCAGTGTTCCGGATGGCAGCCACAATAGGTGTGCCTGGTAACTACCTACACTAGGTACGCTTCTTGTTATTGATAGAGTAGGTATCTACTTCTTAGAACTCAATACGAGTTTCCTTACAGTTTTGGTAAAAATATTAAGTATACTCGTAAATGGTGTTCCTGTTCATTAATTTTGATATCTTTTGCGAATCAATCAAAATCAAAGCAGAAGCAGGAGTTGTAAACCAAGACTGCTAAGAAAAATAAAAAATATGTAAAAGTTTTGCGAAAGGTAGCGACTTGTGCAAGGTCTGTCTGGATCGTTACTGCCACCTTGCCGCCAAGCAGCACGGCTTGATCTCTGCTCTGTTTCGGCGTGAAAAGTAAGACAGCCGGTCAAATTACTAGCACATGAGGCATTCTATTTTAATGGTGATGGACACTTTTCATCAGGTGACCCAGTTGCTTGTTTGCCTTCCTTGTCGTATAAAAAATCTTGTACCCTTAACCTCAAGCATACATTAGATACCTACTTCGGTAAGCTTACCCTTCAACCCCTTTTCCACATCGTGGAAACCGTCATAAATGAATGAGCACAATTTAAGCAGCGCAGGTAAGTCTCTATCAATAAAATTAGCTCGCTATTGAAGACGTAATTCCAATGAGTCGGCAAGGCAAACACGGGAGACAAAGCGCCGGCGCCGTCGGTCACGTATTCCAATATTTATTTTATCAATATTCAACCGCTTTAAACGCGAGTGACATTTTCTGTTTCAACAGGGACGGCACCCTTTGTCTCGTCCTCGCCGTATTTTGGTTGGAACGGTAGTGAATGTCTGTTAGTAATGTTGCCAGTGAAAATAGGAGTTTTACATTGCTATCTTTCGACGTGGCTCCTCATTAGTCTTTGACCCAGCGAGGAGTTTCATTACATGTATGTTCTGTTTTATTGTAAAGTACGTCTTTCGTCAATTCAGGACTTATTTTGCAAAAAAAATCCTTTGAATTGTCATACAAGATGACTGTTATGGAACCTTAAGAGCATTCTTAAACGAGACCGTACAAACATGTGTGCCAATTTCGTGTTTCTTTAGATGTAAGGCATATGAAAAACGAAGATTGCCGAGAAAAGAAAATAGAAGCACTGTACATGTACATTGAGTTACATCTATCAGTTGTTTTGAAAATACATACCAGTGTAGCGGTTCACGAAAATGTGACAAACGCTTGCATCGCTGAAAACCATCTCGAGATCAGCAACTAGCAAATTTAACTATTTACGTATACATTACTAAACGTAACCTGGAGATTTTGTAACCTTCGGCTCTATCTACCCTGTAAGGGATAAAGACGTGATTTGTTACGTACGTATATATTTGACTATTGATATATAATGTCGAGGCTAACAATATTTTGAAACCGATGGACAGACCCTTTTTAAAAAAAAATAAGAAAGGAAAAGGTTCTCGATAAGACGGTAATTATTTTATTTGATAGAATATGTTACAGAGTTGCTCCCGTAGAAATGATGTATATCATTATAATTGGTTAACCACATGAAACTTTATTTACATTTGAAGTCGGTTAATGTTTCCATTTAAAAAAATACTGTCTCTACATTTTAGCACGTGTCACATTTACCGCGTGAGCCCGTATTGCCACACTTGCCTTAATGGTTAATTGAGATCTCTTTTAATATTAAAAAAAAAAAAAAATTTATAGTCATGTGAAGTCTACCCCTGCGTTCTTCGATTTACCCACTAATGCGTTAACAAGGCGCTCGCAAATCGAGTTGGCGCCGCGGCCCGCGAATGCTAATGCCCCATTGACATGCGCCTCGCGCCCGATCGCCCGGAAAATACACTTTTGTCATACGTTAAAAGTACCAATGATTAGCCAGCGTTTCTTAACCTTTACAGCCACAGACCCCTGATCCAAAAACAAAATTTTTCAGGACCCCCCCAAGGGCATTGTTTTACTGACTGCGTTTCTGTTGACTGTAATTATTGCGTGTTCTCTCCTGCGGAGACAGTTTTATTTGTAGCTCCATCGGACTTATACATTATATAGATATGCCAAATTGCACGTCAATCCGACCACAAAGTGGGTCAAAATGAACTTGCAGGATTTGAATTACAATGGGACGGATGAAACCGAAACAAAAGCTTGTAAAAACATTCGCAGTGCTAAGTAAGCGTTACTATAAGACTTTTGGTGTCAATTATTAATTATTGTTAAATGGACCAGTTGAGAGACTGCGGACAGGACTCCAATATGTACATATTGCGGGCGGACCACAGGTTAAGAAACACTGGATTGGGGGAAGAAGGAAGTTTGAGGTGTTGATTGTGTCTTACATGATGTGTTATTGCATTGGCAAACAATATTGACATTCGCAAACGTACAACTAAGGCCATAAATATACGTACGTTACCAAAACGTCAAAAACACTTATTTGACAAGATGGCTGCATCAATATTTGTGCCCTCGACTGTACCTGGATTGGAGCTCGATTTTCGAAAGCACATTGTAAATAATTCCAAAAGAATAGCTCAAATAAAGCTCTTGACTAGGTAAGACTAATTAGAGCCTTAATTTTCGTCTGTCTATTCTGCTCTTATTTTATATTAAGTTTTAGCATTCTCGAATGGTAAGTTCTTTCGAGTGAAGTGTATACAAGAATCGAGCCTCAGAATCTCTACATTCGAGATGTATCTAAAGATTCAATACAACCAACCAACCCAGAACTTTTTAAGATTCGTCGCTGGTCAGTTTACAGCAAATGATATACATTTAAATAATAATATAAGTTTACGACATGCGGGTATTTTTTGGTTCTAATAGTATCTGACACATATCTTACGCGTATCTTTACTAACTGACTGTGGGACCCCAATTCTATCGGTACCACTTCGAAACCGACATGTTACTGCGGCTGCCCATCAAATAACGTAACGTATATTTGTAACTGAATAAACTACGACCAATTCACAAATATCCTCTGAATTTTGCATGGTCTAATTTTCATAAAGCCAAGTTCCCGGGGGCTCTCCTTATTGGTTTACCTGTACGCCACGTCGGTCGTCCGACACCCATCATTGTCGGGAATAAGTTTGCTCAAATACACCGAGAATATATCTGTCGGGAGCTGGGACTTAATTCCTGAGGCTCCCGTGTCTACGTCCGTCAAACTCGAAACCAGGGCTGCCACTGCGTCGGCAGAATGCAGACGCATTTTCTAAAAGAAGAATTTCTAGAAGCACGATTTATGAAAGCAAAGGGCATCGCTCGAAAATACTGATCACAAGCGGTTAAAATCTGTTTGTATATTTAATTGCTACCTATTGTTATGAAACTACAACTTATTTAAATTAATTAATTAGAACTATTATTTTCTTCTAATCGTACTTCCAATGAACCGAATGGTCATATTAAGGATTTAAAAATCGGGCCGCGGGTTACATATTATTAGACCGCGATGAGAAATGGATTGAAAAATACTTACGATATACTTACGTCATAATATCGTTAAATGAAATGACAGATTTTTCAATCCCGTTCTTCTCTCCGCGTCTCCCGCGAAAAGTAAAGCTATGGCCAGAAATCGAACCCGGATCCTCATCATTCAGTTATGCGTGCTATACCGCTACACCATCTCGCACCACCATCTGGAAGAGATCCCTTTTAGGGATAAGTTCGCCTTTGTGCATGTGTGTTGTCCTGTATTCATCTTTTTCTTGTGTTTTATGTACAATAAAGAGTTATACATACATACATACATACACCACCCGTAGCAGGCGAGTAATCTCTGATCTGTTTCCAGCTGTCATGTGACCTTGTTACTATGCGATTTTTTGTTGCCAAGCGTCATCTGTTTGAATGATGTGTCTGTACGGCAATTACAAACTCCCGTGGAACATCTACTGCTCACCTTGGAAGAGAGAAGGCGCTGGTTTTCAAATCAAGAGTTTTACTTTTACTTTTATAAATATTCTGTGTATTTTCATCTTTAGATTTCAGTTTTATTGTTATTTTAATATTGCAATTGGTCCAACGCGTAAGCTGCCCCGTAAGACAGGCCGCGCGCCCCTGCAAGGTACACGGAGTGACAGCCGGCGACATATTTTATTCACGTCGCAGCTCCAAATGCCGTCGATGCAGATAAATTGTTTTACCGCGGTGCCACGTCCCGGGCTTGGCGTTTGCATGATGAGCTCCTTTTTTATGCCCGAATGAAATTGTGTTAGCCGCCGCGGCGTGGATTCGCGGGAAATTGTTTTCGACCTACTCTGATATTTATGGGAGCAAGCATCTTGAGTGAAGGGTTTCAGAAATGTGAGAAATCATTTCACTGGCTTTGAGGCGCACCAGCAAACGGCTGTGTTTTGTTTTAACGGACAAAATGGAATCTAAAGAACCATGTTTTGTCCTGCCAGCCGTGTGATTTTATATTTCCTTGTTTTTTACACACTGCGGAAGGTAAAAATTATTTTCCAAAAATTAGTAGGTACCTATCAAATATCGTTGTTCAGTATTAAATTAAACAGTACCTACAAGTAAAGTCGTTAAATACATTGATACAGTCTCGTTCGTCGTACGTCAATTGGAGCTAAATAATTCATCGCAAGCATAAACAGTTAGAGTTGTCATTTGTCGCAGAAATGAAACCCATACTTACCTTATTTAAAATTAAATTTCCTAACCTAGCTAGAAAAAAAAGCCGTGGTAGCCAAGGTTTGACTTGTACCCTCAACCAGAGTGTCGTGGGTGCGAATCTCAGGTTCGCACCTCTTAGTTTTTTTGAATTTAAGTGCGAAATTACATTTAAAATTTAACATGAGCTTTTCGGTGAAGGAAAACATCGTGAGGAAACCACGCACACATCTGCAATTCAATGGTGTGTGTGAAGTTCCCAATCCGCCCTGGGCCCGGGTGGTAACTATAGCCCAAGCCCTCTTATTCTGAAAGGAGGCTTGTGGCCAGCAGTGGGACTAGTAAGCTGGAGATGATGAATTTCCTAGCCAGAGACTACTTAACTGATGATCAACAATGATATCGACAAATGCAGTTTTAAGATACTAGTTTTTTTCTGAGAACTGTATTTTCTTCAATAACGGTTACTGCACTTGCCGTTGGTGCTTGATCTTCTACTGCCGACTGTCAAATTAAATCTTCTCGTGCGTGCACCCTATATTTAAAAACATCCCATAGAATAGATGTTATTGCTAAATTATATCCATCTCTTATACCTAATTTAATTTTTATTTTTTATTTTTACTGTGTCTTTTATACAAAATATTACATTCTACAGTACCTAATGAGCAGAAATAACGCGACATTTTTCACACAACTTTGTATAGTTTTGAGTAAACAAAAATTACTTTATGATAACTTTCTAGCGGCGAATTCTTCTAGGCAACAGCACTCGACGAAATTCACCAAAACCAAAATGAGTAGGCACTTTAGTTACTTTTAGAAACCGTTCTTTAGCAACAGAGTACATCCCTACGCGCTCTAACTCTGGAACTCGTTGGTCGCTTCGACTCGTCACTGTTCGCCATCAATATTAGAGGCAGCGCCAACAGGCAAATAAGCATGCGACACGGCAAACTCCGGGATTTAATCTCTCCGCGGCTAACTTACGCTAATGCAATCACGTATTGCTCGGGTTATTTACTGTTTGATGCGAATCCCGGGATGTTTGTACACATCTCCTAATACAGTGTTTAGGCTTACGTAGAGTGGGATCTTGTAGTTTCTGAATGGCCGCTCGAATATTTTTATGGGTTGCATTTCTGATACTATCTATAATGTATATTTTATACCCTTTTCCATCTAAAACGCCCAAAATCATGCTAAACGTGGACTTTCTAGGTCTTTTTACTTTAGGCTATGCCTACGTACACCATAAGGGATAAAGACGTGACTATGTGTGTATGTGCGAACAGAACTCATGTTTGGTTCAACACAATCACAAAGTTTATCAAAATAACAATTTTTTATATAAAAAAGTTTGAACAAAATTTGCAATTGACTCCTGTAACAGAAATAGATTGATAATTTTTCCAAACCCATTTCAGAATGTCAAGTTATAAATTAGTTGAAAGCGTGCTTGACCCCACAACAAGGTCCTACGGGCGGATTATGAATGTTTATACTGAAAATAATGCGCGGTTGTGGTGTGCGCAAATATTTGAAGATGGAGTCAAAGGGCTTTTTGCAGGCCTTTGAGGTCGCGGTCGTCGCGGTCAGATAAACCGATTGCTAGGGATCCGTCAAAGAGAAACTGACATTTTGTAAACTATTTACTTTCTCCCGCGACCACTCGAAAGCCTCGAGCCCTTACACAATCACTTCGTCACCCGTATGTATGTCACGATTCTTTTTTAACAACAAAAAATAGAACTCGATTGAACACATAGATACTCGTGCGTTAGACTTTAGAGAAATGCCGCAAAACATCATAGCCGACGGTTAGTTGTAACATCACAATATCAGTAACTTTATTCAGCCGGACGCGAATAACACGTTCCATTTACGACGTACTGACACTAAAATGTTTCGAATAAAATGGTTATCCATCAAAATACCGTGTTTCTCGCCAGCAGCATGTCGGCGCACCGGACACGGAATTAGTTGCGGGTGCCGCGAGGGCGTGCATACTCTGCATATTTACGTATGGAGGAATGATACGTTTCTGATTGTAGTATAGGTATTTGTACTATTTATTAACTGTTGCAAATTTGATTTGATAAACAAACTATCAAGGAAGGAAACTGCCTCTTAAAATTCGGTTCAGGCAAAAACGAAATGACTATATTATATAGGTAATCCGAAAATGTTAAGTGGTTTTTAGCGCGAATTTCAGCTTTTATCACAATATTTTTTAGACGGAAGTCCTTGTGAAACAATATTTAGAAAAAAAGATTAAACTGAAACGGGAACGAAACCATGGGCAAAAGCTAGTTTAATTAAAAATATAAAATATTTATGTTAAAAATTATTTATGTTATTTTGCCGAGACTGCGTATAATAAATAAGCGGTTAAGTATTTTATTGAATCAGGCGTTGCCTTGCATTTCGGTGAAGAAAAAAATATTTACCTTGATACTCCGCTAATCACAAGCAGTTAAGTGTTTCGATAAGCGACACTAAGCTCTCGATTTGTTTCTCAAACTAGCACAAAACGTAGCTCAATAGGTCCGTTATCGCATCCAGACAGTTACGAGTACGTCCAGGCTGCTGACTTATTCAGGCGCCGGCAAAGGCTCGCTCCACCTGCGGTTAGGTGTAACTTAACGAACCCTCTTTGAATCTTTAATATAGTTTCATTTAATGTAAGCTAGTTGCAAATAGGGCGCTGTTTGTTTTGAAATGCTCAGCTTTCCGAGTTAACCGAAAATTAGGGGTAATAAGGACGTGTTTGCCGACTAAGGATGCTGTTTATGTATGTAACAAAGTTAAGAGGGTGAATTAGTCTCGAATCTGAAATCAGTTTTTGCTTAATTAAATAAAAAAATAGAAAAAAGAAGAATAACAAAAAATTGAAGGTTGTCGTGTGTAAAATCATAGGAATCGTGTTATAGGCGATGCGGCTGGCAACCCATCATTATTTTGATTCCATTTTCCACCTATACGCTCACAATCTTGCTAAACGTGGTCTCGTCAGCTCTGTAAGGGATACAGACGTGATTTGTGTGTGTATGTTTTCGTGTTATATTCAGATACCTATACATAAGCTGACAAGTGCCTCACAACGAGAAACAACAACGGTATAATTCGTAAATAGATTAAATTATAATTTCCTTTACACGGGTACGTGTCCCGCGCCTGGAGAGACCAAGACTCATCGAACGAGTCACCCTACTTCGCAAATTAGATTTCACACAAAGCCTATTTTAATTTGCCTCGTGTAACTCGGTATTGACAGAGCGCGGGCTCGCGGCTGCGGCCGGTTGACATTCGTGAGCAGAGTAAATACGGCCGTGGTCCTACCTGCAGGAGCTAGCGGCCGCCAGCCCGGTGCGATAATAAGCTTACGGGCAGGGCGGCCGGCGCCCTATTCGCGCTGTTATTAAATTCTTTTGTTGATCCGCGCCCACGGAATGCCCAGTTATTTACGTGCGGTCCGACTCAACGGGATCAACGTAAATATTCCTACCCGTTTTGTCTTTTGAACTCGCGTAGATGAAAGGATAAAGTGGATTATTTGCATCGTTGTGTTTTTTCCCTCGATTTGGAACTGTCTTCTTTGGAAAATTTTCTACGAGAAAATTTCTAACAATTTGATATGGTAATGTGAAAACAGCAGGTGCTCTGAATCTCATCGGCGTGCTCGAACGTGTACCTATCGCGTGAGAGAGAACAGTTATAAAATAAGTTGCATAAATTAAATGTTTGTTAAAATCTGCGCTCCCTCTCGCATGAATTTAGACGTCTAAGCTTAGGGCGCGCTTCATTTCGGAACATTACTCTCTGTGCAACAATAAAACTCATTAATTCGCTCGTGCGGTCGCGTTTTATAAATGTTTCAGGTATTAATAAAATTAACAAAGCGTCGGTACGCGAGAGGGCTATTTCCCGACAAAGCGTCGGAGCGGAGCACAATAGAGACTAAAATAAATACGAGGAATTTAGCAAACAGGAGGTTTCAGTTCACAAAGAGTCCACCTGGCGGAGCGGCGGCGGCGGGCTCGCACTATTGAAAATTAAGTGACTGCGACGGACTCCAATTAATACGACTGAGAAAATCCGTAGCACAGAGTCACCGTTGAAATAACCTCTTAACTTGAAGCTTGCTTAAGCGCTCCTCGACATTATTCCAGTAGTAGATAAGGGTATTTAAGTATCCGACACGCCCTAATGACTTATTCATTCAGTGGATATAAACTTATCTCTTGCTAAAAAAGCGGTTCAATTTGTCCACGCGCGCGCTATCGGCCCACCCGAGGGTTTGCTGCAGATGTGTATCAGTCGTCCGCGCGCCACTAAACCGCAGCTTATCTCGGAAATTACACGGTTTTACTCCATCTTCTCAAAAACAGCGGAAGGTTGACTTTTTATTGAGCTTAGCAATTCCCCTACTAGGTACTGTAGGGACTTTTACAATCTATTGTACGGGTGTAGAACCGGTCGATCGTGGCAAAGCAGAAACGTACATTGTTGTACAGAATGATGTGTATAAAATAACTAAGTAATTGAGAGATCGCTAAAGAAGTTGGCTCCCTCATGATCTAGAGTGTATCAAATGCTATACTTGAGAGTAGTGAAAATGAGTCGTATTCTATGCAAATATTTAAATAAGTTAATAACTTAACTTTAAGTAGCATTCACATTTTTGTTCAATTATTTATATAAAAAATAAATATTCTTGGTAATTTCTCTCTCTTTAAATCTCGATAACGTTGCTGTAGTAAGGGCAGTGGGCTTAGGTGCCAATCGCCAGTTTAACCCTCAGCGCGGATTTTATTGCCATTCGTATTGTCAGCCAGAGGTTTAGGTACTTTGACACGTCCGAAATTCGATTGTTGACTTCCCCGGTATTCGAGACTTTTTATCTCGCTCCCGGTTATTTTTGATGGCGTAGTGTTGAATGCGCGCGCGGATTCGCTTGCACTTACATACATACATAAATCACGTCTTTGTCCCTTACCGTAGACAGAGCCTAAGGTAACAAGACCTAAAGATGACCTAAAGGCTACGTTTAGCTTGATTTTGGGCGTATAGCATGGCCTATAACATGATTCTCAAGATTTTCACCCATTCCTTCAATGGACTTTTGTCGTCGCGCAGGAAGAATAGGAACACTTTACTCTCAAACCAGAATGTACTTGTTATAAAGGAATGGTATACTAATAAATTAGTTTTCCGTCGCTTTAATAGCGTTTCCGCATTGTCTCAGGTAAAATGCATCGGGTAATATGTTAACAATGTTTCCGCGGGAAGCCTTTGTCTGCACTCAACGAATTACGGGAAAGGCGAAAATTTAAATACCAGCCGAGGCTGTTTTACATGTAAGAGATGCACTTTGCATGTAATGTGGCGACTAAATGAGGCGACACCGCGGTCTAAGCACCGCTCAGAGATGTTTCATGTGCCGTGTGTAACGTTTGGACAGGCACTAACCGTTGTTATTGCTTAACGAAGGGTTTTAGCATGTTAAGATGTATCTATTTTCAGAGGACCGAAAGGCTGCACTGTAACATTGGAAGAGCTCACTGTCTTAGTTGGTACGGTGTTTCATTGAGTATAGTGATCGCAATAAACGGCTATCACATCTGTCAAATAGTTATGAACTTCCTACACTCGAAGTTATAAAGAACGCAATTGCAATTCCGTTCAACGCCAAGATTCAGTTTCAATTATTTTTGTCGTTCACTTCTTTTTGGGGACAACAAAACAGTATTGGCACCTTTATCCCTCGTTTTTCTCCTTTGCATATATTCAAAGGTCGGCGTTCGGCGACTTGGTTTTCGACACTCGGCGACACTTGACTCGCTCGGCTTTCGGCATTCTGCTCTCGGCGCTTGCCACAATCGTACAAAGTGCAAAGGGAATGCAACTCAATTAAAAACAACGTTGCTACACAGATTATAACAGCGCAGCTGAAACAAATTATATACAAGCATTTAACTTACAAATTGAAGTGGCTCTAATCAATTCTTTCGTTAATCTTCAACACATTATTGCTTTAAAATATATTTCTAAATTACACTGAAAATTAGAACACATAGAAAAATCCGAAAAGTAAAGCGATGGCCGGGAATCGAACCCGGATGCTTGTCGTTCCGTGACGCGTGCTATACCCCTACACCCCTATAGCGGGTGGGTAAGCCTCAGTGGCGTAGCTATCGGCCGGCTAGACGGGGCAGTGCCCCGGGGCCCCCAAGCTCAGGGGGCCCCTCGGACTCTGACTTACATACTACTAATTGAACTAGCGCGTTTCAACAGCACTAAACTTAAATTATCACAAATAAAAAAAAACACGCAAAGGGTTAAATAGTTTAGTTGGGGCCCTAGTTTATTTCTTGCCCCAGGGCCTTTGGTTACCTAGCTACGCCACTGGTAAGCCTTCGAATTTTTCTATCTGTTACTAGCTGTCACATGACCTTTTTTACTATGCGAATTGTTGTCGCTAAGCGTCATCTGTTTGAATGATGTGTCTGTACGACATAATTACAAATACATGTAAATAATGTATGTATACATAAATCCGATAAGTTCTGTCCTAAATAACTGAAGCTAATCGCTCCAGTGTCCGTTTGTGGTACATTCTATGTTTTTTCTTACTCCCAGACCACCATGGAAGGACGAAATCAATCAAGTGATTTATCTGCATTTTACTGGTTGTAACCCGAGTCAGCCGGATCGCGTTACCAGGCGATTAAGCTTGCGAGCATTCATTCTGTGCAGCACCTGAGCAATGAAGAAACTAATAGTCAAAAAGTAGGTAGGTGTTGCTACCCTAGGCGGCATCTACCCCGTAAGGAATAAATACATGGTTTAAGTAAGTAGTACCTACCTGGATTACCGCGTTTTGTTCGGTATTTTTTATTGTACGTTTTCTGTGATGAAAATGAAAAGTTCGATCGATTTATCGCCCCCGAAACTCCCTACATACCAAATTCGTTGGAGCTGTTTCCGAGATTCAGATTATATATAATACAACATCTACTTGGAGAGAGAACACTATTGTGGCCACTCTTATAAATCCACCGATTGATTAAAGAAATGGTGTTACTGAATGCTCTAATTCAGTCATACGTCTACGGCCCGTCCGGCCTTTGTGGTTGGCCCGCCTAGAGTTACCTAGCTCTACAAACTAGGTACCCCTAAATATTTTTTGCTTATGGTTCACGACACTATGACTAAAACATGTAAAAATAACCCAAGTAAACGAAAAAAAACATTTTAGATACAAGCTTTTTTGCTGGCTGTACTTTTTGTTGACTGTACTTGCATTGTCATCCGTCCTACATAAGTGAACCAAAATTCACGTCAATCAGGCCGACCGTTGAAGAGTTCCCTTTTGCGGAGACCATCCGGACGGACCAGACGGATGGACCATCAGAATTCTACTACCAGATTATTGTATTGTCATCTAAATTACACAAGTATGCAAAATTTTAGCTCAATCGGATGAAGATATCTGCTTCAAAATTGAGTTGCGAGATTCCACCTAGGTAGACAGAGCCTAAGGTAACAAGGCCTTAAGGCCACGTTTAGCATAATGGAACGTATAAGTGGAAAAGGTTATCAAAATAGTGATGGGGTTGCTAGCCGCATCGCCTGTAACATGATTCCTAAGAGAGACCCAAGCAGAAAAGGTTTGCCGCAAATCTAAATTGCTCAAATGATGTGGCACACATACCTATTTATAAACCTTCATACTCATAAACATAGCCCTGTTTTTATCCCACAGTCGGATAGAAAAACGAATAGCTTAGCTCGAAGTGGACATGCTCCCTAAGAAAGGGGCGTGGACTGACGCTTCTACGGCCAATGCCCGCCGGGGGTGGACAGTGATTACCTGATAACGTTTCGTTCTCTGTGTGAAGTCTTAGGTGCAGAAAACCTTTAATTTGCGTCTTTGGGAAAAGTAACTAAGTGCAGTATTGATTTCGTCCGAGTGGAGGAGTCTTTGATTAACGCTTGAAGATGCGTTCATTTGTTTCTGAACTTAATTCATCGGACAAGGCTCCTACGTTAATGCGTCGGACTCTGTGTCCCATTGGTCATAATTATTCGTCTGTCTTTTTTTATAACACATTCAATCGAGCATTTTTCAGGAATTTTGGAAATGTCATCAGAATGCAGTGTATGTTTGCAGTGAATGTAAGTTTAGGTTAGGTTATGTTATAAACAATATTAAAAAAATACTTACTCAAACTAAAACGCTTTATTATTAACGAAAGTACGGAATACCTATGCATTAAAAAAAGTATCACATCTCTTAATAAAATATGAAAATATCGTAAAAGAGATGACAAAATGTGAAATGAAAAGTAATATCGGTCAAGAAATACGAAAAATGTAAGTGTTTTAAACTACCTAATTAGTCAGCGATTAGAAAGAGTGATCCGATATGACTTGTTACGTCATTTGTCACAACCCCCATATAAACTCAATATTAAAATTCCGTTTTTCTAGAAAGAGATGGAGACAAATCTTTGATAGCTTATATCTCGGTGGATTTTATAGCTATTTATTAAAAAAAAATGTTTATTAGAAAAATGAGCTTTTAATGAAAGCCATGAAAAAAATCATGAATATTCCCCATTATGTCTAATTGTACATAATACAGCGTGTAAATCTTATTCGAGCAAATAATTAAATGGTGGTCAGTACAGGACTTAGGATGTACCTATATTTAGGTAATTTTTATTTAAAATTACGTAAAAATTCGCCATACAAAATAATTCAGTCCGCAATGTAAAGTTAATATTAATGTTAAATAAGGCTCGTTGACAGTTACTTGTCAGCTGTTTGAATATCCTGTTTTGATAGTTAAGTCATGTTTGCGTTACATTGCTGCTCGGTAATCTTTTTAATTAATTACACGCTGTTTGTGTATAGTAAAGACCCTAGTGAGCAGATTGTCCTGTTGCATAACCAACCAACAATATCAACTATAGTTAGGTGGATATTTTTTTAATAAAAGTATAATGGTCTTGAGTTTCGGGATCCACGACAAATTATTGAAATTGTATGCTTAAAAATGTCTACTAGGTACTTCAAACGGCAATACTTGACAATCTCATAAAATTAAACAAATGCCAAGACAACCCAACCGATAAATAGGGGAACTTAAAGTGGCTATTTAAACACCTTTAGAATCCCAACGAGAAATTTATTTAGAACTCGGTTCATTAATTAATTGGGCGTCTTCGGTGGAGGTTTACGAGGCAGTAAAAAGTGCAAACCCATCAAGGTGTATTACTATATTAGTAATCGACGCCAGTTTGTCTTGTGAAAAGTAAGGCTCATTATTACAGGTTGGTTAGGTGTAGTCAAGAAAACTCCTTGAGATATTTTGTTTTGAGGACTGGTTATCTAGTCGGTATTTTTCTGTAGCGTAAATAAGTACTAGCATAAAATGAATGCTATCCCACTATAGCAAACTCTACGTAATCTGAGGTTGGCTCATCAATGCACTTTTTGGTGGGTACTACCGAACCACTGTGGAACCTTTTCACAGTAAACGTCGTAGTGACGTTACATTGAGTTGAATAAGAAAATCAATATGACGTGTATTGTAAGAACGTTCTACGGTGGATTAGGAATCAATTTGTTTGATAGTAGGTACATTCAAAGAATCAATGTTAGATACCCGATGGTAGTAGACTTCTACTCGAAAATTACTGAAAATGTGAATGTATTTGGCATTTTAATTACAAAACGCTGATTAAAGTTTGGACTAACCGCATCTATCAAAATTTTAACGTAAGGATTCTTTCCTGCTCGTTATTTCTCACAGGTTACTTTACCACACTCCGACTGACAGACGGACTTGACAATTTTTTTTATAGTTAATTAATTTAGTCTACCATTCTTTTTTTGTTATTACTTTCCAATGTATCTTTTTATATGTAGTTTATAGAATATGTGCAGAGACCGTACCAAGAAAATAAAGAGGATATTTTCTCACAGGTTTCTTAAGCGAATGAAACAACGAAACCGTATGCCCGCTTTACACCCGCCATTACAAGCTTCTGTACGCAATTAAACACTTTCTAGGCCAATTCAGTTTACGATTCAGCCTCGGGAGGCTTTTCTGCACCGCAGCTGGTTTTACGACGCCTTCTGTCAGAAATTAGCGATTTTATTGTCGAGATGAATAAAAGTTACACTGCCAAAGAACGTGGCTCGACTGCTTCTTCAGGAACGTATACTCGTAGGTACGTAAAGTATGAAATGGCGTTGTTAAATTAAGAGGAAATAAAAAGAAACAGTAATCAATTGATGTTAGCTATCGGCTAATTAATCAACTATTAAAATCATTTTGTGATGTCACGTAAAGTTTGCAAAAAGTCAAAATACATTTTTCTATTCTTGTGTAAATAGGGTATACCTACATACTTATAGGTAGGTACTATATGTATACAAATTTTACTCTATTATAATTAATCCTGGTGCTCTTCCTTGCTGGCTTGGGAGTAAAGAAAAAACATAGAATGTACCAGTTGCTTCTCTTCCCGCGCAGATGGTAAAAGTCCATCGAGGGAATGGGCAACAATCTTAGGAATCATGTTGCGATGGCGATGCGGCTAGCAACCCATCACTATTTTGATTCCACCTATACACCCACAATCATGCTGTACGTGGCCTTAAGGTCTTGTTACCTAAGGCTCTGTCTACCCCGTAAGAGATAAAGACGTGGTTTTATGTGTATGTGTGTGTGTATAATTAATCCATATTAAGAAATAAGTTACTTTTTACATTGACACACGGTTGAGATAAAAACGGAAATAAAAGGAAAACGACCAAGGAGCAAACGACATTTTTACCAATAGGTATATGGTTCTAATTGTAACACGTAATAAATTCAGGCAATTACACACCGCAAAATGTTTGTTAAACATTAAAGAAACGAGTAATAATTCGTTTAACTCGAAACCTCCCTCGGCTGTGACTTGGAGTTTTAATAGCGCTGATGCGCGCCCTGCCGTATGTTAATATCGCACAAGCCTTATTCAGATGCATCTTAGTCATGTGTTATAATTAATAATATGCAATTTACTATGCAAGGCCTATACTATAGACTTTCCCCCTTCCTTATTCGTAAATGCTCTACGGGCTTCTGCTAACTTAGCAATCGTTTGTCCTTATCTGTCACTTAGATATTTGCCTTAAACAGATAAGGAAAAACAATTGCTAAGTTAGCAGAAGCATACAGAGCGTTTATGAATAAGGGGGCAAAATGTACTATAAACGTTACACTAGATCGACTTTGAATCAACCAAGACGAGACCTAGGCGGGACCAAAAAATGTGTTGCTTTTTCTCTTGCTTCGCTAATATTTACGGTAGTTAGCCTATTTATATCCTACCTAAATTTATAAAGCTGAAGGATACGGACAAAGGCTCAGTAATTTGATAATACGTAATAAACCTCTTTTTAACAGTTATTAATTTTCTCTATCTCTTGTCAAATTTACCTGCTATCTCAGGCATATCGTTTTAGCATTATTCTAATGGTCTACCTGAAAATTATCCAAGCAGGCTTATTATACTTACCTGTTAAAGGTTATGGGACAGGGCAAGTGGAGCCGATCTGTTTCTCTAATACCTTTAAACGAACAATTCTTGTACCTATCACTACATATAGGTAGTATAAAACAAAGTCGCTTTCTCTGCCCCTATATCCCTATGTATGCTTAAATCTTTAAAACTATGCAACGGATTTGGATGCGGTTTTTTTTAATAGATAGAGTGATTGAAGAGGAAGGTTTATATGTATAATATACCGTGCGAAGCCGAGGCCGGGCGCTAGTTTTATATAATGTGAATCTCGGAAACGGCTCCAACGAATGAAATTTAGTACGCATGGGGTTTCGGGGGCGATAAATCGATCTAGCTAGGTTTAATTTTTAGAAAAAGTACAAAATAAATACTGACCAACTCTGTAATCCAGTCCAGTTGCAGTTGAGCGTTTTCGAAAAAAAGTCCACATGCGTACATTTTTTCCACAATTTAAATATTTTGAGTTTTTCTTACTCATAATTGTTTACCCTAACGATTCTCATACAAGACAAATATGTGTCCCAGATTTTACTATGGATTTTTGCCTGTCACGTTCCATACATACCTCTACGAAAAAAGTGACGAACTGGAATGAGAATTTTGGGACATATTTTCTTGTATAAGGATCGTTAGGGTTAAACGATTCTGATTAAAAAAAAACTCAAAAGATTTAAATTCTAGAAAAAAATACTTGTGGACTTTTTTTTGGAAAACGCTCAGTTATTAACTGAAAATGGAAGAAAATCACGTCTAAATTAGCGAGGCGCGGAATCAGGCGCTGAATCCACGACACCTACCTATTTATATAATTTGCCGCGTCTCTGTAATTTTGCAGAACTTTCGATTCCTAACTTTACTTTAGCAGAGTCAAATTGCCCCGCTTAGCAAACATTTCGTTTGAAAGCCTATGTCAAACCAGCATTAACTTGCCTTTAATTTATAGGCGACGACATGGGAATATTAAACAATACGAAACACTTTACTAATAAATTTATTTATCCGTTATGGTTTTTACACAGATTAACATTTTACATAAAAACATAGCTACAAAAATACATTTTTTCGACATCGCAAAGTCAGGTACTTGGTCCTTGGAAATTGTAACGTACATTATTCTATAATTAAGCACTTGTGAATGATATTTCATTTATAAGCTCGTTCCTTAAAAATAAATAGGTCACATTCTAAAAACACTTACACATAGTCATTCAAGCACTGGGAGACCTGCCCAGTGGCCCGGTGGGCAGTGAGAAGCATCGCTTTACATTATTAGGTTGCTCTCGTGTCTACGTAGCTATGTCTACCTATATTTTTCTCGTACATCAAGCTCTCAATACGATTAGCAATAAATTTAAATAAAGGGCTTAACATAAAGGTAGAAGGAACAAAATAATAGATCTATAAGTAGCATACGTAGCAGTGGAGTAATACAATGAAACCGGTATCATTTCAGCTGAGTTACACCCGTCACCGTTTCTATTAAAAACTAGTGCTAAAACTATAATAGTGCCGCAAAAATACTGTTAAGGAATAATTCAGAAATTACCTAAAATGCTAAAAGGTTTTATAAATTTACACTAACTAAAATAATTAAACAGAACTGGGGCTTCAGTATGACACCTCGGTTGATGGTCTTTTATTTCATAAGTGAAATATGTATAGTGACAGTTATGTTCGTCCACACAAAATTAAGTAAATAAAACAAATGCTACTCGGCATTACGTTTTTAAGGCTCACATTTATAATTTTAAGTACTAAGAAAAATAAATAGATATTACAGAAGCATATCACTACTAAGGCACCTATTTCTTATTATTTTTATTTACATCATATTATTTATAAATACTTATTGTAACATGAATATTTCCATGACAATACTCCAGGGAAGTTTCTAAGCAAAAGCACAAAAACCCCGTTAGAGTATAACTTGTTGAATAAAGTCATCAGTTCATACTTTTAATTTTCAGGTTTCATTGATTGATTGATTTTATACATCTAACTAGGTACATACGATTTAAGGTTTCAAATCGTTTTACTAAGTTAACATTAGTTAAAAAAAAATATTTGGGTGTCCAATCATCGTTATTTTCGGATTTTGACAACTTTCTTACCAATAGAGAGAAAGTCGAGACTAAGGCAATTTCGTGTGCTTTTTCTTGAGAAAATTCCAGTAAAGTAAAAGTATAGCCAACTATATACATATATATATATATGTTTGTCTCATTACCAAGACGTCAAAAACATCTTTACACCTTTATGCCACAAACAATAAGGTTGGTGACACATTATGTTTGACATAATGGCTGTATCGATATTTATGCCCTCGACTGTACATATTAGCTATCCATAAAAAATCACAAATATAATTTGGAATCTTGTCACTTCAATACTTTCAAAAAAAGGAGTCTTTGATTTGTAAATAAAATATCTACAAGATTTCTAAGATAAGTGCGTTCTAATATCTAACGAACAGTATCTATATCCACTGGATAGTACTAGACATCAAATGTAGTCATAAAATAACAAATATTTTATATGTGATTGAAGTCCTTCAATGGTTAAACAAGTTTTGTGCCTGTATGACAGCAATCGGCGTTAAATTAAATAAGCCAGAGGAATAAACCACAAAGAAAGGCTCCAAAAGAGGCCTCATAACCTTCACATCTAAACAGCCCGATGTTGCTAACGGCTTACCGCTAAACATTCAAACTGTGGCCTTTCTTGAGATTGAAAGTTTTTATGATATTCGTAGCATACCTTCAATTGTCACAGGTCATCTGCTAGCTTCGCCGTTAATTCGTTCATTGATCTGTAGAGAATAAATTTGGTTAATTAAGATTTTGGTACGACATATTGCTATTACAAATCGAACAGGCGCAGTAAATCATACGTCTAACTTTAACCAACAATTTTTTCTACGTGTGTCATCAGTCCACCTTGTGGGAGTTCATGCAACCAAAGTGTTGTATATTCGAAGTTCACAGCACATACCTGCCTCTGCCTAGCACTTATTAAATTATAACTAGTTATGCAGAAAGAACGCAACCATGTAATAAGAAAGAGACAAACATTTTTGACTTAATTTTTGGACGGCCTTTTTAACAGTAAAGCAGTAAGTATTGGTTTACCTTAACAGGCATCGGCGTCATTATAAGTGGCGATGAGGGTGCAGGAGTATCCGCGGTTTTACTAGCTAGCGCTGCTCTCCTGACCTCTCCCGCTCGCTCGATGGCCTCTCGCGGCAGATAGCGCCACAGTGCCGGTGTGAACAGCTCCGCATCCATCGTGATGGACTTCTTGCTGTCCAGCAAGTAGCCCATTATAGCGCCCACTAACAGTGTCGTAATAAGCCCGAGTGGCGCAATCCAGTGGTACGAGATACGGAACAGGGGAAATATCGTTTCTGGATCCTGTTGACAGAGGATTGTAATTAATTCAGATAGTAGACAAAATTGTTCGATCAGACACAATATTTTAGCAAAGTAAAGTTACACATTTCTTCCATGCTGGTCTAGGAACAAGGAAAAAACATAGAATGTACCAGTTGTTTCTCTTCCCGCGCAGATGTCACAAGCCCATCGAGGGATTGGGTGAAAATCTTAGGGATCATCTCAAATCTTAGGGCGATGTGTATCCATACGCCCACAATCATGCTAAACATGGTATTTAGGTCTTGTCACCTTAGGCTCTGTCTACCCCGTAAGGGACAAAGACGTGATTTATGTGTGTGTGTGTGTGTGTGTAAATTACACATTTGCAATTTGCGGAATTCGCAACAGGACGTGATCCACGCTTAACCTCCAGATTCCCTAAGTGACAGACTACTTATGATACTAGTTGCGCGACAGCTTCTACTCACCACGATGTTTGAAGCTGGTACATAAGTTGAATTTTTCACGCACTCCATAGTGAAATTAAGAGGCGGAGCTCGAAGGCCCTTGGCCGAGGCAGCCTGGATCCCGAGCGAGGTGGTGCCAGCCACTAACGCTCCCGCAATGGCACCGGCGATGGCCCCGCGCGGCCCCACCCACGGGAACGCCATGCCGAGTGTAAAGATGCCGCAGGTTGCACTCGCGGCGATGGCAGAAAGCGCAGTCGCGACACCTGTGAGCAAACACGACTTTAAACCGACTGACAGAAAAATAGCAGAGCTAAAAAACTAGTAGTTTTTTAGCAAACGTCGAGACTGCTGGACTCGACGCAACACCAAACCTTGTCAGAAGTCGGAGCACAGGAACATCTCATGGTGTTATGATACAGGTATCATGATGTGACAACATTGACTTACAATAAACAACTAGACTCTCAGTCGCTAACAAAGGTTCCTCAAGAAACGTCCGAGTTGCTTTGTCTATGTGTTGTGTGTGTCAACACATCGACTTAGACAGATAACATTAACATATTCGTTCAAATTGACACCTTATTTCCTGGCAGTAATGTTTAATATCAATGGCGTAGGATCGTGAGAAGTAATGACACGACGCCACGCGCTGGAAACCTGCCTGTCTCTTTTGTTCTCAATAGTAAGATTACGGTGCGAAAGAGACATATACATTGTTATCAAAGCGCGGTCGAAACACAACTGAATCAAAACTCTGAACAATAGACGCGTCGTTCAGACTTTTGCTTCGGACAGTTTTTGAGCGTGATTGGGAGTCTAGTTGTTTATTGTACGTCAATGTGTGACAATGAATAAGTATGTTACTTGTATTTTTTTCTTTAGACACTGCATTGCTTTCCCAGCTGTGATGGAACGCCAGCCTGAAGTTGTCACTAGGTATGCGTTTAAAATGCGTATGCAATTAGCCTAAATGTGGCATCGAAAAGCTTATACGCCTGCTTATAGGACTGACTGATTAACTCATCAAAGCTCAGTGCAATACCTACCTAATATTTCTACCAAGAACGCTGAAATTGTGCGTAAGATTCCCTTTATAACATTGATAAAGATAATGAACGGATTCCGCGAAATTCTCACCGGATAAGAATTTTCGCACTCCCACAGGGGCAAAGCCGCATGCGAAAGCTATTTACGCAAATCATCGTTAATCTACATCCGATAAAAATGTCAAGAGATAAAATCTTCATGACAAGCGATTACATCTTCGCTATCGCAAAACGCATCGTTCAAAGGTCGGCCGGATGATACTAAGATTCAAACATATTTGCACTATCGCTTTACCTATACTCGTATGTCCAAAATGTGTTATTTGAGAGAGTTCCGTAGGTCTCAATGTAGGTACGATTCAATAGCAGTTAAATCCCGTTTAGAGGGATCTGATTGAAAAGAGTAGGTATTAGCTTTTTTCACGGTAACTTATTAACCTACTACGTAGGTATCACTGTGTATCTGGAAATTCTCATAAGCAAATATTAGCCCAAGGTTGTTGACCGACGAGTTCCATATTTGCTTACGTCGCGATCTGGCTTTCAATACAAGAGTTGTTTTAAGATTGGCAAAGAGATGACTCAATTTAGTAAAAATATTTTTACATCGGAAACAGAAATTTAGGGATAAATTTCGTATAACCGAAACGTATACGTTACCTACCTACTGTTAGTAAGGCACTGAGCAAGGACTTGCTAAATCCCTAGTAGCTAGGATTATACCACACGCAACACACCCTCTTACCACTAAGCTACAATTTTCTCTGTTACTCATTTTATTAATGATACACTCAATACTGATAAAGCGGGCTCTCTTTTCATACGTTTCGATCCTAATCACACATAAAATTTTACCATATTCAGAAATGATCACCTAAAACCCACGCAATTGCCGTTCCCTTACACTTCAGCTTACACCCCTATCTCTTACTAAGTTTAATCTAACATAAAATGAGACCAACGCTGGAATAAACTATAAAGAAAAATGAAAACTGATTCCTTTTACAATTCTAATTTAGCCTTATTTGTAATTTTTTTTCTTTTTTTTGTAATGTGACTAGAATATGCCATGTGTATACTCACCAAGCACGCCTCCCAGCTTCTCGATCACAATCAGCATCACGAGAGACACGAGAGCGAGCACGACGGTCACCATCCGGGCTATGATGCCCTCGGTCAGAGGCTTGAGCCGCCACTGCAGCCAGCCGTGCATTATGTCCTCGACCGCCACCAGCGCGCACGCATTCAGCACCGCTGACAGAGAACTGGACATAACGAAGAACAATATTACTTTCAATCTTGGGTAAATATTGGGACATTACGATAAAGGATATGATTGCAGAAAAAATTGAGGACTGCGATCATGATGAGCTCGTTTTTAAGAGTCGGTAAAATGATTTGGTGCTCTTTGACTTGAAATTATCGTACAGCTGTTCGCTATTATCGGCATCAAACCATATACTCTATCTTATAATTGCTTACTTTCATAATTCTACCAACTATGAACTCAATCAGTTCAAGACGAAAGAACACATTGGAAATGAAGAAGTAACACCAATTTTGGTTTATCCTAGGACACCTCAAACCCGTAGATGCCATCAAGGATCAAGGAACACCGTCAGTCGAGGGATGGCAATAGGTATTGCTTTATCACGGTATTGCAACGACGTTGGATCCACGCACACATGCATAAAGGGTAATATCCCCTTTTGTTTGAGACAAGGTTTACCTCAAACCGGCGCCGAAGACGCCAGCTAAGAACACGCCGGCCAGCCCAGGTAGGTGCTGCATGCGGCTGATGTAAGTAACGAAGGCTGGCAGCAGGCGGTCGTCCACGAGCGGCACGCCGCCGGGGTCGCAGCCGCCTTGGATCCACGCGCCCCACGCCGCCAGGCCACACCACACGCAAAGGGAGATGGCTAGGATCGCACCCATGCAGAATATCGCTAGAGCGCTGCAATCAAAAAATATCTATAAAAAAAAGCTGTTGCCCGCGACTCCGTCCGCGCAGAATTCGCTTATCGCCATCCCGCGGGAACTATGCTGTTTTCCTGAATTTTCTTTGCTGTAAACCTCACGGAGCCCGAGACCTTTCCAACGAATGCAAAACCGTGGAAATCGCTTCGCGCAGGAAGGAAAACCCGACTTATTTTTACATAGTAGATATACCTAACTAGCGACCCGCCCCGGCTTCGCACGGTATATTATGCATGTATTATACATATAAACCTTCCTCTTGAATCATTCTATCTATTTAAAAAACCGCATCAAAATCCGTTGTGTGGTTTTGAAGATATAAGCATACATAGGGACATAGGGACAGAGAAAGCGACTTTATTTTATACTATGTAGTGATAGTGAAGTGATGCGATAATACCCCTTGCAAAAAATGTAGGTAGGTACCCAAAAGTACAAGCATTTTCTTGTCTTTTTTTCCCAGTGACAAAATTGTACGCGGTTGTTAAAATTTGTAATTAGGTCTAACGACTCCAGAACGTATATTAGCAGCGGTAGCCGTAATTTATCAATTTCCAGGCGATACAATTTGAGTCATGGAATGACGGGTCAAACCAGCTCTAAAGTAAGCCATAATTCAACTTACTAAATAGCCTGCCGTTTAGAAGGCAGCGAGATGTACCGCTGTACCATCGTCTGGTTAACAGAGTTGAAGCAGGTCCAGTACAGCATGCCTCCAACGACGGCTCCCCACCCCGTCTGCCGCTCGTACGGGGAAAAACTCCAGCTAAAAACAAAAGCCTCAAATTACACCAAGAAAAAATATAATGCGAGAGTTGTTTTTCTAGAAAAGGTGAAGAAAGAAAAAGTAGGTAATGTGATGATGTAATGACTAGGCTGCGTGTTTACTGTCTTGGTTCAAATGTACTAAGTATTTCTAATTATGTCGAATCAATGCGTTAGTTTAGGCCGGATTTTTTATTAAATAGTTTTCTAAGATGGTCTAATGTGTACTTCCGTGCTGGTCTGGGAGCAAAGAAAAAATGTAGAATGTACCAGTTGCTTCTCTTCCCGCGCAAATGGTAAAGGCCCATCAAGGGAATGGGCGAAAATCATAGGAATCATGTTATAGGCGATGCGGCTAGCAACCCAACACTATTGTGATTTCATTTTTTTGCCAGCTATACGCCCAGAATCTTGCTAAACGTGGCCTGTAAGTCTTGCCACCTTAGGCTCTGTCTACCCCGTAATTTGTGTGGTCTAATGTGCCGTCAGGTAAACTTTTCGCGAACTGTATAGAGCAGCCTTCCTTATACATTTCTATAAATTTGAATATCTTTCTATGTTTATTCAAGACTATGACATCACAATATTTACGTAGGTAAATCTTATGATAATAGTTATTTAAGTGCTTACCTACACATGATTTGTTTAAGTCAACGTCAACGTAAAACCATAAAACGACAGCAGTGCCTACTTTTATCTCTAATTTAATTGCGTTTATTCACTGGAATCATACAATTAATTCCTACACATACTATAAATAGAAAATGTATGAGTGTATCTGTTCTGTGTGCAACAACTAGGTGGTAGAGCATAAAACGAAAATTATTGAATACATACTTAAAATTCGTGGAAATTGTCATGTTATGACTCATGTTTCATAAAATAGCCTCTGGAGTGGTATTCCAATATCCATAGAAAGGGGTTTAGTTTATGTTTCCTTCACGACAACATGACTACAACATGACACATCGCTTCTAGTTATGTAAAAACTTTATTTATTGCACACTAGCTGTTAGCTGTTGCGCGCAGATGGTAAAAGCCCATCGAGGGAATGGGTGAAAATAATAGGAATCATGTTATAGGCGATGAGGCTAGCAATCCATCACTATTTTGGTTCCATTTTCCTCCTATACGCCCACAATCTTGCTAAATGTGGCCTGTAGGTACCTGTTACCTTAGGCTCTGTCTACCCCGTAAGGGATAAAGACGTGATTCGTGTATGTGTATGTAGCTGTTACCTCTGACTTCGCCTGCGTAAAATTCGACCAACCACAAGTTGACGACCTTGGGAGTTGAATTTCGAAAAACCCCCAATTAAAAAAAATATAGAAAAATGACCTTAGTAAAAGTGTCACCAATTTTTTCCCTCAAGGTATGTTGAAGCTTGAACATCAAATAGGAAAGAAAAAAATTACAATTACAAATCGAAATATCTGAAAAACGGTCAGACCAGTATAGATTTTTACAGAAGTAATTCTAAAATGACAAAAATATTTCAGTGCACATGAATTAATATACTAAAATAATCATAATGTACCTATAGTATAGACTGCGTGTTTGTAAAATTTTACAGGGATCCTTCGTCCCTTAGGAGCAATAAAGGACACAGATAGGTGTTTGTTAATTCGATAATTTGTTTGTGATGCGCAAACGATAATCATCTTAGTGTGCTAAAGCCATTAATACCATTGCATAACTTCCAAGTATCATAGGGCTATAAACCTGACAAAGATTTGCCCCGGCGGAGCTTGCTCAGGAGGTTCAAAAATAATGGAAACGTAAGCGCTAATAGCCATTTACGCCTCTGCCGTTAAAAAACATGAACGAGTACCTAGAGCGGACTATATGCAAGACCCACTTACTTGGATAATTCCATCCGTCCGGACAACGCAGCGATGTCGAATACGGCCCGTATGCCACCGACGGCGACGGTGCCTGCCGCCGCCACCAGCAGCACGCCGATAAACATCACCCCAGTCTGCACCGAGTCAGTCCAAACCACCGCTCTTAAGCCACCCTGTATAAATTAAATAACTTCTTTTTATTTACGAAAAGGAAACTAAAGGATTAAGGATGGAATTTGAGACAAACGTATACATCACGTTCCTTGCCTATGACGCCAATTTCAACCCATGCAGGTACACTTTACGGCTTGGTAAAGACGAGAACGTAGACCTCACTCGAATTGACATAGCTTTTATGAATGCGAATGTTTGTGGGACTTTCGTGTAATGCATCACATATACACCGTGATGCATATTTTTGACGGGCATACCCCGATGACCTGCCATTTTGTATTTTTTTTTATCCGTGATATAGAGCAACAAATCAATGGAACAGAACAGAACAAAACAAATACTCACTAACGCTGTGTAAACCCCGCAAATGGCGACCATAACGCCGCCGACGGCGAACACATTAAACCCGGTCACTGAAAACGCAAATGATAAAGCTGGCAAATAAAAATATAACTAAACCCTTTTAATAAAAGCAGAACCTACTAGACTTGACCGACTTGTCAAGGCACACACGTTGACGCTTATGCTTTCATTACAAGTCTAATCCTTTGGTTTACAGACATTTATCCCGGTAGAAATGGCCGGTAGCCTCTCTTACCTGTTGTTTTTGAACAATTTAGTTTTCCCTCCTTTTTATTTTTGTTTATTGTAAACTATTTAATTAATTTATGTATTTCTTTAGTTACACATAAGTCGGGTTCTATCTAAGTATTGCATTGTTTACGTAAAGGTTTATGAATTATGTAGTATAGTTTATCTGTGTATCGTTTCGTGAGTCATAGACGGTTCTGGCTGAAAATCAGTGCTGCAGGTGTCTAACACCTCAGCGTAATGCTGAGCCAGCGACCGTTTCACTTTTGCGAAGACACACAACGCTGATGATCTATTTTTCATGTCTATGTTTTCTTTTTTTGTTATACCTTGTTTATTTTCTATAAAACTGTGTGTATTATCTTATATTTGTGTGTCTTGCAAAAAGGAATAAATGTCTTCTTTCTTTCTTTCTTTCTTTCTTACACAAATCAATTTTCAACATCCGCGTTCAATGCTTAAGGCTCTTCCTGTTATTAAAATTTGTATCCGATTCCCGTAATCCTAAACTGATAAAAGCCAGCTAATAAAAAGCAAAAACAATCAGTAAAAGTGATCATTATACATATTTTCTCCAGGATATAGGTATTTCCCGATATTTTGACGTGTAAGACTCAACCCGTGATCGTGATTCATACAACAGCGTCGGAATATCGGGAGCTCATGAATGCGGTCTAAATCCTGTACAAAACATGTCTAATATTTAAAACTATTAATTGATATAATTGGGAATGGATGATTATTTTGAAAGTGCTTGGTGATTTTTCTATTGATAGGAATAACCATCCTTAGCTACGGAAAAAAGTTTCAGATTTTTCCGTCGAGCCATATATTTTATAAAAATAAAAACATTTTACTCAGTCACTCGGCGAGCCCTATACGGAAGTAAGCAGTACGCCAATGACATAATCAAATTTAAAAAAAAAAATGCTGCTTGAATCTGTGGTACACGATGGCATTTGTAGCTAAGAAAAGCAACGGCTAAGTGGCGCCGTCTGTAGATTGTTCGTGTTACTAACCAAACATGGGGAATTTAAATAAAAATGACCATAATATACATTTTTTTCTCAGATTTTGGAATTATTGGGTTATTTCTACTCCGAATCAAAAACACTACTGAAAGTTATATGAGAAATGTATGGTAATTTTAATGAAATCCCAAATAGGTGGTTTAGTACCAACAAAAATCTACAGACGGCGCCACTTAGCCGTTTCTTTTGCTTGTTTTAGCTTCCGAGTGCGGTGCTATCAATCAATGTCAGTGACAAATGTCATTGTGTACCACAGATTCAAGCAGCATTTTTTTTTTTTAATTTGATTATGTCATTGGCGTACTGCTTACTTCCGTATAGGGGCCGCCGAGTGACTGGGTAAAATGTTTTTATTTTTATAAAATATATGGCTCGACGGAAAAATCTGAAACTTTTTTCCGTAGCTAAGGATGGTTATTCCTATCAATAGAAAAATCACCAAGCACTTTTAAAATAATCATCCATTCCCAATTGATCACTGTAAAAGCCAAAAGTGCAATTCAATTTAACTATTTAAATCCTAAAATAACAGTATACTTCTCTGACTATGCTAAGAAATAAACCGTAATAAGAATAGTAGAATCAATAATAATTTGGTGAAGTACAAAAAATAAGTCAGTCAATTCATGAATAGTATTTTAATATCACTTACATTGATTAAATGCTAAAGCTGGAACATATACGACCATTGGCAGGAACAAAACCTGAAATTAAACGAAATCAATGAACATTGGTAACAAAATAGATTACATAAATTGCTAAAATAAAACGGGTAGGTATACATTGATGCTTAAGTGATAAAATCATATTCAGTTTAGCGTTTAGAACAATATATTTTGAACACAGCGTAAGTCATGCATAAATAAACAGGATAATCCTACTAAATCAGAGGATGTCTATGGAAAACATCTGATTAATACAAAAATGATTGGGATTCCTGAAGTTTTCATCTGGCGACGACAACTTTGGTTATGGCAATTCTAATTATAAAGAAAGGAGTCTCATACAATATAGGTTATACACATAACATTAGCTAGCGGTATCAGGTCTCAGATAAATAACGACTTGTCATCATCAATATTACCTTTTAATTGAATAATTTTTGTATAGTTCGTATCCTATGTTGTGCGAATGTTATGATTTGCAATGCACACAACTGACACAAAATAAAACAGACGCCAACTAGAGGAAGATTGAGACGTTGATTATTTCGTATTATTGTAATAATCTTAATTGGGCATTGTTTATACGAATTCCGGTCCAACGACAACTAGCGAACTGCGAGTGATCAAAGTCCGCCTCCAGACTTGACCTTGGCCGAAAATTAAACTATTACGTAGGCACTATTTGTTATTTGTTCCTATTCATAATCGCAATTAAGTTATGAGTAAAATGAAACTTATGGTGATGCTAATTTTGCGATTTATTTGAATAACCAACTGTCTTTTATTAATTATCTCTTCGATCGAAACACAAGTAAATTCACCACTGTAAAATTGCGTATACGTTCGCAATTATCAAAGGCGAACTTAGTTTTTGTTCATTAATATTAACCGCCGCAAAGTTACGTCTGATTCAATCAGGTAGTTTTTATTTCCATTATGTATTTTTCCAAGGTAAAAAATTCCATATCTATTGAACTGGAATTTAAAGTGGCAGAGAAGCTTTTATATTTAAGTTATTAAACTGTCATAGAATGTAATGTTCAGATGTGATTAACAGAAATAAATCAAAAGAATTTTTAAACGTCCCATACCAATACTTAAGTCAAAGTGAACACTAACGTAATATTAAATCAGTCTGTAAACTGTCTTCGTTGCATTGAATTATGCCACTTCGCGATAACTCAAAACACTGGTATATTGTTCTTTTCCGACGACATGTTGTGATTACACCGTTCTCCAAGTCATCGTAGGTAAAGACATTCTGTGTATTGCCTTATTTATGCGAGGTTTCAGTATTAAAGTCATTGTGAAGTTTTTTTTCACCCTTTTAGTTGCGTTATATTATATTCGTCCTTCGATGTGGTTTGTAAGCGATCACTGTTTTCCCGAATAGCCTTGCTAATTGAGAGGCCTACACTCGTATTCACCATTTCTTACCGTAAATCAATATATTTAAGTTGAGTGTAGAATGAGATGGGGCCTACGAATAATGTGTACCAAATTTCAAGTCTATCGGATCAACCGTTGAAGAGTTCTCTCCTGCGGAGACGATCCTGGCTGGGTCACCAGAACTCCACTGCCAGATTATTGTATTGTCATCTGACTTACTCAAGTATACAAAATTTCAGCTGTTTCGGCTGAAGATATCTGCATCAAAATAGAGTCGCAAGATTCCACTCAGACAAATTTATACTTACATAGGTACATTCTTGCCAGTTAAATAAAAGGTTTGTAACTTGTCAAGAAAAAAATCGAGATCACTCTCCGAAGAGTAACCCATCATCATTATATAATTTATTTGTAATTTTTGCCAAGTTTTTTTGAGAATAAGGACATGTCGAAGCAGGTTGTAAAGTAAACTTAAAACAATTGATCAAAGAACGATAAAGCACCATCTGATCCTCGACAGTGTTTCCATAATTCGCTATTGTATGTTAACGTGAGAACATTTTATTGCAACGGTACCTAGTTAATCAATCACGCTCATCTATTGCGGACAATTGCTGTTGTTCGTAACAATCAAACGACACCATGCCGGTGCAAAGTCCACTTCGCGATGTGTGCGAATGACCTCTCCACTGGCTTGTCCGCGGCTCAACTCACGTGGAGTAAAAGTTCCATTAATATTCCAGACTTTAGACTTTGCTATTTTATACAATCTTTGGCTGTAACGCATAAAGTAAATTGAAATAATTATCTATTCGGTAACAATCCCGTGTTATTCTTTGCTCTGCAGACAGAATGTATTTAAATGTGTGGTTACAAAGCTCAATAATGGCACTAATAGAATGAAAATGAAAATGAAAAAGAAAATGAAAATTTTATTTTGCAAATTGGACGCCAAGGGCTCTTTTACATGTCTTTTTGAAACTACCAGCGCATTCGGAAAGACCATCATTGCCAAGAAGCCTTAGTAGGTAAACAAGACGGAGGCTAGTGACCATACTTTCCTTACAAAATGTAGATTAGTATTTTACATAGAACCAACAATTTACACCCCTATAGAGCAAATGAATCGATTGAACCAATTTTAATGTCGTGGTGTCGGTATATACTCGTAAGAATTGCCGATCTATTTTCACTTGTAATTAGTCACAAGTAGTTTATTGTTTTGTTTTGGCAGTCGTCGATTAAAATGCCTGCGTACACGCATATTTGTGACGTCATCAATGCGCTACATGTAACGTATGGATACTTCAAATTTGATCAAAGCAGATGTTGAAGGTGGCACGTTATTGCAAGGAAATATTTAAATTTAAAATTATTCCAAAATTGAAATCTACAAAAAGGGAGATTTGAAAATAACTGGATTTCACTCTCTCAGCATTGCAAATTTAAGACATTCCGTCAATTATAAGGTCTTATTTGATAATCGTGACAGTAATTTTAGTTTTAAGTCGGTTTCAGACAACAAGACTGATAATAACTGAACATTTGTATAATAATTTAGAAAGGTAAATATCATTACATCGCTATCATAATTATTGCATAATTAATTATTCATGAAACCTTCAAACAAAGCCTGCGCTCACTTATCAACCAGACGGAATAGTAAATAGGCAACTGTTTATGGCGTTTATTATCTCCAGCCAGACAGTAAACTCTTTGTGGTTAACCAAAGATCATCATATTCATCAAACATTGCGTATTTATACACTTAATTGTAATAACCCATTGAAAATTATTTTAAATTTATATTTGAATTATTGTAAATGTATTTGTTTTGAAAAAATGACTGTCTGCAAAGTTTCTTGCGGCGCGTTCTTCTTTCCGAAGCGCTGGTAGTTAAAAAAAAAGACGCGTAAAAGATCCCTTGGTGGCCTATTTGCAAAACAAACATTTTCATTTCCATAAGATGCCTACTTTTCAAACGTACCAAAAATCAAAGGTCTGGTTCATCGCCATCATTTCCAGCCTATTTACGTCCCACTGCTGAGCACAGACCTCCTCTCAGAATGTATATAATATATATATTATATAGTATAGCGGTCGCGTGTGATGCCATCACACTTGTATCTTTTTTACTTTTACGCGTAAAATATTATTTGCTGATCAAACGTTTCTGATTAAATGACATAAAATAGTAAGTACATAACTGTTAACAACTTACCTAATATTAGTCATAATTTTCATGATAACGCGCAAAGGTTGTAAAATATTTCTCAACGTAAAGTAATACTGTATTGTATGAAACAACTCACCTCATCCAATAGAAATAAAATAGATGCTACGGCGCGAACGTGGCGGTTGAACCTTAACTCTAAATACTGCAACAAGACAAAAAAACAACATTTATTAAATGTAAGAAAAAAACAATACACTGTCAGCTTAAGACACACCGTTGCGGTGCAAGTGTCCAAATAAATATGAGGGAATAAGGCTTTACAATACAAGCTTCTGCCCGCTACTTCGTCTCCGTAGAATTTATACAACACTTTATCTATTAAAAAAGCCGCATCAAAATCCGTTGCGTAGTTTCAAAGATCTAAGCCTACATAGGGACAGACAGACAGCGGAAAGCGACTTTGTTTTATACTATGTAGTGAACATTTAATTATGTCTCATTAAATCATGGACAATTTGACTTGAATAATTAGTGCTGCTACTACACTGACGAGCAAAAATATCATAAAAACATACAAGCTTGTATGAAAAGTGACTCATGACTTTTGCTCGTCAGTGTATTTTTTTCTACTAATTTTTATACTTAAATTTTAAATTCAGCGCAATCTTTCACCGCTTTCGAATGGCATTTTCAATAGATGAGCATTCAAAAATGGATCCCGTGTACCAATAATTTAAATTATTTTATAATACCTCATTTGACCGCCTATGTGATTGCTACATATTTGATGGGAGATTTCAAATTTTATTAATTACTAGCGACCCGCCCCGGCTTCGCACGGTATATTATGCATGTATTATACATATAAACCTTCCTCTTGAATCACTCTATCTATTAAAAAAAAACCCCATCAAAATACGTTGTGTGGTTTTGAAGATATAAGCATACATACGGACACGGGGACAGAAAAAGCGACTTTATTTTATACTATGTAGTGAAGTGATAGTGATAGTGATTTAGGCAATTAACGCGTTCACCATCAATTTCTACCCTCATTTCATTATAACCAAATGTATAAATAGACGTTGAATGTTATTCTGCTTTCAAATGCGTTAAGATTCTAACAGTTAGACAATATTCTAAATTGATAACTTTTAAGGTAGGTTAAAAACAAGTTAGCAGTTTAGCAAATATTTGACCTTATCCGGTCTTTATCTTTGCTTAGTAATTAACCTTGCAAAGACAATATCAAGAACCAAAACCTCTGTAAAATAGCGAAAGCAAACAAACAAGGTATTTTCGCACACGCTATCAATATCCGTGTAGCAACTTGTCAGGTTTTCTTTACCGGTTTTGATTATGATAGATTACCTAATGCACCGATAACAACCAACGAAGATATGCCTAACATGAGATGAATATCTAAAACTAAAAAATATGATACTACAGCCGTCATCATCACCAGCTGCACTCTAATCGTCTTATTCATAAACGCTCTGTAGGCTTCTGCTAACTTAGCAATCGTTTGTCCTTGTCTGTCACATTGACATTTACCTTTTACAGATAAGGACAAACTATTGCTAAGTTAGCCTACAGAGCGTTTATGAATTAGGGGGTTAATCAATACATATTACCTACGCCAGTAATTTCAGTTTTGGTTTTTAATTTTGCCGTTGTGTGGGAGGTTGCATTTGCGTTATTATAGCTTTACACCATTTGGACTATTTATGACATTAGGTACACTTGGAGATTAACGCAAGACACGTACATACATACATATATCACGTCTTTATCCCTTACGGGGTAGACAGATCCTAAGGTAACAAAACCTTAAGGCCACGTTTAGCATGATTAAGGATGTATAGGTGTAAAGGGAAATCAAAATAGTGATGGGTTGCTAGCCGCATCGCCTATAACATGATTCCTAAGACTTTTGCCCATTCCCTCGATGGGCTTTTACCATATGCGCGGGAAGAGAAGCAACTGGTAAATTCTATGTTTTGTCTTAATTTATTTTATTTTATAAACAGATAATCAGACAAGAAAAGGTAGATTAGAGTATTTTCAACATAACTATTACTTAACATAACTTCATTCTTACATCTTCATTTCTTCCATGCTTGGTCTGAGAGTAAAGAATAAACATAGAATGCACCAGTTGCTTCTCTTCCCGCGCATAAAGTAAAAACCCATCGAGGATATGGGCGAAAATCTTAGCGATGCGGCAGGCAACCCATCACTATTTTGTATTCCCTATTCCACCTATACGCCAACAATCATGCTAAACATGTCCTTAGGGTTTTGTTACCTTGGGCTCTGTCTACCCGTAAGGGATAAAGACGTGATATATGTATGTAGGTATGCATTCTTACATGTATTTGGTTTATATTTCGGTTCCTATACCTACATATTATAATTTTCTATAATTTCTTATCTCTACAAGTACCTATATATACTGCTAAAGTGTATGCTGAAGGCCTTTTTACGACAGTTTTATTCAGCCGCGAATCACTTTTGTTTTAACGAACACAAGTAGAGGTAGTTTTTAGGTAGGTAGTTTGTAGGTCCTATACAACAACTCATATGATAGATACTATCAAATGAATCAAGAATTTTTACTTCTTGATTTTATAAGTTTACTTTTACGGTTTTACCGTTAGAAATTAAATTAATGTTTTGATTAAATTAAAATATAACTAGCCTTACTTCATAAAAACGTATCTATTAAATGAATCTGTGTGGCTGTACAGGCTACTTGCCTGAGCCTTAAAAGAAGAAATAACTTTATGTACGAGAGCATAAAAAGCAATTTTATGCAGCATTCTCTCGATATAATGTACACAAGAAATATTTTTAAGCGTCATAGTCACTTATGGCGTGGCAATCAGTGGGGAGCTGCCAGGGTACGCAGTGCGTTCAAATTATGTTGCGTCACTTTGCCAGGGCGACCCCCCCCCCCCTCTCTGCACGCCACTTATGGTCAAAAACTACTTACTTCGTAAGAAGACGATAGCCTTAACGTACAAAACACTGGCAGGTACACCGTGGCCACTATGACACAGCTGAGCGTTACGCCAATTATCACCATCCAGTACTGCGTGCCGTAGTTGTAGATCTCCGCTGGCGTGCCCAGTATCGTTACTCCTGACACATAACTGTTGGAACAAAATTAAACACATACTTACGTAAATCACGTTTTCATCCCTTACGGGGCAGACCAAGGTAACAAGACCTAAAGACCACGTTTAGCATGATTGTGGGCATATGCATCCATATGGATGGAAAGAGCAGTGGCGTAACTATAGGGTGGTAGGGGTGGCAAATTGTCAGGGGCCCCTAGCTCTACGGGGCCCCGAACTGGCTTGGTTTAAAGCACAGAAGGGACGCTTCTTTATTTTGTGGAAGGAGCCCCATCTGACGAATTTGCCACGGGACCCAGACTTTATAGTTACGCCACTGGGAAAGGAGAATCAAAACAGTGACAGTGATGGATTGCTAGCAACACAGCGCTTATACAACATGATCCCTAAGATTTTCGCCCAATCCCTCGATGACAGATGAGAAGCAACTGGCACATTCTATGTTTTTTCTTTGCTCCCAGACCAGCATGGAAGAATTAAAAACAACAAAATTAAAAACACTTAGTAACCAGCATCGGCCAATCTGGTCTGGGAGCAAAACACAAACAATGTACCAACTGCTTCTCTTCTTGCGCAGATCGTGAAAACCCAACGAAATCGTGAAAATCTTAGGAATCCCTTGCAGCTCATCACTTTCACCTATAAGCCCGCAATAACGCTAAACGTGGCCGACCTTGTTACCCTAGGTTCTATCTACCTACCCAGTATGGGGTGAGACCGGATTATTATTATGTATGTATATTTACTTATGCAGTAAACAATTGAATTCTCTACACATCGTTAGAGTGGTAATACGGGTTATCCATTTCTGTAGTACCTACTATAGTTGTTCCAATCATTTATTTTCTCGATGACAGATGTAGTTTGATAGTTATAGTGTTGTGACCTATAAGTGATAGGTAGATACGATGTCAATCAAATTTTATGTACATACGAGTAGTTGAGAAGTATTCAGCTGTGGAGCCAATAAAACAACCGAATAATGTAGCATTCAAATGCTAATTTATTACTAAGCGTGCAAAATGACGAATGACGTTTGTAATGAATAAACTAAAAACTGCTGGACAAACAAAAAATATTTCACCATTAAAATGCTACATTATTCCTGACTAACATAGGCTATTTTTACATAGGCACCTACTACGGGAGCTGTCATCGAGAAAATAAATGATTGGAAATACTATAGCATTAGTGTTTTGAGACTTTTATTTCTCCCCTAAGTGGATTAAAACTTTTTAGTTATTATAGTTTTGTTCTTTATGCCACATAGTGTCTGAAGATTTACTATCAATATCCATGATTATTATATAAATAAATAAATAAATAATAAATAAAATAAAAATAATATAAAAATAAAATAAATAATAAATAAATATAGGTTCGCTGACGCTTAAATAAGTGTTCTGCTATCTCTCTATCACCGCAGTGATTTGGCGTCTTTTTTTCTACAAATTCACTCTATTGGTTAATTTCTCTCAAATTAAATTTTCTATCAACTTTACTATACTGTATTAGTTTATTCTACTCTACTTTTATTTCAAATTCAGCTCATCTTTTCACCGCTTTCGAAAAGTATATGCACACACTTTCGTGTAATTTGTTTAAAAAAATTACCCATCCCTGATAGTCTGACCAGTTTTGAGAAAAAGGGTATTTGCATCTGCAATAATAACACTTGATTCATCTTCCTAGCGTTTTTCCCGGCATTTGCCACGGCTCAGTGAGCCTGGGGTCCACTTTGACAACCTAATCTCAAGATTTGGCGTAGGCACTAGTTTTACAGAAGCGACTGCCATCTGATCTTCCAACCCAGAAGGGTAACTAAGCCTTACTGGGATTGGTCCGGTTCCTCACGATATTTCCTTCACCGAAAAGCGATTGGTAAATATCAAACGATATTTCGTATATAATTTCCGGAAAACTCATTGGTATAAGCCGGGGTTCGAACCCGCGACCTCCGGATTGAAATTCGCACGTCTTACCGCTGTGCTACCAACTCTTATAAAAATAATACTTCATAAAAAAAACATTTCGATTTTGTCAAGGGGTCATTTTCGAATCAAGTAAGACACTGACTGACACAACTATTCATTCAATGTTTTTCCAACTCGTTTCTGCGATACAGTCACATGCGGAAGAAACGTATTTTGCCTTTGTCGCGGCAATTCCACAGTTCTAGTCATGTAATGTTATTTAACATGTTTAATAATAACAGATCACGATTTCTCATTTGTCGGAAAATGTTGATGTTCAGATCACTACCTATCTGCAATGAGTGTAGCCATCTTGAAATTAAACACGAAGATTTGTTTTCATGCTGGTCTGGGAGTAAAGTAAAAACATAGAATGTACCAGTTGCTTCTTTTCACGCGCAGTTGGTATCAAGAGAATGGGCGAAAATCTTAGGAATCACTTTATAGGCGATACGGCTAACAACCCATCACTATTTTAATTCCCCTTTTCACCTATATGGCCACCTGTATGCGATTCTCATATAAGAAAAAATATGTCCCACATTTTACTATGTTTTTTTTTTCTTGTTCGTCAAGTTCCATACACATAGGTACCACAAGCGACGTGCTGGAATGTAAATTTTGGGACACATTTTTTCTAGTATAAGGATCGATAGGGTAAACGATTCTGAGTAAGAAAAATCCAAAATAGTTAAATTCTGGAATAAATTTCATGTGGACTTATTTTTGAAAAACGCTCATTGGTGTTTCAAATACTATAAGATTAGTTTGTTGCCGTTACGTGGGGCATCTCTATACTATTGACACGTTACGAAGACTAACGAATTAAGCCTCTAAGTAAGTAAATGTTTAAATATTCAAATATAAAGAAACAAACGCAATTCACATAAAAACTTTAAATATATGCACAAAGGCGACTTGTCCCTATGACGAATCTCTACTAGTTAACATGTAGTGCATTTCGAACACGACAATCGTCTTGAACGCGTTCCTCCTAAACGCGTCGATCACTATAAGCAAATTGACAATACCACCACCAGGCCCCTATTTTACCAACTTGACAACTGTCGGCGACATATGACAATTCGAAATGCAAGGCGTAGTCAATATGAAGCCGGTGTAAATACTGGTCGAGTTTGTAATGTAAATAGAATTGTCGCTTGTCGCCTGTTACCAGAAACAAGCGGGTTGCAATTGACAAAAAACTTGTTCTAAACGCTCAGATTGAGAAAATAACATTACCTGGCTATGAGTGACATGGCAACAGGGGTGGTGCTCAGGGCCTTCCCTCCCAGCAGGTAATCCCTGATGTCTACCAGCGTCTTCCGCCGCGAGCCCATGGCGCTGTACCAAACGCCGCCTGCGCAGGACGCGGCGCAAAGGATCCCGAACGCCACGTAATCCCCCGTCCCGAAGCCACCCTCTTTCATTGTGAACGGCATCTTGAATCAATATGCTGGAACAAGGACGTACATAAAGCACTAGTTCTAAAGGTGGCATTCACTTGTTTATGTTAAAATGGGTCTCAATCGCGTATTTTTCCACCTACTGATATTGCATTGGCGGGGTCACAAGATTTGATTTATAAAAAAAATGTTGTTCTCGCGTTTTGGAACGATATATCATTATTCTAGATAAGTTATAGTCATTACAGAGTGATAGAGAGGGAAAGCGAATATTTTCAAGATTTTTTTGCTCTCCGACAGTTTGTACATACTCTGCTGCTGCTTACTTACTACTACAGAAGTTTTCGACAGGCGAATCCAATTTAAAGCTAAATTTAGAGTATGAAGTCGATCCGAGTCTGTATTTTAAGCCAAGCTATTAATTAGCGGTGACTTCTCCAACCTTGAAGATACTGTCAATGCAAGTCGATGACCTTTAAAGGTCTGCGAGTAAAGTTATAGAGCTTTCTTTTTCTTAAACCATATTGGCTTTGATGTTGTTATATTAGAAACAATAGTAAGTACTCTACAGTGCTCTAAAAAGTGTATTTTAAAAATCTAAGTACCCAATAACCGGTTCATTGCCAGTCGTCAGTCGTTACGATTATAATCTCTTTTTTTATGCAAACGTTCTTCTCACACTTAGAGCATTTAAAAGATAATGCCAACCATGCTTTTTTACCTCAAAAATATGGCGTAGCGTCATATCATGTGAAAGTGGCATCCTTATAATACTAACTAGAAATATCTTTGTCCATTGGGTTCAATACTGGCGATTTTTAATAGAAATTTTAATCAAATGCTATTATATGCACAGCAGATATTGAAATAAATACTGTAGCAATTTTATTAATTCAATTATATTTATTGTTTTGATTATAATTTCCATCTACTCCCCCACAGTCTTGCTAAACGTGGCCTGTAGGTATTGTTACCTTAGGCTCTGTACTCCGTAAGGGATAAAGACGTGATTTGCGTATGTTAATGTAAGTTTATTGTCTAAATAATGTTTTTTTTTTTATATGAATAGGTAGGCAAACGAGCAAGTGGGTCACCTGATGGTAAGTGATCACCACTGCCCATAGACACCCGCAACCCCGGAGGGATTGCAGATGCGTTGCCAACCTAGAGGACTAAGATGAAATGCCTCTTGTGCCCGTAATTTCCCCGGCTGTCTTACTCTCCAATGGTAATAATACTCTACGTCTACAACATGAAGTATCAATTCTTAAAAGTTGTTACTAATGAGTTCATTACCTTAGTCTCGTGCCTCCAAAATTCCTACATAGAGCGCCAATGACTAAAACCTGTGCTTTACCGGTTTTCTAACTTATCTATACCCTCTAATCTCGGTTTTAAAAACAACATTGATTCATAACGGTTCTAACAACACAATGCTGCATTGGCAAAAATATTTACAAAGCTATCAGTCTTAAAATGCAAACTGTGGGTTATTAATATCTAGAAAAAACCTTGAATGTATCATGTCGTTATTTAATTTTGTCGGCGTAATCTATGATATAATATCAAGTTCCTTAGTTATTTAGGTAAAATTGCTTGGTGAAAATGAGAAACCAGCCCCCTTATTTAAAAGAAATACGAGAACCTATTACAAATTACACTTTTAACTGATCTTGCTAATTTATCTGGCAAAATGAACAACTATAAGTTCATTATGGATTGTGAATAGGTACTACAAGTTTAAAACGACATTGTTTTTTTCTTAATTTATGAAACCAAGGTTTATTTGGTACTCTCTCATACAGACAAGGTTGCCATTGTATAAACTACATAAGTAACAAAAATGTATACATACTTTATTATTGCGATGATAAGGCTGATGTATACATACAATGTGGCCTGTAGGTATCTGTTACCTTAGGCTCTGTCTACCCCGTAAGGGATAAAGACGTGATTTGTGTTTGTATGTATGTATACATACAATATATATATTTCAACTTTTCTTTATTCGTAAAGTTAGTGTAGTAAGCGTTTTTGTGTCGAAAGTTCGTACCTTCATCGAATAATGTAACATTTTTTTCAGTTACAGTGCTACTACCTTAAGTTAACGCATTGTATGTACACAGAGCCAAGGCAAGACATTAAACGCGACACAATAATATCTAAATTATTGCCACTACAATTATTACAATAATATAACAATTTTATTTTATTAAAACAATTAATTTCTACAAGAGAGCCGTTATGTGCAAAATGACTAAGTAGTGAAGGAATGTCGTAATTAAAAGCATTAGGTTTAAATCTGACCGATGTAGCTAGTCACATGTACAAGAAGTGTTACACAAAAAAGACGTGGTAATGATTGGATCGCATTTTAAAACCACTCAACTTTACATATCTAAGAGCAGAATCTACATTTAAAAAGGTTAGAAGCCTTTTTTAGATGCCACTTAATTAATTCACTGAAGAAGATGTGGCTCACACCATCTCCTTAGATATTGTATATGTGTACGCTTATTGAATTTTTATGTATGCGTGTGTGTAATGATTCTTAGTAGTTTATTTTATGATTTGTTCATTGTAGGTATTTAGATAATAATATGTACGCTCTATAATGGCTTTCACTATCTGGAATTTTAAGCTCACTCTTTGTCGATCCCTCGTTTAATGCTCCTCTCATCCATTCAAAGGTTAACTGGTAGAGACTCCTTACATGGATAAGTTCGCCTTTGTGCATATATTAATGTCATTTTTTATTTTTTTGTGAATTATATCTGTTACTTTATATTTGTACAATAAAGCATTTACTTACTTATTTACTTAATTCAGTCAAATTTTTATGCCAAGTCCAACAGTACAGTTGCAAAAACATTTTGATATCGTTAACTTAGAATGTTTTATAGCACGACAACATTACATAGAAATTAAATAAGGAAACCACTATCTTTAAAACTGTCACAAATCAATTTCTTGCACATGGCAACAATTTTCTTAGGTCCCTAACCTAATGGAACGCCATGGCGACGTCGCCAGCTAAGTATTCTATACAATTTAGATGTTGCCCAAACATCGCCACGTGTGTCAGGCTGCTTTAGATGTCAATATTAAATGGTCGGATACAGTAGCTGGCGAGTTCACCATGGCATCCCAATGGAAGCCCCCTTCCTCTAACGTACTTAGGGTTGCCATACGGCCATAATTCGGGGAAATCATAAACCGTCCGGAATTTCTACAATTAAGTGGCAACCCTAAACGTACTGGATAGTAAGAGCGATTATTGTTTTATAAGTTACTAGCTTCTACCCGCAACTTTGTCTACGTAAAATTATACATATAATCTTGAATCACTCTATCACTCTATCTATCTGTCTGCGTAGTTTTAAAGATCTAAGCATACATAGGGACAGACAGACAGACAACGGAAAGCGACTTTGTTTTATACTATGTAGTGAAGCTTCTGATGCAATCCCAACACAGCACTGTTTACTGAACTTCATCATTTGCTGCTAAAATAAAGTCCGTTGAGAACAAGTAGAAAACGGATGAAAAAGGAATTAAACATTTTCATATAAAATGTATGCCATGTTCAATATAACTTTACGTTTAACTGGCGCCCTAATTTAATTTCAACTCTTTAATGTCGGAGTCTACCCTTCTTCTGGATCTCAATATTGTGCAAAAATAAAACAACACACACACACATAAATCACGTCTTTACCCCTTACGGGGTTGACAGAGCCCAAGGTAACAAGACCTAAAGACCACGTTTAGCATGATTGTAGGCGTATAGGTGGAAAGGGTATTCAAAATAGTGATGGGTTGCTAGCCGCATCCCCTATAACATGATTCCTAAGATTTCTGCCCATTCCCTCAATGGGCTTTTACCATCTACGCGGGAAGAGAAGCAAGCTCTTACAATAATCATCTGAACCATTTGAAATATAAAATTTACATAAACATAACAGAAGCAAACAAGATTCGCCAGATTTACACGTAGCTAACAAGAAAACATTTTCCATTCACAAAAATCATTTCAACGTGTAGTTTTTATGACATCGATAAATGTTAGTACACGACGTTTTCCATTTTAAAAAATTACATTTCCATTCTAATAGAATAACTTTATCGCAAGTACTTAAGTACTCTATATTTTCTATGACATCACACCTACATTTTCCTATTATATAAAACCTATATCGACATAAGTTTAACGCACGTTTTTATGACCAATAAATATTTTTCGATTAATAGTACCAATTGGTTAGCGACAATTTATTAAAGCAAAAGCCTAGCCTATTTACTAATTTGGTTTTTGGTAGAGTCATAATTCAGCAATTACCTACTTGGCTAATATCTTAGCGGCAAGAAAATCACTGTAGCAAGCAATGTTGTTAAATGTACGCTAAAGAGGTATTAAAAAGCAAACACTCACGACTAAGTAATTTAAGTGTTGTTGAACGCGCTGCCAGGTTATTTCTTAATCTATCGTATGGCCTGTGCTGGGCAACAGGTGTATGTTTTTCACTGCACATTTCTGTCACCAATATTCCTAAAAACCCATTGTTTATCATTTCTCAATGAAAACACGCAATCTACGATCGCCTAGCAACCATTTCACCTCATCTCTGCCGTGACCTAGGGTACCTATCAGTCGGTAGGTACGATTTACTGTTTTTTACATCAGAGCAATTGAAGTCGATTTTCATAAAGCAACTACTAAGCATTGTCTATTAATCTTTTTGCGCTGTGTACAGAATTATTTATTGGTATTAATAGGTCATTGTGTACGTCACAAAAAGCGGTGGGCTTAAATTTGTGTATTTACCGGATTTATCTAGATTTAGATACTAGCTTAGTTTAGCACTAGGTTAGTTAATATCATCCAACTTGCTAATAATTCAGTATAAGTTATAAGGGCATAGATAGATACCTTCGACTTGGACAATCTCTTCAACAATAACAGACTCGTGCGGAAGTCGAATTCTTAGCACATATGGTGTCTTGCCAATCACGCAAGGGCGAGCAGAAGTATTGGCAACATTACCGCTGCTCCATAACCGCATCGCAAGCAACTTTCACTCAGCAAACGCGGAGAAACACTGTCAAATCAAACGCGGGAACTCACGTTCCCCACTTACTACACTCGAATTTCCCGCTCACTGAACGTCAATGTCATCACTGTGCGCAACTCACGAAATACAATAGCTGACATTCATGTCAGTCGAAAAATATCTCACACGCGGTTTTCTAAAATATTATTACGATAAAACGCCGGAAGAATACAGACGGCATACCACGCGGCGGAGGCTGGCGACATTGTGAATCGAGTTGCCTTCGTTCGTGCAACAGAATAATATTCCAGTCTTTATGGCAACGCAACGTGCACTTTGACCGCTGTCGCGAATAAACATGGCTACGCGCGTGCCATCTAGTTACGTTACGGTGAATTAGTAGTTGCTCGCTGCTTTACCGACTGAAACACTAACACTGAAAACTTGCTGAAGGTTTTCCACTTGTTTCCGGGTATGATCAAATGATGTTCAATTAACGAATTCGTATTTTTTATGACTTCATTGTTCTATTTGAACTCAAATAAAACTCTATCACTATTTTATTTTCACTGTTTTATGGTGTATTTTTTTAAAGGGTCTTTATGACCGTCTGACACAAAAATGACACAGGTGAGATGACTTTGAGATGCTTTGACAGGAACCACATTTCAAGTCTTCCTACTTAATCGTGAAATATTATTTAAAAAATACAAAACGCTTGATATTGCCAAAGATTAAATAGAAACAGCATGCCACCTAAACCAAAGGAGACTCCAAAAAAACCAGCACAAATCATAGCTCGCCCACCGATAAGTGATTCAAGTCTATTTTATGTCCCTGAAGACGCAGTTGAGGGTAGGTCATAATTATTAATGTTAATTCGATCGCATAGCCTTAATTGAAGTCTTCATTGACTTTATGATCGCAGATTTTTTTTAAGGTTTCAAGGAACGCATTGAAACGGGGATAGATTGGACTAGTATAGCACTAGCTACCAGATACCACAGGACAAAATGTCAAAAAGAAGAAATACCTACCACGACCTTTAGCCAAGCACTTCAAAACAAAATTAAGACGAGCATTCTTGACGGTTTCCTCGACGAATCGTCCTCTCTAAGTCTTGATGAGCACTGGGAGCTACTTTTGCCGATTACGCTATGGGATATCGCCAAGTTTGCCAATAATGAGGGGAAAATTTGCTTTCACAGTGTTAACTGTATCACGGAAAACTTAGACAAACTTATTAAAAAAACTGTTAAGTTTGGAGATCGTGAGTTATTGAAGAAAGAGCTAAAACAGGTCTCGATATTGAGGGTTAATGATTCAGAGGTATGTATAGTGTTAGGTAGTTTAAAAACTCTTCAACAAGCAGTGATTATATTCCTTTTTTAGATGACAGAGTTGGATAGTGGACTCGCTGAATTCACAAAATTGGTGACTCTTAATCTGTGTAGTAACTATATCAGCGACCTTGACGCGTCGGTGCTTCCTCCGGGGCTGAGGACACTAGAACTACAGTGTAATTGGATTACCCAAACTCTGACGTTTGCTGAACACCTTCCTGTGGACTTATTGCATCTTGGGCTGGCCAGAAATCTATTAACAAATGGTAAATTGGTCGCAATTCGACTCGTTTACAATTCTAATTAAAGATACTAAAGTAGCCTCTAACTTTACAGACGGCCTCGAGGGGTTACCTCGACTACCACACCAACTCACTGTTTTGGATTTGTCTGAAAACGACATCTATGATCTTTACTCGGTACTAGAAGCACTAGGCAAGCTGCCTTATCTCAAAGCTCTATCGCTCGCTGGGAACCCTTGTTCAGTAAGCAGCAGTTACTAGACATAGTAGTTCACTTGTTTCCCCACAGATGGCACACTTAGTCCCAAGAAGAAAAAAGTGAACGGGTACAGTGAAAGAAACTGAATCGCGTTCCACTGTGGAACGGTTTCACTGCAAATCTCATAATGACTTGCCTATTGGTAGAGCTCAAAATTGTCTGCACACTACTCTACCGCTAAGATAACGACGGAGCGTAAAGGTATTTTGATGTTTTTTTGCTATTTATTTACTCCATAAAAACGCCTGATTCAATAAATGATGCAAAATAGCTTTCATTCGTGTTTTGTACGCTTAAAAACCGTGGAGTAGTAAAACAGTACAATTGACTTCAGATCTCTCGCTTCACAGCCTTAGATTGTCAGTATTGAGTTTACTAGCTGTTGCCCGCGACTCCGTCTGCGCAGAATTCGCTTTTCGCTTACCCGCGAGATGTAAACGATTTTCCGTGATAAAAGCTATCCTATGACGAACTGAAACCATCTCTATGCCAAATTGCATAACAGACAAACAGACAGTGTTTATATACTTTTAACCTAAGTTCTAAGTTTTAACGATCGGACTCAAATTCGTCATCAAAATAGTTAAAAATTCTTTGGTGCGAGTGTAGATTGTTCGTAAAAATCTGTAACGACAAGCTTACTTAATTAGTTTAATTAACTTCTGCAAGTATGATAACCCTTTAAGTTAAAAAATCATCAATTCTTCATCATCACGCCAAAAGACGTCCACTGCTGATTAGTGTAATAAGCACAGGTTAAAAAATTTGGTTGAGTAGGTTATACTAAACGTGGTATGTAGGTTTTTATACCTTAGGCTTTGTCTAACTCTACCCCGTAAGACGTGGTTTGAGTGTGTGTTAAAAATTAGATGTCTCATTAAATGTTCTCAGTTATGCATGGGCTATGCGCCTATAACAACGTGGCGTCTCCCGCGTCTCAGTTTCCTGGATTCGAGGGAGGTGCTCAGCTCAGACCGGCCGACTGACGGCTTCGAACCCCACGCTGACGATGTGCGGTCCTCGTACTTCAACTTCACTGTGCTTAGGATCATGTCGGCACCACAGCCACCAAAACCAGAAAAGGTAACTGGAGGCCCGTTTCTCGATGCTACAATTTACAATGTCTGAACCAGTAACATTGGGCCAATCAATGAATCAGTGGATGGGATTTGACCAATGCTGCTAATTATAAAGGCCGTGCCAGGATAAGCTAAGTGATTCTGCCTCCCTCGAATTTGGGCTTGTAATTTTTATGGACGAGTGGCTCTACATTATTAAATAATGTGCAATATTTGAGCACCCTAAACTTTATAGTTTTTCTTAGCCATTTTTTTTCTAGCCCACTGATTTTAGTGTGCTTCATATATATAGGTATAACGCACGATAATATAATATTTTGTCATATAAGCATCTTTAGTAAGTGTACAATATATGTCAGGCACACTAAAACCGGTTGGCTAGAAAAAAATATATAGAAGAGAAATCATATTTCGTTTTTTTTAAATCAAAAACTATAAAGTGCTCAAACACATGATTTACTAATTTAGAGCCACACCCTCCATAAAAATTACAAGCCAAAAGTCGAGGGGGGCAGAAACACTTAGCTTATCCTGGCACGGCCTTTGCAAACTTGAAAAATTGTAACACGTGCGAAAACTTAAAATCGGAACGCTTGGAAATTTTTTCCTTAGTGTCCAAAGTCCGAGGTTGGTTCAATAGGAGCACTCTTTGGCGTGCTAAATAAAATTCCTCTTGCTGAACTGCTCTCGCTCTCTCTCTGGTAGTTTCTTCCGGTAGTTAGTTTAAAAAAATGAGTGAAAACTTCTACTTTTATTAATTAACCTCCTCAACAGGGAGCAGTAACAACCTTCCACGTGGAACTAGAGTTGCCATTATTAGATGCAACCAGGAGGCGGTTCCTTATGTTTCGGAGGAACGAGTCTCTGATAGAAATGCAGCCGCCGCCTGAGGATGAGCCCTGGTCAAAAATACCGTCTGTTATTGCTGATAGCATAGGTTACTTTATTATTATTGTCAGTTGTCTTTATCAAAATACACGCATTATAAGCATGCATACAAAGCTTATAAGCTTTAACATCAAACTGTTATAAATTTATAATTTATGTCCTCGGTGTATTCTAGTGTGGCACGGTGGTCTTATTAATTTAACTGTACCTACATCGTAGAAAGTCAAGACGAAGCATCTACTCACGAATCTGACATTTACAAGCACTTGACGTCGAAGAATTCCCGCGAAATCTGCCACTTCACCACGTTCGAAAGCAACAAGGTGCAGTGGAACAAGATGATGAACTTCCAAGAGCCGACCATAAGGATCTTCTGTCCAGACCTCACTGCTCTCAGGGATACTTTTCGGACCGTCGTTACGTTGAGACTGATTTATTCTGTGGTAATTAAATTTCCTTTACTGCTTCATAAATAAGTTTAGATCAGTTTTCCAAATTCGCTTGAAAGAGGAGACTATTGGAAATTCCTTTTATCTTTATGCAAAAAATGCATTTCTCTCATACAGACTACATCAGCAAAGCAACCAAAAGATAAAAAAAGCGCTACGGCGATGAAAACCTCAAGCGGCGAGCAGAGAGTGGTCATGGCTACGATTAAATGCGCTCTGCAAACTCCTGACTGGAGCCAGCCGTCGCAATATTTCCACTGGGATGACTCTCTCGGTACCAATGATGCAATACACTGGGGTGATGGCGACCTTTCGGTGAACTTTATTCCATTTTTATACATCCTTTTTCAAATCTCGGTCTATTTATTGGAGTAGTTTAAGTAGCTACATACCTACCCCACAAAACATATTAAACCCATCTGTTGATTCTTACGGAAGCTAAGTACGTTTGTCATTAACTCTTTTGTGATTGTCCATCATCAGGTTCTGCAATATAACCTAGCTCCGCCGAAAGCTACCAAAGGAAAATCAGATGTTGACCCAACATCATCGGCCAGGCAAGCATTTCCAGAAAATCTAACATGTCAATTTGGTTTCGGAATAGACACGATCAGATTCTAAGTCGTTGAATACAACGAGTGAGCTGTATCAAAATAAAACGTTGATGTTGATAGTTCAATTTGTGTTTCCTTTAGTGTTAGTAGATACGCAGGGACTTATTATCCTATTGAATACAATTTGTGAATCTTTAAACGCTAACTCAGAGGGAGTCTGTGTTACGGAAGACCCCTATCATTTGTAGCACAAGGACTGATCCAAATGGTCAGTTCATAAAGTAAACAAGGAAATAGGACGTTCAAAATAAACAAGTTTACGGTACTGTGTCACTACGGTTATCAGTGGTTTGACCCTGTAAATGACGGGGACTCCGCGGGAGCAATGGGGCAGCCAAGTCGAGTATTTGTTGTCATGTCTCGGCTATGCCGTTGGCATCGGGAACGTCTGGAGGTTCCCATATTTATGTTATAAAAACGGTGGAGGTAAGAATATAAATTTTATTTTTATTTGATTTTATTTAACTTGCTCATTAATTCATTCGTGTTACAATATTCCGAACATAAATAAACCTACCTCAATGGTTAAAAATGACAAAGGGATCGGAAGCTATAATACATTCATTTGTTAAGTATTATTGTTTTGCCATTGGCATGGGTACTAAATTATAAAAATTGATATTAAACTAAAAAAAAAGTTTTTTGCAGGAGCTTTCCTGATTCCATATTTTTTAACATTGTTCGTTTGCGGAATCCCATTGGTTTATCTGGAAACGACACTTGGACAATTTGCTAGTGCAGGATGCATTTCAGTTTTCAACATAAACCCTTTATTCAAAGGTAAGACGTATTTGCGTACTAGAAAAAGAATAACAATAAATTAAATGCTTCTATGTCAGCATTATAGACTGAGAGCTAGCGACCAAATCGGTCATGTGGCTTCAGCTGTATTAAAACTCCGTTAGCTACTTCCCTGAACAACCTTTTCCTATAATCTACGTGCTGGCAGGCCGCGGGCGGTGGGTGCGGGTGTAGTGGGGTGGGGGAAAAAAAGAAAAAAATGTGGGCTCAGGGACTTTTTTTTTTCAAACAGTTGCTCTGTACTCCCTGTGCACCCAAAAAAAAGTTTAAATCGATCGGGTGGTGAGAAGGGGTTGCCAGCGTTAATTAAAAGTATCTAAATAATAATAATAAAGTAGTATAAAAGCATAAAAATATTTTTGCATGGCTATTTTTTTGGGGCTTACATATTGATTAATCTTGCGTCAGAAAAAAAGCCAATACACGAAATTTATTATTATTTTGTTACTTTTAATTAACGCTGGCAACCCCTTCTCACCACCCGATCGATTAAAATTTTTTTTGGGTGCACAGGGAGTACAGAGCAACTGTTTGAAAAAAAAAAAAGTCGCTGAGCCCACATTTTTATTCTTTTTTTCCCCACCCCACTACACTAGCACCCACCGCCCGCGGCCTGCCAGCACGAAGATTATAGGAAAAGGTTGTTCAGGGGAGTAGCTAACGGACTTTCAATACAGCTGAAGCCACACGACCGATTTGGTCGCTAGCTCTCGGTCTATTACTTATAATCAGAATGTATCACTCTGCTTATAATTGCGTTAAGATTAGATAGAACTTAGTATAGCTAATATTAGCGTATCATTAGAAGTCAAACTTAGCTATTCAATTCCTTGCTTCACAGGGGCTGGCTACGCAGTAATTGTATTAACGGTTATTGCTATCACATATTTTTCAACAATAATGGCTCTTCCAATTCTGTATATGTATCATTCCCTGACATCGCCTTTGCCGTGGCAACATTGTGGTAATCCGTGGAACACTGATAAATGTACGGAGGTAAAACTACATATATTACAAATTGCCTGCTGACAAAATAATCACTGTCAATTAATAATGAATTAACCACAACATGTTTTCAGATAACGAGTAATTCTAGCATCTTTAATAGTAACGGAATAATTTCAACACCCGAAGATGAATTTTTTCAGTAAGATAAGACTTGTATTCTACCTTAAATATTCAATGCTGTCACAGGGCGTAGTATTCAAATACTCATTTTTGTGTTCCAGTATACGCTTACTGCGAATGTCTTCAAGCATCTCCGAGATCGGTGGTATAGTGTGGCCAGTTTTCTGGTGCAACGTGATCGGATGGCTCCTCGTGTACTCGTGTATCTGCAATGGTGTCAAGAGTGTCGGGAAGGTGAGTCAAGCCTGAGTCAACGCTAAACCCTGGCACGCTGCCGCTGTCACTCAGAAACGTTTCCGAATTATGTTTTTCTTGAGAATTCATTCAGGTTAGTTATTTTCGTCAACGTAGCTCGTGACAGTTATGTACTACCCCACAAAAGTTTAAATTATTGCTTCAAAATTAAGTCACGTTCAAAACAAACTCAAACATTTATTAAATTTGCTTTGTCCCATTGGACACAAGCCATAATCTACTTTGGGGAAAAAAACACAATTTTAAAATCCTGAAAAACATTTAAAGGGTTGGTACATGCTGACGTGTAATGGATTCATTTTAAAATACCATGTTTATATTGACAATGGCATTTTTTCACAATTTTCACATACATAAATCACGTCTTTATCCCTTATGGAGTAGACAAAGCCTAAGGTAACAAGACCTGAAAACCACGCTTAGCATGATTGTGGGCGTATAGGTGGAAAGGGGATTCAAAATAGTGATGGGTACATAAAAATAAACATTCCCTAAAACGTTTTGACTATTTTTGTCTGCAGATCGTGTATTTCACGGTATTGTTTCCGTACGTCGTCCTCTGCGTATTGTTCATACGCGGCGTGACGCTGCCCGGCGCTTGGCAAGGGATACAGTTCTACGTCTGGCCCGAGTGGCATCAACTCGCCAATCCCAGAGTTAGTGCATAAGTACCATCGTTCTCAATATGAATTCTGTAACAAGTAAAAAATCTTCGATTCTCTTATGTTTTAGCATCTGTTCAGCTTGATATGTATTCGTTTTTTTTTTAATTTTTGGCTATGAATACCCTTCAGCCAGGTTTATTTTAGGTCACTGCAATATTGTTAATTTCATTATTTCAGGTATGGGCAGACGCCGCGACGCAAATTTTTTATTCGTTAGGTCCGGGCTGGGGAGGCCTAGTCAGCATGGCTAGCTTCAATAAATTCAATTATGACAATTTACGGTTCGTATTTTTGAATAGTGTCGAAATTTACAATTGAGTCAAATCACCACAATCTGCAGGCAACATCACAAATTCTGAACAATTTTTGATTAAATTATAGAAATACCAAATTATTTTACGTTGGAACGTGAATTGATAAGTGTGCGTTCTGCTTTTACATCGGATCGGACAATCGTGACACATTTTACGTAATATTGTGCCCTAAGCTCTTATAACAAGTAACGATGCTGTATGATCTCACCATTTCAGCCCATCAATAACCATCGCGCTGGTGAACAGTGGCACCAGCATCTGGGCAGGGTTCGTGGTGTTCTCAGTGCTCGGGTTCGCGGCGGAACGGACCGGCGTGCCCGTCAGCCAGGTGGCCACGGCTGGTCCCGGCCTGGCTTTCGTCACCTATCCTGCTGCGGTCACCATGATGCCGGGTTCCAACTTCTGGGCAGTCACCTTCTTCATCATGCTGTTCTTTTTGGGCATTGATACTATGGTAAGATTAGTTTGAAGGAGTCTAAACACACGACAAACGGTAAAAACAGGCCAAAACGTTTTCGCTAGTCGCAAAACTAAATCAGTGTTAAGTTCAACGGTTTAATCGTGCGAATGAAATTTGCAGTCCTCTTTATTCAGATGAATTCCTGGCGTGTCAAATACCTATTTGCTCAGCGAAGTATGGGCAAAGGTTCTGAACAAAGGAAATGGTAGTCGTTTGCTGAAATTGAATTGTTCAATATGCTATAACTAAATCCTAGAGCATTTTCGATCGAATCGTTTTATGTATCACGTAACAGTAATACTTTGTTCCAGTTTGTGACTATTGAGGCGGTAATAGCGGGGATTCTTGATGAGTTTCCCAAACTTCGTCAACGCAAGAAATGGGTGACTCTTTTCACATGCCTGGCGATGTTCTGTCTTTCCATCGTATGTAACACTGAGGTAATATGGCAATACTCATTTGTACATCATAAGAACGTTCATTGCGTTAACTTGGCCGTGTACCATATAAACAACAAAAGAACTTAGTAACTTATTCGTATATAGGTAAATATATATGACGTGTTGGCTTAGTGGAACATTATGCAAACACGGGTGTGATAGTGGAAAGTATTGCAACTGTTACCTAGTTTTATCAAGAAAGCATAGTTGAAATATATCTAGAAGAATGCATGTCTGTGTTGCGTGACTGCTTTTAGCATAGTTTCGCGATAAACCGCGGACCATCACCCATGGGCGTACGCAGGGTGGGGCAGGGGGGGGCAGCTGCCCCCCCCTGGATAATGTTGACGTCCCTACTAATTATGTATCTTATCTAGTACTTTTATTGTACATAAATATTAATAAACGCATTTTATCTATTTTAATTTAATTTTTTTTAAGCACCTAGCTTATAAAAAATCTGATTAGCCCCCCCCTGGCCCAGAACCTGGGTACGCCCATGCCATCACCAATTGTGGCATCAAAGTTAACCGTATTGTATTGATGCTCATACATACATACATACATACCGTCACGCCTCTTCCCAATAGGGGTAGGCAGGGACTACTTTGTTCCACTTGTTAGGATCCTGACATATCTCTTTCGCTTCATCCACATTCATCAATATCTTCATACATACTCGTCGATTTCGGGTACTCTTGACCTGATCTTTTGTCAAAAGGGTCCCAACTTGGTCATAGAACGTCCGTCTAGGCTTTCCCCTCCCAACGCACCCATTTAAATCTGTTTAGTTTATCTTCTTTCATCAACCCTCTCTACGTGATCAAACCAAATAAGCAATTGATGCACTGTATTTCTTTATTTATTGAGCTATGTCGAACAGAATTGAAATTAAAACTCATTTTTAGTAACTTAACAGAGTTGACTTTTCCATACATAAATGCAGAGTATGCAATGATTTCGTCCATATATATATATGCCCGTTTTTATAGAGATACACAGTCTAGCTGTTTATCATCTTCTATGATTATGTAAAATATCCGTATTCGAGCATCACCATTTAGTTCAAAGTGCATAATTTTGTGGCTTCGCATTTGTTGTTTGCTTTATTTTATTTTTCGTTTTTAGTTGGTCTGAACACCTCTATGTTAAGTCTAGATGAACTAACCTCATTTATATTGTTTTTTTGACTATTAGGGTGGGTTCCACGTACTAGGTCTACTCGATGCTCATGTGGCCCTAGCAGCAGTGCCTATAATATGCCTTCTGGAACTGATAGCCGCAGTCTACACGTATGGCGCCTCCAACCTAAGTTTGGACGTTCGATTCATGACTGGCCAGCCGCTGAAGAGATTCTGGTTGATCGTGTGGCGATACATTGTGCCGCCGGTGCTAATTGTAAGTGAAACTCTTGGAATTCATTTGGTCACGTGTCACTTTATTGTTAACCTCGCACCCAGTCAGGTGTCCTAAGTTCTAGCTCCAAAATAATGATAAGATGCTAAATTCTTAATTCAATTAAATTTTTGGAAGAGGGCCAAAGTCGAATTACAAGCTTTGTTTACAAATTACAGATATAAAGTTCATATAAGCTCAGAGCGTGTAAAATTTACTTCTACCTGTCCTCGATACATTTTCTACAAGAATGAATGAATGAATGAATGAAATATTTATTCGCAAGTAAGTTGCACTTAACTGGTTTTATTTTTTGTGTTGTTAGGTTGTGGCAGCATACACGATGCGAGGAGCCTCCGGCATGGCTGGCTGGTGCGTGGCCCTTGCGTCCGTCATCTGCATCCCTATACACGCCATTCGAGTCATCTACCAGTCGAGAGGCTCTTTCATACAGGTGGAAACCAAAGTTGTACCCCCTTATTCATAAACGCTCTATAGGCCTCGGCTAACTTAGCAATCGTTTGTCCTTATCTGTCACTTTGACATTTACCTTTCACAGATAAGGACAAGCGATTGCTAAGTTAGCAGAGGCCTATAGAGCGTTTATGAATAAGGGGGTTAATGTGTACTCGTAAATTGCATAGAACAATCGTGGAAGTAACATTACATTACGGTGCCCCGGCGCCAGGAAACATCGATCAAACGCTGTAATTGTAATGCTACTTCGCGATTTTTTTTGTGTGTAGCTAAACTTTATGTCCCAAGTCATCGCACGTCAAGATGTGAATTCCAAGGAATTGATTGTCACTTGTCTATCACTTCCTTTTTCCTTAGCGTGGTTAGAAAAAGCTTACTAGCAAGAAATCGCTGTAATTCGCATCAATAATAATAAATTGTACATTGCTATTCTAAAAAAATACGAACGGGAATTCATGATAAACCGATCCTTTCCAAACGTCAGAAAAATTATGGCACTTAGAAAAGCTATTAGTCACAGCAATGGCAACGAAAGTGGCGTGTACTCTCTACTTGCGGAGATTTATAACTGTATTTAGCACAAGGCCGTATATTATTCATGTAGGCAAGCCATAAAACATTCAACCCATCGAAAATAACTTTTCCTCTCTAGAAAACCGATGCAACAAAGTTTTTGGGATAGGAAAACAAGAACAGCTGACGTGACTTGTAGAGTTGACTTGGTTTGCTCCGCTTTTTCAGCACTTAAGATTAGAAAATGGTTTAATTTTTGTAAAGTTTTCATTTTAAATACTTGATAAGAAACGATTTAATAGGTTTCTGTTAAAAAAATATTTTTAAATGTTTTTTTTTTTCGTTCTGGTTTAAGAACATTTATTTTCAATAACCTTTTTTTATATTATGATAGGGGGCAATCACCGCCACCTGTCGGTACCTTGTTTTTTTAAGGAATGATTTCCATAAAAATATTATTTTTTATGATTTCTTTAACCTTATAAGTTTTTTTTTCTCAGCGAGTTCGTGAAAACTGTCGACCTAGTAAGGAGTGGGGTCCAGTTGACCCCGACATCCGGCGACGCTGGGTCACGGCGCGAAAGCACGAGAAGACTAAGAAGCAAGCTATCAGCCAAATAGAGTGTTATGGACATGAACAGGCGGTGTAGAACGTTCGTTTCAAGCCTGTGTAGACAGAGCAGTAAGGTGTTCCGAGATCTACATCCTGAAGTTCCCTATTAATTACATTAAATTAGTCTAAAGACTGTTAAAGGTTCCCATTGCTGGAAAAAGTCTGCTCTTAATCCCGCCACTCATCTCTTTCGAGACCCTGCTCATGTCACTCTAGATGATATACGTCCTCTCGCCACTTTCTTTTCTGGTCTGCTTCTGCTTCGATGACCATTTCACGGAATCACGGAACCCAATTATACACATGTATACACATGTTTCAAAAACAAAATTATTCAAATCGGTAAACCCATTCCCGAGACAAGAATTGAATTTTATATAAAAAGATTATTCCCTAATAACCAATTCGCTACTCAGTACAGTATAAAGATCTCGGAACTTTGAACGCTGAACTCTGGGCTGTGGACTGCCTCGCTCCGATCTCCATCTGTGAGGATGCTTACTGTTTAATAAATTGTTTTTACCAGATATTTTGTTATTTAAGATTATTAAGCAAATAGATAAGTAGGCTTATTACCTAACTCGCTCGCAATCGCCATCGTGTTCATTTTGACAGTTCTTGTATGAATGTGACAGCTAGGTGATTCCGATGTCAATTGTCAGCCCATACATCAACTGTCAAAATGAACACGATAGCGATTGCGAGCGAGTTAGGTAATAAGCCTAAAGGTCTAGGATTATTTCAGATACAATCGCAATCACCATTCCTTTATATGTCAGACGGCAAAGGATGAGGGTAGAAAGAGACAGTAATTGCGATCGTGAGCGTCACCGCACAATACACAATAATATGGCCGCAGCAAGCATTAGGCGGATATAATTCCAAATGGCCTAAGCCACGGCGGTAGACTCATCCTGATAAATCGATCTTAAAACCCCGAAAAGGTAGCGTAACCCGGTAACGGTTAAATAAGGAATCATGAAGTTGAACCCGTTGTTATGCAACCTATTTAGTTCCGGGCCACCGACAAATACTAGCAGCGAGTGTTGTCTATGAAACCTATTTCATTTAACCGTCACTTTTGATCAAAACGTTGCGCATGGCGTAACTTCAAAATTTTCGTGAAATTTAATTTAGGCCATAAATTAATGTTAATTTAAGTATTTGGACAAAATTCTCAGTGATAATTATCAAATATTTTCAAATTAATATAAATTAAAAATGGCTGACAAGAAGGCGCCAGATGAACAGAAAGATGATAAAGACAAGAGGGTCAAAATCAATGTAAGTACAATATGTAAATACTTGTTAATTAGTTGAAGGAAACCAGGGAAGTGTTATGCTGAGCCAGAGTTAACTTTGTGTGTCCATTGGTAAATAAGTGTGACTTTGGGAACAAAGTAGGAACTACCTCTAATAAATCTACTTGGCTCTGAAATTGTCATTTAATGGCCTTTGTCGTTTAGAAAGTCAAATAAGCAATGCATTCATTTTCTTAAATTAAAAGCCTTTTGCTTTTAGTTTACATACTTGTAAAATGTTTTTTTTATTGCTGACGTTACTTTGTTATTGCAATGTCGCCGAACCTCTATCACATAAATTATGTGGATGCGGTTCTAAATTCAGTAGCAAGATTTCAATTTAAAACATACTAAATATATAGGTAGGTACTACTTTCTTACAGTATGGTAATCAGTTAAATAAAAGCTTAGGTACAGCATATGATTCCGCTGACGAAGATAAATTAAGCACTGGATTATTTGCACCATTCTGAATGTGTTCTGGATGTTGAAAACATACGAGACAGCATGTTTCAATAAAATGACATTTATGCATGTACTCAGCTTAATTGGCTTTCTAAGCCTAAGTAAACATGTAAATTTTAGTGCATTAATTTGGGCACTACTACACTGGAACTTATCGTTCTACCCAGTGTTGCCAGAAGGTTACTTTTGTAACCTTTTAGGTGATTTTTTAACTGCATTGGTTACTTACATTAATAAAAAGGTTACTTTTCGGAATTTTTAGGTCCCGGCAAAAGATATTAATGAGGTAAAAAAAAAAAAAAAAGCTCGTTCCCGAAGACTTAAATGAAAATGGAACTTTTCTACCAAAAAAATAGGAAAGGTTATGTTTTTTATATGTCAGGTAACTTCTGACAAGGCCCGACTGGCAACACTGGTTCTACCTGCTGAAGTAAGCATTTAAGAAAAGTGGGAACTACTACTGGTTTATGTACAAAGATGGGTATTCTAATCTTCTAGGCTTAATGTGGAACTACAGATGTGTCAATCGCGAGTGAAAGATTCAAATTAACTATATCTTTTCGTTTCGTTCACTCGCTCAGTCGTTCACTGAAGGATAAAGCAACTCACTATATCAGTATATCTTTCGTTCGGATTTCGTACTGAACTGATGCGGTCAGCCGTTGCATGCATGGTTGCACTTTTCGCACCTACAAATCTATCGTATAAACCTGTCCCTCTTACACTAGCTTATAGTAGACAGGAGCAGATATGAATGTGTGAGTCGCTCTTTTCGTTCATTTGAGCTGGTGTGAGTGGACGATTCCTTTGCTGCGTTCCGTTTCATGTCCTCTTTGAACGACACTTTCAAAACAAAAAATAAACATTGATAAAGTATGATGATTATTTGACCATTTTCAGTGAAACTTTATAGTGTATAAACATAATATCTCCATCATTAGAATCCCATTTTGTATGCGTACTGAATACATCGTACTGATATAATGATATGAAAGAGCAGTTTGAGTCAACAGATCCACTGAGCGAAATGAGTGATAAGATATGAAGGAGCAGTTTGAGTCAATAGATCTACAGATCGAACTGAACGAAATGAACGAAAAGAGTGATATATATCTTTAAGAGCGAAAGACATGAATCAATCTTTTCACTTCAGTGAGTTGTTTTGCGCATCTCTATGTGGCACAGCTCATAGAAACTGATATAATGATAATGTTTCTACATACCAGTACGTTAAGCGCCTGTGGTTAATTTTGTCCTCAAAAACTGACGATGCTTCTAAGTTTTTGAGAAAAAATCATGAATGCGACGCATAATATCTAATGTAATGCGAATTATCATTATCATTACCAACGGAAAAATGACTGCGCTTAAAAATTAACACAACCCGTTAACGAACAATTAATTTTGACACAGGTTGAGGGCGAAGATGAAACCGGTGAAGGAGAGATGGGGCGAAAGAAGATGAAACGGTTCCAGCTGCCCAACCTACCTCGCTGGTGGCAAGCCAAGATCATACAATATGCGTAAGTTTTTTATTTAATCATCATCATCATTATCATCAGCATATTTATGTTAGTCCACTGCTAGACATAGGCCTCCCCTAATGAGCGCCATAGCGCCCTGTCTTTAGCTTGACACATCCAGCATCTGCCTGCAGTCTTTCGCAGATCGTCATCCCACCTGACCGGAGGGCGTCCTACACTACGTACCTAATACACTCACTCTGTGAGTGCACTCACTCACTCTTATTTAATAATATCACTCAAAGCAAACTTTTACACTTAGTTTTTAATTGCATTGCCAAAGAAAACTCACACCGTTTCTTTCTACAGACAAATGAAACTATAATTTCAATATTTTTTTACCTAAAATAGAAAAATATGACTTGTGTGTGACGAAGTAAAACTTGAAAACGTTTAATTTTGTTACGATAGTTTGAACTGCTTTCACTTAAATTAATACATTTAACATAATGTTCTAGGTAATCTATAATTACGACGCAAGAGCTGTCCAAAAATATATTTCGTTGTTCGTACAAAGGCGACTACCGGGGAACCCGTCTGGTCGAAGACGGGGTGGGCTAAAAGGATAAAGAGGCAAAATGTTTATATTAATACTCAGTTACATAATATACCACTTGAATAGACACTTTCTACGAAAATAATTTGCTAATGTATTTTTTACGAGCATATGTTTTATAGATATTAAAAGATATATCGTCGGTCAGGCCGGAGGCGCGCCGACATGGACCCATTCTTATATATCATATTTCGTTGATAGAGTTATCATATCATAAACATTACGACGTCATAATCATAACAAATTGTGTTTTCGTAAATTGTTAGTTACATTTCATATTTTTATTAAGACAAGATTTTATCCTTTCCTGAAATTACATACTTAATTGTCTAATTGACCTGAAGTTCATGCATCTAAGATAATTTTGTTTTCGGTTACCCACGTGATGTGGAAATAGACAATCTTAATCATAGCAATAATTATTATTGTTAAATTATATTAGGTAGGTAAATTATAAAAGTAAGCATGACATAATGATGATAGCAGATCCACGTTTTGGACACATTGTTTTTTAGAAAATGTCACATGATGCTGTGATTCAACAGTCATGTCAATCATCATCTAATAAACCCTAATTATTAAAATGATAAAAATGATAGCCTTTAATCTTTCACAGTCGGACGACGTCTAATAATAGCTGCTTTACCTAATAAAAAAATTGGGGCATATTGACATTGGCAAGCATTAGCTTTGTTTTATTCGCACTTGTGTCAATTTTTTATTTATTTAATATGGTTTTGTTTGTTTTAGTAATTATGTAATGTCCTATACCGTGTCATGTTTTAACAATAACTATCTGTCAAGTTTCTTTCAATGCATTTTTATTGGCAACAATGGTCTTGCCGAAAGCACTGGTACAGTCGCCATCAGATATATCGTAGCGGGCGAAGTCCTCAAATATTTCGGTGCATCGTTCAATTTCAATAAATGCGTTACACGATAAGTTAATAACATCAGAACACGCAATTCGTCATAAATATAAGAGCAGCGACTTTTCAATCAATTCGGGACGTCTAATAAGGTAAAAATATCGTTAAACTTTTGCATCCTATATAGGTAGTTGCAAAATAAAAAAATTGATTTTTATTTTATTTTGTAGATATACTTGCCTATAAATTTTAACAAATCTATCAAATTACCATATACTAGATATTAGGTACCTTATTATTTCTGGAAAAAGCACATTGAAGCTACAAGTGACACCGTATAGGGTAAATGTAGGTAATTACATTTGGCAAACTATGAAGGTCCACCGACGGCATCCGGCTGACCCGGTCGCGACCGCGACGTTGGCGCCATCCAGGTCACCCCCTCCAGCAGGAGCCAACTGCACCCAGGGCTTCAGGCTAGGTACAGACTCATGAGAGGACAGCAAGAGGAAATACAGACAGTTACAGTTACTCCTTGCAAATGTAACAGGTGATACCCTTTATTTTTGTGGCTGGGTCAAGAAACCTTGGATGAACTAAATTTTTTTAAGAAAGTTAAGAAAGAAAAACCAATCAACCTCAATTAAAACAACCATGCACGGCTAATTCAAAGTTTAAGTGCCGATTCCATCGGCAAGCCTTAGTGAATGCGCGGCTAAATTACCCGTGAAAGGTGTCGGGGTGAGATTAATGTTCGCGTGTGAAACACGTGGGGTGTTAAAGGGGGTTCGGGGTGGAAGCGACAATGCCGATGGCAGTCATTGCACCTTCGGCCGCGGGAGTAGCAACATGCACTAGTGAGGTGTTTGGAACTAACATGCAGCGGACGGCGTCGTCCTCTACTCCTCCCAGCGAGGGCTCCTTCTGGACCACCATCGAGCTGCTCGCGGGAAGGGACCGAAGGAGATCCGCTGGAGATGCTGAGTGCACCGTCGAACTGCCCCCGCGGTCCACCTCCGCTCTCAGGTGCTTTATCACACCAAAGTTTCCCTAAAACGCTATGCAACTTTACTTGTACATTGTATTGTATTTTAAGTGTTTGTTTTTTCATTGCTTCTCTTCCAATGCATTTTAGCATGTTCACTTACATACAAGTTTTATTTCGCTCAATTAACTAAGTCACTAAGGTGTATTTTTTTTAAAACACGTAACAATTTAAATTTTGACTAATATTTATTTGAAATTAAAATTAGTTTTCTTGCCGTGTCATCGCGACTGTGTCCTAAATTTCACGTAAGAATGAATGAATGACTCTCCCTTTCAGACCATTAGCGGTTTGACTTTCTTATAAAAGTTTTTGTAAGTAGCGTTGTGGTTCGGTGAACGAACGCATCCACTTATGGTAAACCGAAGTTGTTTGAGAAGTGTATATTGAAGGGATTATAATAATATAATGTTTTATCGTATTTAAAGCTGAATGCGAATAAAAATCGGCAAAAGCCTCAATGCTATTGAGTTCCATCTCGTTCCATCTCGTTCGTAAAAATTCTTTGAGCCAATCGAAACCGCATTTAATCTCATCTCTATTTTTATTAATAAACAAAAATGTTTTACAGTTTCTCACTAGCAACCTTACAGCATTTACGTAATTATAAAACAGTACCTACTTACGTTGTGATAACATTTCTTACCTCCCAATATGTTGCTCAAATATTATATTATTATTGTCGTTACTAAGAAATGGTTCTCGATAAGATTATACACCCGATGTTATTGCTTGTTCCGTCTGATCAAACTGTTGAAAATGACCACGAAATTTCAGCATTTTCAGCAACTTCTGATTATTGGTTCAGACATTCTGCTTTTGTTGTAGTGCAAGTTCAAAGTGCTACGATGATAATACATTGGTATGCGTAATGGCATGCAATAGTAACCATTTTGCGTCATTCACACCACCGTATATTCGTTTAAGATAAATATTTGTTGAATTCGCCTCTGGTGGTCATTATCAATATCGGGCGCTTTAGCTTTCAGGTGCTTAAATAAAATTATCTAACTTTTGTCTGGGTAAATCTATATAAATAAAAGTGAATCGACGAAATGTGTGTACGCGCTTAACTTCCAAAAAACTACACCGAATTGGATAATTCTTTTTTAGTTGTGTTTGTTACTGTTTGGACAAGGTTTATATAAAAAAAATTGAAAAAAAAAACTGGAACGGGGGCGAAGCCGCGGGCAACAACTAGTATTAAATACGAATCGTGTTTAGACTGAAGTATAGGAAGGTGGCTTTTCCCATCATAAGTATTATTTTTATTTTAACCTGAAATTTTAAAGTTTGTATTTTTATTTTGATGAATCCAAAATGTGGTACCATGGTTACTTATTTGAAAATAATTAATCATCTTTAGAGTTCCGTACCTCAAAAGGACAAACGGAACCCTTATAGGATCCCTGTGTCCGTCCGCCTGTCCGTCTGTCACGACCATTTTACTCAAGAACGCGTAATGATATAAAGTTGAAATTAACATTGTATACTTAGGTCTGCGTTCCTTGGAGCTCTGAAACCAACCCTTTAAGTCACCTCAATCAAAAGATAATAAATAGTCCTTAGAAAAAGTGTTCTCCTACAAATTGCCGTGCTCCTATAAAATAGCGCTTACTTTCAGTTGTCATTGAAATTTGGTATGAAGTTAGCTTTTATCACAGCTAATGAAATCGATATAAAATTCTAAATTTTCTAAAGTCTCTCTATGGAAGAGCCCAATATAAAATGACCTCGCACTTCTTATATTTTTCTTAAGAGCAGGGCTCTGCTAACACTGGATTTTTATTTTCACTTGCTTAATCTGTACGGAACCCTTGGTACGCGAATTCGACTCGTACTTGGACGATTTTTTTTAATTTAATATTTTTTATTTTTATTCACTATCGAGGTATACATCAAGCGACAACACTTTGTCAGAAGTTCGCAAGTCACTTAACAGATTTATAAACACAACGATTTTATTGTTAACAGAACTTATAATTAATGTTGCAGTAATTCTGCGAAGAAGTGATTAAATATTTTGTTCCTGTAATTACAGTCAGCATCAAAAGTAGCTGTCTGTGTATTGTCCGTGCACACATAGGTACCTACGTCAGCCATACGAGTACAGGTTTAGTAACAAATATGGACATAAAAAAAGTATTAATGACCAATGTTCTTTAGTCTGACTGTGAATAAATAAACAAATACGTTTAATAACACGACATTTACATAAACGCACAAAATAAAATTCACATTTTTATTATCTAACGTACTTACCCTACATACATCTCGTCAAATATCGTCAATTCTCGTCGATTGGCCACGCCATGCAAGGCTCTTGTTAGACCTAAGAGAAAGGGTGGAACTTCGAGACAGTCACATTAATAGTGGCCTTACCTCACAACTCTTTTAGTATCTGCCTACCGTGCCGCTGTTATATGTAAAGTACATACATGGATAATTTGAATAACAAAATAATAATGTATTAAAAATAATTCTATGGGTCATCTTGTTGCAGCTATGTTGAGTTACAGTATGAGTTCACACAAAAACTTAAATTGTAAATTACATCATGTATACGCAGACACAGTTTCTGTAACAGCTTTATACATGAAATGATAGATTCAATTTAACGATAGATAAAAGTCTGTTGAAAAACAACAGTATGTTATGCTATCACACTTCCAGCTAAGAATTTCAGGAAAACTAACAAACACAAAAATATATCATAAACATTTTATTACTTGTTCGATGAACGTCAATCGTTATTCCGCCGCTACTCACGTAAAATACACACACACGCGTTACGACTCTTATTTTATTACGTACATAGGTGTTTAGATAATTTTATTACCCGGTATCTAGAGCCGTTACTCTGCCCACTGCTCTGGGATACATATGGACACGATAGAGCGGTGAAGGAAACGGAAACATAACATTTTAAGAGAGCAATTCGCTGTTTGCAAGTCAGGTTTTAGCACAACTTGGTGATTCACGGCTACATGCTAATTTTGAAGGTGAAAAGCGACGGAAATTAAATGGATGGGATGATCGAGCTCATTGTTTACAAGACTTAATAAGTAATGCGTGTGTTGTGTGCCTAAATTAGCTTAAGCTCCAGCTACTAGTTATTTAAGGGTATAAACAAACATTGCATAATTAAGAGTCACAACTCAATGAATGTTGTTCTCTCCATTTAGCAATAAGAAAGCCCTTAAAGAAATTGAATTAGCATACGAAATTGCTTATCAAAATCAGTAGTCATTCAAGGTATTTGAACTCTACCGTATTACGTCAAATCATTGCCTTTCTTACCACCCCTACATGGGTTCTAGCTTTCTAATTTTGTGATTCATGGTAATGCACCATTCGTCACTATTTACGACGTGACAGCAGAGAATTGAAAAGAGACACTTTTCTCCAGCTTGAATGGTATTGACTCATGCAATCATTGAACACATTTCTGATTCTAAACCATGTAAAATTTACGTAACCGTAGCGTATAATAAATAGGTATATTATGTTATAGATAGAGAGGTTGTCTTTGACGAATCTAAATTGGTTTAGTGCTACTTATATAGTAATACAAGAGTTTTACAGGCAGAGTATATACCTAGTGCTTTTATGGCACAGTTTGTCTGGGAACTTTTTATAGGTCTTATGAAAATAACATTTAGTAAACATGTTGGTATAGTTACCTATGTTTAGTCTGATATATAGTATATAGAGCTTCGAATGTTACGTTTAACGATCAGTCTTTTAACTCACTTCTTAACATAGAATAACTTTTATTTAATGTCAGATGAATGTAGAGTTTTCCTTGAAAATATGTTTACCGTAATACCTACTGTCCAGATTCTTTCCGATGAAATCCATTGAAGTTTTCAATTGTTTGCGACCTTTCCAGTAAACAAACAGCCGCTCCGTTATATTTACCGAATTCTCGAATATTTTTACGATATCCTAACAGCCGATAAAAAGTGCACAAACCTTTTAGTTATTTATCGCTCGTGATTCACCGCCACTTATTCCGATGAACTTTCGGGCGTTTTTACTTTTACACTCGCGGATTTGGGGCACGCTTACATTACATTCCGCGACGGATCGCGTCACACGATTGCGTAGCGAGTAAATGTGTCGTCACGTGTAATTCGGGCGGGGTGTAAACAGTGCGGCGCGTCCACGTTACAAAATGTGCCGTGTAATTTCATTCAATTGTTACAAGGTGTTTATTATCACCAGAGATCGGACAGATTTGCGTCATCGTTCGCAATAAAGTGGACATGACTCAAAAATTAATCAAATAATTAATCATTTAATTAATTTCTCGAAATAAAATTTGAACTCCCGGAGATAAAAATTTACACATGCATAAAATTATTAGCAAAATGTTAATTAAAGTGGCAGTTACTAGTATACTGATTATTTTCTTTAATAAATCTATACTTTAACAAACTTTTGTATTTATTGACTAGGAATTAAAATTTAAGTCAAGTAAGAAATTAATTAAATGATTACATATTTGATTAATTTTGGAGTCATGTCCACATTATTGCGAGCAATGACGCAAATTTGTCCGATCTCTGATTATCACTGATTGTGATAATGGATCGCTTCAAAATATATTCGGGAGCAAAAAAGCCGGGTCACTTCCTATAGAAAGTTGTATGAAAAGTGACTCGGTTTCTTTGCTCCCGAGTATATTACTATGGCCAGTCATACATTTACAAAAAGTACGTGAGTAGATGCATTTTTATAATTATGAAGAATTTTACTTCAGTTAGTTTAATTGATCTTGTTCTCGTTAGGAGATGTCTCAAGCTTGCCTGCAAAATCGGTTCCCTAACTATAACTTTATTTAGATTTGAAATTTCGACGAAAATGAATAGGTAAGATATGGATGATAAAATTTCTGACTAGCTAGATTACAAATAATCAATATCTTTACCTATTCATTTTAATATGGCGACTAGCTGAACTTATTCCTTATTCCTTAGAATTTTGATGTGAAGTTTTTTAATGTTCTTGTCGGATACGGTATTTCTTCTGCATAGATACAGGTAAGTAATGTTTTCTTTTAAAACATGTGTTGTCATTGTCACTGTAAACATTACTTTTCTACAAACAAGCTGATAGTGATAATGCATAACCTTTTCTGATGTAAGGTTAATAAAAATGTTTAAAATTGCAACAGTTGATTATTTTTGAGTGAGTGTTTCACAGTAAAGCTGTAGCGAATGTTGCCATAATATTGGTGGATTTATTTGATATATTCTGGACCGTTTCATTAGTAGATCCAACATAATATAAAGTAAAACAGTGATTTGATTTTACAGGTTTAATAAAAAGGGCAGCGACTGTTACTGTGTCCAAATCATGCTTATCCTACTAATATTATAAACGCGAAAGTTTGTAAGTATGGATGGATGTTTGTTACTCTTTCACGCCAGAACGGCTGCACAGATCTGGATGTAATTTGGAACACTGATAGATTCTAGTCTGGAATAACACATAGGCTAGTAACATTAGGCTTTTTATCCCGGAAAATTGGGCAATTCCTGCGGGATAAACGAATTCTATGCAGACGAAGTTGCGGGCAACAGCTAGTATTCCATAATATGCTGTTGTGTTTTTGTTTTTATCTCTGAAATTGGTACCTATTACTCGAGACAATTAAGACTAGAATTCAGGCTCTTTTTCTGACATACCAAAGGTACAAATGAAATGGAATATTAGGGTAGGAAAATACTTTCTTGGTCCCTGTACTATTCCACTCGAAAATTGTAGGCGTGATTTATACAGTCCTTAACTCTTTAAAACAGGGCTCTGAAAAGTGGCGAAATTAATTAATGCAAACGTTTATAACTGTCTCTACGGTTTGAATGGCTAAATATCGCTGGCGTGCTTGGCGGCCATTAACGGCGTGCTGTCTTCGAGACGGCACACACAACAGGTAGCGCGGGCGCCGCACGCGAATATCCTAGCAACCGCCGCCGGTTATTCTGATTGGCTGGAGAAAGACAGATTATAGAGATGAGTTTGAATCAAATTAATAAAACATCTAGAAGAGGAAATGTTATTTTCTGTGTGTATGAAACAGGCCAATCTTTTTGTAATCTATACTAATATTATAAAGAGGTAAAGTTGGTGAGTTTGTGGTGTTGTATCTCTAGATGTACTGAACCGATTTTGAAAATTCTTTTACCAATAGATAGCCACATTATTTGTGAGCGGCGTGGTATTATTTTACGGAATCCGGAATACTTTAGCAGGTACAGTCGAGGGCATAAATATCGATAAACAATCATGTCAAATATATGTAGACCTTATTGTTTGCGCCATAAAGGTGTCTAGACGTTTTTGACGTCTTGGTAAACGTACATATATTTATGCCCTTGACTGTACTCGGGTTAGTTTAACTGAACACCCCTAACCAAATGTTTTTCAGACTAGCTTAGATACTTACGGCTCTCATTAATCTTGTGAACTAGTCAAAAATTTGATTAGAGCTGTAATTTTAAAGATATAAACAAGTTTATAACATTTGCGTGGTGCCATCTTTTAACAAATGGCAGAAGTACAAACAGCCAACAACCGCTTACTTAAAATTCAATCTGTTTCTTGCTCACAAAAACTAAAGCTGGTTAATCATAGAGGATAGCTATTCACCCGATAACTGTCCTTAAGTCGTTAGATATTTCGAAGATAAAAGTCGCAGACACAAGTAGTCCCGTGAACAGAATAAGCCGTATTCAGTCTGTAGTAGTCTCCGCCCAGTATGTTACGCCCAGCAAGGTCTGACTTACATAACGCCGCGCAACACTGGAGCTAGTATTATTGCTAGTTTCTAACTTAAATAGCTAATGCTCTAAACGGGGCCGACGGCTATACACCCAAAAGCCATAAGCCATTATATGTTATTGCTCTCCTATAAACTCGAGTCACGTGAATTTGAGGAACTTGTAGACTTAAAACTTGGATTATGTTAGTCATGTTACTAATAAGAATGTGCAAATTTATTAATTTATTATTTACTCCTTTCGACGAAAACTACTAAATCTGTAAGTAAATGGCTAAAATTATTTTTTGAGCATTCTAATCAAATCATTGAGAATGAAAGATTATTCCTATTTTTTTTAAATTAAAATGCATCACCGCTGTTTAACTATTATGGAATCTATGCAGTTTTTAACAGACTGTCAATGTTTACAGAACATTTATTTTCATTGAGTTATCGACATATTTCGGGGTCAACCAGCCCCTTTGTGTTTTCATTGCAGCTGCAATCTTTTTAATCGTCAAACAAATGTTATTAAAATTTCAATGTCAATTTAAAATTAAACTATTTATGGCGCTCTATCAAGTAAGTGGATAACGCTTGTTATTATATTAATAAAAGTACCAACAACGTTACCTGACTGATATAGATATATCAGTTTGCAACAAAGTAGATTTAGCTGTAGCCTATACTATTTCTGGCACATTTCTGGCCATAAGAAAATGAATATCCAAAATGGTAACTACTTTATACATCTAGCTGTCGCCCATGCAACTTCGTCCGTGTGGACTTTACTTTTAGGACAGTAACCAATTTTAAATTGTTTTAAACTTTCAATGACAGTATTTTTTTGACGAAATCTTACAGTGTGTAGGCCCAGGCTGACGTACCTGATAAACACCGAGGAAAATCGTTTTGTAGATTCCAAGATTACTGTATAATACCGGTCAGATAGAGACCAAAAATCTAAAAATTATTCAAATCTTTCCCTACTAATTTCTACCTACTTTTTTTCGTCTTTCCTTTTTTATTATTTACTAGCTTCTGCCCGCGACTTCGTCTGCGTAGAATTATACATAATAACCTACCTCTTGAATCACTCTATCTATTAAAAAACCGCATTAAAATCCGTTGCGTAGTTTTAAAGTTATAAGCATACATAGGGACATAGGGCCATAGGGACAGAGAAAGCGACTTTATTTTATACTATGTAGTGACAAGTGCACCGTGTTCTTAATATTCTAATATGAATACGTCTTTATACGAAAATATGGTGTAGCTGTATGTGTATGTGAAGTTGGCGCGGCTCGTGCCATACCGTGCCAGCCTCGTCGGCAAAGGTCTCAACTATGACACTGGCAGTTCGCGTCAAAACTACTAAAACTGTGCGGTGACGGTAGACCGCGGTTGCGAGCTCTCCGCGCCGGCAATCTAAATTATTCAAAACGAACCGCGAAAAGCGAGGCATCCGCACGGGGTGGTAAGTGATTCCGATTGTTAATATTTAGGACCCGTTGAGCGATTACGCACGGCACTTTTCTTGTGTTACGTCACCCTTGGTTTTTTTAATGCACGAAGTTGTTACACGCTTTCCGACAGCTCGTAAGGCGTAGTAGTTCTGCTACTCTGTGATAGCTCTGTTTAAATCGCTATGAGATGTTGTATGGTGTAGGTAGGTAGGCAGAGAAAGGGCGCAAACATTTTTGTTACTTCTATGACTAATCATTTGAAAAAACTGTATTTCCTGTTTTCACCATAGCTAGGGATAGAAAGTTAAGTGACGTGCGAGAAAAGGAGAAACAAATGACATCGCTTTATTCTTTAGCACTACCCAGTAATCTCATTGTTTGCTTCATTTTATCGAACGCCGCTTAGGTTTCCTACAAGTCTAACTTTCGTTCTATAACACTACAAAACGGAAGGTCCTCTGATTCTCGGTACGTTGTTCTTTAAACCACTAGAATTAGTACAGTCGACCTAGTAAATGCTTTAATTTTTACCCAACTGTTTATTATCACAGAGGCTTGTGACTCACACATCTGACATTGAAACTTGGGGCTGTTGCCTTGAATGCCTTGGTGGACTATATAGCAGGATCCACCATTGCGAAATGCAATGTATCGAACGTAAGTGAAATCGTAGTCAGACTGGCGCTTAGCCGACTTCTTGTGGCTGTGAGTGCCGGGACTTACAGCCTACTTCTGGAGCTGGATCTGCGCCTGGGAGACTACAGTAATGTACCACTTATATGTATTGCTTGTTCGCAGCTTCGCCCACCCGCACGTGCGTGCGCGGCTGGAGAAGCACATGGGTTCCAACCTGGTATCGCTGACGGACAAGTCTTACATGAACGACCTAGAGGACCGCATCCGCGAAGTCAACGAGGAGAATCTCAACAAGAGAATCTCCAGCCGCGTGGTGAGTTGCTTCACACCTCTAACACCATATTATAATATCATACATAACCGAACTATTCGATAGTCCATGGATTCGGTACATTTTACCATCCATTTTGATTGTTCTATGGTGGTAAGATCATATCCAAGTTCCTCGCCTCAAAAATCAACGTAACCGGATCCCGAATCACTGAAGATGAGAAGAATTGTTTCTTCCTTTCCAGGTACGAAACCCTGGAAAAGCCTTTGCAGCCGGTGTTTCACTGTGATTCGTTAACGTTGAACTCATTAAAAATCATGCTCTAATAACCATTTCAAATTGAGTTTTCCTTGATTGTCAATTGTCTCAATTCATCGCCGATGAGCAAATAACTCGCTGGCATAAATTACGGCAATTAGTAGGCACAGTAAATTTTAATGAAGGCTCAGCTATCAACTCCAGACTGACATTGATCTTGTCGGTTTCGCGTTTGCGTGGTCATTAACCCATCAAAAGTCACGACATCGACTGATTGGCTGTCTATCACAAGAATTGTACGTGTGCACCGAATGAACAAATGTGTGTACACGTGTATCTCGTGCATGGTTCGCGCTGTGCACCGACTATCGACCTGCTAACGTCTTATTATGTAAAGTAAATTAATAGATAACGTTAGTTTACAAAGGGTTACTAGAAATAACCGGATATTTTGTACTCGTGTCAGGCTAGGATCGGAGAAATTCAATGCGTATGTGATGTGACATTTACTCATGTCTATCATGTCTAAATTCATTACCTACGGGTAATGAATTTAGCTGTATCCAAAAACAATAAATGCATAGAAAGGGAAAAGCATAACTTACATCTTACTAATATTACCTATCTAAGGCGAAAGTTTGTAAGTTTGGATGTATGAACGTTTGTTGTTTTATTGAAATTTTGTACAGAAATGGTTACAGTTTCGGGAAAGGACACAGGATAGTTTTTATCCCGGAATATCACATAGTTCCTGCCGGATAGCGATATAAGCGAATTAAACATAGACGGAATCGCGGGCTACAGCTAGTCCAAAATAAATAAAGCTAAAGGAAATGATTGAGTTTGTATTTGTAACTTCCATGCTGGTTTAGGAGCAAAGAAAAAACATAGAATGTACGAGTTGCCGCTCTTACCGCGCAGATGGTAAAAGCCCATCGAGGGAATGGGCGAAAATGTTAGGTATCGTGTTATAGGCGATCTTATTGATCTCACTTGTTTGGTCGTCTGCCTGTTCCTTCATCACAAGAGATGAGTTGTTTTTGAGTTTCAAATTAAGTAATCCTGGTCTCTCTGACAGCTTGATGAAATGGAACGGCTGAAGCGACTCATCCTCGTCGGGAAGACACCTCTCAAAGAGTGCCCTCCGGAGCTATACCACCACCCCGTGTTTGTGTTCTGGCGGATGGTGAACAAGGAGGTTGCCAGGGCCTCCAAGAAGCGGGCAGACGCCTTCTACAGAAAGCTTAAGGCTTCACAGAAGAACGATCAGGTAATGTTATTTCAGCTTCAAAACAATATGATTCTATCTGTACTATCTTTCTGTGAATTTTACTCTGTACTGGATACCGTGAAATACTTATGTCAACCGTTCTTTTAACAAGTCTTCTGAAGTATAACTACGATTTTACTAATCCGGCGCGTATACAAATAAATAATCTTACCTGAATCAAGACAACATTAAAATTTGTTTTGACTCCTCTACCGTAGTCTATGGACGAGGAAGGCGAGATAGAAGACGAAGAAGAAGAGCACGAGCAGCTGACGCCTGAGCAGATGATTGCCAAGTGTAAACAGGAGCTTGAGGATCAGAAGGTGGTGGACGTGGAGCGCGGTGTGCGCTTCACCGACGAACAATTCGCTCTCGTCAAATATGAGACCAACGATGTGAAAACGCTGAAGACTCTCACGGTAAGTCCTCTGACTTATCTCTGGCACTGTCGCAGATGCTAACAACACGGTAGAATCAGCACCAACTATCAGAGGTTCATTGTAAATTATTCTATAGCTAAAACGTAGCTAAGGTAAATCAATCACTAAGTGTATTATAAACAGTCCTCCGTTACGTCTGTCTGTCCTGTTCGCGATAAGCTCAAAGATCACTCAACGAATTTTCATGCAGTTTTCACCAATATAGGAGTGAAAGAAAGAAAGAAAGAAGACATTTATTCCTTTTTGCAAGACACACAAATATAAGATAATATACACAATTTTATAGAAAATAACAAGGTATAACAAAAAAAAACATAGACATGAAAAATAGATCATCAGTGTTGTGTGTCTTCGCAAAAGTGAAACGGTCGCTGGCTCAGCATTACGCTAAGGTGTTAGACACCTGCAGCACTGATTTTCAGCCAGAACCGTCTGTGACTCACGAAACGATACACAGATAAAATATACTAAGTACATAATCCATAAACTTTTACGTAAACAATGCAATACATAGATAGAACCCGTCTTATGTGGTTCACGATGAAGGTTTAGATATATTATTTGCCAAGATTTTGTGTAAATTGACTGAGATTATAGTTACAACGATAATTATCGAAAGTGTTGGAAAAATTCAAGCTGCCTAGGATAGGATACAAATTTTAATTCTGCGCGGACGAAGTCACGGGCAACAGCTGGTGTTATGTAAAATATAAAATGCTTGTCCAAATAGTCTGATAACTTGGTATTAGGAAATTAGAACCTATTCGAAATTAGGTAACCTGGCAGTGCGATTGATATCGTCATTATTCAACTGCATTATAAACGTATACATTATTTTATTATGTATCAATCATACGAGTATGTAGTAGAATTACCACGAACCTCATCGTATGAGATCTAATCAAGCAAGTCTGTGACGTGAAATCGGATTAACCTTCGCAACGCAATGTCATAGTGGAAAGTCACTAATGCATCGCTTAAACGTTGAGTCGTAATTAAGCGTCACGAAACGTCTTGAATTTACTTAGTTATCTATCCAATACCTAGCAATAACTGAGTGAATATCGAAATGTAAACAAGTAGAGCTCGTGTCTAACCGGTTTCAGCTAGATAACGGGGTTCTATGCTGAAGCAACCTCTGACAGACGTTGTGCTGTGTGGACTCGACCTTATCGATCTCATGCGACGACTTCACGCTGATATGAGGCGGAAAAAACATTCAATAAGGGTAAAACCAGCGTCTTATGGTTTTGGGGATTTTCGCGTTTCCGAGAGCGTAATCATGTTATCCTCCAAGTTATTTCGGTTTCTTGTCTAAGTAAGTCCAAACGGAACCTGAAAGCTCTCACTCGTCCGTCCGTCTGTCACTCTGTGTTACAGTGGTGTATCTTTTCAACCATAATATATCAATGACTTGTAATACTGGAAACAGAATGAGGTAAAAATTAATGGGGTTCCCAAGAATCGTCTATATTGATGGTGTTATTTGCCCTCTGGAAATTGTACGGTGGCACGAAGCAATTCTTGTTCGCCTCACATTCGGTTGGTTTTTTTTTCATAACTTGTGAGGCTTGGCTAAGATTACATTTCTCAAGACTTCAATATCTACTTAGAGTTGTTGTAGACATAAAAGCAAAAAAAAATGTTTTTGTCTCTTGCAGTCAACTTATTGGTTGTACTGTACCTTGTAACGTTTCTTTTTCAAGTAAATAAACATGTTATTCTGGTAATGTGTAATAACGAGACTTCCGTATAAGTATTATAAATTTATCTATCTAACGTTGGTCTAAAAAAAAACAGACCGCTCACGTGTCTTTGTCATGACCTTAAAGTATAATACGTCGTACTGTTAACGTTGAAGTTAATTAGGCGTAAATACTTTTTGTTTAATTAATGTTATTATATAAAATACACGAACCAACTTACTCATATGTATTGCCGTTTCACGTATAACCGATGTAATCCAGTTTGATTCTGAGCACTAATCACATTGTGATATTAAACCGGACCTTGTAATGCGCAAATAGTCTGGAGACAGTTTTGTTTGTCATCAACTCTCAATTTTAACATTCGAAATCAAATAATGTAGAGGCCGGGTTTGACTTAGTTGGTAATAAGGTACCTGTTAGTATTTTGAAAAATAAATCACAGTGGCTGTCACTGTTAAATTTTATTTTAATTATAGTTTATAAGGTTACTGCATCACACTTTTACCTAGAGATTTCAATATTTTGGGATTTTTACTCTACCGGACGCCACGGCATATCCCTTTCCACACATATGCCTTTGCAAATGGAAATGGATGTTTTCTGTCGCAAATAACCTCTAGTGTGTTAGTAGTGTGGCCTCGGGCAATGAGGTATGTTGGAGGCGCGGCAGTCTATCGTTTGTCTTTTGTGTTCGACAAAAGTATTGTGTACATCTTCTTCACTTCGTTATTTTGTGTTCAATTAATCTATTTATCAGATAAGACCATTTCTCTAGTTATCTTTGCCTCTCAAACGCGTCTAATATGTCTACGGCACACCTAATTAAATGTGTAATTGTAATAACTTCGGTGGCCAAGTCTTTTCAAAAATTGCTTGGGTGTTTTTTCCTTAACCAACTGTAGATATATGTTCGTTTGCCCCAAGCTCATTTATCTGATTAACCTTTCCTTACTGAATCGGGAACCTTTGTGAGAGGCCAGCTGTTGCCCATGACTGCGTCCGTGCAGAATTAATATTTGTGCTCTTGCGGGTTTGTGAGAGATTAGGAATTTAATGAATTAATTTTCTTTGTTTTCAGACCGTCGAAGAACTTTACACGTTGGCTGACAAAATAATAGGCTCGAAGCGCATATGAACTGTTTTTTTTTTCTCAATGAAATAGAATTTGAGCTCAAACCTTTGTAAGTCACAGCAACTATTATATTATAGGATGTAGTGGGCTGGCACCATGACAAAATTTTGTAGCTATTTTTTTGTAATTATTTAATTGAAAATGTAATGTACTTGTTAAGGTTTAGTAAGTAAGAAGTTGAGTTGCCGCCTTTATGATATACGTATAAAGTAAATATTGAAATGCCGAAAACCAAAGCTACGAATCAAGTAGTAAACGTAAGTAAACACTGTAATTTTGTATTAAATTGTTGCAATTTAAAACTGTCGTATAATTTTTTTATCTTCATTCATAAAGGTTTTTCATAAAGAAGGAAACGATTTATCTAATACTATCATTCATTTATTTGTACTTAATGACGTGATTAACAAAACGATGTGTCAACTAAAGACTAGATGTAACCTCAGTTTATTTCTAATAGTTTCCAAGTCTTCTGCTGGTGACTGCAGGCACATTTATTTCCTAATGCTATAGTAACATACACAAAAATATCGTGATTATAAAATAGGTAACAATAATACAGGTTATATTTTAAAACAATTCAAGTAGCCCATTACCAAACAAGACATGTATTTAGTAATCCAGCAATTAGTTAAGAAAATAGAGTAGGTATAGACAGAATTTCTGTCAAATAACAATTAGACGAAGGCTGATTCGCACATTGAAGGGTGAATAAACAAAATCCCGACGATTATGACGTGCAAATGACATTCAATCTGAGCAAGGTAACGCAAATGCTTGGTTTACTATACATACACAAATCCCTATAGATAAATATAGATATAGGAACAAAATTCACTCTGTTACTTCATAATTTTACAAACAAAAGATAATATTTGAAGCAATAACCTTTTAAATTTCTTGCACGGTGTGAGTCAAACACTGATGATTGCTCTGTCAATAAACGTAATTCTTTGTTTGTAAACATTTCGTAGCTAACAGAGTACTCACAACTTGAGCCAACGTAAGGCGATTCCGTAAAACAAGTTGGAGGATTCGCATGTAGATTTTATTGTTCAAGTGAGTAGATCATGGGCCGCGCCACGTTACGTTGGGTTCACGTTGCGGAAAAATATGTACACTTGAAAAAGAGCTGGCGTGTCAACCGCCATTACTGATAGGCGCGCCGTAGAGCCGCTACGGGCTACGGTTTATCTAGACAACGGCTTTCGTCACAAGTGACTCTTGGGTTTCCGCCGCAATTGCGCAAATATGAGGCCTGCAGGCTTGTCGATGGGCTGGTAGATGTGATGCCGTGGATCTCCTTTAGTCACGTTCGCAGGGAACTTCGACATGTCGATGTTCAGGTAGTGCTTGTTCGGCATCGTCATTTTGATCCACGAAATCTGCAATTAAAATTGTTGAACATTTAATGTTCGTTGCCGATGTTTTAATCAGGACTACATATTACGGATTACTTATGGTAGGAGAATGTAACGCGTGGTTCGCGGTAATGTTTAGTTGTGTACGTATTTCACTCTTGTGTGACAGTTTTGTTTTGTAAGAGTTTGTAGGAACTTAACAAATTTTTACATGAGTGTAGTAAAGTTGCATTACAAAATACGTACACCTATTTCAAAGTTTTACAAATAGGTAAGCACCTAGATCCAGATCTTAGTAAATTCTTACTTGTGAAAGTTTGAAAGTAGCGGATAAAAAGTGCAAACAAGTATATAAACTTAGAGCAACTCTCGTGATAAATGCTTTGTGTAACACATACATACACCAAATTTTAAACCAGTCCGACAGCTTTAATACGAGCAAAAACTGATGCAAGAACGGATTTAAAATAACATAAAACAAAATTATTTTCATTAATAATGTTAAACGATGCAATAACAAAACAAAATCATGTGTTAATACTGATAAGGAGTTCGTATGAATTTGCAATTGATAATCTTTAGACCTGGGGTGGTGTGTAGCGACGACAATTATTGTTACACTAGCTTCTGCCCGCGACTTCGCGTAGAATTAGCAATTGACATGGCTATCCCGCGAGAACTATGCAATTTTCCGGGATAAAAGGTAGCTTATAACCTGGCCGGTAATTTTCTCAACAGATTAGTAAAGTTTGCATCATAATCCATTCAGCCGTTTTCACGTGATGCGCTCGCAGATAGACAGACAAACATAAACAGACAAAAAATCTAAAAACTGTTGGAACCTGTTCTGTTTTCGATCTAAGTACCTATACCCAGCCAATTTTTTTTATATATCTTCCATGTACAGCCTTTCGACCCTCTTCAGCTTTATTATATGTATAGATTTATTAAACAGCCGTTTAAAATCCGCCGACTAATTATCAGTCATCATAAGATGACATAAGTCGAAGAGTACTTAAAATATGAGACTCCAGTATTACAACATGTTTACACATTATTACGAACTCAAAACAATATATTTCAAAAACTACCTGTCTATTTTTACTTATTGCAAAGTACATTTTTAATTAAAATAGACTTGTTTAAGAAGCCAGTCATTCGGGATACGATTTAAACCAGTTGAAGTCCCATAGCAACCGCGAATCCTTGTAACTTTATGCTTACGTGACTTTACCACAAACAAAATACGTAAATCAGTTCGAAACTAGATAATTGGTTTCAATAACAATAACGTACTTAATTATAAACTGATGGTACGTCACATCTTCGTCTGAATAATTTGTTTATGTCATGATAGCGAAGCGCATGACCAAGGAGATAGTACATTAAAAGAGGATCGTTTAGATAATAATTATTAATTACTAACGGACCCGAAGGAACGCAAAACAATTTTAACACCAAGATTTATATCCATGCTGATAAATTAAATAACATTGCCTTGAGGCAATGCCCCGCTATATTTTTTACATGAGTAGTTTTGAATGAACAAAAAATTTACCTTGCTACTCCGCTACTCACGTGCAAGATAACCAAGCCTGTGTGAAATATATATGTTTTTCATGCAAGCCCTCCCTCCACTGCTGCCAATAAAACACATATAAATCCCACAAACTTAATTATCCCTTACACCACACAAACACTGACGCGTTTCGATCCCTCTACGGGATCATTATCAAAGTTTAATGAACACAACTGTTACACATGCAAACCCCATTGAAACATCAATAGTTACGTCGGTCACGTCGTAGTAACTAAACAAGTTCGGACATGTTTTGGCACGCTTCCTTACCTCTGCTACTTTCTCTAATACGGTTTTCTCGGCTTGATACAGGGTGTGTTGGACCGATGGCGAGTAGACGCCGGTGTCGGGTGGCCCTGCGAACTTGTCCAATATGGCATCCTTGACGGTCAGCCACGCGTTGTCGAAGTCCGCCGTACGCATGTTGTCGTACGTCCATTCTGCCTCTACCACCGTACTGTAGGCCAACAAACCAATTACACTTTGTTACAGGGGCCTGATTTAAAAGGATAAGTATCTTCCGAATCGGTGAAAAATAAATTTGGAATAAAAAAAGACTAGAAGAAAATAATCTTCCAACTTACATTTGAACGTTTGACCTGTTTTCTTTTCTTAACCCGAAAATATTTTAAAAAAAATTGTGTATTGCTACAAAGCTAAATAAAGCTTAAATTAGAGCTGTTATTTTCTTCAGCTCTATTTTTATTTGAAATGCAACATAATTTTACTCCACTTTCGAATGAAGTTACTTAGGTGATATGCTTTTAAAAATCAAACCCAAAATTCTGAAACAGATGGAATTTTGTCTTACCTGAAAATTCTTTCCGCGGCATCAGCGAGTGTGGTATACTCGTCTTGCACAAAGTCCACAAAGGCAGACTGCGTGGTTTTCAGGACACGCAGGCCGCTCAGACCGGACTTTACCACCACCGCCTCTGTATTTTAAATGAAACTGATTAGCAACACAATCACATTGCAAATATCAAAAACTACAAACTCGTGTTCAAGTAAACTGTTTCGATCAATATCACTCACCGTGTCGAGCTTGCGACACGAGGCACCATCTTGTAGCTGTTGGTGAAAATACAAATGCGTGATTATGGGGCGCTCCGGCCTGGAGCCTCTCCCATGGGTACTCAACCACTCGGCACCTCGCCTCTACTATCTGCCGGTACGTATACAAGAAATGATTGACGACCACTGCAGCGAATTCTTCCGGTGTTTTCACTCCGTGCTTCTTCGCTAGCAAGTAGACGGTGTTCTTTTGGGAGTCAGTGGCGACGACTTCCTTGTTATCACCGACGATGTAGGCGGACTCTGACGATAGTTTGAGTTCGGTGGAAACTTCGAATTCGCGGATGGAGTGAAAGTCCCCGTCACGGTGTACATGCAGGAGCTTGACGGAGCTCTTGCCGTAGCCGTGGTCGCTGAACTCGAAGCGGCCGCCGGTGTCGGTGGCAGCCGTCTGAGCCGGTCGCGTACCGGTCAGCCCCAGAGCTGGACCCTCGCCGAGGCTAGTGTTCGATGGTTTCGCATAGATTCTGGAAACAGAGAAAAAAAATACACATGTCAAGTTTTTGTTTTTCTTGATAAAATCTTGTTACACAAAAAGTTAAAAAATATTAGAATTACTAAAATACCTGTTTGAGCTTGTCCACGGCATTTTGGGGCAAAATAATCACTTGATTTTAAGAGTGTGTAAAAAACTGCGTCGGCGCATTTAGCACAAGCTAGACTGTGACAAGACGCAGGCGCAACTGTCACTTATAACAACGACCTGTGACCCGCGATAAGGGCGGGCACGCGACCAGTAGCAACAATACGATATCGTTATCATAATAATAATAGTAAAATAGGCTAACATAAATAACGTGTTTTCGTATCGTCTGAATGAGACAAACTCAGACTATGGACTTTTTCTGACAATTCCAAAAATTAAACATCACCTCGCGACCACAAACAATAGGTATCAAGTCAGGTGATGTGATCAAAATTAGCATGTTCGTTACAGAGCCTAGAACTAGCTTTTGTACTACAACATATCCAATTTCATCATTAGGTACTTTTACATTCAATTGGGAAATGCATCTTTTTCGAAATTCAATCCGTAGTATTTTTTAACCAAGGACGTAAATATTCGGGCGTTTTGACCGCTCGGGTCAGACGTCATTTATCCTTCCACTGTAAGACGACAATGGAACTTCGAACAAACTAGACTCAATATTAGTGTCGTCTCTTGTTTTCATAAAAAATTTAGTCTGTGCATCATTTGCTGGATAACGACGAAATCAAACAGTTCGTATGTCCTTGTGTGTGTTTCTCTTAACACGTGTACGTGTAATAGTTTACTTTCGCTAGAATCGCAGTCTGTTATCTCACATGACTGTTGGACCTCAGTCATGCCTGTCTTGTCTTGACACTGTACTTACAAAGCTGTTAACTAACACTGATATGCAGAAAAGTATAGAGATGACTTCATTACAAAAATAAAATTGTGTACTTTCTTGATCAAGAAAACTAGTCGAGTAGGCATTAGATTTTAAAATACATGGGCATAATAACATCGTTATGAAACGGAAACCAATTAAACGATGATATTAATCGTCTGATTAAAATTACTTTGCCGATTTAACTAATAGAGCAGAAACATGCGAAGCGATAGCGATAGCCAGTTAATTTATGGCAACATTAATGTTCCTAATTATTAATGGACCGTATTTAGCTGAAATCATATTCTACTATTGCACTTGTAGCAGTTGTAACCACTGCTACATTGTGGTCATTTATCTTTATAATTCCGGGTGTTTGACCCACAAATAAGTACTGAGCGGTGCTTTAGTACCGAATAATCTCACGGTGTTTATGAAAAAGGCCAGAGATCAATGATTCCTAGTTATCTTAACATAGCAACAGGGTTGGTTAAACGTGGTACGTGCCAGTGCCTAGCGCTAATTATTAGTTTAAGAACAAAGAGAGATAAAGTAAATTATTAAGCGAATAACGGACAGCAACGCGACCACTGACGCAGTCTCATACTTTGGCTAAAAATACCGAAAATGAAGGGTAAATGTTATCGGGGCCCGGAGATAGATAAAGAATTATATGAAACGATTCGTTTGACAAAACAAGACGTCATCGAGATTTATTTTGAACTGTATAGTCACGCGCTGTAATCTGAAAGCATTTTGGCGTTTAAGTTGAGCAATCTGCAATTAAAATAAGTATAGGTAAAATATTATTTACCTCCAGACAGTCGCCATCATATACGTCGAGGCTATCCCTCCCGGAAAATTGCATAGTTGCCTCGGGATAGGGATAAACATGATCGCAGCTGCCTGGAGTCGCAACGTAAATAAATATTGCTTCAGTATTCAGCATCATAGAGGTGCACCAAGGAGGTATTTTTCCCACGGAATAGGGAATAAATGGGGTTTGTAAGTTCATTGAAAAGGGAGCCTATCTCCTAGAGCCTATCGCCATAATAATAATTACAAGAGTCTCGAAATTTGGCACACAAGTAGGGAATCATAAATGCTGAAAATGTATTTCAAGATTTTCGAATTTCCCGCGAGATAGGGAGAAAATAGGGATTTGTACTTATTATTACTTTAAAATCTTCTTATCTCCGTAACTAATGTTACTAGAATCTTAAATTTGGCATTCCAGTAGGTAATTATTATTATTAGTAGCTGATATCTGAAAACTGTTTTTTTGATTTTGCGGAACCAGACAAAGGTGTACTGTCCTATACGGTATACCTACCTACTGTACTGGATTTACCCATTTGATTGGTTTGGTCTCGTGACAACAAGAACTAAATTAGACTACTTCCTAACCAATTTAATTTGAATATTTCATCTCGCTCAGTACTGTCTACACATTAATTCATATCAAACTACAAGCTATTAACAAGTCGTTGTTTGGTACCTCTATCTGTATGATGTAATCGCATGTGCAGTAAATTACTGCCCGACACTCACTTGGCTGTTTTGCATTTTTATAATCCGACATTCTATTGAATCAGCGTTACTTTTAGGAGCTTCATTTCAATGAACAAAAAATATGCACAGCGAACCACACATACTGTAACAGTTGTGCTCACGTTGAGAATGATCCCGTATAGAGGGATCAAAACGCGTCAGTATTTGTATGGTGTGGATAGTTAAGATTGTGGGATTTATATGTGTTTTATGTGGCATCAGTGGAGGGAGGGTCTGTGTTTTTTGAATGTGTGCATTTCCTAGCTACAGTGAGCTGAAAAGTTTTTTGTTATTCTACGTATCTCCTCATTTCAGAGACTCTAGTGCAGGGGTGGCCAACTTGATTAGACCCAAGATCTCCTGTTTACTAACGAAACCCTGTGCGATCTACCAATTACATACTTCATGAAACCTTAAATCAGCAATTGGTGATTACGTTGCGCAGTCTGGTCCACATATTTATATGTTTTGCCTTGCCGCGATCGACTGGACTAACAGTCGCGATCGACCGGTCGATCGCGATCGACCTGTTGGCTACCCCTGCTCTAGTGTAAGTTTTCGTATATAAAAACGTCTCGAACGCGTTCACGTAAACGTCTCTATTACTATGGAAAAATTGGCAGCGCCACTTGCGGATCGAAACGACAGCAAACTGTTCTCATAGTATTTGTCATTTTAACGCAAACGCGTTCGAGACGTGTTTTGTGACCGAAAACCTACACTAAGCATACTGATTCGATCCGTAATATTCTCTGTTCGATCTGAAACGTAAGTATTATAGACCGACCGCTTAAATGAGTCCTCGCCCGCGCGGTGCAGGGGCGCGGGGTGGGACGGCCGCGGAGGCCGAGAGAGATGCTGGCGGCACGCGCACTACCCGCCCGCACCTCTCTCGGTCCCCTTTGTCGTCCTACCCCGCGCCCCTGCGCTGCGCGGGCGAGGACTCATTTGAGCGGTCGGTCTATAAGTAGGTACCAGAGGTAAATACTCACAATAGTTTGTTTTGTAATTAATTAGCGTTTTCTTATAATTTACTAGCTGTTGCCCGCGACTTCGTCTGCAAAGAATGCGTTTATCTCTACCTATCCCGCAGGAACTACGCAATTTCACGGTATAAAAAGTAGCCAATCCGTTCAGTCGTTTCAGCATGAAGAAGGAGCAAACATTCACACATTGTCAGATCCATCCATCCTCACTCATAAACTTTCGCATTTATACCTAATATTAGTAGGATAATCTACCTACCGCTGACTCTACCATGTCTGTACACTCTATAAATACCTATAGAACCAAATTGCTAGGGGGCATTCGAATTGTCTACTACCGGATGATAATAAATTGGTCAACAATATCAGCGGGTGACCTACTTTAAGTGCATTACCTACTTCATTAAATTCACCTGTTTTGAAGAAGTTCAATGAACTTCCGAAAAACAATAACCTTGTCATGAAACTACTGTTTAACATAATTAAACTCTGGCTCTAAGCGTCGTCTGAAATTTACGAGCGATAAAACTTCAGTTAATACTTCAAGCGCCTTCGAAAGTATTGTAGTTCGTAGACGAGATAGTCCTGTAAGCATCGGTTGCGAAATGGCAGTGTAGTTAGTAAGTAGTAAATGTTGGGAACTGGGAGACGGCAGATATGTAGCCATAACTTATGATAATTTAGTAAAGCAATAAATATTCTAACGCTATTGCAGAAAAGTCACTTTTAAAATGCAAAAGTATGTACCGTTGTTGCGTATTGGTAGTAAGCGGGCGCGCGCAGTGCGCAAGCGCGGCAGGGCGGGCGGCGCCTTTCAGGGTTGCCAGATGTACGACAATTGCCGTAAGTGATGGCGAATTTTTATAAAAGATGCGAAGAGTCGTTCTTTGCTTCAAGATTACTTATTTTCACAATACATTATTCATAAGGTTAAAATGAATAAATATATTTTTGAAAACAATAATAAAATATGTGACGAAGTTTTTACCTAAAAAGCACTTAAGTTATCTCTATATCTATCTAATATAAACGAGCAATTCTTGTATATATAATCTGAATCAAAGCAGGGCGTTTCCTTCCGTGGCAATAAATATATCTAGCTAGGCTTCATTTTTAGAAAATGTACCTACCAAGAAAAAATACCGAGCTAATCTCTGTTATCCGGATACTTAAATCATTAAATTAGAAACACAATTTGTACATAAATTTAAAAAAGTACCTAACTGATTTTTTTTTCATAATTTTGTTTAGTAGTGGAGTACATATTAGGTATATATTATTGAACTACATATATTTTTGATTAACGAGAAAATCCCCGCGCATTTTATATCAGCAGCAAATATATTAATACGTTTTGTACACTATTACAATGGATTAATATTTGGGGCAAGCATATAAATTGGTGCTCTGAACAGAAGAGGTATACGTTCCAAGTATTATTTGCCAGTATCCTGGCAACGCTGCCCGCTTGTGACGCGCGGCGCGCTCAGCTGACGCCGCGCCAGCCGAGTGACGACACGCGCCTCGCATCGATCCTGCGATATGCCACTGTAATCACCTCACTCCCGACCCACGAACCCTCCAGTGATGATGGTGCGACGCAGCGGCCGCTACTCCGTCAACTGGCGGGGATTCAAAGACTTCACGCTCGGCAACAAACCACCGGACGAAGGTACGCCCAAAGTTACAGAATTAAACCCTCTGCACTCCTGTATTGAGCTTTCCCGAACGAAATTACGGCATAACCTCAAACTATGCAGAACTGTCGTGTGAGTTTTCCGCGAAATTGCTCTGGCTTAGAAGCGGGTTATTATCAGCATTATGACAAGAAGTGACGTGTCTGAATTCGTACGGATTTTCCTTAAATTTCACTGCAGTTGCAGTAGAAGTTTAGTGAAAGGAACAGGATAAACTCAATGATTTATCATTCATTTTTGTTTTTTTCTTAAGGTTTGTTATATTTGACTACATAATCAAAAGATCTAGAATGTCTAAAGACAAAGGAAACGAATGCTTTATTAATGGAACTACGTATTTATTATGGAAGGCCCAATTTTTGAAGTACCATTGGAATGTGGTAAATTTAAATGTATTGTTTCAAAACTACAGTTCATTATTAAGTTTTCGAATAGAGCCGCAATTTTCCTCTAATTTACTCGTATTGCAAATGTGGCATACTTTTTCTCCATTTTAGAATAGTACTATTGAAAATTGGTCCCAAGAAATTATAGTCTGGAAGTAACGGAATACAAATAAGATACTTGTATTAATTTTCTTTGTCTTCTGACATTCTGAACCTTTTGATATTCAGTCTTGGATGAGTGAAAACAGTCGTTGGCATTTTTTTATCAATACACGTCCACCCACTAGCTGAGTTTCTGACTGATTTATTTTTCCGTTTGTTGATCATATTTTTATAAACTGGCGTTGAAGTTCATTTGATAAAAGGTAATATTTGAATTTAGATTATTTAAAATGCAGGATTTTTATACGTATGAACATTCGGTTTTTGTACCTGAACTCGTAATGAATAGTTAGGAAATTCGAACAAATAATTTGATATTAAATGCACCTGCAATTTTTCTTGCTTCCTGTAATGTTATGAATTAACAAGAATTGCTTAACGTAGGAAGTACCTAAGTAACCGTATAAATAATCGATCGTGCTTGTACAACTTATTCTCGTAGATATTAAATTGGGGACTTGAGAACGGATCGACCAATTTGTCTTGATTGCTATTTGTAGTTTTAGTCAGGACACAGATGAAAACGTCGGGTAAAAAATGGGCAAATCGAATATTATATGGGTGTCTGAAACCAAATGTTGCTTATACACACGCACATAGCCATGCAATAGATATGCGTACACGGCACGTAGTGGGTACGTATATAAGTAGAGGAATAGTTTAATTCATTTAATATTTGTTTTAATAATTCTAAGCGTCATCTACCGCAATTCGAAACGGGGCTCGACTTTTGAAAAGCACCATTCGAAAGTATGTATGTAGCTACATTATGTACGTATGTAAACTATGTATTGTGCAAAATAAACATAAAACAAATACAAAAAATTGACGACTAGCTGAGTAGATTAATTAAAGCTGCACAATTTTTCCCCGTTTTGGAATGGTTTTACTCGTATATATATGCTTTCACAAACACATATGTGAACACCTGGACCATCAAGCATCATAGTTGGGTCGGTAGCCGATAGCTACTTATCAATTATTAGGGAATCTATGCCCAGGCGGTGCCTACTGGGTCCATGTTCCAAACTTTGCTAAGGGATCTGTTAAATATTCTAAGACGTTATCGTTTCAGAACCAAACAGTCGAGTATCGTCCTGAAATTCACACGCCCGCTACCCTTTTAAACAACCTTTGTTCCTATCTTAACCCTTTTGAACATAATAATAAGAGTTACGTAATAAGCCTGCAGTTCTAGACACGTCAAGTCCATTAATTCTAATATGCACGTAAAGCATACATAGATGGGCAAATTTTCATGATATTCTGACACATCTAATGATGTTTGGCGTGAAGGATTTACGAGAGGGGTGTTTGATTTGTCCTTGTGGTTTTGTGTACAAATGCCCCGGCTAATGGACATTAATTAACTGGCAGCACCGAAACAACATAGGGTAGGGAAAGATGGATCGGAAACAAAGGGGTTTTGTCGTTGTTCAGAACCGCACGTAGATAAATAAGCCTTACCTACCTAATGTACGTGTCACGTATGACTGACTTAGTCCACTTTTACTACGCGGCTGGAGGTTGAAAAAATTCCGCTTTACAGGAGAAAATTATGTAGATCGGTAACTTTTTACTAACTCTAGTCGCATTAACATTAAAACACACATTTTTCCGTTTCGGATTACAGGATTTGTTCTTATTTTACTACTTATATGTGCCGATTTGTCGTGATTTTCCACTCCAGGTTCAAAAAATCATGTAAAATTAAACGGCTCTCGAAAAACAATTACAGTTCCACCTCTTAAAGTTACACAACCGCGTACCTAATATTTGGACCAAACTACCTATCTCGTAATAACCTCCCCTATCTCTATGACCACATCGTAACGCCATCCGGTTCAACTTCTACCAACCGGTTCCTTTATCAAACTTTTAAGCTGTAGTAACCTACGAGTAAAGGACACTATCCTACTAATATTATAAATGTGAAAGTTTGTGAGTATGTCTGGATGTTTGTTACTCTTTCACGCCAGAACGGCTGGACAGATCTGGATGAAATTTGGAACATAGATAGATTATAATTACACATAAACGGATAACTCACGTATAAAAGTCGAGTGATGCTCGACATGTTTCGGACTATTTCGAAGTCCTTTTTCCAAGAGCGCTCGCCCCGGCGGCAGCGACACGAACACTGCGCGCCAGCGCTCTGCTCGCGCGGCTGTTCGACGCAACTGACAGCGGCGCACAACTACCCTCGTTTTCATCGTCATTTTTATTATTGTCAAATGTCGGGCAGCACACAACACTGATCACGTCACTCCGTAAAGGTAGATAGATTAGTCAGGAATAACACATAGGCTACTTTTTATCCCGGAAAATTGCGTAATTCCTGCGGGATAGCGATAAACGGATTCTATGTAGACGAAGTTGCGGGCAACAGCTAGTTTAAAATATGCGTCCTAATTGACTGAATCTTTCAAACAGTTTCAAACATAATTAACCTCCTTTTGGGTAGGTAGGTAATTAAAAATCACCTCGACAATGCTGACCTTTTAATTATTTGTTTCTATTTTAATATTTTAGAAAAGGAGGAACCAAAACCAGACGATTTGTCAAACCATGATGTCATATTCTTGAAAAGTATTGTAGAAAGTCCGGATTTTGGCCGCAAAAGTGAGGTAAGTTCAATTGTAACATACATTCCAATAAAGTTTAATAACATTTATTTAAATGTAACGATCATGTTGTAACAGTCAATCATAATAATATTTTATTTTACGCTATTGCTCAGCCAAACTTGTAACACAGGCTTTCAATACCCGATATACTATTATTTCTGTGTATGAAATCAATTCCTTAAAAATAACAAGCATAACGATACTATTGTAATTTCTTGAAATGAAATAAATTGGCGTGACATCCTGGCATCACTTACATACTAGCAACATCGTGCGGTAAAGTGAATGGCGTTGTTGCCAACCTGTATGATAATTATGGGGGCGTATGATAATTTTGCCCTAATGAGTATGATAGATGTATGATAGTGATTGTCAAACTCAAAATTATTATAAATGTATAACACATCGATTTAAAAATTATCGATCCGCCGAAATCACTCAAAATATTTTTTTTTCGTAACAAAAGGCAAAGACACAAATGCAATGCGCCGCCTGACTGTTTATTTTTCATTCCAAATACTGTTCAAATCTATAAAAACCAGATAAAAAGAACTTTTGAGCGCCCAATAGTAGGTAGCACACTAAATTCACCATGACACTGTATGTTTTTGCTGTACAACGAATTTAAAAAGCAGAAAGCTACTCGATATACCGTTAATAACTTAGTTTGATGAATAAAATTGCTTAATGTTTTTGTAGTTTACTTACAATGTATGACAAATTGATAATATTGCCGTTGGAACAATAATTTGATACCGGGAATCTGGTTCTGGTAATTTAGAATTTAGACTCTTAGAGTTGGCAACACTGGTGAATGGGCGGGTATGTTGTCGAAGCTCTAACAGAACATATTTCCCGTAATTTACAAAGTAATATATTCTTATTTTCAGGGCTAAACTGTATAATAGAGCATAATTCCACTTAACATAACAATGTAATTAGTATGCTGAAGAGATTTCAGTACTTTTCATTCATTAAAACCAAGTGCCACGCCTACGTCGCTAATGTTTCGGCTATTCCATTGTGAATCTGATTGGAAACAAACAGTGAAAGAGATCGAACAGACAGTGTAAATTATTAGTGTTATTATTGCAGCCCATCGAATCGGAAGAGGACTTGATCGTTAAACCCGTCTCGCTGGATAATGTAAACATAATACGAAGGCTGAGCGAGTATCGTGGCAACAACATTAGAACTATTGAGCAAGCAGAACTCGCTATATTGCTATCCAGAATACATTTTAAGGTATGTTTAGCTGTATAATACATCCACCAAACAATAATTTATTACCCCGATGCTATTTCTGTGTGACTATAATATCGTGAAGTATCGGCAGTGTAATAAGAATAAAATTTGTTTTCATTCAGATTCGTTTTTGTTTTAATACTGGCAGCACGTAAAAATATTAGCTTGGTCACTTGAAATAAGTTAAAAAATATACTGTAGATTTATTATTCGTCCTGTTTCTTCATGAGTAATATTTACAACTGGTAGCAGCCTCTTTCTTAAAACTGGTTTCTGATTCATACCAAATATAAATTTTAATCTGACATTTGAAGAAGTTTCTCTTTCCTTGAACTGAAATTAAATTAGTATTGTATGATAGAGGTGTATATTTTGATTTTTTCAGGCTTTAATAGATGCTCATGACAAAATAGGTGCCCTTTGGCTTGAGCGAGGCTCGGGAGTTGATGAGAAGCCAGTTGTGAAGCAAGACAAAGACGAAGCGGAAGCTGCGGAGACAAGCCCTGAGGAAAACGGAGACATGCCTGTAGAAACTGTCAAAGTTGTGGGGCTTAGGAAAGTGCCGGGACAGCCTTTAGGTCTAACGGTAAGTTGAAACAAAGTTTTATACTATTATTGCAAAATACATGTATTGGTGTGTCTTTAGCATCTCTCAGGATATAGGGATTCCTTTCAAAACAGTTCTTTGTAAGTGTGAGATACTGCAAGAATTTTCATGTGAAGTAATGTTGTGATGGATAGTTTTATTAAGTGTTCTCATATAGCCCACCCATCACTATTTTGATTCCACTTTCCACCTATACGCCCACAATCTTGCTAGATGTGGCCTGTAGGTACCTGTTACCTTAGGCTCTGTCTACCCCGTAAGGGATAAAGACGTGATTTGTGTGTGTGTGTGTGTGTTCTCATATAGCTCATGCCGGCTGCATTTGTCCAAAATTTGGAATCAAGAAGTCCGCAAAAGCCGCAGTTGTCCCTTCACTAGTTTGAATACATGCAATATGTATGAGTCACATTTACTTACATACCAAGAAGTACTGCTAAGGTGACATATCACATTTTTGCACGTAAATTAAGAACAATGCTAATTGTTTATAATTAAGTCACATTAGCCATGTAATGAGTCATGTTCAAATTATATTGTGCAAGTTAATATATGGTTTTAAACCTTGGTCTGTTAACTCACATAATGAGAATAACAAAGAACCAAAATGTTGATATTCGAAACATCAATTGATTAACAACTATATTAAAAAACTATATTAGAATTACTTCTTTGAGCTACATAGGTATAGTTAGTTGGATTTACTTTTAAATTTCATAATCATAACTTGATTGAATAATCTTCCAGGTAACAACAGATGAGCATGGCCAACTCATAGTAGCTAGGATAATGGCCGGAAGTGCGGCCGCCAAGCAAGCCCTACTGTCCGTAGGTGATGTGTTACTAGAGGTAGACGGAGTACAGATAGACACGGAAGACCAGCTCAAGGAAGCAGTATCCAAGCCCAACGACAGGGTCACCCTGAAAGTGGGGCCTAACCTTAAGGAGAAAAGTTCCCAGTTGACAAATAAGCTTACTGTGAGTAATGCAATTAACGTTGGTAATTGCCTTAGTAATTAGGCACAGTGGCATGAACTCCATATAAGCAAATAAGCTCTGATTATTATAACAAGATTGTTAAAGTAATTTTTATTGTATTGTATGTATGTGATAAAATATTAATGTAGTGAATTTTTGTTTCAGTGCTATGTGAGAGCGCTATTTGACTATGACCTTAAGGATGACACATTACTGCCATGTAAAGAAATTGGCTTACCATTCAAAAAGGGTGATATTTTACAAGTAAGTTTTTATTAATCATTTATCATTATCATAATTCCACGGGAGTTTGTAATTGTGTCATACAGACACATCATTCAAACAGATGATGCTTAGCGACAAAAATTCGCATAGTAACAAAGGTCATGTGACATCTACGTGGTAGAAAAATTCGGAGACTACCCACCTGCTATGGGTGGTGTAGGGGTATAGCACTCGTCACGGAATGACGAGGATCCGGGTTCAATTCCCGGCCATAGCTTTACTTTTCGGATTTTTCTGTGTTCTAATTTTCACTGACATCTAGAAATTATCATAATTAACACAGTACTCTTTTCCATTGATTGGAATATATCAATAATTTATTTTATTCCAGGTGTCAGACAGAAGAGATCCCAACTGGTGGCAAGCAAGCCATATAGAGAACCCTGATGTTGTTGGCTTGATACCCTCACCGGAGTTGGAAGAAAGAAGAAAAGCCTATGTACCGCCCGAAGCAGACTTTGTACACAAAATTAGTATATGCGGGGCTAGGGTAAGTTTCTGCACATTTTTATTACGCAAACAAACATTCGGTCGCCTGTTGGAAAGCTATCACCCCCGCTCATGGACACCCATAACCTAAGGGGTTTACGGGTGTGCTGTGGGCTCTTTAAGATAAGAGTTGACTACATACACATACATATATATTAAGAGCCTTTTCCGTAATTGTCGTTAGGGCGTAACAGGCGTTTCGACAGACAAACTGGCATTCATGTTGTACTGTTAATATGGAACTCTAAGATACAGCACTAAGTTCGCCTCAAGCACTGCCCTTCTGTAACTATGACATGACTACACTAGTTTCATGGAATAGACTTATTAAACACGCTTTCTCAGGTATACAAAGGTCACCCAAAGGGACCCGCAAAGACCCACCACTATTTTGATTCCCGTTTTCACCTATACACCCACAATGATGCTAAACGTGGCTTTTAAGTCTTGTTACCTTAAGCCCTATCTACCTCGTCATGTATAAAGACGTGATTTATGTATGTACTAGCTTCCGCCTGCGACTTCATCCGCGTAAAATACCAGTTGACATGTTTAGCGCTATCCCGCGGGAATTATGCAATTTTCCGGGATAAAAAGTAGCCTATGTTTCGATCTAGGGTACTAGCTATCCCCGTTCCAAATTTTATCCAAATCCGTCCAGTCCTTTCAGCGTGAAGAAGGAACAAATATACACACTCTCCCATCGTCACAAAATTTCGCAATTATGTTAGTAGGATGTGTGTACGAAGGTCACAACATTTATATTTATTGACAGACTACCTTTTCCCCGCGACTTCGTCCGCGTACATAGCGTCAGAGTGACGACACACCCCATACTCATGTCTCCAAGTATAAGGTTTTTATTGCCTATCCCGTGGGAAATTCGGAAAATCCCTTCTTAGAGCACCTACATGATCCTCTAGGAATATTATCTACTAATTATAGTCTTAATTATTTACCTCCTGTTTTTATCCCGTGGGAAAATTGAAAAATTCTTTTGTAGTTGCACCTTTATACTAATCAAGGAATAATGTGTAGGCATGCTAAATTTAATGTCTGAAGCTTTATTAGTGCAACATTTCGGAATTTTCCAATCCCGCGGGAAAATCGGGATAAAAAGTATCCTATGTCCGTCTCCTGGTTCTAAGCTACCTACCTACCAATTTTTAGCCAAATCGGTTCAGCTGTTCTCGTGTTATAAATAGTGTAACTAACACGACTTTCTTTTATGTATATAGATATCAAAAAAGAAAAAGAAGTTCGTGTACGAGTCCCGCTCCAGCGTGCAGCTGGAGGGCGCGGAGCTGGCGCTGTACGAGGAGGTGGCGCGCACGCCGCCCTTCCTGCGCCGCGTGCTGGCGCTCGTGGGCACGCGCGGCGTGGGCCGCCGCACGCTCAAGAACCGCCTCATACAGGACCAGCCCGACCGCTTCGGAGCCGTTGTGCCTCGTGAGTGTTACTAGGGTCTCACAATTATTCCGGTATGTTTCAGCAGCTGGTTGAATTAGTTGGATTGAAAACTCCTGTACAGATGTTTCATCAAATACTCGGGAGCAAAAAAACGGGTCACTTGGTAGCCTAGTGGTTTGACCTGTGGCCTCTCAAGCAGAGCGTCGTGGGTTCAAGTCCCGGGCGCGCACCTCTGAGTTCTTCGGAATTTATGTGCGCAAATTACATTTGCAATTTGCCATGAGCTTTTCGGTGAAGGAAAACATCGTGAGGAAACCTGCACACATCTGCGAAGAAATTCAATGGTGTGTGTTAAGTTCCCAATCCGCACTGGGCGCGCGTGGGAACTATAGCCCAAACCCTCCAATACACGGAGGAGGCCTATGCCATGAGGCACGCCGAATTAGGTACGCGTCAATTTAATAATAATAATTAAAAAAAAAAGAAAAAAAAAACAACAAAACGCTTGATGCGGTTCGCTCTGAACATAGATCAATATAATAATATGAAAACATTCAGGGTTGATAGAAATCATTATCTTTTTAAAAATATAATAATCAGATTAATTTGATTTAAATCGGATTTATTTGATTTTTAGTTTCGGGGAACCCCGGAACTGCGTCAGATATCGCTCAGATGGCATTGCACGTGCGCGCGCCGTAGTCTATGTCGGGGGAAGACCCTAGTCAATAACAGTAAAAAAAATGATTTCATTTTAAAAATCAATTGATTTAAATCATATCAACCCTGGAAACATTAGTTAACTATCATACAAAAATCCTGAAAAACATTTTAATAAGTCAAACTGCCCAACAACTACATACCTAACAAGCTTATTTATTTTACTCATGGAACGTATAATACAGTCGGCATTAGCCAGTTTGCCACCAAATTAACCACGGAATAACAGGCAGGACATTCATACACCATTTTGTGGTCACTCGCTCGTGTGACCTCTTGCCTTCTCGTCTCGACACGCGGGCTTTCGGAATCGAATTTTCTACCCCCCATCCTGAGATTCCGAGCGTATCGAATGTAGGTCACATCATCAATAGCACATCAGTAGCGATGTTTCGTGTCTATGTCGATGTTTAACGACACGCAACCATAATTTTATACTTACCTGACATATGCATGATCGCACGCGACGACAACAAAAGATTCCAAAACTCAAATAATGTCAACCAGTCGCCTTACTGTGGGAATTTCGAAAAATCCCACCTTAATGCAGTGTAAAGGAAAACGAGCATCTGGGTCACCTGTCGGTAAGTGACAAGTGCACGTCCTTTGCCAGACTAGAGGGCTAAGATAAATAACCTCAAATGCCAGTTATTTCACTGGCTATCTTACTCTTCACGCCGGAACAAGGCAGCGCAACACTGCTGCCCGGCGGCAGGATTAGCACTTACATGATACTCAAGGAATGTTAGACAGAAAGTCTCTAGCTATGGTTTTTTTTAATAATCTTAGCAGATAACTTTTAAATCCGATGATAAAACTTCATTTGAGAATCCAGAGCTAATTTAAAAAGTACTCTGTTCGTCCAGACACGTCTCGGCCGCCGCGACCGTTAGAGGAGAACGGCATGTCGTATTGGTTCGTGTCGCGCGAGGAGATGGAACGCGACATCCACGCGGGCCGCTTCCTCGAACACGGCGAACACAACGGACACCTGTACGGGACACATCTTGACTCGATCCGTGCTGTCATTAAGGAAGGTAAAGTATCCCACTTCTGATCTGAGCTACTAGCCATAGATAAAGGGAGACAAATTCTAAAAGATACCTTACCAATGAGAATATGATAAGCATTCGACTCTGTGGTAAAATATTATGAAAAAAAAAAACAATATGATGATAATAAATAAATAAATAAATAAATATATCTTGGGACAAATTACACCAATTGACATAATGAAAGTGATGATTTTAGTTGTAAGTTTGCAACCCTAAATCATGTCCCAAATACAATAGATTTTCTAAGTAAAGACTCAAGCAAATAAACCTGGGCACGCACTAGGTTTTTACTAGGTCTTATTGAATTTGCTTCATTCATAGTAAGTATGTATCTCCATAACTTTTTGTATCAAAACTTTCAAATGAATTTCGTTTCGACTTAAGCTAAACAATAGCATAATAAGGACTAGTGAGGTAACTTGTTCATCTAAGGAGGGCAACTGTGAGTTTCGGTGCTGCAAAGCTCCCCTACCCGTAACGGTAATTCGCAGGTGCCAGTTTCTCCGACCGTCAAAAAGTGCAAGCCGACTTTGGGTCGATTATAGGAAGTTATCGCTATGACTATTTTCAACGTTATGGCTAAACCTTCAACCTCCAATTTTCAGGCAAGATGTGCATCCTGGATTGCGCACCGCAATCGTTGAAACTTCTCCACAACAGCAGCGAGTTCCTGCCCTTCGTGGTCATGGTCGGAGCTCCGGGTATCGAGCAAATTCGGAACTTGACCTTCGCTTCTAACCGGAACTTGACGGTAATAGTGACACCAATTTTATAAAGTGTAGATTGACGTCACTGAAACTTTCTTTATGGAACGAAGCAGGGACACCGCTGTATACAGAGATATTATAAGCAGACAATATATCTCTAAAATACTCACTTATTTAAAGTTACAGTGTCGTTAATGCTCTGGAAAACCATGGCATCTTGTTAAACAATGTTTTCTATCATTTATAGTAACCGCATAGCGGTAACGCTATTGAAGGAAATTAGAACATGCGGCTAGCGCGTAAAAAAAGGTTATTTCTTAGCCGGTTTGTGAAAATGGAATAATCTGAGAGACTAACTTTCTGTAGACAGTTGTATGAAAAGTAACCCGGTTTCTTTGCTCCCAAATATAGATCTAGTGAATCAAATATTGCTTGTAATGTAGCAAAACGTATTTTGCGTGGATGACGAAAATAGACAATTCTTTAGTTTGAGTTCTAAAGCATGCAATTAAATTTTCAAAATACCGTTAAATTGTAAAAAACTAGAGACATTCATCAATAATCGAATTACTGATTAGTATCATTGCCTGTTAAATGGTATCGAGTATTTGCTACTTTAGTTGGCAATCAGCAAATGCTAGTATGTGCTAATTATGGATCCTGCCTTGTGCTCTTCGAATATTTAATGGCGACTCAAAAAGAGCTAAAAGAATGCTTAATATTTATAGACAATAAAGCTTCATCCTATACCTTAGATCAGGGGTGGCTAACCGGTCAATCGCGGCGAGGCAGATGGTGCGGAAATACCTCATGACAATCCTCATTATGTACTCTTGATGGGATCTTAAGTTTTTTTTTATACCACGAGCCTAATGAAGTTGGCTACCCCTGCCTTACATAGTTGAATCTTATTGCTTTAAGTGTAGAGTTAGCATGCCAATTTTTGTTTGTTTTTGTTTTAAATCCGTGTTGTACGCATGTGTTGTTTAGTTCGACCGGCAGAGCTCCATACGCTTCAGTTCCCGGCGCGCGCGCACACTCGAGTCGCTTGCATCTCTTTACGAGGTAAGTTGATGCTGGTGTCAAGGTTGCAAGTAACGAAGTCTAATCTCAACTGATCGTCACAAAAACGATATATGTGCTAGATTTTGAGTTCTGTATTAATTCAGTCTGAATGCAGGTACTTTGTATTTTACTGCACCAATTTGTGGTATGTTTTTTGGTTATTTTAAGGGGCGTCCTTTAATTATGTTATGCGAGGGGAGAAGGGCTTCAGATTTAATCTCACCCAATCTCACATTGTATTTTTTTTCGCAAAATTCTTTCGTGATTCCATACTACGCTGTTAAATTCTTAACTAGTTATAAAAATAATTAAGCGATTATCCAACGCAAGCTTTGAGGGGGCAAGTTCTTAACAAGTTAAGTTTAAATTTTGTCACCAAAGTTTTGCTATCGGTATTTAATCATAAAGGGCTTTGTCATTCGACTACATTAACTCCATTGGATGTAGCTAATTTGTGCATGTCCCATAATGTTATTTCAAGAGCATGATTTTAATTTAGATTAGTCTAATTAATCGGAAAAGTAGAAGTAATGCCAATTCCTAATGAGAAGAAGTTTCTTATCAGTAACTTCATCACAATGCAACAAGTTGCAAATTAACTCTGCGGCTAATCAACGGAATATATAACCAAAATATTATGTAACTAAACAACATTCAACCAATATCATTAATGTAATGATTCATTATATTTTGGTCACAAACTAGACTATGCCATTGTCGCATTTAAACTTTCAGTCTCAGACCATGTCGAAAACAGCCTCTGCTCCAACATCGCCTATACTCTTACAAACTATAAATTCCTCATTATTTTCCATAAAAATCTACAGGAAGAAGACATAAAGCAAACCCTCGAAGAAAGCGCCAGAATACAACGTCAAAACGAGAAGTACATTGACCTCGTGATCACGAACCATAACAACGATACGACCTACTCTAGAATTATGGATGCACTTCACTCGCTCTCTACTGACCACCAGTGGGTGCCTGTCAGCTGGATATACTAATCTGCTGCAACCCAGGTATTCCCGATCCCAAAAACCACGTCCAACATTTGATCAAACATTTGCATTATCATTTGGTGAAGTCACTTCACTTCTTTGATCAAATGTGTATTGGATTAGCGGAAACCTTACATAATGTTATGTATAAGAACGCCACGAGATCTTCCTACACTAGGAAAAAAAACTTTGTGTCTTTAATTAGAAGATTGCGTGAACTTCTTAGGGTTATCAAAAGTTTATCCTGTGCCTCTTAATACTTTTAAATAAATTTACGAATTCTACTTGCCTTGTAAACCCTGCTGCGACTTCTGCCGTCCTAACGGAACGACATAATTCCAGTGTTAGCTGTACCACTACTTACATTTCTCTTACCACTTATTAAGAGCTACCAGCAAAGCTAGAAGTGGCTCCCGCCTTATTATTATTTTTTTTTTCAAATAATTCTAACGCTACGCGCGAACAAGTCGCAGACATTTATCTTCTACTTTAATTTATATTTCTTTCCAACGCTCGTCTTCGGCCTAAATAGAAGTAATTACAATCTTTGTTCTTTTTAGAGACATTAGAAAAGGAATTATCGAAATCTGAAAGTATTTCTTAGAAATGTATTTGTATTAGATTTAAGTTCTACCTGCATCACAGAAAGAATGACGGTAAGAGTGAGCATCACGACGGAAATTATTTTAAGGAATCAATATGTATTGATGTATTACATTGTATTATTTTTTTTGAATAAGTATATTGTCATTTTACAATATTTGATGAAACGGTAATCTATTAATTACATTACGATAAACCTTTTTGTGCCGTTACGGTTGTAGTTTTTTTATAACAACCATAAACGAAAATAATTAGTATTGATTCGCACTGCAGGCTTAGTGCGGCAATTTAGCGGAATTAAGCGTAATTAAGAATAGCCTATAATATTGTGCCACGCGATGTCTTGCTGAATCAAAACTCAATATGGATAGTCATTCCAGTGCTCACCGTCTTGAAGTTTACACTATATGCAATGTTACCACCACTTTTCAAATCACATGACTAAACCTTAAACAATGTAAGCTGGGTAAAGTAAGACAAACAAACTGAATTCAATACCGACGTATTTCCTTCCAAGTTTACACTGAGATATTGGACAGTCAATTGTCTTGCCCTAGTGTTAATTATTGTGTACCCTTACTTACCTTACCTACACTTAAAAAATATATAATTTGTGAATACTGTTGGTTTCTGTGCTTTACTTTACCCTAGTTAAAAGTGTTCAAAATTAATTATCCCACCATGTTTTATTTTTTATGAAATCTACAGCTCGAAATTATTTAGATAGATTTAACTTTACAATTCTTAAATATTAAGTTCTTCACAATAAAATGCTTGATATCTTACTTCACAGAAAACTTGACATCATAAGTTTTAGTAATTAAATAATGAATTTACAAAGACATTAACATCACGAAACATCACAATTGGCTGCAAATGATGTTCAATAAAAGCATTTTAAAATAATATGTACCTACTTTTATATCACATTAATTTTAAGCTTACATTTATTAAACTAGCTAGTATAGTCAAGTGTGAAATGAGTACAACATAATTCAAGAATATGCAAGTTGGATCAGTACGCCGGTATGAGAGCGTTGGTACTTTTGACATATTCTAGAGCCATTAAATGTACCCATATTTCAACACTTGACTGTACTTCAATTAGAATCTCACATTCCGTCCATTTTTGTTTTGTTATTTAGCTATAAATTTTATTGTATCAAGATTTATTCAATATACAGTGTATAACGGCTTCGCTTCTTTTATTTTTTCTTGCTAAATAAAAAAGGCTGTACTTTTTGCTATCTTTTATTAAATTTTGCTAAGGCATGTTTACGCATTGGATTGACGCATAACATTTTTATGCTGTCTCACGGAGATCTTGAAAATGTTGGGATCTATGTGGTTCAAGCCCGTTTCACTCACTGTAGTCGCCAAAGCATTCTCATTTCCAACTTTCTCCAACAAGTGAGGAGCTAGTAAGAGGAACAGTTGCTGCAAATTACAAAAAAAGTAGATGAAATCAATGAAATGTCATAGGAGCGATCTAAAATTATGCGTGTAGGCAAATGCATGGTTCTATTTCTTTAATTAATTTTTGATGGAATTTGTTTAAAAGCCCTAATTAATGACTTGCCGTCTTAGGACGACTAAGAGTGTATGGTGAAAAGGTTTGTAATAAATAATGATAAAACGGTATATTTCCAACTGCTGGTCACAAGCCTCCTCTCAAAATAAGAGAGCTTGAGCTATAGTTCCCACGCATGCTCAGTGCTGATTGAGAACATCCCATGAAATTGCTTGACAAGGTGAGTGCCGATTTCCTCGCGACGTTTTCCTTCACCGAAAAGCTCATGGTGAATTCCAAATGCAATGTCATTTTACGCATAAATTCCGAAAAACTCAGATGCTAGCCTAGGATTCGAACCCACGACCCTCTGCTTGAGAAGCCTTAGACTCTAGGCTTAGAGAGAATCGAGCTAGTCATCGAGGGAATGGGCGGAAATCTTAGGAATCGTGTTATATTCGATGTGGCTATCACTATTTTGATTCCCTTTTCCACCTACAATCACACTGTCGCCCACAATCATGCTAAACGTACTTAGCCTTTAGGTTTCGTTACCTTGGGCCCTGTTTACCCCGTTAGGGATACAGACGATTCGTGTATGTATGCAAGTTACCTCAGCCCAAGGAATGAGCGGGAGGTTAGCGAAGGCCGCCTGCCACCCAGGCAGGCCCAGGTGAACCAGCGACATTCTAAAGTAGTGCGTGAAGGAGTCTGCCAGCCAGCCCCAGGCGCCGTCGCGCGTCGCCAGCCATATCGACCAAGCTCCGTTTGTATACACCAGACACACCTACAAGCACACGCATCCTACGTCACGGACTCACGGACATTAAGTACTTATAGCATTGACTTACAATAAACAACTAGACTCTCAGTCGCTAACAAAGGTTCCTCAAGAAACGTCCGAGTTGCTTTGTCTATGTGTTGTGTGTGTCAACACATCTACTTAGACAGACAACATTAACATATTCGTTCAAATTGACACCTTATTTCGTGGCAGTAATGTTTAATATCAATGGCGTAGGATCGTGAGAAGCAATGACACGACACCACGCGCTGGAAACCTGCCTGTCTCTTTTGTTCTCAATAGTAAGATTACGGTGCGAAAGAGACACATACATTGTTATCAAAGCGCGGTCGAAACACAACTGAACCAAAACTCTGAACAATAGACGCGTCGTTCAGACTTTTGCTTCAGACAGTTTTTGAGCGTGATTGGGAGTCTAGTTGTTTATTGTACGTCAATGACTTATAGTTAGCCCTTTCTAAGCAACTAACCACTAACCGAGAAGGACGCTAAATAATAACCACCAATGCAAAACGGGGTTAAAAGTTTAACATTGTGTACTTAGACACCTACAGTTGCCGGAAAATTCTAGTGCACTGAGCAACATGTTGGATGGAGGTTTACTACCATTATTTTACTCGCTAACCCTGCCGCTAAGCAGCAGTGCTTGCGGTGCTGTTTTTCGGTGTTAAAAGTAGGTTGCCGGTGAAATCTCTGGCATTTAAGGCATTTTATATTAGCCCATAGGCGTATCTGAGGGGCTACTCTGAAATTCCTACCTGTGCTGTCTCCCTCCGTCGCATATTAATGACTGTTACTACTCTGCACTTAGTGTGTGCGAAATGGCACTAAACAAACTTCGTTTTTTTTAGTATAAGGCCTGTCAATGTTCCGGGGTTGGGATTGTCTAGGACAGTGGTTACTTAATTTCAGGTAGGTAACGGTAGAAGTTTGTTTGCGTTACTTGTATTAAAATATATATCTCTTCTCTAATTCATTTCCGCTACGAGTGTGCGTATGTGCGTGCAGTGCAAGAGGCTATAGGTATATAACGTAGTACCTACCTATGTAACAAAGAAAATATATTTAAGGTACTTAAGTTATATCTTACTTTGCCAATTGTTCTGCATGAATCCAGCTCGAACACTTTGCTTTTTGTGTTAAGTACCGGCCGAGGGCCTGTGTTTTGTCTGGTAAATGAAAAATCCAACAGATCTTTCAAAGCAGGTGAAAGGAACAGTTCATTCAATGAGTTTACTCGGATAGAGCCAACTGGCAGTATTTGGTCAGCTGTAATAAAAAAATCTATAAAATTTCGTTTTATTTTAAAGAACCAACGTTTTGAACGTAAATGACTACTACCAGAATATTTGTAGTGCCATGTAAGCCAAAATCCATCACTAGAGGCGTAAAAATTTCGAAGATCTTCGGGTAGTATGGCGGAATGCCGTTGTTCCCAAGTTGAAAGAGCCACACGGTCGCAAGGAGTCCTGCGTTCCACACTTACATTGCATATTCGAGGATCAGACTCTGAAAAATAAAACGCTCCTTTCAACTCTAATTCAAGACAATAACTATTTCAATTCCTTTAAAGCAGTCGGCAAAGCAAACATGCAATATGCTCATGCTTTAACATACGCCGTAGACAGAGCCCAGGGTAACAAGACCCAAAGGCCACACTTAGCATGATTGCTGATGCTTGATAACATCATAAGTTCATTTGAGTACCATGCCAGCTCTGATATAATAATTTATTTGATGCCGACTGTAGCAGAAAAAAAACATTTTTTTTTAATAATAAAAAAACGCTTTCTCTGCAATCAAGCCAAATAGCTTACTTCAAAAAAGCAAAAAAAACACGTGGGTTTGACATTGACATTTCTTCCTTTGGCTCTGGCTCCGCTGGCTCGATTCGATATTACCTTCCTAACCTATGTTTATTAATTTGTGACTATTCGATTTAGAAACGCACAAAAACTTTGTTTGCGAACAAAGTGAATCGACAAAATACTAAACATGACTAATAATGCGTCAGCAGGGGTTTGTGCTATCAAAGATGAATTCGTTGTGAAAAAAACGGAAAAAACTGAAGACGTTTCCGTCCATGAAAAACGCAAACTTGATGAAAGTTTAAACGACAATAATGAGCCCGGTAATAAGAAAGCAAAAACCGAAAGCAATGTTGAAGGAACTTCTAAACCAAGGGAAAGAAAACGTGGACAAAATAAAGCTAGACCAAAGACGTTTAAGGACGAGAAACAAAACAAACCGTGCCCTACTATCAACAATGTGAAATCAGCATCTGACCTGCAACCGTGTAAATTTGATAACTGTAAATATATTCACAATCCACTTGATTATTTGAAGATAAAACCTCAGGATATAGCAGAGCACTGTCACTTGTTTGAGCAGCGCGGGGAGTGCCCCAGGGGCATTGCCTGCAGGTTTGGCTCAAGTCATATTACACCCGAAGGATACAATGTAGTAAATGAAAGTAAGATAAAACAATGGAAGGAGGATACCAAAAATACTCTTAAATTTGAACTTCAAGTTGACTTACAAAAGAAAAAGTATAATTTTGATTTTTCTGAAAAATTGGTTAAAGCAATGGATAGAAGAAAAGATCGATCAGAAACCCAACCTCCCTTAAATCCAGACGAAGAATGTAACGATAATAACAAAAAAGAAGTTACAAATAGTGGCGCAATAACTGATGAATATTTAATTAAACTTTTACCAAGAGAAAGGAAGACCGTAGATTGGCAAGATAAGCTATACCTAAGCCCACTTACAACAGTAGGTAACCTACCTTTTAGAAGAATATGTAAACAATATGGTGCAGATGTGACTTGTGGAGAGATGGCTCTCTGTGAATCATTACTCAAAGGTATGAAACAAGAGTGGGCTTTAGTCAAAAGACATGAATCGGAAGATTTGTTTGGGGCTCAAATTTGTGGAACCAATGTTTATCAAATCGCAAAGGTAGCACAGTTACTACAGGAGAATACTGACCTTGATTTTATTGATCTAAACTTGGGATGTCCAATTGATTTAATTTACAAGAAGGGTGGTGGCAGCGGAATGATGCACAGGTTGTCTGCACTGGAGGCTTCAGTGAGATGTGCATCAAAGTTGTTGAGTGTTCCATTTACCGTAAAAATGAGGACTGGAGTGTACCAAGATAAAAAAATCGCTCATACTATTGTACCCAAAATGGGTGAGTGGGGTGCCTCCCTCATCACACTGCATGGAAGGTCCAGAGAGGCACGTTACACAAGATCAGCTGACTGGGAGTACATTGAGACCTGTGCACAAGCTGCATCACCTTGCCCAGTATTTGGGAATGGTGATATTCTTAGCTATGAAGACTATGTGCAAAGAAGAGAAATGGCACCCACTGTGAAGGGCGTTATGATTGGCCGGGGAGCCCTCATTAAACCATGGGTGTTCACTGAAATTAAAGAACAGAAACTTTGGGACATTAGCAGTAGCGAAAGGTTTGAGATTATAAAGAAGTATGCTAACTATGGATTGGAGCACTGGGGCTCCGATACACAAGGTGTAGAAAATACGCGACGCTTTCTACTAGAATGGCTGTCGTTCCTGTACCGTTATGTCCCTGTGGGTCTGCTGGAAAGACCTCCACAAAAAATCAATGAAAGGCCACCAACTTATTTTGGCAGAAATGACTTGGAAACTCTGATGGCGTCTGGCAACTGCTTGGATTGGATTAAGATTAGTGAAATGCTACTTGGTCCTGTACCAGATGGATTTAATTTCTTACCAAAGCACAAAACTAACTCTTATTGATTGTTTTTTGTATACTTAACTGTATAAGCGTGTATATAAGTGCAATGTTTCTATGTAAATAAAATATGATTTATAAAATATATTTTTTCCTCACTAACCTAAGAGCTTAGTTACACCCAATGTTATGTTTTCATAAAAAGAATCTTCAGATACTAGATCAACACAAAAACTCATTCTATGGTTCAATCACACTAAAATATAAGAAATTTTGATAACAATGGACATCATTTAGTAGGCACGTGTGTGACAAGTACTTACTGACAACAAAGTTTTATATAATTACCATAGCAACTCTGTCATTCTGTGTTGCTGGGCTGGGCCGAGATCGAGGCTATATTATATGGGGTTAGGCATGTAATACAAGGCGGCATTTTCTGGAACCCATTTGCGCCTATAACTTCAAACGCAAACGCGCGCTCATTCATTAGTGACCAGGAAACAGACCCGTAAGCAGATATTTACTGTAACCTAAAAACTACAATACCTATTAAAAATCCAAAAAATGCCAGTTTGCGCTGTAAGGTGGTGTGGAAGCGACAGTCGCAAACATAATTACAAGAAGGATAATATCATGTTTCATCGGTAAGTACAAAGTTACGATAATTCGTTAAACACAAAAAATCACGGAGTTCTAATAACACTGGTACACTGGTCGCTAATAAGTACCAAGTCTATGTATGTGGTCGGGTAAAACAAGTCAGGCTGAGCGGTTGTGTGCTAATATTTTACTAATATTATTTTTATAGAGAAAATGTAAACTTCTTACTGTGAAAAATAAACATAAACAAATAAAATTTCAAAATGTCAGTGAAAATTAGAACACAGAAAAATCCGAAAAGTAAAGCTATGGCCGGGAATCGAACCCGGGTCCTCGTCATTCCGTGACACGTGCTATACCCCTACACCACCCATAGCAGGTGGGTTGTCTCAGAATTTTTCTACCCGTTACTGTCACGTGACCTTTTTTGTTAAAATGCGATTTTTTGTCGCCAAGCGTCATCTGTTTGAATACAACAAATACAATTGACAACCACTGAGCTACATGCACAAAGGTGGACTTATCCCTTTAGTGGATCTCTTCCATTCAACCTACGAGTGGATGCGAGTATTACATTAGGGACGGAGGAGTTCAAAAATGAGCCACAATACAAAACTTTACCGAAAACTACATACTCATAAAACCTACCAGACAAACTACTGTATACTACCTAAATAAATATTTTGTATTTTTGTATTTTATTCGAAACGAAAAACTATTAATATAATAAGAAATATATTTTATTATGCGCGGGAAAACTAGTTTTTTAAATAAAACGCTAAATTCTAGTGCACATGTTTTATTAACTCACACATAATAAACATTTTTGTGTTTATTTTTTTATTAACCTTTTCGCCGCCACGTCAGATACAAGAGACGTCACCCATACGCCAGACTTTATTATTGCGATGCCTTAAGTTGAACCTAAACCCAATTTATGAAGGTTGCTTTTGCATTGAAGTAATAGGCATATCTATAGGTCGTTGGCTCGTTGGCATTGGGCCTGCGGTGCTGATGTGTCGTTGGCGTTGAAAAGGTTAAAACTGGAATTACACAATGAACCAATGATTTAGCTTAGATTATACATTAGTTAGGGTATTCATAAAACCATTCATTTGTTGGTACTTAATAATAATGTACTCTGAATAACACAAAACATACTTGTACCAGTTATACCGTAATATCCTCAACTCATTCACTGCATTTACTGCGTCAAAGAGAATACCTTGTTTTAAAAAAGTACATTTGTAGGGGTTCCGTCGAATGTATTACAGGCTATCAGTTACTGCTACACATGTAAAAAAATTAAATTATAATACCTACGAAGCAACAACAAGGATATTCTAAAATATTGCTTGTAACATTTTGCCATCGGAATTTAATTCAGACCCATAAGAAAGTTATTAGGTACTCTACCTATCTACAAAATAAACAAGTGGATCCGATTAATATCGTTTCTCTATATGTAACAAGGCAAATTGAAATTATCTTTGTGAATACAATCACATAACACACATGTCCATTACTCATTAGGTTACAAATTAAATATCTTTAAAGGATAAATTGCAAAAATACTATGTATAGGGCTACCACCCATGCCCCTCATGAAGGTCATCTTCAATCTTATTGTCAAGGCAAAGGGCAAATCTGTCAAAAACTAGGTGCTTATTATAATTGTAATCAAAACGTTTTGTTTACCTCAACTGTGAAAAACTAATGAATAGTAGCATTTTATTCAGTTAAAATGGTGACCAAAGTTAATTTAAGTTACCTATTGATATTTTGATATATATTAACATGGAATGGATTTCTACACATACAATGAAACTTTTTTTTCACATCAATATTACAATACATATTTAAGTAATTTTGTTCTTAGGTCTTAAGTTAATCTAATAATTCTAAGCAATAAGATAAAGTTAGTCACTGACATAATCAGTCATTATTAGACCTTTTTATGTTCTCATGTATCTGGTGAGATGACAGCAGTTTATCTTCTTCTGCGTCGCCGGGAGTCCCCATTGTGTCCGTTTTCTGTAATAATAGAATATCAATTAATATTATTTATTTATGCTTGTAAACATACAAGCGCAAAGACATAAAGGTAGAGAGGTGTAAAGATATACTAACCATAAAACATTTGTTTAAGCCATTGAAGCTCTTAGGTTTTTAATTTGGACATATTAATCCAAGGATTAAATTGATTGTTTACACTGTAAACTTTACAGTGTTGCACCAAATAAGTGATCTTGGTTGTAGAATTATTTAAAAGATTCAACTACATACAGAACATATAATGCTTAAGAAACTACAAAATATATATACAGGGTCCATTACAGGTAGTATATCAAGAGTATTGTGATTGTTATGGAGGTGAGTTTGCATTTGGTTTGAATGTGACAAACCTCAAGTTTCATCGTCGTTGGCGATTCCTCTGGCGGTCGTTATTGTACCCCACGGAGCCACCTGCCAGCGCATTGCTCACACCATTCTGATTTTGTAACATACCAAAACCTTGCGGCCTACCGGGACCCATATTTTGAGGGCCGTATTCTAGACCATTATTGTAACCACCTTCATTGTATGCATTATCATTTTGGTTGTTCTGTTGTCTTCTATTAGATTTCTGTCCATACGACCCAAACGCTGTAAAGTTAGCCTGAGGCCCGATGAACTCGCTGCCATTCTGAGGGAGCATGCGCGGCAATAGGCTCCCATGGGGCACTTCGAGACCGCCAGAGGCGTGACCGTAGCCGAGGTCGGGACCCGGGCCACCGCCGAGGCCGCCAGATCCCGCGTATTCGGCGTCAGCAGAACCGAGACCGCCGAAGCCCGAAGACTCAGAATTATAATCGTCGTTATCTCGTCCTCTTCCGCGACGCCGCGGCCTATCGCGGCCTCCCCGGGCTCGCGCGTCTCCGGCGCCGTCGGAGCCCAGGCCACCGCCCGAGCCTAGGCCGCCGGCGCCAGAGCCGGGGCCGGCGCGCGCGCCGGGCGGCTCCGAGCCGGCGAGGCCGCCTTTGCGACCCGCTCGCTTCCTGGAATCTGACTCGAGGTTGCTTTCTCCCGAGCCACGTTGTGCGTAATTAAAGTTGTCGTAAGCGCCGCCAGCCGACGGACCGCTAGAGGGAGGAGGCGGAGGCGGCGGGGGCGGCGGCGCGCCCCAGCCGCCCGGGACCATGGAGCCGGGAGGGAACTGCGGCATCATCATGCCGTACTGCTCGCCAGGGAAGAAGGGGGGCATGACAAACCCTTGACCGTTCATAGGAGGAAGACACATATTCATAGGATTGATGCCCATCAACGGTGGCACTTGGTTGGACTGCATCTGCATCTGCTGCATGTAATCGGCGTTACTATCATTATTCGTATTATTATATTCAGTAGTATTCTGAGATTCATTTTTGCGAACGGGCGGTGTGGACGGGCCCTTGCCGTTGGGTTTGTCAGCGTGCTGAGGCGGCAGCTGCGGGCCGATGGGAGTGGGGAGGAGGGGTTTCGGCGTCGGCAGCAGAGCTTGAGGCGCGGGCTGCGGGCCAGCGCCAGCGGCGTCCTTGTGTGGGCTGCACTTGCCTGAGCGAGAACGGCTTCGGGAGCGGGAGCGCGAACGGCTTCGGGACGATCTTGAGGACTTGCTGCGCGACGAGCGCGATGAACTGTGGCGGCGGCGGCGGCGGTCACGGGAGCGCGAGCGCGTGCGGCGGCGGCGGTCGCGAGAGCGCGAGCGCGAGCGGGAGCGCGAGCGGGAACGCCGCCCTCCACGCCGGTACCTGCCTCCGCGCCCACGGTGACCTGACGAAACATTTCTAGTGTTAAATCACAGAAAGTGAAAACACCACAAAATATGATCCTACTTGAAAAATTGGAAACACTTACGTCGGCCACCTCCGCCCCCGCGTTCTGATAGCTCTTGCAACTTCGGATTGACGACTTGTTTGGCTTCCTTCAACACGGAGACTAGATCCCCCGCTTTCGCTGCGTTTGATGGTGTGAAGAATGTATAAGCAGTTCCAGTCTTATTTGTTCGACCAGTTCGCCCTATCCGATGTACGTAATCTTCAGAGTTGCTGGGATAGTCAAAGTTTATAACGAACTTAACATCATCAACATCTGGAAAAGAATATAAAATTTTATAAAGGCATTTCTTTTTAGCTGAGGTTAATCAAAGTCGCTTGTTAGTGTGTGTGAAGAATACATGTCAATTTACTAGTAAATTAACTACATATTTTCTTAGATCTTTAGAACATGTTACAATCTATCAACTTATCAAATACACACCTAAACCTCGCGCAGCAACATCTGTAGCTACTAGTATAGGAGCTTTACCACTTCGAAAATCTGTAAAAAATTGTAGGTAATGTTAGACACAGAAATAACAATACTTCATGTGTAAGCTCCAATAACACTTCACAATACCCACCCACCGACTGCCGAGCCAGCACAGAAAGTAAACCTAAGTATAAATAACAACAAATCATCATGAAAACATATTCAATCAGAATGTGACCCGTACCTACTGACATTGCTCTGAAAAACTCAATCCTTGTGACATGAACATTTTCAACAAGTTCCTTAATTTTTATTTTATTTGTGAAGCCAATTGGATATGAAGGATATAGAACATTGTGTTCACAATTACATAGAAATAATTACATAATAAGGAAGTGTTACAATAATTAACAGGAGCCCAAATTAATGATGTTTATACTAATGATACATATAGATATATATATTTGAATAAAATAAATAAACAATATATTACTGCAATACATCAGAGAACTAAAAACACAAGATCTGCGAATGAACATATCGGGATTAACAAGGGTCTGGTAAATATTTCACAACTTCTCAAATAAACTTACTAATGGTACTGTCTCCGTCGTATATCATGGTGGACAATACACAAAAGAATAAAAGAGAACGCGAGGCGGACCGGCGGTAAGGCCGGGCTCCAGGGCGCCAGACGGCTGGCGACCGAGGGGCGGCGCCGGTCGGGCCTCGCGAGGCCTTAGCGCCACTCGGCGCCGCTCAGGAGCGCTCGAGTGGCGGCGCGGGCCACGAGCCTCGCCGGACGCTCGAGAAGCGGCTCAGAATGCCGCGGCAGCGCAGCGGCGCGAGTGAGGTGGTCACCCTCAGGCTACCGCATAGGGCTAGCTACTAGCCCCGACAACGAGCGGGCAGGCGCCGGGAGCGCGCCGCCGGCCGCCGGCCGCACGCCCAGCCTGCACATGCAGACACGGGGTCAGACGCCGTCCGACCATGCGGCCGCCCGCGCCGTGAGCGATGCCGCTGCCGATCGAGATCCGGCACCGCTTCTCGACTCCATTTTATCTTTTATCATAGATGTCATAGTCTATAAATTGCTTTTAAATTACTTGTTGAATAGATGTAAATACAGAGCGTTGATAAGAAGTCTCAATATGGGCTGCTTTCGAATTGACAATTAAATAAAAGTAAATTAATATTCATTCAGTAGTGACGAATTTATGTTTGGATCTTACCTTGCAGAACCCAGTCTCTCTCGCTTTGAGACTTGTCACCATGGATACATACTGCGGGCCACCTGTATAAAAGATTCAAGTTATTTAGAAACATAATAAAACAGAAAAAAAATGTAAAATCAAGTAAAGGCTATCTGATAAATTCCAACTTACCCGTCACGTTTCATTTTTCTTGTTATATCATCAACCCGTCGCTTAGTTTCTATGAAAATTATGGTTTTATTTTCTTTCTCAGCCATTATTTCTTTAAGCAGAGTACTTAATTTAGTCTCCTTTTCATATTCCATGCAGACATCAATAATTTGAAGTATATTGTGGTTAGCTGCCAATGATAGTGACCCGACATTGATCTGAAGATAATCTTTTAAGAACTCAGATGCCAAAGTTTGTACTTCCCTGGGCCAGGTAGCAGACCACATGAGTGTTTGTCTGTCCGGTCTGATCTGTTCAATTATTTTTCTTATTTGAGGCTCAAAACCCATGTCCAACATTCTGTCTGCTTCATCAAGGACTAAATAAGTGCACCTTTTTAAATTAGTTCGTCCACTCTCAAGGAAATCAAGCAAGCGTCCTGGAGTAGCAATGACAATTTCAACACCAGCATCTAGGTCACGGGCCTGAGGCCCTTTAGGAGCTCCACCAAATAAGCAAGTATTGTGGATTTTCGATGTGTTTGCAAATTTATCACAGACCTCTTGTATCTGTTGCGCTAATTCTCGAGTAGGGGCTAGTACTAGAGCCATGGGACCATCACCTCTGCTAGATTTAGGTTGATTATTGATGTGAACAATAGCAGGTAAAATATAGGACAGCGTCTTTCCTGAACCAGTTGAGGCAATCCCAACCATGTCATAACCACTTAGAGCAATCGGCCACCCCTGAGCTTGAATGGGTGTTGGTTTAGAGAAGCCCATTTTGTCTATTTCATCCATAACATAGTCTGGGAAACCGGCTTCATCGAACGTCAGCGTTGGTTTCGGAATATTACGACCTTTCAGTGTAATCTCATTTTCGCTCCTCCATGCCTCTACCTCAGATTCCGTTCGGTTTTCAACGTCATTATGTGGAACGTAAAAGTCCTTCTTGAAGGGTTTCAGTCGATTTAAATCCCATTTTGGTTTTCGCAAGTTAGCGCCAGGGTTGTTGCGGCGTCCGCCGCCGCCGCCTCCACCGTAACCGCCGCCGCCTCCGCCGTAACCACCGCCACCTCCGCCATAACCGCCTCCGCCGCCACCGCCACCGCCACCTAGTCCATAACGAGGACTCCTACTACGACTTCTGCTCTTGCTCCTAGATCTACTCCGACGCCTATCACGACTACGATCCCTAAAACAAAAACAAAAGTCAATTAATCGGAACTTATCGTGACGCATCTAATTCAAATTGACCATGCTCCTTACCTTCCTCGGCCCATGTTAGTTTTACCAGAACGCTTATACAACACCAAGTATGTTTATTTAAATGAGCACACACTTGACAAAAATTATACTAAGACTAGTGTTAAAGTAAATCGTTTCACTTTTGCACTTTAATTATAAAAACATCACACCACAAAATGAACGCCAACGCTTTAGTGATCGAAGAAAAGAAAGATGGCGGCTGCACTGCACGAAACGAACGAAAAGCAGGCAGGCATAGCATAGGCAAGACACGGCGTAATGTGGTATGGGAGGGGGGGAGAACAATTACAAGTGTTGCCAAATAAAGTTTTGTTTAATGGTCAAATAGAGTAACAGTCTGGAGTTTTGTGATTGTAAAGATAAATAAAATTCAACTACCTGAGAAAACAATCTTTATTTGGATATTAGTATCAATTGATATTTAATAGAAACAAGTTGAAAAAGTTCATATTATAATGTTAATGAGACAGGTTAAGAGTTGAATTTTGGTTGGTTACACCTGGAATGTCATAATGAAAATGACATTTTTGAGTGTAACGTTCGGCCATTTTTGGTTTTTTTTTTTGGAATCTGATTATGACGCAGAATATAGATAGACCGGATAGACTAAACGGTCGGCAACAGGCGGACGAACCCCGGACGGCCAAATATTGTAATGTATTGTATATCCATGTGATAATAGCCTCCTTGCGTCTTTATAAGAGACTGTGTAAATATCTTACTGTCTATGGTGTTTGAGATTGTCTGCTGCTACGTCATTCTATCAAAAACTACTTTTCTTTACCATGTCCTATTTAATTATTGAATAAAGCCAATATTCTATTTGGTCTTGTCTAAACTTTTATCAATCCAATGTCAGTGTGAAACAGGCAACTTTCGACCTTGCTAAAACTCTAGTGGCCACAATACAATAACACTGTAACCGTACCTACCATGAAAGATTGAACTTTGATATCTACCTAGGTACGTTTTATTTAAAATCTGGTCCCGCACAGCAAAATAAAATTTCAATTTTATAATCATACTCATTTCAATGATCACAATGACGAAATCAATGAAATGGTCAAAATGTTTTATTAAATTTACTAAAAAAGTTTCATTAACCCAAATCGCCCAGTTTTTCTTAAAGTAAGTAAATTAATTATTGGTAGGTTGATTTCACTAATTACAACCTTACGGCATTACTATCTAAATGGCTATAGTTTCCTGATCTAGTAACACTGGTATTTGCTTGTAAAACCTGCAAGCCTAGCACAGGTTGTTCACAGTGGGAATTTGTGACAGATTTTTTTTTTTAATAAGTGTCAATTTCTTGTCTGCATCAAAAAAAACCATGTAGCTGTCTATTTGATGAATTCATATCATAACTTTTATTACAACATTATTCAATTCATTTCTCTCACTTCATAATAAATAATAAAATATTGAACACTTATTACAATATCGGAATAGTTAATTCGGAATGCTATTGTACAATCAAAGGCACCTATCACACGGAAATGTGAACGCAACTTATTGGTCGGAATCCATTTTCCTTGGAGTTGTTGTGACATTTTGCTCTTCTGTTCTGCGCCTAAGAAAAGAAATACATTCTATCGTGTAGGGTCTTAATCTTCCAATTATATTAACCGTAAATGTGTGATGATTGATTTGAAAAATATGACTTTAACGGAGAAATGAGAACTGTGCTCTAGAGTGACCGAATGCACGATGGGTTGAAATAGTGACTGGCCCGTTGTCGGCTTAAATACATTATTTTAATTCAAACTTGCTCACGCTTTATCTTATAAATAAAGATAAAGACAACATAAATATCACCACTATGGAACTAGACGTGTCTCCTACAGATGTCGTCGACAACGACATGGAGTACTCTGACAATTCATCAGAGAGTAAATATCTGTCGTGTAGTATCAACGAGCAATATTCCGTAGTACGCATTCCAGAAGATGGCGAGGTAACTGAAACGAAATCTAGCAAGCACTCCTCGAGGAAGCAATCTAAAAGGAGAAAAAAAAGCTCAAGTCATTCAAGGTCCTTGCCAAGGATAATAGTAAAACCGTTACCTCCTCCACCGCCTCCCGAGACTCGAGAGTGGACGGCAGCTTCATCTTACACAGAAACCAACACCAACTCCACTAAACTGTCTACAATGCGTGAGGTGCTGGCTAGTATACCAGGGTTTTGTCTCAAGCCTCGAAAACGCAGCGGGAAGAAACTTTCCACTGCTGCTCAACTGCAGCAAACTAGAGAAGGCTGTATAGATTTAGAAACCCCTGACTCAATTCTAGTTAACACTAACATAAGAGCTCTGCTGAACAAACACACATTCTCCCTTCTTCCTCCCTTGTACCAGTACAAGCTGGGGCAACTGCTTCCTAGTGTAGATCGCCCTAGCCCTTCAGGGCGCTTGAGTTCTTCTAGTCTTAACAATGAATTCTTTGCCCGAGCCTGTTTAGAGTGGCAAGAGAGCCTCTCAGGAGGGGAATTCACTCCAGAAAATCAACAAAAAATGAAATCTGAAGCTGAGAAAGAAAAAAGCAGAATTGATCCTTGGAAGTTAAAGCATTTTGAACCTTTTTGGGGAGAGAAGTCTAGACGAGAAAAAACAGCTCTCAATTTAAACTCTGAAAGGCCATCATTAAAAACGACTATCAAGCTAAGGCCTACAGCTTCTATTACCAGCACTAGTACTGTTCCAAAGATAAAAAAGAGTAAATCATCAAGCAATAGCAAAAGAATGCGTTCTGTTGGAGCAGTCACCAGGGCTTCAGCTAAAGCAGATGAGGTTGTAGAGGAGCCAGCAGTTTTGAACACGAAATCATCAGCACCAGTTCCTGACTTGTTACCCTTAAAACATGGTAAGAACCACAACAGGGGCTATGTGGAATGTCAGGTCGACTTAAATTTTTCTGATTCCTCATCAACACAGAGGTTAGACGATTCAATTCCAACAACACCTGTTGACCCTCTACTTCTGCCAGATGCGGAATCAGAGAGGAGTGAAATGAAGCAAGAATTAGATATTAATGTGGTAACAATTGAAGAGTCCAATGCCTTAAAAGAAAGTGAAACAAGTAAAACAGATTCTGAACGATTTTTCTCTGAGAGCGCTAAAAGACTAAGTGAAGACAATGAGAATTGTAGCATAGCAAAGAGAATTAGGTTTGAAGAGGATGAAGTGTTAGGTTACTTAGGTTTTTTAGCACAGAGTGGTGAAGGATCAGGAAGCAACAACTGTTCTGATGTTGAGACAAATGATCCTAATGATCAGATTTGTCCTAGCGATGAACACACTTACCCAGAACAAGACCAAGGGGACACCAATAGTGAAGACAGCAAGGCAACAGCGTCAGTATATGAGTATGATGAAAGAAGTGTCTCTTCATTGTCAAGTTTGAAAATTGACAACAGTGTGAATAGTATTGCTGCTGTACAAGAAGCTATAGTCAATAGTGATACTTTACCATGTGATAATTCAGTAACAGAAATGGATGAAAGTCCAAATGATAATAAGGAGGATGATAAAAATTCTTCTGCCCCTGCTTCACCTCATGAATATGAATCAGAGGAGTTCCCAGCAGATGTAAAAAGTGTTTCCAACTTTAATATCACTTCTCCCCAAAACACTTTGACTATAAATGTGAAGAAAGAAACACCATATCCTAGCACTGATCAAGAAATAGAAAGTCAAAATGTTACTGCTGCTGATCCATCAAACATCAAGGAAGATGAAGACAGTTGTGTCAAATTTGACAAGATTAGGGCCACAGAAAATATTGTTCATAATTACTATGATGAACATTTCAAAGATGCAGAGTCATTCATTTTGGAGACGGGAGGACTTTCAATACTGACGTCTCGTAAGTATTTTAACAACAAAGTTAATAATGACCCTAGAAAATTAGGTAGCATGCAAAGAAATACAGTACATGGCATTTGTTTTAAACATATTATTATCTATGCATATTCTTTCAAAATAAAAGTATTTAATGAAAAACTTGCTTAAATGGTAATGCCTAACAGTCACAAATAACACATTTACTGTCTGGCAGGCTATATGGATTTTCGTTACTTTCGCCCTGGGCTGGTGTCTTAATTTTACAGCCATTTGAACATACAGCACTTATGAATGGCACCTGCAGAAATCTCAGGTTTGACAACCAGTAGAGAATAATTATGTTAACTTGGACATTGAAAAATATTTTGTACAGATGGTGACTGGGTGGATTTAAATTCATAACATCCACCGAGTCACCAACTTTTTTTATCACACCATTGTGAATCTCACATTTTTTTTATTTTACAGAAAATGAAGATGTAAAATATGCATCACATCCAAACCTAATGGAACTTTCATCTTACATGAGTGAAACAAGTAAGTAGGCTTAATACAAAATGTAACCAGTAATACGGATTATTTAATAATTGCTTCATAGTACTTATAGATAGCTGGTTTTTCTGTGGACATGGTTCACACATTAAAAAATCAGGTATGATATGATTACTTATTATGTGCTTAATGGTTAGGTATATGTATTAGTATTATTACAATTTGCTGCTTAATTTTATTAGCAGTCAATTAATTTATGTAGTAGCCTGTCCTAAAATCATTACATTAATTACTTACTGAGATATCAGTGGTTCTTTTGAGGTAAACGAGTTATTGCCCGCGACTTCGTCTGCGAAGAATTCGTGTATCGCGCGCCCATGGAAACTATACAATTTCCCGAAAATTATCCTATAGCGATCGGTTAAGTAATTTAGCAGTTTAGAAAGTGTAACAGACAAACAAACAAACTCATATTCGCATTTATAATATTGAAAGTTAGAAAAGTTAAGATTAGGATGTTCCTTTTTCGTCAAGGCTGTTGAACGACTATTAAATATTTTTTTGTCGTGTTAACCTACTGCCAGAGATTTAAGAACAGCTAACCCATTTAAGGGCTAAAACTCGAGGTCGGTCTTAAGATTCTTTATCATGGCTGACCAACTAGGGATGGTACTCAGTGGTCGGTAGTTTTCTCTTAGCTTTCCATCGTCAACACTTTTTGAGGGCTAGGTGCCTAGTTACTACAAAATCGTTAAAAACTCCTTCAATCGGTCACCTAGTTAGGAAATCGTTACCACCATTTTCTCGGTTGCCAGAGGTGCGTTACTTTTCTAGTAAGGAATCCTGCGGCAGTTATTTGACCGCTCCGGATCAAAACTTATTCTCCCACCACTAGTGACCACAATGAGTGCTAAGAAATTCGTATTTCATGCCAAAGTACTATTAGTCACAATAATGAAATAAGTTAAAATGACGGAAAACCAAGCCGTCTTATCTAAACAATGCAACAAGTAGCTATGGTGTCCTACCAGGTAATCAAGAACCGTTAATCCTAAACCCAAAAAAAGTCTTTGTTACAAATAACAGAATTGAAACTGAAATGAGTGTTTTATGATCAGTTAGCCCGTTAGTCAGTTTTGTAGGTTCTAATGCCTATTATAAATTCGATATTTTTTGTGTCTCTCTCTCGCTCTGTGTTGGGTTTGCGTGTGTGTGGTGCGGGTTTGAGTGTGTGTGCTTATGGGTAATGGTGTATGTTTGTAAAGGCTCGGACAGACGGGAGAGTAAGTTCGTGTACTTACGGCTCGACGACTTTACTCGCCTGTACTTTACTCTAAAAGTATGCGAACTTCCTCGCCCGTCTATCACCCACTTTACGTACTTTTTCACATATAAAAACAAATAATTTACTGTTTATCAGTTAATTTAGCATTCATTTATATTCTTTGTGTTTCCTTAAATACGTGACTTTGGTTTTTACGCTACCCTATTCAACCCCTATTTATAAAATCACTACATAGTATAAAATAAAGTCGCTTTCCGCTGTCTGTCTGTCTGTCTGTCCCTATGTATACTTAGATATTTAAAACTACGGAATGGATTTTGGTGCGCGTTTTTTTAATAGATAAAGTAATTCGTAAGTAAGGTTTATATGTAAAATACGCAGACGAAGTCGCAGGCAGAAGCTTGTACATTATAAAACTATATTATTGTTACTAGTGAAAACAAGAGTCACAAAATAACCGTGCAAATTTTTCGAATAAATCGTCCGTCGAACTAAAAAAAATTGTTGCGCTTTCTCAGAGAGTAAGGATTACGAAAAAATCGCCTGGCCCTCCTCCAGCTGTGTTCTATCTGTAAAAAAACTCAAGTCCCTATTAGTGTCGCTCTTTCAGGTCTATGAGTATTGCAAACAGTGTGAACTAAAGGGGATGATAAAATAATAAGATTCATATAATAAAAAATCAATTGACAACACGCTAGTAACATGAACTAATTTTATAACAATTAATTATTAATTTTGTAACAATTCTAGATTAATAATAATAAATATAATAATTGATGATTAAAACGTAATTGTTGATTTTGGTATATAATGTAGGTCCCATATTTTTTTAACTAAGCAAAAAAATTTTTTTCATTGTTCAGGGGTCAATTCTAGTTTCAATAATCACTTATCTAACTTCGGGATTTCAATTAAACCTAAGCCTACCTAGAGCCGACCTAGTATTTATTTTTAAAGAGTAATAGTATTTTTTAGGCAAATAAACATTTGTGTACATTTTTGAAACAAATTCACTTCGCGACGTTGGTCTGGTTAAATTGTTGCATAAAACCATCCATCACGTGGCATTTTACCAGGCATTGAATTGTATTCTCTACTTTGATCACCAGAGCGGGTGGTAGCGCATCGAAGTTGCTCCCGCCAAAAAGATTATTCAAATATGTTTTCCTTAAAATGTATGAGTTATAATTAAGTATTAATTATGGTGACCCACTAGTTCGTTTGTCTGGCCTATCTAACATAAAAAAAAATTTTTAGTTAGGAGTTGTCAAATATAATTAGTGTACAATCCAACAATTACAACGATTTTCCTTGTTTTCAGATGTTACTGCAGTTGTCACCATGCCAATGCCTCAGAATTCATCAATACCGATAATGGAAGTAACTAACACATCTGTAAGTCAGTTTTCTTAATGGTTCAGTGTTGTTTTGTTGATCCTCTTATTATTTTTTAACTCAAATGTGTATTTTCAGATGGTGTCTTACCCAGATGATAGCATGCAGGATCCAGCAAAACCTAAAACATCAGCAGTATCGTGGAAAATTGAGAATAACTTAACAAATGACGTTATAGCACTACACAACTTTTCAAATGCAAATATGGAGACCACAAAGTATCTCAGCGAAGATTCTAAGACCAGCTTGGAAGACACAAACATGAATGATGACAACTGCATGTATAAAGAGGATAGAGATGCAAACTTTAATATGGAGTCTTCTAACTCTTCGGAAAGTTGCCAGTCTATGAAAGATGCTTCTGTGAAGCAAGAACTCGATCCTGCAACCAGTCTAGTGTCGAGTACTACAATTACAAACACATCTGTCAACTCTACCACAATGACTCAAATTGTCAGGCCATCAGGAAAAAAATCGAAATCTGGGAAAGACACAAACAGGTAAAGTGATCTGTTGATGTTATTTACATATAAATATTTTTAGTAGCTTTATCATGGAGGTTTTACTGTGCCTAAAATAATTCTGATAGATATTTAATTCAAAGAAGCTGCAAGTATATGTACTACACACTGATATTTTTAATAGAATTCATTGCATAGTAAACACATGCGTTTTAATTTATTGTACATATGATATGTACCTTTGGCCAGCCGGGAGGCTTGCTCTCGTAAAACCAGGGATTTTATTAAAATCTTTTTGGGAGGTAAAAATTATCATAGGAATTCCCAAAACTAACACCATAGTATTTATTTACGTTATGCCATGTTACGTAAGAACAGCGCGGTTTCGGGATTTGATTTAAAAAAAAACGAGAAAAATGTAAAACATATATATATATTCGTTATAGTGATTAAATTTAATGGTACGAAAAAGACTACGAAAATAATTTGCTTTGCTCAATGCTTCTTACTTTACCGGAAACGAACACTAGAATTTTCTAGTTTAGAAGACTTCTGAAATCCGCCTGATATTGAATGTAACGTAAATTTTAATAAACTATTTCAGAAGCCGCAGTTCAAACAAAGTACCACCAGGCGCAGTGAACCTCGAGCGTAGCTATCAGATCTGCCAGGCGGTGATCCAGAACAGCCCGAACCGGGACGCATTGCGCGGCCAGCTGCGGCCACCGCCGGCGCTGCTGACGCGGCCTGCGCGAGCGCCGCGCGTGCCGCCGCCCCCGCCCCCGCTGCCGCCGCCACCCATGCTGCTGAGGCAAATGCCGGTCTCTGTTATGCCACATAATGAGGTATACATATTTTTTTTTTATAAAAAAAAGGCAAAGTGGATTGCTGCTGCCAGTGCTAGTTGCGTTGCAAAGTTAAAGACTTCAACCTCTTGTGCTAGCAAAAATTAAGAGATTGATGTAGGTGGATCAAGCAAAAGAGGTATGTCAAGTTCGTAACGAGTGGAAGAAAATAGTCTCCGCCCACCTCTATGGGAGAGAAACGTAACGGTATGTATGTGTATTTTAGTGCGCTGGTCATTTGCCCTTTTAGTAAAAGATTAAATATTCTTCAAATTTAAAAGTTATCTGGATATTATTATGGCCACTCGCAATTCTTATTTTTCTGCGAACTGACGATATGATATGCTTTTTCATTTAGATTCTTGTTAACGTGTCACTTTTTTATTTTAACTACGAGGTCTAAATTTGTATGTAAACTTTCATTTGCAGACTCTTCAGTTAAACGAGAATAGGAGCAACAATGTGGGACAATACATATTGGTGCAACGGCCGCCTAGCGTAGCCCCGAGAGCGTCTAGCGCTCCACCAGCTAACCAAAACACTAACGTTGTACGTATTTGTTCCTAACATATTCTGTCATTTTATAATGTCATATATACATATATTCACACGACATGAAAACCTTCGCATCGCCGTCCGTATATATTATTTATCTACACAACCGAACCGCGCCGTGTCTTAACAAATCATATAAGCGGCTAGTAGAAGCGAGTTGTATCAACCAGAACATAGGCTCAAACTCTTGCTCATGTTTTGCAGAGTGTGACCCGGTGCCGCAGCGTGGGCGCCGACGACGCGTGCGTGTGCAACCTGCGCGCCATGATCCTGTGCAAGAAGTGCGGCGCGTTCTGTCACGATGACTGCATCGGTTCCGCCGAGCTCTGCCTCACCTGCCTCATCCGCTGACGCCGCGACGCTGTCCCCAGCTGCCGGCTCGCTCAAACCGCCGGCCCCAAACTCTCAGTCTCGATGTGCTTGTGAAGTGAACTATGGAATGTGAAGTTTCTTGGAGTGGTGCTATCTGTTTGAAGAATTTATTGTGGGTTTAGCACGTTTAGGATTTACGCCGGTAGGTACACGGACTGCGAAGAGCATTGTATACAGTATATATGTACACTTTATAAAATAGCTTAACGTACGACTTGGTAATTAATGAACGTTAATTTAATTTGCGTAATATAATCGGACGTCGGTGCAGCTTTATCGTCGTACTGAGATATTATGTTATTCGTTGAAAGAATTCTTATTATCAAATAGATACCTTTTGGGTAGGAAATATTTTTTACTTGTGAGTAAAACAAGATTGCAGGTATGCACACTTTCCGTTTGAATTTTCGTCATCATTCTACAATCACACAAGCTTGTGAAGGCTTAATACATTATTTATTTTGTAGCATTAAGACGTGCTTTGATTTTCATTTGTTCGTCATTATTACTTAAAACGTCTTATGCTGTAATTAAACATTTACGTTAATGATTATTGAGAGTAAGTATCATAGTTGTTAATAAGAGTACATACATGGAAAATTAGTGAGTAAGCTAGATTATATTTGTTTTTGCCATTATACTTTTAATTTCTGGATATCATCACAAGATAGTATTGTTTTTGTTCGTATAGTGTCGGGCGCGCTCGCTAGTGTGCACTGTCACAATTCCCTTGTAGTTGTATTCCGTAGTTAAGGGCATGTACAGATATTTATTGACATGAAGGCTGGTGGTTAAACATCGGGTTGGGTTGTAATATTGCAATGGAGGGTTCTATACATTTGTATAAGTATTTACTATAAATAATTACTTGTTATATTTAAGTTTTTCTTTATGGCGTGTACACTAATACGATACTTAGTTATGCAATATATTTATAGCTGTCTATCATATTTTTGTAAGGACATTTTACAATTGAATATTGCTTTTGCCAATTTAAGACTTGATTTGAAATAAAATGATCCATGTAATCTCCAACCGATCTCTTGGTTTTACATGGCTTGCTCCGCGGCGGACTGCGGCTTGCAGCAAACAGCGCACCGTGTAGCTCGATAATGATTAAAATAACGAAATACTGATTTATGACAAAATAACTGATTCAATATAATTATGTTAATTAGATAGCAACCATATAATGGCTATGCCTCGGTTCACATAGCAATGCCTTAAGTGATGATTTCTAGACGCTCTATCACATCAACGGATGTTAAATTATAATAATAAGCAATCTTAACATATATTGTATAGGCATTTAAGTATTGCTCACTCTGTTTCGATCGGAAATATATATATCACACATTAATACTGTTGACATTGTTTTACATGTATACATAGTGTCACAAAGTACTATTATTTAGATGTTATAAAATTACCCTTCAGTAACTTATTGATATTCTGTGTAATTTGGATTCTCACTCTAACCATTATCCTAATTTCACCCAATACGGGTAAAAGTTGATTTCCGCAGTCTGTGTCTTCAAGAATAAACCAATGGGTCTCAAATCTAGTAAACACACGCCTATCCATAGGTACTGTCGGTCAAATAAATGGTCATCACTTTTGATCGAACTTCCTGCCAAATTCCAGCCAAGATTTATGATGTGCAAGGGATTTTCAACTTTAGGGTGGTTGAGTAGAGGCTGACGGTGCCATCGGACCTATTAATCGTGTCCCACCACGGAACCTCTCACGATATATCATAGTGTCATAACAGCGTCTAACAACGAAAACCGTTACGATATTTATTTTGGAAGTGTTCTATGGTAGGTCACGCTCAAAGGGTTTGTTTTGATGGCATATCCGTAAATTTAGGAAGCCTTTGTCGCAAATGACCGGTGGTCATCTGCGACAAAGACTTCAAAGGGGTGGTTGTGTTGGTTATAATAAGCCATTTTCCAGTCTTGGACGCCACAATGTGATGAATATATTAGGTGATCGACATGCCTTGTGTAAAAAGTATTTTGGGGGAGCCAGCTACAGACCCTCGTTTGCGGTGTACAGTCAATACATAACATCACAAATAAATATACCGTCAACTAAAATAATTTAATTTGCAGAAAGGTAAAATTATATTAAGCTTTGAACACCTTGTCCACGCTAATGTCTCATTGTTGTTGCCTGCGATATCAGACAGCTGCACCGTTGCATAATCGTCGTGGGTTCCCAGCTCTTTTCTCAATTATATAGGACTGATTTCCAAAACCAATATCAAATACTGAATGTCCATAATGGGGTTAGAAATTCTTGAAGACTTCGTAAAGAGTCTCATCCTTGTATGAGAGTCCATTTGTAGTCCATTTGTATTAGTCCCCCTATATGAATGTTTCTACATCCCTTATTAGTTTGGTTTAAGTGAGTGGGCTTATACTATAACTCTATTTCGATTGTGTATCATTTCGTCTATTAACTTTGATAAAAGCTCGTTGAGATGCGATCGACAATCTAACTAAGTGAACTTTGCTGTGTGTTTAGTTTAGTTCACATATCAATTTGATATACGAGCTTTTTTCAAAGAAGTGGCGTTTTCCAACAACAACCATAAGTTAGGTGTGGCAGCTAGGAGCTTTGTCGACTACACTGGGTCCAACTGCAAGACTTTATTTTCACAATATTTATTTCATTATAAAAAAATGTAAGCTTTTAACCGCCAATGTCTTATAAATAAATACCGTACAGTGCAATAGCGACGTATGTATGCGCAAAGGTTCCAAATTTATGCTGCAGACGCTCCAGGCGGTTAAAAAGATAAAATCCATTTAGATGCAGTGTAGCGAGCCGATGTTACAGAAATGTTTTCTGTGCTTATGGAAATAGAACATTTTTGTAACACATCTTGGACAATGATATTTAACATGTAGGTTAACCACAACTTGATATAGTGAACTTTACTCCATTGTTATAATGATAATTTTCTTTTGAATTGCTGTTTGTCTAATTCATTTTATGTTTTTGATAGCTATGCTGCGAGGCATTCACATTGTTTTTATATTGGTAAAATATGATTCTTTTAGACATGAACGTTCTTCTCGAATAAAAATTATGTTCTAAATCTATGTTGATTTTTAAATTTTACCTAATCCACCATCTTACATTTGGACAATAAGGGTACCTACATAAAAAGTGATGGCGCCACTTTCTTTTCAATTGTATTAATCTCCGAACCCCTGAAATCGGATTTGTGTTAATGAAGTTCAGCTCAAAAGCTGAGCATGTTGGATTGGATGATCGCCAGTTTGTTTTCAATCGTGTATGTTTCTACATGGCTTTTATGCTAACCGTATCCCTACATAGATTACCTTTTCAGATTGCATGATTTCCGACTAAAAAAGAATACAAACTTCGCACTTCAAAACTCATTTTATACTCCGCTCCGTTATGTAATTCAATTCAATTTTCGAAAATATGGCTTGATCGATACTATCAATGATTACTCTGTATGCATTTTATGTTACGTTACTCTGTGATGTAAATCTGGCAGCTCAAGAAATTGTTAATTTCTAACTTTGACATTTATTGAATAAGTCGTCCACCTACTTGCCGTGTCTTACCAACCTTGACATTGGCAGAATCATCAAAAAGTTGATGGAGCCACTTTTTCCTAAATTTGAATTGAATTGAACTTTGACATTGGCTAAAGTCCTCATAGCCAGAAAGAAGAAAAAAAAAATTGATCATTTTATGTGTCAATTGATGTCGGGACTGTCTGCCTGACTCTTATCTGAGTAAGTTTTGTGCTATGGACATCATAATAGATAGCACATTAAAGTATAAACAAGATGTTTATGCTAAATTGAACGAATTTGTGACGTATCGTCAGATTTATACTGATGGTGCAAAGAATAATAAAGCTGTAGCTATTGCTATTTATGACGCTACTATAAAAATGGGTTCGGGTTATATGATATCAGAGGCAGCCAGCATTTTCACAGCTGAGTCGTCTGCAATCCTAGCTGCATTGGATCATATTCAACAGCAAGAATATGATAAGTGGGTTATCATTTCTGATAGTATGAGTGTTCTGAAGGCTCTGAACAATCCTAGACATAACGCTAAAACAAGTTACATTATTCACCTTATAAGAGAAAAATATTTCGAGATATCTCAATATAAATCTGTAATTCTGTTTTGGACTCCATCTCATGTGGGACTTGTGGGAGTCTCTGGCTCTGGTAATGACAGTGCGGACTTTCTTGCCAGGACTATAACTACCACCAATAATATCAATGTTACTACCAAACAAATCCCGTTACCCGATTCTGATCTGTTATTATATGTTAAAGCTATATTGGCTCGAGATTTTAAAAGCCTTTGGAATCAAATCATAGAAAGTAAAGGGAAGTGGTATGCTGAAATCAATAATAAAATTGGTTTGCCGTGGTTTATTAAGGGAAATAGATATCATAACAGAAAATTCTTCACGATATTATGTCGTCTACGTCTGGGTCATTGTAAATTTAATGCTCATCTACATCGAATTAACATCTTGTCTTCTCCAACTTGTAATTTCTGTAATAGTGAACCTCAAACACTTCATCATATCTTTTTTGATTGTCCCACTTTCTCTATCGCCCGGTTAGTTTTTATAGATAGCCTGTTAGTATTATATGGCAGTGCTGAAGAAATCCCGCGCTCTCTTCAGCAATTATTGAAGAAAAGAGATTGCTTCAAGGCAATTTATGACTTCATAGTGTCGACTGTTGTTGACATCTAAATCTAATGAAAAGTATTTGAAAAACGCCAAAAAAAAAAAAAAAAGGACTGGAAAAACATTGATAATGACATATTGTATATTTACTACTACAACTAATCAAACTACAAGGAATTGGCTTCGGCCTTGACAAAAAAATTAAACTAAGAATTTGACTACAAAAGACGATGGCTATGGCCTTGATATATACTAAATAAGACTTAACAAAAGACTTGGCTTCGGCCTTTTAATACAAAACTGATGAATTAAAAATAGACAAAAGACCTGGCTGTATGGACTCTGTTTCCTTTGCCTATCCCAAAAGGGATGAATAAAATTAAAAAAAAAAAAAACTGTCTGCCTGACACTGACAGCCTGAGAGTGCAGGTCGGCCCAACCAATCAACCCAACCAATTCAAACAAAATTTAAAAAAAAAGTTTAGTTGTCATTTTGACGTCGCAGTAGTGGGGTGTCTACATGGCTGACTGAACTGTTTTCATTATTCCTAATCGGTGTGGTTTATTGGTTTATTTAAATATGTTTTAAATTGAAAAGAACTGAAGATCAGACGGCCTGAAAAATGTCTACAGTTCTTTTAGCTGTCGTGGCTGTGATATTGTGTGTACTTTTCCGTATACTTAACGTTAACAGCCAGCCACAGAAACCCGTGATATATGGGAGGGATCGGAATTTTATTGAGAATATCTTATTTGTTTCGCCCTTCCTTCATGAACCGTAAGTGCAAAATATTTATTTTTATTTTATCCGCTTTAAAATGTGTGGTTACGCTTTCACGAGTTTCAAGCGTGCGTGGTGATGTCATAATATTTTTAAAGTGGACCAGACGCTGTAAAGATGTGATGAGAAATGATAAGCATAATAATATAATTGTTGTGAATTTCTGGCGGCAAGTTAGTGATAATCGAACACCTGTTTAAGTACTAATTATTCATTTATCCAATAGTGCGTAAATCATGCGGCAATGGCACCTACACCTAACGTAGTGATCCAACTCTAATATTATTTTAGATGTGATTAAAAATTTGGTACATTCTGTGAAAGATTAAATAATCAATGTTGCATAAATTGATATGGTGCATAACTGAGCTGGATTACTTACTTATGGTCTTAGAAAAATAGGAACCAAGACACTCAATGTCAATGATTCATCTAGAAAGAACTTCAAACACTTTCAGGGTCAAAGTAGTTTTTGTTTATTTTTAATGCCAATGCACCTATTGAGTGTGTTAAGTATTTATCCATTCATAACAAAACAACTTACACTAAACTTTATTTCCCTTACTTAAAAGATAAAAGTCAAAATAAATCTCTCATAGGTAGGTAACTACCAACTACTGCAATCTACCATGTTTGTGAAATAATTACTTAATCATTGACAGAGACAAGTTAAAATTTAATGGATATAGATCAATACATCTGAAATTTATTTTGACTTCTCTTATATTAGACTGTAAATAAATACAGCTACTGAATTAAATTGGCATGTCCATATATTATTCTTGAACAGACATCTTTAGAAGTGAATTTATTTCCAAAGAGTTTAATGCAACTATTTTGATGATATTCCTTAAAAAAAATGTAGGTAGTTACTCAAGTTTTGCTCTTTTTTAGCTTGAATGTGTCTTAACCAAATAATAAATACATACAATACTTTTGGTGACTCTGGCTTTTGGTCCCGAGACTCAAAATATTGGCTGCTGTTACAATTATTTCACAAATAATTAATAGTTTTTCATGATTGTGTGTATAAATTTTGTGTTACCAAGATTATAAAAACTATGCTTGTGTTTTAAACTAGTAATAAAATCATTCTTATTGTTAACTGTTTGTTATGAAACACAATAGGGAAATTCCGCACAAATTCTAACCCTATTCAAACAAATGGTAATTAAATATAAAAGAGATTGATGAATGAAAGAGAAGACACAATTTTTTTATTTTTATATTTACTACCAACATCATATTAAATTTATTGTTTTATTGCAGCTACATTCCAACCCGTTTGTGGGGGTTCAGCGGGCATGTCCAAACAATCTTGCATAGCCTCATAGGCCGGGTCCGTTGTCCTTGGCCTATTGGAGCCCGCATATCACTAGTCTTGCCTGATAGGTCGACACTCACCTATGATCTGTATGAACCTGTGGGATCAGAGCATGAAGGTATGTTGATATACTAACAATTATTATGTATGTTCTAGTTATTATTTTGTCTGATTTATAAATCTCCTGTGTGTTAAGGGTAATGAATATGCAGAAATCAAGCTTGATCAGTACAAAAAAAAACATGACAGTTTATGTATGTATGTACCTATGTAAACTCTTTATTGTGCAAATTAAACAAGACAAATACTATTGACAAACACTAAGAACTGTTTAATCACGCCTGCCTAATTAATTTAGCCACTTTGTCAAAAAACTGGTTTTGATAATGATATACAGTCTTAGGCTGCAGTCCAAAAAGCTGTCAAGATAAATTAGCTCCTGGGTAGGTAATTTAAGTGTGGTCAATTATTTTATGATTCATAATTTAACTATGGACACCTCCTGAGCTATGGCTCTAACAAAAGAGTATACCCACTCTCTTGTTGTTGGGTCACAAAACAAACTGTCATTATGGTTATAATTATGTTGTAGTCTCCACAAGTCAGTGGCTAAGCATTCTTAATATCTTAATTTAAACATTCGTCACCTATTCTGCAGTTTCTCACAGCAGTAATTCATTGGTAATTATTAAAACATCTTGGGAATGAGCCCTTTGCAGCCTCCTCACAGAAACATTTTCAATATTTTTAATTTCCGAAATTCAGAAGGGAGTCTGCAAGTGGCTGCCCGTTTTAGAATGTGCCGCCGGGACCAGTGTGCCCTCTGGCCCTCCTCCCGTGTGCTATGCGACTACCATAAGTTAATTCAAAAACCCACACAAGCAACTGTTTCACCTAAGAGATTTTCTCCATAAATATATATTAAATGCCAGATAAAAATAATTTTAGAGTAGCTATGACATATTTACAAAATGTGGCCGTCCGGTGGCTATCCCATATTAATACTGCGTCCAATCAACGGTCTCGTTTATGCACGTACATAATTATATCTATATTGTATGTTAATTCAATATACAGTTGTGAGAAAGGCTGCAAAGTTTTTTCCGGTTTGTGTAAAGATGGTAAAATATACATGTCAGCGAAATATAGCCATGTAGTGATTCCGCTTGACGCGTAAGTACTTACGTGGCTATTGAACAGGTTAAATCGCCGCGAGCATGGGTCAACAATTTGATAGAAATCTATTGTGATAATAACCAGTCTGGCTGCTAGTACTTAAGTACCTCAGTCTCAGGTCTGGAGTGTAATAAATGAGCTAAAGAAAAATAAATAAAATATTGTCCAGAAGAAGAATTTGAATTACGTGACTATTTACATTTTTTCATCGATGAAACAGGTTTTCACACTGAGATAGTAATTGTTCTGTAACCATTACATAATATCACGCTCGAATCATCAGGGTATGAGTAATCCTAGGTAACAATAACTAAATCTACTATTCGTCAGAAGGTATTTTTTGTTGGGACCTATAAAACACTTACGGCAGTAAATTAGTCGACTGAGCTAGATGAATCAGGCAACCAGCCCCTTGACTCAGGGTGGGACCTGTGTACGTACGTAAATTAACGAACTTTTAGACTGAAGCGTAAGTATAAAAATGTAGGCGGGAAAGACATTGAGTCGAGTTCTCCAATATCCAAGTATGCCAACCGTTCAAAAATGTCTAAACACGCACTTACGTTATTATACTGAAAATTGTTAGTCCGTACTCATCAGACCCGTGTTACCTTAGACCCTGTCTACCCCGTAAGGGATAAAGACGTGATTTTGTGTGTGTGTGTGTGTACGTACTCATCAGGCAGGGCTTCACTTTTTTTTGAAACAACATACATTTGAAGAAGGTACCAAAACCTAGGATTTGTGAATTTGATCAGGCCTTTAAAGGTAATCCCTTACAAGTTCCTTTCAAACCTTTAAAAATATAGATACCAGAGTTATGCTCAGTAAAAATTCTACCTATTCACCTTACCTACATAAATTTTGTATTATTATTGGATGATGACTCTACTCCTTGATATAGGTATCATAGTTACCTCTACAACATTTTGTCCGGTGAATCATACACAGAATTAGTTATTCTAATTCGATTTGGTTTAAAGGACCCCCATGATATGTATTGTATTGCATACAGGGCAGTGGCGTAGCTACCTAGGGACTAGGCGGGGCAGTGCCCCGGGGGCCTTAAGCTCAGAGGGCCCTCGAATCCTTACCAGAAAATCTCGATCGAAATATTGTTATTTAGACTTAACCAGTTTAGATAGTAGAGGGGCCCCATTTTTTTATTTGCACCAGGGCCCTTGGTTACCTAGCTACGCCACTGATACAGGGGGAGTCTATAATATAGGTACATGTGTCACTTAACAACTATAAGCCAGTCTCAGGACGAATTCGATTGCTAGTTAATGGTCTTCTTTTCGACTATACTACCGAAACCCTCTCATAACACAGTAGACACCGTAATTTACCGGTACATAGAGTTATATGAGGTATTCCGGGAATTCCGGGTTCGGTAGCCTTGTACTGTAAGGAGCTGATGACATCATAACATGAGTCGATGCAGGCATGCCATACGTGTCGTACGTATACATAATGTGTTATTACGAACGGTATATGTAGTATGTATGTGTATGGTGTTACGTTTTTGCATCTCATACGTTACGGAGAATGCCGGAAATGGTGAATTCTCAAAATACACCAGGTTTCGCTGATGTGTTATGTAAATATTTTATGTTAAAGTGATTTTATTCATTTGACATCTCTGTATGATAAACATTAATCAATGTGCTGTCAATTAGTAACTATTGTATTGCATAGGTACATTGAAAATTAAATTAAATTTATACGAAAATAATAAAATTAAGACTGAACATGTTTTTGAAAAGTGTCAGAAGAAAAGATGGTCAGTTTTGAGAGTAGAGTCGAACCTTGCATTTAAAGCTCTATAGTCTGAGGCAACCTGTAGGTACAGTAAGGGAAATGTATCCATGTACCACCGTAGAAGCGTAGAACCCTATCGCAATTGACAGGCTGCCGTCACTCAAACTTGAGTGATATGTCACCTTATTGCGATAAGGTTCTACGGTGGTACGTGAATACATTTCCCTTACCATACATATTTCATAGGTAGATTATTTTATTATATCCGGTATAAGTCTAGGATTATGTGACATTAATGATAATTCGATACGTTGTACGTATTAGATAAACATACACAAGTGTCATTCGAATTTAGTCATCAAATTAGTAAATTTCCATGGGTTTGTGTATATCTAACTTTCTTAGTCTAGATCTAGGTCAGAGTAGGGTAATATTTCTTTTAGTTTTATTATTACATCCTCATAATTGTCAATATTATCATCCCATCGCTTTTAACTGATCCTGGAGCACTGCTCTTCCTAGTGTTATTTGGGATTTTTTAAACTTTAAAACATTGGCCAATGGCCATATTATTTGGCTTATTCTTATTATTTTGTTCGTAGATGACGTGACGGTCGCTATATGCCCTGGCATCGGGAACACTTCCGAGAGCGTGTACATTAGGACCTACGTCCACTACTCGCAGTGTCACGGTTACCGCTGCGCCGTGCTCAACCACATCGGCGCGCTCAACAGCGTGCCTGTCACTGGCGCAAGGATATTCTCTTATGGTGAGTCGATGTTCCAGCACTAGACACTTACAGCGGTTATGTGGCGTCCGCCTGAACGCCCCAGTACACAATGGCCCACTACAGTAGAGGCAGTAGCGTAACTGTAACGTTTAAGGCCCGTGGCATATTTATCAGACCAATGTCTCTTCTGTGCTCCTAGACCTCGCAGTTCGGGGTCCAGTAGAGCTGGGAGCCGTGGCATTTGGTCCGTTCTGTCACGGTATTGTTACGGTACCTACTGAGTACAGGACGTTGCTTTTGCATAGGTGAAAAACTTAAGTAAATGACCTGTCGTAGCAGCAGCGGCGTTAGGGCCACTGACACCCCGGGCAGTAATATTTAGGCGCCCACTTAAGGACAGTATTGAGGGTACACAGCCGGTGAGCCAGGAGGCCGAGGCCCCAGACCTCAGCGCCCCCCAAATTTGGCGCCCCGGGCCGTCACCCCATCGCGCCCCCCCCCCCTAACGCCGGCACTGTGTCGTAGATATATGTAGTAGTGTAGGTACAGAACTGATATGGGAATTAAGTCATTTTTCTAATTTGGAACGTCAATTTGTCTATTCGCACACATTACTCACACATACAACAGGTCTTTTACTTAAGTTTTTCACCTATACCTATACAGGGGGCAATGGGCAATGGCGCATAATGGTGGACAATTGCCAGTGGGAAATGGACCGTGGCGCGCAATGGGGATGTAGCGATGGACGTGCTTGGCCCATTATGTACACGGATGACATGCATGCCGCACAAGTGACCGAGAGTGTTTTGTTTAACCAATCCCGACATGTCTACACGCCACAGTCAGGCAAAGGCACGTTTTAAGATTATAGTTTTCCTTCGGTTAGTAATGTAATGTTGCATCGGCAAGTGCGTAATGTAACTTTGGACCGTGGGATTAAGCTCTTGTTTGCGGTTGTCTGGTCGCGTCGGAGGTTATCGAGTGGAGTTGGTAATGTCAGATCAGTCAATTTTGTTGTTGAATGCAGAGTGTTTATGCACGGAAAGTGATACCTAGTTAGATCTCAACGGTGGAAAGCTACATGGTTTCATGTGAAATGAAGATCGCAATTTACTCACAATGCCAGACCTTCCTAACCCAATGGGTAAATATAAAGCTGGTGCCCTCTAAAGCGTACCGGTGGTGGCTGTAGAATATTCTCGTACGGTCAGTTGGCACTTTCCCGCCAGCGCGTCTAGCATAAGTGAAAGACCTATGCATTTGTTAGAAAAGAGGACAGAGACAGAAGCGCTATCGATCCGCGTTAGGTAAACTTAACTTGGGGAGGGTTATGCTAGCACGGTTCACGGTAGGTATTATGGAACAAATGGCTCCTGACCTTATACTCCGAAATTCGATTTTCGGAGTTCGTTTCGTGCCGTTTCGCTCTCAATAATAGTCGTTAGTTTGAGCCTGATCCACCGTAGAACGATTTTCCTTGTCAGGTAAATGTAACGTCAATTCAATGTTATATTTACTGTGAAAAGGTTCCACGGTGAGTTAAGATTAGTGTCCGACCGAAACACGATTTTTAGCCGAAACCGAAACCGAAACCGAATATTCGGTTTTTTTCTGATTTCGGCCGAAACCGAAACCGAAACCGAAATTTTTGAAGACGTTTCAAAATATTCAAAATTACTGTACAAATCGTAAGGAAAAGGTTATTGCAAGGATTTCTTATTTGAGAACGTTTCTTTTTTTGTTAAACAAAATAAAAAACGTTTATTTTTAATGAAAATAGATATAGTACATGAAACTACCGTGAGACTTTAATCATAATTACACAAACGGATAACTCATGTATAAAAAGTCGAGTGATGCTCGACATGTTTCGGACTATTTTGTAGTCCTTCTTCCTGGAGCTTAGAGTACATATTTCAATTTGTACTTTTACTTTACGCGCCCGAATTAAGCCGAATGCTCCCGATGCGAGAGCCGCGAGAGGCCGCGAAGTAATTTCGGCCCGGCCGAAGGTTTCGGCCGGATTCTGGCCGAAACCGAAACTTCGGCCGAAATCACTTTTTTGGCCGAAATTGGCCGAAACCGAAACCGAAACCGAAACTTCGGTCGGACACTAGTTAAGATCAGGAATCTATTTGTTCAATAGTACATTTTATTAATTGAGCGCTAGTCCCCACTAGAATCCCATTTACAAACGATATTTCGTTATCGACGCTGTCGTCAAACTCTACCTACCAAATTTACAAATTTTTTGATTTCATGATTTAACCGATCTAAGTAAATCTCTCAACCCGAGCTGTTAAGTGTGCAATAAATTTGTAATGAGAACAAATTACTGGAAACAAAGGTCGACTGTTTTTCAAAACAAAGAGCTCGCTTTATGTTGTTTATCTACTTAAATACAGTATTTTGTTAGGTAATCTCGTAGTCATTATACCATTATTAGGTTATTTAAAGCCTTACCGTCGTATGGTAACTATACATATATGGTCGTGGGCGTTTTTCCATAGCCATTCATCTTTTGCATATTTGAGCTTAACTTATGACTTTATTTTCGTGGATGACTTGATACTCTATTATAATAAAACTGGTTGCTAACATTTAGAATTTTGTCTTAGGGCCGATTTTTCAATCATCAGATAAGTCCTATTCGAGGAACAACTCTATGGGTATCTGTCAGTTAAGTGCTTATCTGAGGATTGAAAAATCGGCCCTTATTATGACAAATATGGTTACTATTACTATGGTTACCTACTTCCGATTTTTATTAAAGAGTTAGGTATGCATTTCTGAGTGGCCAGCCAAAATGTAGGTACAAGGTCGCATTAGTCATCGACCGGCGTCTCACCATTATGCTAAACAGTCGATGAAACTTCAAGTGTTGACGTCATCTTAAAGAGAATAAGACATTTACTTAGGGCCATGTTTAAATTAATTAACCGTAAAAACAATACTAAATAGCAAAAGAAAGAATCTGAATATTCATATGCAGATGTTTTGGCTGTGTCAATCTGTCATCGAATAGGTACAAATTATTTAACGCGTTGACGTGTATGTTAATGAATAAATTTGCATGACAAAGCCAAAGTTACCTATTTAGTTTAGTTTCTCATTATATACAATGTAATAATAATAAGGTTCCTCTCTGTCACCCTGACCACTGGCAGCTTAGGCCCCGCCTCGCTGCCGGCGGCATCCCTAGGTAAGGTTTTTATAATGTTTTATATTTTGTATTAATATTGTAAGAACCTAACTTAAAATAAAAATAAATGTACAGAAAATAATAATAGTAATATATACATATATATAAGTGTGTAACTTTTAGAAAATAATAAAAACGTTGGATTTCTTTATCAGCCATGAGCGATAAACCGGTCTTGTAAACTACTTTTTTTTCTAGACATAATTCGCGTCAAGACATTATCACATAAGTTATCTCTAAGGTCGTAAAACATACTATTTGCAATTGTCATTTTATAACAAGATGATATTGGATAAAATTGAACATTCGACAGCGCACTTTAAAATCTAATTTCTTAAAGTTTCTATTAACATTAGAATTTGAGTGTTTTAATGCTTTTGTGAAAACCGTTATTTCTAAATCGTAACATAAGGACTTTTGGTCCTGCAAGTAGAGTATTTTTTGGCAATATTATAGTCTACTCAAGCGAACGTGTCTTTTTTTTGTAGGTACATCAACCGACATTCAATATCGATGAAATTAAAATACTTGGATAGCTGAATTGACGAACTTATCGGTGGACAAAAAAATAAATGGAACCAGTCATAGAACCTCCTCTTTTTATTAAAGCCGCTTAATAAACGTAAACAATAATAATTAATAACTATATCATTACAATCAGACTCAGCCTAGCCTCAACTTGAGCACCATGCACTTGCTGGCTTGTGAGATTATTTTTACATAACTCAAACTCAAACTATTTATTGCATAAGAATGTGCATATTTTTTATTTCTCTTGTTTCAGGCCACACCGACGACTATGCTTACATGATAGACAATTTGACGGAGCGCTATCCTAATTCTAAGCTTATACTAGTCGGATTCAGCCTCGGCGGCAACCTGATTACCAAATACTTGGGCGAGGAGCGGAAGAGGCCCTCTAACATAATAGGAGGAATCTCCATATGTCAGGGATACAATGCTATTGAGTAAGTATTCATAGAATCCATACAATTAAGACGACATTGACCGCGGGTGGAAACTGGTTGTTTTATTTAATTCAAGTTCGCCTGACGTCGAATGATTTGGCGTTTGCGAAGTCTTATCAGTTACAATGTTTGCGTATGGCGCGGCGTTCAATATGAGCCTTTCCCTGCCGCCGTACCTAGAAATTTTGATCTGGTTACCAGAATAATTGAACAATAATAAATCGGCCAGATAGCCTAGTGGTTAGCTACCCTGACTATGAAGCTAGAGCTCCTGGGTTCGAATCCCGGTAGGGGCAGACAGTTGTATGATGAATACGAATGTTTGTGCCCGAGTCATGGATGTTGTATGTATTTATCTACATTATATAAGTATGTTTATTCCTTGCCTGGTACCCATAGTACAAGCTTTACTTAGTTTGGGGCTAGGTCAATTGGTGTAATTTGTCCCTAGATATTTATTTAAAAGAATTTTTGAAGGAGATCACATGTACCATACTAACTGTTACTTTTTGCATTAAAGTAATATCGCGACTTGGCTTTGTTATGAAAACTTATCGACTATCAATGATGATCAATGTGATTGCAACACGATGATATATTATTATATTTAAAATTTAAACATGTTAATAAAAATGGAATGCCATTAATCACCTGTGACCTGTGACCTGCCAGGTGGCTTGTAGTATTGATTTGTGTTTCGATTAAAAACTGAGTCCTTGGGACAATCGGTATCTGCTATTAACATCGCAATCAGACTAACGTACAGTTGGCTGCTATTTTTTTAACTAGTACTAAAAAAGAAGATGCACCAATTTTAATTGAATTTATAAATAAGTAAATGATGTCACATGTATAGGTTTGCTATGGGCAACATAAAGTTTCCTTGTAGGAGTTTCGGTTACACATTATCTTTATTAATAGCTTGATTTAATTTTGCTTGATGATTTTCTTTTTGCTGGAACAGAGATAATAATGTATATTATATAATTCACATTATGCACCTATTGTATGTGCGATTGATTTAATGATTACGCTCTCTATCTAAAAATACCTACGCACTGAGTCTCATTTTACACATCGATAAATACGGGTATGTTATTAAAACCCTGCTGGAAACGTAGATCAGTTGTATTTTCGCTATTTTCGATTATATTTAAGGTCTCGAAGTAGCATGAAACGACAAGTCAGGTTTATGATACACGTGAGAAAAACCGTGTCAAGTAGTATCTATGTCAATATGAAGTATGTGCGTCAATGATGATTCCCGTGACTCTCACGACAGTCGCAATGATGGCGCGAAAGCTGAACAAATGATCGAGATTGTCTTCACGTATCGTAATTATTTATCCCTGCAGCACACAGAAAAGTTGAATAAGTAAATACACATTTTGAATGCAGCGTGTACATTAATATTCTGCCTTGAGTTGAATCCATTAGAATACATTTTCAGGACTTTTTTATATTTTTCTCATATTTTTAATGGATGAAGCAATCACCAGATAGCTGCGAGAATTACGTGATAGGTAAGGTTCCTTCAAAAAGATTTCGATTTATATTCAGTGCTTGAAATACTTCGAATTGGGTATGAGTACCTTTATCCAATAAGATGGCATGTTATTAGTTTTAACGTTACTAAAGTAATGTATGAAGATAATTCTATTCTTGGACCTTGTGGCCCTTGTTAATAACAATAGAACAATGCTTCATGAGGTCCTTGGACGAAAATAGTAGTTAGGGAGCTGGCGAGCATTTCGGTATATGATTTGCACACGTTTCACGTCGAGGTGGAGTGCAGTTTAAATCATTACGAATCGATTTGGTTCAATCAATTAAGGTCCTATGTCGCTGCGTTTTCGCGTTACAGCGGATTGAAGTTGCTTAAAAAAATGGGGGTATTAAGTCATTTGCACGTGTCTGCCTCTGGACTTCATTGGTCACAATCATGTTGAAAACGAAGAAAATCGAAGAGGCAGACATTCAGGACTGCATTATCATGGGACGGAGTCTTAAAAGTGTAAAAAAAAAAAAGCTCTACTAAGTCATTTGCACACGGTTCTCATTGCGCCCATTCGATTCACTATGACTCCGTGGATTCGAAAAAAAATGTGGCAGACACTTAGCTCACTGATTTTCACCTGTATAACTGTTTGAAATTCACGGAATTAAGGGACAGTAGGCATACAGCAAAGCTATTCGGTAAGCAGGATAGATACGGCGCGAGCGTGCGTAGGTGCTTACCTGATAATATTGCCGTGTGTACCTATTGCATGGGATTATTGTTATTTTTTAGTTTTATTTATACAATTTTGTTTAATTATTATTCTCTAAAAGCACGGTAACGACTAAACTAAATCTATGCAATCATATTTTTTCTCAATGCCAACCAGAAAAAATAAATTCAATTCAGAAAAAAAAATCAAACGGTCTGCCTTTGGAATATCAGAGGCCTAAACGTCTGCCTCATCGATTTTCTTTGTTTTCATAAGGAATTCAAACATCAGTCCAAGAGGCAGACGTGTGCGCATAATATAGCACACCTTTTTTTTTTTTCATTTTTGAAACGCTTTAAATTTACAACGCAGCGCCACCATGATGGCAGACTATTTTTCCGTGGTTCTTCTCATTGTTTTTGATCGAACAATTCAAGTCTGCCAAGTGTGCACATCATATACAATTTTTTAAATCATAAAAATAAATTAAAAAATTGAATACTACAAAAGTCAGAGCCCTGGATGTCTGCCTTTTCGATTTTTTGTGTTTCTAGGATGACTGTAATCATCAGGCCCAGAGGCAGACGTGTGCACATAATATAGCACACCTTTTTTTTTTTACATTTTTGAAACGCTGTAAATTTACAACGCAGCGCCACCATGGTGGCAGACCGGGTCCTTGATGTTCCTTAGGGCATAAATATTACTATTAATAACGTCTGCCTTGTGTGCTAATCATATAGAAATTTTGCTCGCCAGCTCCCTAGCTATAGGTTGGGATCCATTGACACATCTGAGTGTCTTGTATATTTATCGTTATCCATACGTTTACCTATTAGGGAGCGTCTTATGCTGCATCTGGCGGTCCTTGGTATAAGGTTCTTAATTAATAGCACCAACATTTCAATTTCCAGCACTCTAGTATACCTGCTCCAATGGCAGAATTTCCGCCGTTTCTACCTCTACATAATGACTGACAACTATCGCAACATCATCACGCGGCACAAACGCATGCTGCTGAGTCCTGACCTCAAAGCCAAACATGGCCTCGATGAAAACATGATCGTCTCTGCCGGCACCCTGCCGGATCTGGATGACGCCTACTCTAGGTGAGCAATTTAGTTATTGAAAACTGTAGGTACGCGCAGTACAATCCAATTGACTCGATCACGATTGAAACCGAAGAGATGCGAATCCACCATTATTTGTAGTAAGCGTTAAATCTATTTTTTTATGATGTTTTCGACTATTTTAATTGGCGTACAGACCTGACGAAATTGTGAGTGCCACTGAATAAAATAAAGTATGAAAACTATCACCGAGGCTTAGGCGTGTCAGATTTTTTTAAATGTGTTTAATGTGCTCGCTCTGATTATTTGATGTGGATTTCTATTTTGGGACGCGGCTTCCAGGTGTGTGGTGTAACTATTAGCTTTCATAAACACTGATCGACGTCGAGATATATGAATAGCCCACCACAGACCAGCATTCTAAACCAGGGCCGCCCACGGTATGTAGGGTCCCGGAGCCAATTCAAAATGATGAATAAATTGAAGGGCTGCCTGTACCAAACAATGCTGTAAAAAAATTAAACTTATTCATTCTTTAAAAATCAATTTACATACAGTTTAAAATTCGTACAAAATCGTTAAGGCAATTGTGACTAATTTATTCGAATTAATTTACTGCAACACGTGTCCGATACTAATCGCTAAAGGTATTATTCTAATTATCTTTAAAGTAATTACTCTACTTCTCATTTTAAAAGTAAAGGGTTATTTACATAGTGATTTATTATATTACGGGCTCTTTGCTTGCGTGCACCATTATTGACTTTCCTATTACCCGTGTATGCGTGTGTGTTTAAAACATACGTGTAGGTATATTTAGTCGACGTAAGTATACTAATCGTTCGCCAGAATCAAGTCTAGCCTTTCCCTTGCGCATTAGTGCACACTTTTCAAATCAGGCCAGTCACGTCGTTTCCCATGGTTAACTTTGTCTATCTCTATCCCACTTAACAAACCTTTGGAGAGAAAGGGAGACAAAGAATCTGGTTAACTCGCTTACTCGGGACCTAAAAGTACCTGCAAGTGAAAGTGGTCATATCACAAACGCATCAGATTTTCCATGCCGGTAATTCGCTGTGCAGGTTTTTCTACACTAAAGTATAGGTAACATTTGTTCGTAGTTTGCGTAAATTACAAACGCATAGCGTAATGGGTGAGTGATTGAGCGATGAAATGTAACGTATCAGATAGTATGGTTTGACGTAACTGTGTACATACACTTGATACACCCCGCCATGTTTGCATAGGCAGTATGGCAACAAAACTTGTTACATTAATTATCTTATTTGATCTAATATTCATGAAATTCACTACAAATATTAATCTATTCTTTTGATTGCCATTATTCTTGAATTTTATATTATTCACTTTTAACTTTTGTTTTACTTAATAAATATAGTCTTCCTACAGATATTAGTACCTAAGTACTTCTTCGCTGATGGCTTCAGGTTTTTTTTGCTGGAAATTTTTAGTGGATATAGGAACAATATCAGCTCACCATTATTATTTTTTTAAGTTTACCCTTTTTTTTCGCGAACCACAAAAACCACTGTCTGTAACTACAAACCTATAAATGTGTGATCATATCACAAGATCAAGGTTAAATACTTTCGTGTCATCTCTTCCAGTCAACCTTGTTTAAATTGTGTTATTTTAACATTTCTTTATAGTTAGTTCCTACCTATCTAAACCAGAGCTGTAGTCAGACGATACTTATTTTGTTGGCAAAATTTTTAAAGCGCTATTTTTTTTTCTTATATGACTATTCGTAATCGTAGTCAGACGCGTTCATCCCTTACAGGCATATAAGCAGTGCTTGTAAGCATACGTAAATGTGCCCGCCACGCTGCGTACCAATACGGGTTTTGTTGTCAATATGCCTACCCCCTGTCAGAACCCACTGCACGCCCCTGATCGTAGTTAGGTACGTTTATGACGCAGCGGAAATACCCGGGAGTTTCAAGTGGTCTTAGAATTTTATGAACTAAACTCATTTAACTATAGCTGATTTATTTATTTACAGGAAAGTTCACGGATTCGAGTCCGTGGCAGATCTCTACAAATGGAGCTCGTCGGCGTTCTACTTGCACAACATAAAGACCCCGATGGTCTTCGTGAACGCGCGCGACGATCCCATCGTCCCTGAACCGCTGTTGCCTCTTATTAGAGAATTTGCTAGTAAGTGTGCCGTAATCTTTCCGATATACAACAATACACGGATGACTCAATGATTAGTCATCGAACACTCAAACTCGAAGGTATTTTGATGATTACCTAGAATTGTCCGCTTATGACCAGCTTGTAGCATGAAACCGAATGCTAATGTTAGAGCCCGTTAATTTAAAAATAAAATACGTGGGATCCAACTTATTCTTTTAAGTTATTTAAACATGTTTGAGACCTTGAAGTTCTCCTCTAGCTGAGTTCAAGGTGGTTTCTTTTTCAAAATCGGTTGATCTATACCTATAAAGCAGTACCGTGACTGACTGGCTGACAGAAAACGCACAGCCTAAACCACTGGACCTTGGGAACTTGTAATTTGGCAGACGTATATCTTGAATACCTATACCAGAGGAGCACCAAGAAGGGATTTTTTGAAATTCCCACGGGATAGGGAAAAATTGAGATTTATATATTTCTCAGCAACTGTAATAACTAGACTTCAAATTTGGCACACCTGTAACACTTGATTGTAACACTAAAACATGTTCTCCGGGAAAATGCAAAGTTCCCGCGGGATACAAATAACTCTTTAAATCGATTTAAAAAAACACTGATAGAAAGCTACACTGATTCTGATTGACATTTAAGAATTTTTAAAATAGGTCGAAACAGTTATTTCTAACCCGCGGGAACTTTACACTTTCTCGGGATAAAAGTGGTCTATGTCAATCAAAAACAGTGTAGCTTTCTATTAGTTAAAGTTTTTTTAAATCGGTCTAACTGTAGGATTCACTTATTTCTGTCCCCCAGGATTTTTGCATTTTCTCGAGGTAAAAGTCACACAGCCAATGTCAATCAAGAACTGTAGCTTTCTATTAGTGGTTTTTTAATCGATTTAAAGAGTTATTTCTATCCCGCGGGAACTTTGCCCTTTCCCTGGATAAAAGATAGCAACATCACCTTTTTCTATTAAAACCCAGTATTTGTTTTGTATTACTTGAGTTATTGTCTACGCGTACGAAGTCGCGGGCAAAAGCTAGTCATTTTTAATTTTATTCACAACCATTTGAAATGGGAAACACCATGTATTTCTTATTAATCAGTAACTCATTTATTAGTGTTATTACTATGCTCAGGTACTAAAACCGATTTCATAGCGTTAATACCGTAAATTTGATCAGTTTGTATTAAAACAACGATATTTTTATTCCAAAGGTTCCCACGACAAAACAATGTTCTTGGAGATCGCTCATGGAGGGCACTTGGGCTTCTACGAAGGCGGGCTGGTGTACGCGAACCCGGTGACGTGGCTGGACCGCGCCTTGGTCGGCCTGGCCGGCGGCTTACTGATGGCACACGACAAGTGCGCGTCCAAAGACATGGCCGCCGCAGAATACGCCTCCGAGGATGAACCCGACCTCATCAAGTCGGCCACTATCGTCTACCGGGATCCATTAGATAAAAAACCACAAAAAGCAAGCTCATGAAAAATATGCCCTGAATTAGATCAGTGTATTGCATACGCGGCGTGGCCCGCAATGCCGAGCCTTTACTAGAATAAGTCTCGCTGGAATTAACATGGCATCGCAAACGTAATATGATAGTCAATGGTTATGATATGACATTACTAATAGCGTGAACAAGTGAGTGCTAGAATTTTGCCGGTTATTGTCCAAATTATAAATTAATTCCATGTTGCAGCGTGCTGCAGTAATATCTCAGAAGCCCATTCCATTGTAAAACGAATAACTGTGGCTCGCTTGTTTTCCACATTGTGATATTTTATATGTAGATTTAGATGTTGAAATTTTGCTACGGCGTTATTGAAATGAAACAAGAAAAAATATGCGCAATTTTTATATCTGTTTGAAGTCAATGTGGTGTGCAAACGGTTTTTGTTGAATTTTTAGGTGTGTGTTGAGAACAAATGTTCGCAATCTGTACTTACAAAGATAATAGAGAAATAAATGCGTTTAACAAATATTCGATCTGTATTAGGTTACGGGACTGCCAGTTGTCCGATACGATAACCATAGAAGAAACAATAAAATAACCAATTCGCACTTATAGTCTTAAGAATCTGCACAAAGACTAGGAACTCGCTTTCAGGAAATGTGGGAAAGATTGTGTTTCCATTTTAAATGCTGTTTGTTTTATGAACATGCCATTTAGTGACGTTATTGCCGACGAGGCGAACGACTGCATTTTCAATACAGTATACCCCGTGAAAATTAAAGTGTATCTACCTGCTTTAAAATAATATATTTGAATTTGAACGTCAGTAAAATTCTACTAAGTTTTACGAAACTGGACATTCAATAATTTGACTACCTTTTGAAGTGTGTTCTAGTTTTAATTATATACGAAGTAAATGTTATTTTGGCTTATGAGATTATATTTATCACTACTGGTGTATTAGGAATTATGATGCTACTAAGGCAACTCATACCTTATCTGATAATAGACGAATGTCGCAGTGGTCTGTGAAAGTCGTGGATAATTATCGAAGTAATTTTGACCAAAACTTGATCTCAGTAGCCTTAAAAAGGGTGAGATTGTATAAATTTTGTATGTGGTGGAATTAACTGGACATTACCTCCTTTTTGAGAAGTTGATGATGGAAAAGTCAGAGTCCAAAGTACAATACAATCTGAGCTGAGTGAGCATGTTTAAATGTAAAAGTGTATGTAACAGAATTTTACGTGTATACGATTGATAATTGTGTATGTAATACAATACATTCTGATATTGCATTTAGATACAATTTCGGGCCAAAACATTGTCTTTGTCATAGTTTTATTGTTTGTAAATTTTATTTAGTAATATTAATTTGTTGTAACTTTTGTTTTACCTTTTGTCTGCAGAACAGTATTAATTTCTACTACTATATCGTGAATACACCTCATAAACAGAAAACATATGTCATCAAAGTGATTAGAAAAGTACTTGCGTAAAAAATTGGAAAATCTCACCCGTTAATTTAACTGAATATTTATTTTGAAATGTACCATCAATTATCATCACTCATTGTTTAACGCTGGGCAGGAATAAGCAATAGCCATTTACTGTCCGCGTAACGGGCGATAGATACGTCTTAGGGCCCGGGATTATGTAAAATATCGCTGTTTTGTAAGATTGTGACATTTATGTTATACTGCCTGCCACTTTGTCGCTCTGACCTGACGTTAACGGACGGAAGAGAGAGATGCATATACTAATGTGTGGTGAACATGGTGTAGTGATTTGCAATACCCAAATTTGATAGAAACCGCTGTACCGCGTACGAGGCGGCGATACAAGGGATTAAATGTGGACATACGATATAAATTTACTAAAAAGTACAAATGCCAGTACACGAGTGATAAATATAATAGCAAGAAGTATTCAACCTGCGCATGTGATATATATTTAAAATACTACAAGTTACTGATGGGTTGAGCTTACTGTGTTAATTGCGCAAATGGTTTAATAGTTTATTTATTCGTGTGTTGAATGTCAATAAAGCGATATACTTAACAATATGTTGCCGTTTTATTTATAGCTGATTTAAAAATTTTAGGCGCTTTTTGGGATTTCACGCTCCCAATTAAATGAGTTTAACACAGTCCGTCCATAAACATTATTCGAAGGAGTGGGTAAGGTAAAGCGTCCAAAAAGTTGAATAGCTATCAAAATATTTTTGACAGAATATTGAATATTCTACTACAATTACTCGAGGCTTGTACAGAAATAAAGGTCAATCATTTGATAAATAAGTATATTTCTAGGTCAATAATATAAAATTTTAAGAGACGGGTGAATTTACGCTGCCTTAAGTTTCTAAAAAGTTACATCTAGATAATACTTCTATCTTAAAATATTTTGTAAATGGAATATTATAATCGCGTCGCGTCGTCTCAGTGTTTTCGAATGACTGCTTACTGTGAAGTGATTTCGCGAAGATACTTATTTAATTGAGCAAGAAACAAAATGAGATCAAGCAGTATCTAGGTAGGGAGGTAATAGCATGGTAATATGTAGTAGATTTTGTAACTCGAACAGCATCAAATGATAACGAGACGGAATAAATTATTATCACCATCACTGACCTGTACCTTTCGCTACATACCTATCCAAAATTCTTATAGTATTTAAGCTGTTAGAATATTCTAGTAACAAGACCGAGCTGATTTTTTTTTTCATTTATGCTCGTAAATATTTAGTACAAATTTTCACCACTGGAATCGTGCTCTCGATTGATGTTCTTTCAAAAATCGAGCGCCTAGAGAGACAGAAAAATATACACTCATATTTAGGACCCGGAATATTCTGCTTCATTATTATTTTATCGCAGTTCAGAGGTGCCTGTCAATCAAAACATAGAAATGTTAACACACTTTACAAAGAGGTAACTGATACTGTGTTATGAATATTCCAAATACAAATATCACAACATTTCCCTAACTTAAAACTTAACTCTCTTTACACATACACCTAAGCGTAATACATCAAATATTTTGAGATACATACACACTCAGTTATATAAAATTATTCGAGGTACAAAGCCAGATCTACGTACTTAAAGAAACAATAATAATAGATGATTTTCATTATAGAGAGCAATGAATGTATATAATTTTGACCTAGTAGTAAGTAGTACCTTAATAAAAATTAGATGGACACTTAAATATGGCCACTAGGAGAGCAAATACTGGTATACAATAACGAAAATGAGATTCCGACTTTACAAAAACTTTTAAAAGGTAATTATTATTTATAGATATCCTTAAGATTTATTAATTATTTCATATTATCCACTGAAAAAAATATTTTCATATAAACCTTCCTAACTAGATTAATCGAACTGATATCTTACAGTCTTTTTACACATCTGTTTTAGATCTGAGTATTTTCAGAATAAATTAAAGCTTTTTTACAAAATAGGTATGTATAAATAAAATTATGTAAATGCAATTAAATCGTTATGCGAATTGTCATATAGTCAGCATATAGACGTAGGGTCACCTTCCATCGTGCACGCTACGTTATCTAATTTATGAGCTAAGTGCATTTTGTTACAAAGTGGGTCCATTTCTAACCCTAAAATTATTTGTTCTCTATATTTACTCACATAAATGTATAGTTCTTTCAGGGCCGAAAGTGTATCGAATTCATTTAATTGCTGCACGGAAAGTTGTTGCATCGATGTGCTCAGTTCCTGATCTGTCACCTGTGGTAATTGCGAAACAGCTTGATAGAACTGTATCACCATATCCCTGTATGTAGGAAGATCTTTAGCAAATAATAGTTTATTTGATGGAGAGTCTTTACACAATCGGTGTTCTGTTAACGAACAAGCGTCCATAAAGGTTTGAGCGATCACAGACAGAGATGAATCCACAGTTGCTGTTTTGTTGATATCGAAAATGAAATCGGGATTCTTGATCAAGTTGACCCAAAATCGCAAAGGTAAACTATTGGATTTCCACGCGTGTACCACTTCGGGATTCAAAATACCGTGGGTCCTGGCAGCCTCATCAAAGAGGTCAAACAGCCATTTAACAGCAGGCGGCAGTACTTCATTCACTGTAAGTATAGTGCTGAAGAAATCGTCAACAAATTTGTGAACTGTGCCTTTTGTTGACAAAAGCCTCGTAAGAAATATTTCCGGTATAGCTTTGTGACTGTGTTCTGACGATTTGTTAATAATATGTTGGTATTCAATAGGCCTCACCAAGTGGTAGAAATGTACATTTTGATCGTTGACGTCACTGTTGTACACTCTTATATGGGAGTTTGAACAGTAAATGCCGGTGCAATTTTTGCAAGGAATTTTATAGGAAGTATTAAAACTATCATTTTGTCGTGATATCAAGGACATAATCGCGGATTCCTTAACACCGTAATGTGCCAGTGTATTCAACTTGCGCCAGCTGTTGACTGTTTTCGTAGTAACATCTTCGTCTTGAAGTGTCACATGCCCTCCTCTCCCATGTCGCCATTCGAGATCAACTTCGTGGACGGACGGTCGCAATGAAAACGGGGTGTTTTTAAACAACGCATCAAGTATTTTAGATTTAACTTGCGATATACTATCGCAGTCTAAAACTTTACATTGGACCTTTTCATCGAAATCATCTTGTACAATATGCAATGTCACGATTTGATAATCAATCTGCTCTTTCAAAAGTTTTTCTTCTGACAAAGAATAACGAGCTTCGTGAGTAATAGCATCAACCACACCCTTTTCGATTTGATGTTTGATTGCTTTAAATAGCAAGAAAAGTGACGAACCAGCGTAATCTTTCAGGTAATAATACATACACAATGCCATCCAATTTGTAAGCATTTTCTCGACAACACTTTCAGTTCTCCTCAGCATAAGTTGGGGATGTTTATTGCAGACGGATTTGTCAATAAGGCGCAGTAGAAGTGACTTGAGGATATCAGTGGCGTATTCCATTTTCCCCATCAAAATGATCATCAACAAGGAAGCTACATTCACTTTATCCCGGATGTTGAAAGATTTTTGTGCTTCTAATGTGTCTATAAATGACAAAAGGAAACATTTGTTGTTCAAAAGTTGTTCGAATTGAATCATGGCTGCATCGTAATTAGTTCGAGGTGTGTTTATAAATTGTCGTTGGACATTTAAAATCGGATGGTCTGATACACCTGGGAAAAATACTTTCATTACGTAATTTACATGATCAAGCGTTGGGATGCCCGAATGTTCCAAATCAGCTGCCAAGTCTGACATATCGGTCTGTAATTCTGCGAAAGCTAACTTACATTCCAGTCTTACATTACTTTCCAGTGTATCCATTTGTATTTGTATTCGTTTATATTCTCTTTCAGCTTTTGTACTTCTGCGTCGATAAACGACTAATACTATCATGAAGATGAGCACCAAGAAAAAAGTACCGGCTGCGATTCCTGCGATAGCTTCCGGTGGAAAATTGTAATTTCTTAGTAATTCATAATGAAGATATCCAATAGGAAACCTTAAATTTTTCCCAACTTTCACCACTACCATGGGTAAAGTAATATCGCTTATTTGAACACCGTTTTCATCGGTATTTAACGGTTGAATTTCGGGTGGAGTGCAAAGAAGCTGTTGCATGGTCAGGCTCGTAACATTGCATGGCTGAGTTCCAATTGTTACGACCACGTCTGTTTCATCACTAGCTCTTATTAGATTTTCTCCTTCTATGACGAGAGGATCACCTTTATAAGATTTAATTCTGTTCGGAAATTGATAAACGTGAGGATCCTCTACAAAAACCATGTGAGTTCTTGGAGGATTGAAGTATTTTTCCAAATCATGCATAGTTTCCACATTGTCCATGACAAATCCAACTTTCATAGCTATTTGCGGTGTACTTGTTTGAGATGCAGTTGCTTGCAAAATCTCGAAATACTTTTTGTTAATAGCAGGACTTGGGCATTCCATTTGATTCGAATTAAGTACGACACATGATGTATAATTAACAGGAACTTCTTCATTACCATAGTATAATTTCATTAATGGTTTTTGGATAGTGTTTAAATTAGTACCATGAACAGTTATCATCCTCCCCCCAGACACGAAACTTTTTAACGGCTTAATTTCCATTATAGTTGGGTCTGCTGTATAATTATATAGGTCGCCGTTCAGCGTGCGATTAGCATTATCGATAGCGACGGTTATCGTGTGAATTACGCGAGGCACATTAGCTTTGGGAGTTATGCATATTAGTCTACTATTTGATGTTTGAGTTTTATTTACAGAACATGGCAGTTCATCTAAGTAAGCTGATATTGCTGATCCAGTATTTAAGTGTTGCCCTCCAATTGCCAGTTGAGTTCCACCTGACACGGGGCCAAGTGTAGGGTATATACCTTGAAGTTTTATGTTTTTATAGCTGAACAAGACTGACGATTCTGTATATCCAGCGTCATTTTCTACAATTACGGGTGCTACTGATGAGCCATTCGAGGCTCCAGTGCGACATGTTATGCTGACAGATACCTCAAAATCCACGATTTCACAGGGTACTTCACCAATCCGGACTTTTCCAGTAACTTCTTCAACTCTTAACCCAAGATTACTACCCTCTATTGTCACAATTGTTCCACCCTCTATGGGCCCACTTAATGGTTTAATCATATCTATGCGAGGTTTAGGACATTCAGTTACTGGATTTTCGAGGCATGATTCACTGTAAGAGCAGGAATTTCCGCACCATGTGCACTGGTAAACCGAGTTGCGTGTGATACAAAGAGAACAATCAGCATGCTCTCTGTGTGACCCAAGGATTTCACATTTGTATAGAGTTATATTTATGGTATCTATGTAGTGTTTATGATTCCAAACCACTTTCACACTAACATTATATTCCCCAACATCTTCTTCATACGAATAAGTGGTTTTGTCACAAACAATAAAGTGGTTTGACTCAACTCTTGCAGGTAAAATCATATTAGCCAACTCAATACTCACAATGCATTGGAATCCTGTATGTCCAGGTTGCAAATGTGGTAAGTTTTCAACCTCTAGCTCTAACTCCTTTGGAACATTATTGGGTAAAAGAATTTGATGTTTATACTGCCTTATTCGCGGGCAATGTCCAATGCCATGGTTGAGTAATTTAGAGGGGTTGTTTTCCCCACTAATGATGGTTCTTTGACACACAGAGGTGTCATGTGTGCACCTATTATCATAAATACACCAATTACATGCCCACTCACTCATTATGCAGGAATGGCATGTTGTATGCTTAGAACAATCATAGAAGGCAAAGTTCCTAGAAACAAAATCTTTGTTGGTTTCTGATGAATGAACTGAGAGGGGCACATATGCATGATCTAGGTTTTGAGAGATTTTAGGTCTATGTTTAATATCTGGGGTAGGACAAGCTAGACCGTTTGAAGTGACTGCAGCATCTATGGGGGGAGCATTGCCAAATACACATTTATATGTGGCACCAAAAGGAAGTTCTGGTAGAGTCCTAATGACAAGTTGTACTGTAGTTATCTCATTTACTGATATTCTATCTGGCATAATTTGTTCAAAATCAATGCACTGCTGGCCTGTGTATTGAGACAGCCATCTGGGTGCACTTTGTGTGCCTTTTTGGCACAAACTTTGTACAGTGCAGCGTTTCTCCAGTGAACACCAGCCACAGTGAGGATCATTAGACTCGAGGCATGAGGAACAGTCACTATGTTCAGCACACTTTTCTGTAGGGATTTGAACTATTGTGTTTCTTGCTAATACATACAGTGTTCTTTGATATGGTGATAATGTTGTATCTGGCAACAGTCTTTGTCCTGGCAGTAGCTCATCACTTGCATACTGCAACGCTTTATCTGCATCAATTAGAACTTTTTTGAGCTTACCATCATTAGTGCCCAAAAAAGCTACTGTGTGTAATCCAGTTACCGACATTGTAACAGAAGTCACTAGAGCATCAGTCCAGGAGATAACAGGTGTATTTCTTATAGGATACAGACCACTTATCTTAAGACCAACTTCACAAAAATTAAGTATATTGCCTGTAGATCCCACACTGGGACATTTGCCATCTGATATCATCCCTGATATGTAGCCCATATTGCGAGATTTAGTACTACCGTTGAAACACATATGAACATTTTCATTAAACTTAATATCTATTTCTTGTAAAGAAAAAACACATATTGCTGACTTAGCTACAGGTTCATTAGTGATACCTTTTGATGGACTGAAGGATGTGACAAGTATGGGGTCTCCTGCTTCAATACCAAGCTGGGTGGCCAGGGTGGTCCCAGCTTTAGCTATTTTAGCATCTTGAACTAAGTTGTAATTGACATCTTCACTCTTACCATTAATGTCCTCTCGCACATTACACTCAAGGGTGACTTCCGTATAGCTGTTGTAGTTGTCATCATTGACACATGTCCGAGCGAGACGTGACACATATCCCAATTCTTCATTACCCGCAAGATGGGAATGCTTCTGAATTATTAAGAAGTAAGAATAGTCACTGGCATTAAAACCATACACATATTGCACCAAAAAGTTGTCTCTATATTTCACATCTATTTGAATGGAGCTTTGCTTGGAGAATGTAGACTGGGCCAGTCTGAGCGTCATGAGATCGCGGCTGGAAATTGCAGGAACATCGTGCCTGTAGTCTCCTATGTTTGTGAATGTGGTGCCAACATACAGCACATTGGACCTGTCCCAGGAGTTGTACCGTTCGGGCCCGATGAAGGCGTAGGTGGAGGCTTCAGCGTCGTTGGCTGCAACGCTCTCGGGCAGGAACTCTGGCTCAGCGGCGATGTCACCCAGCTTGTACTTGTAGCATGAACCCTGCGCCACGGAACCACACGTAATCACTAATCTGGACTCTTGATCGATCACTAGTATTTTATTCACATTGTCAATCTTCGTTGTTTTGATTATTTCGGCGGAGGGACAACCGCTCGCATGGCACATAGGATTATCGAGCTTCGGCCCAGTTCGTATTATGTGTATGGGCTTCAAGTCGGGACTTAGCTGATGGAGCGCATTCAGCGATCCCGCGTACACCTGCCCGCTGACTTTGTCGATAGCGAGGTGGTAGAAGTGGAATGTCTCATTCTGTTGGTTCGGGTATTGTGATATGAAATCGTATCCGTAAACTATTGTGCTCCAGAGCCAGAATATTATGACTAATACCGTCCTGAAAGCAGCCATGATTACATTTTATGCTGCTTTCTTATAAATATATTGCACTTTGTCACAAACACTACGTTGTTTTTATTTCATCTTCAACCCATTTTATTTATTTTACAAAAATAATGTAAAGCATCCATCGATGCCGATGACATGGAATAAACAATATAGAATGAAAGAAAAGAACTTCTCATAAACAAGAGAGGGCAATGTTGCTAACCTTTCAGTAAACTGAGGAATGCCGAACACGTTTTTAAGCATCTTTCACATTACATCCACAACCATCAAATCAAAATACGGATGTTAGAACAAGATGGTGTTATCTAAATGCTCATTTATACGGGGAAAGGGTTTTACGCGATTTCAAAAACATTACTAGTTAAAATGACTATGAATGGACCTACGAATAAGTAATAACTTATTATTTATTAGTAGCTATGGATGGTCTCTAAAAGAAAGGTATAAAACAGTATCAGTCAACTTGGTCTAAGAGATGGAGCTATGTGACAGACGCTTTATGCTGTACTACATGTTCGCACAAAAATATTGAAGCGATAATGCGAATGCGGATCATCTTCATAGTTAGAAAAAATAATTGAAAATTATCTTTTACCCAAACGCACAACATTCAATAATAAGTGAAAATGCAAATGTAAAGCAAATTGATGTTAAGGTAGAAAATAGTAAAAAGTATATTTTGCAACTAGCAACATTGATGCAGGGCTGCCAAGTAAGTCCTTTTTAGCTAGTTTTAGTGAGAATTAAAATCCAATCATGAACTTTATTCTACAGAAATTTATCAATGTAACCAAAATTTTCCATGCTAAGTCTTCCATGCTAGTCTGGGAGCAAAGAAAAAACATAGAATGTACCAGTTGCTTCTCTACCCGCACAGATGGTAAAAGCCCATCAAGGGAATGGGCAAAAATCATAGGAATCATGATATAGGCGATGAGGCTAGCAACCCATCATTATTTTGATTCCATTTTCCACCTATAAGCCGCCCACAATCATGCTAAACGTGGCCAGAAGGTACCTGCTACCTTAGGCTCTGTCTACCCCGTAAGGGATAAAGCCGTGATTTGTGTATGTATGTGTAACTAATTTTTTACATTTTGATTTTTAAGGCAATACTAGATCTAGAAAAAATACAAATGTAGAATGTAGGTACGATCTTCCTCTTCTATCATTTTTTTTTCTCAGTATCAGTTATTGCTATGTAGGTTAATACTATAACATTCAAAATTTTATTGAAAATAAATCTGGCTGTCAGCTTTTTAATAACTGTTCTTTTTTGTCACGTCATGGCATGGACTGTACCGATATTGATCAATCAATCGCAAATTTTTAGCTACTTTTTGATTGAGGAGCTTGGCAACACTGATTTGGCATTAAAAAAAAAACATTGTATTGTACAGTAGCCTCGGGAAGTGTGTTGTTTTTATTTAGTAATTAAAATTAAACTAAAATACAGAAAGAGACTGATCAAATCAAATAAGTCACAAATAATCATACATTGACGAGAGCGTACGTTTAAAGCCGTACGTAATATGTAGACGTGTGAAAGTTAACAATTTTAGAGCCGCGCTCGTGCGGTAAACACCATGCCGATGAAATAGTTTTTTGGAAGATCTCCGTCTGTTCTTGTGCACCTAAAAACCCTCAATATGATGGCTTCTATGTCTTCTGGTGGGCCGGGGGATCCGCACACTCAAATGAACACGTACAGGAGCTATGTGACCATGCTGGCGGACCCCGGCGCCAAGGACGAGATAAAGCTAAAAGCTGCGCAGGAGCTTAGCGAGAACTTCGAGGTTTGTTCTTTACTTTGTTCTAGAAGTGTGATTGATAATTACGATATAACCATCTTAGTGTTGATTTGTGATTCCTGAAGGTATGTCTGCTAAATTTCAAGAGTCTAGCTCCAGTAATTTAGTTTGTATGATATCAGTCAGTTAAGAAAGCCATGGTGCTTTTTAAATGTGTGTATTATCATATCATCCAATAGTAATCAACCATTGGCCCTAGAACAACCACATTTTGACTGTTGCAGTACATGAGCTGACAAATCATATTAGTTGCTTCTTATGCTTATAGTTTTTTGTTAACCTGTAGACTAAGGTGTTCCTGTGAATAGGTGGCTTAAGAATATCTCTATGCTGAGATCTTAGTTACCTTCTTACAGCAGAAGGATTCCAATTTTTAGTATGAATACATGGTTGGGACCGTCCATCAATTGTCACAAGAATTTCATAATTTTAGAGCTCCCCCCCTCCCCTATTTGTCATATGGTTTACTATGAAAACTGCAGTTAGTTTGTTCATGTGTCACTAATTGCCTGACCCCATAAATGAGTGCCATTCTTTATGGATTGCCCCTATCTCAGCCAATAGGTCATTACGGCTCGAAACCACTAAAACTGTAAACAGGGTGAAGCAGTGTAACTCATTTTTTAAAAAATAATGTGTTAAATAGGGTACTGCCACTTTTGCGTTAGCTTTTTACCTACTTGGATAGCTTGAGTGCTGTATTGCATAATACTTTGCAATACTACTTCTCCTAAGGCACTGTTCATACACACACACACACACACACACACATACACACATACAAAAATCACATCCTTATCCCTTACGGGCTTGACAGAGCCTAAGGTGACAACACCTAACAGGCTATGTTTACCAAGAGTGTGGGTGTATAGCTGGAAAATGGAATCAAAATAGTGATGGGTTGCCACTGTTGCCAGCCACATTGCCTAGAACATGATTCCTATGATTTTCGTCCATTCCCTCAATGGGCTTTTACCATCTGAGCGGGAAGAGAAGCAGCTGGTACATTCTATGTTTCATGCTTTCATACTGTTCATCATACTTGTTTTACTTCTTGAAGTTTTTTTTATATTTGTTTTGTAGGTAGTTTTAAGTTTTTAACAATTGAAGGTCATTGTAAAATTTACTTTATGATACTAGGTTATGCCTGTGGCTTCACCCCCATTGAAGAATTGAAATATATAGGCTAGTTCATTATCAGTAGTAAATATGTCTGCCAACTTTATGTCACACTATTTGTTTTTTAAGAATAGTTACATTATTAGGTATCTTCTTCCTTTTCTTTTTTTGAATGACTACATGAATGAAAAGATTTCAACTGCATAAAAAATCTAGAAAGAATATGAATTCTATCAAAGCTCTGATACAGCTAATGTTTATTCTTAGGTCACATTATTAGGCTGGGACCTGCTTAGAATTATATTTTACCTGTTTACCTGATCAATGGTTCAACACATCAAAACTTTTTTTTTAAACCAATTTTTATAAATTCTGCTCCAAACAGAAAGATACACTATCTCTGATAACAAGCCACTTTTTGCAAAGTCCCTGCAGTATGCAGACAAAGTTGCAACCAGTAACTAGACAGACATATTTTTGATTGACACTGTTCTAGTAAATCTAGTAAATTGGTAATTTACTGTCTTCATGTTGTTGATAGTATATTTATAGAATTCCTTTATCAGTCAGCTAATTACACAAGTCATCATATACCTGATGTATCAGTTGTTATAAATCAATGCATTATTATTGCAGGGTTGTATATTCTCAAAGAGTAAATGAAACAAAATGAAATGGTCTATTTGCTAGATATGGGTTACAGAATGTAGATGCTATAATTTATATGCGCCAATATCTGCTTGAGTCAGCATGCAAAATATAAAATTTCTAATTTTAGTGATTATTATCAATCATAAAAATATAGAAATTATCCTGGTATTATCATTAATTAAATTAGTAATTAACTAACAGTACCAAAGTAATCCATGCTGGTCTTGGAGCAAAGAAAAAACATAAAATGTACCAGTTGCTTCTCTTCCCGTACAGATCGTAAAAGCCCATCGAGGGAACGGGTGAAACTCCATGGAATCATATTATAGGCGATGCGGCTAGCAACTACCCTACTAGCCCATACTATTTTGATTCCTTTTTTTCTGCCATCTATATGCCAACAATCTTGCTAAATGTGGACTGTATGTCTTGCTACCTTAGGCTCTGTCTACCCCGTAAGTGCAGCAGTGCTAAAAGATCTTATCAGTATTAGGCTGCTGGTATGCCAGTCCAGTAGTTAAGCTGTGGCTACAAAGCAGGTATTCTGTTACTGCTTTAAACTAGTTTATTTTTATCTACCTTTCAGGTGATACTGAGTTCACCACAGTATCCGCAGTTCCTCGACCACTCATTGAAGATATTCCTCAAGATCTTACAAGAGGGAGAGCCGCACTTCATTGCGGAATACAACATTCAGCAAGTCAGAAAACTGATTCTTGAGATGATACACAGGTTGCCAATAAGTGAAACGCTCAGACAATACGTCAAAAGCATTCTGATACTCATGTTGAAATTGATGGAAATAGAAAATGAGGAGAATGTCTTGGTTTGCTTGAAGATATTTATGGAGTTACATAAACAATATAGACCAGCATATAGCACAGAAGTTGATGTAAGTATGGTAGGATAATGATATATAATCTCATTAAATTGATTCTTTGTTCAAAGGGGTTGTTGATATACTTGCACTTGCCATACAACCATTTTATAACCTGAGAGATCACAGTTTACTTGTGCGCTGGCTTAGATACTTAATTTGTTCAAATTAATCTAGTAATGACTTGCTTCATTTTCAAAGTTCACCATTATTATCACTAAGTACTATTTGTACTTGCACATCATTATTATTAACGGAATTCAGTGTTTAAGAAATAATTGATGTGTGTTTTCAGATCCATAAATTTCTTCAGTGGGTGAAAGGTATTTATTCCGACTTACCTAATCACCTGCCCAAGATATTTGAGCCCAAGCCCACAATACGAGTGAAGGATTTGTCTGAGGTCAATATTGAGCAGCTGTTACAGGAAACCTACACGACCACACCAATACACACTGAAAAGAAATTACTTGATGGCAGTGTTGTCACGGTAAGCAAACCAAAACAAGTGTGATTAGAAATTGTGGAAGGAGATGAAACACTACCATGTTTGTTGATTTTGACAATAGAGCTGGCATAACCAGGGGCGTGCAGTGGGTTCTGACAGAGGGTAGGCATATAGACAGCAAAACCCGTATTGGTGCGAAACGTGTCCGGCACATTTACGTATGCTTAACAAGCACTGCTTATATGCCTGTAAGGGATGAACGCGTCTGGGCATAACCATGCAAGTGCAGCCAAGTCACTACAAAAAAATACATTCTTTTTGTTGAAAGCCTTACCTTGGACTTGGTTATCCATATTTTTTTATGCTACTGTTAGAATAACTTGTTATGTTATAAGTTTTGTCCATGCTCCTATTTAGATAGTCTTTTTTGTTTTCTACCCAAATTTTGAATTTGTTTCATTTATGCTTTTTTTTTTTCAGTACAACCTGATCCCTAGGTCTGTGTTATCACTCAAAGTCATTCAAGAGTTGCCAATTATAGTTGTCCTGATGTACCAGTTGTACAAGCAAAATGTACACCAGGAAGTTAGTAACTTCATACCCCTTATAATGGAGACCATAACGTTGCAACCTGCTGCCACACACAGGTACATTTTATCACATTGTTTTATATCACTGTATCTATTTTAAAAATGGTAAATATATGTCATTTTGCTAAGAAAATGATTAGGCTTCAAAAGTAGCATTTATGAAGAGGTATAAGGCGGTGTTCTTACTTTATTGAACGAAGAAAACCTGCCGCAGCCACGCCATTGCTTTATACATTTTATGTATGACCTTAAGTTTAAATGATTTTATTTTGTTTCATTGTCATCTTGCAGGCAATCGGCATCATTCAACAAAGAGGTCTTTGTTGATTTCATGGGAGCCCAGATCAAGACCCTTGCCTTTCTTGCCTACATCATCAGAATCTATCAAGATACGATAGCGAACCATGCCAATCAGATGGTTAAGGGCATAATTGGGCTGTTGACTCTGTGCCCTCCTGAGGTCGCACACCTTAGAAAGGAATTGGTCATTGCGACACGGCACATACTCGCTACTGATCTAAGGCAGAGTAAGTGTCACAAAAATAGAATTTGATAAAGTAATCTATTGAACTACGTTGTTCACATAGTTATTGTTTAACAACTCGTTTACTAATGACCTTCCGACGAGGTAACTGATTATGATTTGATTAGGTTTGCGTTATAGTTTGACCAAGTTAATTTCGTATTGTCTCTTGCATTCCGTCGGAATGGTGAACTTGTTAGTTTATTTTTGTGGCCATGACATTGCTAAAGCATTCAGCCAGACATGCGCAATTCTTTAGGTTATGAGTCCGGTAAATACAAAAATAATCTAAATAGATTTTATACAAAACCATCAACTCATTTTGCGTCACCTTCTGAATCAAGGAGGACTTATGTTCGAAATATACGAGAAAAACGTACTTAAAGTAAACAAAAGAAATTAATCTCTTGGTCGGTGTTGTGGTTTTCTAATCCTTGTCTTACTTAAACACCATAATGCACTTTGTTCGTTCGAAAAACTAACAGCTTGACTGGTCAGCCATCACTTTAAATACGTTCCACTAAATCAGGGGTTCCCAACCTATTACCGTATGCGCCTCCCTCAAGTTTACGATAAAATACTATACTACACTCCCCTGGTCCCAACTCCACAAGGATGGAAATAAAACAAACGATCAAATAACTGAATAACAACATACTATTAATGATTAGTGAGAACATTGTGCTTGCACTATGTTAACCAATTCATGAATTTCAATAAATAACTCAGGCGCTCGTCGCGCCCCCCCCCTTGGATCACCCTAGGCCCCGCTAGTGCCCCACTGGTTGGGAACTCCTGCACTAAATGAATATTCATGTTACACTAACTAAATGGATAAGTAACTGCTTTGATATTCGTAGAGATAGTGGCGGATTTGCAGTCTCGGCCGCCCTAGGCCCCAAGCCATCAGCCGCCCCTTTCTCAGCATCCACCATATAGACTACATAATGAAATTACTTTATGGCCAACTTTTTTTGACACAATTGGTGCCGCCCCTAAATCTAGCCGCCCTAGGCCGGGCCTACCGGGCCTTATGGTAAATCCGCCACTGCGTAGAGAGCGCAACTAATTCGCGGAGTACCAGAGTTATCTATTTAGTAATCACCGGTTATTTAAATAGTCACTACATAGTATAAAATAAAGTCGCTTTTTCTGTCCTCGTGTCCCGATGTATGCTTATATCTTCAAAACCACACAACGGGTTTTGATGCGGTTTTTTTTAATAGATAGAGTGATTCAAGAGGAAGGTTTATATGTATAATACATGCATAATATACCGTGCGAAGCCGGGGCGGGTCGCTAGTTAATGATTATTTCAATCGTGGGTGGCGCCAATAATGTTTTTACTGTTCAGAATTTGTACCGTACATGGAGCGCCTCTTCGACGAGGAAGTGCTGCTCGGAGGCGGCTGGACAGTACACGAGTCCCTGCGTCCGCTGGCGTACTCCACGCTGGCCGACCTGGTGCATCATGTACGCCAGCATCTGCCTCTAGCCGACCTCGCCATCGCCGCGCACCTGTTCTCTAAGAACGTCCACGATGAATCCCTACCCACTAGGTGAGTACACTGAGCGGAGATAACGTAACATTATTTAACCGATTGCGCGACGTAAAGTATTAATTAATGGCATTGTTTCTGACTACTGCTGTTTTTTTTTATGTCAGAGAGGCCAGACACGAACTAGTGGGTCACCTAATGGTAAATGGTCACCACTGTCCATAGACACCCGCAGCGCTTTACGCGATGCCTGTGCGTTGTTAGCCTCAGATGGTCAGGGGCGTGCAGTGGGTTTTGACAGAGGGTAGGCATATTGACAACAAAACCCGTATTGGTACGAAGCGTGTCGGGCACATTTACGTATGCTTACAAGCACTGCTTATATGCCTGTAAGGGATGAACGCGTCTGCAGATGGTTGATACAGCTTACCGGAGAGAGCTAGCCAGACGGGCAGCTCAGCAAGGGGAGGGAGTAATTGCGGATTTTATGCGCTTTAATGTGCGCGTGCTATTTGAAAGGAAATTCTTTTGCTGGAGTTTCAGTCATATGTTTTTGGTGTTGTTTTTTTTTCAGTTTTTACAGTTATATGTAAATTTAATTGTTGCAGCATTCAGACAATGTCCTGCAAGCTCCTCCTTAACTTGGTTGACTGCATCCGACAGCGGTCGGAGAGCGAGGCGGCGCCTGGCGCGGGCGCGCAGCCGCAAGGCCGGCAGCTGCTCATGCGCATACTGGAAGTGTTCGTGCTCAAGTTTAAGACCATCTCTAAACTTCAGTTGCCGGCGCTCGTTGCTAAGTGGTCAGTAAACTAGTTTTTGTCCTAACATTTGGTTGAATTATCGTTTAGTATATTTTTGGTTCAGTTGTCAAAAATATTTTGGGAAATATGAGGGCTAGTTGAATAGGTTAAATTAGGTTTGTGATAAATTTCCCAAAAAGGCGATGGTTTAAATATAACTTCAATTCGACACAACTATTCGACCAAACCTATTAGAACAACAAAAACGTCTGTAGAAACTACTTAAGTAGATAATACTGTACGACGTACTTTTGAATGGTAAGTATCCACAGTCTGCAGGATATGGCAGAAATTAGTCCTACTTTTTACAAGAAAGACTAGACAAAGACTGCGGTTATCAAATGTTTGTTCTTAGTTACCTGAAATAATCGCGTTTCAGTAGTTGGACTAGAAATCATAGATAGACAGTTTTATTCCTCTCATCCACACAAAGGTTGACTGGAAGAGATCCCTTAAAGGGACGAGTTCGCCTTTTTACATGTCTCCTAAAGTTTCTCAATAGTGTTTCTTTATTTTTATTTTTGTACTATGAAGTGTTTCCATACATACATAAATAAATAGAATTTCTATAAGTGTTGACTTTTTTGTTTATCCAGTAAACAAGTTACACCAGTTAACGGCGCTAACGGTACGACCCCGAACACTCCGACCTCAGCAACGCCTGCCTCATCCACAGACGTCAAAGTGGAAGACGAGAAGCCAGTACCGGATTTCCTCGACAGCTTGTCCAAGCCTGAAGAGAAGTCCAAGATTGGCTTTCCCGCCTCTCAGATGAATAACCTTATTGTTGGAGATTACCGGACTTTGGTGAAGACGCTGGTGTGTGGTGTGAAGACTATTACGTGGGGGTGCGCGTCTTGCAAAGTGAGTGTAGATTTGTTTCAAACTTTGGAAGGGGTGATAATATTCTACATTGAAAGTTGAAAGTCAAACATTTTTCAAGTTACTTTGGCTTTACTAAAAAGCAAAATATTCATCTTAATTTTGCCTGTAGGTACCATAAAACATTGAATTTGATAAAATTCGCGCTACAGTGACTATAGACCGACCGTTTAAACGAGTCCTCGCCCGCGCGGTCCAGACGCGTGGGATGTGACGACCGCGGGGGCAGAGAGAGGTGCGGGCGGCAGGCGTAATACCCGCTCGCACCTCTCTCGGTCCGCTTTATCGTCCTACCCCGCGCCCCTATGCAGCGCGGGCGAGGACTCGATTAAGCGGTCGGTCCATAAAAAATGCTATTATATTGAAAAGGAGATTGCTTAAGATACCGACTGGTATTAGCAATTGCAAATTAAATTCTGTTAATTCGTAGTAAAACTACTTTTTAAAATTGCCTCAGCAGTTAAGTGAAATTGTAACTGAAATTAGAAATTATTTATTTATTTCGCAAGAACATACAGGTGTTACAGATATTATAATACCTAAGTAAGTATAGGTACCTATTATGTTACAGGAATTTGATCCATGTCGTGTATGCTCTGCCACAATTTGGCATACAAAAATCTAAAACTAATTTGTGATATGAAAAAATTCAGACGAACTTATTTAATTAAATTATTAACTAATAATACAATTTTAAATAATCCAACCCATAAATATTTCTGCATAATAATCCTATTCATATAATTTATCAAAATATTCAGTCAAGTCAAGTTCACTCGTCTGCTGAGTCATGCGTAAAGTCCAGTTTAGTCTCGCAAAAAAACAACTTGTTAGTTTTTAACATTACCAGGCCGTGATACGATCGGGTTAGATATCGTCCACGGCCGAGAATTACATTACGGTACGCGGGATTTCAGCAAGTCTAAACTGGAAATATTATTACACAGACGACAACGACGACGGAAGGAGCCGCATCAACATCGATCGCTGGCCAAAAGCAGTTCACGGCTCGCGAGACACTGGTGTTCATCCGGCTGGTCCGCTGGGGGCTCCAGTCGCTGGACATCTACACGCTAGCGGCGCCCCGCGCGCCGGCGCAGCCGCCCGCGCAGCCCCATGTGCGCTCCAAAGAAGAGAAGGAAGTTTTGGAGCACTTTAGTGGAGTGGTGAGTTTTGTTACATTATGACTGAACTGAAACAGATCTTGCTGCTTCGCGTGAGACAGCTGCACTTGAACGTCACGTGAATATTTTTACCACCACATTATTTTACAGAGATAATTTGTCAGGTAGGCCCAATTGTCACCAATAGCTTTGACAGACGCTAAAGTGGTACAAACTGTATAAAAATTCACAGCACGACCGTTCCTTACCCCAACGAATCGTTAATCATTCAAGTTAGTTTTAGTTCAATGGCTATGTACCCCTGCAAAGTAAGGCTGATTCAATATATTGACATGCATTTTCGTAATATATTAAAGTCGCTCAATTGAAAATATTTTCGTCTTTTACAGTTTTCAATGATGAATCCGCAAACTTTCCAAGAAATATTTACGGCGACAATCTCCCATATGGTTGAGAGAATCAATAAAAATATGACATTACAAATAATAGCAAACACTTTCCTCTCTAATCCGGCCACGTCACCGATATTCGCGACGGTACTCGTCGAGTATCTTTTAAAACGTATGGAAGAAATGGGGACCAACATCGAGAGATCTAACTTGTATCTGAGGTTGTTTAAGCTGGTATTCGGCTCGGTCAGCTTATTCCCAACGGAGAATGAACAAATGTTGCGACCACATCTTCATAGTATTGTCAATAAGGCAATGGACTACGCCATGACAGCGAAGGAGCCCTACAACTACTTCCTGCTGTTGCGAGCCCTGTTCCGCTCCATCGGCGGCGGCAGTCACGACCTGCTCTACCAGGAGTTTCTTCCCTTGCTCCCCAATTTGCTTGAAGGCCTGAATCGTCTTCAAAGCGGTCTCCACAAGCAGCACATGAAAGATCTCTTCGTAGAATTGTGTTTAACTGTTCCCGTGAGATTGAGCAGCCTCTTGCCTTATTTACCGATGTTGATGGATCCTTTGGTCTCCGCACTCAACGGTTCACACACGCTGATCTCCCAGGGTCTGCGCACACTAGAGCTCTGCGTCGACAATTTGCAGCCTGACTTTTTATACGAGCACATTCAGCCGGTCAGGGCCGACCTGATGCAAGCGCTGTGGCGGACGCTGCAGAACAACGAGGTCGCCAGGATAGCCTTCCGAGTGCTCGGCAAGTTCGGCGGCGGCAACCGCAAGATGATGATCGAGCCGCAGCGGCTCGAGTACCGCGAGACCGAGGCGCCGCCGCCCGCCGTGCAGGCCTACTTCCAGGACCAACCCAAACCGATCGATTTCGAGGTCGACAAAGTGATCGAAACGGCCTTTGCCGCTTTGAAATCGAGCACCACGGACCCCTTCTACCGACGCCAGTGCTGGGAAGTACTGCGATGCTATCTGGCGGCTTCACTCAACCTGGACGACGACCGAGCGACTCTGCAAAAGTTGTTCAACCATCCCAGCTTCCTCGAGGGTAAAATACAGAGTCAGAACGGGCCCTACTACAAATGCGGCAACTCCCTGGTGAGGAACACGCACCGCACGGCGCTAACGGGGATGTTCGTGGCGGCGGCCATCAAGGAGCTGCGGCACCACGTGCTGCCGACCATGGTGTCGCTCGTGCGCCACTACACGCTGGTGGCCATCGCGCAGGAGGCCGGCCCCTTCGCCGGCTGCAGCCACCCCAAGGAGGGCCTCGACGCGCTCGTCCTCGTCGACGCCATCGCGGTCGTCATGGGCCACGAGGAGAAGGAACTCTGCAAGCCGGGACACCTGGCCCTCGTGCTGATGATCGAGACCGCGGCCACCGTGCTCGGCAGCAAGGAGCGCGCGTGCCGCCTGCCCCTCATGGAATACTTGGCGGAGCGCATGTCCGCTCTGTGCTACGAGCGGGCGTGGTACGCGAAGCTCGGCGGCTGCATCGCCGTCAAGTTTATGTTTGAGAAGATGGCGGCCGAGTGGGTGTACAAGCACGTGTTCACGTTCCTGAAAGCGGTGCTGTTCGTGATGATGGACCTGACTGGTGAGGTGTCATCCGGCGCCGTGGACATGGCCACCATGAACCTGGAGCGGCTCGTGCGCGTGTGTGTGTCCGGGCCGGGCGCGTGCGCGGGCCCCGCCGCCGAACTGGCCGCGGCCAAGGCGCGCGCGTTGCACGACGTGCTGCAGGAACTAGTGCTCCAAGTCACCAGCCCGCACTTGCTTGTGAGGCAGCAGGTATGTTGAAAGTCTACATGCCCCTACGTGGTTCTCGAGCATGTAGATCTGGTTTCCATTCAATTCCTCATCATGCATGCATGCTGGCTGCTCGAGAATCTTGTAGCGTTTATTGGTAAAATATGATGTTAGAGTTATGACTTTGCGAGTGGCTATAATAAACTCGTTTGTTTTAGGCGATGAAATCATTAGAATTGATAGCCGAATTGCAGAGTAAAACTGTCACAGAAGTCATGGATCCTCACAGAGAGGTCTTGGCTGACATCATTCCCCCGAAGAAGCATCTGCTCAGACATCAACCGGCCAATGCTCAGATGGGCCTTATGGACGGAACTACATTCTGCACCACTTTGAAACCGAGACTATTTACTATAGGTAAGTTGTCTTCGATACGATATTGCTCCAATAACTTGCAACTAAGTATTTTTTATGTGCTTGTTTCCGCATAATAAGGTTTATCTATCTGTGCGTTCTACTTTTCTTGCTTCGTTCTTTCAAAATTATGCCGTAGCTGCCGACTCAATTACAACCGCGCAAACACGATTTTATTAAACCAGTTAAAGCTTTATCGAAATAAAACCACAGCGTAAATGGAACCAGTATTTTAGAGCACAAAGAGGTTTAGAATCTGCTCTTTGACTCGAGAATGAACCATAAACAGAATCGCGTGCAGATATTTTAAGGCTACTTATTCTTCTGTAAATCAACATCCTATTTGTCTCTAGATCTGAACATCAACGAGCACAAAGTGTTCTTCCGCGAACTGCTATCTCTGTGCGAGGCGGAAGACGCGGTGTTAGGCAAGTTGCCGTGCTACAAAGGCGTCAACTTGGTCCCACTGCGGGCCTCCGCCCTCAGAGCGCTGGCCGCCTGTCACTATATACAGGAAAAGCACTGTCGTGAGAAAATCTTCCAAGTGCTGTACAAATCGCTAGAGAAGAACGACCAAGAACTGCAACAAGTGAGTATTGTGCTGCAAGCGGATTTGTGTTTCGATTGTCGTGTAAGTTTTGGCTGTCGCGGGTGAAATTGTTTCTGGATCTTTTCAGAAAAGTTCCAAAAAAATATCAGTCAAGGAAAAATATGCGGTGTGGTATTAACTGGTTCAAGCTCTTGTTTTATTTTAAACTAAATTGTTGTGATGTGGTTATTTATTTCCCAGGCCGGTTTCGAGTGCATGCAGAAATTCCTATCCGGCTTCCAAATTGATATGGAGATGGTCCATCCTGTGATGAGACCGCTACTGCTCACGCTAGGAGACCACCGCAACCTGAGCGTTAATGGCGCCAAGCGCCTGTCCTATCTCACGCAGCTGTTCCCTTCCACGTTCAGCGAAAAGCTGTGCGAGCAACTGCTGCAGTTGTTGAAGAAGTTGCTGGATTATTCTATTCAGACCAATCGAGGTAGGCTTTGTTTAAATGTATGCAAGTTGCTTTTACACACGCTAGTTAAGTTGCTAGATGGCGCATCCACTGAACTACAAATGGCTCCATTAGTCGCATAATTGTGTCTGTTACATACATACATACATACATATATCACGTCTTTATCCCTTACGGGGTAGGCAGAGCCTAAGGTAACAAAACCTCAAGGCCACGTTTAGCATGATTAAGGGCGTACAGGTGGAAAGGGAAATCAAAATAGTGATGGGTTGCTAGCCTCATCGCTTATAACATGATTCCTATGACTTTCGCCCATTCCCTCGATGGGCTTTTACCATCTGCGCGGGAAGAGAAGCAACTGGTAAATTCTATGTTTATTCTTTACTCCCAGACCAGGGGCCTGATTTTTGGAAAGCACATGTATGAAAATACCACTCGAAAGTGGTATAAATCTGTTTATATCTTCAAAACTACAGCTCTAATCAAATTTTTGACTAGGTCACAAGATTAATGAGAGCGATAAGTATTTTCTAAGCTACTCGTATCTCAAATTCAGCACAATTTTTCACCACTTTCGAGTGGTGTTTTCACACATGTGCTTTCCAAAAATCAGGCCCCATCATGGAAGAATTTTGTCTGTTAACATTTAAAATTATCTATGTGAATAGTTATGTGTAAAGACTAGCAATAATGCAAGTATTCTTCCCCAGGGGGCAACTTCCTCCAAAGCGTATCCAAAAACATGGAGAACGAGCAAAAGATAATAATTCTGATCGGCATCTTCCACCAAATCCCGGCCGCGTCGCCGCGCTTCATCGACGTGCTGTGTCGGCTGATCTTCCACACCGAGAAGTCGCTCATGATCGAGGCCGGATCGCCCTTCCGAGAGCCGCTCGTTAAGTTCCTTCTGAGGTACGCGCTGCTACCATTTTACCTCTTAAAGTTACGAATATCTTTTTGTACAAATACCAATGTGACAGGTTGCGAGAACTTACTGTTGTTGATTGGGCTCAAGGGCGTCGCCAGGCGATGGTGCAGGGGGGGGGGCAAGTTGACTTTACCTACTACGATTCATACTTTTCTCATTCTCTATGACTAGTCTAGGACTTTGGTTGCATTATATTTGGCAACTTTTTTAGAATCTCTAGGGGGGGGGGGGGGGCAGCTACCCCTCCCTGCCCCCCCTTGGCGACGCCCTTGATTGGGCTAAGGTATTTAAGAGTAGGTACTCTTTTACAGTCGCACCACGTGGCAGTGTATGAAACAATATGTTAATGCAAATTGCAGAAACTTTAGTTTAAGGTTGTACTTTTTAGAAACACTATAGTAACAGTCCCATGATATAGTAAATTCTATTAAAGGCTGAAAATAAATCACAAGCTCCTGCATCTGCTCTTAATGTTTGAACTTCCTTTCACCACAGGTATCCTAAAGAAACCCTCGACTTAGTTATGAGCGACAACAACATAAAAGACCAGCAATGGAGCCGCTTCTTCATATACCTCGTGAGGCATCCGGAAGCCGGCGCAGCGTACCGAGAGGCTCTGCAGACCACAAAGAAGACCCGTCTCATGCAGCTTTTAGCCGCCAACACGGGGGGTGCTGCTGCGACGATGCAACAAGCTGATAAGGCCGAAATGCAGTTCCAAGCTATCAGGGTTATCTCTATACTGATTAAGTATGATGACCAGTGGCTCGCGACACAACATGACTTGATTGAGCTGCTTAAGAGGATTTGGTGCAGCGACCAATACCATGTAAGTTGCAAACAAGTTAACTGAATATGTGTATCAACAGTGTGTAATCCATACCCAGTGGCGAAACTATAGGGTGGCAGGGTTGGCAAAATGCCAGGAGCCCGTAGCTCTACGGGGCCCCGAACTGGCTTGGTTTAGAGCACAGAAGGGACGCTGATGCACTTCTTTATATTGAGGTAGGAGCCCCATCTGACGAATTTGCCACGGGCCCCAGACGTTATAGTTGCCACTGTCCATACCTATAAAACAGTACTGTGACTGACTGACTAAATGAGGCTTATATATTTCTCAGTAACATGACCTTCTTCTATTAAAAATCAGTATTTGTATGTACGAAGTCGCGGGCAAAAGCTAGTGTAAATATACGCGTCCTAGAGATTTTTGAGCTTTGTAGCCCTGAGGCTTTGTTGCCATCGCCATCGTCCACCAAAACAAGATGATGGGGTGGCAGGGCAAGGGCGTCGCCAGCCGATGGCGCAGGGGGGGGGGGGGGCAAGTTGACTTTACCTACTACTATTCATACTTTTCTCATTCTCTATGACTAGTCTAGGACTTTGGTTGCATTATATTTGGTAACTTTTTTAGAATCTCTAGGGGGGGCCAGCTGCCCCTCCCTGCCCCCCCTTGGCGACGCCCTTGTGGCAGGGTCTTGTCCCAAATTCGTTCAGATCGTTAATTTGGCTACCTAGTAACAGTGCTTGCTCTGCTTTGATCAAGTGAGGAGAGTAAGACAGCCAGAAAATTTCTGATACATTAGCATTATTCTATATTAGCCCTCTAGAGCAACGCATCTGCAATCCTCTGTTTATTTGGATGTCTATGGTATCCATGGTGGCTCTCACTTAATTTAACTTAATTACCATCAGGTGACCCATTTGCTCGCTTGCCTTTCGTTAATTGACTGTAGTAAAACTGTAGTTTATTTACCTGTACTTTGTAACATACAGTCGCGACATGGAACAATATGTAGTTCCTAATTGATTGATTGGTGTGTTGTAGGAAATCCACAAGAAAGTAGAGAACGTGGATTGCACTCACTGGAAAGAACCGAAGCTCATTGTGAAGATCTTGCTTCACTATTTCTGCCACCATCCGTCCAACATTGACCTGCTGTTCCAGCTTCTAAGGGCGCTGTGCGATCGTTTCATACCAGACTTCCAGGTAATTTTATTAAAGTTTATAATTACTGTTAAAATAACTATAAGACTTGTGGGTATTTTAGACAGGCAGGGAACTTAACCACGCTACTTCAATTTAGTGAACATACATTGTGATTATGATTGCTAACTGAAATTTCAACACTGGTCTTACTTCTCATCACGTTGTCATCAAGATCCTCTTATTACTTTTAACTGTAGCTATTACTACAGCTTCGTTATGAACACACACAACACTGGGTTATTCACACACTTTAAAAAAATTAATAGGAATTCTAACTTTGTATCATACCATCCTTCTTATTCTTGATTTGACTACTAATGTTTATCTGGGTCCCACTGAAAAACAGCGTTGCGGCTTGCCGCAACATTATGCTGAGTGGGGTCCACTTTACACCATATCGGTACTATTCCTTAGTATATTGTATTTCTCCTTGTTTTATGTCTACGTGTATCGAATGTGTGTAAATAAATGTTTCTCTTTTTCTTTCTAATGTGAGTGGAACGGCTGAATACGAATTTCTTACTTCTGAGTTCTAGTGAACTTGAAATAAACACATGTGAAGGCAAATAATAAGGATTTAGCATTAATAACGATGTCTGCTCCCACAGTTCCTCCGCGATTTCCTCGAGAACACGGTCGCTCAGACCTACACGTTGGAATGGAAGCGCTCAGCGTTCTTCCGCTTCGTTGAACACTTCTCCAGCGACGCCATGTCCCAGGAGTTGAAGGCGAAGGTCCTGCAAATGATTCTCATCCCGTGCTTCGCCGTCAGCTTTGATAAAGGACAGAAGATAGTTGGCGGCCCGCCAGCGCCCTACCAAGACAATCCGGACAACGTTGTGTCCGTGTTTATAAATAATGTAAGTATAAAAATGAGAACCGGTTTTATTTTATGTTAGTAAGCTTTACATTCTTTTGTTTTAACATCCCTAGGTCAGGTTGTTAGCATGTTTATACACTTGTTTATTGATCTGTGGTACAGGCACGGGAGTGAAACATTTTTATAGTAAATTTCATGAAAAAATGTTAATATTGTCAACCTAGTACAAGTTCCGTGTCTGTTACAACTATAGCACTTTGTAATCGTTTGAAATTTGGTATACATACATAATGCGAAATGGATGACAATGCAGGTACAGTCAACAAAAAGTACAAACAGCAAATAAGTTTGTGGTAAAAACTAAATTGACAAGTGATAAGGTAACAATAACTTATTATTTGTTCTGCATCATGTCTCAAACTTGGACATACGATACATTCTATCAATACCGTTTCAGTAATTATTATTTTATTTACACTTTAAGTCTATTAATATTTATGTGTTTGGTGTAACATTGTGTATGTGTCCAGGTGATAGACCCGGAGAACCCGTTCGCGTGTTCGGACGCGGTGCGCATATCGCTGCTGCAGTTCGCGTGCTTGCTGCTGGAGCAGGCGTCGGCGCACATCCACGACGCCAACAACAAGAAGCAGGGCAACAAGCTGCGCCGGCTCATGACCTTCGCCTGGCCTTGTCTGCTTGGGAAGAACTATGTCGATCCTGCCACTAGGTAAACTTACACTTTTTGGGCACAAGGAGGAATGAGATATTATTGTGTTTAAGTATGCTTAAAAATCCTTACAATAGTCCTCCAGCACTTTGTACTTTGATATGCCGACCTGTTGTTTTTGAACAATTTAGTTTTCCCTCCTTTTTTATTTTTTGTTGTAAACTATTTAATTAATTTATGTATTTCTTTAGTTACACATAAGTCGGGTTCTATCTATGTATTGCATTGTTTACGTTAAAGTTTATGGATTATGTAGTATATTTTATCTGTGTATCGTTTCGTGAGTCATAGACGGTTCTGGCTGAAAATCAGTGCTGCAGGTGTCTAACACAGCGTAATGCTGAGCCAGCGACCGTTTCACTTTTGCGAAGACACAACGTTGATGATCTATTTTATTTCGTTAATGAGGTTTTCTTTTACAGGTACCATGGCCACCTGTTGCTTAGCCACATCATTGCCAAATTCGCAATCCACAAGCGTATTGTACTACAAGGTAAGTGATAACCAAATTCATCCTTTAACCATGGTTATCTTGAAAACACGACTGCATTACTTTTACAGTTTCCACTTTACCATTCAATTTGTTGTATAATGTTAATTTATTATTGTTTCAGTGTTCCACAGTCTACTGAAAGCCCACGCCGTAGAAGCGCGGTCAGTCGTGCGGCAAGCGCTAGAGATCCTGACCCCCGCCATGCCTCAGCGCATGGAGGACGGGAACACTATGCTTACACACTGGACGAAGAAGATCATAGTCGAAGACGGACACTCCGTGCAACAGCTGTTCCACATACTGCAGCTGGTTGTGAGACATTATAAGGTATGTTGCTGCCTGGTTGAAATAGGCCCGTCGAAGACACTAGCCATTGTAAATCAGTTGTAGTTCTGGTTCTGGCCTTTGAAGCTAGTGGAAAGACTACTTGGTCGGTGGTCCTACGCTGTCATAAAATACGTATAAGAAATTTAAAACGAGAATTAAATCTTTATTATGTATCGCACCAATCTTACGATTCGTGAGTTCTACCTGAGTGCCGGAAAACTTCTCAAGTCCAAAACTGAGACCTTGGCTGCGTAAAAGTGAATTTAAGGTATCTTTACAAGTAGAGTACTAGCCCTCTTTACACTGTTCGCATGTTGAACGCAGCGTACTACTGTAATTAAAATTTTGGTTACGCACATTCGACTAATCGGAGCATGCCACAGCCTAGGATTGGAAACGCGGTTCATACCAGTAGTGTTACACGATGTAGGCTCACTCATGAGACTGCTGTTCTCCATCAGGTATACTATCCCGTCCGTCACGCGCTAGTAGTGCACATGGTGGGCGCGATGCAACGGCTTGGATTCTCAGCGACCGCGTCGCTGGAGCACCGGCGGCTCGCCGTGGACCTGGCCGAGGTGGCGCTCAAGTGGGAGCTGCAGCGGATCCGCGACCACACGCACGACGACGTGGTAAGTACTCGCTCGTTAAACAAAACTGTGTTTTCAATGTAATGTTTGGATTTGGGTCACGCGTGGTCGCTCGAAATCATATGACAGAAGAACATGGTAGACGGTGCTTTAGCCTCAGTTATTTACTCAGTTATAGATATGGCCTCAGTTCTTAGCTACGATGGTTTCTCTTTCTAAAGTGTGAAGTGTTCTGAGTAAACCTCGTTTCGTTTGCGAAGGTCGCCACGTCGCCGAGTGGGGCCGTGAAGCGCGTATCTTCCGAGGAGTCGGGCAACGAGGCGCGCAAGGCGCTGAACACGGGCTGGGCGAGCCCGCAGGCCAGCGCGCGGCTGGAGCCGGACGCCGCCAAGCCGCTCGACCGCCAGCACGTGGACGTCGTCGTCAACCTGCTGCTGCGGCTCGCGTGCCAGGTAGGACGTCACAGCGACGCTCACACGGGCTGGGCGAGCCCGCAGGCCAGCGCGCGGCTGGAGCCGGACGCCGCCAAGCCGCTCGACCGCCAGCACGTGGACGTCGTCGTCAACCTGCTGCTGCGGCTCGCGTGCCAGGTAGGACGTCACAGCGACGCTCACACGGGCTGGGCGAGCCCGCAGGCCAGCGCGCGGCTGGAGCCGGACGCCGCCAAGCCGCTCGACCGCCAGCACGTGGACGTCGTCGTCAACCTGCTGCTGCGGCTCGCGTGCCAGGTAGGACGTCACAGCGACGCTCACACGGGCTGGGCGAGCCCGCAGGCCAGCGCGCGGCTGGAGCCGGACGCCGCCAAGCCGCTCGACCGCCAGCACGTGGACGTCGTCGTCAACCTGCTGCTGCGGCTCGCGTGCCAGGTAGGACGTCACAGCGACGCTCACACGGGCTGGGCGAGCCCGCAGGCCAGCGCGCGGCTGGAGCCGGACGCCGCCAAGCCGCTCGACCGCCAGCACGTGGACGTCGTCGTCAACCTGCTGCTGCGGCTCGCGTGCCAGGTAGGACGTCACAGCGACGCTCACACGGGCTGGGCGAGCCCGCAGGCCAGCGCGCGGCTGGAGCCGGACGCCGCCAAGCCGCTCGACCGCCAGCACGTGGACGTCGTCGTCAACCTGCTGCTGCGGCTCGCGTGCCAGGTAGGACGTCACAGCGACGCTCACACGGGCTGGGCGAGCCCGCAGGCCAGCGCGCGGCTGGAGCCGGACGCCGCCAAGCCGCTCGACCGCCAGCACGTGGACGTCGTCGTCAACCTGCTGCTGCGGCTCGCGTGCCAGGTAGGACGTCACAGCGACGCTCACACGGGCTGGGCGAGCCCGCAGGCCAGCGCGCGGCTGGAGCCGGACGCCGCCAAGCCGCTCGACCGCCAGCACGTGGACGTCGTCGTCAACCTGCTGCTGCGGCTCGCGTGCCAGGTAGGACGTCACAGCGACGCTCACACGGGCTGGGCGAGCCCGCAGGCCAGCGCGCGGCTGGAGCCGGACGCCGCCAAGCCGCTCGACCGCCAGCACGTGGACGTCGTCGTCAACCTGCTGCTGCGGCTCGCGTGCCAGGTAGGACGTCACAGCGACGCTCACACGCCGGCAGAGCGAGAAAAGCTGTAATATCGTTGCTCCTTGTAATTTATTTGTATTTTTTTAAATAGTGTCCGAACCGAAAGCGGTTTCAGAATGGTTGATGACCAACAGTAAAGTGGGTGACAGACGGTCGAGTAAGTTCGCTTACTTACGGCTCGACGACTTTACGCGCCTGTGTGTCAGTCTAAATACGCGTACTTTTAGAGTAAAATACAGGCGAGTAAAGTCGTCGAGCCCGTAAGTACGCGAACTTACTCGCCCGTCTGTCTGTCTTAAAACACGAATCGTCTCGAAGTCCGATAATTGGAATTGACATAGCTCTCTCGAATGACTATACATGACTAAGGTACTGTGTTTGTGCAGGTTAACGAAGGAAGCGTGGCGGCGGGAGCGGCGGGCGCGTCCCCGGGCGAGCAGCTGTCGCGGCGCTGCGTGCAGCTGCTGAAGGCCGCGCTCAAGCCCGACGTCTGGCCGCACCTGTGCGAGCCCAAGCTCATCTGGCTCGACAAGGTACCAGACCCGCCTTAACACTCGGGTGGTAGGGCCTTGTGCGAGGTCCGTCCGGATCGCTACCACCATCTAACTCGCTAATCCTGCCGCTAAGTAGCAGTGCTTGCACTGCTGTGTTCCGGTGTGGAGAGTAAGACAGCCGGGGAAATTACGGGCACAAGAGGCATTGCATCTTAGTCCTCTAAGTTGGCAACGCATCTGCAATCCCTCCTGGGTTGCGGGTGTCTATGGGCAGTGGTGATCACTTACCATCAGGTGACCCACTTGCTCGTTTGCCTTCCTGTTCATATAAAAAAATAATAAAAAAAAAAAAAAAAACACTGAGCTAACTGGTAGTAGTCACAAGGGGGCGATGGAGTGATGACCATTCAAAGCAGTTCTTATCGTGACTGCATGGCGTGGAAATGGCAAAGGAGACGAGGATTATTGGCTAATTTTAGATACAAACTAGTTAATAATAATATCTTGGGACAATGGACACCAATTGACCTAGCCCCAAACTAAGCAAAGCTTGTAATATGGGCGCTAGACAACGGATAAACATACTTGTATAGATAAATACATACTTAAATACATATTAAACATCCAAGACTCGAGAACAAACATTCGTATTTTTCATACAAATATTTGCCCCGACTGGGGATCGAACCCGGGACCTCAAGCTTCATAGTCAGGTTCTCTAACCACTGGGCTATCCGGTCGTTAAACTTTTGAAAATTGTAACTGGAATACCTCTAACCGCTTTCACTTTTTCCAGGTGTTCGCAGCAACAGACAGCAACGCGGCGGCGTGTGCAAACGCATGCACGGCGCTGGAACTGCTCACCTTCCTGCTCGGTGTCCTGCGTAGGGAACAGAGCCTCGCGTGCCTCAAGCCGCTGCAACGAGGACTGTCCACATGTGTGTCCTCCACTAACGCGAAGATCGTTAGACTCACACATAATCTGCTGGCTAAGCTGACTGCTCTCTTCCCTACCGAACCGTCGGGATCGGCTCAAGCATCCAAAGTGAGTTTTTTCTTAACATCTACAATACGCTACAGAGCATCAGGTTTCTTGCAAACATTTATTTAACTTTATTTACCTATGCCGTTACCTATAAAGCCGTGGTAGCCTAGTGGTTTGACCTGTGGCCTCTCAAGCAGAGCGTCGTGGGTTCAAATCCCGGGCGCGCACCTCTTGAGTTTTTCGGAATTTATGTGCGAAAATTACATTTGAAATTTGCCATGAGCTTTTCGGTGAAGGAAAACATCGTGAGGAAACCTTGCACACATCAGCGAAGAAATTCAATGGTGTGTGTTAAGTTCCCAATCCGCGCTGGGCGTGCGTGGGAACTATAGCCCAAACCCTCCAATACACGGAGGAGGCCTATGCCATGAGGCACGCCGAATTACGCGACAATTTAATAATAAAAAAAACAACAAAAAAAAAATTGTAGCGAATTCGGAATAAAAAGGCTATATTATATTATTATTATTATTATTATTTACCTATGCAGGTCCGATGACTGCATTAATCAAGTTCCAAATGTAAAATCTTTGCCAACAAACTTGTTTGAAATGTGAACTCGCTCAGCTCGTTCCATAAACAAAATGTCGGTTCTTAGTCCTTCACCAGATACATTTTTCTCAACAGTACGATGAACTAGAGAGCCTGTATTCTGGCGTGAGCAAATACGCGTTCGAGGGTCTCGCCAATTATGAGAAGTCCGCTGCGGGCGGGTCAGCCTCGCTGCTCGGACCTCTCATGATGCTGAAGGCGGCGTGCGTCTCCAACCCGTCCTATATCGACAAGCTGGTGCTGCCGCTCATGCGCGTACTGCAGAAAATGGCGAGGGACCACGTCGCTCCAAATCCTGACGCCTCCACGTCTGATCTCTTGGTAAGTGCGATATAAAGGGTCTTTATCTTCCTCCGATCAGTAAGTTGGCAATTGTTTAAAGTGCAGTCAAAGTGGAGTTCATACCTCTGTGTTCTGGAAGCTTATCTAAACTTCTGATTTCATGATTTGAAGCCACTTCTGTTCACCTTCATGTATGTATATTTTTGTACTTCAAAAGTTGTGACTTACGATCTATTTGGCAATGTGTGATTTCATTACAGATTTTGGCGTTAGACCTACTCAAGGCGCGTGTTTCGATGATGACCGTCGAAACTAGAAAAACATTCATTGGAACCGTTTTGGTCGGACTCATTGAAAAAACCACCGATGCTAAGGTACGACTGTAGAATCATGAATCAATCAGCAGGTTTTTACGATATTTCAGCTAACGGGGGCATTTTTTCATAAGCACATCACTCGAAGCACAATTTGATACATACATACATATATCACGTCTTTATCCCTTAGCGGCTAGACAGAGCCTAAGGTAACAAAACCTTAAGGCCACGTTTAGCATGATTGTGGGCGTATAGGTGGAAAGGTGAATCAAAATAGTGATGGGTTGCTAACCGCATCGCCTATAACATGATTCCTAAGATTGTTGCCCATTCCCTCTATGGGCTTTTACCATCTGCGCGGAAAGAGAAGCAACTGGTACATTCTGTTTTTTCTTTACTCCCAAAACAGCATGGAAGAGTTTGATGAATAGAGCTAAAGAAAATTAACAGTTCTAAATTAATCTGGTCAACTAGTCGAAAGCTTTATTTAAGCTGTGGTATTCACTTTCGAATGAATTTTTCGACCGATAAAGTCCTTAAAACTCAATGTTTTTCCGTAGGTTATGAAAGCAATAACCCGGATGGTGGAAGAATGGGTGAAGTGGCGCGCGCCAGCGTCGGGCGTGAGCGAGGCCGGCGCCGTGCCGTCGCTGCGCGAGAAGTCCATACTGCTCGTCAAGCTCATGCAGTACGTCGAGAAAAGGTTCCCCGAGGACTTGGAGCTGAACGCGCACTTCCTGGACATCATCAACTATGTGTACAGGTTAGATCAGTAGCATGGAAACTGAAGGTTTTTGGATAGAATGTAAAGGTTTCCACAAGGTGCTAGGTGGGTGTCTACTGACGACCCGGCTCATGGCTTGAAATAGGTTATGTTTACTTTCAAAATTGTAAATTTAATACTAAGAACATGAAAGTGTGCGCGTTGGTAAAGAAGACTGATGATCGCGAAACGTGGTCGGATTTAACTTACAGAAAATAGAAATAAACTTCGTTGTCTTAAGTTGTGTGCGAGCGTGCGTGCGTCTGTTGTTTGTCATTACTCTTTACGGATATAGACAAACTATTCTAGTTTTTTAGGCTTTTTTGTAACTGTATTTTTTTAAGTCTATGGGAGAAAATATACAACTTTTGAAAGTGTATTCTAAAGCAAATCAGTGTGTATCAAAACCTTTAAGGTACTTCCGGCTGGCACAGAATTACACTTACACACTTTGGCAACCAATTAGGCCTGACAGCACTGGTAAAGAGAAAAATCATTTTTTTTTATATGTGTCACATTTTAGCCCTTTCAGCGCGCAACAAAAATGTATAAATCCTAACCAAACAACTTTTCACCTCACAGAGACGACCAGCTCAAAATGACAGAGCTGTCAATGAAACTAGAGCCTGCTTTCCTAGCGGGCCTACGCTGCCCCCAGCCTAACATTCGTGCCAAGTTCTTCGAAGTGTACGATCAGAGTGTGCGCCGGCGCGTGTTCGATCGCCTGCTGTACATCATATGCTCGCAGAACTGGGAACACATCGGACAACATTACTGGATCAAGCAGTGCCTCGAGCTGTTGCTTGTTACTTGCGTTCCAAGTAAGTTCTTTTTTGAAAATGTTAGAATGTTCTGTTGGAGTAACTCCAAGGCCACCTACTCATAGACTGGACAAATGCAGGAGCTTGCGCTGGTGCTTTTATTTTATTCATGCTCTACATAATGCTATAGAAGTTTCTAGACGCGGATGTGTATAAATACTTTCAACTCTCTTCATTCGAAATGGTCCCCATTCATAAAACTTGCTTTGAGACAGATATCTCTATTGTGGCCTCTTTCATCAGTGGATAATGACGTTACAATTTGTTGATTCTGCAAAGGAATTGTCAAAATATTAAGTTAACAAGGAGTTTTCGAATGAAATGGTAAATGTAAGCTCACACCTTTCGCCGTCTTATTTGGATATAGTTCTACCACCGCTCTCGTCCAGCACTTTAGAAAGCTATTTAGCTCGCTCTTTAAATATAGGTGCATTTTTTTTCTAGGCACTCAAATTCACCTTTCGAACACAAAATATCTACTACCGAGTATATCGGCGGTGATCAACTGGGCAGACAGCGAGGAGCGCAAGTCCTTCGTGACCCTCAGCGCTGTGAAAGAAGAGGCCTCTGACGGCTACGGGGACAGCTCGCTCGACCCTGACAAGGAAGACGTACTGGACATGGACCTAGACTCCAGCTCCAATCCTAAAGAGGATATTACCAAGAACGTGCCAAATAGGTAAGCGAGTGAGGGGTTTTTACTTGCGAGCTGTTGCCGACCGACCAACCTACCTTTTTTACTTATTTACTTGAGTTTCTATTTTTAAAATTAAAAAGCAAGATTATTGTCTATTGTCTAAAAATGCCATATACAGATGAAGAGTGATTAAAAGTCCTGTTTTCCAAGTTCGTGTTCTTTATTCATACGTTTCACGAGCTGTTGAAATTTTATAAAGTCAAAGGCAGCAGCGAATATCCCCACGTTTGATATTTATAGTCAAACATTCTATGCCAGCGCTCATTTTCTAAACGATTTTTTTTCCATCTGTGAAGAGATTCTTCGCCACCGATCGTGAGATGTGTGTGATAAAAATTACACTGGCTTAGATTTAGACGATGGCTTTTCCTAACTCCATTTATTATTTCAGACAACGCGCTCTAAACCAAATAGTGGCCAAGCAATCCGAGTTCCTGGAGTTGGCGCGGCGCGTGCGCACCGAGCAACTGGTGGTGGCGTGCGCGCAGCTGTGCCACATGGACGACGCGCTCGCGCACCACACGTGGCTGCGGCTGTTCCCCGCGCTGTGGGGCTCGCTCGACTCGGCGCAGCTGCCCGTGAGTTCTCCCGTTTGATTCTCTGTGTAGTCATAAAAAAAGCTAAAGGAATATCTGAAATGAAATTAATAAAACGGCGAAAGCTAAAAAACAATAGGTGTTAATTATATACACAGCTACAGTCTTTAATGATCTTAGACAACTTACGAACTAGTCGACCTCCCTGACGTTTATTACTTATCTAATAATTTTCTCTATGTAAGTACAGTCAAGTGTAATAATATGTTTCTAGACAAAGTTTCAAAAATAAGTACCATACGCTCTTACACCAGCGTAATAAGGTCGTGGGACATATTTTTGAGAAGTTCCTATCGGTAATTACACATAAACGGATAACTCACGTATAAAAGTCGAGTGATGCTCGACATGTTTCGGACTATTTCGAAGTCCTTTTTCCAAGAGCGCTCGCCCCGGCGGCAGCGACACGAACACGCCGTTGCGCGACGTTGTTGTTGTGTTCGTGTCGCTGCCGCCGGGGCGAGCGCTCTTGGAAAAAGGACTTCGAAATAGTCCGAAACATGTCGAGCATCACTCGACTTTTATACGTGACTTATCCGTTTATGTGTAATTATGATTGAGTCTCACGGTAGTTTCATGTTGAAAGTTCCTATCGGTACTTATTTTTGCACTTGACTGTACCTGTTTTCTGTATTCAGCGCTCAGTCTTGGAATAATAAAGCTTACTTCGTTTTAATATTTCAGACAATAATGAATGAAATCGTTCCATTTATAATATCGGGCGTGCACGTCATACAAAGGGATCAGCCTTTGAGCGCTCTCAACACCTTCATAGAAGCGCTGGCGAGATGCAATCCGCCTGTTAGCATCAAACCGTAAGTAACGACCACACCTTAAACAATTTTATAGTTATAAAATCGTATTATACATGATCGTTCCTTGTGTTAACAGACCCATGATGAAATATCTCGGCAAGACGCACAATCTGTGGCACCGGATGACTCTAAACTTGGAACAGATGGCAATAGACCAAGCGTGCGGCCGTGTACCGAAAGAACTAGATATCTACGATTATGACGTCGAAACCACCACGCCTACGGTAGGTTTTCAAAATTAGAAGTAATCAGTTGAACAGTAGAATTTTATAATTGGCTAAAATTAATGCTTGCGGTTGAGACTTTGGGGCCTTGGTCAGGCGACATGAAAATATTTATAAAGGCCCTGTCGTCCCGGTTGATCGACGCCTCAGGGGACCCAAGAGCTGGCGTGTATTTATCCCAGCGGATCGCACTTGCGGTCTAAAGGGGTAATGCCGCCAGCGTCATGGGGACTCTGCCGCAGCCAGTAGGATTGGACGGGGTTTTCTTTTTATAACTTTTTTTTTTATTTGTAAATATAGGTATTTTATAGTTATTATTAGGATAGATATGTGGTTTTTAGGATAAGTGTTTATGTATTTAGATTAATTTATATTTAAGATTTGTAAATAATAAAATGTATGATGAAGACATAGTTAAAAAACTAAACGTAATTGAATTAATGTTAAATGTTAGGATATCCTGGATTCCCTGAGTGACATGTACGAGCTCTTACAAGAGGAAGATATGTGGTCCGGTCTGTGGCAGAAACATGCCCGATACCGCGACACCAATCTGGCTATAGCATACGAACAGCAAGGATTCTACGAGCAAGCTCAGGTGAGAAATGTTTCCTGTGTTTACTTGACCACCTCGATTGACGTATAGTATTCTTCAGTGTCGTTCTTTTGTTTTATAGGCTGCATATGACGTCGCGATGGTTAAATTGAAACAAGAATACGCAGCCAACCCGTCGACGTATAATATGCATAAGGAGTGCGCACTGTGGACCCAACATTGGATCAAATGTTCCAAGGAGCTGAACCAATGGGACTCGCTGTTGGAACTGGGTCTCACTCGGAACGTTCGTGATCCATTCCTCATACTGGAAAGCTCATGGCGGAATCCCAATTGGCCAACTATGAAGGACGCTCTTGCCGAAGTGGAATATAATTGTCCTAAAGAATTAGGTGAGTTCAGATTGTACATACATACACAAATCACGTCTACCCGTTACGCTATCCGTTACGGGGAAGACAGGGCCTGAGGTAACAAGACCTAAAGGCCACGTTTAGCATGATTGTAGGCGTGGAAAGAGGAATCAAAATAGTGATGGGTTGCTAGCCGCATCGCCTATATCATGATTCCTAAGAATTTCGCCCATTCCCTCTATGGGCTTTTCCATCTACGCGGGACAAGGAGCAACTGGTACATTCTATGTTTTTCCTTTGCTCCCAGACCAGCATGGAAGTAAATCCAGATCAGATTCAGATCAGATTGTAAATCCTCTTTATACATTTTATTAAATTCAACATAGGTGAGGTAAGAATGTATTTGTGATATTTTGACGACCGGATAGCCTAGTGGTTAGTGACCCTGACTATGAAGCTAGAGGTCCCGGGTTCGAATCCCGGTAGGGGCAGACAGTTGTATGATGAATGCGAATGTTTGTACCTGAGTCATAGATGTTGTATGTTTTTAAGTATGTATTTATCTACATTATATAAGTATGTTTATCCGTTGCCTGGTACCCATAGTACAAGCTTTGCTTAGTTTGGGGCTGGGTCAATTGGTGTAATTTGTCCCAAGATATTTATTTATTTACACGGCAAGCAAAAAGCAAATAATAGAGATCATGTAAATTTAAATGTCTTCAAACGTCTATTATTCAAGATTTTTTTTGCATTTAGAATCACTGCAGTCCGACCATCGAGTAGGTAGTTATTACAATCTCGTCTCCGAATCTGCGTGCGTTTATCAACGAATACTTTAAGGCAGGGGTTCCCAATCTTTTTCAACCTGCGGCGCAGTTACAAGTTTAGTATTCTGTAACGGTTCCCTGCCTTACCTAAGTTGTTAGGTTAGGTTACTTAAAGGGAGATAGTAAAAAAGAGTGACACGGCGCTATATTATTTACTGATGCGAGCGCTCAAATAGGTACCCGCGAATATTTTTGGTTTCGGATAATGATAGAACTCACGGCGCCCCTCTTTACTTTCTACGGCGCACCAGGGCGCCGCGGCGCACACTTTGGGAACCCCGGCTGTAAGGCATCTGAAGAAATACTTAGGGTGCGGCTCCACTGAGGCGGAGACGAGCGGAGCAGAGAGGAGACGTGTGGGGATCGACCAATCATATTACATTCATATTACATGAAATCCACATCTCGTCTCCGATCTGTAATATGATTGGTCGATCCCCACACGTCTCCTCTCCGCTCCGCTCGTCTCCGCCTCAGTGGAGCCGCAGCCTTATGGTCGATTTCCCTCAGCGTGGCTGGTGAACCTGTACCGGGGTTACCTGTGCATCTGCGCCGGCGGCGAGCAGCAGCTGAGCGGCGTGGAGCGGCACGCGGAGGCGGCGGCGGCGCAGTGCCTGCGCGAGTGGCGGCGGCTGCCGCGCGTCGTGTCGCACGCGCACCTGCCGCTGCTCAGGGCCGCGCAGCAGCTCATGGAGCTCAGCGAGGCCGCGCAGATACACACCGTTAGTATATTATATACTAGTTTCTGCCCGCGACTTCGTCTGCGTAGAATTATACATAAAAACCTTCCTCTTGAATCACTCTATCTATTAAAAAAAAACCGCATCAAAATCAGTTGTGTAGTTTTGAAGATATGAAATGAAATGAAATGATTTATTCCAGATTTGCATCCATAATAGAATTTACAAATAATAAAATAAAATATTAAGTGAAAAATTTAATTAAATGTCTTAAAATAAATAAATAAATCAATAAATAAATTAGCTCAAGTTAAATCAAATTAAATTAAATTAAATCAAATTAAAAGTAAAATCAACTTATACTTTTACACTATACACCAACCAACATCGCGAGATATAAGCATACATAGGGACAGAGAAAGCGACTTTATTTTATACTATGTAGTGATACACACGAACCTACACTGTATAAAGCGTGGGAGGCTAGGTGAGCACTGCAGCGCAGCACCTAAATCAGCCGTGTAAACTCTCTGAATGATTATTTAAGCGGAAGGTTGAGACCAGACGCGTAATTTTTGAAGTTGTGAGTCGCGTAAATATGGTCACTTAATTTTTGCCTCAACCTAACGTGAAAGGCATAGGAGTTATGTTAAGGACACCTTACCTCCCTGCTACAAAACTCGTCTTTTTAAAAAAAGTAAAAACGCGATTTCTTACGCCTTACGCGATAGTATTTCGTCGTCCGGCGTTCGCTTACGTCATGTTAGCGTTTCGTATTAGAACAAAAAATATTAGAAGTTGCACAAACATTGTACCGTGCAGGGTCTGCTGCACAGCCGGCCGACGTCGCTGCACGACATGAAGGCGATCGTGAAGACGTGGCGCAACCGGCTGCCCGTGGTGGCCGACCCGCTGTCGCACTGGGGCGCCATCTTCACCTGGCGGCAGCACCACTACCAGTTCATCGCTTCGCATTACGACTCGCAGACTGACCACGCCTCTAACCATAGCATGTTAGGCGTGCATGCCAGCGCGCAGGTAACACGAATAGATTGCCTGTTTTTGCATATTTTTTTTCAAGCTTTTTATTAACATTACCCTTTTTTATGCGTAGATAAAGGAAATCGGGCTTGCGGGTCACCTGGTGGTAAGCAATCACCTTCATCCATGTGAACCAGCGACCCCGAGAGTGTCGCTGGTCCGTTCCTTTGGAGGAATAAATACTTATACTTATAATAAATAATATACATGTAATGTTGTGGTCGGGTGTTTCGCTTTCGTATCCGCTTGCAGAGACACCGAAGTGCCGTCAAGGCAATGTTTGAATCATCAGTAACAGATATAGGCCTGTGGTGGTGATGGTGATATGATAAATATTAGTACAATGTATGTTCATTTGGGTCAAATTTAACTAATTTCTGGTGGTCAGTTTGACTTAGTATAAATAATGTAGCAGGGATGACTATGTAAGTATAGTAAAAAAAGTACAGTGGGGAATAATAACTTGTATTCAATATTGTACTGTGTATAAAAATTGTAGCACTAATGTTTCTTTTGTTTCAACAGGCTATAATCCACTTCGCCAAAATAGCAAGAAAGCACAGCCTATCTGGCGTATGTCTCGATTCTCTACATCGCATCTACACAATCCCAAGCGTCCCTATCGTCGACTGTTTTCAGAAGATAAGGCAGCAAGTCAAATGCCACATCCAAATGTCCTGGACCGACGGGAAGGACGAACTGCAGGAGGGTCTAGATATGATAGAGTCTACGAACTTCAAATATTTTACTAAAGAAATGACCGCGGAGTTCTACGCGTTTAAAGGGTTGCTGTTAGCCCAGTTGGGGCGTTCGGAGGATGCGAACAAGGCGTTCGCGGCCGCCGTGCAGCTTCATGACACTCTCGTTAAGGCGTGGGCGCTGTGGGGAGATTACTTGGAGCAGATATTCATTAGGGACCCGCGGCAGATCGCTGTCGGAGTGTCCGCAATGACCTGCTTCCTCCACGCGTGCCGGCACCAGAACGAGTCCAAGTCGCGGAAGTATTGTGCGAAGGTAAGTTGATAAACACAACATTTAATCAATTTTCTTTAGGTTATGTAGTCGGTCTCTGGTTTACGTGACATCATGCCATTTAATTTTTTAGGCGTAAGCACGTTTCAATCATACAAACTATTGAAATTATAATAGTGAGGTGATGATTTGTGGCTAATTAGTAACCATTTCGGTCTCTTATTCATCCTTACCTTTAAATTAAAAAAAAAAGTCTAGCGTTATCACTACCTCCATCCTTACATGCTATTATTAAAAATGTAACAATAACTCTTGCCGTTCCTTCTCTGTTTATCTGTTTGTTTCATACTTGATGAAATTTTGCAAGAGGATAGTGTGATTTGAACATTGAGAAATAAAGTTTCATAGGCTACTTTTTATCTTGAAAATTACACAGTTCCCGCGGGATAACGAATATTTCTCGGGCAACAACTATTAGTAAGACCGCCACTTTCTGTGTTATCTAGAATTCCAAATGTCTTTCTTTAAGGTTCTATGGATGCTGAGCTACGACGATGAGAAAAACAGCCTCGCGGATGCTCTGGACAAGTACTCTGTGGGCGTGCCGCCGGTGCAGTGGCTGCCTTGGATCCCTCAGCTGCTCGCCTGCCTCGTGCAGTACGACGGCAACGTTATACTCAACTTGCTGAGCCATGTGAGTACTTGTAGTGTTCAGGTCACAAGTAGTAGAATACAATTATTTTTTTATTGCTTTTAATAAGGTTTTATCATTGACGTACAATAAACAACTAGACTCCCAATCACGCTCAAAAACTTTCCGAAGCAAAAGTCTGAACACGCGTCTATTGTTCAGAGTTTTGGTTCAGTTGTGTTTCGACCGCGCGTTGATAACTCTCTCTTTCGCACCGTAATCTTACTATTGAGAACAAAAGAGACAGGCAGGTTTCCAGCGCGTGGCGTCGTGTCATTACTTCTCACGATCCTACGCCATTGATATTAAACATTACTGCCACGAAATAAGGTGTCAATTTGAACGAATAAGTTAATGTTATCTGTCTAAGTCGATGTGTTGACACACACAACACATAGACAAAGCAACTCGGACGTTTCTTGAGGAACCTTTGTTAGCGACTGAGAGTCTAGTTGTTTATTATAAGTCAATGGGTTTTATAGATAGATTTTTGTTTCATCATTATCACTTTTAAAGTTTTTAGATGTTTCTGTTAAAAATAGTAATAATAATGTCCTTCCATCTCTCCTGCAGGTTGGCCGTCTGTACCCCCAAGCGGTGTACTTCCCGATCCGGACGCTGTACTTGACGCTGAAGATAGAGCAGCGCGAGAGGCACAAGAGTGCGGAGAGTTTGGCCGCGCATCTGCCGCACCAGGCCGCGGCTACTGCGGTCAGTATTGGCGACGGTTCTATGATATATTTTGTTTTTAACACCCATTTGAGTAAGTATCTTGCTTCCCCGTGACTATGTCTGTGCGAAAGTTGCATTTTTTATAAAACAAAACACATCATACCCATCTACTGCTTCTATTGCTAAACACAAATCAGCAAATGTTCAAATCTATGTAGGAACTAACATCACGTCAATGGTGTTTTAAAAATGAATATTTTATATCTTGTTAACACAACAACCATCCTTAGTTGTTCCGCCTTTTGATTCTTCAAGTGTTCTTTTATCGTTAATGTAATGTCCTAGTGTTAGCTTATTTGGTTCTACTATTCTTATGCCAAACTATTTATAAAATACTAGCTAGCTGCAGGAATTATGCAATTTTCCGGGATAAAAACCATCTGTCCTTCCCCGGTACTCAAACTATCTGTATACCAAATATCAACTAAATCGGTCCAGCGGTTTAAGCGTGAATAGTTAGGACAGACAGACAGAGGTACTTCTGCATTTATAATATTAGTAGGGATTTTGTGTCAACAAAAGGACAAAAGATTGCGTAACACTCCAGCAATTTGTTGAAATAGGGTCGTTGACATTACCTGTCACTTTTTAGTGCTGTACATGACGACATTATTGCCATATGCAAGCTGTTTGTAGCGACACCATTTCAGGGCCAAATAGACAAAGATCAGGCTTGGAATGACAATTGGTGTGTATGGGTTCTAGTTGTAACATGACTAGTTGGTTCACAGGCGGGCAGGGCGGCGGGCGAGGGCGCGGCGGCGGCGGGCGCCGAGACCGGCCCCATCAAGGCCACGTTGCCCATGTGGCGCTGCTCCAAGATCATGCAGCTGCAGCGCGAGATACACCCCACGGTGCTCTCCTCGCTCGAAGGCATCGTCGACCAGGCCAGTACACGTGCACTACTAGATATATATAAAATATAATATTACCATTTACTGCATATCACATTACAAATAAGTTAATTATTATATTCTACGACATATATTTTCACCGACGAGCGTGTATGAAGAGATTGATAAATGTGGATGAAGCGAAAGAAGTATGTCAGGATCGTAGCAAGTGGAACAAAGTAGTCTCTGCCTACCCCTGTGGGAAAGAGGCGTGACGGTATGTATGTATGTATATTTTCACATACAAATTACCTATCTCACACAAACGAATTGAAGCACCGATAACACACAAGGTAACTTTCCTTTTCAGTAGTATACCCTCTTGCAAAAAAAAAACACTTTCTAATTCTAAACTTTAACACCTAAAACTATCAAAAACCATAGGTGCCCGATTTTTTTGCATGGGGGTGTATTTAATTTGAAGTGACGGGCGACTCGTTCTGAAAAAAACTGCTATATATTCCACCAGTAAACAGTGAAGAATTACAGTTCCTACGTTAGTAAAATACAATCGGATGCAATTGGATGCTATGTAATGATGAAAATGTATCACAAAAAGTAAACAACTCCATGCGGTATCGGGTCATACGCCTCGCGTCTAACACCGATGCAGGATCAGATAACCTGAAAATTGTACACCGCGCTCACAGTTCGGCATGCGATTGCAGATGGTGTGGTTCCGCGAGAACTGGTACGAGGAGGTGCTGCGGCAGCTGCGCGCCGGCCTCGCCAAGTGCCACGTGGTGGCCTTCCACCACCGCGCCGCCGTGGCCACCGCCACCGTCACGCCGCACACGCTCAACTTCGTCAAGAAGGTCGTCTCCACCTTCGGCATCGGCATCGGGATCAGTGAGTGTCTCCCGCGTTATCTTACTCCTATTATTACAGTACGCGCGCGATTTGAAGCGGGCAAGGCGAGATGTGTCGACAGCGGGGGGCTGCACGTCATACCCCGACTGCACTCGGATCCCGCTCATATTCTTCTTTTGTTTTTTGAGACCCCTGTCGTATCATTACCTATCTTTTGTATTTTGAAGCACAAGCTTTTGCAGTTTTCGAAGGCTAAAGGTAAGGTCACTGGCAATGATATCGGGTAGAAAAACTTATTCAAAAACATCACATGCAACTGCACTCCTCTAAGAAGAGTCAAAGAAAACGAAGCATTCATTACTCTTTTCACTAGATTCACTTAGACTCACAGCGTGTAAGAAACATGGTGTCATCGAAATATCTCTCCTTACATACACGCATTACATCGTTCTTTCTCTTGCATTGCCGATCTACTACTATATCCTGAATCTATGACTAGCTATATCAAAGTAACAGATAAAGACAACGAGTGTTAAGTTAGCAAGCGTCTATGAATAAGAGGATGTTTGTTTGTTTAGCTGTTAGAACGTATCAGATGTTTTTGAGAGACTCTTCTATCTGATGTTATTTCTGGTGACCTCAGAAAAAGGTTAAAAACTTCTTTGTTGCGCGATCGTAATTCGCCAAGTGATGCTTGCTTTAGAATCGCTTGGATGATATTATAGTGTGTAGTGACTACTGGTCGATGTTCATTGAAATTATCTTGGTTTTTTGCACACTTCTATCAAACGCCCGCTCTATTTTAGTATATCTGTCGATCGTTCACTCAGTGCGGATGTAACCTAGTGCGCGCTGTTATCAGCGCAGTCCCTCGCATTTTGTTTTGTACCAGAAACATTTAGCTCGCTACTATTGGATGTTCGTGTGATTATAGAACTAGTCTTCTCTTTTCATTCACTACTGTTAGTCTTATTTTCTTTTTGATTTGTTATGGTTTCGATGGGTCATACAAAGTTATCATAACTTACCATACCTTACCACATTATTCATATTCACAATTCAAGGTCAAATACGAGTATCAGATCAAATTTGACTGTTTTATTCGTGTTAGTTGATCAGTTTATCTGCTTCGAGTAGGGTTGCCATCATTAGATTGTCGTCGCCAGACAAAGACTTTAAAATGCTCGAATATGTATGACTATAAAATCTAGCTCAGATACCCCCGGATGCTTTCCAAATAAGGACAAATCGGGGGAAACGCGGACGGATGGCAACCTTAGCTTCAAATGCAGTATAACACCAAATTAACAGCATTGCAATGCGACAGTCCTAAATGTATAACGTAACTTTTATTTCAGGTGCCAGTTACTTAAGTATTGTATCTAGCTAATAATATGATAGCAGCTGCCTAATGCGAAAGCATATTTTATACAAGTACACTATTTTGTATGTCTACAGAAAGTGTATCAGGTAGTGTAAGTGGTGCATTCTCTTCAGCCGCTTCGGAGAGCCTGGCTCGCCGCGCGCAGGCCACTGTGCAGGACCCGGTGTTCCAGAAGATGAAGACCCAGTTCACAGCCGACTTTGACTTCTCGCAGCCCAATGCCATGCGCCTGCAAAACCTCATACAGAAGCTCAGGAAGTGGGTCAAGATTTTAGAGGCCAAGACCAAGGTGCTGCCCAAGTAAGTAGCGTTCTTGCATTGTGGTAGGGCGCTTTCTTACTAGGCGGCAAAACGCTAAATCCAGATTTGGTCTAGACCAAGTTGCAGTGGTGCTGATATTTAGCTAAGCCGCCTAATGTGAAAGCGAAAATTTTAAACGTTTAATGTATGTATACCTGTGCCGTTTCGGTGCGAATCTCTTTAACTTACAATCAAATGAAAATACTAATAACTGAAGTTTAAAATTACACTAAATAGGGAAACAGCGCCTGGCCAAACACGAGGTAAAGCACATAAATATTATTGTATCGTCCATATTTCATGTCTCAGTAGTTAGATTCTAAACACTCATTACTCATCAACAATACTAACATAGAGGAACATAACACATATCATCCATCCACGACTATCCGATACACAGTCGACCCCAAAATTAATTAACTCAACTTCAATTCGCAGGTCGTTCTTGATAGAGGAAAAGTGCAGATTCCTCTCCAACTTCAGTCTGAAGACGGCCGAGGTGGAGTTGCCAGGAGAGTTTCTGCTTCCGAAGCACACTCACTACCACGTGCGGATCGCGCGTTTCATGCCGCGCGTCGAGATAGTACAGAAGCACAATACTTCAGCGCGTCGCCTTTATATTCGCGGGCACAATGGGAAGATATACCCCTACCTAGTTGTGAACGACTCTGGACTCGGCGACGCGCGGCGCGAGGAGCGCGTACTTCAACTGCTCCGCATGCTGAACCACTATCTCGGCAAACAGAAGGAAACATCCAGAAGATTCCTGCACTTCACAGTACCGCGCGTCGTTTCGGTGTCACCGCAGATGCGTCTCGTAGAGGACAATCCCAGCTCGATATCGTTGCTGGACATTTATCGCACCGAGTGCGCGAACAGGTGATTGCTTGTAATTTTATCTATAAGTTGTGTAATAATTCGTCTTGGCTGCTAATGAGAATGTACATTTGAAATAGTTTTTTTCTTTTTAATATTACTTAATCTCGGAAACCACCTACTAAAATGGTTTGACGAAGTTACCGTCTGATACATTATTTACGCGCCTTTATATATCTCCTTAGGACTACAGTCACGATTCAATGGAAGGGTTAAATGTATGAGATTTTTTGTCACCGAGTATTTCTACGACGAGTTATAGGAAATTCTGTGGTTTCACCGACATGGCCTCCATTTTGCATAGTCCCTAGTAGTAGTAGCCCAGTTTAGACTTGAAAAAATCTGCAAGTTTAATTACATTGCCCGGCTGTGATGCGAATGGGTTAGAAATTCGTCAGCCCAGTGCCGCAATAGAATGCGACTTGCAGAACTCTCTTGCAAGTCTAAACTAGGCTTAACGTATCGCAACATTGCCGCAGGGGCGTGGAGTACGACGCGCCGGTCGCGCGCTACTACGAGCGGCTGGCGGCCGTGCAGGCGCGAGGCTCGCAGGCCTCCCAACAAGTGCTGCGCGACATTCTACGAGAGGTGAGTGTGCATACAGCAAGCTAGCGATCTCAGAACTTTATTTTACCACTTTTGCCCTACATTTATTTTGGTGATACTTCGTGAGATTCTCGACTTCCTGGCGCCAAAAATTGGCATTGTTCATTTTTTTTAGTATGCTCCAATTCGAAAACCATTTCGAGGAAAACCATCATTTATCCGATTTATCTTGTCCGATTTCAAAAATACTTTATGATTGCAGATATTTTTGTAAAAGTACTTTGAACGTTTGTTTGACCGAACGACCCGGTTTTTAGACAGAATCCAGCATCGAATGTTTGCCACAAAAATGAAAAAAAAAAGTTTAGCTACGGCAACTGTCACGTGTCACTGTCAAATCGACAAAACCATAGACAAAGCCGTTTTTTTTATAGCCAGTCGAACGAAGGCGATTGGGATTCTGTCTAAATTCACGAATTATCAAACAGCGAAAAAATATTTATTATTAATTAAAAAAGCTACGTAAAAGCATAATATTCAAATTAGTTGCTTGTAATAGTCCATTTTATCAAATAAAGGTGTTAAAAGCACAGCTTAAAAAAAATGAACAATGCCAATGGGGACTATCGTTTCTTTGCTCACCAGTTGGCGCCACTGTTGACTAAGGTCCAGATGTATAGCTGTCAAAGGCGACTTTATAAGACCGGCGCCGAAACAAAGTTTTAAATCTTCAATCTCATTAAGTTTATTAATTATAAATAACTATATTTAATTTTAACTTTGAGGCCGCTTATTTTTGCGCGTCTTTTTTTTAATTCCGCTTTCAAAGCGTTCACATTCATCGCCAAATAATCCATATTTGCGATAATTTCACGAAGGAGATCACTTTTCAACAGGTAAATGAAAGAAATTATAATTTATGTCACGAAACCCGCCACAACCAGTGCAAAGTGAATGTTATTGGACCTCACGCGACACTAGCGCCTCTAGTGGCAAATTCACACGCGATAGCCCCCATTACGTGAAGTTTTTGGTGCGGTAAAATGTAAAAACTATTGGAATTTCAGGGTTACAATTTTATTGCAAGAAAAGTAAGGAGTCATCAATTTAAAGTGAAACTAATGGTCTCCAAAAAACGTGTTTAGGTGCAGTCTACGATGGTGCCGAAAGACATGCTCCGCGAGTGGGCGGCGGCCACGTTCGCCGCGCCCACCGACTACTGGACGTTCAGGAAGATGCTCACACTTCAGCTGTCGCTGGCCGGCTTTGCCGAGTACGTCCTCCATCTCACGAGGCTCAACCCGGACATGATGTACGTCCACCAAGACTCCGGCCTCCTCAACGTATCCTACTTCAAATTCGATGTCGACGACGCAACAGGTGCGATATAATTTCTTTTTACGCATGGCTCGAATAACTTGCAACTTTTTGTGTTGTGGGTAACTAACTAATATTTTATTGACGCTTTCTTTCGCTATTGAACTGTTCGCTTTAGCAAGTGCATGATTGTTTTATATTGTGTTATTTGTTCACATAAGTGTAGTGTTTTCAAACACGCTTGGCTGGTATAAGGTTTGTTTTTTACTGTTTCGTATTAACATTAGCTTAAAGGCATACTTTTTTTTTACTTCGAACTATCTCTGTCGCTTTGCGTGCACCCAGCTTTATAAACACCTGCATGAAGCAGAGTACCGTGTAGTTTATCATGTCTTTGCTGTGAAAATAATCTATTTCAATACGTATTATTAATGTATGAATGACGTGCTAATGCAGGCGAGCTGGATGGCAACCGGCCGGTGCCGTTCCGCCTGACGCCCAACATCTCGGAGCTGCTCACCAACATCGGCATCACCGGGCCCCTGACTGCCTCCGCCATTTCCGTGGCGCGTTGCCTCGTCACACCCAACTTCAAAGTAAATATTTAATAATGTTATTTTTCACTGCTAAACGTAGGAGTAGGACCCACCATAAAAATGTGGGACCACCTTAGTACTTTGCATTGCAACATCATTTTAAATAAACAAATTTTTCAGATTCAATCCATCCTTCGTACCATCCTGAAAGACGAAATGGTGACCGGCTACAGGAAGCGATTGGAAGACAAATCCGGCCTCTCATCTGCTGGAACTTCTAGTGAAAATAAACCAATGGAAATGGACAATGAGACTATAATTAACATGGTGACGAAAGCGGTGACAGTTATTACTACCCGCCTCACGGCACTGGCGCAGTTTGACGGCCCCGACAGCCGAGTGGCGACCCTGGTCACGGCTGCAAATAGTCATGACAACTTGTGCCGCATGGACCCAGCGTGGCATCCATGGTTGTAAACCAAATTGTTGGTCCTTCGAGCCGCATTATAATGGATTGGGTGAAATTAATTGGTTTCACACGATCTGGTTCCTTGGTTGTTAAGTGAATTTTGATGATTTATTTTTATGATAGCTATATTTGGTCCTTCGAGCCGGATAAAACCCGTGCTTAGATTGAATGAAATCAGTTGATTGTACGCAATCTAAATTTTTAAATTTAATGTTGTAAAATATAAAAACGAGTAAGTACAATACGATTTTTATAGGTAAATTAAGAGTAGATAGAGGTATTAATTTGTGTATAAAATTGTTTATCAATGCTATTTTCTAAAACAGTTGCTTGTTTTAATAACAGCCTTGTGACTTGACAGGGTTTATCTAAGAGTACTTTGCTCTTTATTGCTGTTTGAGTAATTCGACATTAAGTCTACGTTAGCTTAATATGCGTATTATTTTTAGTGTATTAATTAGTTTAAAAGTTGAATTGTGGTACTTACCGTACTGAAATGATCTTTATATTGCGATTAGTTCCTGATTCGCCGGATTCCTGTTTCGCCGGTTTCTTGTTTTGCCGGATTCTGGTTTCGTTAAAGAAAAATTTGGTAAAGAAATCATGTGGTTATCTATCTATCTAATATCTTTAAACGAGCAATTCTTGTAAATATATAATCTGAATCTTGGAAACGGCTCCAACGAATTTCATTAAATTTGGTATGCAGATTGGTTTCGGGGGCGATCAATATAAATAAATCGATAAATCGATCTAGCTAGGCTTCATTTTTAGAATACGGACAAAAATACTGAGTAAAGCTCGGTCGTCTAGGTACTATTTTATTACTTTATGAATTACTATTTTGTTGCCACTATCGGACATAACTTCAATTACCTAGAAATCGGTTCGATTCACATAATTTACATTCATAATAATGTACCGAAAGGTCTGCCTTTCATTAATAGATAGGTAAAGCCGCGTTATTTCTATAGTTTTTCCTAATCAGAAAAATCCGACTAAACAAGTATCCGGCGAATCGGGAACTAATCGTAATTATTTAATAAGAAGTTCTCATAAATTTAAGAAAATCCAACGAACCTAGGATTATTCAATGAACTCTGACTTATTTAGTTTGTTTAAATTACAAAACCTGTGACAAAAATGGTGACGATGAAATATTCTCTTGTATTCAAGAGCAATAAATATATGAATAAAGGTTGTGCTGTTTCATTTAACATCCTCTGCAACGCGCGTTAAGGGCTGGTTGATAAGTGGTACTGCGACGCATATGAATGAATTGTATGTATGCATGTGAGTGACAGCGAAGTGTGTACCTGCACAGGTGAAAGCACCGGCGCGGCAAGTGCAGGCTAACGAGCCCCGCGCTCCCCGCAGCCGCGTCTCCCTCTTGCACTCGCCAATCTCGCTCGATACACTAGATTGTTTTACTGATTTATCTAGTAACAATGAGATGGAAAGTTCGTCAATCACAAGATTACCTACCATTCGCTACTCTGGATAGCGAACTTTACAGTGGAGTTATAATGAAATCAAAACTGTTGATTCCGTAGCTCTTACGCTCCGGACCTACCGTATCAGAGAATCAGATAACTACGTCCGAGTCGATGTCTATAGAAATATTGGATTTTTCCGTACCTTCTCGTACTTTCACAATACAATCAGGTTCAGGGATCAAGTTGTATAGTTTAGTCTCATTTTCTTTGATCAATTCGGTTAAGAGATGTAAATTTGGAAGTGTTGTTTGTCAATGTTCGTGTAAAGTATTGGTAGAGTAGTTGGTAAGTGGCGGCCGTGGTCCAGAGCCAGTATGTGGTGCGGCGCGCCGCCGATATAGCGCGACACCGCCCGCCCCCGCGCCGCCGGCCGGAGCTCAGTCTCGTCCGCGGCGCCGTGGAGTGCGCCAGTGTTGCCCACACCTATCCACATTCGCACTGCAAGTCTCTGACCACGGCAACAGACCGTTTATGACATTCGACAACCCCGCCCCGTGTCTGTGCATTTTCCCGAGACGCAGTGCATTTCAAACACGAAAGAGTGCACTGCTTGAAACCGATCGACTCTCGGATTTGTGGCTCCTGCGTTTATTTATGTTGTCGTTTTGGTGTGGTGAAAATTGTGTTGTACGGACGAAAACCGTATTGTCTGTGCAATAGTTTGTGGATATTTTTAACGACCGGTGGCATTTTCACGAAGGTGAGTTTAAAACTTGTTTACTTCTGCCCACATAACGAAAAATTCGCCGCGACGTGGCAATGGAAACGTTACGAAGCGATGATTAAATCGAATCAAACTTTGTTAAACTTACCTACATTTTGCAAATAATTGTGTTTTCTGATTCAAAACCTTTTTATAGTCTTTACCTGTGCTCTTTTGGGTAATTAATCACCAAATTATTTTTTTCTGAAGTTGTATACATTATGACGTCATCCAATCAATTGATTGGGATGTAGCAACAAAAGATACATATGAGTTTCGGGCCTAAAATACTTCGTTCTGATAAGAATCTTATTAGATTCGGTCCTATCCCACTATCCCATATGGTGGCCGGAAGCGAATGGATAAGAAAATATGGAGGAGAGAGGCGGCATCGGCGCGGGGAGGTGCGCGGCCGGCGACCGCATTCCATATGGAATGCCGGATTAAACGCAATGTCAGTGTGACGGAGTTTACCACGGCCTGTGCCATGCACTGCAACTGGCCATCGCGAATTTGCAACAATGTATGATGATTGGTCATCTCTGAGCACTGGGCACCTATTCAGATACGTTTTTGTATTAAATTTTAGTGAGTTGGCTGCGCAGCTACTGTATACCTACTTTTGTAGTAACCAAAATGTAATGTTTATTTCCTAACATTACTTATTTCTAACTATCATAATAATTACTGAAGTCTTAGCATAAACTGAAAAAAAACTAAGTTTTTGTTGTGAGAGAAAAAAAACAGATTAGGGATCTCTTCTATTTAACCGTTGAGAACATTCGAGAGTCGCAAAACATTAGCCAAGTAAAGAATTTTAAGTAACCAATCAGTGCTCAGTTTCAGTTTGAGAAACGCCTTCTTTTTTAAGATTAGAAATTTTACTTACGGTTTTTAGTCACTTCTAGACTAAAGTAGAAAGTATTCAGTAAGTAGTATACTTCTTCACATATTTGTCATGATTTAAATTTAGAATTTACCATATATTTTTTATTTTTTTATGAAGTCTTGTGTCTTGTCTGAAACTACGACTGATAATTTTCTACCCCCTTAAAAAACTCTAAACTTATTTTAAAACATTCATTTTTCGATTATTGTAATCTATACTTGGTATGCAATGTAAGAATATCAAAATTTTGAAATAAAATGTTCAAGACACTAGCTAAGTACCTATCTATACCTAGCTATGTTCATTCCATTAATCCATCCGCGTAAAGACGTTGAAAGCCGACGTACCTATTTGTGTAATCTTTAAACGTTTCTCGGTTACTTTAAGGTTTATGTTCATTTTTGATCTCTTGTTTAAGTGCACTGTAAATTTCTATATTAAGCTATTGGAGATATTAAGTTCAATAAATCAGTTTACCTCTTGCGCTTCCTCGAATCGGCTTTGCTGCCAATCTCCTTAGAAGACCTTACGATAATTTAATGATGATGTTATGTAGCTTTTATAAGCTAGATTCGCTGGAAGGATTTGCAATGACTTTAATACCTTTATACCTGTCATATTAGCTCTTATAAAAGACTGGTTTATAGCCGTCTTACAAGGGCTGGCTAATAAAGTTAACTTTATTGAAAGACTATGGTAAGAAAGAAAACCGCTTAGTTATGTGGTCACACAAATTTGACCATGATTATTTATTGTACGGTCTGTTTCAAAGGAAGGTATGGCTGACAGATCCATAGAATGTACCAAACTGTTAGCGTTCACGAAAGTTTTGATAGCAAAATAAATACAAAATTGAATAACATAGAAATAATTTAGTACTTGGTACTGTACTTTAATAGCATTCTAAAAAGAACCACGGCGATTTTTTTTTGTTTACATAATTTTCAATAAATTACATTAATTTCGAGACGCTAGTAGGTTACGTTCTATGATCATTAAAAGTTGGAGGTGACATGATGTATGTATACATAATTAGGTAATCGGTTAAAATCGCGAATACCTAATCTAAAATCCAACGACAACCTTCTGAAATATTCAGTGAGTATTTTACATTATTTCACACTCACTACACTATACAAATCGAGTTTATTGGTAACGTAGATTTCTTAGAAAAAATTAGGTAGATAATTAAAAGTACGTAAAAAAAGCACGACTTGCCAAAAAACGTAAAATAGGAATTATAATTATTGACATCTTGGGAAACTGACTTGAGTATTATTCTTTCGAAATAGAATTTATTTATAAATTAACTAGCTTCTGCCCACGACTCCCGTCTGCGTAGAATTATACATAAAAACCTTCCTCTTGAATCACTCTATCTATTAAATAAAACCGCATCAAAATCCGTTGTGTAGTTTTGAAGATATAAGCATACATAGGGACATAGGGACAGAGAAAGCGACTTTATTTTATACTATGTAGGTAGTGATAATGTAGTCGATATTTTTATGGAACCGATTGTTGTTAGTACTAAAACATAATCGATAATCGTTGAATATGTCGGGTGTCACAAAGAAGCCTCACCTCTAGATTTGTCAAAGCGAATGTTACAGCTATATTTTCTTTACTGAAACAGACTAGGTACGTCTATGTATTTTTCTTCAGAGGGTAGGTAAATTTGCAAATCTCTTAAAAGTAAGTAACTAGGTGCCTACCCTTTAAATAATTGATTAAATTAGACAATAGATACTTAGCGGAGGTCAATAACGAAAACCTTTACCTTGCTGTTCCGCAACCACAAGTGCAAGTTGGCCAAGCCTATGCGAAATATATATGTTTTTACATGCAAACCCAGCCTCTGCTTCACATAAAACGCATAAATCCAACAAACCTAACTATCCCCTACCTACAGCACACAAAACACTGACGCGTTTCGAACCCTTTGTGGGCTCTTCCTTAAAGTATGAGTTCACCTTAGGTTGCACAAACTGGCTTGCAAACCAGTGACATACTGTTCATGACTACCTTTTTCAAGTATGCTGATTTTCAAAAGATTTACATTAAAATTTTGCAATAACACATATTTTGTTGTACCTATGCACAGACCACCTAGCCTAGAGACTTGCCATCTTTACGAATTTCTAAGCAAACACTTCTGCCGACATTTGCGGGATGAGAAGTAAGCGGGCGGCAGGGGTGACGTCACGGACAAAGAAAAAAGAGATGAGGGTATGTCGATATTGTATATCGATAAGTTACTGACCGGTTAGATTTTGAAGTGATAACTTCTTATCGGAAGGTAACCGGGAAACCGCTTCGTAACTTAACGCGTTACGGCGCCAGTGTGCATGCTCCACCTTTCGAATATTCTAAAAATCTGCCATATCTGGCCTTTAAAAAGCTTCCGAAACGTGCGAGTTATATCGATACGGTTTGGTCGCATCTCTACTTACAAGTGCCGTTGAATGCAAGAAAGAGATGTAACGCGACGCAAAGCGTGCTAAACAAGGACATACATAGACTTGGTACTTATTAGCGACCAGTGTTATTAGAACTCCGTGATTTTTGTTATTAACGTATTATCGTAACTTTGTACTAACCGATGAAACGTGATATTATCCTTCTTGTAATTATTTTTGCGACTGTCGCTTCCACACCACCTTACAGCGCAAACTGGCATTTTTTGTATTTTTAGTATTGTAGTTTTTAGGTCACAGTAACTCGCTGCTTACGGGTCTGTTTCCTGGTCGCTACTGAATGAGCGCGCGTTTGTGTTCGAAGTTATAGGCGCAATTGCGCAAATAGGATCCAGAAAATGCCGCCTTGTATTACATGTCTAATGCTAGGTGGTCTGTGTACCTATGTATGACTTAGTTACAAAGTGTGGGTACAATAAATAAATATAAGTGATGTTTGAATCAACAGTTTGTGCCATGATCCGACACTCACCAGTCGCCATTTAGGTATACCTTCAATGTTTATGAGTTGCATAATAAAATTGGTACATATTGTTGATTTTTGTAGTAATGCTGCCTAATTTATGAATTTTATAATCTTAAAATATGCTTATCGTGACTTCGAAGGCACGTTCTTGTTTTAATTTTTTATCTATTGGGATCCGGGTGTTAGGTCAAACTTACACAATCTCAGCGACCTTATAATCTTGTTTCAGATATTCCTTTGTATTAATTCTAAGAACTAGAATCATATCTCATTGTTTGTTTTACTGCCTTGATAACTGTCAACTGTAATCATTTTGTCGCACCATTTGTTGGACGGACGTGGTTACCAACTAGAACGGATTTGATTATCAAAAGCAAAAGCAGGATATATTTAATGGCTCGGATAAAAAATATCATGTAAAATAGTTTGCTGTCTCACTGAAAGACGGGCGTGATGGGTAGGTATTGCCTGTGCTATTGCTTCCTTGCATCAAAAGACGAACTTCTATCAATTGCGATGAACATTCGCTGTAAATTGAATCACATTCAATTACCGGTTAGGTCTATCTATACCTAATTCAGGATGTTGCTTGTGCTCTTGTGGTTATTTACTGTAGGAATGCTGATAACGTTACATTCTGCAGGTAGATTACGAATTACATTTCGAATTGATAAATATTTTTCTTTATCGGTTTTTTTTTCGGGAATTAAACAAATATTTTTTAATTTTGGATAAAAATATCTTAATCCGTAATCCCGATTTAATTTAGGATACTGATATTTTAATTAGAAGATTTAAGATTTAGTAATCGTTTTTTTAATTAATCTGCTCGTTATTATTTTGAAAATACCTAAGGAAAAACAATAACTTTATTTTTTGCTCGTAATACGAGTTAAGAGTAAAGAGTGGTCCGAAAAAATACTTAAGTACAAGGATAATAATTATTGTGGGTAGGATGCTTTTCTTTTATAAATATCTACCAGCTTTATTGTTCACGCTACCAACCGAATCTAAACAAAGCAAAGCAAAACTTGCTGCACCATCGTCTCATATTTTGGTTACCGTGGTAACCATTTAAGTATCATTCATGAAAACTTTAATTAAAATCGGGAGTTCTTGTGATGAATACCTAGGTGTCTCGAGATTATTACATCAGACAATATTTGCTAATAGGCATTGCGTTAGACATTTTGTAAAGTGAATGACGAGAGTCTCGTCTGTTCTAATGATGAAATTTCAAAGAGATATAATCGCATTCCGCGGTAAGGCTCCCCTCTTTCTTGTGGCATCTATTGCAAGCCGATGCTGCCGCTCGGCCGAATTGCTTTAAGTGGGTTTTACACTTACCTTCACTGAGGCGCTGATGCAGCAAGTTAGTTTTCTCAAACATGCTCGGAAATGTATGCGTTAATGTCCCGATATGAGGACATGAAGTTTCTCGTTTATGGCTCCCTACATTACTTCTTGGCTTAGGCCACAAAAGTTAGTATGAAAATCCATTTTTGTCCGCTGCTCTAATTTTTTAAATTTCTATACTAAAATTAAATTGGCAAAGGAAAAAATTACATACAGCCAACCACCACCACAATCTGTACCTAAGCATAATTGCGACATAAAAAAAAAATCTATGGTACTATATTTATGTGCGGTTAAACATGGTGCTCAAATAGCTGGATCAAATTAGTACATTTAAAAATAAAAAAGGTGGCAAATCGAAAATCTTTTTTTCTGCTTATGCGTATTTCGTAATGATTGTTATTATAATTTAACAGAAATAAAAATGACTTCTAGTGATGAAAGTGACGGGGAACTTATGAACTGTACTCCGCCTCATTTAAAAGAGGAGGCAAATTTTACTTGATTGTCTAGTAGGTAGTTATTTTAATTTTAATATTTCCTCACATTGTTTGAGAAAAGCACTATACAAGCTTTGGCCGGAACAGGGATTGCAGGACTCGTTCTATCTGGCCTCGTCTTCGACTCGGCCACCTACCCCAAACTCGTCCAGCAATCCCTTACTTCACGGCCTCTGCAGTAATGTACTATTATTTACTGCAATTCGCATTTCAATGACAAGTCTTAGGGTACTTACCCCTTGAATAATAATAACCACGATTTATGCTATTTTTTTCCTCCTGTTTTTCTGATGCGTTCATTGAATCGGTTTACGATATTGTTCGTGGTCTTTGATATTTGGTGGTAGTAGGGCGGTTGGTGAAGTAACTATAAAGCATGGCGGGGGTAACGGTTCCCTCGTGTTTGCAGAGGCACTGGTGTAGACCAGTGTGTGCGTGTGCGCCACTCACGCCCAAACACAGACGCAAAGCGCTCACGCCATAGCTCGGCCGTTGAACCGAATACTTGAGGAATTTCTCCAATGCTCGCGTCGTTTGTAAGCGAAGAAGGAAATTACGGCTGTTGGAGAAGTGTCAGACCTCCCGAAGATTAGTAAATGCGTATATGATGCCGTTCGGTGACCAGTATTAAGCAAATGATTGTCAAATCTAAAACAAATTTTGTTTTGTGACCTCGAGCCCTTTGTTAGAGTAGGTACTCGTAGTGCTTGTGAGAGGTGATTTGTCGCAGGCACGTGTGCGAATAATCTCGCAATGCCCGCATACCAGTCCGGGGCGCGTTCTGCTGTTACCAATCTCGGACAAATCGACACGTGCGTTGTGCTGACGTAGTTTTTTATATGTTTATCACGCCATCTTCCCTTGTTATCCTAATTAGTGAGTCACCGTGTTAATTCACATTCACACCCACGAACTGAATTATACTAGCAGATCACTTTTTTTATCAAATATGCTTCCAGTGTGGGTTTATCTTAATTATTTGAAATAAGTTTCAGTAATATACTTACTAAGCTTGTGGGTCTTCTACTATTGCTGCGAGATTGCCTTGTAAAAACAAACAAACATTCGCATAAGGCGACTTAACTAGCATGCATACGTTATGGTGTATTACGTGCAGCCGATCAGAGATTTAATTAACTTATTTATTACCTATTATGTTTTACTTATAATAAAAGATTGCGTCACAGAACGTTCACTTTCATAATTTCGACACCGCATGAGTTGCACGTGGCACAAACATCCGGTTCGAAAGACCAATGAAGTTGAAGATGACAATCAACAATTCGGCACTTTCAAGGGTGGTATCAAGTGGCAACTACAGTGCTAATGGAAAGTTTCACGCTATGTCGCGCATGAGAATATTTTGTGCTCATTGAAGCTCAGCTGTTAAATATGTTATTCATAGTGATTAAACGGGTTTTGATTTGAATAACGTATTAAGTTAGTGATACCCATAGTTCTGTTGTCGGCGGTGGTGCAGTGGCCGCTGGCGAGTGAACGTGGCGACCTTGGGCCTGCGCCGGTTGCGGACGTTCATTGAACGTACCCCGCGCCCCCGCCACCCCCTACTCTTTCCACCATACTCGCCACCTCAACTCGTTTGCGTCTCGATAATTCTTAATTGAAATGAATATAAGCGCATTCTCAGAGCCATTGCTCTTTGTTTTAAATATATCTATCGGTTTTCCAGCAGATGATTCAATCCAAATAATGACTGATTTGTGAGTAATTGCAGATTTAATGGTAACCTCCTATACCTCTTTTATCTTTAAATTGCGTTGTTGGGCGCTGCTTTTGAAATGAATAAACAAGTTAATCAATTTTTATAAGTAAGCTGGTTGGTAGGTAGTAGGTACAGATTTCGATTTATTTGATGTTTTTTTGAACCTACGTGTTTTTCCATGTAAAGAAGTAGAAGTTGGGTTAATTTCATTGGTGGGTGTTAGCATTTAAACGTATTTCCTTCACTTTCCGATTTGGACGGCTATTTTAAGCACTGGGCTGGCTTAAAAGCCTTGGACGAGGATAATTACTTTTAAAATTCGCCAAAACAAACGGCTGTTGCCGGTTATGCCAACATTATTTATTTTCGCGATAGCTGGTACCTGAGGCCCGGCCCGGGCGGCGGGCGCCAAGCGAGCAATGACCGTGTAGCCCGTACCGTATACTACTACGTCATTTAAGTACACTAAAATATACAATGTCAACGAAATGTTGCACATTGATCGCAAAATAATATTTTGGTTCTCAAGTGCATGTGAGTTACTACCTACCCGCAATTCCGAACAAATAAATGCATGATGTCACGCTGCTGTACACAGCATTGTGTGTGCGTGTATATTCGATTATTTGTTGTTTTTTCGCGTATCATAAGGTTACCTTTCCTTGCAAAGGTGCCGAGGATGCAAAAAGATGTGTTAAGGATTTTCCTTGTTGCGTTGCAGCGCTGACAACACGCTACGTCCATAAATTAATGGCCAGACGTATCTAGCTTGTAAGCGATACGTGTCTTGCGTTTGTGGTTATTTTTATCTTCGTTATTAGCAAAATATTTAAATGTGTTTGTTGCTCTCAAGTCTAGTACCAATGCAGTCACGCGATAAAAATGAATACAGTTGAATGTGGCAAAAATACGTGTACTTTATTGTACGTCTGGCGAGTCTCGTCTGTCGTCAAGCAAGTCTACAAAATCAATAACGAAGAATGAGTGAAAACATTATATATAATAATTTATGGGCTTAGATACCTACGTAATCGTGTTTGTCGTGTAACGTAACAGCTGCTAAGGGTAACGGGCTCAATAGCTTATAATTATTGATTTAAAATTCTAAAATGTTTCTTCAATTAGATCACAAATTGAACAATTTAGGCGGCCGAATAAATGATTGGAGATAGATGGTGCATTAAGTGTGGTCATCGTAAGCAATCGCAATCCTAAAGGAGTAGCTACCGGAAATAGCGAACGAAAAATTTTAAATTTTGCGCGTTGGTTTTTTCTGACATAATTTTCAAAAATGACATTGTATTTTTTTTATTTTTTTATATGAATAGGAAGGCAAACGAGCAAGTGGGTATCTGACCAAAAACTACATTATTCCCACAACGTAGGTAAACTTAACAGCTAAATTTCAATGTTAGTAGGTAGGTCCCTGTTATGTAAATTTAATCCGTTTAAACCATATTTAAACAAAGTAAATGGTCTTAGATACTTGTGCCGGTTATATAAATAGATACTTACCATATTGTCATGCAATGCACTATTCGCGGTTTATCTAAGAGCACTTTCTCTCCGCAGTCGCAATCAAATCTAACAACTTTAATGAAGAGATATCAAGTAAGTCGTACTGACGGCATGCCATGCACCGACAGTTTTATTATCTCTGCAGTGTATCTGGTAAGCTGAGATGAAGCTTTGTCATACTTAGTAACATTTTGTAAACTTACCTACCAGTATTTGTTTATGCTTGCCAGGAATAATTAGGCAACTTGGTTAGCTTGCGCAACATCGCCTGCGTAACAAATTTGAAGTTGGTAGGTACTTATGCATTAGAAGAGTTAACTGACGTTAGGTCGTGTGGTTCAAATTCCGGTTTTGTAAGTTTTTCTACCGGCATAGGGTCGATTTTTGAAATCACATTTTTTAAATGTTGAAATAAAAATAAACCTTCAACTGTAACCTATTTCCGCTTATACAGTAAATTGTATTTCCTAATTACGTTACTACAGAAATTTCAAATCAAAATATCTTTCGGGGTGCGCTTCTTACTTATTTATTATGTTTGAAGGCGGTGTCTCAGCTCAAATAGTACCAAGCTGAATAGGTAGGCACTTTAAAGGCAGAAGCTGATTTTCGACAGTTTTTGTTATATTTACTTAAGTTACAGGTAAGTTTCGGGCGCACTCACAAAATCATGGCTGTTATCGCGCGCGACCCTTTTCTTTATCAATGTTTTCAACACGACCTCGCTCTTGCAAACAATCAACATTACGCAATTTAAGTGCGAAGTGTAAAGTAAACTCGGCCGGGCGATGGGTTGCGCGGCCGGCAGCCTCGTGGTGATGGGACCTTACCTTGACGTCTTACTATTAATACTTTTCAATTTCTAGCGATTCTTCAGCTAACATTTTTGACACTTCTAGTATGGATCTGACAGCGAGTGAACTTTGGTTCGGAATTGAATCGCATTAAGACGTCATGGTAAGGCCCCTGGTCCTTCAAATGGTGGTCACATTGAAACGATTCTTCTTGTATCAGCTAGAAATTATTGAGAGTAGCTAACTTAAAATATTAATTTTACCGAATTGGATTTTACGTATTAAAAAAAAAATGAAGACTTAGGTGATTAATATTTATTTCGGGTATTTTTTTGTTTGTTCTTGCCGCCCTTTTCTAATAAATAAATTGCTATCTTCCTTTTTACGCCGATATTTTAAGATAAAAACTATTCTTGAAATTTATTATCTGGATAGTGTGAATACTGAAAACGCTAATAAAATGCAATCTTCTCCCAAACAGTCTTAGCAGATTCATAGATAAATGTAGAACCTGTAGGATGGCAGTACTTATTGGCAATAAAACTAGTTGCACGACGGCTACCTATATTTTAGTCGCTAAGTATATTATATTCCTTGCGGCCGGCGCCCCGTCCGTTATCGAGAGATAAGCTGGACGCCATGAGATTACTCCAACCACTTTCGTTTATCAAATCAAACGATGCCATTGGCAACTAAGTTTAGCGACCCGTAGATTGCCTTATTGAAACCTTGCAGATTCAAGAAGCACGGCGGAAATTGTTTATTTAAACGTTTCTGCTTCAAGAAGAATCTGTTTTTTAATCGAGGTTTTTTTTATTGTTATTTGTAAAAGCTGCACCTTTGGGTCCACGCATTATTGTCCTATTTATTTGGTTATTGACTGTAGGTCTAAGAAGAAAAAGTAGGTAGCTACTTTTCTTCTTTTACAAATCATCCCAATTTTAACGTTCTACATAAGTATACCTTGTATATATTTATTCTTGTATGTTATCCAAATCTCGGAAACGGCTCCAAAGATTTTCATCAAATTTATTAGTAGGTACTTGTGCGGGGGGTTTTGGGGGCGACAAACCGATCTAGCTAGGCTTCATTTTTAGAAAACGAGCCAAAAAAAAATACCGAGCAAAGCTCGGTTATCCAGATACATATTTTAATGGGTAGGTACATATAATTTCAAAAAATGCGTGTTAAGATTAAGTTGTAATCAAGTGATTCATATAAATATTATTAATATTACTGTAGTATTTTCAAAGATTAAATAAAAGACCATAGCAGTTCTGTTGCAAGCTCACTGTATTGACAGCCATATTACCATAGATAAGAAATATTATTACAACATCTTCCCCTTAAGTTAAATGTATAACTCTAATGAGTAAGAGATTAATCAGACTTAAAATATAAACAATAATGAAATCAAAATTAAGCAATAGCCTCGCGTCACCACCATAGCAAGTATAACAAGAAATTTATTATGTAACATAATCTGTATATTTTTGTGGAAACTTTAGTGGTCTCCCTGATCTAGATATTTTTTTCTCTGTGTTTGGAAGCTCTGTCTGCAATATTGAATCCGAAATAGCAGCCTTTGATGTTGATGTTTCATTATAATATGCATCAGTATCATGTACTGCATGAGGCTCCGAATTTTCAATGATTTCCTCATCAATCCTCAATTCACACGGCCGTATAAAAATCTCATTTCTATTGTATCTACTACCTTCCATATTTTCCACTATGTAGGATCTGGGTTTATTAGCCTTCTGCACTATTTTGCCTTTCATCCAAGTTTTATCATTTGGCATTTTCTTAAATCGAATGGACTGATTTACTCTGAATCCTTGTCTTGTAGTTGCAGTTTTGTCATAGTTAGTCTTTGTATCTTCTTTTTGTTTCATTAGTATTTTTCGGTCCTTCATATATGTTAGCTTAGGAACCAGCGTCACAAATGAGCAGGGAATATTAGTACGCAGCTGTCTACCCATCAACATCGAAGCAGGCGAGTGAACTTTTCCTCTGGGTGTGCTTCTATGATTCAGCAGAGCAAGTAAAGGGTCTTCATTACTGCTCTCAGACTTTTTAAACATCTTCTTAACGGCTTTCACGGCACTCTCCGCTAATCCATTAGACTTTGGAAAATGTGGACTGGACTTAATATGCAGAAACCCCCAATCTCTCTCAAAAGACTTGAACAGTTCTGAATCAAAACAAAGTCCTCCATCCGAAAATAGTATAACTGGTACCCCATTTCTAGCAAATATTGTCTTCAATTTCAGGATCACAGATGCACTTCTCAAGTCCTTCACAGCTTCAACTTCAATATAATTTGATAATGCATCGACTACTACTATATAGTGCTTTTGTTTGAATTCAAATATATCACAACCAACCTCTTGCCATGGCAGCAAAGGAACCTTCTTATACTTTAAAACCATTTTCTGTTTATTATCCTGATATTTCTGACAAGTATCACAACTGCTGACAAATTTCTTTATATCTTGCACTATTCCAGGCCAGTACATAGTAATTTCAGCTCTATTTATCATTCTGGTAATACCAGGATGTCCAGTATGAAGACTTTTCAACATATTACCTCTCAAGCTTTGTGGTATAATAATTTGGTCACTCTTAAATAACAAATCCTTAATCAAAACTATTTCATCTCTAAATTGGTAGTATGGTTTTAACTCTTCATCAATATCTTTATAGTATTTTGGCCACCCATTGAGGCAATGATCTTTGAGCTTGTTTATGATTGGATCCTTTTCAGCAGCTAAAGTAATTTTATTCCAGCATTCTGCAGTAACCGGTAGATTCTGTAGTAATAAGCAAACTTGGAGTTCAACATCATCATCTAGGGCTGTTTCTTGATCACAGCCACTGACAGAAAAGTCCCTTGATAGAGTGTCAGCAATATATAAATATTTTCCAGGTGTATACACGACATTCAGCTGAAATGGTTGCAATCTCATAATCATTTTTTGTAATCTGACTGGCACCTTGGGTAGTGGTTTATTAATGATACCTAATATTGGCTTGTGATCTGTTTCTACTCTAACTGTTTCATTTCCAATTAAATATTGCTTAAATTTTTCCACTCCAAAACATATGGCTAACAGCTCCTTCTCTATTTGAGAATATCTTGTCTGTGCGTCCGTTAATGCTCTAGAAGCATAGGCAATGGGACATCCATCTTGAACCAGAACAGCACCCAATCCAACTGAACTAGCATCCACACTGAGTGTTAATTTCTTTTTTTCATCATAAAAGGCTAATACCGGGGCTCTTGTTATAAGTTTCTTCAGTTCTTCAAAGCTTTTGTTATGATTGTTTTCCCATCTATAATCAACATCTGTTTTCAAGAGATTTCTTAATGGAGCTGTGATATCTGCATATCCTGGAATGAATTTAGACAAATAATTAAACATTCCAAGTATCCGCTGTAGAGCTTTTTTATCTTTTGGTGGCTCCAATTCTGTTATAGCTTTTACTTTTTCCTGGTCTACACTTATTCCCATTTCACTAATAATATGACCCAAAAATGTAACTTCTTTTACAAAAAACAAACACTTTTGAGGATTGAATTTTATTTGATTTTGTTTAGCTTTTTCAAGTACCTTGCATAAAGTTTTTTGCAGCTCCTCTTCTGATTCTGCCCAGCACAGCACGTCATCTTGGAAAGTAGCCACATTATCAATATCCTGAAAAGTATCACAGACCACTTTATGAAATATTTCTGGTGCAGGTGAAATACCAAATGGTAGTCGCAAAAACCTGAATCTTCCCCAAGCCGTCTGAAATGTACACAGTCGTGAGCTGTCTTCATCTAGAGGACACATCCAAAATGCAGACTGTGCATCCAGCTTACAATAAATCTTAGCACCAGCTAGGCGAGCTGTTATGTCTTCAATTTTGGGAAATGGAAAATGTGCTCTCTTTAACGCCTTATTCAATGGTCGTGGATCCAAACATATCCTAAGAGAGCCATCTTTCTTTTGAACTACTACCATTTGACTTACCCAGTCTGTCGGTTCCGTAACTGGTTTAATTATGCCTTTCTCCACCAAGCGATCCAACTCTTCTTTTACTTTAGGCATTAAACTGTAAGGCAATCTTCTAGCTGGAGAGACAACTGGTTTCACATTTTCATCGACTTCAAGTTTGACCACCTGCGGCACACACCCAATACTTCCATCAAATAAATCTCGGTAATCTTCTGGTACTGCTGATGGTATGGCTGACATCAAAGGTTCTTTTATTTCATTTATTCTTCTAATAAATCCTAGCATTTCTGAACTTTCTAACCCCAGAATGTTATAGCACTCCGCATTCACAATAAAAAAATCAATGGGAAATTTCTTTAACTTATATTCACATTCCAGAGTACATTTCCCAATGATTGGTATTTTATCATTGGTAAATGAAGTTATTTTTATATTGGTTGACTTTAATGTTTTCAAGTTCATTCCCAATTTCTCAAACTGTCCCTTGCTGAGGACATTACATTGTGCGCCTGAGTCCACTTTTAATTCGACATTTAAATTATTAATTTTTAATATCGCACAATACCACGATTTTCTTGAGAATACCTTATCCAATGACAGGATTGCAACTTGGTACTCATCACTGTTATCTTCATCATTTTCCAGTAAGTCAATCTTTTTGTTCCTACATTTTCTTGCAAAATGGTTTTTCCTTTTACAGTTTAGACATGTTTTTCCATATGCAGGACACCGTCCATAGTCATGGATATAACCACAATATTCACATTCTACGGTCTTCATTTTGTTCTCTGAACTTTTCTTTCTTTTTCTTCAACATGTCTATATCATATTCTCTTTTTACTTTGCACTCAGTCAGTTCTTCCATCTGTGCCACCTGTCCCTCCACCACAGCAAAGTTGGTACATACTGTCAAAGCCCTATCCAAGGTTAGATCTGCCATTCCCAACAGTTGGCGTTGCAATTGAGTGTTTTTGATACCACAAATAAACAGATCTCGTACTAGTTCATCCTTTAGTTGGTCAAATGCACATGACTGACTCAATTTTTTAAGTGCAGTCATATATTGCTCAAAAGTTTCTTGTACTCCTTGTTTTCTATTAAAAATACAGTACCGCTCGTAGGTTATATTTGTCTTGGGGATGAAGTGTTTATCAAATTTCTCCAGGACTTTTTCAAGGTCGTCCTCTGGTTTACACTCAAAAGTTTCAAAAACATCTTGACAATAATCCCCGGCATGGTGTAGAAGTATACCGATTTTGCGTTTCTCGCTGACGTCCGTGAAATACGCATCAATATAGGTTAGTAATTTTCGTTTAAATAACTTCCAATTTGTATGCATATCGCCTTCCATTATCAAAGATCCAAGTCCTTTTTGCTCCATATTTATCAAATTTCTGATTTACCGCTGTCACCATGTAGTATTTTCAAAGATTAAATAAAAGACCATAGCAGTTCTGTTGCAAGCTCACTGTATTGACAGCCATATTACCATAGATAAGAAATATTATTACAACAATTACCAATGTTTATATGGCTTAACTACTATCTATTAATCTTTATCATACCTATTATCGTGCATACGGGTAATAAGCGTCTAATCTGAGAATTAGCGTTACAAGTGCATAAAGATTTGGAAGATGCGTCTTGAATATGGCGATCAATAAAGGAGGGCTGTGGGCGGGTGCCTGCCCGCCCACGTCAGCTGGCCTGGTCTTCTGTCTATCTATTCTATACCTCACAATGTTCATTGTCCTGCGTTAGGCGAAGGATTACTAAACATTGGCATTGTCATGTTGAAATTATTGTGATCAAGTAATTTTGGTCCTAATTATTAGGTACAAGCTTTAATTTAACTTCACGGGTATATTTAATAATTATGTGATTTAGTATGCGTGTGACCAACGTTGCATGTCGAACTTCAATTAATTCCAGTGGTCAGATTGACTAGAAATTTGAGACGAATAAAGTAGGTAGCAACAAAAATATTAGTCTAAAAACATTTGTAAAAAGACATTTATGTGGTAGGTATAAGTTTAATCTATGTATTACAGCAAAATCAATTGCATTAATTAAATTTTGAATTGGACAGCGCATAGGTAATTCATTTTAAATTCACACATGCACTTCACATATACTACGTATGGAAATAAAATGAGTGTGTATTAAAAGTCCATCTCGTTGTATGGTAATGTAGGTACAATTGAAATGTCTTGGTTGTGCTGTTTAAAAAAATGTCATTGTTACCGTCTGCGGGCGCATCGTACACCGTTCATGTTTTCCTGTCTCACAATGTGACATGTCAACAACTCGCGAGGCACCTCGAGGCTTGAGCGTCGAGTTGAATCATCGTGTTGCATGCTTTTGCTGATCTCCGCGAATTTTCTAGGAGATACAAAATTGGCACTTTTAAAGTAGATTAATGCTTTGTATGAGCTTTTTAATCTTTGCCGTACCTACTCGTACTGGCCGAAAATATATAAATGTTCAATTACGGATTTTGCATGATGTAGTACAATTGTGTAATGCGACTATACGTCGAGTTAGTCGCGATTTGATCATCGGAGCTGTAAACACTCAAAATATCTATCAATCACGTGTCAGTCTTCAATATTGTAGAGCCCCTAGACGCGCCGATGTATCTAATAGCAACTGTATCCTACACTGGCTGTTTTTTTAAGTTTTACGTAAACAAGATGCCAGCAAAATAATGAATCATCTCGACATACTGACGTTTTATAAAAACGACATTGTTGTAACATAGCGGCTGATAGTGGGCATGTGTAGGCCACGTGTTGCGACGCATTATCATCATGATGTACACATCACATTATGACTATAAATAATGCAAAACACAAACTTACATACTGGCTTCGGTTTTCAGATCCGAGATAACAGAAAAATATTTGTTCTAAGAACAAAATATAGATGTTTTTACAAAGTAACGAATATCTGATATGAATTTCAGTGTCGATGTGAAAACCATTCGGTATTATCAGCGTTGAAGTGATCTGGCGCGTGGGCGGTTTAAGTGCTGGGACGCATTGTATCGAGCGAGAGCCGAGCCATTGAATGAACGCGTGACTGTTGATGAAGATTCGTTGAACATTCGCGTCGCTGCATCGCTCTGCGCTCAACAGTTTCTAATTCGCAACCGGTACTCTCTGGAAAATTGTGGGATTACCGTTAAGTAGATAGGCGTTGCCTAGAATTTTTCTCACCACTTTCCATCTCGCTGCAGAGGAGTTTTGTTCGGAATGCTTTACCTGGCTACTTGAGTTTATATTTGCAGGAACCTCGTATAAATAACCTACACAGACTGTTTGATGTTTTATCCCATTAAAGGGCTCAATAAAAATGGCAAAATAAAGATTGCAAGATTGCATTATTAGATAAAATTGTAAAATTAACTTATATTGTTACAAGCAGGCACGGTATTATTGGACTCGTTTCAAAGAGTATCGTGACTCGTCGATGGCGGTCGGTACTTGCCCCTCAGGCATATGTGTTGCCTTTACTCTTATTATCATGCTTCATTTATTCAATTTCATTTCATCTCATTTGCTCAATTTAAACTATTTGGTAACCATCACTTGCACTTCGTAGGCTGTTCTTATTAAACTGTCATTCAGTTCTCAGACAATTTTAATTAATGGATCGACATTGAAGGATGAAACTTTCTTTAATGCCATCTCGCTCCGCGTTTGTCATTTATTGATCATGGCCGTTCCCTGCTGTAACGACGCATGAACGTTTTCTGAGTGAAATGATCTAAGCGTCTACTAGAGTACATTGACCTTAGCCTTTATGACTTTTATGAGCTAAGACTACCTTATACATAAATAATAGAGACAATGTCGTTACAGTAATCATTGTGGGCAATGTACTTCTAACTAGCGCAACGACTGTCAGCTTTGACTTGGGAACCGTTTTGCATCGTCTGTGTTATTATTAAGCCACAATGTCGCGCTCATTGTGAAGTATAGTTCATGTGGTTGTCAAAACACGAGGCTGCGTTGATGAACGTAACAGCTGAGCGTCAGCTGGCGGGTATAGAGATATCGTCGCGTCGCGTTGAGTTCATCGCCTAAACGATCCGAACAGTGGAGCACAGTGCAATGCGCATTATCGCGGGCCATTGAAGCTTCCCGGGCTGCCGCGCCGCAGCCGAGACGTGCGCTGGCGCACGACAATTGAGGGGCCACACCGATTGAAGATCGCCTTTACAACGTTTATTATTGCGCATAACCTAATCAAACTCTTTTTGACTGGATTTATCTAGATGTTCGACAAGCTTCGAAGTTTAGCGTCTCAGTTCTATTAGGTACTTGGACAGGTATCTAAATCTTTTGCGCGAGTATTTTATGTAAACTAAAGAAAAAATTGCTTCGTAACGATGTTATATGTTTAAAATGTACTGTCTATTCCGATACAAACATTTATTTATCTATCACATCTCACATCAATCATCATTTTGGTATTTATTTAAATATTACCACGTTCTGCAGGGATAGTTAGCTACTTAGATAAATTCATTTAAAACAATGAGATCTAGATCTACACATTTCTGCACTCGCGAGACGCGGTTATCCGACAGACCGTGGGAACATACATTTTCATATACGTATCTAGAGTAATAAATGTTTAATAATAAGTACTACTCGTAAGTAAATAGTAGGTACCTACCTACTCGTTCACTCTACTGAATAAAACTAGTTACGTATTAGGTACGCGTTCTTATTCGATATTTTGTATCAAATTAATTACGTAATGTGGCGTCGGAATATTAGGTAACTACAATGTAACTTTGCTTTAACTATTCACCTCGAGCCTTCATAACTTCTGACATTCCCAAATACGGATTTGGGGTCACGTATGTGGATGGAGTATTTGTGCAGAGAATAATTATGAAATGCAGCACTAGACTATGCCGGTATGTGAGTGACGCATGCGAAAAAGCGAGTAGGTAATTAAAAGGTTGACAACGAAGGCCGCCAGTTCCGTGTGGTTTCGCAAGCAGCGCCCGCGCCGCGCCGCGCGGCCGCTCACCTCGCGTCTGCGGGTCACGCGCACCTTCGATTCCTTTCTAATGTACTTTCTATACCTATCTCAATTTAATATATCGTTACATCTCATTTCTCCTTCACGCTTTACTTCAGACGTTCTCAGGTTCCATTCACAAAGCTTATTGACTATCTCTTACTCTGCTAACACAGAAAGTGTTTCTGTTTTCTACGCGGATGTTCAACCCTTCCTACGCGGTCTAATTATCTAGAACTGATGTGCGCTGCGACTGCATTTTACATCAACATTCCGATGGTGGTGCGTCAGCTGCGATTGTATTTCGATGAGTTTGTACGTATAAGAACTCAATAGATGTGTTGTGCTACTTGTGCTCAGCGTGATCACTATACAAAGAGACCGAAGAATATAACCCCCTACATAACTGACTAGGATTGGTACATATTGTTTTATGATTGTAATATCTACATAACTGTATAAAATGAAATGGAAAGTAAGGCGATGTTGCGCATTTCACAATGCCATTGTCCTCACCGTGGATACTGGCTCCCACATGAGTGGTGATGGTAAAGACAGCATGTTATTCATCAACAACGCTCGAGCGATATCAAATCCCGTTCGACGGACACTTTAATTAGAGCCGACGTCGATATAAATCCTGTAGCACGTCGCTGTTAGAAAGTACAATGATGCAACAATGCGGCGCAAACAGCACCAGATCGTGGTTGATCTTATTGTTAGGTACGGTTTGTTATTTCCAACCAATTTATGGCGCCTTAGCCTTAGTGCGGGAAAGCTCATTGAGGGTAAGGACGAACATCTTAGAAATCGTGTTACAGGCGATGCGCCTATCAACCGATCACTATCATGATTTTGATATTTGACCTATTGTACACCCACGTACAATCGTCCACCCAGTAAGGGATAAAGACGTGATTTACCTATGTATTATATGTTTGCCATTTTTTGAATTTTCTTAATTAATCTCTAATTCCCCAGTTACTTCATTAATTTATTTACTTTACTTAACAATACTATACAATAATATACTTTATCAATTTTGGAAATTTGATTTGTGAAGTAAAAGTAAGATACCTACCTAGAGCAAATACATATAAGTCTGAGTATCGTCTTAATTTCTAATTGAAATGATGATCCTTCATGTACTTACCCTTAACTTACAACTTAACCCTTGTAACTTAGCTTTAACTAACAATATAACTTATTTAACTACACGCCTTTTTTGTATACGTAAGTAAGCCATGCCGAGATAAAAAGTAAATTGTCAAATCTAAAACCAGTCTGTTTGCAAACTTTCGCAAAGCTAAATACAATAAGATTTCATAGTATTTTTGTTTTTACGAAACATTTCTTGGGTTACAATAAGTGCTCATAGTGCCTACACGTCTAATGTCTTCATTTTAAAGAAGTTCACGAAGATTAACTCTGTTTGCTATTACGTATTTCCATGTATTTCTAAAGTGGTTAAGTTATTGCCGGATGAGTGGCCTCCTTAGCTTATTTGGTTCTCCGTTGGTTATCATTAAGCAAATTTGCTAATGGCGAGTGAATTGGGCAAAAGGCATAAATATGTATATCAAAATATGTTTTATTTTGAAAATCTCTGGCAGGCTAGGCTTTTGGTCAAAATTTGAGCAAGATCAGTGATCTTCAAGATCAATCTAAGTTATGAAATTAACTTGGCTTGGCAGCATGACTGCAATATGTGCCCTAAGACCTATTTGTTTAACGCACGGGCACTCGCAATCGCATTCACCATCTCTTTCTACCCTCATCTCATAGGTACTGTTAGATAGAAAGGAATGGCGAATACGACTGATTCTGCAGTCATCAATCGTGATATTTTTGTATTCTTAATGTAGACTTATTTGACTCATTATTCCAAAAACAATAACAACGCCAACGACGATTGTGATTAATAATCTCTTTTCATGTGGCTGTTGTCTTATTTTAATATTAAGTATTTAAAAAAGTTAAGTTACAAAGAAATTTCAATTATTCACATATTTAATATTTAAATAATTATGTCATGTCTTAAAAATTTTCATCATAAATTTTATTCATGCTTGCAGCGCAAATAAAATTTAACGGCAATGAAAAGTTCATTCAATTCAAATCAGTTACAAAATACTTCCGTATGATTTCATACAGATATAGCAATGAAATCGTACGTTTTAGGTGGAGACACCATTAATTGTCTTTATGTCGCTTTAAATCAAACTGGCCGGGAAGCCCGACACTTTGCGCCAACTGGTTTATTGACATTCAGTGTGACCAGTAACCGACCGAAATGAATCTTAATTCCTTCGCTCTGGTAGCTTGCGCTATATGTACATACTTTATTGAATTATCATACCACATGTAGTAACCAGTTTTCTACTGATACGCTCCATTTGTCTCACCGTTCGTCACCTAGTAACCAACACAACATAAAAAATCAGAGCGAAAATTATGAAATTTACATCTAAGAACACTTGTACCCAAATATTTATTATGTTCCTATACGCAGGTATGTCGTACCTATACCTTTGTATTCAATAGTCTGAATAAAAGAACAGATTTCGATATCTGTTGGCCATGTTTAAAATTCAAATTAATTTCGGTTCGCTGCAGCTTATATTTTAGCAGCATGTTTGATATTTGTCTGCTGAAACGCCGTTTTATTTATTAGGTAGTTACTTATCTTTGAAATGCAGTAGGTATTTAAGTCTAGATCTAATAAGTATAATTCAATTGATTAAAACATAAGTAGTATTGACTTCAAAAAGGAGGAGGGTCTAAATTGAGGATGGATTGCATTTTCGTAAGTAATCAAATGTATAATTAGCTTATAGTTACTAGAATATTTGCAGTTTCAGACAAAGAATTGAGTAAACCCTCGGAGAGATTATAACCTTAATTAATAAGAAGTGGAAAGTTAAGCGGCGCGAGTAAATTAACCTAGCTTGTGGGTAAAACCACGCGTCCGGATGTTCCCGGGCTTGTCAAGTTTTTTAATTTGACGGGTTTTTGAAGTTATTCTAAATTCGGTAGTTGCACCCCCTCCCTATGGCCGAAAATATCCGAATCATTTTTAGACTGTCTAGCTTTTTGACAGGACTTAACAATTTTGAAATGGTAACCCCAGGAGCGAGCGTGGCGAAGGTCATTGTCGGTTCCCTGACGGTGCGGGCGCGACCCTCCGTTTTTACTTGTTATAATTAGCTATCTGATTGCTCCTTACTAGCTCGTAAATAAGTGACCAGTACAGCTTCTACTGTTCATTGGTTTAACTCTACAAAAGCTCCTTTACGCCATTTAATTCGTTGGGGAAGCGAAATGAGACTGCTTCTCACACGTTTCTTGGTGACAAATGCGGACAAACAAAGGCAATTTTTACAAATATACCTAGTTGCAAGCATATTTTTTCAATATTAACTGAAACATCTTCAATACTAAATTGACTCTATATATTTTTTAAAATTATTTACTAACAAAACTCCATTATCCGACCAGTCTTAACACAACTTTAAATTTATATCTTCACGGATGAACTTTCAAGCTCTTTGTAACTATACCTAAATAATATTTCCGAATGTAGCTTTGACCACAGCGTGAGGTAATGAGGAAAACCGCAGAAGAACCTGACTAAACAATAATTACTACGGCGATTAACCTGTGGTTACTATGAGGTTGAAACTGGTAATATTCATCGATACTTACTCAATATCTAGGTTTTCAATTCACACATGATCCTACATTACTCTGTAGAGTTTCTGTTTGCTACTTAATATTTGTATAATTTGGTAATTATTAGTAACAATTATATCCTTATAAAAATAACAATAGAAATTATATCGGCCTGTAAAATCGCTAATTATGATTACGGTGCTTACTTAAATAATTCAGTAGCTATTTGATTAGTAAAGTAGATTACATTAGCGTTTGGGCTTTGTCTAGCATTCATTATTAATTATTTGAATATTCTAGACATTCGCGAAATAGAGGCTTAAAAAACTGAAAGAAAATGGTATGTATGTATGTATGTATGTACATACATACATACATACATACATACGTGTATACAATCTATATTTAGTTTTACTTTAACTAATATTATGACGAAAAATAATTATTTTTGATTGTTTTTAACGAATAATCTAAAAAACAACTAAAAATTCTTACAATATTGATTATCATTAAGTTCCTCCTCTTTTATTAATATTGGTGTGATACAGTGAGTATCTATATTGGGCCTTCCTATAGAAATACTGAATATTGTTATCAGGTGCAAATCGCTTCAGTTTATTGACGCGCAAACGGCTTACGCCCACATAGTTCTACCATATATGGCAAGAACAATTTCATGTACTAGCTGAAACGTGTGGGTATTAATGCCACATGGATTCCGCCTCCATTCATAACTAGTGGTCGCGTGAATGGGCACCATTAAGGGCTGCTAATTGAGCGGTTGTCACAATGAGTGGGCACGCACGCCACGTTATCGGGAACCTTACTCGGACGCGGATTGCTGCCGTAAACTGCGAGGTTCATATTTATTACCTGACCTGTCATCATGCGTGCAAAACACGTGTTAAAAACTAAATTATAATTATGGCTTTGCTCGTCGAATTAATAGTTAAGATTTTTTGTCAAATCCGGACGGACCTCAGCGATCGCTCATAAAATAAAGGGGAACTTTTAAAACTATTATACATATATGTACTGTAACTTGGCAGAGCAAGATTTGTGAAGTCCAATTAGATTTAACGTGGCATCACTTTTTAACAGCTGAGTTGCGTTTAAATTGAGCATAGTGTCAGTATTCTGTATACTTTATTGTAAAGATAACTCCGTATGAAAAAGCAAAATGCGATATTGATATTTTCGATTTTTGCGTGTTCGAGGGGCCGACGCGGGGGCGCGGGGCGTAGGCGCTATCGGGCGGAAGAGGCGCCGTATCCTGAAGATAAGCGCTCAGCCTCATCTGCTGCAACACCGCGATTCACTCGGTCCTGCCATTTTTATACGACAGTAGTCAAAGGCTGAACAACCGGGTTGCTTTTCTTTTGTTCTTGGACTAACTAACTTGGTAAGGTACCTAACTTCCATATACAGGTGTCTTAGAACGATTCCGGAATCTTTTAGTGGGTTCAGTTAGTTTATTAGAACAGAACTGTTAACATTTTTCATCACATATTGAATAATGAAGAATGCGCGCCGCGCAAGAAAGTAGAGCCATGACATTGTAACTCAGGATTTAGTAAAAGAGGAATATTTTAGTAACTAAATGTAAGTTGTTATTATTAAGGCAAGGCACTAATTTACTGATGTCGTATAAGGTAATATAAATGGGATAATATAATCGTTCAACATTCCGGATCTGTTCGAGATCCTTAGTCATGGATTAAATTATGGTTTGCATTAATTAGGTATGCTTGAGTCACACGGTAGTTTTCTATTAAAAGAAAAATGTATAAGCTGGTTTTCATGTTTTCAAATCTATTTACTTAACAATTACACTTTTGCGCAAAACTTACTTGTAGCATTTCCGTTTTAAGATACTTTGTAAGTAGTTAACTATAATTACAAAATTAGCATATATTTAATTAAAAATAGTGCTGCTAGATAAAATGCCCCTGCGTTTAGCTACTAAGTAAGAACATGATATTGAAACGATTTCAAAACTTCTATGTCGGGTTAGTTATTTTTAGAAGTAGGTTTAATGCTAATGTCAGTTTTTCATAGTAAGTTGACTCTATGTATGTGATTGCGTGCGCGCATTCCGCGCCGCGCATTGTGGATATATAATGCGGCAATTCTCGCTCTATTTACTTTATCACGATGGTACTTAAAAAGTACGAGCTTGTCGTTTATGAGAATGACCTTAATAAAGTTGCTGATACTTTTATAAAAATAATATTAAAAAAAATCTGTATTAATTTCGCGAGTGCAATGACAACATTCATAAATTGAGTGCCTGTGCCTAGTGTTAATAATTAGTTAATTTAATGTATTAATTAGGTGATTCACTCAGGAGCGACCGTTACGGCGTCTGAAGGTGAGCTAGCCGAGTGGCATTTGCTTGTTTATTATTCCGCACAGCGATCGGGACGTGACGCTTGCGCCCGCGCCGCCCGGCGGCTCTATCGCGACGATTCGGAGGTCGACGGACGACCCCTCTCTATCGCATCGCCCATTCCTGACGAGTGTATCAAACTGCTTTGATATGATTAAGCATAACAATAACATTTGTTACCCACGTTGCTCAAGCTCACGCTCCTTAGGTACATAGTTTTTTGACGATCGCGGAATCTGCTCGCTAACAAAGAGTGGTCCTTACCTGGCTTCCGGCCGCAAATGATTCATCGTTGTTTAGACAGTGGATGCCAACTCGTTAGTCATGTTTTCTGTTATGTCGTAGGCCCGCGTGCGAGGTTGGTCAAGATTATGCGTTATCGACGCTCTACTGACCCTCCGAAGCGCGCACATTCGTTCATTCACTGTTTTACAGTGTCGTTATCTGTTTATTGTTTACCTCATTAGAATAATTATAGCCTAGTTATGAGAACATTGGTTTTACACTTACTACTTTTAGTCGTAGTAACTGGTAGGTACCTACTTATTATAGGTTAGATTAGGATGTTTTCGAGCACAATCTTTGAATTAGTGTATTTATGACCGTTTGGCTAGCGGAAACACTGACTGAACCACAAATTGTGTGCAAGGAAAACAAGTGAAATTATTAGGTACTATTTATATCATTAGGTTTCATGGTTAATGTAGTTATAACATGTTGAAATTTGTAATAAAATGCTGCATAGTCATTGAAGGAAAATATTACCTAAATAAATTTAAGGATTAATGAACACATGACGGAATGGGCGAAAATCATAGAAATCGTGTTATAGGCTATGCGGCTAGCAACCCATCACTATTTTGATTCCACTTTCCACCTCTACGCTCTCAGTGTCTTGCTAAACGTGGCCTGTAGGTCTTGTTACCCTAGGCTCTGTCTGTCTACCCCGTAAGGGATAAAGACGTGATTTGTGTATGTGTATGTATGTATGTATTAATGAACACCGTTTTTTTGCTGAATTTGCCGCCAGCAGCGTCACGGCGGTGGGGATGTCCCAATAGTTTGCGTATTTTGTGGTTTTGTGGTCAGGTGACATGTTGTAAAAAAAGAATTAAAGCTCTACTAAAGTAAATTTTATCTAGATGCATAGTAAATTGAAACGTCGTTTTTTTAAAAACCGAACGTTTGAAGAACGAAAGGTCAAAAATTTCATACCTGTATACCTAATTGATGTTTAGAACACATATCTAAGTAAAGTATTGTAGCCGGCTGTATGTTTTTTTTAACAAGTAAATCGATAACTTTGAGTAGCACAGACTCGTATCGTACCGGCTGCGCCAATAAAACGGTACAGACTTAATACTACATATGTCATTGCGAATGTGTTATGCATTGTCGAGCAGTTTAATCTATATTTTTTGCACGGCAAGTGCGCCATAACATGGACTCTAGCACGGGTTCAACAGTCTGTCGTTGGATAGCGTCGCCATGGCAACGGGAAGTCTAGAGCGGAAGGTGGAGGCATTTCTAAAGTACTTAGGTGGGCGGGGGTGGGCGGGGGTCGGCGGGTCTAGCCTTTGGGCGGAGGACGCAGCCTCCACCCGGCTGCCGTCCTGTTCCCGGGCAGCGCCTACGCATTGACGCAGAGCTTTAAATAAATCGTTTCATTTATTAAAAAAACCTGGTACCTAGCGAGCTATATTTGGCGTTTAGGACATCGTTAGAAGGTTATTCAGGTTAGTACTTACTTACTTTACTTGGGGACCATTTATACATTGGAATCTTATTGAATTTCCGTTTTGTAATCATTGATTTTGTTCTGTTTCTTTTAGTGGTGTAGTAAATTTTTTTATGTTTTTTTTTAATTACTTTCTGCCAAAGGTTGTTGCAGCATCGTATTTTCACAAAGAATAAACGTAACATGACAAACATTTTATAAAAGACATACCTAGGTATAAAATAGCCCTTTGCGTCCTACCTACTTACAAAACAATTAGGTATTTTATTGTGGTTTTAGTTTTGAGGAGAAGCTAATAATAAAATAGTCTAAAATTTTTGGCTTGATTTAGAGCATTGCTGCTTAGGTAGGTACCTACACATGGGACAACTTGGCGCTTGGTATAAGCTACGTAACATAAACCCTGTGATAATGAGAACTCGCTTCAGTGAATTAGCGAATGTAACTTGCTTGAAATATGTATATTTACGTACATCTATGTACACGTATCTACAATTACTATAAACGTAGCGTCGCCGGCGAGTGAGACGGACATAAAACTATGGAGACCGGAAATGGTGTACACTTGAACTGTGGATGGCCTATTCCTGGATCGGGGCCAATACGAGCCATCTACTCCATTCTCCGACTCTACCAGCATTCCTCGACGCGGAGGCGCCACCACCGATTCACCAACCTATATACTGTGAAATAGTGGCAAAGTTTAAGTAGTAAAGAGAATGGCTCATTTCTCGAAGCTACAAGTTACAGTTACAGTCTAAATTAGCAACATAGGTCCAATTCCCAACCACTGATTGGGTTTTAATACTGCTATAGGCTATCTACGATACACCACCTGTATGAAAACTTGAGAGCAGTGTAACAATATACAATTAAGTATTATTTTACATGGACAATTATGTACTTTGTGCCTTCCCTTAATAATATCTGGTAAAAATCAGAAGCGGAAATTTACCTGATAGAACAACGGCGTAAACATTCCAACAAAACATGGAAGACGCCACCTGCAACATTTTAGCGTCTGATATTGTTTTCATAGTTTTTTATACGAAATCGAAATATGTAGTAGCTCTCCCGCCGATCACACGGACGTTATCCGTTCATGGCGACTTGAAATTTAGGTTTACTATAAGTACTACTACGCGTTTAGTATAAGACTTAGACCAAATAAAAAGTCAAGACGGAGTCCTGCGTACGGCGAAGTGAGGCCGTTTTAAACTATACCTTATATAACTTTGTCAAGCGAAGTGGGTGGTACACGCACACACGCACGCGGCATGGCGTAATTTAAGCCAGACTCACCTGCCATTCGCAAAACTCCGTCTCTACTTATTATCTAGTCTGAGTTTATAGGATGGCGGATATATTGAAATCCAATGAACTATTTCATTAGATGGTTACTTACATCTATTTTGTTTTTTCATCGTATTGTTTCACATTTACATGCAGGCTACGGAGTTTGTAATACTACTTATTGAAAAGTACGTTAAGAATATGTTTTTTTTTAATGGCGCTCTATTATATATATTATCTGTATCAAGTGTCAAAAAGTCACCCCGCCTCCTCACCTCACCTCCTCCGTCATTGCCAAACACACAAGTTCCAAGTATCATTTTTGACACTTGAAACTTGGAGTAGTGTAGGAGGACGGTTAACAGACACAAGCAGCGTCCAAATGTCGGCATCATGTCGGCATTTGGCGTCTAAAACCAACACTGGCAGTGCCATGCCAATTCATGGATCACAGGTGTCTTGTCGTTGGCAACTGATTCTATATATTTGTTATGCAAATAAGTCCCCGAGCTACCTCACGTCTCGCAGGCCGTGCGCGACTGATCTTCCTTTTGCCTTCTCAGAATCCGTCTTGGGATTTCCACTAGCGTTCGATGTTTGCATGACATGTTTTGATAACAATTTTATGATCCGGTTAATCGACCTAAACATGAACTCAAGATAGTAGCCAAAAAAAAAATACAATTTTATATTATATTATTCACTGGTATATGAAGACACATAGTTAGTAGTAATTAGACACTTTTGGAATCTGAAAAGAGTTAAATCAATTGTAGATAGTTCCATCCGCGAAGACGCGTGGATTTATCACAATTGGCCTTTAACGTCGAAGTAATAAGAACCACGGTGGGGGTCATCGTGAATGCCATCTACTATAGAAAGCACAGGGATTCAATTTGAGAGGTTTCTCACGCTATATATTTTGAAAGCGAAATTCCATAGAGCTAACTACATTAGATTAACTTACAACACAATCTTACCATGACACCTCAGATCATGATACTTACTGGGAATGGGTCTACACGGTCTCATTGCTCATATTATGCGCTTAAAACATCTTCCATTTTGGGACGACGTACCGAACCCATCTAATAAACTATCATTCACAAAGTGGTTTTTACTGCGCGTGTAGTTTTTGTGTTTTTATAGTCCATTTATTAAAAGCCGTTTGTAATGAAGAGGCGCCTTATGTAAAAGTTTGCAGGGTTTTTTATCTCAAGCTTTTATCTTGTTGTTTTATTAGTCGGGCGCGATTTTCCCATGGTTACGACGAGACTGATCTCGAGGGATCTCCAACTAAATGTAGCTTGGAATATTCCAATTTAATAACATTTAGTTGGGGATAAATCTCTTCATCTCATAGGTGCCTTCTATAACGAAAAAGTAAAAAGTATCGCAACAAATTGCATTGTGATGACGTAAGCTATTTTATCAAGCATTATAAATACTTATAATTTACGGCGCTAACGTTTGTATCGAAAAGTGAACTGACGTGAATTCGCGCACGTGCGTCAGCGGCGAGATTATGTTTCGATTCAATTACCCACCCACCGATAGGAAAATCATAAAAACATATTAGTTTAATTGACTGCGGTCCGTGAAATCGATAACCAGCAACTTTGTTCGACGGACGTGGACATTTTGTTTAGGCAAAGACGAGATGACGCCGAGATGAATGATGTGGGCGTGTAACATAAGAATTAATCAATATATTTTACCCAATATATACGTAGGTGGATTGATTGTTCTAATGGCAAAAGAGGAATGTTCGCAGATGTACATTATGTGCGAAGTCCGAACGCGTAATAAGTATCCATTGTAATAGGTAGGTAGGTGCAGTCCGAAGACTTAACTCTCAGGAATCCCAGGTGTTGGGAATCAGGAAACTACTCCAAAGACGAGGCTTATTTTAGTCGAGAAGACTCGTATTTACGTAACAACGCACATAGAATCCGGCTTTAATAGCAAACTCCACGCCATCGCCGTGTTTATTCAATTGAACATGATCGAGAGCGATGAATAATCGTCTCGAGGGTCCATTCCATTCCTGTTCATGCCCTGCCTCCGAACACGACCAAGATTCGTCGCAACTAAACGAAATCCTTAAAACATCTTGGTTAAGCTGGGTAGCTTGCGATGTTTTTGTTTATAATACCAAAGTGAGTATAATTCAATCAGAAATGTCTACTACCATTAAGTAAATAGCCGAACAATACCGACAGTTCAAAAGATTTATTATCATTTAAAGTAGTATGGTAAACTTTGAAATAATAAATTAAGATTATCAATTTTATTTGTTCAAAACCGGTGGTGTTCATTTATCACGCGGGTGACATTTGGGTGAAATATCATGGGCAGTTACTGTTCGATATTAAATGTTCGGCCGTGATGAATGTTGCTTAACAATAAACTTGTTGGAGCGTAAACAAAAATGTTAACGGCTAAAAGTGCTAAAGCTTTAATGGTTTTCGTGTTGACGTAGGTATCAAAGTTTTGGCCTTAAGTAGAGGTTTATTATTTACCTGTCTACTATTAATTGAACAGAAGATAGATATCACGTCATTGTGCCAAGGATAAGATGAAGTCTGCTCAATCAAGTGTCTATGTCGTTCTCAGAAAAACTGCCACGTATAGAGCAGCAAGTTGCCTTAGTTATTTATATTAAGTATGTAGTAAACCTAGCTACATTTGTTATTTTGAGATGAGTATGTAAAAATCTGTATGTTATAGCGAATTTTTTATGACTTTAGTCATTATTAGTCACAGTCCATTCATCAGTGTCGTACATATATCGTCGGTAACTATAATGCTCTTACAGGATTTTTTTCGTAGCTATATTATTAAGCAATATCTATGTAAGTATAAGCAGATAAATATTATATTTTGATATTTCGAAAAGAGCTGTAATGATTTTGATGAAATTGACTATAAGTTGTTACCTAATTGATTTTTTGGGGCATAAAATTGAAGTAGTAAAAGGTCTAACGCGTTTTTCCAATTATTTCAACACCGAGCAAACCTTAGTTACACAGGTATTTAAAAATAAAAACAAAATATTCATACATATAAATACAAAATATACCAGCAAAATTCATACAAAGTAACAAAATTTGCATTACAATTTAAAACTAGCGTAACGACAAAGAATTGAGTACCACCGGCGATACTCTTACATACTGATACTGCTAAATGATGAAATCTTATAACTGGAAGTAATTATGCAAATAGAACCCCATGAATTGCAGACGCATTTAATTCAATACTAGCCTAGAGTAAGGCACCTATTTAGGTACCCACAGGAAGGCTGAGTCGCGCCTACTTAAACGAACTCAAATTCCACGAAGTAAGCATACTTGGTATTTACTTTGCAGGTTTAATGACACAGTGCCGTACATGGGCTGCGTTTTTCTACCTACAGCAGTTACAGATCTATTATCTTTGCAGCCGCTGCCATCTTACCTAACATAACACATGCGTTTCATTTTACACTATACTTTATTGGGCACTGTATGTGTGCAAATTGTCTCTTGCTACTGACGCACAAAAATGATAAAAATATTATTAGCTACGTGTAATTTTTATGGTTCTTTACTTAAAAGGAAAAAATATACTGACGAATTGAGAACCTCCGCTTTTTTTGACATCTGTTAAAAAAGAAGCCCTTAGGTTTACTTCGTTGTCCGGGTATCAATCTACCGGTTGTCAACTTTTCTTTGGACCGTATGGAGCACAGAGTTTATCTTATCTTAGTCTTAGTCTAGGGCTCCTTACGGTATACACTTCGACCCATTCGTGGATCTTTTATGTAATTACCCCTCCTTCGCGCTATCCCATCGCTTTTACCACCTCATTCATGAATTGGGCGCAGTGGCAACAACACAGATCTTAGCCTTTTCCGATCATTAAGAAATAGTTTTCTAAATTCACGCAATTAAAAGATAGGTAACCTATAGGGTACTTCCCGTTGATATATAATAATGAAATTTGGCCAGAATTTACACCCCACAGCACAAGTCTGAGGAAGAAGTTATAAAAAAAGTGATACACAAACTTATTTTTGCTAGCTCATAACTGGGTACCTACCTACTGAACCCTCATTGCGCGAGTCCAACTCGCACTTGACCCGTTTATATTTGAATAAGTGCCTAAGCCTGAGAAAATATTATCTAAGGAGAAAATATAGGTAGTAGTTACTAGATGAATTTATCCAACGTTAATTTAATACTGGCATATTATTAAATCCTCGTAAATGCAACTTATTAAATCATGTAACAAACTATCATTCGAATCTAAATCATATTATTATGATATGCAATTATGAAAAATATCGGTACCTAGATGTTTTTTCCCGCAGATTTAGGGGAAAACAGTCTGGTAGCATTTTCCATTATCACGGAAGTTTTGCCCCGCAGACGGTATTCCCCCAAATAATTTTATGATCTTTTTACATGGAAACATTTTCTAGTAAACATCTGCAGTTGACACGGGGATTCCCTTAGATATGAGGCCAAACAAACATGCTATTAAAAAGTGATACCGCTTTATCGCATGTGTTATATTCATTGACGACTTTAGTCCTTATCTGCTACTAGAATATTTCTAAGAAGAAAATATTGAACAGCTACCTACGCAATGTTGATCGGCCATAACAAAAGAACACCAACTAAGTAATGATAATGAATTAGTATTGATGTCATTATTTCTACGTAGATATTTATTATGAATTTACAGACAACTGGGAATTTAAGTCAAGTTACGTAAGCAAGTCCGTTATGAAATTATTATCGATTTCACAAGTAAGTACCTACTCTTGCGGTGTGCATCTCTAATAGTGCGAAAGACATTAAATAAATAGTGTTTTACCTAATTTAGCTGTAATTTTAGAGTTCAGCAATATTAAGCTAATGTTTTAATCAAAAATCTAATTCAAATGGCAGAAGGTACTCCAGACACCTGTTGGCGAGCAGCATAACTACTTTCAAATGTTATGTTACGAGTAGGTTGAGATAAATTGCCAGCCCGGAGTACATAATATTTTTAGAAATACTTAAACGGGCTACCTATTCAGGTGAAATTTTGTAGGTACACAGTCATATGTATTTTTGTAATCCACAAACGAAAGTTTTTACGTAAATAAATGGATGGAATACATACATACACATACATACACAAATAACGTCTATAACCCTTACGGGATAGACAGAGCCTAAGGTAACAACGTTTAGGTGGAAAGGGGAATCAAAATAGTGATGGGTTTCTAGCCGCATCGCCTATTACATGATTCCTATGATTTTTGCCCGTTGCTTCGATGAGCTTTTACCATCTGCGTGAGAAGAGAAGCTACTGATACATTCTATGCTTTTTCTTTGCTTCCAGACCAGCATTATGTATAATTATGAATACAGAAATCGCTTTTGGGGACACATTAGAAAATAAAATATAAATTGATGTGACAGATTTAGATATAGGTACAGACTTTGACTACACGATGAATGATCCTATAAGGGTTTCGTTTTTCCTTTTGAGGTCCAGAACTCTATAAAATAAGCAATTAGAAGGAATATAATTATATAACCAACAGATCGTCATAACAAAATTTAAATTCACAAAAATTATATAAGTATTTGCTTGCTACTAGTACACATAATATGTCGAGCAAAAATATACCTACTAAGCGAAAAGCTTTTCACTCGGTGTCAAAATACTCGTCATTTTGGTCTTTTTGGTTCGGTCTGCAGAAAATAATTTTCATTCCTAAATCGGGCCTGCAACATGCGGCGCTTCGTCTTGAGATAGAAGCCGTGCCACGGTTACCGCGGGCAGTGTCCGCGGCCACATTGCCCGCACCCTGCTACTGCGGATCCGTAGGCGTAAAAAGAATAAATAAACATAATTAGGTATCTCGTTTTAGCTCCTCGAAGCAACCGGTATCCTGCCGCTAGGACAGACCCTGACCTTTAGATCTCTGACTATTAACATTTTTTCGTGCGTGCCGTCGCCATATTCGTAATGCCACGGCGTCGTACGTACCTAAGTTTTCTTAACGAGTAGACGAAAGCTCTTGGCTGCTCCTTGGGAATTACTGACACGGATTGTGGGCTCATCCACGCAGAACTCGTGAGCCGCCGTGACAGCTACCCATTTAAAAGGCAAATGCGGTCACGATGCGCTGACGCGGATATGTCATGTCGATATTGCCTTCATGCTTTTTGCAATCCAACCGACACTCGCCAGCGAACTGCTGAGTCGGATCGCAGACGCTCGCCGCTAATGTTCGGCTTAGTAAACCGAAATAGATGCTCGGTGGAGGTCAAACTTATATACTTACAAAGTCTGATTAACCAGAATCGATATCGTGCGGTTATTAAAGAGTTAAGGTCGTGCAAGTGCGAAGCTTTCTAAAAGAACTTGAACATGAAATTACAAATACTTACAAAAAGTTTTCTATCAAGTTGAAAATTGACGCTTTTAAATGATTCGTGTTTGATTTCTTTACGCTTTCGCTGGGATATTGATCGCGATTAGTTACCTATGTCTTATATATTTAATGTGGAATTGCTAATATACTTTTTTAGATTCATTTCCTCAGTACATCCGCAGCCATGATGTAATGTACGGTACACTATGAGTAGGTATTTGTCCTTACCTAATCGTAACTAAGTCGAAATACCAAAAAGCTCCACATGAAACCCCAAAGGTAGACGCAGTCAAGTTAATATCCCAGTGAAAATAAGTCTAAAGTTTACAAGTATGGAAAAGAGGTGGACATTTAGTATTATTTTCTAAGTCAAATGGCATAAATTAAATTTGGACTATTAAGATTTTTTTTTTAATTCGTCCTCTCGTAATCGATAGCTTCTTCAAAAGAGAACCGAATGCATCTATACATACAATTTAGGCAATAAAGCAGCTTTGGATAAGAAAAGAGTACCAGGTAACCGTGACTTAGGCCCCGTCCTCACTTGGCGGTGCGGTATCGGTATGCGGTATTTTATACGTTACCGCGAGCTTACTAATGTCGGCCAGAACTCCTCACTAGGCGGTATACTGTCGGTATGCTTTACTGACAGACAAGACACAACGCACAGCCAAAACCAATGGAGTGTTTGAATAAAACTCCAGCGTCAAGAGAGTAGAACGGCACAACGCAAGGTTCAAGTGTTTAGATATTTTTAGGCACATTATCCTCAAAGCTTTACTTGGAACTAAATGGTACTCGTACTTACACGAAAACATCAAGACGCACAGTTTAGGACCAATAAATAATTGATGTACATAAATCACCTCTATATTTTTTGTGTGCCGTTATTTACGGCCGGTCTAACGAGCCCTTTGCTGGTCGATGGCTAGTAGACAGAATGAAAACCCTGTAATATTTCAGTCACCGAACTAATAAATAAGAGAAATAGGAATGTTACGGGAGTTAAAAAAGCGAGGCGCTTATACATTTGAAGTTTCTATAAGGGCCATTTATTTATTTTCGCAGTGGCGAACTTAATTGTTAGAAATTGGTGTAAATAAATAAAATTGCAGAGATTTTAGTTCAAAAATTGAGTAGTGAGTGCCCTAAGTTAACAAAACCGGAAAAAAACGAGATGCTGAAAGGATATAGACGACGACATAAATTTATACTATTCCTCTTATTAATTAGTATGTGCGTCATACTTTCAAGGAATCGTTTCGCAAATTGTGCTTCGTGGTACATTTTCGCAAAAAAATCTAAGGAATAAAAAGCTTATTTATCCATAAGTACCTACTATATCGTTGATTGTTAACACTATATTTACGCTATCGATTTAGTTACAGCGCATGTAACACTCCTCGCAATTACTATTGGAAATCGCAACTTTAGAGTGATGTGCTTTAAAAAATCGGACCCTAGTCTTATTCCTAGTGGTTACTAAAACCAGAAAATACAAAGAATTAATTAAATTGCACTTAATATAATATCAATTTACACTTCACACGGTACCGCTGGAATCAGACAACACAGCAGAGTCAAATTGCAACCACATTTTCAAACAAGGCGTTAAAATACTAGTAAAGAAAACTCAATTCAATTCGCAAGTCAAAATTTTAGCTGGTAAATTGTTCATTCAACACGATTTTTTCCGTGGTGGTCAGATTTTCGAAGTTAATGTAGATTACTTGTCTAAATGCAGTATAACGGGGTGTTATTTGTGAATCTGTTTGTATTTCAGGACGGTCGAGAGTGGTGGTGTCGCCTTCGCGCGCGCGCGTGGCGGACGCGGAGGCGCGGGCGCGACATGCGCTGCTAGCGGGCGCGATGGTGGGCGTGGGCGTCGCGGAGGGCGGCGGCGGCCCCGGGCCCGCGGAGTACTACGGCGAGTACTACCCCGAGCCGTACTACGTGCCCGAGATGTGCCCGCACCCGCAGCACCCGCAGCACCAGCACATGTGCACAGTGCACACTGATTACGGTCAGTCTTATTAAAGTTACACTTCCGAGCTAATCCGCTCCGGCGCCAAAGATGAGGCCCTACTGGTGCGTGGTGCGTTGCGTTGCATCGATTCAAAGGATTGATCCATCTTTAGAGCATTATAGGCAGTGCCAGCGTTAGGGGGGAGGCGCGATGGGGTGACGGCCCGGGGCGCCAAATTTGGGGGGCGCTGAGGTCTGGGGCCTCGGACTCCTGGCTCACCGGCTGTGTACCCTCAATACTGTCCTTAAGTGGGCGCCTAAATATTACTGCCCGGGGTGTCAGTGGCCCTAACGCCGCTGCTGATTAGGTACAGGCAATTATTTCCGAAAAAGATGCTCTGAACGCAACGCACCAGTGGTGCATCTCTCTAACGAGATCTCTAAAGAGCGATGGTATTATGCAGTATGGAAATGTATGAACTGCATAACTATCGCTCTCCCCGCCTAGAACCCGCGCGAGGGCTGTGTCGTGCGCGAGATAGACTACCCGTATTTTTCTACGTACACACAGTCCTTGCGCGTTCTCGTGCTGCTGTCGTCGCGTCAGTGTCACTGCGTTAGTGACGCCGGAACTGCTTTGCTCGGAATTCTAGCTCTACTTTATAGACCGACCGCTTAAATGAGACCTTGCCCGTGCGGCACAGGGGCGCGAGGTAGGACCATAAAGCGATGACTCATTTAAGCGATCGGTCTATAACACAACACGTTTCTATATTAAGTAATTTATTTTGCTTTAGTTTAAAAATTATTCTGGTGGTTAGAGAACCTGCCTCAAAATCAAAATTATATTAAATTATATTAATTAAATTATATGCCTGCATCAAAATTAGTTCAGCCGTTTTCACGTGATGCGCTCGCAAATATACAGACAAACAGATATACAGACAAACGGGCTACCATTCTAAAAACTGTTGGAACGTGTTCTGTTATCGATTCTCTCAGGCGGAGGAATGGAATGTTCTCTTGTACGTAACAAAAAAGATCGAATATTTGCAACTAATTTTTCTTTCTGTTGTATGTGTTGTTGTTTTTCTTTTAGTTAGGAGTACCTGTACTCAAACCCTCAAAGGTAACTTACCTACGAAATCAACGGTCTTTGTCGGTGCCCTGATGCATAATATTTTAACTCACTTCGCCTTAATCTAACCACCGTAGAGTCTAGACTAAGTTTAAATCTGACCCGGGCACGCCATTTACTGGCGGTTCAAGGCTAATTGTTTTCTGCCCTTTTATATACCTATTCACCTATCAGCTGTAACCACGTTGATTATACATAACTAGCTTCTGCCCGCGACTTCGTCTGCGTAGAATTATACATAAAAACCTTCCTCTTGAATCACTCTATCTATTAAAAAAAACCGCATCAAAATCCGTTGTGTAGTTTTGAAGACATAAGCATACATAGGGCCATAGGGACATAGGGACAGTGAAAGCGACTTTGTTTTATACTATGTAGTGATAAGTGTTTTGCGATTAGTTAGCATCTATATAAATGCGCATCTATATTTAAAAAAAAAATGACTGACTGTAGAGGCATGTAGGTAGGTACACAGCAGAAAAAGGCATAGATACTTGATTATAATACTTACCTACTCTAAATGAACAAAAAACATCCTAATTCAATAAATTATTTAAAACACTTATATTCCGATTTTGTTTAAAGGAATTTCCTTTGCGAAGTCTACAAGCGAATGAATCTAATATGTACCTATTCTAGTTTTGCAATTGAATCTGAGGCGACGGTAGGAAAAGCTTTCATGACGATAAATTGTGTTGCGGTTTGCGGTGTTCTACTCTATCTAGAGTGCTGAGATGAAAATTAAATATTGTAGGTACCTACATAAAAAAATATCTACAATTTTAAATATTGTAGATTCTGTGAAAATATAAATTCATTTCTTTATTTATTTTGTAAAACTAGCTGATCCGGCGAACTTTGTTCCGCCTTAAATTTGAAAAATTCCAGTGGTTTGGGCTGTGCTATCCCGCGGGAACTATGCAATTTTCCGGGATAAAAACTATCCTATGTCCTTTTCCGGGACTCAAACTATCTGTATACCAAATTTCAACTAAATCGGCCCAGCGGTTTAAGCGTGAAAAGGTAACAGACAGACAGACAGACAGAGTTACTTTCGCATTTATAATATTAGTAAGGAGTAAGGATAGTAAGGATAGTAAGGATGTTTTTTAGACACGCAACAATATTAGGTACGTATGGGTAGAAGTACCTATGCTTTACTTTTAAATGCATGCATTTGTAATTGCTTACACAGATAACGCAGTTCTGCGTCGCGTCGCACAGATTGTTCGCCGCATAATTGTACATGCGGCACGGTATTTATTTCCAAGTATTCCACTAATTGCATCGCTGTTCGGTTTTACGACTTTCGCAATACGCAAAACTATTAAACGTTTTACGTTTACTTACCTATCAGTTAGGTGTCTAAAATTATTATACAAACTTAAATTAAAATAGTTTTACAACCCATTGTAGAGGCTGACGTTATTTACTTTCATAAAAGTTGAAATACCAAATAAATTAGTAACATTTTATGGAAAATATAATTTATTTAATTTATAGCTAGAGCTTGTAAAGTAGGTTAAATTCCACAAAAACCAGTTTCCATATCTAGTACGTACATATCTACGCCGTAGAGGTATATCTACTGCACGTAATTGACGCACGTGCACGATTTGTTCATAAATGGCAATAAAAAAAACATTAGAAAGCTATCGATCTCCTTTCGGACGATTCGAATAATTTGGGATACTAAATAAATCTAACTTAGCGGGGACGACAGATTGCTTCCCTAGGCGAAAATAAATATTATGACATGCAGAATATATGGTGCTTACCGTGTTATGTGGACGACTAGCGACTGCGTAAAAAAGTTCCTTTTACTTGAGTGGAAACAAAGCGCGTCAAGGCTGTCGTGGGATTCCCAGTGCTGTTGCTCAAGAGGCCTGCGGTTGAGTTGCATTGCTGATGCAAACTACGCGGCACGTTTCCGAGCGGGCGCGGGCGCCGGCGGCGGCGCGAACAAAAGCGGATCATCCCACAAAGAGAGCATTATTCAAGGCCCGCAGACAGATTTCTACGAACACCCAAAACACGTTCATTCATAAAGCAGAGCGCTGCGGGGCGGAACGGGGGCGTCGCCGTGTCACTGTCAAAATAAAGCAAAAACTTAATTGGATGAATGCAAATCCGAAAGGATTCCGTTATTAGATAGATGTCTTAAGCGGCGCCGATTTGATGAGGAAAAATATTCGTATGACACTGATATTATATTTTGTTAGAGAGCCAACGGACGGAGTTCTGACGCTTCCAACGGAAAATAAATCACTCCGAACGGGGAACCCAGAAACCTAGCCACCGTGACGCGAAATGTCCGCCACGCACGCCGCGAGTAGCATTTGTTTGTGTAGTATTTAATCGGCGTGTTATCTTATTTTAAATTCGAAAGTGACATCACTATTTTAGTAAAACAAATGAGATACGTAATACACATAACACTGATTATAGCGATAATACTTAGTTCATAGGCACCGACTAAGTAATTAAAACAAAATAAGGCTTAAATAGGCACTTGGGTATTTATAAGAATAGATAATAAGATATTTAAATCCCAGATTATTGGTAAAACGTTGTATTTAAATACTTAAGTAAAATAATTCTAACAACAATACCCAACTACTTAGGTAAGAACTTTCGTGTTCTCACGAAGTTCCCCAGTTTCCTGTCTTAAAGGAGCACAGAAGCGTCATCGAAGAAAATAATAATAGATTAATGCCCCAGAACTTTATTTTCTACAGATAAAAGCGAAAAACTTCAGATACAAACAAAAGCGAAATAATGATAAATAAACCCGAAATTACCTAATTAACCCTTTAAATTTAACGTAAACAACTACATAGTATTACGTTACGTATCGCATTTAGGTATCAATCATCTGGTATTGATTGCGTTTAGCTTAGAATCATTTAGCAGATAACGGCGCACTTAGTTATAATAATCCTGTGAATAATAGCGCTCAGGTGTCAAGTTCAAGCAAATTAGTAGATTTGAGAACGGAACATTGGTTTTTAACATTTTAACCTTTGCCGATAAGGAACCATTTCATAAAAGATTAGTCGTTAGCGACCAACAAGCCACCAACCGGCTGTCGGTGATAAACTTATTCAATGAATAATAAAGTCATGAAGCCGCCAGTATAAGTAAAACTCACGTAGTAAATAAAAAAAAATAACACGAACTTTTAGGCTGATTATCGGATTGTTATAGAAGAAGCTCTAGACAAATACATGAAGATACCTAGTGTGGGTAGGTACCAAATTGAAAGTCAATCCGAATTCGGCAATATTTGACGGAAAACAAACACCTGGTACGAAGTGAGGCTAAATATATATTACATATTTTTAAATCTGCGAAGGAACCTTTCCACCATTCCCACCAAGCACTTTTCTTGGCCTAACTTTTGAAGCGCTACTGCGGTCACTCGGGAGCTACAGCAATGCTCATTTTACTGGGTACCTAGGTAAGTATACTACACGATAGAGTTGTGTTATTTTTGGCATTTTATTGTCTGATTTGATAGAGTACTTTATACTATGACGTCTTAATTAATGCGATTCAATTCTGATTCAGTTTAGGTTCGCACGCTGTCAGATCCATACTAAAAATGACAGCTAAAACCTGAACTGACGTCATGGTAAGGCCCGTGCACTCTGCATTGCAGTTGCATACTGTCCTAAGCTTTGTCTACCTACCCTCGTTTTTGCGCGCAACCGTCGACCCAAAATTCGTTCTGACTTGGATTTTACTTGATCCAAGCACAACGCTCAAGCGTGTATCATGCGTACCTACCGAGTAAATAGGCGAGACAGTGCTCTAGGTCGAGTAGTCTACTCTAATATAATTGCTGTGTAAGTATATGCCCAGTGAGTGTGGTGTGATCAAGGCTTTAGTGCGAGATAACTAATAATCGGTCTCCATTTATTTCGTAGGAATAAACGGAGACTGTATCGTAGACGTCCTAAAACTTACGATATCAGGAAATGACCAGAAAGTGTTGATTGGGCTCCTATTCTAATGATTGTTCGTTTATGTTGCAGGCGGTATGCCAGTAGTGACGTCGGCGACGATGATGCCGCCGATGCTACCTCCGGTGCTGGACGAGAACATGCGGCACTACCTGGTGCAGCACCAGCACCAGCACCACCACCTGCCGCACCACCCACCGCACCACCCGCAACACCACCAGCCGCACCACCAGCCTCCCATGCATTATGTGAGTATTACAATAGGTGCCTATCTTAAAAATGATATCCGTGCTCGGAGTTGTGCACGATTTCATAGGTACTGCTAATTTTGGCACCAAATAAACTTTAATTATCAATATCAAAATCAAAGATAAAAATTTAATTGTTAGAGTTGGTTCGAGTAACAAATGATTGATCTACGTTATGGGATCTATAGGGTCTCCAAAGTAAGCAACACCAAAATAATACATAAATCACGTCTCCATCCCTTACGGGGTAGACAGGACCTGAGGTAACAAGACCTAAAGGCCACGTTTAGCATGATTGTGGGAGTGTAGGTGGAAAGGGGAATCAAAACAGTGATGGGTTGCTAGCCGCATCGCCTATAACATGTTTCACATTATTCCTAAGATTTTCGCCCATTCCCTCGATGGACTTTTACTATCTGCGCAGGAAGAGAAGCCATTGGTACATTCTAAGTTCTTTACTCCTAGACCAGCATGGAACACTAAAAGCCTGTATATTTTAGAATATTACTAGTCAAAACAATAATTAAATAATCTACGTTCAGTGGTGGTGTAAAACGTCTCTGCCGCGAAATGTAAGTACCTAATTGTTAGTAACGAATGCCTGTGCTAAAGCCATACACTGTACAGTGACATGGGAAGTGACAATAAACGGAGGTAGAGACGCAGTGTCTCGGCCACGTGTTTATATGTCATGCTACTCGTCACTGCTTGAACTGCTTCTTTTGTCGAAAAGGATAGGAAAGAACACCAGAAAGAGTAGGGTTCTTGTGGCTGCTGAAGGTAATATCGTGGTAGAAAACGAGCAGTAGGTACCTACGAGTAACGTTAGGTTGCAAAGTTAGCCATAGGGGACACTTGCTTTCCAACGAAAAACTACGAGTATTTATATTCGTGTTTCGTTTGTATTCGTTTTGGTATATCTAAGCTATTTCTTACTAAGTACTTAAGTATTGCAACGAGAATTGGCAAAGACCTTTGCTACATACAAGACTTGAATGCCTACTTACATGGGTAATTTGTATGCCTGCGAATGTTCCGCGCGTTCGATGCACCGCGTTTGCATCATTCATCATCCCTCCTCCGTACCGTACGGTGACGCTGATAGGTACCTAAATCTAGGCATTACAAAATATAGAAATAAATAAAGAAATAAAACAAAAGAAAATGCATCGAATAACGTCCATGACTATTAATAGATTTGAAATGTTCACGGTTAATAACATCTAGCTAATCTCGTTCCATATCCCTTTCCCTTTGCTGACTATTATGTGATGTGCTTTCAAATGTTGGGTCCCGGTTTCAGTACAAAGTGTCTTGGAACGCCTAAACAGGTTGAAAACATTTGTTCGTAAGATAGGTAGCTACCTAAAACTCATAACGCTAATTAATTTGTAGGTTTTAACGACGATATATAACACGATTAAATGTAATAGCGTAGCTAACAACGTCTACGTCTGTATTTATTATAATTTAGTGAAATTATCAGTAGTCGAGCCCTAAAGCCGTCATTTAGTCGCGACCCGCGTCGTTAAGTATCTAAGTTGGCAAGCAACGGATATTCTCGTCGCTCGATGCCTCGTTCGGTTCACTGGCCTACCAAGGTCATGTGATGAATATTTTTTTACAATCCATTCACTTTGCACTTATAATAGAGAGAATCAGCATGTTATATAGACGATAATGACAGGACAGTAGCATTGAGGCCGGTAAACTTAATTATCTTTGTTGAATTTATGGAGGTAGGTAGAAATACCCTTTGACGCTGTGAAGATAGTTTTATAGGGGTGTTAAAAGTCTCTTTTATTACCTGGGTTATGAGGTACTACATAGTAACATGCGGTATTTTAAGAAAGGACTACAATTTAAACTAAGTATTTGCTATTTAATTATCATTTTATGAAACACAATCCGCACTTAAAGCTGAGACAGAGGCATAGAATAGAGGCATTCCTGGAGGCAGTCTATGATGCCGGTTGATTTTTAAAACGTTTCAGTCTTAATGACTGTTCATGCCAGTCCAGCAAAAAGGCAAAAAAACGCATAGTACTTAGGTAGGTATGTCTACAAGGGATACATGCTGCTCAGCTCGAGCGATTCTATTATCCAACATCACTCAACTTCTCCATTCTCTTCTATACACGAGCAAGGTATTTACATCAACTACCTATTCAAATCAAATTAAATACGTCAGCACTTTAAATACCTACATATTTATAAAAATGTTCAAATTTGAATAGGAGTATTGTTCGGAAGTGTTAGTTTTAATAGGTACTTCCTGTTTCCTGGATAAATGTTTAATGTGTAAAAAAGTTTCATAATTATATATTTTCAAATAGTTTTATTTTTCACAATGGGATTTGATTCATAATTAAATTAACTGCCCGCAGGGTAAGGTAGGTTAAAAAATATTGTGAGAACGTGAACCTTGTTTCCGCTTTTTAAGAACAGCGCCATCTGGTCAAATACTTCAAAACTAAGAATGTTTACATCAACAAAAAGGTTTAGAAACTAAATATAATAATATTTTATAGAACTATGAGAAGATGTTTATAAATGTTAAGGACCATTTTAGAACTTTTTCCATGTCACGTAATTTATAATCTTAGTTTATAAATATTCAATTCAAAAACTTGCTTCACTATTAAAGTACACTTTGAATTTGACAATTTGACACTTGACAGGATTTAGGTTTCAAGTTTCAAAGCTTGTGTTTGCAATTTAGTTTAACTTAACATAAACCATTAATTCATTAAGAACCGAACAAAACGCCGCGATGTTATTTTCATTGTAATATTGCTAGATTAAATTGTGTGCTGTGGGTTTTGTGCCTGTCGTCAGCTGTGTTGTTGTGACATAAGTGGCGGCTTTTGATTATTCACGATCATGTTTATTGCATGAAGGTAGAACTTTATGATAAAGATACCTTCATAGTTATTTTTATAATACTGTTTCGCGTTCCACAAGTAACGGGTGGAATGATCTGGAAGACTGGACATACCTCACACAAAATGAATACGTGTTCACCTTCTGTGTAAACAATTTCCGATGATTTGTCGTTTTACGTGTAATTCAAACACCCGTCCTCGGTGTGTTAGTGTTGTGTTGAAGTCTGCACATGCATAACGATTACGAACGAGTAATCCGACTATTTTTAGTTGATTGTGCATTGCTTACTTCGGTAGCTTATTTGGTGATAACCTAGTCGCGGCAACATAATGTCGTTTGCGGATTGCGATAGTACTTAAAACGTTATCGCCGGCGAGAGCCGAACGCGGTGGCAGTACGGCCACGTCTTACAAAATATAAAATACTTTAATAATTAAAGAATGAGCAATCCAGAAAATAGTAACAATCTTCCTGTTGAAGAAATACCTAGAATATCTCCAATAGAAGACATAGACAAGGTCAGTGTATAAAATCGTGTACATGTTTAAATTTTATTCTTTCACCTTGGTAACATATGCCATGAAATTTTAGGTTTTTGTTATTTGGCATAACTTGATAAGAGTGAAATCTTATTAAAATCTGTTGGGAATGTAGATAACGCCAATTTATTCGTAAAGTGACCTTCTCGGTGTGTGATTTTGTACTGAAAGTTTTATGTTGATGCGAAAATTGGAAAAGTTCCTGATTTACTAGTGTTATGTACGTATTTAAACTCTTTATTGTGCAAAATAAACATAAAACACAACAATTGACAAACACTGAAGTACATGCATAATGGCGGACTGATCCCTTTAAGGGATCTCTTCCAGTCAACCTTTGAGTGGATGAGAGGGGTATTATATTAGGGACAGACGAGTGAGTTTAAAAATTACAAATACTGAGAGCCACAATACATAAGTTTACTAAATATATTATGTATTATATTACTCATAAAACCTACCAGACAATAAACTACTCTATACTACCTGTAATAGATATTAGTAAAATGTAATATAGGGTTCAAGTTTTGTCTTTTTTAACATTGATTTTTTTAAATGTTTTAATGTCTCAAAAGCAGTAAAACTGATGATTCGCTTTTGTATTTGGACATTTGACTATGCAGCAGCGTTGCAGTGGAAGCGAGAGTTGATGTGAATTGTTGCGCAGGGTCCAGCGAACGGCGCCGGGGGCTCCCAGCACTTCTACGGGGCGGCGGCGGCGGCGGCGGCGGCGGGCTACGCGGCGCACTACCACGCGCCGCCGCACCACGTGCAGCACTCCCCGCCGCCCCCCGTCTACCAGAAAGACGAACGAACCCAGCGACAATACTCCAAGCTCAAACAAAAATTGGAACGCAAACAAACAAATAGGAATAATGGTATGGCAGTTATTTTTTTTGTATTAATTTGAATTTACCCTCATTATGTTGCTTTATGCCTGACGGATGCAAAGAATAATGCTCTGTCAGTGACCCGACTTGACTAGACTCTTTGTTAAATAACATATTTGAGATGGTATTGATATGATACAGACCTATGATATTAATAATTTATTGAATCAGACGTTACTTCGTGGGGCTCTGACGTTAGCTTTTTCAAATAATTACTGACAGTTTGCGTTTAGCAAACTACCCTAATTACAGTATTTCACAAATTATTACTCATTTTGTAAAAACCACAACTTCTTAATCTTCATTTATTGGCAGAATCATCGACAAGTATTTTATTTTTAAAAATTGAATTGAATAATCTTCATTTAATACTACTAGTAAATTGTGCTGCGGAATATCTTTCTCCATACTTAATGATTAGGTTAATAAATATGCTTAGCTAAAGATACAAATCACAGGTAACTTGATGGGCAGGTTTAGTAAATAAATATGGTAACAGAAACCTGTGTAATTTATCAACAAATTTGAAGTTAAGTATATAAGTTTTATTCATATTTAATTTAACTATACATACATAAATCACGTCTTTATCCCTTTACGGGGTAGACGGAGCTTAAGGTAACAAGAACTAAAGACCATCTTTAACATGATCGTGGGCAGGGGGAATGTGGTGGGGGAAAGTGTAAGTTTAACCAAACTTACAATAGTTATTTTAAAGTATAATGGGTATGTTTTGTGTTGTCAGAAGCGAGTTCGGGCGCGAGCACTCCGTCTCTCTCCCCGCGGAAAGAGCAGAACGGGCGCTTGGGTGGCGCGGGCGCGGGCTCCGGCTCGGGCAGCGGCGCCGCGTCCTCGGGCGCCTGGTCCGAGGGCGAGGGCTCCAGCGCCGGCGCCTCCGTGCACGGCGACGACGAGCAGGACACACAGGCGATTCTCGACCTGTTGTCCGCGACGCGAACGCCGCAGGTCTGTATACTAGGTTTAAGATTAATCTCTGGTCGAGCTCCTATCCTCTCACCGCTAGACTCCGTATCGGCACTGCGTTTAGTTTTCATAAAAAATTGCTATGATCATCATTTTTCTTAACAATATTTGCTGAAAGAATAATCACGAGAATTTTACTCGCGCTCGCTCGGTATCTTCATTGAAACTGAAAACTTATTGATACAAAATTGTGTTGTTCGTGTAAATATGGTACAAGATAGGATTTATTTGCAAACAATTTGATTAGAGAATTTTATGACTGACTGATAAAACAATGTATCGTTGTAAACTTTTCTTCTAGATTTTCATAATAAATGTTGATATTTCTAGGTTAGCGACATGACTCCGACAAGCGCTCTCGTATCGTGGAACTCTCAGGTTCCTGAGGGCGTGACCCTCCCGGCCGTGGAGTTAACATACGAATTACTTCTCGGTGACAGAGGGCGATATAAGGCCATTTATAGCGGGCCATCGCTGTCTTGCCGGTTAGTACTTCCGTTCACTTATGCTTTTTTTTGCGTCTGAATTTTTCTCGGTCAATGCAGACTCTTAAATACATGCATCTCCGCGGAGTGGGCGATCGACTGAGCAGTTATCCGTTGCAGGGTACGCGACCTCCGGCCGGGATGCGAATACTCCGTGTGCCTGCAGATCAGCGCGGGGCAGCAGACGGGCGGCGCCAGCGACGCCGTGACGTTCCGCGCTCCGCCCGCGCCGCCCGAGAAGCCGCCGCCGCCGCGCGCCACGCAGCGCTCGCGCACCTCGCTGCTGCTGCGCTGGGGCGCCGCCGAGGAGAACGGCGCGCGCCTGCTGCACTACCTGCTGGAGGTGGACGCCGGCGACGGCGCCGGCTTCCGCGAGCTGGCGCGCCCGCGCATGCGCCAGCACACCGCCAACAACCTGCGCTCGCAGGCGCGCTACGCCTTCCGCGTGGCCGCCGTCAACGAGTGCGGCGCCGGCGAGTACTCGGACGAGTGCGTCGCCTGGACCACGGGCGCGCCGCCGCCGGCGCCCGCGCCGCCCGCGCTGCTGCGCGCCGCCGCCCGCGCGCTGGCCGTGGCCTGGCAGCCGCCGCGCGCACACGAGACCTTCACGCTGCAGCTGGACGACCCCGCCACCAGCTACGGCTTCCGGCCCGTGTACGTGGGCGACGCCTGCGCCTACACCTGCGACCAGCTGCAGCGCGCCACCGAGTACCGGCTGCGCCTGTGCGCGCAGACCGACGACGGCCAGGGCCCGTGGTCGCCCGAGGTCGCGTTCCGCACGCGGCCCGAGCGGCCCGGCCCGCCGTCGCGCCCCACGCAGCGCGGCAAACCGCTGCCGCGCTCGCTGCGCCTGCGCTGGGAGCCGCCCGCGGACGACGGCGGCGCGCCCGTGACCTCCTACACGCTCGAGCTCAACGTCGGCGACGGCTTCGAGCGCGCCTACAGCGGGCCCGAGCGCGAGGCGCACTGCGACCGCCTGAAACCCGGCACGGCGTACCGCGCGCGCGTGCGCTGCGCCAACGAGGCCGGCGACAGCGACTGGTCGGCCGTGGAGAGCGTGGCCACCGAGCCGGCCGCGCCCGCCGCGCCGGCCGCGCCCTCGGCCGCCGGGCCCGCGCGCGCCACGGCGCTGCCCGTGCGGTGGCGCCCGCCCGCCTGCAGCGGCGGCGCGCCCGTCACCGAGTACCGCGTGGAGCTGACCGACGCCGAGGGCGCCGCGCGCCTCGCCTACAGCGGCCCGCGCACCGAGTGCGACGTGCGCGAGCTGCAGCCCGGCTGCGCGTACTCGCTGACCGTGTCGGCCGTCAACCGCGTCGGGCCCGGGCCGGCGTCCCCGCCGCTCGCGTTCACCGCCGCCGCCGCGCCGCCCGACGCCCCCGCCGCGCCCCGCGCCTGCGTCGAGAGCCCGCGCTCCGTGCGCCTGGAGTGGGACGCGCCGCGAGACAACGGCGCGCCCCTGCTCGACTACCGGCTGCAGATGGGCGGGGCCAGCGCCGAGGACGCGTTCGCGGAGGTGTATCGCGGCCGCGACACGCACCACCTGGTGGGATCGCTGACACCCTTCTCGCCGTATTTCTTCCGCGTGTCCGCGAGCAACGCGGCGGGCCGCGGCCAGTGGTCGGCCCCGCGCGACGTGCTGATGCCGCGCGCGCCGCCGGGCCCGCCGGGAGCGCCGCGCCACGAGGCCGGCTGCGACTGGCTGCGGCTCACGTGGCGCGCGCCCGCCGAGCACGGCGCGCCCGTGCTGCGCTACCGGCTGCGGCTGGACGACGCCGAGCTGGAGACCGAGGACGCGGCGGCCGAGCGCCGCCTGGAGGGGCTCGCGCCCGACACGGCGTACCGCGTGCGCGTGGCCGCGCTGAGCGAGCTCGGCGCCGGCGACTGGTCCGAGGAGGCCCGCGCCGCCACCCGCCCGCCCCCGCCCGCGCCGCCCGCGCTGCGGCTGGCGCAGGCGCACCACTCGCACCTGCGGCTGGAGTGGCCGGCGAGCGGCGGCGAGGGCGCGCACTACTGCGTGGAGATGCGCGCCGCGGACGCCAAGGAGTTCCGGCCCGTGTACCGCGGCTCGGCGCGCGCCTGCAAGGTGAAGAAGCTGCGCGAGGCCAGCTCGTACTGGTTCCGCATCCGCGCGCACGACGAGCGCGGCGGGCGCGGCGCGTGGGGGGAGCCGCTGGAGGCCGCCACCAGCGCCGCGCCGCCGCCCGCGCCGCGCGCGCCCGCGCTCTCGCAGCCCGCGCCGCGCCAGGCGCTCGCGCAGTGGGACGCGCTGCCGGACCCCGGCGTGCAGTACGTGCTGCAGTGCGCCAAGGGGAAGGACGCCGTCTTTAAAGAGGTACGTTCTGATGTAGCGCTTCGATAGATAGCCGTTTCTAGGTCTATTGTGACTAGTGTTACAAAAACATGAGATTTAAAAAAATATTTACTCAAGTAGTGAAGTAGCGAGGTAAATTGTTCTCGTTCATCGCGATTGAACTCCGCAAAGTAACACCTGATTCGATACAGTATTTAAATATTTATTTATTTATTTATTTCCATAACTATTCTAACATTATAGATTTTTGCTAACCTAATGCGATAGAATCTTAAAAACCTACATTTACTCAACTAATTAATTTTACAAAAAAACAATCCAACAACAATTTATTTATTTGTTTATTTCTATTTCATTCAATAATTTAAAATTATCAATTCTGGCGTGGTTTGGTTATTTCCAAGTTTGTCTCCCCTGCGAGTTCTTTCATCCGTCTTTAATTAAATTTCTTAGCACAAAGTTATAAAACGAGCTAGTTTCTTTCGATGAAGATCTCGTTGACCGTGTCTCGGGTGCAGGTGTACAGCGGGCCGGAGACGCAGTTCCAGCTGGAGGAGCTGGAGTGCGGCGCGGAGTACCAGCTGCGCGTGATGGCGGTGCGCGGCGGGCTGGGCGGCGCCTGGTCGGCGGCGGCGCGGCTCGTGACGGCTGCCGCGGCGCCGGGCGTGCGCGCGCGCCGCTCCCGCGCCGTGCGCTGCGTGCGCGCCGTGCGCGCGCTGGCGCCGCACCGCTTCGCGCTGCTGATGGCGGCCGGCTTCCTGGTGGTGGGGCTGCTGGTGGCCGTGGCGCTGCAGGGCTTCGTGGAGACGCGGCCGTGACGCGCGCTGGCGGCGGCCGTCACGCGCGCGCTGGCCACGCTCTAGCGCGCCGGCCGCGGGCCGCGCCGATGTGCAATTATCCGTTAGTTATATTTTATCCAGAGACGACGTAGTGCGGTTCGCCCCGCTCGGGAGGCCGGCTCGCCCGGGCCCCGGTGCCGCTCCGGCCCGGCTTCCGGCGACTCGCCGCGCCGGCGGCGCCGCGGCCGTCCGTGACGAGTGCTGTGTCGGTTTCTGACTCGGCTCCGTGCGCAGCTTTACGAATGTATAGAATGTTGAATCGCCATCGGTGACGTGTATAATTTTAATATGGCGGCGTGTTATGATAATGATATCATAGTTATGTCTCTTGTGTGTTGTAAACGTTGACCCTCATGAAACTTTTTATCTAGTCTATGCTTTTAACTTACTATTTTCATTTATCGCTATCGGAAAATGCAGCTTTTTATGATGAAAAGTCGATACGATGTTTCGGTATATAGTGAAATATTCTTTTAAATAGTGAACGAAATGTACTTCCAATATTTACTAGTCTTCTGACTGATTCTGTTTTCCAAATGTTTATTGATATTTTTATACAATATAAATCGCTCTGTTGCATGTTTTATCAGATTTAAGTATAGCGACCAAGGTGCTCTATTATTGTTAACCTCCCAACGAGAGGGACGTGGCCCCTCGCCCGCGATCGTTTCCGGTGTGTGTGCTGTGATCACTTCCTTATGCGAATGAGACTGATTTTAAATAAATGCTTGAGTACGGTTCCGCAATAGTTGCCGCTCGCGCCGCTCCGGCCGCTCCGGCCGCCCTCGCCGGCTGCTGCGACCTTAGCTGACATTCATGTAATCGTAATCGTATTGTATCGACGATAATTAATTTTAACATTTTAATTCATAGGACATCAACTTTATTAATCATTATACCTATTATGTAAAATAAGAGTTATTTGTATAATTTTAAATTTAGAGATTACGAATTACTGAGATTGTTACCACCCGGTGAAAACACAAAGGAGTTGTTTTATTCGACCTAATTTGTAAGAATTTATGTTCCAAATATGACAAAGAAAATTAATGTGTAGTCATCACTGAATATTGGTGTTTTGCTGCTAATTGTACGTTACAGTATTAGAGAAATTTTTAAGCTTTTTACTATGATATCTTCTTTACGATGATTTTCTTGTAGATAAGCGAAATATATCTTTTATTGTATTCAGTCGTTCAGAAACATTAGAGTAAACGCATTTTATGGGATTTACAAGTTTATACTTCGATGTTTCTTAGTATGATTGTTCACTACCTATTTGATGTTATCAGAAATTAAAGTTCTCTATGGGATAGTTGCCTAATCTATTCTTATACATGACAATTGTTAGTGTCTGTGTGTTGCATATACATAATATATGCCGATCCAACCATATTGTTGTATGTATGATGTACCGTGGCGCACCAATAGGCTATACATATAATATATAATATTTCGTAAATATATAATATTTACCTCTTCTGTGATTAGCGTATCTTTTCTTGTTATATCTTCGTTATTGTTGTCCGATACATTCCTGTACTATACTTGCACCTTCATGTAGCGACGTCGGAGAGGGTATATTCACTTCGTGCCTCGTTTTGTAAGGCATTGTTTGGAAGTGTAAGCACAGCTTACATTATAAAATATTAATTTTTGAAATGTTTATCATAATAGTGTGCAATTAACTATTTATTTATTCTTTATCGCTTAATATAATATTTATTTTTAGAATTTATATCGTGTTTCGACATAGTGTGGTCTACTTACGAAGGGAGGAATCGATGTTCCTAAATAAGTTTACATAATGCACAAGACATGGGTTTCAAGCTAAATTGTGTACTGCAGACAAGCATTCCAAGTTTATTCCACGTGTAAATAGGCCTAATCAATTCTACGACTTGTATGATTGTACATCTCGCTTTAATAAAATGTAAATAAATCAGATGTTATTATGGATTACGAGCTTCGTGTAAGGCATGTTTAGGTATTGAACATGTATGCCAATGGAAATTACTACACTGTATTGATACTAAACGTTTTAAAATAAAATATATTTAATGACATAACGGGGATAACATCTCATATTGTATTTGTGTTTGAATTAGTAACGTATAACGAAATGTATATGTTTATAATATAATATTTGATGAAGTTATGTATACAATTTATTAAACATGAATATATCAATAAAACTATATTTTGTGTACAATAAATGTTTAATTTATTCTAATTAATTCACCTCTGAAAGAAATGATTCTGTTAATAAACCTAAGTTCTCTAAGGTAAAAAACTCAAGATCAAATTTTGGTCACATTTTTAAGTAAATACCTACTTAAATTATTCGACATCCTTAATAACATAATTAATTTTATTTACCACTTATACAATAACTAATTATGACGGTACAAGGAATGGTAAGACACTCTTGGCCCTATTCGAAGACTAGAAAGTTTTGTACTATAATGAATGAGTATTGAATTTAATACCATTTCTACTCTACTGCTAACCACTCGTATGTAACAAAAGTGATATTAGGAGTATAACATGTCACCGGGACACAGTTCCACCAACCAAAGTAAGTCACTTGACTTACCTATGTAGGTATAAGACAAGTCAAAAAAACATGTTAAAACCCGGATAATTTCAGCAGAGTTAATTTTACTGAACAAACAAATAAGTGTTTTTAGGATTTTATCATCGCTACTGACAAATGCTTTCATAACTGGTCGATGTTCCAAGTGTGCGGCGTCAAGGGAGAGACTTAATTTTGAACCAGAAATTACGATTAAAAAAAACCTTTACAACAGTGGCGGACTAAGAGGGGGGCGGAAGGGGCGGCCCGCCCAGGGCCCCCGGTCTTTGGGGGGGCCCAAATACCTCCGCGTTCTCCTGATCAAATCCTAAACAAGACTTTAGTTAGTACCTAATGTCATCAAGATCAAAACACTACAGCCATCTAGAATTTTTACGCAGTACTAATGTTCTTTTAACTTTGCTGAACGCGTCCAATACGCTGAGGGAGGGGATTCCCCTCTCTGTGTACGGACAAAACTACATATTTTTTTAAGTTGGGGGGCCTCATTTAGTTTTGTCGCCCCGGGCCTCTGACGGGCTTAGTCCGCCACTGCTTTACAAACTTCACTTTTCATTCAAACTTACCCAACCACCGTTGAAATATTCCAGAATAATTATAAAACGCCTTGTACAGTCAGCGTCAAATAGTTCGTGCCACCTAAAGTGGCCAAAAAGCTAGCAACACGACCTTATTTCAACTGTAACAAAGACGTGTTGCGAACTATTTGGCTACTTTTGGGTGTCACGAACTATTTGACGCTGACTGTACCACCAGCCAAATATGTGGTCTGCCACCCTAAGATCGAAAATCTGCACGTCACAATTTATTCTGTCGTTAAGACGACCTGGCCGTCAATTTGGAAGTTCGACTTCAGCGACATTTTAATTTGATAGGAATGCACAATGCACAAAATCACGTCTTTATCCCTTACAGAGCCTATTGGTAACAGGTACCTACAGGCCACATTTAGCAAGATTGTGGGCGTATAGGTGGAAAATGGAATCAAAATAGTGATGGGTTGCTAGCCTCATCGCCTATAACATGATTCCTATTATTTTCGCCCATTCCCTCGAGGGGCTTTTACCATCTGCGCGGGTAGAGAAGCAACTGGTACATTCTATGTTATTTCTTTGCTCCCAGACCAGCATGGAATAATTTGATAGGAAGTTGGATGAAAAGTGGTAGACCACTAGCTATTAGGCCGACCGTACGTATGTTGTCCTTTTGAAATCATTGAGTAAGTAAATCTGCTTAATCAAATCAAGTCCTTATCACGTCGTCTGTGTTAATTTAGGCAATCGAAAATGTTTCGACGTTCATAGTAAGTACATCCCCGAGGGTGATGAAATAAAAAATATCTCAGATCGTAGCAACTTGTCGCACGAGCCAAAGGCGAGGGCGATAAACATGCGACTTAAGGCTTTCTTTATCACCGCCCAAGCTGTGTAAGTAGGTACACAATTTTACGTCTTCCCCTCCTGGTCAGAAAGTGAAAATTACCGCTCACGTTACTGGCGGTAAATTGTTACGGCCCGGCGACGTAAAATTATAAGTAGGTACAGTCAAGTGTAATAAATAATAATATGTATCTAGACAAAGTTTCATAAATAACTACCATACGCTCTTACAATAACGTAATAAGGTTGTGGGACATATTTTTGAGAAGTTCCTATCGATACTTATTTTTGCACTTGACCGTACCTACCCGTTTTCAACTGTTCTCAGATTTAGATTAAAGACGTCGTGTATTGTAATACTGAACATTGATGCACAGTTTGTAAAATTTGGGACTCGATGCATACATGTAAATACACAAAAGATATCTAAAATGTTTACGTAAAACGTAATAAAGTTTACCTACTTGACTTCATTTCTGTCCATTAGTATGCTTTCTTGAGCGCGATCGATAACCGCCCTGACCACATGTACAACCATGTCCTTATTGGTAGGTACATTAGTTGTAGAGTTTTCGTGTGTCGTACTTATATGAACTACGGTGTTTTTTAATGTACTCTTAGTTTTTCGAGCAGTAATATTAATAAATACCTACTGAAGCGAGGCACAAGGTTGTAGGTAGACGTCATCCAAAATTTGATAACGGCAGTGATAGTAGTCTTAACTTCAGAATAGTCGAAACACAAACTGACATCGCCCTCGTCCAGCTCAGGCAGAGGGAAATAATTGGCACGATTTAACGTTTTCACTGTATACTTCGTTGAAGTTCGTGAAATATGAGTCCTCCTTTGTGGCTATTTGGTCTATGCAACCCTTAAAATTATACGGGAACACTCGTTTTATTATTGCACTATCTTCTTCGTTAATACCACCTGTAAAAAGACAGAGAGTTTGTTAACATACTTTAAAATTTTAAGTGTAGTAATTAAATTCACATGTAAACATCCGGTTCGAAGGACCAATTTGAAGCACTTTGCAATGCAGCTTACTGTTCAAAAATATCTAAACACTTATGTAACAGAAAATAAGAGTAAATATTTTTAAACGGTTGGCTAGTAGGTAGGTAGGTACCTATAGATATTGGAGAACTACTGTACCTATAAATAAATCCACATCGTCGTAATTGGACGCTGTCAATCCCGGCTCTTCGGCAGCCACGATGTTCTGATCCACAGTGATCGACAGGTTCGTCTTTTGCAACCTTATTATCAAAGTGTGCCATTCTGCATCAGCGAGATACCCGGCTCTCGGGAGCAATTTAGACAGGATTTGGGTCGGTTTGGGGAGCTCCCATTGTTTCTCTGTCACTGACTGCGTGATGTTGCCGCGAGGGATGGACCAGGCTATTTTTAGGTAACCGTTTTCGATGCCAATAGCCAAAAAGTTGTTTTCCTGCAAATATAAGACTAGCTTAAAAAATAATCTTTAGGTACAGTAAATTGCGTTTTACTCGTTCAGTTTAACCTCGCGAACGGATTTTCACTTACTGATTTAAATTTGGCACGTGTAAAAAGCAGTTTTTAAAGTAAATACGCCCAATCTATAGAGGTATATTAATTTAACTGATGGACGAGAGCAAGACTGGTGTTGGTTTTTACTGGTTAAGTAATAAGTTGTCTTCGAACACGCTAAAACAAATTGCAGATGTTAAAACAAGTACCATAGCGACAGAGAGTAGCAGCCCCATCGGTTCGGCGGTGGTGAAGTTGAGCGCGACGTAGCCCGGCGCGGCGGCGGCGCCCAGCCGCTGCGGGCGCGCGCGCGCCGCCCGGCGGCCCAGCGCCAGCAGCGAGGCGCCGGAGAACTGGGGGATGGTCACGTTCACCTCTGGCGAAAGAACTTTGTTATAATAAAATTGTTATACCTAAGTATGAAGATGTTAAATATACAGGGTGGGAAGGAGTATACCGACAGATTTTAACCATGGATTCCTGGTGGTGTAACGAGTAAATAATGTTATATCAACATGGGTCCAAAACTGCCTTATTAACTTAGTTAATTTCTGGAACAAAAAAATTATTATCGATAGTACTACCTTGTGAACAAAGCCTTAGTCAAGAGTGAAAAAGAAAATTTCACACTTCACGAATGACTCCGACAAAATACGATAAACGACGAGTGGTAGAGTATGACGTCCGTATGACACATGATTTTACCCCTAGTATGTCCAGACACAGAAATGTGCCAAATTTAATTTTTATTCCATTTATCCCAATACAATGAAAACTTTTTGCTGTTTGATCTTAACTTTTAATAAAAACTTATTCGTAGTTAAAATTGATAGCGGTTGTACTTGTGTGTGTGATTACGTCATATTATAAAGGCGTGTTACCCTTGAGATTTTTCAACATGTGAATTACTTAAATAATTTAATATCTCGAAAATTAGGCTTGACCGAGCCATATTTGTATTACTTTTTTTTGTCCAAATAGGCAGTAGAATCATTGGTTTCAATCTGTCGGTATACTCCTTCCCACCCTGTAGTAACGTCAGTGTAGAATGGAGGTGATGTCGTTTGCGTTTCAGGAAGATCGTAAAACAAAGTCTCTAATCCGACATCACGTCAATAATATTCTAGCAATGTTAAAAGACGTTTTTCAATGCGAGCTATAGACCGACCGCTTAAAGGAGACAAGTTTAGCAGACAGGGGTATTTTTTAGAAACTAAGGTAGAAAGTCCTACGAAGAGCATATCGACATCCCTTCTGCGCTCTATGTCCAGGCCCGCGGCAAATTGCTTGGCCAGTCACCCTATTGTTACGCTACTGACAATTTATATGTATCTACCTATATCTAGATGTTATGGGTTTTCATTGGCGGCGGTGATTGTTTCCATCAGGTGACTTGTGGCGCTGTGTTACGGCAGCGCACAACACTAGAAGCTACGCCCCGCACTATGGCCTGCGGGGGAGGAGCGGAGCGGGGCCGGCGCGGACGCCGCCCGCACCGCCAGTTGCAGAGTCTACGCCTGCGCGCATCACATTCGCACGCTACCGAAACTAACCAACGCTACGCTTTACTAACCAATTGTCTCGTTTATGTTAATTTCATTTAATCAATAATAACTGGTCTAACTCATAAATCTGTAACGTAAATTCCTTTCACAAGTAAACCTGTTTAAACCTAATCTCATCTTTAACTCATAACCTATAGGTAACTAACCCTATAGCTGGTGACTCGCGACGGTTCTTTGTTGCTTAAATTAATATAAAGCTTAAATAAAAATTAAATAATACACGCGCCGCGGCAAGATGTCCGATCAAGAAGGAGAGGCGAAAACACCACCTCCGCCGCCACGTGGCTCCAAAGAAGATGCCGCCGGCACCGAAAGAGGCGGCATGGCCGTCGACCGCGTGGCCGTTCGTTTGCCACCCTTTTGGCCCGAAGACGCAGAAGTGTGGTTCGCACAAGTAGAAGCCCAATTCGCTATAGCAGGCATAAAATGTGATTCTACAAAATACTTTCAAGTCATACGCGAGTTAGATCACAAAACGGCGCGCGAAGTTCGCGACATATTGACAAACCCGCCGCCATTAGACAAATACTTAAAACTTAAAAACGAGCTAATCAACCGACTCTCCATCTCAAACGAAAATAGGCAACGGCAGCTTCTAACACACGAAGAATTAGGTGACCGACGGCCATCGCAATTTTACCGGCACCTTAAAGGCCTAGCGAAAGATAGCGTGAGTGAGGAATTTTTAAGAACCATGTGGTCGAGCCGCTTGCCGACGCACGTGCAGGCGATCATCGCGTCGCAGAAGTCCGCGACGCTCGAGGATTTAGCTACTTTGGCCGACCAGATAATGGATGTAGCACCTGCCCCACCTCAGGTAGCCAGCGCGAGCGCAAACGCCGCTGCTCCGCAACTAGACGTCATGTTCCAGAAACTAGAAGCTTTATCTCTACAGATTGCGCAATTAACTGCAGCAGGTAACGAGCGACGTTCCCGTTTCAACAGCAGGTCGAAGTCGCGCAACCGGTCGAAGTCACGCGGTCGGAGCCAGGTCACTAAACCAGGTATGTGTTGGTATCACAGTAATTATGAGGATGATGCTAAGAAATGCGTGCCGCCTTGTAACTATAAGGCGGAAAACTGACGCGACAGTCCATAGAAGCGACTACTGGCTGTCGCACTGCTACAAGTCGCTTATTTATAACCGATAAAGTCAGTAAAATACAATATCTCATAGATACCGGTTCCGACCTATGCGTGCTGCCACGTAAATTTAAATTTAATTCAAAAGCACCTGATACTTACACATTAACTGCTGCCAATGGATCTGTAATACATACCTATGGACTTCTTATGCAACAACTGGACCTGGGATTAAGGAGGAATTTCACCTGGAATTTTGTTGTCGCAGATGTGGACAAACCTATTATCGGTGCTGATTTTCTTGCTCATTATGGACTACTTATTGATTGCAGAAACAGAAAGCTTGTCGACAGCCTTACTTCATTATCATCTCCTGGGATGCTCCAGCAATGTGTACAGGCAAGCATCAAAGCAATCTCCGGCAATAGTGAGTACCACAATTTATTAAAACAGTACCCCAGTTTGTTGAAGCCATCTGGAGTACGGCAGGAAGTCAAACACTCCACTGTTCACTATATCAGAACGACTCCTGGCCCACCTGCCTTCTGCAGGCCAAGAAGATTAGCTCCAGACCGACTAAAAATTGCAAAACAACAGTTCGAAGAAATGCAACATGAAGGTGTTGCGCGTCGATCTGATTCTCCATGGGCCTCTGCTCTTCACCTGGTCCCGAAGCAAGGAAATGGCTGGCGGCCATGCGGGGATTACCGCGCGCTTAATGCCCGCACAATCCCTGATAGGTATCCCGTCCGTCACATAGAAGATTATTCACATCGCCTGGCTGGTTGTAAAATTTTTACAAAAATTGATTTAGTTAAGGCCTACCATCAAATACCTGTATATGACAATGACATTTGCAAGACTGCAATTACTACACCTTTTGGGATGTTTGAATTCCCCTTCATGTCATTCGGACTACGGAATGCAGCCCAAACTTTCCAGAGATTTCTAGATGAGGTGCTGCGAGGCCTGGATTTTGTCTTTTCCTATATTGATGATGTCCTCATTTTCTCTCACAATCACCAGGAACACATGGAACACCTGCAACAAGTCTTCAACAGATTCCAAGACTACGGGATCCTCATCAACGAATCAAAGTGCTCATTTGGACAACAGGAGGTCAGCTTCCTCGGTTTCATCATCTCAGCAGACGGTACTCGACCTATGGATGACAAGGTACAGATACTATTAGATTACCCTACACCCAAGACCGTTGGTGGTCTCCGTCGATTTCTTGGGATGCTAAACTTCTACCGAAGATTCGTCCCTCATGCTGCTGATAACCAGGCTCCTCTCAACAACATGCTGGCTGGCCCTAAGATTAAAAGTTCAACCGAACTTACCTGGAACCCAGAACAGCTGGTAGCTTTTCAAAACTGTAAATCCAGTCTAGCGCACTCCACATTACTAGCTCACCCAGAAATAGATGCACCGCTGGCTCTTGTTACTGACGCGTCGAGCACAGCCTTGGGCGCGGTGCTACAGCAACTAGTACAAGATAAATGGCAACCCCTAGCTTTTTTCTCCAGGAAAATGTCACGGACGCAGCAACAATACAGCGCCTATGATCGAGAGTTGCTTGCAATATATGAAAGCGTGAGGCATTTTAGGTATATGGTTGAAGGCAGACATTTTGTGATTTATACTGATCACAAGCCAATTATATTCGCATTCCAACAAAAGGATAGAAAATGTTCCCCGAGACAATTTAATTATTTGGATTTTATTTCGCAGTTTACAACTGACCTGCGCCACATCTCAGGGAAAGACAACATCACTGCCGACACGCTCTCACGCATTGAGGCCATCTCCGTGCCACCAGACTTCGAGGGCCTGGCTGAAGCTCAACAGAGAGACGCTGAGCTGCAGGAACTCATCGCCACCCCGTCTACATCATTACGGTTGGACAAAATACCTGTGCCAGGTACCAATGTTTATTTATATTGTGATACATCTCAGACGAAACCTCGTCCTTTTGTCGTGCAAGAGCATCGAAGAAGGATTTTCAATGCAGTGCATGGTCTGAGTCACCCAGGAACAAAATCAACTACTAAGCTGGTCACTGATCGATTTGTTTGGCCCTCTGTACGGAAAGATTGCCGTCTTTGGACACAAATGTGTGACCAGTGTCAACGTTCAAAAGTACAGCGGCATACTTCTTCTCCACTGGAAAGGTTCAATATGCCAGGAGAAAGATTTAGCCATGTGCACATTGATATAGTAGGTCCGCTGCCACCATCATGTGAATACAGATATTGTTTCACAGCGGTAGACAGATTTACCCGTTGGCCAGAAGTAAAACCTCTCAAAGACATCTCAGCTGAATCTGTAGCTAATGCTTTATTGGAAACATGGATTTCACGCTTTGGTTGTCCACAGACTATTACAACCGACCAGGGAAGTCAGTTCACTTCACAACTCTTCAAAACCTTGACAGATCTCTGCGGCATCCGGCTGAGACACACCACTGCATATCACCCGGCAGCTAACGGCATGGTGGAGCGCCTGCACCGCACGCTGAAAGGAGCCATCATGGCCCACAACGACACCCGCTGGACAGATGTGCTGCCACTCGTGCTGCTCGGACTGCGCAGCGCGTGGAAGGAGGACTTGAGATGCTCGGCTGCAGAGATGGTGTATGGTGAGCCCTTACGAATACCGGGTGAGTTCTTTCAAACCAATAACTCTAACACGCTGCAGCCGACGGAATTTGTCCGACAACTAAGAGAGCACATGTCTAAAGTAAAACCAGTGCCTGCCTCTAGTCATTCCACAAAGTCAGTTTTTGTGCACAAGGATCTCAAAACTTGCACCCACATTTATCTTCGCAAAGATGCACTCAGAGGAGCGTTGCAACCGCCCTATACTGGCCCACATCGTGTTCTCAGCAGAACAAACAAGACCGTCACTGTTGAATTACCCAGAGGACCAGTGACCGTCTCAATAGATCGTGTCAAACCATCCTACTCTCAGAACGACACAGTTCCAACCTATCCTTTCTCTTCCCAGACTGACACAACTATCTCTACTAACTACCATAGCCTACCTACACCTGCACCTCCCATTTCAGCTCCACTTCCAACTTCAACTCCTGCTCCGGTCAAAACCACCAGGTCTGGCCGGAGAGTAAAATTTCCAACTTGCTTTTCTCCAGAACGCTGATTCTCCAGACGCTGATTCTCCCAAGGGGGTGGTGTGGCGCTGTGTTACGGCAGCGCACAACACTAGAAGCTACGCCCCGCACTATGGCCTGCGGGGGAGGAGCGGAGCGGGGCCGGCGCGGACGCCGCCCGCACCGCCAGTTGCAGAGTCTACGCCTGCGCGCATCACATTCGCACGCTACCGAAACTAACCAACGCTACGCTTTACTAACCAATTGTCTCGTTTATGTTAATTTCATTTAATCAATAATAACTGGTCTAACTCATAAATCTGTAACGTAAATTCCTTTCACAAGTAAACCTGTTTAAACCTAATCTCATCTTTAACTCATAACCTATAGGTAACTAACCCTATAGACTTTCGTTTGCTCCCTATATCACGGGTTAGACGGCCAATATTATTGTATGATGCCAGTTGCATTAAAAAAATACTGACTGAGCTGACAATCTTCGCCGGCATGAGTGGCGGCGCAGACGCAGAGGTTCCCGCGGCAGCGGCCGGCGGGCGCGCGGCACTGAGCGGGGCGGCAGGCGGCGTGGCGGCGGCAGCGCGCCCCCGCGCCCGCTCCCGCGCCCGCTCCCGCTCCCGCGCAAGCGCAGCGCGCCCGGCCGCCTTCCACGGCGCACGCCGCGCCGCCGCAAGCCTCCGCGCCGCACGGCGTGCCGTCACAGTCGCCGAGGTTCTGCCCGTCTGGTGGAACACGCCATCAAGTGATCATTTGAAAGCATCCACTGACTGCCACATTCGTCCAGTAAGCGCAAATGCAGTAAGTATGCAGTTAGTAGATTTTGTTTTTTTTTTTAAATAAGTACATATTTATATTATAGTAAACTTTTTGTTTGACGGTACTTGATAATTGCGTTGTCCTCCGAGCTTTACCTGTTTAATTAATTAACTGCTAAGTTTACTTTATGCCTTGACCTTACCTAAAATATTTTGGGGTTCGAGCGGCAGAAGAATGTTGTTGACGTGAAGGTTTCTGATGCATCCAGTGAATGGTTCGGGTGGACCAGACATCACGTCGAACGGGAGCGTCGACAAATCTTCAGCACCGCCTGTAATAACGTACCAAAACACAATGTCAACATTTGCAAAATTATGAAAAGGTTCCAAGTCAAGTTTATAAGTCAGCCATCAAGATCAAGTCGCCTGTCCTATCTTAAATATCCAACTTAGATGGTGCGAGAGGAGAGGTCCGAGTATTCGTTGTCATCGCATACCCATATGTAACGGACGATGCCTCAAGCGGATGCTGTAGAGACGCAAGAGGATTACTGACCCAGCACTATCGCAGCGGTTCCGTGAGTATGGGGATAGGCGTGGGCCAGCATGGCCTCAGTGCTGAGCGCGCCGTCGGCCCACACGTACAGGCGGCTGCCGTAGCGCCCCGCCTTCACGCCGTGCCACTGCCCCAGGGACACCACCACCCCACTCCTGACCAGCGAAGTGACGCCCGATAGACGATCTGTCAGCACGATAATAAAATAAGAAGTAAAGGAGTTCTGCGGGTGGTAAGACCTTGTGCAAGGCCCGTATTAAGCTTCTTCTTACTCGCTAATCCTGCCGCCACGCAGCAGAGCATGCGCTACTGTGTTCCCGCGTAGAGAGCAAGATAACCGGTAAAATTATTGGCACATGAGGTGTTTGATCTTAGCCATCTAGGGTGCCAACGCATCTGCAATCCTTTGGTGTTGGTGACCATCTTGCTCATTGAAAAATTGTTCATTAAAATAAACCTCTTTGCATCGCGAGGGGGCTACAAAGGCGCACTACCCCAAACAACATTATTCGCAGACAGTGGCGAAAATTAAACAGATGCATTTGCCTTTTTCAGAGCAAGATCCATTGGCAAGACCTCTTACCTGTCCACCGGTACTCCAGCACGCCTCCCTGCAGAGACAGCGCGGTGTAGAAGTGCGGCGTTTCCAGGAACGCGATGACCCCGCGCTCCCTCTCGGGCTTGACCTCGGCCTCCAGCGACAGGCTGACGCTCGACACGGGCTGCGGCCGCAGACGCGCGAACGAGCGCGTGCCCGAGAACAACACGTCCGTTGGCAGCATGTCTGGGGAATAACGTCTTGTCAATACCAAGGTTGCAATAAATGATTGATTGATTGATAAGCAACAGTAAAAAAGTAGGTACCTAATTAGCAAATTAAATAAAAAAATTAAATGAATCGTAATGGTCGTGCTATATGGTAAAAACAAACGTAAGCTAATGTAATACAGGTACTATTTTTTGTTGAGTATTACCGTAGGTAGGTATTCATAGTCTCGTTATAGTGCCACCCTCATGGTTCCGTGGCGCCACCCAATGGCAGTGAGGGAATACTGATAGGTTTTTAATTTTTAGCGGGTATGTCCACCCTCTCCTCCCGCTCCGGAAGGAGACAGTGGGAGAAAAGAGTCCCACATAACTCCGTGCCGGCACCACGGAGCGCGAGTATCTACCCATGCATAATGCATCTTCCCACCGGTAAAAACGGTCCCTCTTCATAATCTCCGTAGTAAAGAGAGATCATGAGTAGTGGTATTATGGATAGCAGTGAATCTGACCTGCGTCACAGTCGGGGCCAGTCTTCCCGTACGGGCAGTCGCACTGCGCGCGGTCCGCCGTGACGACGCACTTGCCGCGGCAGCGCGTCAGCGCCGCGTCGCACGGACCGCGCGCCGACGCGCACGTCGCGCCGAACCATCCCTCCGAACAGATGCAACTGCATGGGATGATACAGAGCAGTTAAGCCGTTTGATTCTAACTATTTCAATAAAAAAACCGCTGAAATATATTCACCTGTTGCCACGTAAGTAACAATATGAAACCAGAGTAAATATTTTTTTTGTCTAAAAACTCTACTTTTGTTTAGCTAAGTGGCCTATTCAAAACCCTGCATGCCTTGCCTGTGCCACTATAACATTTAGCGTTCCGTGAAAATGTTCACTAGCAAAAAATACTGGTTAACACCGCGAGTTTTTGCGGCTAGAGAAAAAATTGCTAGAGGAGCCTGGTGGGAATCAAGTTGTTATGATATCTCAAGTGTCAAACATATATCTATGGGGCCGTCTTTTTCTATTAACGAGACAACCAGACGCCATCATAGATATCTAAGTGACACTTGAGATATAGGAACCTTAACTAGAGAGTGGTGAAACATCCGGCTAAACGACCAACTTTTGTTTTCCACTAGTCAGCACTCACCCGTACGTGGCAGGCGAGTGTATACAGACTCCCCTGGGCGCGTTGCAGGACTTGGCGGCGCACTGCGCGACCCCGCACTGGCCGACGCCGCGCCCGCCCGCCGCCTTGCACTCACCCGTACGTGGCAGGCGAGTGTATACAGACTCCCCTGGGCGCGTTGCAGGACTTGGCGGCGCACTGCGCGACCCCGCACTGGCCGACGCCGCGCCCGCCCGCGGCCTTGCACTCACCCGTACGTGGCAGGCGAGTGTATACAGACTCCCCTGGGCGCGTTGCAGGACTTGGCGGCGCACTGCGCGACCCCGCACTGGCCGACGCCGCGCCCGCCCGCGGCCTTGCCGGCGCCCACGGCCTGCCCGCCCACCTCCCACACGCAGCCGCGCCAGCCGCTGTGCAGCGGCAGGTCGTGCGGCAAGTCACGGAAACCGGGGGAAGGGTGCCCGCCTGTACAGTACACTTCAATGTCGGTTGCAATAAATTGACAAATATGATCGAACAGGACGATGTGTCTCTAAGTTGGGCTACGTGATATTTCTTTTAGTTGCTCAGTATGGGAAACGAAAAATTGCGAAATTCTATCTGTCTAGCACAGATTGCCTGTCTGTTGACTTATATAGGTAGTTTGAAGTTAGTCGCGTCAGGCCAGCACTTAGCCCTTACCAATGTAAACGTAAGGCATGACGGTCATCTTGGCGTCGTGCGCGGGCGCGTTGCCGGACACGTTGTGGCGGCCGTCGACGCTGAGGCCGGCGCTGCGGCCGCGCCGCCACGCGCGCACCGCGTGCCCCCCGCGCCGCCCGCCCAGCGCGCGCGCCGTGAACACGCGCCGCGGACCTGCCGTGCGATACTACAGTACGTAACATACGAGTAAAAACATACGTGTGGGTGTTTGGTGGCGGTACGGGGTGTCCCGTAAGTAGTAGATACGACCGACTTAAGGGGGAGTTAAGTGGGCAGGTCATCTGCCAAAATATAGAAATATTACTTTAGTAAAATTATATTTAGTATTAATATAATTTGCTGACATTTTTGCTACAGGTAATTTTTCTGTATTTTGGTATCAACCTATCACCTATCGCACCCTTAACTGTGTCATATCAATTACTTACGATTACGAGATATACAAGAAAGTCCGAATTCTAGTGGCTGCTAATAAAACGGTAAGAAATTTTATCTTAGCGAAAGCCGTTGACGCCGGAAACGTGGACCCAAAACGATTGTAAGTATGGGGTAGAATAAAATGCGGTTATTTTGGCATCCAAGTTCATATCTCGTTCATTTAAATTCAATAAGAACGTACCACCGCCCATATTCCATGTGAGCATCACGTATCCCTTCACAAAGGTCAAAGCCAGGTGCTGGCTATGCGAGTCGTGGCGGCCGCTCTGCCCAACGAATGCGAGCAGCGCAATCTGGTCCATGTCCGTGGTCTGGAAGCGCAGGCGCAGGTCGAACCGGTCCCCGCTTCCCATTTGCGACAAAGGGTAGATTATGTACGAGGAAATTTCACTGCTGATTGGAGCTAAGGATGGACGGGTTATCTCCACATCTGAGAACAAAAATAAAGACAGTAAAAGGTTAAAAGAGAATTACATTTTGATTTTTTTAAGCTCTTTTAGTAAACTTGAACAAGGTGCTCTTATGGTTGGAGCACTTATACATATCACTTTCTTTCTTTCTATTCCGTCTATTCAGATATTGAGGTACTCAATCCACTATGCGCATAGTGCTACCCTAATAAATACTAATAGTTACCTAAATATTATGATTTAACTATTAGGGGTTATCAAAAATTCTTCCACATTGAAAAGGCGATTACAATAACACAAATTGACCAAGTACGGTTGTGACGAAACGGGGTCTCGTTCCGGTCAAAATTCACAAATAAAATATTAAAACTCTCATATGGAATAATATTCCAGATTTATATATCAATTAATGCGAAATTAAATAGTATTAATTTCAAACAATGTTCCATGAAACTGGGGATACATTTAGATTAATGAAATAATCACATCAGGTACAAGCACTACAAATTCTGTGCAATATTTGTCAATATTTGTCAACTTACTTGACAAAGAATGTCAGACAAACAAGGTAAAGGCAAGAGAATATCTCTAGTGTTGCCACTCTCAAAATCAGTAAAGCAGCTCTCACACAGTCGAACTCTTGTGAAGTGTGCATTAGACTTTCCAACACCATAGGCAAAATAGTCTCAAAGATTCAAATATTTTAGTACATAAGATTGAAATAAGAACACTGAATATGGGGAATGCTTACGGTTTTAGATAATACGATGCAAATGATTTGATGCGTATTTCTCATAGAGATTTAGGAGCACCTTATGTCTAAATAAAATATAATTCACCTTAATTCATTCTTTTTATGGACAAAAGGGCTTCATGCAGCATTAATTCATTGAGGAAAGTATGCGTTATCGTTAAGCAAAGTACCACACCTATAAAACAGGTTATAAAAAATAAGAAAGGATTAAATCGTTTACATATATCCATCTAAGAAAAATATACCAACATAAAAACCAAAATGCACAACAGAATATTTAGTAAAAATAACCCGCTGTTCCGTATTTGTTATCTGTGGTTGTCTATGGCTAAGTGGATTTGTGGGAAATCATAGCACCGGAAAATGGATCTTATATTCATAACGGTTGGGTAGCAAATCGGGGACGATCACCGAAAGCACCGAAAACACTGTTGTCGCCGAACGCACCAAGATCGCCGATATCACCAAAAACACTAAAAACACCGTTGTCGCCAAAAGCACCGAGATCGCCGAAATCACCGAAAGCACTGAAAACACTGTTGTCGCCGGGAACGCCGAAATCACCGAAATAGGGTATAAATACGGGCGTAGAATTTAGGAAAGGGTCTTTTCTCCTCTGTCGGTTCGTAAGCGCGGTTCTTTCAAGCACAATTTAGATTATAGTAAATACGCGAGATCGGGTCGCGGCTGTTTTACGTTTTTACATTAATTTATTGAATTGATTATTTAATTGCTTTGATATCATTAATTCGTGACATAGTGTTCTGTGGTCGTGAATACCAGTAAATATTCCTATCCCTAACCTTGGCGGCTCGGGGCTACTCTCCGGCGTCATCCCTTATTCTTCTCATTCTTTAGTGCCTGCTGGATTTGCGATTATAGAATACTAATTAGCTTGATTAATTACTTTGTGTGCTTGAAGTAGGGATTTTACGAAACACGGTTTTCGGGTTTCAAGTCTGGCTACCTAACGGTGATAACAAGGGCTTGAAATTTCAACACACTGTTTACAGTGTGAGCTGAAGCGTTGAGGTTCGACTTCGCACCTGACTCCCAGCGAAATATCTGGGTAGGGTAAATTACCTCCTAGCGTGTACCCAGGCTTTCGTGTTCTGCTGGGTCGGAACATGGGAACTGGTGGCGCTGGTCACTTATCTACATATTTATATATTCACGCTACTATATCTCTAGTTAGGACGTCGTCTGCATCCCAGGCTTCGGCCGTAGACGATGTCAATACACATGGCGTAGGACTATACACACGGAGATGCCACTCCAATCCCTTCGTTAGAATAGTGTAGGAGTTTCCATTGCACTTCTGGAAACTGCATAACACATCACACGTTTAACTGTAAATGTGAGGATTTTCCTCCAGGTTTCAATACACAGCTGACTAGAATAGGAATATTAATTTAGGCATGAATAGGGAGGTTTTACTTATTGTAGGTTAGGCTTTTATCTCAACATCTGGTATACCTTGTAACAACAAGGGAAAACTGTGTATTCTAATTTAATTATATTAAATAACCATTTATTATTAGAAAGGTAGATTGTGACAGTGCAAACTTCCTTATGAATCCTCCGCCTTTAAATTATCAGTAGGTTGAAACTTTGTATTTAAGATTGGTATTATTTAAATTATAAGCTGATTTTCATAGCTTTCTGGGTGTCATAAATTTACATTTGATGAAAAATTCCTTAGATCCCCTTTTGTTTTGAGACAGTAATTGATTGAATTACTCTTAGATATGTCTAAGATCAGTGAAACTGACTTATCTTTCTGATTGAAAACCATATATCAAAAGAATATGAAACACCCAATTTTTAAAGTAGTTTTCCTTCTGTACCAAAATGAGTGGACAGCATAGTATAGGAATAATTAGAGTTAAATTTATCCTCTTACCCATTGTGTTACAATAACATGACATACTGACTAAAGACTAGTAAGATCACAAGTCTTGTGTCGGAGTTCCTTAGGGTCTCTGGACGAGGAACACGGTTACTGGCAACGATCAGTTGAGAACAATCTCAAGAGCGAAGGCGGGGCTCTGACTTTAACACAAAAGACAATTACTCGTTTTACCTATATAAACACTTGATATAATTCCAGACTAAGCATTTGATATTACCAGGATATTAGTTCTCCATTACTTAAGTACTCCAAGATATAAATAAAGACTCCTAGTTACTAGTATTTAACTATAATTTGTCATTGCCCAGTAGTGTTCGGTAACAGTAATTTGCAGGGCTGAGTTCTGTGTGAGCAGAAAGGTTCAGATAGATATAGGGCATTTTTGTTGGAGGTTGCATTGCTCTATAGTAACCTGGCTGATTCCATCAATTATTATGTCACTTTATGGACTGACAAGTTTATGTCGTACTCTTGTTTTAACCCTTGTGCTGATTATATCTGCTATACATGAAAATGTGTTTAAATTAATATTATAAAAGGTTATGTGTTCAGCTGCAATAGTAAAAACGTTATTGTAAATATGTCGGAAAGTAAAAGTCAAAATTTTTATCATGAAAAATTACGCGGACGTGAAAATTACGTCGAGTGGAAATTTGTGATGAAGAATGCATTGATTCACGACAATTTATGGGTCTGTATATGCGGTTACGGTAAGGATGACCAAACAACGACGGAATTGAAAAATCGACGTGACGAAATAGCAAAATCAAAAATTTGTTTGAGCGTAGAAAAGTCATGTTTTTCACATTTGATGTCGGCGGATACGGCGAAAGACGCCTGGAATGCACTGGAACGTGCGTATGATGACAAAGGACTCGGTTCGAGAGTGCGTACACTCCAGAACTTGTGCGCTGTCAAACTTGAGAACTTCATTAGCATGGAAGCTTACGTCAATGAAATTTTGTCATTAGCTCAGCAATTGGCGAATATGAACAAGTCTGTTGATGATGAGTTCCTTGGTGCATTGATGCTCAAAGGTTTACCGACGCAGTACGAGCCCATGATCATGGCATTGGAGCATTCGGGAGCTGTCATTACGTCCGATCTAGTAAAATCCAAACTGCTACAGGATCAACGTTGGACTACTCGTGGAGATTCGAGTGAGTGCTTGTATTCCACAAGAAAAGGCGCTACTGGGAGTGACTCCGGAACGAGAAAAGCGCAGCAGCACAAGGTAGAGTCAAAAGCGAAGGACAATTCCGGTCGAAAGAGAGAACCGTGGTGCTGGAAATGCAAGCAAAAAGGACATCTGAAGAAAGACTGTCGCAACGAGAAGGATTCTTCAGGAAACTTTGTTCTGTCTGCATATAGTGCTGGAGCGGGCTCGGAATCTTCGTGGTATATAGACTCTGGAGCTACAAACCACATGACTGGCAAGCGTGATTTGATGACTGACTTTCAATCGCGGGGTGGTTCCGTCACCATTGCTAGTGGAGATAAACTGCAGTGTACAGGTATAGGTAATGTTAAGTTGTCGAATAACGCGATGTTGACTAATGTGATGTATATACCCAAACTGTCTGTTAATCTTATATCTGTTTCGCAATTGATTAAGAACGGTAGTACTGTAAATTTTGATACTGATGGTTGTACAATTTCTAAGTTAACTGATTTACCGATTAAGGCAAATGACGTAGGAGGTGCATATAAACTTCAGACCTGCAGTCTAAGGGCGAATCTAAGTATTAGTACAGCGACTTGGCATCAAAGACTTGGTCACCTAAGTGGCAATAATATGAAGCTTTTGAGGCAGGGACTTGCTAATGATATTAGTTTTCAGGACAACCCTTGTAAGGACGTTGCATGTGAGGTTTGTTTAAAAGGAAAGCAAGCCCGTTTCCCTTTTTCTAGCAACCCTATGAAATCTGTGGCTGCAAAACGGTTGGAATTGATCCATACTGATTTGTGTGGTCCATTGCCGGTAAATTCACTTGGAGGCAAGAAGTATATCCTGACGTTCTTGGACGATCATTCGAGGAAGGTGTTTGTGTATTTCCTGGAGCGAAAGAGCGAGGTGAGTCAATACACTAAAAACTTTATTAATTTAGTTGAAACTCAAACTGGTGATAAAGTGAAAATTGTGAGGTCGGATAACGGGACCGAGTACGTGAACAGAGATCTTGAAGGCTTTTTGAGAGGTAAAGGAATAGTCCATCAAGTGACTGTACCTTACAGTCCGCAACAGAATGGCTGTGCGGAAAGGCTGAATAGGACGCTCCTAGAAAAAGTAAGGTGCCTGTTGTACACGTCGAACCTAGACCACAAATTTTGGGCAGAAGCTGCTTGTACCGCAGCGTATCTAATAAATGTGTCACCGTCGAAAAGGCTCTCGGGTAAGACTCCTGAGGAGGCCTGGACGGGTAATAAGGTGAGCTTGAAACATTTACGGGTGTTTGGCTGTGAAGCTTATGCACACATTGATAAAGTGAAGCGGAATAAGCTTCAACCGAAAAGCAAACGTTGCATATTTCTTGGCTATGAAACTAATGGATATAGGCTCTACGATTTAGAGAAAAAGGTAGTTTTTCGCAGTCGTGATGTTGTTTTTAATGAAACAATCTTTCCAGGTCTCAAGAGTGAGCGGTCCGTGGAGATATTCTTTCCGATATGTGACGACGGTGTCATCGTTGAAGATTCGGAGGAAGAGCCTGAAATCGAGGTTGAGGCGGAGATGCCATTGCTACCAAATGTAGAAATTCAGGTTGAGGCTGAGCAGCCGGTAACGCCTGAAGTATGGTTTGAGGCGGACGAGCAGATGCCGAGCTCATCTACTGATTCTGGCGGTATACCACGTGAACCACGTGAACCACGTAATGACGGGCCTGCCTATAATTTACGGCCAAGAGTACCGAAGACAATGTCTGCACTCGAGGTTGAATTGAATGAACCGACAACTGTCAAAGAAGCTTTGCAATCGAGTGATAGCAAGTTGTGGCGGCAAGCTATGCAAGATGAGATTGATTCATTTAATAAGCATGAGGCTTGGGAGCTAGTTGACAGACCGGCGGATAAGAACATTGTTAAGAATCGGTGGTTATTCAAAATCAAACGTGATGCTAATGGAAAAGTATCATGTTATAGAGCGCGATTGGTTGCAAAGGGGTTTACTCAAAAATTCGGAGTTGACTATATGGATACGTACTCTCCAGTTGTACGACATAGCTCGTTGAGAATGCTGTTGTCTCTTGCGGTTGAATTAGATCTGAAGATTGATCATCTAGACGTAAAAACTGCCTTCCTGAATGGTAACTTGACGGAAGAAATTTATATGTCACAGCCGGAAGGATTTATAAGTGAAGGCGATGAACATAAAGTCTACCGACTCAAGAAAGCCGTGTACGGATTAAAACAGGCGTCTCGTGCCTGGTATGATAAGGTAAAGGACGTTTTACTAGCTGGGAAGTTCACGCAGAGCAAGCACGAGAGCTGTATCTTCAGTCACCGAGTGGGTAAGAGAACCATTATTATCGCCCTGTACGTTGATGATTTTTTCGTTTTTTATAATTGTGACGAACTTGCTAACAAGTTGAAAACGTCGCTGAGGTCGCATTTTACTATCAAAGACTTAGGTGCGGTCAAACACATGCTAGGCATTAAAGTTGATCGTACTAATAGTGAGTTGAAGCTGAGTCAGAAAAACTATATCGAAAAGTTGCTCGAACGTTTCGGTATGAACGATTGTAAAATCGCTAAGACGCCTTTAGACGTAGGTCTGAAGTTTTCTGACATCGCTACCCACGATAGTAGACTACCATATCAGGAATTGATAGGTTGCTTAATGTATTTGTCTGTGATCAGTAGACCTGACATTTCATTTGCTACAAGTTTTTTAAGTCAGTATAATACCTGCTATACAGCAGAACATTTTGCTGCGGCTAAACGTGTATTACGTTACTTAAAAGGCACAATGAATTTAGGTCTAGTGTACAGGAAAAGTGATGTACATGATAAGTTTTGTTTTTATGGTTTTACTGACGCTGATTGGGCTAACGGGGCGGATCGTAAATCATATACGGGGTATATCTATAAGCTAGGTAGAAATGTAATTTCTTGGGGTTGTTACAAGCAATCTTGTATCGCACTTTCGTCTACCGAGGCGGAGTATATAGCTTTGTCTGAAGCGGCCAAAGAAGCGGTATACGTCCGTGCGGTTCTAGCTGAATTGATAGGTCATACTGATACTGTAACACTGTATAGTGATAACCAGTCTGCGGCAAAGCTTGCTACTAATCCGGTGTTTCATAAACGGTCCAAGCACGTAGACATTAGGTATCACTATATTCGTGAGGCTATTAATGATAAGGTCATTGAGTTGTCATATATGCCCACCGAGCAGATGACTGCTGATGTGCTCACGAAGGCACTGCCTCATTGTAAGCATAGGTCATTTGTTCATGATATGCTGGAAGTCGTCCAGGATTAAGAGGGCGTGTTGGAGGTTGCATTGCTCTATAGTAACCTGGCTGATTCCATCAATTATTATGTCACTTTATGGACTGACAAGTTTATGTCGTACTCTTGTTTTAACCCTTGTGCTGATTATATCTGCTATACATGAAAATGTGTTTAAATTAATATTATAAAAATTTTAGTGTTAATGTTTAGGGCATAGTTTACTTCTTAGGATTAGCATATATCTCTTGCCTCCACTAAACGAGTTTGAGTTACTACCACAATGTTGGGAATAGACGATCACGTTGGCCATATTTCATACTGTCCTATTCAATCCAAATAGCTTCTTATAGTATTAATTAATTAAGACTAGGAATTGCATAGTTTGAGTAGGTAATTAGCTGTAGATAGTAGGCTAGCTTGGTGTCTTGGTGCTGCTTGTAGTATAGCCTAGTCTAGTTATAAGTGTAATTTAAGCCCTAGTTTTAAATTAAATATAAGACCTTAGACATAAGACTAGTTGTAAGTTTAAATAAATAAGAATGGGGAGGGATGTTACACGGTACTAACTGTATTCGCAAAAGATGCCATGTTTCCCGTAAGGGCAGAGACAGAGGAAACCGCTGCCAGGATGCTTGACGCAGCTGCCGCCGGAGTGACACGGATTGTGAGAGCACACTGAAGTGTTACAGTGCTCGCCAATCCATCTGCAATCCAACCGTTAACAATTATATAATTTTAACGTAGCGTTGGAGTATTTGGACAACAATGGGGTATTAATCTAAGCAGGTTAAGCTTCTCGACAAATTTAGGGAGTTAATGAGTCTGAGCCAAATTTTAGACCAATGGATTTGAAAATGTAAGCACTCGAATATAGAAAAATATCACTTCAAATGCGATCAGAGAAAACAAATGACTGCTGATGAACTTAGCAATGGTTCTTACCCATTAGCACAGGAGCAGGTGTAGCTTTCGCCTTGATCACTGCAGGTTCCTCCATTAAGGCAGGGCCCGGACAAGCAAGCCAGTGACGCGCATTCTGTCACCTCGCTTGCATCGACAGCTCCTCCAAACACTTCAAGTTTTTCATCGTTTACCTGCAAATTACGAATCGGGTCACACACCCGTTGATTATTATAAAAAGAGAACACTTTATTAGACGAAATAGGCTGATACAAACCATCAAATCCCAAATACATCCAATGAACGGCATGTTCTCAGTATCGTTGACATCGGGCATGTTGCCAAAGTACAACATAGTGTCATTGTTGAGGGTGGTAATGCGGGCCACCTGCCCTCCGCTCATGGCTACGGTATCGTTGAGGCGGAGTGTCGCGTTGCAGTGCTGCTCAGGCGGAAACAAATCCAGCCTGGAAAAACAATGAAGAAAATACGCTTCTCTAGAGATTCTGTTCACAATTTTTTTTTTTTTTTTTTATGAATTGGAAGGCAAGCGAGCAAGTGGGTCACCTGATGGTAAGTGATCACCACTGCCCATAGACACCCGCAACCCCGGAGGGATTGCAGATGCGTATCTCTATCGTAAGAGTATCTCTATTGAATATTTACTTTGTTTGGTATTGGTTTGGTTTGAGTGGGTAAATTTATACACGTATAGGAAGACTACTTAAAGCCACAAATGATTTAAAATAGTACTCTCGCTATATAAGCAGGAAGGTTTTTAGTTATTACCTGGCCTCTATTTTCATGGGGTATCCCTTATTCACATAGGTTTTCAACTCGCTCAGCAGCATTGTTTGATACCCGCAGGAGAATTTAAATTTCATAAGACCAGAATTCATATACAGCTGCACATAAACTCCTTTCGCTATGTTTACATGCATGATCTGACCATCAGTTATGAGAGTCTTGGAGTTAAATACGATGTTTATTGATGTTGTGTTGCGTAATTTATGAGCTACGTATGATTTTCCACTGAATGCAGCTGAAGTGATTGAAATTTTTTCCTCGCAAAATCTACCCGCATAGTTGAAGGGACAATGGCACTGAAAACACACGCACATATCAAAAAGTAAGTAGCTGCCGCAAATTTAATAATGTGTGCCGAAGAAAAAGTGACCCACGTGACGCGCCTACCTTTATACCTTGCGGAGTGTTGACACAAGTTCCAAAATTATTACACGCTGAGTCGCTGCATTCCGATTGATCAGTTGTATATTCAAACGTAGTGTTATCAAATATTGTAGTCAATTCAACTGTTTCTGTAGTCGAAATAGATGACGGTGTCGCTAATTCAGTCACGGGATGATCAGTGGGAGTGTCAGTGAACATTCTTCCTGTGGTTGTATCCATTTTAGGAGTCGCTGTTGCTTCGGATATGCCTTCCGTAACTGGTGATGTAGTAGTTTCAGGTAACGTTGCTATATCTGTTATTCCCTTTGAAGTTAGTACATCACCCATAACTGTCCCTGTAACTTCATTTGTGGTACCGCCATCAACAAAATGTCCCGCTGTAGTAGTTTCGGTTTTCAAATCACCAGGTTCTATAGTTTCCTTTATTTCAGTTGCCGCCGTAACATAAATATCAGTTTCTGTTGTCTCATATTCAGTTTCAAAAGTAGTCTCTTCTGTATTAGATAATGTGGCAACATCAGAAATCGAAGTAGTTCTTTCATTATCTATAGAGGTTATGTCAGGGGGAAACGTTATACTTGTTACATTATGTTCTACATAGTTAGTCGTTAGAATAAAGTCGGTAGTGGTATCAGTAAAAATATCAGTAGTAGTTATGAATGTCGATTGAGGTAGTGGAGTGGGGCTAACGTATTCGCAGTCGTAGGTGTCGTCATCTAGGATGAGACATTCGCACAGAGAGCCTGTGAGTCGCGGAGGGCAGGAGCAAGTGAAGTTGTCAACACCATCGATGCAGGTTCCTCCGTTCATACATCTGAAATTATTCATGTCATTAAAGACGGTTAGAAATAGGTACTCTTTACCGAACAAATCAATAACTTTCGTGCCCTAGTTTGTGGTTGATCATCACGCTTTTCATGTCATTTATCTGAAGACAAGTATTCCGACGTTCAAACAGAGGTAACTACTCAAATTTGAGGATGGTTGAAGTACCAAAAACTCCGGGGCCCTATTTCACCAAAGCGACAATTGTCGGAGACGAGTGACAATTCTGTTTACATTAAAAACTCAACGAGAATCTAGTTACGCCGCCGGTGACCTTCATATTGACCACGCATTGCAATTCGAATTGTCACTTGTCACCGACAATTGTCGAATTAGTGAACTAGGGGTCTGGACACATCGTTTTAAATAAAGGTTGGTATAGTGTCTATATGACATCATGACTCCTTCCAAAAGTATCGGGGCTCCTGCGGGGCAGAACCAACTGACTAACTAGTAGTTAATACTAAGTTGTAGAATTAGATCCCCCTACGCTTAGAGAGACTCACCTCGGTCCAAGCAGGCACTCATCGTACTGTAGCTCGCACCGCTCTCCATGGTAATCCGGCACACAGTAACACACCCGGAAGCCATCTTCTACGACGCATAGAGCGTCGTTGCTACAAGAGTTCTCATCACAGAACTCTATTTGCACTTCACAGCTTTTACCCGTGAATCCTGGTGATTATAAAGTCCACGTAAAATTAAATGTACTATTCGCCCTAACATAAAACTCTCATGATATAGGTATATGATCTCACAATTTTAAATCGGGGAGGGCTGACAAGTTTCGATCGAATAGTGAATAGTGTGTTAGGTAAACAGTTATAATTCTTAGTTTGAAGTAGCTCTATTTAACGAGTGTAATGTACCTAGTTACCACACCGGGCCCGAGTTGGAATTGGAACAATAAGCCCTCTTTCTGAGAGGAGGTCTGTGTCCAGCAGTAGGGCGTATTAAGGGTGAAGATGAGATGATGATAAATGTAGCTACCGTAATAGAAACCGAAACTGACTCGTCCTTATCCTTACCATAAGTGCAAGCGCACATGTAGTCAGCGTGTACGTCTATGCACACACCGCCGTTCTGGCACGGGTCCGACTCGCATTCGTCTATCTGCTGCTCGCATTTAGGTCCCGCCCAGCCTGAAGGAAAACAATTAATCTATTGCAAACTCTATTTTCGTTCCGTAGGTTCCCCGTCCAACTTAGCCATTTTTGGTCTCATTAACATTTTCTTCACCGTGTTATTTAACAGACTTTGAACAGCCACAGGAAATATTGGTACCCAATCAGACACCAGCCCAAGGTTTTGCTAATTCTAAACCCACCCACCCATTTCATTCCAGAAGAACTTATTTCCTGAATCACTTGGCCCCTCGATTAGCTATTAGCAAACCCAACTTTTCAATTCTAGAAATTTGAAGTAGGTAAGTCTTCCTACGAAACTTTTGATTATGAATCTAGACGAAGTGACTTACCTGCCAAGCATTTACAGTAAAACTTAAACCCGGGTCCTTCGATGCAGTGTCCCCCGTTGTAGCAGCGGGCCTCCTCGGTGGAGTTGCAGACGGCTACGTCCAGCTCGCAGTGCTCGCCCGCGAAGCCGGGCACGCACGAGCACATGTAGCCGTTGTCCATGTCGATGCAGGTGCCATTGTTGAGGCAAGGGTTGGACTCGCATTCGTTGTAGTTGGTTTCGCAATTGTCGCCTGGAAGTTAACAGTCTTGTTTAACCCTGGCCAAGACACCTGGAAACGTTTCGAAATCAAAACATTCGAAATTTTTAAATGATGTTGATCGCCATCAACCTTTATTCATTCTGGAATATTTCAGCAGTTAATTTTTAAGTCTCTCTCTCTCTTATTTCTGTTAAATTTTTGTCATATTTTTTTATTCAAAATTAATCCACCCCTTTCTTTACGTCGTACATTATAAACATTAATCGCAATTATGTATTTATATAGAAACATTTCCTAACCACAATTTAAGTCTTGGAAAATACTTTTATGTAGGTACGAGTATATACAAGTATTTACAGTCAAACGAACTCAACCACTTGCTGATGTATTTTCATTTCATTTCGTCTTTTTATTTAACTTTTACATTTATCCTCCATAATTTCTTACCTTACTAGTTCTTGACCTTCTAATTATGGAGGTATATTGATTTTAATTTAACCAACTTCAAAAAAGGAGGAGGTTCTCGATTTGATTCCATGTATTATAATAAGTGCGCGATGGTGTCTCACCAATGAAGCCATCAGGGCACGAGCAGTTGTAAGAGGCGATGCCATCGAGGCACGTGCCGCCATTTAGACATGGAGAAGACCAGCACTCGTCCCAGTTGGTCTGGCACTGCACGCCCGTGTAGCCGTCCACGCAATAACACGAGTATGTGCTGAATGTTACGATGTAAAATACATGTTAATTTCAGATAAGGTATGCTGCAGCGGTTGATGAGGTTGAGGTGGTTATAAGACAACACTAAGAAAGCACCACCCCCCGCCCCCTGAATCCGCTGCCGAGATACAGTACATTTTGTAAATATTAAGGGGCTACCGGGTGAATTTACGCCATTTTCAAACCAGATGAAGCTTAAATATGGTAGCAGAACTAGGTATGAAAAAAATATAATATTGTAGAAATGGTATGTATTCTTCAATCCTTGCTAATATTATAAATGCGAAAGTAACTCTGTCTGTCTGTCTGTCTGTTACCTTTTCACGCTTAAACCGCTGGGCCGATTTAGTTGAAATTTGGTATACAGATAGTTTGAGTCCCGGGAAAGGACATAGGATAGTTTTTATCCCGGAAAATTGCATAGTTCCCGCGGGATAGCACAACCCAAACCACTGGAATTTTTCAAATTTAAGGCGGAACAAAGTTCGCCGGGTCAGCTAGTTAGATTATATTGGGGCGCAATCAGTATTTCTCTACTATATACATACATACATACATAAATCACGTCTTTATCCTTTGCGGGGTAGACAGATCTTGTTGCCTTGGGCTCTGTCTACTATATTGTGCATGTATTATACATAATTATACATATATAAACCTTCCTCTTCAATCACTCCATCAAATTAAAAAACCGCATCAAAATCCGTTGCGTAGTTTTAAAGATCTAAGCATACACAGGAAGAAACAGACGGCGGAAAGTGACTTTGTTTTATACTATGTACCTAGTGATAGTGGTGTAACTATCTAACTAGTTTCGTATCAAACAGAGTAGGCGGTGGGATAAGCAAGTTAATTTTAGTGTTAATAAAGAGTTAGAATTAGAATGATCATAGGTACTTAGCTTACTCCATTAGTATTTATGTATGTATGTATCTACTATACCTATTAGACGATTAGAAGAGTAAAAAATAATCATTTTTTTATTGCACTGACTAGGCTAAGCCTGTACGTATGTTCGAGACCCCGAGATACTATTGTGGGTGGCCAAAATAAATATTTAAGAAGTACTTAGGTACTTAATATACATAGTTTGGTGAGTCGTGATTTACGAAAACTTGGTACTTAAGTATTTTGCAGCTTTAATTTAAGAAAACCTTGTAATATGGTAAACTAAATACTGTAGAACCTGTTCGCATATAGTTTAGTATAGGTGCCTGGTAAGTATTAGTTGAACAGTGTCCTATAAATACGCCTACTTAGCTATCTGCCTACGAATAAAATTGAATTTTTAAATACTCAACATGGTTTCGTGACTATAAACCCCACTTACCTATTGACATCGTCAATACAAATCCCGTGCAAGCACGGATTGCCCAGGCAGGCGATACCACCAGTCACCAAGTGAGTGGTAGCTAGCACGAACCACGCAACTTGCAACGCCCTACCCGAAACCCCAAACATTTTGTTCTTTATTCAAACTGCGTTGTACGACATTGTCCACAAACTAAAATCCTTTCACCTTAAACAATTAACTTAACAACATAACCTACTTAATTGCACTTAAGATATTAAGTTATTTAATTTATTAAAGCAAGAACTCGGGACTGGGTCTCGCGGTCCGCGCGGGTGTGGTAGCGAAGCGATGTAGCCATAGCGACCGGTAAACATACAATGGTTGTTGCCATGTTGCCTTCATTCAGTTCAATTATTGACAAAATTTCAACAATATGTGTCACGGTTCATAAACCATCAGTAATCTCATTATGTATTCACGTGTTTGGATGAAATAATAATTTTATTAATCGTTTTTCTTCAAGAGTTACGGTGAGCAATGGAAAAGCTCCTGGAAAATCGTGTTAATTTGATACATGTTTTATGACTTTTAACTACTTTACTTTCGAAACACCTAATTTATACGACTTTCATTGTAAAATTACATATTCAATGAGATATCATCATAAGAAGAAGAGATTGTATAGTATGTAATGTTATTGATTAAGGAATTTGGTTTCTGGGCGTATTGGTTCGCTGTAATGCCGTATAAACAAATTAAATAATAAATAAATAAATAAGAGCCTTTAACTCCCCATTTAAATTTTCCCGCGACAAACAGTTGTTTTTCCGTGACACAGTTTCAGCCAATAAACGTCCAGATATACTTGTGTTCTTCCACCAATAAAATTGCAATATGGCGGCCATCATATGGCGGCCACAGAGTATATAGCATAGTATGGTTTATTTTTCGAGTTGATACCTAAATTTTTAATTGATTTGATAAATGCTGCATAACATAGCATAAGAGTTACTTTTACCCAAATAATTCTTATTCGCTTAATTATTCGAATGTGTCGAGATGACGTTTATTGATTTTATTCAAACTAACGTCAAAATCATTGTTAATTTTGTAGTTCTCTGTGGTAGATAGTGACAGAAAGGAAAAGTGCAAAATGTGAATTGTGGGAAAGTGTTACATTCAGTGTTTTGCTTCCTTGATTAGTTAATCGGATTTAATTTATAGTTTAGTTCTGCCGAAGCGTACTTTACTTAATAACGTTTGACTGGACACTATAAATAGTCAGGGTTTCATTGAAAATACTCTCACATTCATTGTTAAAAAATGGATCCGGGGATCCTTTGTTTCCACCATTGTGATCACAAAGTATTTTGCACTATTATTCCGGAACAATGCCCAGTATGTGAACAAAAATTAGACAGATATGACTACAATTTACTACCATTCAGGTAAGTTGGGAGAAAACTCTTGTAACTGATGAAATCGATGACTAATTGGTATCGGTTGCTAAGCACAAATTTTCTATTTCAGGGTACCATATCCCTTCGTTAAAGCGTCCCAACACCCTCGGGCAATAGTAATGAAACCTACCCACGGAGACTTTCTCAAGTAAGTTCTGAATTATTTTTTCTTTGTGTATTCAAGTGTCAACTTTAATTCAAGGGTAGTTAAAATGAGTCACTAATTTCCGTTGAACGTTGCTTACGTAGCCGTTATTTTTCAGCGATTATTATAACTCCAAAGACTTGCATATAGGGGTCACAAACTCGCATGGGTGTGTCATAGAATTTAGTGAAGGAGGTATTCAGGGTGTGGATACATTGACTAAGAAATGGAGCAACTGTGATTCAAGCTCAGACTGGGACCAGTGCTTGCTTCTAGAGCAGTTTGATGAGCTGTGGAATGAGATATGGGATGGTGTGCTTCTGAAGGTATTTTAGTTTTATGGTCCTTTGTTATTGTTATAAATTAGTTTTACTGTGATATGTGACACACTTAATGTTTTGTTTCCTCTCCTAGGTGAGCCTCAGTCCGCTCTGGGAAGCAGATAGATATAATGAAGAGAGGCACAACTGCTTCACGTTTGTGCTGGCGTTCCTGAGGGCTCTTGACTGTGGAGAGCTCTCAGAGAAAGCTCGAGACCCGAAGCTCTTCTGCAAACAGTATGTGGTGCCCAGGACCTCTGCTGCAGGGAAGTACATCTCACTGTACAGACAGCTCAAGAGGCAGGATTACTTCATACAGAGCCAATGATACAGTGGCTATGTCTGATCTGATCACATAATTTATTATTCATGTTTTACTCAGTATTAACTGTGATGTTAAATGTTTAGGTATATAATATCGGAAATTGAGGTGCATTTAAGTTAGACCAAATCATGTTTATAATTTGATTATTATATATTATCTTGCCTTTATTGTTACGCTATTCTATATTATTTATATATTTTGAATACTCGTAGGGTAATTTCTATTACAATTCTCTGAAGAGAAACAATGGATTCAGCACAATTACTTGACCATTATTTGCCTAAATAGATAGGTTAAGAATTGATGTAATTGATGTAGGTTGTGCCTGCTGGGAACCTCTACTACCCAGGACTTCCATAAGTCATTGCTTGAAGGTGACTGGCATTCTGTCAGATTCAGCATTGGTGATTGATGAAGTTGCAATGATCATAGGATAGTTTTAACCAACAAACTTTTTTAATGACATAACACTTCTTTTGTTTAGGAACAAGATTTCACACAAATGATACAGCAATGAATATAATGATTATGTAATCGCACCCTTCGTGGAAGAAAGACGTAAGTCCTATTAAGGTTCTACAGGAGTTACGTCTTTCTTCCACGAAGGGTGCGTAATATGTATTTTGCTTTTTTGTGGCACTAACTTCCAAAGTTATTTAAATTTGCATTTTGCATGTTGAATGCAATAATAATTTAAGAAGACTGACAATATTAAATGAGTCATTTTTTGTTACAACATGTTTTTTGTATTTTCTTTGTGTTCACTTGATTTCCTCATGATCACTCATTATAATGTGCTGTGGGATGCGAGTCATCTTCAAAGTATGTTTTAAGTATAAAAAAAAACTTTGTTAAGGTGTGTGCTATAAAGGAATCAATATAATGTAGACTTACATTTTTCATGGATATAATGCTCATTAGATGTGCATGTACTATGCTTAGGTGTTCATATATGGATGTATGTATTTGTGTAGCATCTTGGATTATCTTCCATTATCATTACTGCCAGTGTTAATAGACAATACCATATTCCAGTAGTTACTATGTATGTTTTGTGTACAGAGTGTCAGGGTTTCACATGTTCCAAAAAGTATGAAGTGGCTCCCTACGGCAGCAACCCCAATCTCTCTCATTGTGACAGGAGGCATGTGCCCAGCAGTGTGATGTGTTTGGGCTGGAGATGATGAGTTCACAATTATACTATTTTTTGAAGTGGGGTTAAGTCCAAAAAATCATGTAAATAAAAAGAGCGAAACCTATTTCACAAAATTCGCTCATGGGCACTCTTTCAATGGCTTTCATTTGGATCATTATGAAACTCGACACATGTATGTGAAAAATAAAAAAACAAACACCTGCATAATAGTTATTCAACCAAATTTTATTTAACAAGTCCATACAATGAATTTAAAACTGCTTGCATTTAGAAAACGATTTGAAATGTACTGTGTAATAATAATTCTTGTGACTAACGAAAACAAAGTTTCCTTTATAAGAATGTCTGAAAGTGATCTGTGCTCTATGTATATTAAGCTCGTCGGAATAGTTTATGTATGTATGTAGGGGTGAATATAGGGTTGCCATCTCTAAAATTTGGAAAACAGGACGAGACGCGTGAAAACCCCGGATTTTATAGTCCGAAAGCCGGACATTAGGCCAGGGTCGATACCTTTGAAAATGATAAAAAGTAAAATAAAATTATAGTAGGATGAAACCCATCAGAAAAGGTAGAGAATATTACAAAAATGAAAGGAAAAATAAATTACGGTCGATCTGAGGTCGGGAAGGGGGGGGGGGAGTTTTTAAGGGTGAAAAACGGTTTATCTCGATTTCCGGCGAAACTACAAGTCTTATGAAAAAAAGTTAAATCGCAAAGTTGTAGGTAATAAAAAGGTCTACAACTTTTGTTTTTACACTTTTTTCACATAACCTCAAAATTTATGAGAAAAATTCAAATAACCAAGTTTTTGGTTTTTAATTTTATCTTTTGCAAAAATAATTATTTTTTCACGAAACTTGGTGAAAACTTACCTTTTTATGTCCCGAACATACAGTAATTTTTTTGATTTAAAAGATTCATTTTTTCACCTTATTTTGACTTAATATTGAAAAAGCACCCTAATTTTCCATCGAAAATTCTCACGTCAAAATATCTGCTTTTTTAAAAAAGTCGGTGCCTACTTTGTTCGCTGAAATCTCTACTTTCTGATGGTATAAAAAAATATATACATTACTATGGTAAATGTTCTCAGAAAATGCAAATAAACGAAATGAACATTATGTTCAATTTTGAGCAATTTATTAAAATTAAAACTTTAATTATTCGTTAAACGTAAGGTTTCATGTTACATTGATAAACAAAAAAAAATACGAATCCATAAAACAAAGATTGCAAAAAACATTCGAAAATTGTTTTTTTAATATTAAAAAAAAATTGGATTTGAAGGGGATTTCATATAAAAATGTGACTGCTGCGATTTTTTTCAGTAATAAAGTTGATTTATTAAATTTTAATTACATTTATGTCATAGAAATTCTCATAATATATAAATATACATGTAAATCGTACTATTGAATTTCGATACTTTATACTGGTTACGTTATTCATTATAATTTTCTTAAATACAATTATCTTGTCATTTATAAATACCTTGTCTTGCATTCTAATCACTTCTCTGTTATAATGAATAACGTAACCAGTATAAAGTATCGAAATTCAATAGTACGATTTACATGTATATTTATATATTATGAGATTTTCTATGACATAAATGTAATTAAAATTTAATAAATCAACTTTATTACTGAAAAAAATCGCAGCAGTCACATTTTTTAGATGAAATCCTCTTCAAATCCAATTTTTTTTAATATTAAAAAAACAATTTTCGAATGTTTTTTGCAATCTTTGTTTTATGGATTCGTATTTTTTTTGTTTATCAATGTAACATGAAATCTTACGTTTAACGAATAATTAGTTTTAATTTTAATAAATAGCTCAAAATTGAACATAATGTTCTTTTCGTTCATTTGCATTTTCTGAGAACATTTACCATAGTAATGTATATATTTTTTATACCATCAAAAAGTAGATTTCAACGAACAAAACAGGCACCGACTTTTTTAAAAAAGCAGATATTTTGACGTGAGAATTTTCGATTGAAAATTAGGGTGCTTTTTCGATAATTAGTCAAAATAAGGTGAAAAAATGAATCTTTTAAATCAAAAAAATTACTGTATGTTCGGGACATAAAAAGGTAAGTTTTCACCAAGTTTCGTGAAAAAATAATTATTTTTGCAAAAGATAAAAATAAAAAACCAAAAACTTGGTAATTTGAATTTTTCTCATAAATTTTGAGGTTATGTGAAAAAAGTGTAAAAACAAAAGTTGTAGATCTTTTTATTACCTACAACTTTGCGATTTAACTTTTTTTCATAAGACTTGTAGTTTTGCCGGAAATCGAGAAAAACCGTTTTTCACCCTTAAATACTCCCCCCCCCCCCCTTCCCGACCTCAGATCGACCGTAATTTATTTTTCCTTTCATTTTTGTAATATTCTCTACCTTTTCTAATGGGTTTCATCCTACTATAATTTTATTTTGTCTCAAAAATTATCGACCCTGGCCTACATGTCGACAAGATCGTGACGGGAGGGGTGGGGGAACGGTGAATATACTTGGTTCGTCGGTTGATCGTGGTGTGCGAGCATAGTGCGTGTCTCGCGGGCGGCACAATTTTTTTTTATTTATTTATATTTTAAAACCCGGTCTACAAATGAAACCTTCCCCGGACGCTCCCCGGATGCCCTCTAAACTAGGACAAATCCGGGGAAACCCGGACGGATGGCAACCTTAGGTGAATATCATTGCATATCTTGTCTGCAGGGGCGTAGCTACGTGGGTGTGTCGTCACGCCATGGGTTATTAACTTGGGGGGGGGGGGGGGGGGGGGGTTTAATTACTCCTGTTAGGTGAATATTAGGTGTCGGGGCCAGGGCAACCCCGGACTCACTTTGCCGATCGCGGAGCCCCGCTCAAGGCGCAGGCATATTGAATTAGACTCATCCATTGATTGGCGACGCCCTCACTAGCTAAGCTGCTGCTTATTAGTCTTAGCTGTAACCATTTCCATATAAAATTCATTATTTAGTTCCTATTGTTTCCATTAAGAGAATCGAAATTTACATTTGGAACGGATCTCAATATCGAACACAAAATTTCTAGGTGCTACATTTTTGAAATAAAGGATTTGTTAAATAATTATGCGTATTTTTGTGTCTTTTGTTAGAACCGGAAGAAATGAAATGAATATGTTAGATGAAATACTTTATTATACACATTGCTATAGAAACATAATAACTGTAAAATAATAATATAGTCACATAATTTGTTTCACAGATATCTCGTGGTGTAGGTAGGTATGTAGTTACAGTCACGCTAAGTTGTAATCAATTTTTAATGTCTTTCTTTACATCAAAATGACATTCATATTACTCGTTACTGTATCATAATTTGTCAATATCGTTTGCGCCAATTATTTTAATGCTGTTTATAATGAGTATAATTATTATTTAATAACTTATAACATAATTATTAATTATTTACACTTAAACAGTTACTTTAACGGGGGCCGATTCGACTCCCACCCAGAACTTCGCACCGTTGTATGCGATGGTGGCTCTGAAAAAAAAAGTTTATTATGGTGAGACAATTCAAGGAGCCTGTAGAGTGTAAACTGAAAGGCCGACAGCCAAAGTCACACTGACGCTCCATAAAAAAAATTACGTCAAAAATATGAGACATGCGAAGTACTATTGGCGTTAGGACGCAGTGCATTACGACCTCGGAAATTACTCTTTCTCTTTGTCCACGGCTTGTTCACATGCGTTAAGAACGTGGTAATGTCCAGGTCATTGCAGTTCCGCTTGTCTTAGCTACCGGAAATAATACATACCTATCTACTTGATATGATTGTGGCCGTGATTATATTCTGACCTCTGTGATTGTGACCTTTAAAGTGGAACATTTCAAACCATATTGTAATCTAGAAATGCTGTCCGTAAATGATTTGGAAGCTAGTAATTAGAATCATATCAATGTCCTTTTGATCGATGAACTCAAGTGGTGAAACTACCCACATTTTTACGTATGAGGTGAAAAGTACATTCACGCCTAAAACGGTATCTAATAGGTTCACTGGTACACAACCAGCAAACTTCTTGACCTTGAATGCACAGAAGCGACTTATCGTCTCTTCGGTGATTAAGTCCTTCGCAAGCTTATACCATAACGCTCAATTTTCACGGAACTCACCGGCTGTGGGTAATTAATTTAATGGTTCGTACCTGAACTTGATCACGTCGTTGAAGCCGGCCGGCGGCGTCCATGTATAGGTGACGGTTCTCTTGTCGTCTTTCTCATCGTGCTTCTTGTGGGTCACCGCGTTCTGTAACATTTAGGCTACGATTAAAATCTGCGTCACAAGGACATTTCAACGCTCGAGCCTACTGGCGCTCCTCCACTAACAGTTTCGAGTGTCAAAAAGTTCTCCATGATCTCACCGATGTCACCTCCCAAACCAAACGTCATCTTTTGACCGGTGAACGAATATAACTATGGAAGCAGTCTCTTCATACAACCTACCGTTCATTATTAGCCCAAAAACTCACACAGATAGGTTTGAGGTACACACACACAAGCAACGTAAATAAAAATTATCACTGCATTTAAGAAAATAGGTTAATGCTAATTAATCTAGGTCGGTATTAGAATTTGCTTCGCTAGTTGCGACTTTTTGAAAATAAGTACGTAAAAGCTCAACGATTTGAGAAGCGTCGGGTCACATGTCCGGCGATTGGTTCTCGGCGTGACAGATTTACGCTAATTGGTTCGCGGCTTCGATGCAATGTCAGCAGATTGTCAGTGTGTCTTTGAAGCACGGACGATGTTATGCAGAAGGGGACCAGTCAGATTCAAAGCAGCCCAATGCACAAAGGTATGAAATCAGTAAGCCAAATTTTCACTCGCTTTCGCCTACTTCGTCAGCGCGCTTGACTCCTAGTTCAATAAGTGTATTATTGGTAGTTTACATATTTATTTATTTTTGTATTACAAGGAAGGCAAGCGAGCAAGTGGGTTACCTGATGGTAAGTAATCACCGCCGCTCATGGACATCCGCAACACAGAAGTATTGTAGATGCGTTGCCGACTTAGAGTACTAAGATAGTATACCTATGTGCCAGTAATTCCACCGGCTGTTTTACTCTCCACTTCGAAACACAGTAGCCTAAAATGTTGGTAGCGATTCGGACGGACCCTGCTCGTGGTTCTACCACCCGCAACGAATGATATTACGTAGATACGGTTTCTAAACGTATTATATAGGTGGGTGTAGATAAAAATAATAAAAGAAATATCAGTAGATAATTTATTATAATGACAATTTGGACGTTTTTGAGGACTTTCCTGTGAAGTTTCCGAAATATTTTCTTTGTTTTTAATTTTTATTAATACTGGTTTTTCACTCGAAAACACCATCTGAAAATACATGTCTATTAAACAATCATACAAAGTAGCACTACATTAACTAAAACGTGATCATTCAAACCAAATAAATACGCACAGTACAAATTGGTACTGCGCTTTTAGAAGGCATTATGTGTCCCTTCTTCGATACATAAAAATCTTCATCTTTAAAATAAATTGAACATATTTTTGAATTCTTGCTCGGTGTCCAGTCATTTTCCTGTCTCTCCAATTGAACAGATTTTTTCCATCGATTTCTACGACTCGGGTCTTGTGGGAATCTAAATTAAAATTAAAATTAAGCGAAATGAGAAACGACTTCGACTTGTTAATCCGATGAAAAACCGAAATTAAAACCCAAATCTGTATGCAACTTAATAATAAATATTATGTCCTTTAAAAATAGCTATATTAAAATGTACTAGGTACTACATTATGCATAATGACATCCCTCTAGTAAAAAGGCGATTTTGGATTTTTTGAGTAAACAGTGTACTTACACGTGAAAGGTGATTCCAGTACTCTTGGGACTATATTCCTGTTGATTCCTGCACCACCTCACCACACATGAAGGCATTTTTTAATGGATAAGTTGATTTTATATAATAAAAAACCCGTGTGACACGACTGACAGGCGTGCGCCTTGCGCACTGATCGCGTTGCCGCACTAGTTTTCAAGCCCCGCCCGCCGCGAACTAGTTTACGTTGGGTCATTTTGGAGCGTCAGAAATGCTTCCATAGTTATATTCGTTCACTGCTTTTGACACTCAAAACTTGAAGTAGTGTTGGAGCGCAAGTACTAAAAATCCCTGACGGACCTGCCACGACTACGCGCGATCGCGACTTTTGCCGCACGGTGGTAACTACCCTATGTCACTATCCTATGTACAAACGTCTCGAACCTCATAGAAAAAAAAAACTTGGAAGTCTGCAACTAATATTACAAGGACGGCAAAAATTCAGCCTAGGTATACCTTGAAAATTTGTAAATCCGCCACTGGATTCATGAGAATGTATAGTAGGCAAGGGAAGAAATCGTACCTATAACCTTTTTTATAATAATATGTTGTATGGATAGGTTAGATATCAATTTCGAAGGACTTATCGTATAATCTGGCCCATTCTACCGGGTGATCAACTGTGACTTATAGCTAGTTATTTGTACCTAAGTAAGGGTTACAGTGACCAACAAAGTGAGTGGTAGGTACCAATGGCAGGCAAATAAGTTCCTTACTTTGGTCAAGGCTTTCTGACTAGCTGCTACGTTATGGTATGCTGCATTAGGCATAAATTGTAAATATGTACATAATAGGTAGATACGGGTTCTCACGAACTGTTATTATGGGACCTCAACCCAGCTAGACTGTCTTAGATTACTGGTGACGATAGTTGTTTATTATTTCGTTACGTACTTAGGATATGCAGTTCAGTTACCTATTTCATTCGTGTCGTATTATATAGGTAAAACAAACACGAAGCCTTTAACATTTACAAGCGTAGGTATAATAGGCACTTGATTTGCCATCATTAATCGCAGACTAGACGATGCGACCTCTTGCACCATCACAAAGCGAAGCCTTGAGTAAACTAGCTGCTTGGTATTATGAAATCCATCATACATCATCCTACTACGAACGGTGTTGCATCTATTGATTTGTTTAGTACCTACATCCTGTAATTTACGGAAGTAGTTTTAGAAGTGGCATATTGTAAAAAGACGCATCCTAGAAATCCTGTAATTGACTATTGATTTAATTATTTGCTCTAGTTACTTGAGATTCTAGTCGTAGAAGAAATAACTCCTGGTTACCTACCTGAGTACCACTCTGAGTTTCAAATTATTTACATCATGCCAGCCATGTTAACTTTTATTAAGTAGTATTGTTGTCAAAACTCGTAAAATGATTTCTTAATTTCCTAAGGCGTGGCGTGTCTAATTTTAAGCTCGATAATTGCAATGAAGGTCATGTACCTAAATATGTTTTTGTTTTAAACCAAATACATGCTTACTTTTAATTTTCAAATCCAAATAACCGGTATTACTAAGTTTGATCTTAATCTTAGAGGCAATTAAGATCAATTCCACACTTCTTCTAGGTACTAAAGAAATAATAATTGTTAATAGTATTTTTTGTCACCTTGCAACATAATAACAGCTTAAGGAAGTTCCTGAGTTAGGCGCAAGCGCACAATCAAGACATTCAAATAGCTGTACCTATTGTGTAGCCCAAGGCAATTAAATTTGTTGGAAAAAAATAACATAACGGTTCTTTTACGGATAAATGCTTGTTTCTTTTGTAAACCACTATATACCTACTTATGCATTTACCAACACGATCACGACCTTACCTTAATGCCTACATTGAAAAGGGCGGTACGAAAACGCAATATTTACCAGCAATATGTAAATTAGGACCTATAAGAAAATTAGGTGAGTAAACTGAGCGAGAAATCAGTAGACCCTGCATCATTTAAGCGTTTATAAAAGTAGTTGCCGTTGATGTCGCACATAGTTAGCTAAACGTTAATTATATCGTCATGATTTTTAGTAAACATGACTTGCAAAATAACTTGTTAAATAAAAACAATACTTAGTCATTTTGCTAACTTTTTGGAGCAAGTGTTCATAACTGAATAATAAGGTAAGTAAATATACCCTATGCCGCTTTACTTTAACTCGCACTCGGTTTTTTTCATTCCGTTACCCATTACGAATTTATTACTCCAATATACTAGGATTTTACCTAGTTAAGTATTCGTTAAATAACACTAGCGCGGCATGCGCGTGAAATTGAGTGTAGACTTCACTTTTTTTTGAACAAGCCATGATCCATCTCTGCCACCTATCACCTCTAATACCAATACCCCCTCTGTATGGTGAATCTACACAAAGCAAAGCGAATCAAGTGACTTACACCAGGCGCGCCGCAGTTCAAGAGCTGAGCGAAGTTGTCGTTTGGTGGCAAAGTGAACTTGCCAACAATCTTGTCTCCCTGTCGTGCCTGCAGGAGCAACCCACGCATCGTGTTGTCGGCGCCTTTGCCAGTGATCACCACCTCCATGGGGGTACCGGCTTTCACCACCTACAGGGGAAGAAAAGAATTGGCCATTAAATATCAGGACTTTTTTCGCTACGCTTTCTGGAGCAGGTAGTTAGGCAGCTGTCAACTTTTTTAATACCTGTACGTATTTAATCATAAATTTAATGTACCCATTGTTTAATATAAAAGTCCTCTATTGTTGAATATTCATTTATTATTTTATAATTCACTTATTCTATCAAAGACGTCCATATTTCTTGTGCCACAGATAGACCCCACTTCCAGAACCACAGATACATTTCAATACACGTAACATTCCTCTCCTTAATTTAATCATTAATCATTTATTAAACATTAGCATCTAAGTCTATGTTTTCATTACAAATCCATCCTGATTGGAGGCTTAACAATTCTGCCAGATCTAGTACACAATTCAGTATCATTTGTTGACTGATTATTACCGTTTGCAACAACAGCACTGTTATCATTCATATCAGTTACATCTTGCTTACCATTAAACTTATCTATAACATTACTCTCTGGAATCAATAAACTTTCACTTTGACTGCTAGGGTAGTACTCTTTATTATCCTCATCATAATTATTCTGAACATTGATATGTTGCCTATTTCTTCGGAAAATGTTTCCTTGTTTATCTTCAATCAAATAAGAGCGAGGATAATGTAATTTTTCTAGTACTTTCCCTTGCGTCCATGCCTTATCATTATGTCCCTTCTTAAACATAACGTTTTGACCCGCATGACATTCTCTTAACTCTTTTGCATCTTTATTGTAATGTTCTTTTATTTTCCCTTGTTTTTCTCTATCTAATATTTTATCCCGCCTGAATATTTTTGGCTGCAAGTATTTTTTGGAAACCGGAAACTTGTTATTTAGATTTCTGTTGAATAATAAGTTTGCTGGAGAAGGACTAGCTTCTTTAGGTTGACTTCTCAAGTTAAGGAGCGCTATGTAAGGATCAGAATTATCATGCGTACATTTCTTCAACATAGCTTTGATAATTTTAACACTAGCCTCTGCTAACCCATTTGATCTAGGATAATTAGGGGATGACGTTTTATGGATAAATCCATATTCTTTTGAAAATGTATCAAATTCTTTACTTGAATATTGAGGTCCATTATCTGAACAGAGCTCCAAGGGAATGCCATGCCTTGCCATTATAGATTTCATCTGAACTATTACAGCATTCGATGTCAACTGATTTAATTTAGCTATTTCTATATATTTGCTATAATAGTCGACTACTAATAAATAATATTCCCTATTAAATTCAAACAAATCCGAGCCAAGTTTCAACCACGGCAATGAAGGTACATCATGAAATTGAATGGGTTCTTTAGAATTATTGGCTCTATAAATTGCACATATTTGACAATTTAAGCAAATATCTTTAATCTGAGAGGACATATTAGGCCAAAACATTACACTTCGAGCACGTCTCAAACAAGTGTTGACTCCAAAATGTCCTTCATGAATTATTTGAATCATCATTTTCTGTAGCGAAGATGGAATAATAATAACATTATTTTTCAGTACAATACCCTCTACTACGGACAGGTCAGAACGAAAGTTCCAAAATGGTTTTACTACATCATTTATAAAATTTTTTTGGTCAGGCCAACCTGTTTTTATGTACTCTATTATCTTTTGTAGAATAGGGTCTTCTTTTGTTTTTTCTTTTATCAAATTTCTTTTGCTCTCTGAAATGGGCAGACATTCAAACATAACCTGGACATGACAAATTATTTCTTTATTTAATTCTTCATCAAACTTATCTGCTATCTTGTTTTCAATAGGTAAATAAGATCTACTTAGAAAATCTGAAATGAACATTTTTTTACCGGAGACATATTTAACCTGAATGTCGTATCCTTGTACTTTAAGCATCATTCTTTGCAATCTCACAGGTACCTTATTAAGTGGTTTTTTGAATAAGATTTCTAACGCCGAATGATCAGTTTCTACAGTTATATGTCTACCCAGGATATATTTATGAAATCTTGTACACCCAAACACAATAGCATACATTTCTCTTTCTACCTGAGCATACCCTTTCTGACATTCCGTTAAAGCTTTTGATGCATATGCTATTGGATGGTTCTCTTGTAGTAAACATGCACCTACTCCTTCAGAACTACAGTCTACTGAAACTACTATCTCTTTATGACTATCAAATATTTTTAATGTGGGTGCATCAGTTAAAATTTCTTTCAATTTAAGAAAACATTTTTCCTGAGAAAGACCCCATTGAAATAAAATATCTTTTTTTAATAATTCTCTTAGGGGAGCGGTGACAGTAGAATAATTTTCAATAAAACGAGACAGATAATTGGTCATGCCCAAAAACCGTTCTAAATCTTTTTTATCTTTAATATTTTGTATGTCCACTATTGCTTTTATTTTAGATGGGTCTGGTTTTATTCCATCTTTGCTAACTATCATGCCTAAAAACTTAACTTCTTGTTGCAGAAATTTTGATTTTTCCTTATTAAATTTCACATTATTAATCTTAGCCACTTCCAAGACCTTTAACAATCGCTTGTTATGTTCAGACACAGTCTTTGCATGAATTATCAAGTCATCACAATAAAATTCTACACCCTCTATATTGCTAAAGGTCTCTTCCATGCGGTTCTGAAACGCCTCTGTTGACACTGAAAGCCCGAATGGTAAGCGTTTGTATCTAAAATTCCCAAATGGTGTCGAGAAAGTACATAACTTAGAGCTATCAGGATCAAGTTTCACAGTCCAAAACCCACTGTTACAGTCTAATTTAGTAAAATATTCATCTCCAGCAAGTTTATCTAGTATGTCTTCAACAGTTGGTAATTGTTTGTGCTGTCGAACTATGAATTTATTTAAATATCTAGGGTCAATACACACACGTAATTTGTTATTGCTTTTTTTTGTAATGACCACAGAGTTGACCCACTCCGCAGGCTCATCCACCTTCTCAATTATATCCAGTTGAAGCATGCGATCCAATTCCTTCTTTAAAGGCTCTTGGAGAGCGATGGGAATGCGGCGAGGTGGATCGGCTCTGGGACAAGCTCCTTCCTGTAATTTAATGTTATATGATTTTTCAAAACATCCAATACCTTCGAACACATCACAGTATTTTTTACTAATCATATAATGATATTGATAATCCACGGTACACACATTGCTTGTTTGTATATAATTTCTCTTTACAAGTTTTAGACTAACACATGACTTCAAACCTAAAATAGTTGTACACTTAGGGTTGACAATAATGAACTCAACATTATCTGTTTTGCCATTTTTAAGGCAGCATTTTATGGTGCATTTTCCTTTAACTGAGATGCTTTTGTTATCCAATGTTACCAGTTTGACATGTTTTTTTAGGATAAATTTTGGGTTAAGTCCTAAGTTTATGAATGTTTCATAAGACATGCAATTGACCTGCGCACCAGTATCTAATTTAACTTTAACTTCCTTATCACTCACATATAAACTTTCAAACCACTCACTTTCATTATTATTGATTCCAATGCTTCCTATGAAAAATGTCTCTTCATCTCCCTTTTCCTCCTTTTCTTCCACATTTGCGACACGCTTGAACTGATCCTCTTTGTTTCTACACACCTTCGCATAATGATTTCTACCTTTACACTTCATACAAGTAGTACCAAACGCAGGGCATTTATGTGATGGATCCCATTTTTTGTACCCGCACCTAAAGCATGACCTCTGCTCAAATTTTTTTACAGCTAAGATCGTTTCTGGTTTGTTCCCGCTGCCACACATTTCTGAAAGCTGTTTCTGGGATAATTCAGCTGCTTTGCATACCATAACAGTTTTATCTAAATCCAAATCTGCCATTCTAAGTAACCGCTCTTTTATTGTGAGGTTATTCAACCCAATAATGACAATGTCTTTTACTAAGCTGCTTCTGAGGTCGCCGAAATCGCATGTTAAACTTTTGTTTTGTAAATCTGTTAAGAAACTCTCGAAACTTTCTGATGGCCCTTGACTTCGGGTGAAAAATTTGTGTCTTTCCAAGGTAACGTTTCTTTTAGGAATAAAGTATTCGTCAAACGATTTTTTCACCAATTCGAATGTTCTTTTTTCTAGGGAAATATTAAAAGAATTAAATATTTCCAATCCCGCCTCTCCGATACTGTGTAACAACATGGCGACTTTCCTCTTATCCGTCGCACTTTCTAGATCGTTAGCTACGATAAACAACTCAAACTTTTGATACCACTTAATCCACTGCACTGAATCATTATTTCCAGTAATATATAACGGGCCAATAATGGAAGTAAGCGGTGGCGGTGTCCTGTTTGTCATTTTAGCTTCACTTCTATCTTCATTTATTTTTTGTTCCATAGTTTTGATACTTATTGTATTTTACTCTTCTGGGTTCTTATTATATCACACCTGACACCATGTTTAATATAAAAGTCCTCTATTGTTGAATATTCATTTATTATTTTATAATTCACTTATTCTATCAAAGACGTCCATATTTCTTGTGCCACAGATAGACCCCACTTCCAGAACCACAGATACATTTCAATACACGTAACACCCATGTACCAAGTAATGTGCACGCATAAATCTACCGGTATAAAAGCATGAGTAAAATATATATTTCTTTGGTAAAATAATATCTAGAAGTAGGTACAATTAGTTAGGCATTAGGATGTAAATTCTAAGATCGCGATTACCTTTAGAGCTCCCGATATTTTGTCTCATTAGCATCCATTACCATCAGGGTTAGAGGGGTGGGAACGGTGCTTCGAAATATCGAGAGCTAATAAATATAGTTTTCTGTGTATTTACTTAAAACAGGCACCTACAGGTACAGGTCGATCATATATGTATTATGAAACATCCAGAGTGATTGAAGATGACATGATCCACAGTGAGTGGGTGAGTGAAGATGTGTTCGATGGCATATTCGCTGACTTTAATTATTGAGCTACGATAGAACCTCGTCGCAAAATGTCATCACTACATAGTATGTATGTACCGAACTAAGTAGGTATTTGGCCGACTGTACAGACTGGTACTTTTTTATTATGCATGAGTAAATTTTAATACCGTGCTATTGTTAGTTGATTAACGAAGCGATAACTACGTTCTGATTAATGTTTCTAGGTTTGGAAGAAATTGTAGCATGATGCCTGTACGCATTACGCAGAGTGTCTTCAACTATTAATTAGGTACTTAACTTAACTACATAGTTATAACTACTTTTTCTTTCACACTATGTTCTGTGTTAGGGCGTCGAGAACAGTTTATTGCCGTTTCTAGCCGCAAATTAGGAAGGAACGTAATTAGGAAGTTACGCCCACTATCTTGCTAAATGTAGCCTGTAGGTATCTGTTACCTTAGGCTCCGTCTACCCCGTAAGGGATAAAGACGTGATTTGTGTTGTTATGTTAATTAGGAAGTTTATGTTAACGCGTTCGCGACGTTTTTTTGTGTGAAAACTAACACTAGAGGCCCCAAAAACTTGGCCTAAATCACGACCTTTCCTGACGAACAGTTGGAACATAAGTACCAAGAAATCGGGTTTCATCGGTACACAAACACTTCCATAAAATCCCCGCCCGGGCTCCCTTGGATGCCCTTTAAACTAGAACAAATCCTGGAAAAGTGGGAAACGACGGAAGGCAGCCCTACAACATATGGGACGAGCAAAAACTTCTTAATTCTTCTAATTAGTAATTAGTAAAAACGTTATAATAACTAACTTCCTTTGTAGAATAAACTCTAATTACCATCAGTCATAATTACTTAATTACCATAAAGGTTTTTAAATTTAAATAACACAATGAATGGTTCTGTGGGACATTTTTCTGCGTTCGGAGCCAAGGCATTGAAATTTCCAATGTTTACAAATAGAGCCTAGGCAGTTGAATTCCATACCTGAACAGGTACTTGCAATATTCGTTATCGTTACTTATTAAGCACTTACTTTAATACAATCTGAACCTCGTTTGATGCCAAATTCGAGTAAAATATCGAATCACAAACTTTGATTGGGATCCTTCTTGTGGGTAGAATCACCACGGATAACTGAACCGTGAAAAGGTCAAATCAAGACGAAACGTCACTAGAACCTTTTCTCAATTAATGTTAGTGACATGACAGTACTTTGCAATGGTTTATTATGACATTTACTGTAAGAACGTTCTGGTTCACAAATTCACAATTCAAATGGTTCTACGTGTAATTGGATACATTTAATTTATTTTTATGTCTACCGTAAAGGAATTAATTATACCAATAAAATGGAAATGCCTTACAATTCGTTCGAACAAAAAAGCCAAAATACTTCTTGGCGTTCCGATTGGCCGGCCCACCTAAGGGCAAGGGGGAACTCAAGAGTTGGGCAAGCAGATATTTTTTTTAATTGATATCGACAGTAAAATGTTCAGTCATTTCAAGACAGAGAAGAGAACGAACCAACTCTATATCACTACATAGTATAAAATAAAGTCGCTTTCTCTGTCCCTATGTCCCTATTTCCTTATGTATGCTTATATCTTCAAAACTACACAACGGATTTTGATGCGGTTTTTTTTAATAGATAGAGTGATTCAAGAGGAAGGTTTTTATGTATAATTCTACGCAGACGAAATCGCGGGCAGAAGCTAGTAAGGAATAAATGGAAAACTATCATGAAAAAATTGTGCTAGTGCGTTGCAAGTAAGTATACTTACCTACTACCACTCTGCTCTATCCTTATCCTAACTAATAATATAAACCGTAAACCGGAGTGACTGACTTACGGGATGACTTTAAAAAGTAGCAATAATGACGAATTCATTTTTTTTGCGTTTACTGCTTACAATCGATGTCTTTATCGATGTCAAACATCCACCGCTTATGGACAAAATATCGATGTTATAGGATTTTAAAACGATCAAATTAACCCCAAGATTACCAAAGTCACCCCGGTAAACGGAATATGATAGTAACTCTATCCGTCTGTTACACTTTCATGTTTAACCGATTTTAATTAAATTCGGTACAGAGATATTTTCAGTCCCGGGGAAGGACAGGATCGCATAGTTCCCTTGGGTTAGAGATAAGCAAATTCTGCGCAGACGGAGACGCGGGCAACGGCTAGTATGATCAATATGATCATGAATATCAATGGCAATACGTGAAGTATGTAAGAGCAATCTCTGCTTACCTTAGTGCTGGTAGTGATAGTGTAGGGCGGCGTGGACTTTTGCGGTGGCACGGGGTGCTTTGGGATCATGTCCTGGCAGACGCTTTCGGGGGCTCCCGTGGAGAACGCGTCCGCGAACGCCACCGCCGACAGCGCAACCACGACGTAAGTGAACCACATCTTGAATAAACCTGGAACCACGTTTAACTTAAGTCCTTCGAAGTTTGAAGGAAGCACAAATTAAACTGCCATCTATAAGTGTGAATTGAACCATAAGTAACCGATAATGACGTATATTTTACAGAAAACCTATGAAATCAAATTACAGAAAAAAAATACAACTTGATACTTAAATTGATTATCTTTTGTAAGTAATTATATACTTAGGTACATATTTCGAGTGAATCCTGTGAGATACATTTTAGCTTTCCTGACTTAATACAGCTTCGCTACATTTATTTTTTCTTCAAGCCTCTTGTTCCGTGAATTAAAGGTCATGTTTTTATTATTTTAAATTCAACTGAATACTGACCGGCAGTTTGAAATACCTAACTAATTTTCGAAATGGATTAAGAAACGCCCTTTCTTAATGTCTAGCACAAAAAGGTAAAAGAAATAGGTAGTTTTGTCTAAACTCTACAATAAAATTGAGCTTTGATCTTACAGTACTTCAATTTAACTTTTTCTCTTTGTTTGTCGTTTGTGAGACGTTAGGGAACTTCACGGCATGTTTGTATATTGACAGCCACAGTCTTGACCTTGGCAGTAACCAGGCATAGATACTCGAAGCTAAATCTAAGCTCTATCACTAGTAATCGAATTTATAAGCAATAATTTTATATGTACGAAAGCAGGTCACGGTCCTTTCTGTTCTTCAGATCTCAAGTTCTCGTAAAGCTACCTACTCGTTTAGGGGACAGGTTCTATACGTGTTGTGTTGTAATTTCAACCGATTGACAAACTGTTGCACAGGCATCATGTTAGGCCCCCAATTGAAACAAATGACAGTTAAGCGTATTAATTCGGTTACCAAATGAAAGTTTTTATTGATTTTTAAATGAAGAACGCACTGTTCACAAATATATATGTATACCTAAATAGGTTGTACCAATAAGACAAGACAAGCGAAACTACAACTTAAATCGCTCTAAATTCGTTTAATAATTGGGTTGGTATTAAAAATCAGTTGTTTTAGCTATAGACAAGTTAGGAAGTTTTGTGCAACTATAAATAAAAAAAATTGTTTATATTAATGTCCCTATATAACTCGCCAAATAGAACTCTAGCTTTGACTCAGTTAAAGTTTGAATTCTTATCTTAGGGATGGTATTGATAAATAAATAGGTAAATCAAACACTGAATTTCGTGCATTATGAAAATAAGTTAATTATTTGACATGAACTTATTTATTAATGTTAAATAATAATATTAATTCTAAATATTTATTTCATATATTCTGAGAAAAAAAGCTTTCTATTTCTAAACAGATTGTACATTGTCAAAATTACTATTTTTTTGTTTCATTTAAGTTAAAGGGAAGTAAAAATAAAAATTGATTTTTGATTTTTTCAACGAAATGAAGCTTCAGTAATCTTTATTTTATTAGCGTCTCTCACTTGGAATGTAGGACTGCGTGCGGATATTGTAAATAATATTATATTTTCATTGATCTTTTATATTGACATAATCAATATTTTCTGCAAACCAAAAAACCAATATATTTGAATATTACGAAATATTATCTGACTACTATTATTTAAATTTCAATTGATAATTCAAATCACACCTTAATTTCCAAAAAGAATGCCAATAAAATATAGTGTAAATAAATATTAATATTTTTGGTTACCTCGAGTATTTCGTAGAGCGACCGCGTGTATGCGCGAGCGGCGACTGCAAGTGACGCGACCTCGGCTAACTAAGGCTTTATATTGGACCTCGGTGCGGCAGGGCGAGAGGCCGCGGATGACACTCATCTCATTGCAGAACCATCTAAGAAGTGTCAATAAAAGGCTGAAAGAATAAAGTAAACCTATGTGTTACATTACAGAAGATGCTCGAACCCGTCACTATCAAAACAAACACTAACAACGCACGAACAAAGAAACACCAAGTGTTTCTGTTTATGAAATAACTATTAGCTACCGAGATAATAGGAGGTAGGTTCTTCACACATTGTGGCAATTTTTACTCCATCACGAACAGCAATGAAATAAAGCATGAGAGACATTTTAATAACCTAACAAATTGTAGTGAATGTTGAAATTTTTGAATCATGATTTTGTGTTGACGATACGACGTTATCGGAGGTCTAAATTTGGAATTAAACGACTACTGAGAAGTAAAAGTCGAGTTGCAAGATTTATTTATTTAAGTACATTGCTTGTTATTAACTTTAGTTAGTTACTTACAACGAGAAAGAGAAGAGACTGCTGATGACTGTGGATGAAGCGAAAGAGGTATAGTTGCTAGTGAAACAAAGTAGTCTCTACCTACTCCTATGGGAAGCATGACGGTGTGTGTAAGTAAGTAAATGCTTTATTGTATAAATATAAAGAAACAGATACAATTCACAAAAAAATAAAAATAACATTAATATATGCACAAAGGCGAACTTATCCCTATAAGGGATCTCTACCAGTTAACCTGTGAGTAGATGAGAGGAGCTTAAACGAGGGACCGACAAAGTGCGAGTTTAAAATTCCAGATAGTGAAAGCCACAATAGAGCGTACATATCTGAGTAGGTACAATAAACAAAACATAAAATAAGCTACTAAATATCATTACACACATGCATACATACAAAATACAATAAGAGTACACACATACAATATCTAATGAGATGGTGTGAGCCATGTCTTCCTCAAGCCTTCCTTGAACGACGATGTATGTTACTTACAAGACTTTCAAGTGAAACTAACAAATGGGTGTTAAAATAGGCCCTAGTTCAAAAGACGTAATTGCAAACGTATTGCAAACAATATACCTAGGTTGCATTAGTTCACTTCATTGCACCAATCAGTGCAAGCTTACTCATAAATTCCCGGGTACCTACCACAATAAATGAGTCCCTCAACTTCTTAGACTCCGTTGTTTGTTGTGACTAATGTAAATAAGGCCATCCTAGAGGTACTTACAACGACTATACGATCTTATTCACCACGTATGAGGAAGCTAGAAAGAGTAACAGTCATCAAATAGCTGCGCTTAAGTAAGATGTGGAAAAAAAATTAACTACAAAAAGTACTAATAATACTAATTGCGTTTCGAACGTATGCAGGGGGGCGATTTTTGAAAGCACATTAGTCGAAAGTGGTATTAATCTGTGTAAAATAATATTTTCGACTAGTTGGCTAGATCATTTACAGATGTAGTTTTCTTCTAATCTATTCGTATTTCAAATTGAGCACAATGTCTCAGTCTCACCACTTTCGAGTAGCATTTTCACATACGTGTTTTCAGAAATCGGGCTCCGTTTAGCGTGAAATCACTAAGCTATGACTAAATATAAACTAATTTTTTGTCATTAATTTGAAATTGAGAGGAAGGTATAATACCAACTGCGAGAATCGAATTTCGGAGTAGCGCCCCAGACTCACTTACTCGTAGCTACATAAAAAAAACTAATTGCAGTTTCCTAAGTACCTACTCGCGATCAGTATTTTAAAAAGTACGATGAGTGACGAGTAAAAAGAGAACCAATGGGTAGCTTTTTAAACAATTATTTTATTGATTAAAACTTAGCCTGATTCAACTATGATAACTGTCTTTAAGTTTGTTAGGATTCTGCAATCGACCTCTTTAATTTGGACATCCTATACTAAAGTAATTTTCTTGTACGGTCAAGTGCAAAAATAAGTATCGATAGGAACTTCTCAAAATTATGTCCCACGACCTTATTACGTGGTGTAAGAGCGCATGGTACCTACTTATTTTTGAGACTTTGTCTAAGTAGATACATAGATATTATTACACTTGACTGTACGTCATAGACTACTTACTAACTCATTTTATTTTCTTTCGTGCCACTGAATAAACACTATAAATTGATTTTGTCTACATAAATATAGATACGTACGTTACCTTCACACCTCCATTAAATAAAGATGAGTTGCAAGTTTTCATCTATGGACATTTGGAACACAAATTCGTGATCGATCTGTAAATTTATGTATGACGCACAATAACGTATTTATGACAAGGAGTCACTGTTTGCTTTTTCTGTGACATATATTTAAGACACCGTAATTTAGGAATTAGTTCTGTTATTATCTTCAGCACAGTCGTGATCGTTGATATTGCTCCTACCCTCTAAATTAGTTTTTGTTATCTAGGTTTAGGCAAGTTATTTAGTGGGTAGTAATAATTAAGTCAGATTGTGTTATTCCTAACAAGGATAAATTACTAATAGAATCATAATATGGACTATTGTAATTCTGCAACACGTTAGTGATTTGTCATTTAGCACCATTGCACCATACCGACTCGCACTTATTTCTTGCGATAGTTTTTCCTTTATCCCTTAAGTAGTCATCAACATAGTATAAAACAAAATCGCTTTCCGCTGTCTGTATGTCCCTATGTATGCTTAGATCTTTAAAACTACGCAACGGATTTTGATGCGGTTTTTTTAATAGATAGTGATTCAAGAGGAAGGTTTATTATGTATTCTTAAGTCTTAATCCTACGCGGACGAAGTCGCGGGCAGAAGCTAGTTACTTTTGTAAACTGTAGACTTTTCCCAACACTTCCAACAATTATCGTTATATTTCAACCATTTTACACAAAACCTTGATAAATTATGTACGTAAACCTTCCACGTGAATCATTATGTATTTATTGGTGAAAACCGCACGAAAACCCGCTCAATAGTGTGCGAATTTATCGCGAACAGACGCGCCAAAGGACTTTATTTTATAATAATAATAACAAGTGATTGGCATTTTTTTTCTTAAAAAAAGTGTTGTTTTATTCACTTTTTTTGGTGTGAAAACTCTTTACGAGTACCATCGGGCCCGGGGATTTATTCACTATACCTACTGTGCAATGACGTAACATTGAAATTTGCTATCTATATAAATTACAACATTATTTACCTAACCTAAGGTCCTGCTTGACCTTCGGCCAGCCAAGCCTATCGTGGTGCAGCAATCGCCGCCGTAGATCAATACAAATTGTATGACATGTTTGGTGGCGCCATCTCTTGATGAGTAGCTGGACTACCAGATACTCCCGTATAGTAATGAGACTGATTTAACTTCAACCAGAAATAGGCTTCGGAACTCTCTATTTTGCATTGTCCGATACGCATTTGGTCGATTTTTGACACATCTTTTTTTTTCACGAAAGTCACAAAAATAATTTAATTGCATCGTCGATGTCGTTAGTGTTAGAGCAAAATATTCAGAACTAGCTTCTGTCCACGACTTCGTCTGAGTAGAATTATGCATAAAAACCTTTCTCTTGAATCACTATCTATTAAAAGAAACCGCATCAAAATCCGTTGCGTAGTTTTAAAGATTTAAGCATTCATACATAGGGACAAACAGCGGAAAGCGACTTTGTTTTATACTATGCAGTGATGATTTTTGGTGCTACAAGGGTTGTTGGTACACCGGATCATCTATTTCTGTATGTTGGTAGTTTTGTTATCTATGGTAGAATATAAGAATTGTCATTGGAACTAACTGAATGAAAACACATTCTGATAATATTGTAAACTTTATTTCCAAATAAAAGATCCTAACAAGACTCCGTGTTTTATATGGATAAACCATAACATGTGGCGACCGTGAAGTGCATTTTGATAACCTGCATCGGGAAAAGTACGTCGAGTTGGATCAAAACCGTGCAACAACAACTCGATTCCCATCATGGAGTCTGCTCTGAGAGAAAGGAAAACGCTACGAAGATTATATACACAGTGTGCAAATCGTATAGAAAAAATGTTAGAAGAAAACGACACACAAGAAATTGATCTCAAAAGTGAGTACAAAAAATTAAAAGAGTTAACCTCAAAGTTGTCAAAATTGGACGAAACCATAAAGGAATGTATACTGAAAGAGGAAAACTTTGATGAAGAAAACTTCGAAAAAGAAATGACGACAGCCCTTGAATATAGGGACAGATGGATGAAAATCGAAACATCGTTGGATATTCACTTTAGGAATCGAAACAAAGAAAAGAACGAAGAAGAAAAGACAGATTTTAAAAGAAATTATAAACTCCCGGATATTAAATTAAAGAAGTTCGACGGAGAAATTAAAAACTGGTTGTATTATTGGGGACAATTTAAGAAAATTGATGCTGACACAAACATAGATGAAGATGACAAATACTTGTACTTGTTGCAAAGCATGGTGGAAGGTTCAGAGGTGTATGCATTAGTGGAAAGTTACCCTCCCTCAGGAGCCTCCTATCGACTATGTATAGAAGAACTAAAGAACAGGTATGCCCGTGAAGAGCTGTTGATAGAAGTCTATGTAAGGGAAATATTAGCATTAGTCCTTCAAGAGAAAAGAGACTTAATTGACCTCTATGATAAATTAAATGCGCATCTCCGAGCATTGAACACACTTGGGGTGTCAAAATGTGCAGCATTCATACTGCCACTTGTAGAATCTGCTCTGCCCAATGAAATCTTAAGACTGTGGGAGCGGAACAAGTCTTCAGAAAAGACTACAAAAGGACCAGAACATGTGTTAGAAGCTTTGATGACATTTTTAAAAGCAGAAGTGGAAAGCATGCAAAGAATAAAGATAGCTGAAAATACATTTATTAATGGAAAACAAGGAACAGAACCAACAGCATCATGTTTTTTTGCCGGAACAAAAAATCAAAAAGAGGTCAAAAATAAACTATGTATATGGTGCGGGAAAGATTCCCACTCCAGTGTAGAATGCTATAAATTAGCAAAAATGACAATTGAAGAAAGAAGGAACCACTTAAGAAAAGAAAATGCATGTTCAATTTGCCTAAGAAAGGGGCATTATTTCAAGACCTGCAAGGCATTTATAAAATGCCACATTTGTAATAAAAGGCATACTGTAGCCATGTGTCCAGGTAAGCAAGAACAAGAAAATCATATAGAGAAAAATGAAAGAAAACAGAAAGAGAATTTGGATGAGAAGTCTAAGGAAAAATCAACACAAAAAACACATACTACAGCTACAAACTTTTCTTCAGAAGGGACAAATACAATCTTACAGACTGTAGCAGTACGCATAAGAAATAAAGAAAAATGTCTCACAGTACGGGCTCTCTTTGATAGCGGATCACAACGAAGTTATATAAAGGAAGAGATAGCTGTAAGATTGGGTATGAGGAGTGAAAAGAAAGAAGACCTTAGGCAAAGCTTATTTGGAGGAGTGGTTACAGAGTCCAAAAAACACAAAGTGTATGACATCACAATAGAAAGCCTTGATGGGAATTACAAGATGGAGATGGAAGCCCTCGGCCAGAATATGATTTGCGGATACATAGAAAAAATTAGTTTAACTCGAGATGTTCGAAAACTGCTTGGAAAACAAAACATTACACTTAGTGATGTTGAAAGTTGTAATTATGAAATAGAGTTACTTATTGGTGCAGACTACTCAGGGCTCTTAATGACAAATGGTATTGTAAACTTACAGAATGGTATGGTGGCTATAAACACAAAATTAGGGTGGACAATTCAGGGAAAACAAACAGGAACATCTGACAATATAACATCCTTGTTTTGCATGTCTAAAGTTGATTTCACAGATCTCTGGTCGTTGGAGACATTGGGCATCCGGGATCCAGCTGAAAAGAAAACCAAATCTCAAGTCGAAGCAGAGACACTGGCATCCTTCGAGAAAACCGTTAAAAAAGAAGAAGATGGCAGATACGAGGTACAACTCCCTTTTAAGGTGGGTCATGATGATTTATTACCCAATTATGACCGGGCAAAACAGAGACTCGACTCTATAACACGGAAACTTATATCAAATGGTAAGTTTCATGAATATGACACAATTTTAAAAAATTGGCTTTCATCCAACATTATAGAAAAAGTGTCTTCTCATGATGAAGAGTATCACACAGGTCATTTCTTACCACATAAACCAGTCATAAAGGAGTCAAGCCTCACAAGTGCAGTAAGGCCAGTTTTTGATGCATCATCACCAGATAAAAAAGGCCTAAGCCTAAATAATTGTTTAGAAAAAGGGTTAAATTTTATAGACAATATACCCAATTTGCTTATCGGTTTCAGAAAAGGCGCAATCGGAATCACAGCAGATATTGCAAAAGCTTTTTTGCAAATTAGTCTACAACCAGAAGACAGGAGGTATTTAAAGTTTCTATGGTGGGAAGATGATTCATTAAAAAAGGTAATAATATATAGACATTGCCGAGTAGTATTCGGTCTCACATCAAGCCCGTTTCTTTTATCAGCAACAATAAAACATCATTTAAGTAGTGTAACAGGAGAACTCGAAAAAACAGCACAGTTATTACAAACATCATATTACGTAGATAATTGTTTAACAAGCTTGGACAGTGAGAAAGAAACACTGAAATTTATAAAAGAGTCAAAGAGCATAATGAAGGCCGCTCAGTTTGATCTGAGAATGTGGGTGACATCCCCATTACAAATTAATGAGACTGGAAAACAAATAGTATCTGTATTAGGTCTAAATTGGGATACTGTTACAGACGAGCTTTCATGTAACATTACTACCTTGCCTCAAATATCAGCTCTAAACAAAATAACAAAAAGAACCGTATTGTCTCTAGCTCAAAAAATTTTTGACCCTATAGGCATAACTTGTCCTGTTACACTGCCTCCAAAGCTGCTGTTACAGGAAACATGGCATCGTGGACTCACGTGGGATGCACCTCTACCAAATGATCTTGCAGACGATTTCAAAAATTGGTATGTACATATAGAATATCTAGAACAATGTAAGATACCACGGCGACTGACAGCAGAATGTATAACCGATCTTGACAGCCTTAGCTTGCACATGTTTTGTGATGCAAGCAAACATGCGATGGGAGCTTGCATATTTTTAAGGGGTGAAAAACAAAATAAAATCTCTGTACGACTTATAGCAGCAAAGTCAAGAGTAACGCCTCCAAAAAACGTGTCCACGCCTCGTTTGGAATTAATGTCGGCGGTTATTGGAGTTAGGTTATTAGTAGAAGCCAGGAAAAGTCTACAATTAACAGGCTGTGAAGAATACTGCTGGACTGACTCGAGCGTAACAATATACTGGATTTGCAAAGACTTGACCTGGAACACATTTGTCGGCAACCGAGTAAGAGAGATCAAAGAACATACCACAACTAAAAATTGGCATCACATTTCAGGAAAGCTGAACTGGGCAGACTTACCGTCGCGCGGATGCAACGCAAAACAACTGTCGGAACAACGCTGGGTGGAAGGCCCACCGTTTCTTCTGTCCAGTCCTGCGGAGTGGCCAAAATCGACAATAACACTTGATGAAAAGGAGGCTTATAAAGAATTGAAGAAGAAGAAGGCCACCTGTGAAGTCAATGTGTGCACTAATGAAGGTATATCATTATTATATTTCTCGAAGTACTCGAAAATCGTCCGCATGGTTGCCTGGATGTTGAGATTCAAAAATAATAGCCTGAAAAAAGAAAAACATACAGTTAATAAAGACATAACAGGCGAAGAGTATCAGGAAGCTGAAAAGAAAATAGTGAGATTAGTACAGCAAGAAGATAAAGACATTTTAGAACAAAATACAAAAAATTTAAATACATACATAGACAAAGATAATATAATAAGATTAAAAACAAAACTTTTACTATCAGACTTACCTGAACTTACCAAATGTCCAATGGTAGTAACAGCTAAAAATAGGATTATCCAAGAAATGGTGAGACAAAGGCACATACAGATGCAACATGCTGGTATTAATATGTTAATCACTGATGTGAGGAAGACATTCTGGGTTTTTGGAATCAGGAGATTGGCAAAATCGATTATTTCTAATTGTATCGTGTGTAGGAAATACAAAGCAAAACCCTTACAAGCGCCAGCTGCACCATTACCTGTAGATCGTATGCAAAGTTCAACACCATTCGAGGTTACAGGAGTGGATTTAGCCGGACCCCTCACACTAAAGGATGGTAAGAAATGCTGGATCGTTCTATATACATGCGCCGTGTATCGCGCCATTCACTTAGAACTCACAACATCCTTGTCTACAGAGGCATTCATTAGAACATTTCGTAGGTTCGTAGCTCGAAGAGGACGTCCAAAAATAATATACTCAGACCACGGCACAAATTTCATTGGCACGAGAAATTTATTAGAAACAGTAAATTGGGACGAGATACAAAAGGAAACCTGCATGGAAAAGATCAATTGGAAATTAAACGTACCTACCGCTGCTTGGTGGGGTGCTTTCTGGGAGAGATTAATAAGATCAATTAAAGATTTACTGCGCCGTGTACTTGGAAAAGCAAGTGTGACTTATGATGAGTTACAAACCTTGCTGTGTGACTGTGAAAACATTATGAATAATCGCCCTCTTACCTATGTACAGGATGATAAAGGAGAATCGCTGGAACCTCTGTCGCCTGCATGCTTCTTACAGCCGCTACCGTCGTCCGAAACAGCAGATTTCGACCAAATCGACGAAAAGAGCCTAAATGTACGTATTAAATATGTACAAAAACTTAGAAACGATTACCGCCAACGGTTTAGGTCAGAATACTTAACAGAACTAGTACAGAGGAGCAAGGAAAATAATAAGCATCAGGAAATTGAAGAAGGTCAAGTAGTATTAATTGAGACTGAAGGAAAAAGAATAAATTGGCCTATGGGTATAGTAACTAAAGTTTTTACAGGGAAAGATGGAGTAAATAGATCGGCAGAAGTGAAGACGTCTACAGGGATCAAGTCCAGACCGGTACAAAGACTTTATTCTTTAGAATTAGCATCAAATGATACAGGTGAGTTCCCTAAATCTAAAAGGTCTTTAAAGGAAAATGAAAAGGCCGTAAGAGTATCTACCAAGGACCAGGAAAAGGAGAAGGTAACGAGAGGGGGAAGGCAAATAAAAATGCCAAGTAGGTATAATATGTAGTAGTCCTATATTGTCCTATATTGTCAGATGTACTGATTTCTATTTGTATTGCATAATACAATTTTAAGTAATAAGTAACATCTGTTGTTGTCTTCGGTTGGGAGGATGTTGGTACACCGGACCTATTTCTGTAGTAGTATATTGTCAGATGTACTGATTCTATTTGTATTGCATAATACAATTTTAAGTGTTATAATTTTAAGTATTGAGTATTTTAACATCTGTTTTTGTCTTCGGTTGGGAGGATGTTGGTACACCGGATCATCTATTTCTGTATGTTGGTAGTTTTGTTATCTATGGTAGAATATAAGAATTGTCATTGGAACTAACTGAATGAAAACACATTCTGATAATATTGTAAACTTTATTTCCAAATAAAAGATCCTAACAAGACTCCGTGTTTTATATGGATAAACCATAACAAGGGTGCTACATTGCAGTGTTACCAGCAAAATAAAAAATATGAGTGAGCTTCAGTGAGCTTTCAAGTTAAGACACTAGATGGCATAGTTTTTGTTCTCTCTCTGCTCTCACCTGAAATGCACCTTGTAAAAAAATAAACGTGAGTTATTTTATAGTTTGTTATCTTTCGTATTAGACTATAGTTAATATCTTTTTGTAGTATTTATTTTAAGTTTACATTTTGTCTTCCATTGTCCAGAGACAAATTGGACGCCATCCAAAAACAAAAGACGCCAAACTGTCACTTGATTTTTGACAGCATCATTTCTTGTTTGTCTATGGTTCAGTTCCCAAATTGGTGTGGTGGTCGATTTATCAATATTTTTCCCATAATCGTGTGCTGAATAAAGGCGGGAACTATTATTTCTTAAATAAAACCTGTGAAAATGAGCGTTGAAGAAGATGTTATGAAAATACAAAAGAAATTGACCAAAATGACTTCAGACGATGGCACGGTTAGTTTTATAGATAGCAATAAATGGGTATAGATTTCTGGACAATGCTTGACACACAGCACAGGGTGCCTTAATCAAACGCCGCTTATATCGTTTACCAGTCGTGAAATATATTTTGGATTCAATAACAATCCTTTAAAACCTCTATAAAATCTTATTGGAGATGGTACAATCGTTCAATTGCCGGTTGCTGACGCCGAGTTTTATTAGCATTATAATAACCAAGACTGCTTTGTTTCTAGGGCCAAGAAGAAGCGTTGGAGTTGCTAAAAACACTTCAGACCATGGCTATCAACTTGGATGTTCTGACCAAAACAAGGATAGGCATGACAGTGAATGCTTTACGGAAGTCTAGTAAGGATGAGGAGGTAATATCTCTGTGCAAAACACTTATCAAGAATTGGAAGAAGTTCCTTTCCGCCCCAAATACGACTAAGGAGGGAAGTTCATCTAAATCTAAAAAAGATTCTGGCAGAGACAAGGACAAGAAAGATGATAAAGAAAAAGACAAAAAGCTGCCAGCATCATTCCCACCCCAGTCAAACACAACTGATGCTGTGAGACTCAAGTGTCGGGAACTGCTGACTAGTGCTCTTAAGACTGATGGGGAGAACCCCAACTCTTGCGGAACCCCAGAGGAGCTTGCAGAGGAGCTGGAGGAATGCATTTTCATTGAATTTAAGAACACAGACATGCGATACAAGAACAGGGTTAGATCGAGAGTTGCCAATCTTAAGGACCCTAAGAATCCCACTTTGCGCACAAATTTCCTTAATGGTGTGATTTCGGCTGCAAGGCTGGCAAAGATGACTCCAGAAGAAATGGCTAGTGACGAGATGAAGAAGCTGAGAGAGAAGTTTGTTAAGGAGGCCATTGATGATGCTCAGCTGACAACTGTGCAGGGCACTAAAACTGATTTGCTCAAATGCGGCAAGTGCAAGAAGAAGAACTGCACATACAACCAGCTGCAGACCAGAAGTTCTGATGAGCCTATGACCACCTTTGTACTCTGTAATGAGTGTGGCAACCGCTGGAAATTCTGCTAAGACTGCCTTTTAATCTGTAAATTAAAATGTGTGTAAAAATACTCTCAGCATCATTATAATAATAAAGCAGATAAAATGTGTCAAAGCATATGAATTCCTGATAGTAATGCTAGTTGTAAACATTGAAATTGAAATATTTAATTGTTATTTATATTTTATTTAGTTGATTTATTATGAACAGACCTGTAAAAGGCACAAAACAGTGTGACTTAAACTTTATTAATAATAAAACATTTGAAATTGGTTTATTTCAGTGTGCAATTACGTTAAAGATTTCAATGTGCAATTACATTGAAGAAACTATGCTCGTCTTAAGCATATTTTTTTCTATTAAAATCAGTTTGTATTCTACACTTTTGTACATTTAATTTAGATTGATGCTGATTGTATGAAACAAATGTGTATGAGGTGGTCATTCTACACTTTAATATGAATTATGATATTTGTTTTCTCTTTTTTACCTGTGACCTTACTACTAAGATTGACAAAGGAAGCATTGAGTAGATACGAAGGCATTTTTAGTTTAATACTAATAAATTAATGTGCTTATGTAAGTGAATTATATAGTTTCATTTCAATCAACTAATTATGTATTTTTCTTATTTCACATATGCATAGGGGTCATTTATAGAGTTTAAATCAGAATGTGTCTTTCCTGTGGACATGAAGCTCATACATAATACTTATGTTTTCCTTGATTTGTTTGAAGTTAGTCAAGTAGCATACATGCACATGTGTAAATACGTAAAATATTGTCTGTTAACCCTTGAGTTGTGTCATGCCCAGAAGAAATGAAACAAAATTCTGTAATGACCATGCTAAGGCATGGATAAAACGACATACAGCCCCTGTCGCTATCCCCTACTCTCCAACAGAGCTTGAACGTATTATCCATGTAGTCAGAGCTGAAAATGACATCATGCTTATTGACACCGTACAGACACTTGTTGCAGAATATTTTTTCACACAAGACATTGTCTGAAGAACTCCCAGTCAGTTTTAGTTTATCGCTGTTAGAAAATAATACTTGATCCCGTCTCTACTTTACGATTCTTGACTGACTTAGTCTTTGATAACTGTTACAAATCCTTAACACAATTATACGTGATACGTGAGCGTGACTTAGCACCTCCGATTAAATATTACCTAGCAATTGTTAGGTACAGTCAAGGGCATAAATATATGTACATTACCAAGACGGCAAAATCATCTATACACCTTTATGCCATAAACAATCAGGCCGATGACATATATTTGATATTGTTGCCCTCGACTGTACTTACAGTTAATTTATCTCGTAACTAAAAAGACAAGACTTCTTTCCCCCTTTTTCTTAGGTGACAGGCTTAAATGTAAGGGTGGTTTCTCAGGTCAATTAAATTAAATTTTACCAAATTCACATCGTTTATTTTTGATAAACTATTAATACTTAATATACAAATAATAAGTGAAGAATTATCTGCTAAAAGCAAAACGATTAAACACTAACCTACATAGGCAACTTAATAGATAGAATAAAATTGCGTATATCAGCATTAAGATAACAATTTAATATTTATATTCAACCTAAGAAGGGGTTGTTGAATATCTAATTATAAATAACAAAATCTCTGAATTGTATAATTGGCACACAAAATTATTACTTGCATACAGTTGTTTTATGTAGATATATTTAATATGTAGTTACAAGTAAAATTGTAAGATATGCGCGTAGGTAATATTACGTTATTTGTACGAACTAATGGATATTGTTATGGTGACATTACTGACTCTATGTGAAGAGCAACTATAGATTGTAGAAACCACTCACGGTTAGAATACAATTATGAAGTGTCAAAAAAATCGAGACTTGGTGAACGAAGTGGATCTCTTCGTTTTATCATTTGTGTTTTTTTAAGTACGGCCTATCATGAGTAGGTACGAACATCAAAAATGATACCAGTGATAGATAGGCATTCTGTTAACAATAATTCTAGTCCATATTCAAACCTCGCGAACTGATATATCCTAATATGGCAAGCTACACTTTGGTAATTATACAAACAATTCCTATCATTTTGGCTTACATTAGAAAGCTACTCTATGTACTAATCGTACAAGAATGATAATATTAAGTTAATTTATTATTATTACACATTTTAAGATTCTACAATAAGCTCTCCTGTTTTAAGTCTAACAAAGATTTTGTTTTCGTTGGAATCATAACAAGGTTTCTTATTCAATTCTATTACGATCTTAGTTGAGGATTCCTCTTCCTTAATGTCGGATTTGGTAGTTTTATCGTCATTTTCTACTTTAATTGCACTCGTGTCGACACTCTTCATTTCACTTGAGTCATCACTCTTCTCTTCACTTTTAATTTTCTTTTCCGTATTTTCTTCGCTATTCTTTTCATCCTTAGCTTCTTCCTTCTTGTTGTCAGCATCTTCATCTACTTTGGTTATTACAAATGTCACGCCCTCACTGGCGGCGAAGCATTCTGGGATAAGATTCTTCTGGTAGTTGAAATGAGTTTTTAAGTGTTCGCGAAGGAAGTGCGATTGCACAACAACAAGGTCACAATGAGAGCATTTGTGAGTTATATTGTTAGAATGGGCGCTACCGTCGTGCCGCTTGTAATGATTTCCTAGTGCGTCTTGGCGTTGATTCGAGTAAGGACATAATAAACACATATGTAACTTCCGTTCTTTCGTAGGGGACGGCTCAGGGTGTTTTTCTTGCTCTATGTTATTTATAGAGCGCCTCAGCTGTAACAGTCGAAGAGTCTGCTGGTCACTGACAGAGAATTGTTGGAAGTCGCTTTTTGGTCTAGTCGGTCCCTTTGGCATTGTTTTGATAGCTAGTTTAATGTTTTCTTTAGTTGGTTTGCTTTCTTGTGTGTCATTTTCAGCCTCTTCATTTGTCTCTTCGCTGCTTTTCTTTCTCTCAGCAACAGCTTCGTCGTTCATTTGATGTTTTCTCATATGTTGGACATAGTTGGCGTAGTATTTTACAGAATAATCGCATACTTCGCATTTGTATCGTTGCTTCGATCCATGCAATGACAAATGTATTTTATACTGTTCTCTTTTTTCGAAAGCTGATGGACATTTGTGGCATTTGTAACGTTTCTCTTTTTGGCGACCATTTTTCAAATATGTAGGATATATAAATTCCGGATTACCATGCATTAAGTAACCGAATTGTGGATCTGCTTGAAGCACCGGTGGGAAATGGTCGTTGGGCTTCACCAGCTTATTTTTGTCCGATACAACCCTTTTTTGTGCTTCAGTTTTTCTTTGGAATAAATCTGTGCCAGAAAGTGGAACGTTCTTGTAGTCATTATCGTCACCAGACTCGTAATCACATGTAGTCGTTTTACCCTCATGTTCATGTAATGATTCATGTTTCGCCAGATTCCCTAAGTTTTTAACAGTATAACTACACTTTTTACATTTGTGGTCACCTTCGCCTCCGTGTAATCCCGCGTGATAACTAAGTGCTGAAGTTTTGAAGAATTTAGCCGGACACTCTTTGCAAAAGTATTGTTTGGGAACACTCCGTGATTCGTTGCACTTTTTTGAAGAATCTACTACATCATAATTTTTTGTTGAGTTTGACACAATCCAATTAATATCTGAAGTCACTGGGCAATGCACCAGCTCCAACTTGGGCTCTTTGTGCGCGGGGTGAGATCGATGCATGAACTTCAGCATTTTAGTTTTCGTCTGGTATTCGTCGGAATGGCAAGCTACGTGAGCGGTTAACTCGCTTTCTTGTGGTACAGAAAATTCGCAATTTTTACATTTGTTCTCAAACAACAGATCGTGGAATTTGTCATGGACACGTAACTCATTGTCAGCAAAAAATCTAGCTGGGCATTTGTGACAAAAATATAATATTTTAGCTTCTTTGCTTTCTTTAGAAGCTATCTCTTCCTTGGGAGATTCAGTGTTATTAAGTTTTTCAGTTTCTATTACTTTGCGTAATTTTGAGATCTGTTCCTCATCCGGGACGTCGGGCTCGACGGGGCAGTAAATGCGACCATATATTTCTCCATGTGTTTTAGAATGCTCAGCCAACCTTCCCGCATTGTCGCATGTAAACTTGCACTCTAAGCATTTATAAATAGTTATTTCACTGTTTTCAAAAACAATGCAGTGAATTTTTTCGTGGTTCGGTATTTTACATTTCTGCGAATTAACATATGAACAGTATCTACATTTGTACATTTTATGGAATTCATTTTTTGCGGATACCCACACAAAAGGTATTTCGTTTAGGTCTATAGGAATGTCTATATTGCTGTCTGCCCTGCAAGATGACGAAGCTTCCAGTTCTAAATCCATTTCTGATTTCTTTGTCATAATTCCGTGAACTCGCATATGCTGATGTAACAAATGTCTTTTTGATACGCTGTAGTTGCATTCCTGGCATTTATACGGGGTGTCAGCAGGAAGTCGATGGAATTGCTCGTGATACATAAATTGTGATTTGCTGTTGGTTTCATACGGACATTCCGTACATTTATGCCGTTTGGTAGAGTTTGAGGAGCTCGGTGGAGCTGGTGAATCCAATACTGGTGATTTGCAACCCATTGCTTTTGAAATGTACTCTTCTGGGTCGGTTATACCATGTAGCGCGAGGTGTTGTATTAAATCATTCTCAGTTTTGACGAAGTACGGACAAAAGTAGCATTTGAATATTGACTGAGGTGAAGGCTGATGTTGCTGCATATGATTTATCATTTCTTTTCTGTCATTTGCTTTAAATGGACATTTGAGGCAGGTGTCATTAAGTTGGTTTAATGCCGCTAGCGCGGATTCTGGTTTTGGTTTAACTGTTGTTATAACTTTTATCACTCCATCGTGTTTCAAGCGGCAATGCCTCTGTAAATTAAATATAATTATTGGAGTAAGTTAATATATCATCACAAAAAACCCTTTATGAAATGGATTGAAATTCGAAATGTTGAGTACTTTTGTTTATATTCAGGTATATGTATAGAGTATTTAATAATAAATATTTTATACCTGTATAACATGCTTCCAATTTGACAGTTGGTTGCAATGTCCACATCGATACGCCAGATCTGCGGGGTCAGGGGTGTTCTCAGGTTTCTTGTTCAAAGCAAAAGGCTTGTTTTCTTCTTGGCAGCCTTCAGGCTTGGAATGCTCTCGAACGTGTAGCAGCAACGCTTCCTTTGAAGGATCCCTGAAAGCAATAAATTTCCAGGTTAAATATTGTTGACTGACACAAGTTCGATCTACACCTTTAATTTCTAACAAGAATAGTACCTAATCATATCATAATACACACACACACACACACACACACACACACACACACACACAAATCACGTCTTTATCCCCTACGGGATAGACAGAGCCTAAGGTAACAAGACCTAAAGGCCACGTTTAGCATGATAAATAAGTAAATACTCACTTGTAATTGCACTTTTTGCATTTCCACATAGTCTTCTTAGGTTTCTTGGATTCGTCATTCTTGTCATCGATTGTCTTGAACCTATTTTCTCCTTGTTGAGTTTGCAGATTGAGCGGCTGCATTTCAAGTGACAAGTTAATATTCTCGCTGGTGTCGTTGAATGGTTCATCGAGGTCTATGTTCCCGCCTGCCGCTGCATTTGTATCAATGTAATCGAAGTCTGTTTCCCCATATTCGTTTACAACTGGCACGGCCAAGAATTTGTTGTATTTGCTGTAATTTCTCCTACCGGTTTCATCAGTCATTAACACCTTTGCTTCGTTGTGCTCAGGATCTCTTGCAGACTTAAGCTTAATGTGCTTAGTAATATCCCATCGCCAATTAGATTTATATTTACAAAGCGAACATTCAAACGGTTTCTTGTTTAAATGCCCTACAATATGAACGTGGAATCTTGATGCAGTCGACGCCCAGAAGGTGCAATGAGGACATTTAAAGACTTTCTTTCCCGCAGCTTGGCTCGGAGATAGGTTCATACCTTCGTTGTCGTCGACAACTTCAGAATCATAATTTTTGCTTTGTTCAGGTAAAGTAGAATCATCGTTGATACTTATATCTAAGGGTGTCTCAAATTTAGCCGTGTCGTGACTGATGTTATTCCAAACAAATACAACATTCTCCATTGGATGTGGTTCTTCTTTGAGTGCATCAGTTTCTTGGGTAGAAACAGTAGCTTCGCTTTTGGTTTTATCATTAGTTGTATTTTCGTGGACTACTTGCTCTTGTTTACCGCAAGTTTGCATGTGTACGTATAAATCTGCACTTGACTTACACCTGTGTCTGCAGTTTTGGCACCGCGTCGAACCAAGGCTCTTGTGTGTGTTGTTGGCTAAAACTCTATTAGCCGGTACTGTACAGTTTTTCTCATGCACAGAGTGCTCTGACAAACATTTGCTTTCAAATCCACAGTTTTTGCAGGTCAAACTTCCTTCTTCTCCAGTCGCCGTCAACAGCCTTTCTTTAAGTCGGTCGAAGAAGGATTCGTTTTTCTTCTTCACCACTGGTTCTTTTGTTGTAACTGGAGTATTATTTGCAGCTATCGTAGAGATCTCAGCGGGTAAACTTTCAGTGTTATCTGGTTTAAATTTCTTTAGCGGTGGTTCCGAAGAATTTGATTTATTTTGGTTGGGTGTCGACGTATTCAAGGGTATCAGGTGTGGAATAGGCTTTTTCATTTTTTTATTTTGCTGATGTGATCTTCCTTCGTCGGATGTGCTGCTCGGCGATTGTTGGCCTTGTAGTTCTGGTGCTAATGCTGTGTCATCTTTTGTAGTAATGGTTTCTGTACTTGTATCATTATCACTGTTGCAACTAACCATTTCTATGTCTGCGTATTGGAGACCCATCTCCTGGAATCAAAGAAAGTTCATTCTTTAAATAAATTCAAATTATAAGCGTCGATGAGTTTTTCGAAAGAAAACTTCTCTGCGGTATAAGAAAGTCATGCACGAAAATATTAAATATTGAGCTTAATTAGGTTTGTTTCTAAGACAGATATTCGAATACATCGTAAATGGTAACCACCCTAGCTACTCATAACAAATCGGCAAAGAGGGTCCTTGCCGCAGTTCGCAGGTACGAAAACTTTTTCATCGCGCGCTGGGTTAAACGTACCTACTCGTTTTGCAAGTTTGAAACGTGGACATAGTTAAATACAGTGGGTAGACAAGTCATTTATGTGCTAGCAAATCATATTAATCTTTTTCATGTGGTGTCGTTTCATTGAGCCAAGAAGCCATTATTTACGCCACTTATTTCTTGGTAAGCAGGCCTTGTACTCCGAAGGTCCGAAGTTAGAAATTCGAAGATTCGTACCGTTCTGCTCACACTTTCGTATGAGAAACAGGGACGGTATGATACGAACTTCGCATTTCGGAATAGCCCCCCAGAGCGCACGAACGGCGTTCTTGGTAGGTGTAATGCTATGTTACAAGCTTGGCGCGTAAGTCGTGTTTCCATTGCATGCGAGCCGGGGGCCCCGGGGCGGCCATGCGGGGAGCGGGAGCGACCCTGCGGTCCATTGGGGTAGCGTTATAACTTGTTTCTTTTTACTATGCGCATATCAACGTTAAAATATTACAATGTTAGCAGCATTGGTTGCGCCAGTTAAACTATGTAACCGACGCAAAAGGAGGAACTTAGCAAAATTGCCGTTAGGTTCACTCACGAGCGAAATACAAATTTACAAACAGCAGTAGGTACCTAACAATGAAGTAAACTTGAACGCGGCTGTAACGAAGAAAAATACTAATAAACCTAAGTGGCTTATACCTAAATAGTAATTTAACAAACAATTTTGTTCTAAACGCTAATCATAATCACCAAGCACCGCGGGGATGTAAATTGAGGGCATGAGTCCAAAAACAACAATTACCGAATAATTAACACGGTCGTTCTAATGAACCTTTAGAAGGATCTGTGTAAATTAATTTAAATATCGTTAAGTAGGCAGTTGTTTTTTTTGAAATCTTATGCTTTTAAGGTCTCTGAGAAATGTCCCTTCCAAGTCTCAAGAGAGAGTTCATTTTCGAATCTCACGTCGCGCTTATGGCGAAGACGTTGGCACAGTAAAAATCAGTGAGTAATCAACAAACAACGAATTGAATAGTCTCGTGAACGCTTATACTGTCAATACGCAGACAGTTCCTATCATTTTAACCACAAGACAGTTATATAATAAATTTTAAATTACTTTTTTAAACAGTTTGAATCTATACAGTATTTACATACATTTTATCATTTTGGCGGGTCTTACCCACGAGAACGGAGTGAGCGCGGTTGAAAGTTGGAAAAGTAATGAATCGGCGCTGTGTAGATTACCTACTGGTTCAGACTATACTGTGACCGTGGTTGGACGACGGTCGACCTTGAGGCTACGAAGAGGAGAGGGCGGACTTTGTCGAGGCCTACATGTACCTACAACCTCCCGTTTCGCTGAACAAAAACTGGTAGGTAATTAGATAACACCTAATCAATTCCAGACCATGGGAATATTTGTCTAACTACTTCTTTCTTTCGTGCCTACTAAGGGTAAGGCCACACGAGCGTGATTTTTTGAGTTGTGAGTCGTAATTTCGGTCGCGTTATTTTACGGCATACAAAACTCCAACTCTTTTTCTGTGTTCTAATTTTCAGTGTCGTTTGGAAATTTAGTATCATATTCGTTGTCAAGAAAAAACATAGAATGTACCAGTTGCTTCTCTACCCGCGCAGATGGTAAAAGCCCATCGAGGGGATGGGCGAAAATATTAGGAATCATGTTATAGGCGATGAGGCTAGCAACCCATCACTATTTTGATTTCCCTTTCCAGCTATTCGCCCTTAATCATGCTAAACGTGGCCTTAAGGTTTTCTTACCTTAGGCTCTGTCTAACCCGTAAGGGATAAAGACGTGATATATGTATGTATGTATGTATGTAAAACTCCAACTCATTTAGCATCACCGCCGTGTGAACGTCACTAAAGTTTTGTACCTACTAAACCGAATGTATAAGAAATTATGCGACCGAATTTAAGCGACTCGCAAATCAAAAAATTACGCACGTCTAGCTTCACCCTAAGAGCGTCGCGATTTGAGGCGATTAGCCTAAGTACATGCTTTTTGATCAAGTTACTCTACTACTACTCAAACGCATATACCTAAAGAACCTGGATTCGCTGATAATCTATTAAGGTGTTGTTTAAAACATCTGAGTAGGTAGGTATATAATATTTATCCGAAAAATATCCAAACTTTTTTTTACTATTCCTTCCAATTGTTTTTTTAATTAGCCGCAAATAATTATCAATCTCTACCTCTTCCCTAATTGTACATTGCGTTCCTAATCCTGATTCATAAGCGCTAATGAATTCGTAACAACTTCATTAATAAATGTCGAATCGTAATGAGATATTAAATAATTAGACTGCTAGGTTTACTGGTTTTTCGGTGTTTTCAATTCCCGCAATACAATTAAAAACCGGTTTGGTCAGTAGGTACATAGGTTAGTTGTATGCCCTGCACATTAGTTCCTTATTTTTCGGTACTAGTAGATAAATTGATTTCAATAAAATTCATACACAATTAGGTACATTGGTCCGCAGCAAAATATCACCGCGCCTGATTTAAATAATTAATAACTTTTTATAAAAAAACACAAGTGTTGCCCGCGGCTTCGCCCCCGTTCCAATATTTTTTATCTAACAACCTTATTCCTAACAACAACGAACACAATAAAATTTTATATGGGATAACTAAGTACAAAAATACACATACCTACCTACTATATGTGTTCGTGTATAATACATTGATAAATCTCGGCTTATACTTAGTTAGAACGTAACAAACTCTATCAAACGAGTAAATTCGAAAAAAAGTTAAGATTTCTATAATACCTAGTAGGTAAGACGAGATTTCTACCTTTTTTAAAGGTACCTCTGTTATTAACTTTCCTAACTAGAACCAGAACTGTTCAAAATATGTTGAAAAATATAAGTTGATGATAACATGAGTCACATACACATAGGTATTTTATCAATCATGCAGACGTTATCACGTAAGTAGGTCCTTGGTAGCCGTACGTAGCGAACTCGTGGAAACCAAAGCCACAGGTACTCGGGGTTCAATCTTAAATTCCTACTTGGAGCCATTCCGGAACTTAAGTGCGCATTCTAACTAATAAAAACTTTACTATACTTTAAAGAAAAAAACATTGTAACGAAACCTGCATCCTCGACAAGTCTCTTAACTGTGCAAAAGTTACGTAGTTAAGCATTCCATAAGAAATCGAATTTATTGCAAGTAGGTGAGTGTAATTTAGAGATGACGATTACGTTTTTAAAACGAGTAGGTACCCCAGGCACAAAAACTGAGAAGTCGGCATTTATCAGCGGTAATCCTTATCAATATTTTCCTATTAACACATGCATTTCTTACTAAACGGACAACATGGAAACCACACATGCAAAGAGCGATACGAAGACGACATGTAGGTAGTTATATGAAAGCGTGATGCAAGAGCGCGCGAGGGGTCGAGAGGAGCGGAACGATCGCCAGCAGCGGCAGCCGCGATAGCAGCGGCGACAACCGCGTGACGTCACCGCCGGGCGCGGCCCCTCGCGCGGGGACACTCACCGAGGCGTGCGAGGAGCGCGAGTCGCCGCTCCCCTCCTCCTCCTTGGCGACGCCGGCGAGCGCGGCAGCGGCGTCTGCGAGCGCGATGTCGCTGGCACCCACCCGGTTGCGACGACGACTCGCGACCGATTGCCCCACCGGCGGCGTGTGGTGATTCATCTCGTGCACTGTCAGACTCTGCTTGATGTCTGCAGTGAAGTTGCACATGGAGCAATGGAAGCTCCCGCTCCCTCCGTGATTCTTCATGTGGCGATCCAAATTCCACTTATAGGGTGTGCGGAAGTCGCACATCGTACATTTTATCATGGGCATCGAATGGTACTTAACGTGCTTCGTGAACCTTGCACGGATGTGGGTGACGTAGTTGCATTTTGTGCAGGAGAAAAATTTTGTCTTATCTTTTGGAATACCCGAAGAAACTTCTTCGGCAACAACTCTGTCGACGTCCAGCTCCATATCTGTGGAGCGGTCCGGACACTCTTCTATGCAATCCTCCATGTCCATCTGATCATCCTCGGTATCCTCAACTTCTTCGAACATATCTTCCATGCGCTCCACAGGTTCCGCCGCTGTGCTTGGTGTGACTTGAACTTCAGGCTCAGCTTTGGGCGCCTGCGACGGCGCTGCGTGGACCATCTTAATATGTCGCACGAGTTTTTGATGGTGCCTCGACGCGTAAACACAATGAGGGCAATCGTATATTTTGATTTTTTCAAAATGTACGTCTCTCGAATGCACTAAATAAACTCGCGGATTCTGCGTATAAAACGTGCACTTGGTGCAGTTATAGTTCCTTCTTATTTTGCACTGCGGCAGTTCGAAGTCATCGGCGGCGTCGGAGGAGGCCTCCGAAGAAGCATCGCCGCACACGCGGCCTTCGAGGCGCGGCTGGGGAGCGACCTCGCCGGCGTGAGCGCTCGGCGGCGATGACATTTGCTGTAGCATAGTCCGCTGGAACATAACAATTCTGTGTCGGTTATACGTTCCGGGAAGCGCGGCGCGGGGCGGTCGAGACGCGGATGGCGCGCGGCGCAGCGGGAGCGGCACGTGTGCGGTGCGCGAGAGCGTCGCCGGCAGAGTGAGGCGGCAGGCGGCGGCCGCGGTCGCTGCGGGCGGCCGGAGAGGCCGGCGCCGGCGGCCGGGCCGAGGGCGCGTGGGCGCGGGACGGGCGCGGAGGGTCGGATGCGATGCTCCTATGTTTTTCATCCTCCTCGGCAGCGGCTAGGGGAGCCGCGGGGACGCGCAACACTCGACAATCGGCCTAATGAGATCAGGAGCACCGCTCTTGACGCTCCAGACTGTTTCATTATGTTGCATTGAAAAATAAGCAATGAGAATGTGGAAGAAAGAGCAATGCATGCGATGCAAGTCGAAATGTAAGTTTGGTCTGAAACCTAATGCGTCGTTGCCGTGAGAAAGATGATAGTAGTGAAACAGGAGCTTCAATAAGAACCATAAGCAACAAGATAAACTATTCCATAGTATAGTTCAGAGACACGCATCTTCATCGGTGTACCTACTTACATGTATGCGAGATTCGATAAATAATTTTCTTTGCATATCAACAATAGATATGCCTTTATTGGATAAATACTAGCCGTATGCCGCAATTTTGTTCTTTCTCGGGATAAAAAGTAGCCCATTTTAATCAAAAAAAGGGAAGCTTCTACCAAAGGTAGTTTTTAAAATCGGAAAATCAAAGAATTCAAAGATAAAGTACGCTACCTATAGTGCAAACAAACAAAATTTATCTCTACATGAAGTTTAGATAAAAACGAACCCATTCAACGCGACTCTTCATTGTATAAGTAGTACATAACTTGTCTACTCCTAATACGCATTTAATTTAAAATAGGTACGTACCTAACCTATATTTAAATAGTTTACGTTAACGTCACGTAAGGCTTTCTGCAAAAACATTGCAAATGCTAAGTAGAGACTGCGCGGCGTTGATTTCGTTTTCTGTTTAATCTGTTTACAAAACAAGCACCGAATCCAACAATGAAAAAGAAGGTACTTTAACATGTACTTTTCAAGCCATTACATATCATTATAATGAATACTCGTATTTATTTCGGAAGAAAATACTTAGTAGTCAAAGAGAGAAACTAATAAGTTCTTTAATTATCCGTAGAACCGTCGCATGTCTATACTATAGAGGCAACCAAACCGGTGAATGTAAGGCACATACCTTGACTTCCTATATTATACTGACGAGCAAAAATAAAGGTCACTTAGTATGCAACCTTGTATGGAAAGTGACCCGGTAATTTTGCTCATCAGTGTATATTTAATTACAACACAAATCAGCGCTACGTGGCTACGAGCTACGCATATGCTACGCAAGGGATAATTACTGCTACGCTATCTTCACGCAATAGTATTTGATAAAAAATTACAGTCACTATCATTATTACGGAAATTACCATTACCAAGTTATGTGTACGTTCGGGAATATTAAGAGTTCAAGTAGGTAAGTCGTAAAAAAAAAAAACTTTGGTATGCAAAACTTAAGGTTGCTAATAATCGAGAGGCCAATTATCCCAAGAAAGTTCTCTACCGGATTAAATATGTAGTACTTCGAAAAATTAAGTTGATGGCCACATTTTACCACCATTTTATGAGAACATAGAATTGCATCCTTACAAACGTCGGGTGTGCAAATTATCTTTAAAAACGGTAAAATCACTTTTCCTTCACAAGAATCCAGCTAATACGTATAACTTTGAAAATATTTATGGTTTACTAAGCTATGTAATTGTTATCCTCTTGAGCCCAGATTACCTACAACTTTTTTACCTGAAAAACACTTCCTTAATATTGTCGTAAAACTAAGCCTATTAACCACTTAAGCTTAACCCTATTGAATAATGGTTAGTTGGTCAGTAATACTTATCTATGATTGTTAGACCGTTAATGAGACAAAAACAGTGACAAAACATGTAACAAGTGACTCCCAGCTCGATGATGATTTTTCTAACTTTTTGCTGTTCTCTATTGAAGATTAGCTGAGGTACTTAGTTATCTTCAATACTGAGGTGTGCTGAAATTATTACTTTTTAATGTATGGTTTAGGGCATATCAGATAATTGAGCATTTATTAGTATTTTGGCGACCGAACGTTCAACCCATTGGCAGTCCTGACTGCAATGAAGTTTGCGGTTCATGGTTCGACTACCAGTAGGGATTCTAGGCGTTTATAATGAATACGAAGCCCAGTACCCGAATGTATATAAGTATGCAAGATTGTATATCCATAGCCTAGTACCGAAGTACAAGATTTGATTAGTTTTTAGGACTAGGTCAGTTGATGTAAATATTGTAAACTAGCAGCTGTTGCACGCGGCTTCACCCTGTTCCTGTTTTTTTTTAATTTGCTAACCGTTTAAACTTCTCTTTTGTATATCAGCAAAGTTTCTATACCAAATATACCTAGAACGTTTATTTTTCATCTTTCGAAATACGAATAAGTAGCTAAAGCAGTTATCGGTGCGGATCATTGAACTTTAAGCCGACACGTCAAAGTATAACTCCCGCTCGTCTCCGAACTAAACCGTCGAGCAAAAATAAATAATCACTTTGTGTACAGCTCTCCATATAAAGTGACCCTTTATTTTTGCTCCTCATAATATTGAGTCATCGTGATGTTATTTATTTACTTGTGATTATGACATGCGGTTGCGACAATTATGGTGTAATGCACTTGCATTATTGCAAATTAGCTCTGATGGACTAGGAGGTGTTTGGTACTTTATAAACGTGCCGTGGTTAATAATTTTATTGCTATCGAAACAATTGCAAGTGTGGGGAGGTATCCATCAATCGGCCTGAGCTATTATTTAAAATTACTTTGTAAGTAGCGCTAGCTATACCTAGCTATCAAAAATGTTAACCTACACTTAGGGTCCCACACACCGCCAAAGTGCATCGCCATCGCCATTATCGCCAATAACTTTAAGTAATAACTCAGTCTCGAAACGCATCGAGAGCAGTGAGTTATAAAAGAGCGGTGCAAGTCGCGTGGTGCACAAATGTAGTTGTCGGCAGCTGTCGGACGTGTCCTGACGCGGGGGACGGGGCGCGGGGCGCCGCAGACAACTCAGGGCCGAGGCAGGAAGCGGCCGGAGAAGGCATCCCAGCCCGAGCACAATGGAGGCGGCGGGCCGCAGGGGGAGCCCTCGCAATCGATATGGCGTCGCTAAGGTCCGTTGGCCGCTGCGAGCGGTTTGGAGCGCTCTGCAGAGGCGGATGCCCGCGCCCCCCGCGCGCCGGCCGCGCCCCGCGCGCCCACCACACCTGCTGTGTATTTATAGCGCCGCACAGCCGGCGGCCGGGGATGCAGGGATGCCGGCTACCACGGCCGAGGCTTAACCTATCTGTACCTACCCACCTATTCACCATGCGAGGTATGCGAGCGCTCGCGCGCGATCACCGACCGACGTGGGTGACGTCCGTCTGTTTATTTGTCACAATGGATGTAAAAATATCGCGCGTTTGCTAAGCAGCCGACGTGTTTGCAATGAACGTCTTGCACGTGGTAGATATAGCAACACGAGGTGACTCGATAGGTATAGCACTATGCCGCAGTACCTACCTAGCAATAACACTCCACATGGAGCGACTAACGTTTCAACAAGCTGTCTATTTTTACTTGGTATGGCGTGGACGGCAACTCGGTGTCGTCGGTAGAGCGGCCGTAGCCATGTAGGTAGACATTTATTTAAGTGGCGGCATCGCAGTGAAATGTTTCCAGACTCTGAGATGTTGTGTTACTTTAAAGATTCAATGAATATATATCTATTTTAACAGAGAGAAAAAAAATATTTTTTTCATCCAATACGAATTAATATACATTTAAGAAATGTAATAGAGTGGTTTGCAATACGTATGTTTAATTGAAACAAGCTATCAAGAAGGCTAAAAGATACCGCGGTAAATAACTTGCGGAAACTACTGACACAGCGAAGACTCTACCACACCCCTATGTCACAATCCAAAATATTTTCTCTAAGAGCCAGAGCTCACCCTTCGCCGTTGCACTGAACTGGACACATCCCATTCGCACTAGTAGGGAGATACCATACGATTTGAAATACATATTGACGCGTAGTTCGATTCCTTCGGTTCATATAAATTGCCTTAGATTTTAAGTGACGTAATAAATATCAACAATTATTTAACACACTAAACACCATAATACAAATTCGATTCACTTTCGTTTGACTCCAATTCCCAAGGCACCGAGTCATTTCGAGTTATCGAGGACGCGCATACTAAAACTTTTGCTTTCAACCGACCGACAACATTGCTCTATTGCCGATTCTTGGACCGTCTCTATTGTCTAATACATATATAATCCCTCAAGTGCTACTTTCGAAAATAAAAATGCTAAACTGCTTTAAGATCGTACATACCTACAGTAAATGCAAATTTGAATTAATTTAAAGAACACACCTACCTACTGTTTGTTGCATTATAAGCCGAACGTATAATTTGGTGCAATGAACCCTTGCCGACCAGGTGTACTTGTATAGGTATGCCCCATTGTCGCCGACACTCCGCGTCATTATAATACGAATAAACATAATCAGTAAGCAATATTAATTAATTGCACGCGGTTTAAGGCGTACGATGGTCAGTTTGAGATTTGAGCTCGGCCATGTGAAGCCGCAATGTACGTCATTCACATCGATATACTCCAGTGTTATTTATTTCATTTACGTTTAAAGAGTTCTACAGCGGCATTAACATCATTGTTTGTATTGTCGACAGGATAAATGGTAACGTATGCAAATGTTAACCGCCAATCTTGGTGTAAAATATAAAGTAAGTACTTAATGTTTTGTCACGCGCACGTTTTTAATATAAAGTTAGCTTTAATGCGTGGTTCATAAGACATTTTCAACGACCAACTCGACGATGGCCATCAGACACGTGCGCCAGTATACGGCTTAGACATATATGGCTTAGCGCTAGGTAGGTGGGTGAAGCGAGGCGTATTATTAATAACAATCGTGGCCGTCTGTGGCGTCGTTCGCTCGGGCCTGCGGGCTGCGAGTCCTCGGTTGGCGTGGGCCAGTGGACATTCCGCGCGTGACTAACCACGCTCGCAAATACCGTGGTAATGGTACTGCGCTCACCTCGCCGCGGCCTCCGCACCAATTGAACACTTCTTGCATTCAAACTCGTTCTACCGAGCACCAAGGAGTTTCCCTACAGACTGCGATCAATAGTATCAGCCGACGGTATACGCTCAATGCTCATCTTTCTCTTTACATTCTACAACTGCCCAATACATCATCATCTTAAGAGCAGGTATGTCAGTGTTACACTAACTTGGCAAGTACCTACGGCCGCAATTGTTTTATGTGAAACGAGATAAGACATCACAAGCATAAGCGACGATTGTCTCGACTACTCGATCGCTACGTTCAGTTCAAGCACGCAGCTATAGCTAAGCTGTTTATTCCAATACACTTGCTCATTGATTTCAGCGTAACAGTTCAGATAATTTTAATCGAATGCTCTTCTGGTATAAGTGAGGTACCTACATCAAATGTGTTACAAGAAGCTAGAGAGCATATTACACAAATATAGTATTCATATTTCAAAATAATTTGCTCTTTTTAGTTGTCAAAGTGCAGGCAACCCTCTTCCACTCAACTATAACTAAATTGAAGTTATGTTTATTGTAGAGTTTTACTGGCAGCTCAAACCGATGTTACGGTTAAGTTCACATCACATCACATACGTGTAAGTAGTAACCCAAGGTAGTTGCTAACGACACTAAATATTACGTATGCCATTCTACATCATAGTCGTAGCTAGCACGTCAACTGATAAGTCATGAGCTGTTTCTTTGATACTCACGCCCTAATTAACACATGCGATGCGACGTCGGAACGCAACAGTACGAACTACTGAAGGCAATGTTATGATTAGGTCGGCGGTTCGACCGGCGTGTTTGTTAGTCGATGGTGCAGCGACGCTGCGGATTTTGCGACGCAAATAATTTGCGCGCCAATTGACCTTTCATCGGACGTCGTCGCCGGAGCGGCGCGGCGGGTGCGGTCTCACCGGCTCACCAACACGCGCTATATATAGCTGCGCGACAACACGCCACGTCGAGCAATCCCGCCTGGGGCCGACTACGTAGGCAGTTTTCCTTTATCACCGCCCGACAGCCTCTAGCCTGGATTTTACGAAAGCGACGCTTCAGCCGCCGCTATGGAGACGTAGGCGATGGGATGCCGACCCACGCCTCCCTCCGAGATCGATACAGATGGTTGCCGCAAGAACACCCTAGTGCGAGATGTAGGTATACGCCGTAGGCGAGCGCTGAGCCCAAGCGAAAGGAACTTTATTCGATATGACAACATACTCAACAAAACGACCGCTTAGTATTCTGATTCTGATGGTAGCAACGCTTTGCAAAGAGTATTTGAAACATTAAACGATAGGCATCTCAGTTAGATATCATATCATAAGTGCAATCGAATCTATTAAAAATTTAATAGGAATGCATCGTCTGGCTGTAGGTATATCAATAACACGAGTTAACGAGCATTTCACTCAGCTTCAGCTCGTCCAACTGGCAATTTACAATCATTAACATTATTAGCATAACCTTGTAGAAGCAAAACGGTCGGCGTGGCGACGCGGGCGCTTGCAGCGCACACAACGGAGGAGTGCAGCGGCAGATGATGGTCGTCGCATTAACAAAGTGATCTAGAATGGAATTCGTACCGAGCAGCGCGGGTAGCGTGCTCTGTGCTCGTTTAAAGATGGCTGCGATAAGGCGCAGTTGTGACGCTCCTCGGGCAGCGGGCGCGGACGGCGTGTTGCGGCGGCGCGGCTGTGTGCGTGCCGGTGCGCTGACGCCAGCCGTCCCTGGTCCCGTCCCGCGCGCCCCGCACTGCACGTTCCGCAACATGTGTCAAGCCGACGACTCTGCCCGCGTCCGCCCGAGTGCGACCAACAGCCGACCGCAGCCGCCTGCCGCCTGCCGCCTCCCGCACCGACCCCCGCTGATAATGCGGCCTTATCAAACCACCAGATAGCAGAGGTGCTGTGCGCTCGTGTAGGTGTCACGGACGCCGACGCAGTTGCTTTATATCACAAACAGCCACTCTAGCTTATTTGTGCCGTATGAGCCAGATATTCACCGTGAGTCAGGGAGATGCGACCAACAAACAACAATCAATATAAAGTACCTACAAACAATAACACATCAGCGTAGCTCATAGCTTGTAAATCAAGTGTTTGAAATCGGCGCCATGAAACTGTACATAGACGCGTTATGTACAACCATGATAATTACTAGGGAAGGGACATTTGAATCGAAACCCTGATACACTTGTTACGAGTATTAAACACTAAATTATGTACGAGCGTAGAATCTAACTAAAAGATCGATTGCACTTAAACAGGACTTTAGCTGAAATATTTATAATAACATATATGTCGGCGCAGGGCGTTCTTAAGTGTGTAGCGATTGCTACAAGCGCAGGCGACACGCATTCCTAGTTCAATGTTTACATTAACAACATAAATCTTGATTGTAATTTGGACACAGAGAAGTCTTTGTCCGTAGAAACGGGGCAGTGTGAGGTGTTTAAAGTAAACACTGCTGAACGTAGCCGTGGGTCTGAGTGTGGAATGAAATTTGATACATGTGCTTTTGTTCTGAATCCTCTGGGGCATTCAGAATCGATCTATGGTTGAGACGGGACGTATGCGCCCTGACCGTGCTGTGTGAAATACCACTTGACGTGACCCACGGATTCGTTTCCGTTTCAATTAGAGTTCTTAGTTTAAAAGCTGCTTAGTGTTAAGACTTTACGAACCTGTTTTATAACGTTAGTTAAGTGACTGAGTGACATTTATTTTAGTGCTACTGACACTGTTGTGCGGTTTGATTTTTGTCGTAATTATAATTGTTGAAATTGGACTTGTGTGCGTGATTGTACCCATTATTCCGCCCACTATACATGGATCACAGAAGCAACACTTCTGACGCTCTGGCGGCCCAAGCCACGACATCAGAAGCGGGATACGCGCCTCAAGAACCAGATCGGGAGGAACCAAGAATGGAAACTTCTGTTTCTATGGAGTTGTATTATGAAAAAATGCTGAAACAGCAAAGTGACCAAATAGATAAACTGATTCAAGCTTTGAAGCAGCCTACAAGTACGGACGTTAAAAGAACCAGCTTTCCGGAATTCAATCCAGATAAAGGCGATGTGCAAGCGAAGGCTTGGTGCGATACGGTGGCGTTGTGCATGGAAGAAAAGCCATTGACAGGGAGTAATCTGATTATATCTCTGAGCAGTGCTCTTAAGGGGTCATCGTCATCGTGGTTTTCCCAAATAAGTTATTCTGGCATGGACTGGAGCCATTTCCGGGAAATCTTTTTACAAAGATTCGATACTAATGAGACTTCTGCAGCTGCTCTAGTGCGAATCAATACTATGGTACCAACCGATGGTGAATCAATGTCGGCATTTGCCAGTCGGACGTTGACATCGTTAATGGCAATGTGGAAGAATCTCCCTTTAGAGGAAATTGCTGTCTCCACTGTTTTGGCCCGTTGCGTCCAATTAGAACCACGAATGCAACGACTGGCATACACAACCGAGATTAAAGACAGAACATCTATGCAACGGGAACTTATGGCGTTTTCTTACAGAAAACGTTCGTTTAATGACCGTGGACCGACTGAACCAGCAAAGCGGATGAAAACAGTTACGTGTTACTCCTGCGGGCAGATTGGTCATAAGTCTACCGAATGTGAACAACGAAACTCTAAAATGAAAACAATGAAACCAGTTTTCAATAAGAACAAGCAAGTGAATAAGCATGAAGTGCCGAAGAGGTCGTTGACTTGTTTTAAATGCGGGCAAGTTGGCCATATTGCTCCTCAGTGCGCTGGTCGTCGAGCACCTTCGTCGCAGTCAGCCAGTACGAGTGGCAATGGCCATGGCAAGTCTTCAGCTGACGAGCACCGGCGGGTGGACGTCTGCAGCGTCAAGCCTGTGTCGTCACAGCTTACTCATTCTGGTCAGTCGTTAGATTTTTGTTTTGATTCTGGCGCCGAATGTTCTCTGATTAAAGAAACTTTAGCAAACAGATTTCGAGGTAAACGTTTTGGGTCTTTGGTTACATTGTTGGGCATTGGTAATGCCGATGTTTGCAGTACTTGTCAGATATTGTCTGAAGTTTGCATTGACAATAATATGATTGAGTTGCTTTTTCATGTTGTTCCTGATGATGTTATTCATTATGATATAATGATAGGCAGGGATTTGATTACCCAAGGCTTTACAGTTGAGATTTCTAATGATTGCTTTGGTATAAAGAAATCTAAAGTTATCAACCTTTGTGAAGTTGGTAAGCCTGTATGTGAATTTAAAAATCTTGACACAGATGTTAGCGGTGAGCATCGCGTATTCTTAATAAATGTTTTAAAAAAATATCATACGTCGTTTGTTGAAGGTACGCCTAGTGGGCGTGCTAACACTGGTGAAATAGAAATAAAGCTTATAGATCCGAATCGAACAGTGCAACGACGACCTTATAGATTGAGTCCCGATGAGAAACAAGTTTGTCGTGATAAAATAAAAGAACTCTTGGAAGCTAATATTATTAGACCAAGCTCTTCTCCGTTTGCGAGCCCCATACTTTTAGTTAAAAAGAGAGATGGCTCAGATAGACTTTGTGTTGATTATAGAGAACTTAATCGCAACACTATACCTGATAGATTCCCATTGCCTCTTATAAGCGATCAAATTCAACGTCTCAAAGGTGCAAATTATTTTACAATTCTTGACGCAGCATCCGGTTTTCATCAGATTCCGGTTCACAAAGACTCTATCGAGCGTACGGCGTTTGTGACGCCGGAGGGTCAGTATGAATACTTGACCATGCCGTTTGGTTTACGTAATGCACCATCAGTTTTTCAAAGAGCTATGTACAAGGCTCTTGGTGATCTTGTAAATACATTCGTTGTCTGTTATTTGGACGACATAATGATCGTGTCTGAGACTGTGGAAGAAGGATTGGAGAGGCTTGAAGTAGTATTAAATACGTTGAGACTGTCTGGAATCTCTTTGAATTTTAAAAAATGTTCGTTTTTGAAAACTCGAGTAGAATATTTAGGTTATGAAGTCACATGTGGAGCAATCAGACCAAACTCACGCAAAGTTGTGGCTCTTACTAATTTGCCTCCTCCAGGAACAGTAACGCAAGTGCGGCAATTCATTGGCTTGGCTTCATATTTTCGACAGTTTATTCCCAAATTTTCTCAACTGTCGGCACCACTTTATAAACTTATTACAGGAAAAGGGAAAGTTGAGTGGAAGCCTAAGCACGAAGAGATACGTCAAAAAATTATAGCTTACCTAACTAATGAACCAGTTCTGATGATTTTTGATCCCAGTTATCCAATTGAGTTACATACTGATGCTAGTGCAGAAGGTTATGGTGCAATGCTTTTGCAAAAGAAGGACGGTAAATCTCATGTTGTAGCATATTACAGCAAAAAGACATCTGATGCAGAATCTCGCTACCATTCGTACGAACTAGAAACTTTGGCAGTTGTTAATGGAATAAAACACTTTCGTCATTTCTTACAAGGTAGACAGTTCACGGTAGTAACTGATTGTAATTCACTACAAGCTTCACGCACAAAGATCGACTTAACACCTAGAGTTCATAGATGGTGGGCTTTCTTGCAGTCGTTTGATTTTGATATCGTTTATAGAGACGGTAAACGAATGGGTCATGTTGATTTTCTTTCACGAAACCCTTTGCCGAATAAAGATATTAAACAAAAAGTTCAAGAAAAACGTGTCAACCTATTAGAGATTTCTAAAAATTGGTTGCATGCTGAACAACAACGTGATCCTGAGATTATTGAAATTGTTTCAAAATTAAATAATAACGAAATTACACAAGATCTTTCAAATACGTACCAAATTCTTTCCGGTGTTCTGCATCGAAAAATACAACGCAATGGTAGGTCACGTAACTTACCAATTGTACCACGAGCGTTTTGCTGGTCTGTGATAAACCATATTCACGAGTCAATCATGCATCTCGGGTGGGAAAAGACTTTAGAGAAAGCATTCGATTTTTACTGGTTTCCGAATATGCGAAAATACGTACGAAAATTCGTTGAAAACTGCATCACGTGCAAATTGTCTAAACCAAATCTGGTAAAACACAAGCCGAACTTCACCCAATACCAAAAGTCTCAGTTCCGTGGCATACCGTTCACATTGATGCTACCGGCAAACTTAGTGGGCAACAGAATTCTAAAGAGTATATTTTCGTACTTATCGATGCATTTACTAAGTACGTAATTTTGCGTCATTCCTCGCATATTGACGCGTCAAGTGCTATTGATGCTTTGAATTTTGGAGTAAGCTTATTTGGTGCACCAACAAGAATAATTGCGGATCAAGGTCGATGCTTTGCAAATAAAAATTTCCGGGCCTTTTGCAATAAACATAACATTCAACTTCATTTAATTTCCACTGGAACATGTCGCGCCAATGGTCAAGTTGAACGTGTCATGAGTACACTAAAGAATATGCTCACTGCGGTTGAAGTTAAAAAAGATAGAACATGGCAGGATGCTGTTGATGACGTACAGCTTGCTTTTAATTGTACAGTTAATCGGGTAATCAAAGCTAGTCCTCTGGAGTTACTTATTGGCAAGGTAGCACGACCTCTGTCGCTACTTGCATTGGGTGACCAAGACCAAGACGAAGTAGATATTGTTGAGATCAGAGAACAGGCGGTCAGTTGTATAAATGAGAATGCTCGTAAAGATAAAGAGCGGTTTGATAGTAAAAAGGCTAAAGTTTCTAAGTTCACTGTTGGTGATTTTGTTTTAATTGAGAACCATGAGAGGAATCAAACTAAGCTAGACCCAAAGTTCCGGGGTCCATTTAAGATAGTTGAATTGCTCGATGGAGACAGATATCTTTTGAAGGCTATTGATAGCAACAGAACTTACAAATATGCGCACGAAAGGTTGCGTGCGATGCCAGATTGCTACGTTCCCACAGAGCTAGAAGCTAGTTCTATTGTTGATGAGTGTGAGGACCAGTCAGGATCAGCCCTTGTCGGCGAGGTGTAGTTGTGACACATGCTCGCTAGTGTGTAGTTGATACACTTTGTTTAAGTAATCGTTAATACAACGATGTGTGCATATTTGCTGGTGTGTTTGATACACATGGTTTTGATAATCGTTAATACAACGATTTGTGCAAATTTGCTGTTGTGTTTGATACACATTGTTTTAATAATCGTTGAAACAACGATTTGTGCTTTTGCAGCGTCATCTACTGACTTGATCATTAGCCGTAGGTCAAATTCCAAACCCAGTCTAGCTGGTACGGAGACTGCGCGGTGTGGTGATAAGCAGGAGGGTCACGGTTGCATTGGTATTGTTGTTGTCTGTAAGGACTGTGAGACTTAGTCATGTGATACTTTGTTGTGACTGTGGAAAATGTCACGTTGTTGGGCTGTATCTGATCTGTATCCTGTGATAATGCTTAGCCGCTGTTGACGATAAGATACGTCATGAATTTTGGGAACCTACCAGTTTGTCATCGTTGTGCCCTGATGGCAGGATAGCCGAACAAACTGTACTGTCTGGAGTATCTTTCTTTGCAGATGTTCTGTGAAGTTTTTCTGGCACACGAGGACGTGTGACAGTCAGGATCGCCGTGTCGGCGCAGGGCGTTCTTAAGTGTGTAGCGATTGCTACAAGCGCAGGCGACACGCATTCCTAGTTCAATGTTTACATTAACAACATAAATCTTGATTGTAATTTGGACACAGAGAAGTCTTTGTCCGTAGAAACGGGGCAGTGTGAGGTGTTTAAAGTAAACACTGCTGAACGTAGCCGTGGGTCTGAGTGTGGAATGAAATTTGATACATGTGCTTTTGTTCTGAATCCTCTGGGGCATTCAGAATCGATCTATGGTTGAGACGGGACGTATGCGCCCTGACCGTGCTGTGTGAAATACCACTTGACGTGACCCACGGATTCGTTTCCGTTTCAATTAGAGTTCTTAGTTTAAAAGCTGCTTAGTGTTAAGACTTTACGAACCTGTTTTATAACGTTAGTTAAGTGACTGAGTGACATTTATTTTAGTGCTACTGACACTGTTGTGCGGTTTGATTTTTGTCGTAATTATAATTGTTGAAATTGGACTTGTGTGCGTGATTGTACCCATTATTCCGCCCACTATACATGGATCACAGAAGCAACACTTCTGACGCTCTGGCGGCCCAAGCCACGACATATATATGTACTGTACATACAGCTATTATTATGATGTACAACTCGCTAATTAGAAGCTTTAAAAGGTCGTGATTGATTACATAGGTATAATATTTAGCCGTCTTTCCTGCCAACTAAATGAAATAATCAAATCACAGAAGGTATTGTCGCCGGAACCGTCGTCGTTACGCCGCGAATAAGGCGTGGTTTACGTATTCGTGACATGAACAAATTTAGGTGAAGAGTAAATAAATTATCACACCTCAACATTACAGGCGTGCGGCAGTACGACAAAACATCGCTGAAAAACTGAAATGAGTGCCGGCCATGGCGAAACAAGGAAGGTGCGTGAATAGTGTTATTCACCTACATAATCGAGTACTAAGTGGCATAGGGAGTAGAAACCCAGGAAAGCGGCCGCAATGTGTCGCAAGAAGCCGTTGAAGTAACATAAGCGCAGCAAATTATCAGGGTCGTGCGACGACGCCGCCGCGGGCTCACGACGGTCGCTGCCTACGCGCCCGCCGCCTATACGTACAATATAACTAGCCGTACACGTACTATGTACCTACTCTAGCAACTCGTGTAAACAACTCCAACGCGAAGGCGCGTTGCTTGCTCGCATCATCGGCGGAAAAATACGATCATGGACGCGGCAAAGGACAACCGCTCGACAATGGCCGCCGACAACAAAGAGCGCAGACTCGCGCCGCCGCTTCTCAGAAACGGTCGGCTGTGGCTAGGGCTGAAGAGTAGATAGCTATTGTTCTACGGCGATGACGACACGGCCGCTGCATGTGCAGGTAGCCGTGGATTAGGGACGCGATAATGTACAGTGGTTACTGTCATACGAGCTTGTTGGTAAATCTTTGGCTGTCTGTTAGTCCGCCATATTGTAGCGTCTGCCTGGAAACGAGTTTATGCGCAAGCGCAGGCAGCCGGCCGCCAGCTGCTCTCGCGTCAGGTGGTGCGTGGCCTCGCGCTATCCATATAATGTATAATAAGAATGGTGGCTCTATAACAAGCCGCTGTAGCGATCGCAGACAAACACTAATTAAGGTGCAGAGTGGAGTCAATTAGGTGACGGCGCTGTTGCTAACTTGCTACACCAGCCGACCAATGAAGTCGCGGCAGCTCGCATGCCGGCGCAACGCGACCACGTAACGTACGCTAGCAGCCTCGCTAATGCGCAACTTTTAAACTCAAATAATTATGGAAATAAAAGGTAGAGCATATTATAAAGACATGTAGAGCTGAAATCTTCTTCAATCAATATTATGTAATATCTACATTGCACCCAATTTTAACACTAACTTTAAAAGTAGTTTTATTTACATATTCAAAACACTTTGTTGTCATTGTAGTTGTCTTGTTTATAAATAAAATAATTGAAATTGAATCTGCAACCAAGTAACAAATTATCGTCTGTGGTCAAACCACGGTAAACCCCGGAAAATCATCTTTAATAACGGAATTAAAGGACATATTAATGTAGAATTTCCAAGTTATATTTAGGCTTTGTGGTCGGCGCCTGCGCGGGGCGGGGGAGGCCAGAGAAGCCCCACCGACTGCACCCATAAGCGAGACTGGTGTGCTATGGCCGGGAGGCACATTCCACTGAGGTACCTGAGTATACGAAATCTTAAGAGTCGATCAAGTACGATCGCATTGGTCATTTTCCAGTCGTTAAGACCATTAGGTCAATGAGTGTTATCAATAACAATATTGAATTTACGAGTCACATTTAATTAGGTACTTCATTTAAGTTTACCTGACGCTTGTATGTATACAGGGAAAAGAAAACGTCGCCAACAGTTCCAATTCAGCCGAAACTTATAGGTACTTAATGTTGCAAAATGTTATCGCAAAAGGAAACTGGTCCAGAAAATCTTCTTATCGTACATTATAGATACGTTCAACAATGCGTTTCTCGTAAAACATCTACGACGCAAGAACACAATTGCCAAGTGAAACCAATTAGAAGGTTACAGAGATTCAGAGGACTAGAGAGAAACACTCGGAAGCAAGCACGCGTGAGTTACATGCCGGGGAGTGGCTGTGTGGCATGTCGCTGCGCGTGTGTGCGTGGTGCGGTATATTCGATATAGCGACGCGGCGGCGGCTGGCCTGGCTGGATGGCGGAGAACGGCCGACCTCTTTTCGTTTCAGTGACAGCGGGCATGACACTCCAACGAGGGGGCGCATTGAAAGCATCCTGCCACTACGATTCCCATAATACAATTATGACGGCGAACCGACGCCGGTCGTGGCAGCATTTCGTTGTAAAACTGTTAGGCGACACGCCAAAAATGAGTGGCCGTTTGTTTATACTCAACACTTCGATTAGATATAGTACCTAATAAGAATATGATAAAGCTCATACACAAGTGCGTCTGCATAATTAAGGCGATAGCGAAAATAAGAAAAAAAAAAACAATTAGACATCACCCTCAACCACCTAACCAAAACATGTTATTTATATTGACTTCTTTGGCAACCAACTACAGATAGAATTTCAAGTTTGTGCGCTCATGATAAAATGCGATAAGACCATAACATAAAAACCTCTCGACACTATCGGGGGATAAAGACTCGATCAAAAGCTGATAGGTACCTAACATAAGCTAAGACAATGGAATGAATGACGTCACGATACTCAAAGCGAGGAGCGGTCCAACGCAATGCAGTCAACAATCACTGCACAAGTGATCCTTACAACTTTAAAATGTACCTTGTTTTAGAGACAGATCTATTAGAGATTAAAAAGCGGGCTAACGATTGCCATACATACTCAGGCCCTACAGCTACAACAACATAATATTATTTGGTTCACGTTTTCGCTAAGTAAAGAGCCTAGTTACATAACAGCGATATGATATACATTATACCCCGAAGAGGACAGTTGGACGTGCGCTGCCAACGGACTAGTGCAAAGAGAAAGGCGTGTGAATACACACGGCACGTCGCAGAATCCTCAGCAAGGCTGTTGCTGATAACGTTATCTCGACGCGGGCGGCGGCCATTCGGTGTGACAGCTCTTACAGCGACCCGACTTTAGGGACGCCGTTGACGACTTGGTTTACCCAAATCCGTAGGTATTCCGAAAGAATAATGTTTACAGAAGAGCCGGCTTTGTATATACATTAAACTACTTAAAGTGCGTTACGGTTAATGACATGCACGCTAGGTACCTATTTTATCAGCAGATTAAGAGCTATCGTGCAATTTATTTCATTTTCGTATATTAATTATGTTGATAAGTAATGGGCAGATTAAAATTAAGAGTAGAGTAAATTATACTTCAGATTAGACTTATATGTTTATAATACAAAGTTTTACGGTTTGTATATAATACAATGTGATTACAGACAAGTCGCTTAATAAGTACGTACCTACCTACCTACCATTCGGTTAGCACGAACATTTTCAGAGGACAAAATAACTTAGTAGTTAGTACAGCATCGGGCGACTTATTTATGCTGATGGAGTTTTAAACTTGCTTTCGATATAGCTTGTGTTCATAAGAACCCATCGCGTCGCGTAGCCACTGCAAAAATTCGTGGTTCCAAGCGTTGAGCCCTATAGACCCTGTGAAATTCCACGGAGGTTTAGCAACGAAAATGCCCGTGAGGCGTCCCTTGGTAGAAAAACGTGTAGAGAATAGTGACCTACGGCTTTGTTACGAGGGGAAATACCAGCTGCAGGACAAACTGTCAACAAGGGCTCTTGCAGAAATAAACACGAGGAAAATTACATTATGTACGTTATACCTACTTATGTGCATCGACCCTGTACTCGGACATATACGTTGGTACAATGTTGCGGATAAGTTGGTCAAATCGCAATCAAAATACCTTCCAGGGGCCCGATTTTTGAAAGCACATCACTCGAAAGTACTCGAAAGTGGTATAAATCTGTTTATATCTACAAAACTACAGCTCTAATCATACTGATGACTAGTTGATACCATTAATGAGAACTGTGTAATTGGCTCCTATGGTGTTCGTATTTCAATTCAGCACAATTTTCACCACTTTCGAGTGGTATTTTCACGTACTTGCTTTCAAAAATCGGCCCTCAAAGAGAGCACCGATGTAAATGGGATAAAACGTATAGGAAAAAATGTACATATGTATAGTAAAAAAAAACTTATGAATTTATTTTGCAAGTGCATTTGTAATAGAAATTAAACGTCCGAAAAAGCATACTGTTGGAACTTTTGAAATATCATCACAGTTTGTACAAGTTTTTCAACAATTAAGGTTACTTAGTGCAAAACTAGAATATTAGCATAGGTACATATCAAGACACACGGAAGTGTGTCCGGCCAACGTTCGAAATAAAAGCCGAGCGCCATTACAGTTACATTACACTGAATTGTCATTATCACCTATCAAACAAAAGTATAGTTCAGTGTTCGACAACAATGCAACTTAGATATCTACCTCTTTTTTGCTCTAACAAACGTCAAGTTCCTACAAGTCGAAGGCATGTTCGTAACCATTAACGCTTGCTCTGTATATGAAATCTAATAATACCTAATCAAGTAGGTAGTGTCAGTTATCAGTTGCACGAGTAAAACTGACCTAATTGTGCGCTAGGACGCGGGCACCGGCGGGCGCCGGCGCGCCAAGGGCGGCGCTCCTGGAGCCCGATTCTCGATCCTATCAAGATTCTTCAATTGACTTCAATTACGTGATTCCATAGAGCTACATTTGATTTTCCATCCAATCTCACGATAGAGATCGATCTCGATGGGTGACATACAAAATACGCATTCCGTCCGATTCTATCACACATTAACTTCTTCCTTGAGACCTTCCGAATCCGTCGTAACAGCGTTACAACTGGTAAATGGTCTTTTAAAAACTGACAGTAGTGGGAACTTTATGGACTCACATAAAAGATGGTATAAAACGGATAACTAAAAGGGGAACGAAATCCCGTGCAAAATTTGTTGCCATATTGAAGCATATTACGTCAAAATGTGCAAGTTACATAGAAAGTGGCGCCCTTTTAATTTCTGCTCTTTATCGCTGCAACAATACAATTTGAACTTGGACCTTTCGCGGGTCAGCGTTTCAATTAAATCGGAATTTAATGTCACCAATTTTGATAGCACCATTTCATCGATTCGCCAAAGGAATAAAATTCATCCGTCATATATATCACTCCGAAGATCTCGTATGTGCACCGAAGCGAAAATAGTTGACCGAGCCAGCCGACGCCAGCTTGTAATGTTAGATGCACGTGATGCGTTCGGCGCCGTCAGTTCAGTGCGGATAGCAGCCCCTTTACAAGTACCGTTGGGCCAGCGCGTTGGCCTATGCACTGGCCGAATGTGCTCCAGTAACATTGACCCGCAACTCACCGAACACATTTTTAATGAAAATACAAGGACGACAACAAGCGAATCTGATTGTCAGCGATCACCACTACTCATGTCTATGCTGGGTGTTTATGCGTAATACCGAATTGATTAGAGATGCAGTGTCAACCGGCTAATATGGGATGCCTCTTGTGCCATTAATTTCCCCGGCTGTCCATCCAAGCTGGACAATTGAGTTCACAAGCTCTCTGTTACTGTATGGTTAGTGGCGGTATTGGTATAGCGTATGTTTTGCTTGCCGCCGGCCCAACACGCTGGCCCAATGCGTTGTCCCAGAGTGTGCAGGGAGCAAAACGAAACGAGTAAACGCCGGTGCCAGCTGCATTGCAGCTGCCGCGGCCGCGGGCCGGCGCCCTAGCTGCGTTCAATCTCTCCAACACGCGAATTATTCAATGCAGGTGCCTTCTATCTACGAGTAAATATGTAGTCTTCGTAATAGTCCGAAACATGTCGAGCTATACTCGATCGTAATAGTGAGTTATCCGTATATGTTGACAATATGTAGTGTGCTGATACTGCCCATTTTGTCCCTTAGAACTAAATATTCTTGGCTCGATTGTAAAGTTTTATAGATCCATAGAACAAGGAAATTCCTAATCCGACCTATTATTGGATTTGAAGTGTTAACTATTTGTAAACAAATCTGCAAATTATATTGTTGACTGTACCTTTAGTATGCGAGTATTGTTACCCTAATTATTTCTTGTTTATGTTTATTAAGGTTATCGACTTACCTACTATCTATCTACTATAATGTAAATATTATATTAAACTTAAACTAGCTTCTGCCCGCCACTTTGTCATACAATTATACATATATAAACCTTCCTCTTGAATCACTATCTATTATAATAAAACCGCATCAAAATCCGTTGCGTAGTTTTAAAGATCTAAGCATACATAGGGACCGACAGACAGACCGACAGACAGTGGAAAGCGACTTTGTTTTATTGTAGAGATAAAACAGATACAAAATCAGAGAATAATTAGATACGTCAAACTAAACTAAATCTGCATATTATCTATTGTTGCCTAACGCTTTACTCGTCCTTATCTCCGGAAAAGACTGTCCCCAACAGTAGGAATAGGACGTGACATAAGTCAAGGTGATTGACTAATTTTATTGTGAAAACGGCAGTTAAACGCCCGAATGATACCAATATCTGTTATGCTCTTTAGGGTTAATGACCATCTTAATGACGATGCCTGCATGCCGCGGCGAGTAATTATTATTAGTCAATGGGAGCAAATTAGCGAAGCAAAATTTTTTTCGTTACAAAAATTTGTCTCAAACACCGTGTTGAGTCTTAACCCCCATTTAGACAAGGAAGAAAAAAATTACATGTATCATGCCGTGACGTCAACGAGTTCGAAGTCCAACGCGACTTGCAGGATTTTACTCCAAGTCTATAAGTACTGGGCTTTAGAACGGTATTGAAAACGTAGGGACACAATTTTACTAAACGCGTCTCTCGCCACTCCCTTGAACTTCCTCAATAAAACACTGCTGTGTCTATTGACGGAGTAGTAAGAAAAGAAGTCGAGATTTATTGTTCGAGACTGCTGTCGGCGTTTACATTGCCGCGGGAAGAGCGGGGTCAGTGTTCAGGGATTCGACTACGTCAAAGTGATATCGCACTTATCGAAGCGATGTGCAAGCACAAATCATATCTCACTCTAATTCAAAGGCATAAAGCCGTTTCGGTATGCCTTAGATACCGGGTACCTATCGAATTTGCTTTCGTATTTTTTTATAGTTATTCAAGGGCGGAAATCTATTTGCCCTACTTATTATGCGAAAAAAAAAAAAAAAAACAACAACAACAACATACTACTGAAATTGTAGCGAATTCGGAATAAAAAAAAAAAAAAAAAAGGCTATAATAAATTATGCGATGCGCTTATGAAATGACATGAAACGAAAGTGCAACCGTTAAATTCTAATAACTTTTATATAATACTAGCCTCTCTTGTGTGCGTAGAATTATACGTATGAACCTTACTCTTGAATCACCTTTACGTTTTTTTTAATAAATATAAGTATTAAAAAAAACTGCATCAAAATCCATTGCGTTGTTTTAAAGATCTAGCATACTTAAGGTCAGACAGACAGCGGAAAGCGACTTTGTTTTATACTATTTAGTGAAGCAATGTATATCATTCAACCCTTATTCAAAAGCTTTAAATCTCAGCTGCGTTAATTAATACTAAAATGTTATACCGTGCGTGGCTCTACCTATGTACCTACGCAAAGATCACAAACTATTTATTAGGCACAAATCGATCACTAGTAAGAAATTGTCTACCTGGGCACTAAATAAATAAAGCCGTACCCAAGGTGAAACGAATTCGGGAAATAATTGAAGCGTGGTCGGCAGAGAGCACCCTCGACGCCTATCCGTCTGGTTATTCCAGACTATATCTAAGAAGTTTGAAAGACTTCTCAGTAAATTATACAGTAATTAACAAAGGTCAAATGTAAGCTATGTAATATTGTAATCACTTAGGTGTAGCAATTCACCTTAGATTAGGTTATCAAATAAGTAGTTTTCTGAAGTCGGGGACCTAACCTAATCACAAGCTGGGGAAACAGAAGCAAAAGCGTTTCAGCCGTGATGAACGGGTTTGGGCCGACACAAACAGCATTAGGAAGATTGTCGCGGTTTTCAATACTTATTGTTAACTGTACTGTACTTAAAGCTAAACTTAATAATGTTTATTAAATGTGGAACATTTGTATCCACTCGACAAACTCAGTGGACAGCTTTAAAATGCTTAGAGAAAGCCACGCGCAGTGAAAAAGGTACAATAATAAATAGGTTGTAAATAACTGTAACGCTCATAATTTTCTGGCCAGGTAGAAGTAGAAATGAGGGTGCCGTATAAAAGGTCGGAAACGTTGGACGTGGCGGATGTGCCGACTTCTTTCTTGACAGGGAGGCAGCGTCCAGAGGGCTCTGCTGAATAGTTGCGACGAGTATATCCGAAAGCAGAGTGCGCTGCATAATTACGATACGGCAGCGTAACTCACTTAGCGAATCAAATTAGTGGATTCGTGATCACGGTGCGGGCGAGGCCGCGCTTTATTCCGGGTAAATCATGTGAAAGGCTATTTCATAATTATATTTCAATAATAATACCTATGTCCTGTCAATAGTTCTAAGGTACTGGGAGAAATCCCGTTTCAGGGATAAGTTCGCCTATGTGCATTTGTGTTGTCCTGTATTCATCTTTTTCATGTGTTTTACGTACAATAAAGAGTTATACATACATACATAATTCAGTAAGTACTTAATATATTTCCAAAACAAACTTTTTAGGCTCTTCATTGTCTGATTCGTGCCGAGGCGTTCCATGGGTGTGGTACTTAAGTAGGTACTTTTTTTAGAAGTGGTAAACGCTTTAACCTTTTATACCTAGGTTCTTGTATTGTATTTACTTTTGATTCAACTGCGTGGGCACGTGATTGTTCTATTTGAAAACAGTCGCAAAGATATTTCAACATCATCTGAAACCTTTTTTCCACGGGAAATGTAAATGAGTTGATGTTCTCGTAAACATTTCTCGGTAGGTATATTTGGTACTGTCAAGACAATAATTTAAAGGCTATTTAGGATATTTCGTTTGGTGATGTTTAACTGTAACACTTAGTTAACGTAACTGTTTTTGAGCTCGTTTCGCAATATTTATAGAGTCTTAAACTATCTTGCGAAGTAATATTTATGTATGCGGAGGACTAGCAATACTAGCATACTTTGGCTGACATTAATTAGGTGGTCTATTTATCCAAATTTATTGCTCCTAAACAATCCCCGAAGATGCTGTTGGTAGTACGTACCTACCTACCTATCCTCGGTGACGAATTATCTGACAGTCTGGCTAACTGAGATATGACGCTCTGCTTAAAGAAAGCTGAAATTTGCAGAAGTTCCCTTTATGGTGTTGTCAAGGAATAAGTATGGATTTTGCAAAATTCCCCCGGAATAGTTTTTCAACGGAGGCGAAACCCCAGGTGCAAGTTAGTGTTTAGTAGAGCAAATGTCCCTAAATGTTGACCTTTGCTTAAGCGACTAAGATAAGTAACGATCTAAGTATTAGTTAGACCACTCGATGCTATAGAAAGACCGCTTCTTCGACGACGGGTCAAAACGTCCTTACAAAAATAGAGCTACGTCAACCATATCTATCGGTAAGTAATAGTAATTGGATTACAAACGTCTAACGTCAGGAGAAACAAAAAAAATGCATTGCAAACGCCACAGGCTTATAGTTGAATAGCCTTTGTGCGCTGATACGAAACAGTGAATCATGGGATGGGTACTGGCGAGCATTGCGATGCACTAATTAGGTTTTTGAACTCGTTTATTAAGCGTTTGTTTTTCTACCAGTACTGTGAATTATGGTCCTGATAACAAGTGGCACTAGTCGGTGAAGACACTGTGGCATGAAAGGAAGTAATTTTCTTTCTCTAAGACCTCGGGCAAAAGCAGCAGATTTAGCAAATCCTAGTTGGAGGTCCCGGGTCGACCACTCCTGCGGGGTGCCGCCGGGCGCGCCACCCGCCACCCTCCCCCGACTTTCACTCTCGCGTGCGTCGGGGACTCGCGTCGCAGCTCCGAAACACTGTTAACGCCCTACCGACCACCAAGCGGTTATGGCCCTACAACCGCACGCTTAAGTGCGAGATTGGCGAGAACCTAAATGGTACGAGGCCGCCGGAATCATTTTAAGCGATGCGTCTAGGGTATAATAAGAGCCGACGCGTCCGCGCACGGTATTCAGACGTATCGCGTAGCGGGTAAAAGCGAGATTAGAGCGTTGGGCGCGATTCGGGCAAAGTACTCTGCTTCCGAAGAGAACGCGCCGTGTACCAGATCCCTCGTCACCAGGCAACCCGCACGCAACTTACTAATATTTCATATAGGCGGCGGAGAGGCCAGGCGACTGGGATGCTGACTCAAACATTCAGGGTTGCTGCGTTAATATTGAAGACAGCATCATCGATATGCTGAATACATAGGGATAGTGCTCATTTTCAATTTAAGAGGTGAAACAAGATGCTATCAAGTTAGGTCAAGCTACACAATCTGATGATAAATACCCAAGTGTGATACACAAACCAAACACTAGCGGCACTCGATATATCCTACGCAACGGCAACGGCGATTTAAATTGGCATTTACTCATATGTAGGATGTAGGCGAGGTTTCAAGTTTATTTCACAAACACCAACCTAGGTATTCGCAACTTCGTTCCTACCAAATGATACCTACAACGTGGACTAAACGATTGCATATCGAAACAAAAGAAATGCCCACGAGTACAAATACATTATCGATAACGGTGCTACGCTGTTTAGCAGCCTAGGTTAGGAACTTTAGTAAAAAAAAAAAAAAAAAGAATATTCTATATCAATCAGCACAGAGACAAACGAGCATGTCGTGTTTTTATCAATTGCACGCCTTACGTAATACGATTCGCGGTAGATTGGTTAGGTACTTACTCTAGTTGCTTGCATTCTTAACATCACTGATTGCCCGGCGTAGGTACTTAAATAAATACTCTACCACTAGATACCTACCTAACTACGTTATTGCGATGCACGTCCGTTGGTAATGGTATCATAACAGTGGCAATACCTATTAAGTGCCTATTAATCAAACAAGTTTAGTTTGTTCGTAAAAATACTTATGTACCTATCTAAAATTACCTTTAACAAAATAGTAACGACCTGGGTATACCTAACACGTGTTTTGATGTCGGAGGAACTTTGTCAACTTTGCGAGTTGATACCATACATTACTTATTAAAATTAAACGCTAATGCGTTGTTGCGTGTGGAAGTCGAATCTAGCCGTAGCTATAGGTACGAGTATGTACCGCGCTACAGGGTATTGGGGACGACGCAAGAGCAGAGCAAAGACAGACCAGGCCCGAGGCCGCCGCGACGACCCTACAGCCCACGCGATAAGGCGCAGTTCGCCGCGCGCGCCCGCTGACCTCACCGTACCGGCAACTAATAAATATGTAACACTGATAAAGCCGCAGAAGCGATGACCGGCAAGTATTTAGGGATTCTCAGTCGGTTGGCAAACAAACACACGGGTCATCGCGCCCCGCCGCCGAGGCCATCGGGATCGAGGATGACGACGTCGGCGTGGACCGCCATCGGCTATTTCTGGTCGCTAGGCAACAGGATCGGGCCGAAATAGCGCGGCCGTCGAGACGAGTCTCACCTTCGAGATAATAAAGCGTGTCACTGTGGTACGTACCTGCAGCGGGCGGAGTGGTGGTGCGTCGCGCGTCGATGCACGGTGGACGCTCGTGGCGGTGGCGCGCGGCGGACTGGCAGCACGCGGCGGCGGCAGCAGCGCCGCCCGCGCCCCGCGCCCCCGCCGGCCGCCGTCGGGAGCGCCGCCGCCGCGAGCTGCACTCACATCAGCCCGGCGCCCGGCGCGACGCCTCCCCGTATCTCGCACGCACGCCGACTGTCACCTCTGCGTGACCCTCCCGACCTAACCTACCTATTCGCGACGACCTCGGCCGTTATTCCTACCTTTAGCATATCTGCTGCAAGTACCTTACCAAGGTACCTACAATGGGCCAGAAGTATAAAAAAATGTTGGTATACATACTACAAGCTGCTTCATGTGATTAAAGTACCTAGTAAGTAGGTACTTACCTAAACTAAGACAAAAATAAGGTGGAAGCGTAAACAATCTAATAGGTAGGTACTCACTTAGTTAGGTATTGAACTCGCCTAAGTACTTGCCAAATCTCATTTTATCGGTTCAGTTGTTTGGATTGGATGCGATGCGGATAGTATTATAAGCACGTTTTTTTTTTAATGGATGTACCTCGTAGTCCTAGTACTAGCTACCCAAAAAATTTTATAACATACGGCTGTGGCTACACTAAAAAGGAGTATACTAGAAAAAAAAGTGGGCAAGTCTTTTAAAGAGTTGCCTGACTCCAGTGATCTTCTGCGAAACAACGTCTACAAACAAGGTTTATCCATACGTACATACCTACCTAGTACCTACCTACCCTACCCTAAATGATGTAAGCACGTACTTACATTGCAGTAACAGTATGCGAGAAGATGAAAACCACGTGACTGCAAGCAGCTCCACCCGCCTGCTTACACAAAGACCATTCTTATTGCTTTGCTAGGCTTTTCATATTACCAATGTACCTAACTACTTTTCCAAGTGCGTTGTAAATGTAATGTTTATCTAGTAGAATCTGTTAATTTGAATTAAGTAACTGACCATTGTTAACTACCTATATTAGTGGTAAATGCCGGAGAGTGAAGTGCAGACGGCACGGTCGGCACGTGATATCCTAGACGGGAACTTAGCTTGTGCCCGCGGCCCGCGAAAGGAAGTCTCTTAACTGCAGTGGCTTAGTATTAGCGTTGTCAGCCAGTCATGTTATTACTCTTTTACAAAATCAGTGTTCGATTGTAATAGGGCCAATAAGCTAATTTAAAGTCTGAATTATCATTGTAACTGCCATCTATCGCTTTTTACTAAAATTAGGTGGGTGCTCAGTGTGCCGGAAATCTTATTTTGCGAACGTAGCTGAAGAGAAGATTTAGAAAATTATCGCTAGATGTCACTTTACCAGAAATAAGCTACGTATCTGGTAAATATTGTAAATAACCATGACAGCCATCAGCAAGCTGACAATATTATAGATAAAATAATTTAGATAGTATAATTATGGATACAGACTGAGGATACAGATAACAATTTCATAATAATTTTATTCAAATCTTGTTGACTAGCCAGTCATCTAGCGATGTGTTTAAGAACTAAGTACTTATGACGTCTTATGTTGTTTCTAACATTATAAAACAGATGCCGCTGTAATTAATTGCGTCATTCACATTTTAGATTTACGGGTTTCCCGCGAAATATTGTAGTTTGTAGTTTTTGACAGCTGAATGTGAATGTTGGAAGAGAACTTACAATTTTGCTGAATCACCGGCATTTTTCTCAGGACTGGAAAAGGATCGTTTAAGAAATTAATACCATAATGAATATTGTTATTCCCACTTTTTCAAATCCATTCTCATTTTTTTGTTTGAAAAGAGATACGGTGGATAACGTAAACATTGATTCATGTGTGCCCGAAAGTTCATCATTTAGTTCAATTCATTTTAAACCGGATTGGTCAAACTTAAATCACGGTCAAGTAAGTACTCGGATATTTGTTTACTTTAATCATAGTCATTATATTTACTTGAAAATTGATTTAAGAAAGTTAGTTATGTCCTTGACCAAAAGTTTACAAGTTTACTTTTATTAATTACCCACCTACTAAATTTATGAATGGATATGAAGAGATCATCAGTGCCCTGAAGATACCTAAATAAAACAAAGTTACCAACCAAAGTCAATTCTAATCTGCTCTGTTGTCAACTTTCACATAATTTCCTCGCTACTTTAATTAAGGGTGATTCACTTGTTATGTTCATGTGCCATAGTAGTATAACTTATCGGGACTCCCCATTTTCAGTACATTGCTGTATGGCATGGCAATAAATGGACCAGAGCTGTGGTCAGCATGGAGACTCGGGTTCTGTTCTGGCTGGTTGATTGTGGGTATTACCTAAGGCCTGAAGAAAGCACCCTTTATGTTCCCATGTCTGCAGAGTTCAAAAAAATCCCCACAAAGGTGTTTGAGGCCAGCATTCATGGGGTGGTACCTATGGACAAGGTATGACACATTTGTTACAGCCATGTTTGGACAAGGATATGAATTTATGAATTATAGTTTCCTTAGTGGTATATAAAATCGTTTTAGATTTACACGCATTTGACTTTGTGATGTTTGAAAAGTTTGTAAAAGTAGATATGTGTTATATTTCAGATATTATCGGATAATTGTGAAATAGAAAACCAGATCTGCACAACCTGGAATGACGGAGCAATTCATAAGGGTCAAAACTTGATCACTACATGCAAATCTATACACTTTGTACCAATTGCCATTATATCCACCAAGGGAAATGATGTGGTAAGTGCAAAGAAAACCTAATAATACAAAAGTTATGGCAGCAGCTGCTGTATTACGGCCTGGAGAGTAGGACAGCTAGTGTCATTACTGGTACATGAGGTATTCTATCTTAGCCCTCTAGGCTGGCAACGCATCTGCAATAGTCCTATGTTGCAAGTGTCCATGGGCGATGGTCTGATGGTGGTCACTTACCATCATGGAACCCACATGCTTGTGAAAAAAAGTTATAGAACTATTTGATTCTTATTATTGTCACCAGCCTGTCTGGCCTGGGCATATAAGGCTCAGAACGGGGTAGAGCAATGTTTGTTGGATTCTCTTGATAAGTCTGTAAAGTGCTGTCTGTCTGTAAATGTAATTCACTTAAGTTAGCCTAAAGACCTAGAAACATGCTACAACTCACTTGACTGACAGGCAACACAGATTGTGCCACTGGAGCTAAAGATTTGAAGTTTGGATTGGATATAAAGGTGCAGATTTTAATGTAACATGCTGGGTTTGAGAGGGGCCTGTGCCCAGCAGTGAAATGTTAGAGGCTGCAAATGATGTTAATAAAAAAAAGCTTTACAGACACTAAGAAGTTATAAACCTATCTAAACCTAAATGTTGAAAGTGAATATTTAATGTTCTTTGCAGGTGCTTGGGGATCTGTACCTTGAAATTACTGGTGAGGGGATGGTGAATTTCATAGATTTGATGGAGTTATGGCCAGTTTTCCTGCAAAGGAACCCTGAAGCCTACATTAAAAGTAAGTTTAACTAATCAAAACCAGTATACAGTGTCCGTAATGGTCCTTTTTTAAAATTTCTCTACATCTTCATCTCCTGTTATTACCAACCAGTGGTCACTGGAGCATGATTCTTATACAATCTTTTTCTTGTTACTTTTGTAGACTTGTCACAATTCTACGTGAACCGCAGGAAGCACCACGCTAGCTTACTGAAACCTCAAATGGTGCCGAACACGGAACTGCCTGCCATGACGCTCGAAACATCCTTACAACAATATCGAGCCCTTGCCGACGCTGCCCCTAAGCTAAATGTACAATTCGATTCCGATTCTGAAGATGATAGCACTGTTGTTGAAAAAGCAACCAAAAAGTTCCATCTCACTCCATCCGAGGTAGAAATGTACTCCGGAATGTACTTCAAGGAGCATGGGAAGGAAATTAATGTTTTGAACATGCTAATTAACAAGACCCGGGATCTTATCATGTGTGAGCGGTACAAGGATCGTAAGTCCGTGGGTCGGGGTTATTCCCGCCATCGAGCAAGATTGCAGGACGATGGAAGGTTTGACAATTTAGAGGAAAGTATTTAGAAGCGCAGGCGTTAGTTTTTTCACATATCGCATCTATATCAACTGCTTTCATATCATTTCACGTGTACTTTTTAAGGGAGAAACCTCGGTGACAGCAGGATCCACTTCGATTATGATATTTGGCATGCGTAGATCTCCATGAGTACACAAGTAGCTGTGGGCACAGCATGATTTCCCTGCAATTAACTGGATTCTTGAAAGCAAAATTTTGTTAACGATACAGTTTCCAAAATTAATACGTCCCCAAAGGTAGTTCGTCTATTCTGAGCTAGTTGAAGAAATTATTGTTTCATAGCTACTTTCTATGTTTATTTTTATTTCCTACTTTGAATGCAAATGCGGTCGTTCCAAATCAAAATCGACTTTGTGGTTATGCATTTAAGGTGGAAAATAAACGGTGTTAAGATTGGTTTTCTCCCGATAACTTTTCTGACGGTGGTCGGTCAACTTTACAGGCTCTCAAAAATGTAATAAGATTATTTTGGGTTACTTTTAGATAATCACATGGCCTACGAGTACAAGAATCTTTGGCTAAGATCCCACTAAAATTCTGCATCTGTCTGTTTTCTTTTTATCAAACCCGTTTACATGGTTTGCACGGTGTCGCCGCTGTATTTTGCTAAACGACTCTGGTGCGTTGTTTGATATTTGTATAGGTGTTGAATTCTTCGGCCTGATCTTATACTAACATAGGTAAAGAAAGTTTCCATTGCAATCATTTCGCGCCGATTGTACAAAGGTTAGCGTCGAACGCATTCTCACTTTTTGATTAGCGGTTGGTGTAGACGCGACGTGTTTTGATTTAGTGTCGCATGGCAGTATTAGACAAGAGATTATCCTATAATAATATATACTTTTGTTATTTGTTTGTTTTCGAAACTGTTATTAGTTTTGTGCAAAAGCTACTAATAATTATAAGTAGCTGTATACATTTGAAAATGATTATTTTGAAACATGCAATGTCGCAAGTTATGCTGGTATTGTTATCTACGTTTTAAAATAAGCATGTCTTTTACTGAAGGCAATAACTTGTATGACCCCTTTATGCACCATTGACCAAGGTAGGGTCCCGGGCCTTTCACATTCATGCGCGAACCTCGTGGAGCAGTTTAACCCTAAAAGGCCAGACTTAATTACGAGTAGCTTTGAATTCTGTCTCAATAAAAGTGTAGTGTTGGAAACATCGTCACGCATCAGTCAAATGTTTGACGTCCCTTTTCATACGGAACATAATTATTATTATGCATTGTTATGTGCATGGAAGGAACAATAAGTACTTATTTGATTATGCACGTGTTATGTTTTCTGAATTAAAATACGTAAATGTTTCAGATATACTAAACTTATTTATGTTTACAATAGCAGTAATAAAGGAGACTGATTAAGTGATAGCACAGCGGTGTACAAGTGAGATTATTTTATCTCAAATGCAATGCGTAATGCTGTGGTAAGAAAGTTGCTTGCTCGTCTGCTTTGCGTAGGCGAAGGTTTGCTTAACTTATAATTTCAGGGTGAGGAATTAGCTTTTAGCTAGAGACACTTTGACTGATATTATCATATCAACTGTTGCTGTATTATGTTTGGGCGCGAGTGTGGCGGGCCGTAAAACTGTTATTTGCTCTGCCATTGAAGATGTTATTTTTTTCTGTTTCTTTTATTTTTGTATTATATGACATGTTCCTAACGATGTTGAATCTTTAAACAAGGTCGTTATTATGAATATTTAGGAGTCATTGATTTTAGTTACTAATATAAGACATTTTTTGTTGTTTGTTTTGAACTGAAGGTTAATAGTTCCTAGTTTTTAAAGTGTAATATCGATAATGGGTAGATATTAAAAATGAAAAGTATTACCTATTTTGTAAAAAAAATATGTTCTGAGTAAGTTAGGTATAGGATAAAGTTTGTCCTAGAAAGTTAGTTGTTTTTCTAAGTTTAAGGCATGTTTGAAAAGGTATTTTCTGTATTATAAGCGAGGTTGTCAATTGCTCAGATGTGATTTGAAGAGTGCTCTTAAATAATGTTCTGCGATATTTAAAAAAAAATGATGATATGATGTTAAATATTTAGAAGTAAATATTGTTTGACTTTTTATATTGTAGCCTACAGAGCTAGATTAGATGGGGATTTGAGGGTTTAATGGAATGGTTTAAATGGTTTCCTTGAAAAAAAAAGACGGAGCACTACACAAGACAGATACCCAAGTGAATTTGTTGTCTTTACGTTGACTTATAGAATCTCAACTTTTATTATTTCATGTTCAAGTGTACAAGTGTGAAACCAGTGAAATTATTTTATTAGAATGCAAGCAATAAGGTTTAATATATTATATGTTAAAATTACGAATGGTAAACTACTTAGGCTAAGGTAAATGTCGATGACCAAAAATATATAATAAAACGAGTTGATTTATCTTTCTTATTTTTATTCTATATACAAATAAAAATTCGTCCCTCAGGTAGTAAACCTAATTCATCCTATTTAGAACTTATAATAAATTTTTGTACAAATTTTGTACGTTGTGAAACAGGCAGTGTAGCTGGGGGATATTAGAGGCTATTGTGGCAAGCTAGAAGTGCGGTGATTATAAATACCTTCGCTTATACATCCTTGTACTTTTTGACGTTTCATTCGTTAAATAAGTAACCTTGTTTGCCGCAGCGCATCAACTAGGCAAGGTTAACTTTTACCACAAGATTATAGCTCTTATAGAGCCGCCACAAAACGGATTTATTCTCATCAAAGTGTGACAACATTCTTGATGCGAACCAACAAAACTTGTTCACAAGGATAATAAAACATAATTAGAGATATGTTAATTTTTAAATGTCAATCGTCACTAGTAAAATGAGCATTGCTCGAATCGACGCTAGGCGTCAACCACAATTCGACCTTAGTTACAACATTTACGATACAAGCGACTTGACATTAGCGAAATAAACCCTAGCAAGAATTAAAATGTTTCAGTATCTTAGCCACAAGTTGAAAACAGTTTTGTGTGTCACATTACAGATTAGGTACTTTTGTTGTAATTGTTCTAGCCTGATTAAAACAGTTCCTAATATAGTGAGTTCCTACGTTAGTTGATCACAGACGGAGGCCCCGGTTGGTGCTTGCGACGTAATTGAGGAGTTCTTCGGAGTCCTCGCAGACGACTGGCTTCTCGTGGTAGCAGGCCACGTCGTGCCACGCGATGCCGTCATTGTAGACGTTGTTGAGGACGCTCATGCAGGACTCTGCGGTTTGGTTGATGTCGAATTCGGCGTTGTCAGGCTGGCGCTGCTTCTTGTGGCCGGTCTGCGACCAGGGGTTGTAGCCCCAACCGTTGGGGATCTGTAACGTAAACGCGTCGGTTATGTTAAAAGTCTAGACGCTAATGGGCATCGACATTTAGTAGAGGCTAGGTATCAAGTAGGGTTGATGAGGATTCCGTTTCCTCATAATTAGGAAGTTACGCAATTTTTGGAATTCCTCTACCTCTACCGCATCCATATAAACGATATTAAAAAAATCCTATTCCTCTTAAATTTAGATGAATCTTAGAGGAATTTTCATTTCACCGCGCATATCGCGTATTCACTCGCGCGCTCGTTACATTTTAATGTTGATTATCAAAACTTTATGTGCATACTTAATTATCTTTTCTATCATTTAATTTATAAACAAATACTGCGTTCTTTTTTTATTTTTTATTTTTATATGAATAGGAAGGCAAACGAGCAAGTGGGTCACCTGATGGTAAGTGATCACCACTGCCCATAGACACCCGCAACCTATTTAAATTTATTAATTTTCAACTAGTTATATGTCACACAATCCTATCACGCTTTCTCTTCCTCATAACCATTTACTCATCAACCCTAGTATCAATGTAACATTAAAACTATATGTCAACATTTTTGTCTTCAAAATAAACCGATGATTCAATTATTTATTCACACAACATAGGTTGAGCTACTGTCCATGACTGTGTTTTACTCGAGCCATTTTTTAGTAAATAAATAGTTAGCAATAGTTTAAGTAGGTAGCCAAGATCGAAATTCCCTCATACAAATCCCCATCACGGTATTAGAAAAAGCGTTGTTAAGCATACAAACATCCAGTGACTATTATTCAGGTTTTTTTTAATCAATGATTGGTGGGTACTCGCCTGGTTGGTGGGCGACATCTTTTCGCGGTTGGCGGACCAGAACCAGCCGAGGATGTTCTTGGGCTCCAGATCCTTGCGCGACTCGCAGCCCTTGAAGTCGCAGAGGCGACCCGACGTCCAAATGTAAGGCACGTCATCTGCAATAACAAATCGTCGGTTAGATCATTGCCATCGGAATTACCTACTATATTTTTGTCGTTAAATTATTCTTAGGTAGTTACCAGTTAGGTACTGTAGATCTGACAGCCTAAAATCAAGGGTGAATGGGCACGTACTACCTATAACTAAGCTAGTATGCTCCATCTTAGACCTCATCTTTGATTGTTATCAGGCGATTGATTGTGGTATTTCACAAACAAATTAGGCACCTGAAGTTTATAATCTGGCTTTCATTGTCGAAGTTTCTTAAGGTCGATTTACATCAAACGAGCTAATGCTCATTCTATCAAATTTATTGTGTACAGCAAACATAACTGGTCACTCTCCATACAAATTTGTATGAAAAGCGACCCGTTATTTTTGCTCGATACAGCAAATTTGGCAGAGTGGGGATAGAATGAGCATTCGCTCGTTTGATGTAAATCGACCTTTAACAGATGAAGATGTTAAAATGTTCGCAGACAGTGCAGAAGAGTTAAGGTTATCTGTCACATTTTTGACGTAAAATGCTTAAGTATGGCAACTATTTCATATTAGGTTACTTAATTTTTCTTTCCTTCGTTTTCAATTGTTTACCTACTGTCGAACACACTTAGGAATACTTATGTAGATAGAGACCTGGCGGAGAAATCCCTCTGCCTCTCTCTGGTAGAGCTGTCATTGAATATTTTAACCATCAATAAAAAAAACGTTTACTTTGCTAATGGGCCGCCAAGGGCTCTTTTACATGTTCTTTTTAGGGTTCCGTACCTCAAAAGGAAAAAACGGAACCCTTATAGGATCACTTTGTTGTCCGTCTGTCCGTCCGTCCGTCCGTCTGTCAAGACCCTTTTTCTCAGGAACGCGTGGAGGTATGAAGCTGAAATTTATATCAATTACTCAGGTCTACTGTCCCTTGAAGCTGTGAAAAAATCAAACTTCTAAGCCAACGCAATCAAAAGATACAGCCGTTTATGCCGCAAATTTCCGCAAATTTTCAACTCTCAAGGGAATCAAAACCTACAAGGTAGTTCCCGTGAACGCAGAATCTTGAAATTTGGTATGAAGGTAGGTCTTATAGCACAGATTAAAGAATAATTGCGAAAACCGTAAATGTGTATGTATGTCTGTATATAGCAGTGACCAATATAAAGTAACCCCACACTGCGTACATTTTGCTTTGGAACAGGGCTCTGCTTACACTGGTTTTAGATATTTATAGATAATGATACGGAACCCTCGGTGCGCGAGTCCGACTCGCACTTGACCGGTTTTTTTGAAGAAGCAACACTTACTTTGCTGGATGAGCTTGAATATCAGGTTGTTTTCCTCCTGCGTTTCCATGGAGACGAGGTCCATGCAGTACTCGCGGCAGACGTTGCGGCCGTCCAGCCAGTCGAACTTCTTGTTGGCCAGCGCGGGCACGTGTCCAGTGTAGAAGTAGTTGTGACCTCGGTAGAAGAACTCCTTTGGCCCTGGGGAAGAAGGTAAGGATAAGTATTGTGTGAAGTAAAGGTTGTATGAGTCGTGCGGCTTAGTTTTAGGTACTCGTGTATCCAGCCGCCAAGCAGCAGTGCTTCCGGCGTGGAGAGTAAGACAGACGGTGAATTTACTCGCACATGAAGTATCTTATCTTAGGCCTCTGCTGGCAACGCATGTGCAATACCAATGTTGAGGGTGTCCATGGGTGGTGGTGCTCATACCACAGACCCACTTGTTCGTTTGTCTTCCTTTTCGTACAAAAACGGATGTAGGGTGATGCGATTAGAACATGTAAATGACCACGGAACTGTCTCTATGGCGTCCGAGTTATCGGCTCATTACTGTTTGGCCACTATATAGTTGCATGTAAAGGGTGCTACTCCACTTGGCGTATTTATCCAAATATTTACGTGAGTGAAGGGGATGCACTATATTGTTTCTGGCGTATGCGACGAAGATGCCAATAGCGCAACGCGAACACGCAACGCAGGCAGTGCCACCCTAACAGCAACAAACTCTTCCCATAGTATTTGTCACACGTTGCGATAAACTTATATTATACAACGTATCTGTACAATCGCCTATTTTGAGCGTTGAGCACACCTAACCTACGTGGAACGTTGTCACAGAGAGATGATTGCTTCTGATTATGATTGTACAAGATAGAGTCTTCATTTCATAGTAGGCCCTGGAAATCCTTAAGCAAAAACCCTACTCCGCTTCCACAAAAATAAAAAATAGGTAACGTAGCTGACTGATACGTGTTGTCGCAACGTAGCAAGGTAACTATTCTTGTCCATCTTCCCATGTATGTCCTAAGTATGACAAAATACCTAATACTTAACTATCAAAAGGCATCACTGTCCTTATACGCCAATATGTGCTTACCTACTTATATATAAATATTAAACATTGTTGCGAGGTCGCAGTATTCTAACCTCACGTAATAAACGCTAGCAAGCCAGCATGAATGAATAAATATCAGTGAATAATTTACACACACACGGCAATTCACGTACTAAATACTCACGACCCTCGGTGAGGGGTCGAGTGCCCGCAGGTTACGCAACCACGGTCGTGACATTGGTCCTGAGACTGGTGTTAAATGCTCAAATCCGAAGCACGAGCAAGGCTCTGAGGGTAGTTATATAACACCGACATGCAAACTGTGTCGACCTTTCTGCTTTGCGTAACCTTTATCAGGTGCTAAATCAAATGTGACAGCAAATTGACGTATTTGGAGTAGACAGCTCTATAGCCGAACAGCATTTGTGTGGCTAGTTGTATTCAAATTATTTATTCACAGAAAACGATAATATTGTCGGCATTTCATCCGGGTTTAGTTAAATTAAATTCGAAGATGGTAGTAAATAATTAAATTACCTACTGCACTAGGTTGGGTTAGCTAACTAACGTACCTATAGCTTAAATTTCCAAGCGCCTTCGGTTACAGTGACTACTATACTACTTGGGTAATAATTAATTGGACAAGGGCTACGATTGTTCGCCCTTTTACATGCCCTTAGGTGGCTGTAATAGTCAATTTCGTTCGAAAACGTGCGCAAATAGTGTCAGCAAGCACGCTTCAGCATCGTAGCATATCTACCCGTAGCACGTAGCGTGCTTGCATCGTATTTAAATCACGTTGGAAATGTTGCCATTTTAATTAGGATCTCGCGAATTAAATTATGAACTCTGACTCCGCGTAAAGAACCTTGATGCAAATTTGACATTATGATTGATTTGCCTGTCATTTTGTAACTAACGGGCTGGTCGGTGGCGCTGGAGCGTTTTTGTGATACATTGCGTGTTTTCTCAAATAACTGCTGAGTATTGGTTATCAACCGCGCAAAGAACAGATAATTCCTACGTCGCGTCTGTTCTCCTGCTTAACCGAGGCCGGGCCTAGATTTCGAGAAGAATCACGACGGTGGTAAAATTTGGTCCGATTAATACGCGTCGTTGAGGCCAGGTGATGCGCCGGTCACGAGGTGCGAACTGGGCCAAGGATCGCCGGACGATAATGTACGTCGAATTGTTATTTACTAACAATACAATGCCCCCGAGGCGGTCTCTAGACTCTCTAAAATAAATCTCACCTGAAGTGCTTTTTAGTATACTCTTAAGTAACTTTGGCCATAGGCACATGACGAAGCATAACAGCAAATCATAACAGCTTTTATAAGAATCTAAGAGCAGTTTTTTTAACTCGTTAAACTAAATCAATTCTAAACTTTAAAATGTGAAAATCGCATTTTGAAAAGGGATTTTCGAATGGCACTTTCCAGTGATGTGGGTAAGTCCGTCTTTTCAAAAATCGTCTTTTCAGCCAGTGTACTTTTTCATCTAAGAAATACATTTATCTTATGATCTACATACATGTCTCTTCCATCGACCCATAGTCTAATTTAACAACATTGCTCACGTATCTACATTACGTATAGGTAATGGTGCTTTTAAAATAATATTGGGCATTCTATTTCGGTTCTTTTGTGAACTTTACCCTTTCCACAGCCTGCGCAACACTGATACAATAGAACGCACTATGCACGGATAATTACTTGCATTGAATTGCACAAATATTAATAATGAGTCGTGATTGTGCTGAGGCGGGAGTGTGTTAAGAGTCACACGACGGACAATTCGCAAGTTCGCTAACACAAGGTGCGAACTTTAATTTTTTAAGCTAGAGGAAGCTTGACTGTAAGCCTTTAGGATATAAGGTTTCATTTTGAGTCAGTGGAGCTTGAATTATTGTGGGGAGACCTTGGAAGTGACAGACGGATGTGCGATTGTTCGTCGATCAGCACGCAACTCCACCACAAAGCTTTGCCGTTTTCACACACGAGTACGTCGCTAATGCGTGCCATTATTTAGGTAGCAGAGTGCAAAAACGCCTACCTAAGTCCGCAAACACGACATCACACACAAATTGAGTTTATGAACCCAGTTTTTGTTACCTTAATTAATTTTACGAGATGTTTTTTGTTGGTTGTAGCTACATTGTCTCCATCATTTTTAACTATCATAGATGCGGACTCATTAAGTGAAGACGACGAAGATGTATATCTACTGTGGATGGGTTTCGTCTTGCAAACACGACCCTCACGGCATCAAGTCTTGAACATTCAATAGCTACTTATATCGTTCAAATGAAAGTAGACTAAATTTCAAACAGGTCAAGGTTTAATCCAATACAGATTTTAATGGGTAATTAAATCTTAAACTAGCTTAAGCTTGCTAGCACGACGAGAAGCGATTAGCAGTCCGCGATCTTTATAAACAAATTCTATTTTTAAAGAACACGAAAACTGCGACCGTTCTGCAGTCTCTGCGAACTTTATCAGTTCTCAAATGGAAATTGTTTTAAGTATAATTATTTTCAGGGGAGGGTTGCGCTAGGTTCCATCATGGGCAACTTACTGTTGTTCTTGAGTAATAAGTTGTGCGTTAGTTATCAAATGCTGAGGAGTACGGACGAAGGCTAGATTGCGAAACCGAGCTTGTGATTGTATTGTGCGGCGTCTAGTTTGTATATCGATTGTAGAGATAAGTCTCGCTTGCATTAAAGGACGTGCGCCTCCGTGGGTGCAATCAACAGAATACATCGAATCAAAATTACACATAAGTGTATAGTCTAGATTCCTAAAATAAACCGAAGGTCTTGCGTTATAAAATTGGAAGAAAAGCGAATAATTAGACAATTTATATGACAATGGCGATATACCCATTATTTAGCGATATACCATTAGCACATACATATAGCAGCGATATACCCATTAAATAGTCTCGACATATTTAATTATTCGTACCAAGAAGTGCTTATTAAATGACCCGGAATCCCACTTTGTAACAACCCATAGCAAAAAATGTGGACGAAAGCGGATCTTACCTACTGGTATTGTTTTTAAGTCGCCAATTTTCGAAGTATGGCGCGAAAATTATCATACCTACTACATATCTCAGATTAAAAATAAGAATCAATGTCAAAAAAACATGCACAACAGAACTTTAAAAAATCACACAAAAATAATTCGGCCCTATATTTAGTTATTTATACCGTATTTCACATTGTGTTCACAATAAGAAAAATAAAGGTGCTAATTGGCTAACCTAATCCCTTTCTTGGTAAGAAGCTGCCAGAATCAGAATGTCATAGACAATAAAACTAATTAAATTATAGATAAACACGCTACGAGTATATGCAACCGACATATCATGTACAAGTCTAGTACGAGTAGGTATGAGTAAGTAAATATTTCGGATCGGCTGACTGTAAAAATATGGAAATCTGTTGGAATGTATTTTGCGAACAGTCTTAAGCTAAAATGACGAAAGGTTTAATCGTTTGGTGAGGCGTTGATTGAACAACCTTTGATGACGAAATAATCCCTACATCGGTATCAGCTCAATGATAATAGCCTTATTGAAGGTTATTCGAAGTAATTAAGAAGCAATCTTTCATTTTGAAATTTTAATGTTTTTTAAAGCAACGAAGAATTATTGTTACGTCACACTTTTGAACGTTTATGATACTTGCTCATACGTTTGGAATTATTCTTTTGGAGCCATTTAATTTTTTACCATTTGGCAATAAGTGAGGTAGTGGATACCTAATTTTTTTCACGAAGCATGCACATTATTTTTATCGACAGGAACCAATCCTGTTACTACGTGAGAATATTTTTAACATTTTTGTCCCTCACCGGTACCCAAGCATTCCTACGCTTACTGCTTTCGATAGACAACAAGGTTTGGCTTGTTTTTGTTTCCCATATTCAAGAGGTTCGCCTAGTTTTTGTTCGCAAAACTGTTTGCAGCGGACCGTATACATACTGGCCATCTTTGCTTTAGGAGAAGTAAAACCGCATATTTGATGGCTTTATGAATATTGAGGTATCGAGGACGCGAGTCATGTGCTCCACCCGCCGGCCCTGAGCCAACCGCGCGGCTACTTATCGGAATTAATTCCAACATAATGGGGAGCCATTAAACAAACAGAAGCCGGTAACGATGCTCTGCTCCAAGGTAAAGTTGCAAAATTACTTTGAGACGGGTCGATGCCATCATATTCAACTTAAGTCTATTTTGAATTCGAATGGTATAGTGTGTTTCTTTTTAAATGACGAAAATGCAATTAGCGCGGGATTTTACAACTTCTTTTGTTGCTGAATATGAAAGGAAAAAATAACAAAGAGACATAAAAAAACTGACCGCAGTATTGGAGTAGCTCAACCCTTCTTGATCTTTGAAATGAAAGATTTTAATTTTTATTTAAAATATGATTCTTAATACACCCGTTAGACACTAAAAAAATATTGCACTTAAGCCTGGAAAGTATCCCCTCCTATTGATTATTGTTTATTACCTGAATTGGACCCTTTTAAGTATAATAGGTGTATTGTTTTCCATAAACAATTACAGTGCGGCTAACACTCAGGTAAAAATTTCTTATACCTACTATTAAACAATTGTGCAAAGTGATTTTGATACAGTATATAATTATTATTTTAGAAACGCACGTCATCTAGTGTAACACCGACCAACAACATCAAAACTATCAAGATTGTTTGTTCACGGTATACTTTTAGTTAACACTAATGGTTTTACAACCCCACTTGAAGTTAACAATTGAACAATAGATGTCGGTTTTAAGTACTTTTCGTCATTTAAAATGAAACAGACCATACAGAGCTAGACGTTTTGGGCTTCTCGTAATTTTTATGAGCTCTTGTGGTGTTTCAATGCTCGTAAAGCAGGACTGCACAGAGAGTAGGTACATACATTAATTAAGGCCGGCACTTTCTTCATAACTATGTAAGATTTAATATAATAACGTGAGTATAATACCTATAAATTTTCAGTTCCTCTTTCATTCGTTTGATACTCTGAATCGTCTTCTACAAAAGGCTAAAAAAAAAGTTAGTAAGAACTACAAGGATAGTCTATTATAAATGACGAATTCAAGTGAAAACGCGTATTCTCCCTAGTTTGATACACCCAAGTAGCCGCTGGCTGGTCCTCGCCGTAGCATACCACCGCTTTACAGAAGGCAAGAGGATTTGCAAGAACATGACTAGGACGGACTAAGACGACTTAGGCTGAGGCAAGACTTAATATAATGATATATTCTGTGATAGCTCTGTGGTATTGAATATTGACATTACTTACACAAACTAATAAAGTTTTGTTTTATTTTAGTTCAACTAATCCCGACTTCCGGCATTAAACATAATACCGTAGTGGGTGAGTTAATCATCAATGAACTAGCGTACTATCCTTTTTATTAATGTAACGTTCCTTAAATCGGTGTAGGTCTGTATATTATCTGATATCGTGTAATGTGTGGGGCCGAGTTAAGTATGCCGTCCAACGAGTTAGCACTCAATAATTTTGCATAAATGATGTCAACTAGTTTATGATGCCTACTGTTGCCATAAATGTAATAAAATCTTCTGTTTGCTAAGAATTACATAAGTGTTATGTGAATTATATAAAACATATAATTTTTACTAAAATCACAAATCAACACACGAGTAATTTGTTGTGTCGCTTGTACCATATATCACTAGTATTTTTGCGATTGTTTTTCTTAATACCCTAAAAAGCCATTTAAGTTACTTATTAAGTTTTTGAAACCTTTTCCTGCCGCAATTTTTTCCCAATACAAATTGTTTGAAATTTCCACTCTATTGGTTCTCCAATGTTTTTATCTCACAGACATCGGGTCAAGAATACGCACTCATTTGAAGTCGGCACGAAGTAACTGAGTATATGTAATAGTATTTGCCTATTACATACCTGCCTATGACACAGTGTAAACAAGCTAAGTCGGCCAACAACGAATTGAGTGTGTCTACAGAGCCAAGTTATATCATTATTATCCATAAACATTGCTTCGGCTACAACAGGACAATGTGTGAAGTGGCCATAAATAATAGGTACTACTGTTTAAAGACGAGGCAAATTAAGGTATGCCTTTTAAGAGTAATTAACGGACTTGTCATATACACAGTGATAACGTTTTCCTCTTCTTAATTTCACTGATTTTAACCATATGTGATATTTTGTCAGTGAAACCTAAACAAAACACATCAAAAATTACCAAATCGGTTAACGTTTAGTGGGTGAAAACCGTTATCGCTGTTGTTTGTTATCGTTACCGACAAAATCTTTTTCGATTTTTATAGTAAACAACGACAGTAAAACCCTTGATTTGCAGATTGCCATGTCTATCTAATTTGGAGCACCCTGGGCTTCTATGTTTACCAACAATACTTACAACATTTCTTGACATAGGCGGTTCTAACCGCGTACTTTTTCACGCATATTTTTTTTCCTGGATCTTAAAAAAACTGCTGACAAAGCCTGTAAATACATACTAAGATTATCTGATAGAAATATCTTGGTGACAATCTATCAGTGTTTATCTATAATTTAATACAAGCAATGCCTTGTATTGTATAATTTCCATATACCTTCGTATTTTTAAACTCGTGTGTAATTAAATTAATTATAAAATCCCTAAAAGAAATATCTAGGTAATGTTAAATGTATTATTACAATATAAACAGCAATTAAATCATTCTCCTACATAAATGCCGACACCTAAATGTATAATTAAACAACTAAAGCACATTAGAGACAGTGATTGAACGAGTGCGTAACACTAATGTGTTTATTTCAGATAGTATCTGTTACTTAACATAAGAGCAGTAATGTGGATCAGAAGCGTAATTAAATAGATTAAAGTAAGAGTATCATGGTAATCTAAGTCGTGAACTTTGCTCGCGTGCCAATTAAAATTTATTTCAGTTTTGTAGAGAACGTAACATAGAAACTTTTTAAATTAAATTGTATCATCTTCCTTTCTTTCTTTTAATTTGTAGAGGAGTCTGTAGTGATAAACAAAGCGGAATTCAGATGGAACTATAACTAAGTACCAAATTAGACCAATTAGTTACTGGAGATAGCGTTAACATTGATTTCGTACGCGTACCGAATGATTCGCTTCGCAAGTACGGACAAAAGGAAAACGCTTTCCCAGTAATCAGACTGAGGACTAAGAGGCGCTAAGGATGTCACGTGACACTAGCCCGGCGGGCGGGGGGGGAGGGTCTTGTAGGAGGGGGGTGGCCTCGCCCGTGACCTTCCCGGGCAACGACCGGCGAAAGCTCGTAACTTTTACTTTTATAATAAAGCCTGCGGTGCATCAGTGCGGTGTCGCTTATTACACTTTCGTATTTCCTGACTCCCATGGAGAAATTAGTTGCGATTGAATTATTTATGTTCGCTGTTCCTAAGTCGAATTCAAAAAAATACGGCGAGTCCGTTGCTACTCGCTTTGGCACTTCACACAGTCCGCTTTAGCTGAAATCTGAATAGATTGGACCAGCTAAGTAATAAGCACGACTCGATTAGTTGAGCGCTACTTACTGCTAGTTCCGATATTTTCGAACAAAACGGTCGCTCTCAGAAAAAACACGGCATAGTATCGTATTGTGCGCGCACAGCACGCATTCCATTAAATTAAGCCTAATAAGCTTACACGATGATCTAATAAAAGAGAATCGTTTCGCTTAACACGGTCTTTAGCAACTTAATATGTTAATAGCTAAGTAAATGAAGTTCAAGATCGGTCCATACCTACTAAGTAGTTCCTGGACGATACTTCCTTATAAAGCAGAGATAAAAACACTCTTCGAGAAAGAAACAACTACGGATATATCATATTGATATATAATACTTACTATGCAAATGAAATTAAATGAAGATTAATCACCAGAAATGAAATGAATTTATTGTTACCGTAAAGTATTTTTTGTCGTTTTTCGAACTGGTTTATTAGGTATTAAAATATTTTAAATATACATCCAAACTTGTACAGAAACCGTCGTATAAATCAAAATGAATCGTTTAAGAATGCGGTATAGTGGCGCCTGCCATAGCTCTTTGGTGCCTAATTATAATTTTTAGTTTTGAATTAATTTATATTTATTAATTAGGTCGGTAGATCCGTTTCCATAGATAATAATTTAATAATTTGTGAGCTTGGCAACGTTTTTATAAATACTATTCAGGCATGCTGTTGCAAATTTGTTTTTTTTATATCATACATATAACAATTCGTAATAAATAGTACCAATTATTAGTACATGCTTTTGCTAGCAAATATATTATAACTATCACTTCACAAAGTGTCAACCTAATACACGATTGGAATTTTTTCGTCTTTTCTACTTTTACGCAGTGTTTCTGAGGTCCTATGCTGAGATAAATTTTTAGAAACTTGTTAAAACAAGCAAAGCTAAATAGGTACCTACGCTAAAACGGGATCAGAAAATAGTTACATAGGGCGTCTTCTCCTAAGCTCGTAACACGTCAGGTTAAACATTTCTTCCCATAGCAAGCATAAAAACCTAATCTGCGCAGAATTTGTTCATCACATGCACTTAGCGAGAGTATGGTAACCCACGCTAAAGGAAAGTGGTACATGGTACTTACTGTTAGCGCACTTTTCGGGAACGGGTAGCGAGAGGAATCGTCCCGGCTTCTGCGCGAGCGCCGCACCCACCAGCGCCGTTGCTAACGCCACCACCAGCCACACTTGCATCTGGAGGAAACAATCACCATATTAATATCATTCTTACAAATACTGTTGGCATGGATCGGTCAAAATTATCGCGTGATTCACGCATATCGCGATCCATAACACGAAATGTGGATCCGTATCGTAGCGAATCCGGCTGTTTTGGAATCCACGAAACTATATTGACATATGAGTATTACGATAATATTGACCGAATTTTACATGCCATTAATAATGCTGAAACTGGATCAACCGGGACGGACAATTTGTGGAGCCGGGTTAATACCACTCGAGGGCACGCTTAATCAATTAATTGCCATTTTTGACAAAAAACTATCTTCTATAATGATTGTAGACTAAATATTCAATCTAGTTAGAGCCACCCCTGCTTGAAATCTTGTATGCAATTGAGCCAGTTTTAAGAAAAGTTTTATTTGGCAATTTATGATAACATAGTCTACAAACGTGGCTGTTTTTGTGGAGCAGCTTGACGATTTGTTCCAAGTCATTAACAATTAGGGTCAAAGCGCTAGTTTTAGCGTTCAAAATTATTTCACGTAGATAACTCAAACCATCTCTTCATTTACATAAACGTTGCATATCGAGGAGTTAGTTTAATCTTATTTGTATACATTGCTCAGTGACACCCATTAGACTTTAACTAACTATAATTTGGCGTGGTCGATTTGCGAGCCGTGCCTATACATTATGTAGCTGTTGGAAATGCCAGCAGGGTTAATAGTCATTTAATAGACAGATGGATGTGGAGGGACGCAATCGAGTCTCACGGCGACGTCGTGAGCTCGCGCATGATGCAAGCCTGTGCAACCTCCTGCATGTGATGTATCTCGGCCACAGTCGATCATTTTATTTTATAGGCAAACTAATGAATGCAAGCGGTGTAGTATAGTGCGGTATTGGTTTGTCAATGAGGTTTAGTGGTTTGGTAAAGATAGCAAATGGAGGGTATAGCCAGGAATGGCCGGGAAAGAAAAAACAGCGACCTATTCCTGACCAATTAGTAGGTATTGTTTATTTATGTCTCAAAGTACCTAGGCGGATATTGGTCACGTATCTAAAACCGTAATAAAAATCAATGCAGACGACGCAGAAGTCTCTTAAATATAACTCTTAAGTAAATGTAAAAGCCCTCTATAGGTTTTCATTGCCACGGTTTCGTACTTCATACTAATTCATCGAAAACTTAGTATTTTTTTAGAATTCAGCGATTGTCTGAGCACATTGTTTGGACAACGAAGTGATCTTAAGTATAAGGGTTTCTTTTTTTATTTTGAGGCATTAGAATATTAAAAAGTATTTGGAAATAATAGATATGCTCAGAAGATTTTAATTGATCGTTCGAATTTCTGTATGTAGGTAATTCTAGAATTACATAAATACCATTAACCCTAATAACGATTAACCCTAGGGTTGTTCGTTTTTACGGGTGACACAGGTATCATAGTCAAACAACATATTGATGAATGTATCAATCACACTTGCATAATTTTAAGCAATAGTACGAGTGGCAGCGCCTTATATAGGCACTTACGATGCAAAAATTACGCCACCCAACGTCTGAGTTATTTCCAAAAGTTTTACGAGCTGCAGTTGGAAAGCGAACGTGGGCGGATGACGGACTGGGGCACGGCCGTTGGGCAATCCCACCTTTTTCGGATAAGGGATTTAATTGATCGATATGTGAACTGGTTGAGTCGATCACGAGGTGTCCACTGTCCATTTATAAACAGCCTGATCCAGTCAAGCGGTCAAACATAAACAATGACTACGGGAAAATGAAAACGAATAACACCGTATAGTTAACATTATTTACTTAGATACTCATGCTAATATTTGTGCCATTGATTTAGGTAATCCGAGTAGTTAGTAACTTCCATGGAAAATCCACTTCAAATTACTTACGATCTTCCTCAAAGTGACCCTGAGTGACCTCTTCCCTTTACGCGTCGCAAAGGTCGCATACCGTCGGGTCGTCGGTCGGCGGGTGACTATGCGTTACGATTGTTTTACGATTGCAGGTCATGCGTTGGTCAACTGTTGTTACGTAAAAGCCGCCGGCGACACGTGACGCGCCCAAACTCTCGACCTAATAACCGTAAACTGTGTCATACCTGTCCACACGTAATGACCCAGCTCAAACCAATAACACGTTCTTTCACTCGGATAAGCGCCGGCTCCTTTTCAGAACGATGGCCTTTTGTTTATCTCAAAATACGAGCCACATTAGTTAACTTGTTGCTTGTTGGTAAATAAGATAAGTTGGTAGTGCTGTGCGTTTACAGAGTGGTTCGTGTCGCGTTTACCATTAAAGTGAGGAATGACTAATAAAAAAGCGTGTTATGCATCCGTCTACGTGACATACGAGTTTGTTTTTTTATGTAAACAGTCTATTAATAGCTCATTTGGTATGTATGAGAAGCCAGTTGACATAATAGGTACACTACTGGGAAATATGTTCAGTCTTGAACAACTTACCTATTGTATCTACATTCCTATGATGAATGACCGCATCAGATCCTTTTACGACACGTCTTGCCAACAGTTATGGTCCACATAATTTATCTATTGACATCATTGTATAACTCCCTTTTTGCGCGACCAACACAACACAAGAACGAAGGGAAAAAACGTCACGACCGTCCACAATAGGTACAATATGGTTTGCTTCTCTTGAACAAAAACGGGGGCTACTCCTAGGTTCATATCATATCGTCCTTCTCACTCTGCTATCAATGACTATTGGTGTGAATGGTACGGCAAGAAACGAACTTTGAATTTGTATCTTCGGAGTAGGCCTGCGGGATTTGTGTCCTGTTTATGGTATTGCACCCGGAAGCGTGCGCCGGCGTCGCCAGCCGGAGATGTTCGCGGCCTTGACACCGATACTGAGACGACCGAGTAATTGCGAGTCTCATCAATATTGTACACCGATCGCCGTGCGCGCTCAGGGTTATCAATAATTAACTTCCGATCCCCAATATGGCCATAAGTGCCTCAATAGCTCAGTTCCGTTGATACGAAACGACCGGCTCATCATGTTATTTACGACGCCGCTTTAAAACTTGAATGACAGCCATTACCATACGGTAAGGTTGTTTGGATTATAAAAAATATATTTATTTACTTAATGTTAAGATTTTAAAATTTATTTTCAGTCTGAGATTAAAAGCACCGACCGACTTCTGTATTCCTCAACTCTGTGGAACCATACACTAAGCAATGTCATGGCATCATTTATAAGTACTCACTAGTTTGAATAGTCTAATGATTGATTACTTAGTTACAGTAATATTAACTCTAGCTTGCAAAAAGCGTGACCAAACTCGATAATTAGCATAATTAATGACCTCACGAACACCCTTTGCCACACGCTATCAACTCCCACGCATAACGTAGCCGCGCGTTGCGCTTGCGTACTTTTGCCGATGCTCAATGGTTCGCGAATGGACTAATCGCGAATTCAGTGCGCGGTTCTCTCTAATTTAAACAATGTATTTCCACGGGGCGTTTCGCAACCGCCGAGGCCGCCGGACGTCACGACGAGCGATCCTAAACCACTAGGCCCAACGAAACCTTCTGCTGCGGCCTGAACAATCTTCCTTTAAATATACCTACCTTGAGCATACTTATATACTCGTAATTATAGCTTTAAAATGTACAACTTTTATTTAAAACTAGCCAAGCCAGGTGCGTGTGCGTACGCACTGTGTAGACCGTGTAGGGATACATAGTTGCCGGCACAGTTTACGGCACAGCACGGCATACCAAATTAACAGCTTTCTAGAGACTGACTACCTACTGAGCCAAGATGCAGCCAGAACGACATGGCGAAAGAAGGAAACTAAATAAGTATAATAAGCATATTTTTGACTCTATGGACTAAAACCCCACTAGTTCGTTTGTCTGGCTGGCCTCTCTAAAATAAAAAAAAATAAAAAAATAAAATGAACAGATAAATCTACTGTCAAGTGTAAGTGATCCATGTAGTACAGTTACTAAAGGCCGGTAAAACACTACGCCATGTTTTTAATGACCAGCCGTGGTCATGGTGTGGCGGCCGGTTAGCTGTAATTGCCGTTAATCGATGGCATAACCAAGTACAAGTTCAATGCTACGAGGTTCGATTGGAGGCGTTCTATTAACTGCTTTTTTAGTTAACTCTTTAGATTGGCGGTGAAATTGTAGAACTTCGAAAGTGAAAATGTGATGTTGAAAGTGTTTAAATGTAGTTTTTAGTGATTAACAGTTATTGAAATTAAGTTAAAGTCTACGGCGACTAACTGTAGAATTATTCATAAATAATTTAATTTTGTCTTGGCTTTTTATTTTATGAAATATTTACTGCATATAGCGTTTTATGTTGTCTGCCTATTTACATCTCGTACGTAAATACAATGGAGAAAAAATATAAGTTTAACTTTTAATACGTAAGTTAATCGCTTGTCACTTTTTTATGAGGCATTAAATTTAATTCAATCGATCAAATATCTCAGGAAAACCCGTATTAAGCCGTATTAAAAATGTTTAAGGCATTTGGAATTTACGATTATTAAAATGAAGACAAGATGAATAATAATTATACTAAGCTTGACATCCGAATGGGATAGTAATGATTAAATTTCATTAAAAACGAGAAAATTGGTCATCGAAATACCCACCTCCCACAGCAACCCGCAACGAGGATTGCAGATGTGTTACCAGCATAGAGAGGTAAGAATACCTTTTTGAACACAACATAGTGCTTAAGTGTTTCGTTGCAACAAAAGCTTCGAACACGCGTTGAAATGTCACTATATGTATAGGTACGTACTATGAGATTTTTTGTTACTGATGTATACACATTGTCATTGTCACAGTGAGGAAGCTTGCATATTCTTGCAGAATAGTCCATTGGTGTGTGTGACGTTCCCAATCCGCACTGGGCGGCGTGGAAACTATAGCCCAAGCCCTTACGTAATGAGAGGAAGCCTGTGTACAGTGTTTGTTACTGTCTGGAATAACACGTATGTTACTTTTATCCCGATTTTCCAATGGGATGAAATAATCATTATTTACATGAGCGATGCTGCGGGCAGAAGCTAGTTTAATGGTTAAATCGTATCACAACTCTGACGGAAGATCGATCAATCATTCTGAATTCAGGTCTACGCCCCAAGGCTGGGCATTACATATAGATCCCGCGTTTATCTAATTCATTTGCGTAAGCGCAGACAATGGGGATAATGGAGGCTTTTATAGATGAGGAAAGCCGCGGGGCTGAGGCGGTTACAAAACTATAATGGGTGATAGTGGAGATAAGACCGTCGGCTTTTAGGGCTATATATAAAACTATTCACCATTTCAATTGATTTAAAGGTCTTTGTCCACTACACCGTGCCATACTATGACCGTAACGGACTCCCAGTACACCTTGCTTTGTCTCATTAGTTCGATTAGACAAAGCAAGGTATAGTGACTGTTACGGTTATAGTATGGTACGGTGAAGTGGGCAAATACCTTTAACGTCTTTGTAAACAAACCAATTTCATCTAAATCCCACACAATCACTCATTGTATGCAATTAGCATCACATCCATCGAAATGTTGAAGAATCATACTTTGTACGTCACGCACGACGCTTTATAACAGTTACAAGCGACCCGCCCCGGCTTCGCACGGCATATTATGCATGTATTTATACATATAAACCTTCCTCTTGAATCACTCTACCTTTAAAAAAAACCGCACCAAAATCCATATAGGATATAGGGACAGAAAAGCGACTTTGTTTTATACTATGTAGTGAGTAGTGATAGTGATGATACTAAGAGTATTATATTTAAATTTTATATGAACTTGTGGGGACTTGTTTGTTTACAAAAGCGTTACAAATGGAGTGAAACGGACTATAGCTGCTGCCCGTGGCTTCGCCCCCGTTATCACTATAACGTCGTTGCGTTGCACCCCAGTGGATTAGGTAGTAGATCCTAAACGCTCGATTCAATTTAGATATACACGTAATATTATCGTTTTTAAGAAAAAAAAAATCGTTTGAATAAATGGTTAAACATTTCGAAGTGTTGCATTTTATGTAGCAAAATTATGTCATTTCAAATTGTAAATACTTGAATAATATGAAAAAACAATTTCAATATCTTCGTACCCACAAATAACACAAATTGTATAAAAAGTTTATTTTAAACTGCCCGTATGAAAGACATCAACGCGTCTATGAACAATAAATAATTATAGGTACGACATCTCTTTGAACTTAAAGCATTTGTCTTTTTACTCACTGTGCTGCCCAGATAGTCACGTCTATGCGACGGATATATGTATTCATGCAAAACCCACCCTCCTCCCGTTTCCATATACGTCGACAATATTACTACATATTATAAAACAAAGTCACTTTTTCTGTCCCCATGTCCCGATGTATGCTTATATCTTCAAACTACACAACGGATTTTGATGCAGTTTTTTTTTAATAGATAGAGTGATTCAAGAGGAAGGTTTATATGTATAGTACATGCACAATATACCGTGCGAAGCCGGGGCGGGTCGCTAGTGTAAGTATAAGTTACACAGACCGAACTATGACGATCAACAAAAAAGTCGCGTTTTGCACGTGCGGTTACGGAGTAGAGTAATTGATGTTAGTTTGACCTCCGGTAACACCTTACAACCAAACGATCAAACTTTAAATAAACTATGACATTATTAAGACCATAATTCACAAGGCAATAACAATCCAATAACCGGGCATCAATCGTTACGCTAAGGCCATCCGTCCACTAGCATTTAACTAAAATAAAGAACGTTAGCAGTCTAGGGGTATACTCCTGAATCCGAAGTTTGTGTTATACCGTCCTTTTCTCTCTAATTATGGGTGATTATTAGTGTGAGCGAGAGATTCGAAGTTCGAATTTGGTGGTATAAGGCCAGGCTCGTCCGCTAACGCGCGTAGCCTTGAACGGTTGTGTAACATCGACATTTTGTCGCGACGTAAACATCAATGTCCGAGCCTTTCGAAACTGCCGGCTCCTTAATGGCCCGCCGTCGAATAAGTGCAAACTTTATGATTTGTAAAGTCGTTTTGTTTGATATCATACGCTAATAAACTTATGATGGCGGGTACAGTCCGCCAAGAAATTCCTATCAACGGTATTTAGCGCTTAGTGCGAGTTGCACCAAGTCACTTTAAAAATAACTTTACTTCGACGATTTTGACGTATATTTGACAGAAAACTTACAACATTTACGGCAAGATTGTCGATTACAGTTAATGTTAAAGTAAAGTAACTTGATACAACTCATAGGTACTTAGAATGTGAACGACTATTTTCACTTGCACATCAATTGACTTTTGCGATTTGGGAACTGTCTTAAAAAAATATATACTTTCTATTTACTCCACATTCACGAAAGCTGGAAGCGTAAATGTTTATGCAGAAATGGGTCGTTATAAGTTTTTGAAAGCTCTTTATTTATTTCATCCGCGCAGAACTAGGTAGGTACTTAAGTAAAAATGTTACCAAAGATTCTTCCTTTTTTGCGTTTTCCCAATCAAATTGTCTAATTTTCCTCTTCAAAAAATAACCGAATTGGTCCGTCCGTTCCCGAGTTTTGCGTTTCGCGACACATTTAGTCGTTATTTTTTTGTACTGATAGGAGGTAGATAGATTAGAAGTCTATTAGTAAATCGCTTGATATATACTAAAAGATTGTCAAATGAAGTGTTCGATGCATTCGTGAAAAGTCTTTTAAAATTATAAAAACATCGAGTAAGTCTTGTTACATTCAGAAAAACTTGGCTAAAACTTTAATAAAACGAAGACTTGCAAAGACCAGGGAAAACAGCTTGGCATGTGGCCGCGGAGATAGTTTACATCCATGTAAAGCAGAGGCCGTTGCCCAATCAGCACAATCTTGTAATCTGTAGATACCGATCGCGATACTATCAGCTGTCGAACTAATTCGCAGCGTTGCCCAACGTCCTTAAGCCAGGTTAATTACCATTGTTCTCGTGGGACGGGCTTTTTGTTTTACACGAAACCTTAATTGCGTTACTGATATAGTGTAGGTGTTAACTAGCACAGCTAGTTTGGGGTAGATGCACAAAAAAAGACTAGAAATTGATGAATGTCTGGGTGAATACCTTCCTTGATAGCAATGTCATTTAATTCTCGAAGCGCTTGTCTCTATAAATCCTTACTATCCTTACTAATATTATAAATGCGAAAGTAACTCTGTCTGTCTGTCTGTCTGTCTGTCTGTCTGTCTGTCTGTTACCTTTTCACGCTTAAACCGCTGGGCCGATTTAGTTGAAATTTGGTATACAGATAGTTTGAGTCCCGGGAAAGGACATAGGATAGTTTTTATCCCGGAAAATTGCATAGTTCCCGCGGGATAGCACAGCCCAAACCACTGGAATTTTTCAAGTTTAAGGCGGAACAAAGTTCGCCGGGTCAGCTAGTAAGTAATGAAAGAAGCTCAGGCTTTGTGTTAGTAGTAGGTATCTTACTTGTTTAAACGTAACTAACTATCAAAATTAGGCGTAAAACTCAATTAAAACAAAGAAGAAAAATGCAACTCTTATACTAACGTTGCCAGGCTGTGATGTGAACAAGTTAGAAGTTGCCGCCGCAGTGCCTCATAAAAAGCGACTTACAGATTTTCGTTTACAATACGAATTGATTGTCCTACAAGAAGAATGGGCTTTAGGATTTTCCGAAGTCGTTTGCTATTAAGTATATACATATATAAAATAAAAAATAATTAAGGTAGCAACTATGGTTCTGCCGTGCTGCGTGTGCAAGGTGTGTATGCCGAACTATTGCAAGTCAGAAGCTCCTGCCTGAAGTCACGCGTTCTTTAAAAACTTATTTCTCGTAAGGTTAATTTACTGCGTCTGAAATCCTTACATTAAAGACATGTGACACGCATAAACAGTCCCGTGACTAGTCGGGTAAGTCGGTTGCCAAGTTGGGTGAGTCCGCCTCCTATTTTCCACACCAGCACGGCCCGCACCAAATTATTTTAAAGTTTTTAAGTAAGTGGTATCAAGTTTACAACGCTAATTAACTATGGGTACGTGAAACCTGTATTGAGAATGGAGTTTTTTAAAGATAAAATATGAGCAAAAACTTGGAATTCTTGCAATTACTCATGACGATAAGTTTTTTGGAACATTATAACGATGATGCGCATGAAAATAACTACGATTTGGCACGCATGCATTTAATTTTTTTATGCACTTGATTGAGTTTAAAAATTAAAATGACGTCAGTACTGTTTGGGCAATTATATATACTTGAAGTTTCGTTAGACTCCCATAAAAAAATAGTGGAAATTAAACTAGGGTAACTAAGTATTTAGTGTGGAAATTGTTAGTTACTCTTTCCGTTTTCTTCTCTTTTATGTTGGAGTCCACATCCAAGAAAATTATACTAAGTAGATAACGACTTTTTAAACTAAGTAGACACGCATTTTCTTCACAAGAGTTGATACTTGGTGACAAACTGTACGTTATAATTCACGATGCTTTGGAATTTTTGAGCCAAAGGTGCTCCCGCCGCGCCGTGAAGTGAATTTCCTGCTTCTATAAGTCTTTAAATATTCGGCAGACACGTAATAGTCTGTAACAAAAGTGAGTGAAATGCCCGGGACAATGATCGGTATGCCCAGTAGCAGCCTGACACAGATACATGCGAGATGCGCCTGTCGCAAGCTGACAGCTGTCAGCGCCTGCGCGGATGCGTAACACCGGTGAAAATGTCTCACTCGGAAACGTTACAAACTTAACGGATTCATGCAAAATATACCTAGCGCCAAAAAATGAGACCCTCATCTCATAATGTATGCGACATAGGTAATTTTGTGTGGAGAGTGGGCCAAATTGTGTGCCGCTGGCTGAGTATATGTTGAATGGAACGCCTCCGTGGGAAGGATCCGCGAGAAGACATTATTATGCGTCGCATAGACGTAGCATTTATCACGTGATGAAGTAGTAAGGTAATGCGTTCCCAGTAAAATTAGTCTTAATGAAATCATCTGGAAATTTTAACAAATTAATTTATGATTTTTATGAAGAACTAAACTTGGGAACCACCAACGATTTTGCGTTGCTGTAGTTAGATACTAGATAGTTACCTATATTGTTATGGTCAAAAATGACATGGTCAACTTAACTTTGGATCCTTTGGGTCATAAGTATTTCAGTTTTAATTTATATAATTAAAATTAAATTTAAATTAATTTTAAATTTAAATAATCGTTGCGTCATTTTAATGTTATATTATAATAACAAGGGTAGCTACCCTTTGATCAGGGTAGAACGTGCTCATCCTTATTCAACCCCTGCCGGTTCAGGGCCGGCCCTAAACAACACAATGACCACGGTCGGTTGTCGACATAGAAAAAAACACTTGCATTGTCTATGCATTTGCTTGTAGAAAATGACAGCTTCCACGCCCCCGCGCTTCGTACCGCCTCTCTTTCTTGTAACTTGTCATTGTCGAAATTGTCAGTTTCATTACAGCATTACAGTTTCAAAGTTGATTGAGTGAAGGTTTGCGTTGATTAAGTCCCGTAGCTTATCTTCTCAACTTTTGAATGTGTAATTACAGCTCCCAATTATGTACCTACGCACGAAAAGTGTTATGATGTTATAATTTGTATAGGTTCCCGAAATGTGAGATATTGAGCTTCAATATATTCGGAAGAATTTTGTATGTCAAATTTCGAGAAGTTTCAAAACGAGATTAAGAAAGAAATATCGCAGTGAGCGCAGTGTTCATAATTTCCCGGATTTTTTTGTACATTAGAAAGATTATGTTAAGAAAATATAGAAAATATACAGCACGAGCTTTATGGCAACAATTTTACGGTTTTTTGTTGGAAATTGTATAAAAATCACTTTTCTAACAGGGTTCAAGGTCTCGGCTATAATATTATGGAGCTTTAAATATTTTTGCCACAGCAGACGAAGATAACATAGCCACAGACATTTCACGAAAATAAAAATAAAAATTGCTAAATTAATTAAAGATTTTTATATGTCTGAAAGTTCTCTACATAGTCTGTCACTATGAGGTCAATATCCTATTGTCACAGAAAAGGAGTCAATATTAAATTTGTATAGGGTAGGGATTTGACATTAATTATGATCATTTATGCGTGTGAACTGAGGATGTCATCTCAGATTGGATATGCCTAGAGGCATTTTAACAGCGTAATGAAGTACCTAGTGTAAATTAAGACAAGTTCTTTAGATGTAACAGAAGGAACTTTGAACTTATAGTTTGGCATTTCAAAATATTGGGGTTCAATATATTTCTGTTAAGTTTTAAATACAAAAATTACAAGCTTTACCATATTACATTTGTCAGATAAAAAGTCACACGGAAAGAGAGTTGTTAAATGACATTAGAAAGCCACAAACAAAATAAACTAACTCTAAAAGACATCCAAACGACGAAATACTTTATTGGAGAAACCGGCCATTTACAAAAAGCTAAAAAATAACTAACAGAAGTCTACGACCTCATCCTATCATATTTATTACGTATTTTAATAGAATTTAAATGTCAAAGGTGCCTTATTCAGGTAACCGGTAATCCAAACGATAAGCGTCTTAATGAGATGATATAATAATACCTAATATAGATTTAATCTTACATTAGCACGCAGCCACGTTTAGTCGATCTCTTGACAGAAAATTGAGCTCGTCGTTTCGTGAGCTTATTTAGTATGAGTTATGATTAGTATAGTGGTTTATTTAGTTAAACAGTATCTAATTTAACAAAAATATTATAAACTAGCTGTTGCCCGCAACTTCGTCTGCATATAATTCGTTTATCGCTATCCCGCAGGAATTACGCAATTTTCCGGGATAAAAAGTAGCCTATGTGTTATTCCAGACTATAATCTATCAATGTTCCAAATTTCATCCAGATCTGTCCAGCCGTTCTGGCGTGAAAGAGTACCTAACAAACATCCAAACATACTCACAAACTTTCACATTTATAATATTAGTAGGGTGTGACATTTAAGATATTGCTTGCTTACTAGCTTGCATGATTGGTGAACAAAGTAAACATACAAAAAAAATTAGGTATATACATATAAACGGAAATAATACATACCTCCTCCCATTTAACCGTTTTAAAAAAGGAGTTGAGAAATGTTACATGTTTTTTATGTCACTTAAAAACAACGGACACTGACAGACTTACCGTCGTCAAGCTAAATATTCTAATTTTAGAATAGAAGTACGTTAACATCGGATGTAATTAATATAAGTTCAACCGATGCGGAAGATTTAATGATGGTGTCAGATTTCAAGATTAGCTGCGTTACTGATCAATTAAAACCTTTTTCAATTAATTATAGTATGCCATGTCTTATTAATTACTGGCCGGATGCTATCTGAATCGAGTCATGCGCCGCGATCTGTTGCGCGGCAACAACAGGTTCCTGATATATCGACAACATATTACTTAACTCATATTTTTATGTCTACCAACTATTCGAAAGTCTAAATGTTAAAACAATTCCATTGGTCAGGATTTGGAAATGCCCGGTTTTTTTCCAACAAAATAAAAAGTTTGTAAGTGGCAAAGACCATTTTAATAAATTAAAACGTTAAGGGGACGTCCTCGCGGCTACAAATAAAATAATTACTGTAGGTACAACACAGTAAATCTCCGTTGCCTAGATTCCACTAGACCGACCAGCGCCCTTCGGCGGAGTTGCAAAGTGTTGAAATGACCCTATAGAAAAGGGCTCTTAGGCATAATCTCTGAATCGTCAGTCTGTTGCAATTGTGGCTTGACATACATACGAGATGTTCGCAGTAATTCGCAGGCGGTGTGCGTGCCGTACCGCCAAGTCGGATAGTTAAGGACGTTGATAAGGTCCACGTACCAATTGTACGTTAGTAATTTTTATGTCAGCGCTGTCATACTGTCTGCACTGATGAGGCAGGCTGCCCAGGCTCCGCAAAGCGTTGACGCAACCCAATCAAACGGCGGGTCAGGGGTGTGCCCCTAATTAAACTTTTGATTAGCGCTCTTTAATGAATGTCACTGAAGCAATTATTTTTTTAACCAAAAATACTTTAAAAAAATATATATATGCAAAGGTACTCGCGTCCCGGTTGACCCTATTCCCTTAACCCTAAGTTCACTTACCTTTATTGTTGAGTTAAATAATATATGACGGCGGGAAAAATCACAGAGGCACTGTCGTAATAGCGCGCGGCTGGTTTGGGCGATCTCTTATATAGCGGTGGTAGCGGGGATGCGCGCGCGCACGGGGGGCCGCGCGACCCGCGCCGGTTCATGGGAGCCGGGACCCTTGCATACTTTATTTAATTCCACTTTAATGACATAATTAAGCATGTCATTTAAACCATCTGAAAAAAGGTACATCTTATAAGATTTAGGTATATTAATATCGGATGGGTGCTTTGTTTAAGTATCGTTTCATATTTTTTGCGCATAAGGCCTGGCCTGTCAGTTAAAGTTTTTTGCAACGCGTAATATGTTTATTTATTCAATAAATATACAGACACAAGTGCCAGTCTTACGCACAGTAAAATATGTGCATTTACTTACATTTCAAATAGCTTAAGAATGGATACTGCGAAATAATATAATTCATAATAATTAGTTTGTATCTTGAACATTTACAGGTTAAAAACTTCAAAAGCATTTGATGAAAAAATTACTCAGCTGGCTGAAAATTTTCCACAGCTGACATAGATCTAAATACTTTAAAACATCATAATTAATCCCAAGAAAATTAAAAAATTAATGGTGATGTCGTCCGTATGAGTTATAATGACACTGGCACAATGCATTTTTGCACTTAGTCTCATTTTATGAGATTAAAAAAAAGTAAGTTGGACATATTTCAGAGAAAAACGATTCGTACGAACTAACGGAGACGATGGCTGGCATTGACCTTTACCAGTCATGCGACTCGAGTATTACATTGTTTTGATGATAAACCAATTAATGGATTGAGCCTCGTCTGATTTTATTACTTCCCATAACACGGAAATACATATTTCCTAAGGTCCAGTGGTACATGCTTAATTGAAACCGCAGGGTCAGACGTGGCATGGCGCTCCAGACTTTTTCCTTTATATAAAAAGCTTTACAAAAAGCGTATTGCCAAAAAACAACAACTGTAAATGAGAAATATCAACTCTACTCGTATCATCAAATATGTATCTAACCTAATAAATCTTCATATTTCATTTGACTAGTTTTTATGTATTCCATCCACAATTTTAGTTGTAATAGCGCGCCAAAATGTTAATGCTCAGGTTAGGGGTGTTAAAATGAATGGACTGTATTCGACGAAAGGAGAAAAACGAAAAGCAATAATTAAACAATAAGTAGCCTTGTGAGAGTCAAGAAGACACTTACCTCGTTTAGCGCTGTGTGGGAGCTTTCAGCACTCAGGCACAGGGCCACTTTGAGCTCTACCTAAAACTTATTTTTTCACGAAACAAGTCTAAAATTAAAACAAATTTTGTTAAAATTGTTTCTGTCACTGTCTTTTAAAATTGATCTGGAATACATCAGCAGCTCGTTGTGGTAGGTTGGCTGAACACCCCTGTAAATGCTTTCAGGATTTTTTTATTGCCAAATGTTACCATCAATTGGTCAGTGTTCAAAATGTACGCCGTAAAAGGGCCTAAGGGATGACTTAATTATCATTCCAAAATTAAGAGAAAAAAACATTCACAGGGGAACATTCCTAGCAATTAATAGTTATTTATGTGGCTGGTGCTTAATTATGTACAGTCGTATACGTAACTTTATCTACATTCATATCACAAGTTTTCTACAAAAAACGTTTTCACATAAAAATACGTAGGTAACTTTTTTAAATCTCATATTTAAATAGGTTTTAGTACACAGGGGTGACTATGACAGCCTCATGGGAGGACTCGAGAAGATCGGAAATCACAATTCATGCAGCATCCCCTCCCCCAGAACCAGATGCTCTGGTTATAAAGGATTGCTGCACAACTAACTAACAGGTACCTTTATTTTGTGTTCTTCGAAAGTTCGAAACAGATGACACGACTGATAATGGACTGACATTTAAGTTTATTTTTTTCTTAAATTCTAAGACTATAGATACAGAGTTTTTGTTATTTAAGATGTTCGAAGTTTGAATGTAATTAGAGTATCGATCTTTATCCCAGGGTAGAGCGGGGTAGATAAACCCTAGGCCACGATTAGCAAAATTGTGAGCGTATAGATGGCAAAAAATGGAATCAAAATAGTGAGCGGCATCGCCTATAACATGATTCCTATGATTTTCGCCCATTTCCTCGATGGGCTTTTACGGAAGAGAAGAAACTTTTTGCCTTGCTCCCAGATCAGCATGGAAGACTCGCATACCTTTTCGTATTCATCAATTCATCACGACAAACGAACGCCATACCACGCCCGCAGTTCGCCAAGAGCACAGGACTTAAGATAATCACCATCGCCGTGGAATCATGTTATTGCAACATTAACACATCACTCTTAGTTATTGAATCACATGTCTCGTCGGACGAGCTTTGGGCTCGTGCGTTCAAGTGACGTTATGAGAAAGCAATGACTTTTTTATTAAATATTCTAAACTTTATGCCGCGATTTCGTACGCGTAGACAATAACTCAAGTAATACAAATACTGGTTTTTAATAGAAGAAGGTGATGTTGCTGTTTTTTAGGGTTCCATAGGTACACAAAGGGTAGAAACGGGACCCTACTCAGACCGCTGTCCGTCAGGCTAAAGCCTAATAAATATTTTATCCCGGGAATGTGCAAAGTTCCCGCGGGATAGAAATAACTTTTTAAATCGATTTAATCGATTTTGCTGTACATTGTTCTATGTTCAAAGTGGGCGTCAAAGGATTGACCTAATTTTACATTGAAAAAACCATGACGCACATCTTTACAGGAGTGTTTAATCAAACTACCTCGATCACCTGCGAATATCCCGGAGTAATTCTATGACACCTTGTGGCTACTACGCTGGCTATAACTACTCGTAATAATGATAACTGCCTTATCGATAAAATAATTATTAAATTTAAACGGCGTTGCTCGACGTCGGGCAAACGATTGTGCCGCCCTAAAACCCTGCGCCTGCGCCTGGTGCTGGTGCTGTGTTACCTAAAAGTGTGTAGTTTCATCCAAATACAAAGGCATTGATACACTACTGAACTAATATTAGACAATAACTTCAAGGTGTCTTGTTTATTTTTTCATGCTTACACTTGTGGAGTTTTAATTCCATTTTCCATCTATACCTAGCCCAGCCCCACAATCTTGCTTAACGTGGCGTGACCTTAGGCTCTGTCTACCCCGTAAGGGATAAAGACGAGATTTGTGTGTGTTTTGTTCCTGTTTATAATTTGCCTTATTAGTCATCAATGAATATTGGATGGCAACACGAAGAGTGGCATTGTAAACTGGTATAGTTCTGCGAAATCATTTCTCAAGCAATATTCCAAAGTTATCCGAGTCATCTCACCTACATGAATATGGATAAGCGGATAAACCGATCCATTGATTTCATTGGTTGATTAACTTTAATTCCTAAAATTCGTGCAGCTGTATTGTCCGCTAACTTTCGATTGCGATTTCGTTTGCAGTGACTTAAAATTTGTACCGAAAATTCTCCCTTATTTACGCTTATTCGAACGCCTTTTCCAATTTTTCTCTTCTTATGAACCTTACGTTCCCCAGTTTTGCACTTAGCATCACATTTAGCGATTCATTTTTATTCTACATATACTAGATAGAATAAATTAACGTGTCTTATCACTACATAGTATAAAACAAAGTGACTTTCCGCTGTCTGACTGTTATATATGCTTAGATCTTTAAAACTACGCAACGGATTTTGATGCGGTGTTTTTTAATAGATAGAGTGGTTCAAGAGGAAGTTTTATATGTATAATTCTACGCAGACGAAGTCGCGGGCAGAAGCTAGTTTTATTATAGGACGCAGCTTTTGCCCAGACTATGCCATATTCCCCGCAGTGGCATAGAGCTACGCAAAGCTCTTCGTAGAAAATGTTCCGGTGCAAAAAAATATCATATCTAATTAGGTTACTCTTACTTTATTAAGCTTAAATAAAAATACCCCTGCATTTAGGATATTTTTTCTTCGAACGGGCTATAGTTGCATGTTATTGTGAAAAAATACGGATGGCTTAAACAGCTTCCAGGAAAGAAAACGAGCTGCCAGATGGGCCGCTAAGCGCTTAATTCGTCAAATAATTAGCCTTGTTGATAGTCCCAAATCTGAAATTCGAAGTTTGTATCAAACCGGTGCCTCTAACTCTAATATTAAACACTATTATTGTGAGCGAGACGACATGATTTTAACTTTGAATTTCAAATGTACACGATAAGTTGATAACATAAGTGGGAGTAGGACGCGAAACAAGGACATCCAATACACTTCTATCCCAGTTCGAAAACAGTAATCCAGGGCTAAACTTCCCGATTTAAGACTCAATTATATCGGTGCTCGCTTTACTTAATTGTACATCGAACTTTTAACCGCGTGTCATCAAGCGTGAGATCACCCCGGAAAAGCAGTCCATTACACATTCGTACTACTTTAAAACGAAATTAACTTAATATTTTATTTGTAGCGGTATAGGTATAAAGTTTTTAACTACAGCACGAGGAAGAGAATGTAAGTTCAGGGAAAACCAGAACGAGACTCGCATTTTAGAACCATCTCAAGCATTCGTCGAATTTATTTGTCTTGTTGGAACTATGAGAACAAAAGAAATATTACCTATTTCACTTACTTATGGCTCGCGTCCACTAGGCTAGAATCGAATAGCAAATGAAATGAAATGGCAATTCGAATGTGCGCGGCGTGGCTCCACGACTCTACGTCAATCGACGCAATAGTAATGCATAGAAGGCGAATTATTGCAATTCGATTCGGCAAGCCTAGTGGACGCCAACTTTTACTATGAACTTAAGATTCGAAGCAATTATTTTTGACACTGCACATTTTTTATATTTAATCGAAACGAAAAACATTAAAATAAAAGATTACAGGTGCATTTGCACAGTAGCGGAACGAGCGGAAACCTCGAGAATAATCAATCACATTGAAAACTTCAAAGACACCTCAAATTTTACAAGGGAAGAGAGATTCGTCGTGAAATTCAACTAATATCATCATCATCATCAGCCAGAAGACGTCCACTGTTGAACAAAAGCCTTAGAACACTACAATGAACGACAACTCGCACCTGCATCTACCGGTTTCCCGCAACTTCCACGATGTCGTCGATCCACCTAGTGGGAGGCCTGCCTGCGAACACTGCGTCTTTCGGTTCGTGGTCGCCACTCGAGAACTTTTCTCCCCCAACGGTTGTCTGTTCTACGAGCGATGCAACTAATATGATGTGATAATATTCATCTCTTTCTACTCGTTTGACTGATAGAAATCCCGTAAGCGATTTTGATAGCGCGAGCTTTAGACAGTAAGCCAACATAAATTTTTAGTGAATATACGTGATATTAACATTATTTATTGTAATTACGTGTCAATAGCCAACGATCGTAAATTGGTAGAGCCGCAGTTAGCATTGTTAACAGTCATGCTTGAATGATTAAACACAAGCGGATCTCCGGCTCAACCAATTGTTAATGAAGATGAGTTACCTCAAAATACATATAGTACGTACGACTAATACGAGTAATGTACGACTATGTGATGTCATTATTATCTACCATATTTTACAACAAAATGAAGATTTCTGTAAATGTAACAATCCTTTTATGTCTAGATTTGCAAAGGGAAAATTCTAAAATCTTTGTTACACTTTTAGATTTCAAACTTTTAAGGGGATAAATCGCAAGATTTTTAATTGAAACGCCAACTATAATTATTACTCTCAGCAAAATAATTATGATTTACGTATTTTTTTTAAATATGCTCTATATATGTAATGTATAACTAAGTACCTACATACCTACTACATCCGTTCATTGGTACTGTGCTACAGAGCATAATAGCAGGCAGAAAGCCAGAATTCTCGCCTACCTGGTATGATGTTATGTTGTATTGTGTAATGAATCGGGTAAAACCTAAAAAAACTTGGCTGCAGCCCAATCAATCACATTAGGTCATTGCGTGACAAACCTGTGCGACACCGACACGAATTTATTAAGCGTAAAAAAAGTGTATAAAATAAGAAAATCAAGTAAGAAAATCAGCGATGCAATGTGTACACACTTTTTTATGTACAGATATTTTCAGTAAGAATAAGCACGATTCTATTCTATACCTACTAATTTCTCACCTTTTAGATAGATAGATAGATAGATAGATAAAAACTTTATTCAAAAACGAAGACTTTGTTTTTATTTAAAAACGAAGGACTTTTCTTGTGAATCAAATGCTACAAAGATGTAGGCAATTAAACGATTAAAATCACTGAACGCCGAACAAAGCTTTGGTGCTATGGCTACGCAGTGCGGCTTCAATATTAAAGTGCCTGCGTGTCTGCAACCATTGCCAAATGCCATTGTTAAAAATAACGCACCATGGGAAAGCCATTGTCTGCATCTAGAAAACATATTGCTGGTATTGCTACTGTAAGTAACAATAAGTAATGTGCATATCGACGACTGGAGAATCTTAACTAGGTGCAGATTCCGTCGCCATGCTCCTACAAAGCGTATGAAGGCCTGCCGGATGTTCAGATGTTTTTATTGACATTCGCGATCCATGACGCTTCGTATATTTTAAGATTACATACAATCGATACCGTATATAAACGTGCTGGTAGAGCGGATGCTTTAGTATTTTCGCAATTAAATCATAAAGCACTATATTTATTCAGATCAAATGGCAGAACACTGACGAATTCATATCGGTAATCATCGCTAATTTACGGGGTGCATTCGTCACGACTGCTTCCTCGGCCTTCTTCGGTCACGTGCCTAGCTCTGATGAATATGATATGTTGCACAAACATTTATTATAGCTTGTGCTAAACAAACAGATTGCGAAACTAAAAAAGGAACAGCGTTTATGTCAATTTGCCTAGAATGCGCGCGATTATCGCGTTGCATTTCAATATGCGCGGTCAGCCTGCGAGCTCTGAATGCCAAGCGCGTGTGGAAAAAAGGCTCGTTCGTATACAGAATGTTATGTACACGCATAACTAAGGTAGCTAAGATATAAGTTACAGGGCAATGGAGTCGTTGCTGGCTACTTTTCCTGTACCACGGGTAATTCCTCTACTGTATTTCTGTGTAATTTTGTATCAACATACTTCATATAATTGTGAACTGAGGCCCGATTTTTAAAAGCACGTCACTCGAAAGTGGTATAAATCTGTTAATATCTTCAAAACTACTAGCTCTATATAATCAGTTTTGACTAATTCACAAGATTGATGAGAGCTGTGATGTCTTCTGTGCTACTCGTTTTTCAAATTCAGCACAATTTTTCACCACTTTCAAGTGGTATTTTCACATTATGTGCTTTCAAAAATCGGGACCCTGAACTTTATTGAACGAAACCTCAGAAATAAGCGCTCTAGTGTTCAGATAAATATATACATATATCTATTGTAACTATATGAGAAGAATTTACATTTTGATACTTTGTCAGTAAAAAAATATTTATAAAAGTAAATCTGAAGATAAGTAAGTACCTATTCACTGTGAAGTGTGAAAGTAGATTTTTGCACATCGACGATTTTTACGCATTCAGTTTCAGCGTGTCATTTGAACATCAAGTTCGTTCGTTATATAATTCCATATTACATTTATCCCTCCACCAACGTCTGTTATTATGATAAACAGAGGTTATACAAAATAGTGCTCAAACGCACGATCGCGAAGGGTCTAATTGAGAAATCACGCTGCGATTGTTTTGGGGCGCGGTAATCATTGAGGCGACCTTAGCCCGCTTGGCCGAATCGTCAGATGACTGCGGCCGTAGAGGATACCTATATACCTACTTAGATATAGAAACAAACAGTAAACGCAAGCACAGTAAGACCGTTTTACCACCAGAAATGTATCAAACTCGTTGTAAAGTTTTAAATACAAAGGTGCTTTCGCCTTAGCTGCGCATCCACGTGGTGGAGGAAAACATCCACCAATAGAATTACTTAATTTCCCTAGTCTCGCCCAGTCCTCCTCGGCTAGCACGAGAGCGCGCAAGTCACGTCGCGCGCGAGATATACCCGCCTCTTTCTAGAACGAACAATAAGAAAAAGACGGGCAATCTAATCTCGCGCGCGACACGACTCTAGTGCGCTCTCCTGCTAAACATGTGGCTCTTTCATTATTATTCAGTTGTTTCGTTGGTTAGCTTCTGCTTAGCTCTGGTGGGAGCAGTCTCCGCACATCCCTCGTAGTAGGTAAAGACAGCATCTAAATTCTAGCCGACAAGAACGGGCGATAATATTTGAACTAATATAGACATATCTTTTATAAGAGGGGGCAAACGAGCAGACGGGTCACCTCGGTCACCTGATGGAAAGTGATCACCATCGCCCAGGGACACCTGCAAGACGTGGGGAATCACAGGTGCGTTGCCGGCCCTTTCAGGAACAGGTAGGCTGGCTTTTTAAAGATACCTAAGTTGTACCACTCCGGGAATGTTGCAGCAGGAAGTTGATTCCAGATCTTCGTCGTACGAGGAGAGAAATTGCGTTTAAAACGCACGGTACTTGATGCGTAGGTTTATGTCAATTCTAGATCGACGCTTCGACAGAATTGGCGGTCGGAGGTAAGGCGAGTCGTTTGCGGTTTCAGAAAAGGTCACCTTTGTTTGCTCCCGAGTTTCAGTTTATTTTCAACTGACAGATGGGATTTCCATGATTCGTTATCTAATTTTCCTAAAGTATTATTTTGATTTTCCTTAACTTTGCTCACAGATAAATTATCTAATACCTAGAGTAGAAATGTCACATACATTGTTTGATGCGGCGATTGTTGCTTGATTGAATGAGCGGCTCAAAGTAAAGCAGAACACTAGAGTTGGACAAGCAGACATTACAAACGAAATCGATGTTAAATGTTTAGTCCTTGCGTGGTACATTTAGTTAACGTTTAAAGTTTTAATGTAACAAAACAAACAGTAAATATGAATAATCATAATTCTAGTATCTAAAAAGACATTGTTCCATGAAGGGTAAAACTATCGCCAAAACCTAGTAGGATATAAGTGTCAAATCATTGATGTGTTGCGGAAGTATACAGTCCGTATTATCACCACTCTACTTGGTTAATTCCTCTATGACTTTGCTAGATTGAATGGGATAGGTACTTATGTGCATGATATGAATACTAATTTAGAGAGCAAACACGTGGAACAGTGGATATTTCTCAGATTTTTATCTCAATATCAATACCTTTGTTGACTTCAATATTTTACCATAATTCGAACTAATGCGTAAACAAAAGCTAGGCCGACAATATTTGTAAGTCAAAGGTTAAAAAGTCGATAAACTTTAACTGTAAAATTAAGTCCCATTATCTTTTTCCTAGCGTGACTTCCGCGAAAAACGTCAAACTTGCTGTGGTAGCTAAGCTTGTTGGAAAGGTTTTATGATTAAAATTTTATCAATATCGCGCGTGTCGGCTGAGACCTCGCATTTATGTAGCCAGCTAAAACAAACTATCAATTTTAAACCTTAATATAAATGAATGTAGTTGAACTTTTCGAAACTTTACTATCGGGCGACACTGAGAGGTGCAGAGTGCTCATCCGGCGGGCACTCGACGACGGATTGAAAACGTGAAACACTTGTCAGTACGACGATAATACTTAAGATTTAGTAGTAATCTACAAAGATAGATTTATTTTGTTGCTACAGATCATTCGCTCTAAAAACAGGGATGGTGCCGTCGTCATACTTAGGTACTCCAAAAATATAGTTAGACATGTACCTTGAAAGTTATTACTAGGTTACTGTCATTCTAAGGCCACAATGAGAGGGCAAGATGAATAATCTAATGTGTATGTCAATGTTAATGGGGTATGTTTTCCTATAAATATCGACTTGAGTTTATGCTCTTTAACTCAGTTGAACTAACTAACTACATAATTAACTTACTAAGTAAGTACGTGTTTCTAACATCGTTTTAAGCCCGGCAAAGTCCGCATACAATGTAGTGAAGAAATGCCAACAAAAAGCGATAAAGACAAAAGCATTATGTGTTTAGACTGTGGCTATAAAATGGTAATTAGATTCCGACAATTTGTTGTAGTTGCAGAGAAAACAATGAGACATACATAACATATTATTTTATGTTCGAATAATAAACTCGTTTTATATAATTAAATTGAAAGTGATGGTTTTTCGCACGGCCCTTTGGCATTAATTTGTGTCTATTGTGGTAGTAACCCTTCACACAATAGAGATGTAAAACTAGTGAGACAAATAAAAGTGTGGATGATTGCGGATGCAACTAATTGAAAATGTCTTGATTGCGGATGCAACTAATTGACAATGTCTAACTAAAGCCGAATCTAGACGGTAAGGTCGTTGTCCTAATTTCCTCCAGTCGTTGATGCTAATAAGTTGACCTAGGTTAGGGCTGCCCCTCGTGCAATTTCCTTATAAGCTTGTAAGTAGGTACTTAATTATGTACCTACTTACTCCTTAGTTCTATTTGGTCCAACTTACAAATGAAGTTATGAATTTTGGTGATTTTCAGTTCAATACACCGTTAACAGGTGAAAAAACACACTAAATAAAATCATCTAAGTATGACGCCGTTTTTCGACTTATGAAGATTTGAAAATTTCAGCTAGGTATGCTATTTTTATGTGATCCAAATCAGTATGGAATGTTTGCTCGGTGGAGCACTGTGTTGTTCAATTTCAAATGTTTCATGTTATTTAAATCTGAGAACCCTGCTGTATTCAAACTTAAAAACTTGATAGTCAAGCATTAAGTGCGTTGCTTATTTAATATCCAGGGTCGACTTTGGATGCGCCCGCGCCGTGATTTATATATCGACCTTGACGTCAGATGCAGTAACCGTTGCTATTGCCATGGGAATAAACTCGAGCCTCGCAACTCGTGGGTTAATTCGCGAACGCTGCGCCGAGCTCGAAACGCAATTTGACAAGTCCTTGTCGGAGGTCAGCCGAGTCGTGCGCTCCGATATCATATTATCCTAATTTACTGAGCGTAATACCGAATTGATTTTAAATTTTATTGGTTTCGTTTCTGAAATGTCATGGTTACTTTCCTTCGTTTTGTTGTAAGAGGTGTGTATTTGGATAACGTAGCAGGTAGCGTTGCTTTATCAATACAAAGCAATGTCTGGTAAGAGGGATTAATTAAATACGGTAAAAAAATTGGTTATTTTTACAAAAATTCTTTTTTATTAGAAAATTCATTTAAAATTTTCATTTGCTGAAGCTAACTAGCATTGGTACAAGTTAATTGCAGACACATAAGAGTATTTAGAACTTAAACATAGATACGTACACGTACACAAATCACGTCTTAAACATAGATGCACTTATTTAATTTAAATTAAATTAGAGATACGGATTTATTGCGGTCCACTTTTTTCATATCTGGTTTTTCGCTTGTTCGGTTCACCGGATTCACCTTGCAGGTGATTTTGTAGGACTCCACCATTTTTACGGAATCTCGGACCAGTATAGTTGATCTGATAGTGAAGGAATGCGAGAAGCACACACTCGAATCGCACAACGCTGTCTGGAAACTCAGGTAAAGGCGATAGTGAGTTTTATCCGTTCTGTGTTTCAGTTTCATTTCGACTCTCCCTGGCAGTTTAGTTCCTTTATGGGTGCATCCGATAAACTCAAAGTCGTCCAAAGTGACATCTTTGTTATTGTCGTCCCGGACGCAAACCAGCCAGTTCTGCGGCGCGCCGGGAGTAAAAGACACGTTCTTGGTGTCCGCGTCCAAGTTCACATTGAAGTAAATAATCAGATTACCGCATTTTCTGTTCACGAACAAATCGTTCTTGTAAAGTATCAGGTTCTCGGGCTCCGAGAATTTGACTTCTGGAAGTCTTACTTTGAATTCCTGGCACACGTTCTTGGCTAGATTGAGGAGTTTGATGCAGTGGTTGTTGGTGTCTGCTATGTAGAGGTACTTTCCGTCAGCGCTGACTGAGAGCCCCGAGGGTTCGTTGAACTTAGCAGTTTCCGTCGTCTCGATCATAGTTGGAGAAAGCGTTGTCACTTTCTGAAGTCCGATATCGACTTTTTTTATCTTGTGGTTGTAAGAATCTGCTATGTAGAGAACCTTCGTAGAGTCACAATAAGCCACGCATAGAGGGTGTTGTAACTTTGCCTCCTGTCCGATGTCGTCTACGTCTCCGAATGCGAATAAGTTCTGCAAGATAAATTACCTATTTCGATTCTGCATAACAATTTATTTATGTCGTATACTCCATTATTCTCAATATATGCGTGTAACTTACCAATGGATTCCGATCGCCTCCACATAGTGTAGAAACCTGTCCAGTGGAGAGTGCCAGTCGCCTTATGGACGAACTCTCGGAGTCGGCTATGAACACTTCCGGATTTGAACCTAACAATAACACTGTTTTAATATCGCCTAGACTACACAATATTGTTTTTTTTTTAATTATGGTGTCTTACCTGTCTTCAAAGTGAGTCCCGAAGGCTGGGCGAAGGCTGCAGTGTTCGGGTAGGCGCTATTCCGTGCTGCTTCGGCACCAGAGCCCGCTATACAAATGCAGGTACCTACAACAAATAGAAGCACTTTTCAGCCCCACATAAACTTCAGAATGTGCGTGGAGTATTTCAGGTAGTACAGTAACAAAACTGGAGGTACAGGACGTCAACGATACGTTTTGATTTCCCAACTGTCTGATGATGGCCAAAAGTTTTATAACTTTGAATAATACACCTTTAGTGTTTTAGAAAATTAAAAAACTCCGTTGCGTAGTTTTAAAGATCTAAGCATACATAGGGGCATACAGACAGTGGAAAGCGATTTTGTTTTGTACTATGTACTGATGATCAAAGTCCCGGGATTTTGCTAGTTATTAAATGACATCACAAAACAAAATAAAATTACTGAGGTTACAGTCCTCTATATCTCCAGTTTTCTGAGGATCCGAAATTCTCAGGACACCTGTTCAAAATGTTGGTTACCTTCAGTAAACGTTTTGTATTTCCACCAGATAGTGGTGTCGAGAAATAGCCCCCAGATCTGGTGCGAGCCGGCGCAAGCTATGAGGAGGACTCGTCGCTTCTCGTCTAACTTTTCTGTTGAACAATAAAACTGTTTACACATTTATGTCAATCAGAATCAATCAAATATAAATCAAAAGTTTATTTTGGAAATAGGTCGCTGAGAGCTCTTTTACGTCTCTTTTTTTAAACTACCAGCTCTTTCGAAAATAACATCATTGACAAGAAAAATGTGTCGCATGAAACTTTGGACTAAGTAATTTTTTTTAATAAATTTGCGTTATCTTAACCACTAATACCTACTAAAGCACAATAAGAATGAGATTCAAATTAAATGGATCTATACTGTACACATCATACAAAGGGTCTCCAACAGTAAACTATATTCACATTTATAATATTTTTAAGGAAGGACAAGCATGTCCCACATCTATTGTATTCAATCTCGGGATCGAGACTGACCCACGGGAGTAGAAAGTTCGTTTTAGATTTTGAACTTTACCATATTGTTTGGTACGTCACTCGTTGCTATGGTGACGTTCCCTTTGGTCACTCTTTAAATCGTAGGTTCACATGTTTAAAAATGGCGAAACATGTATATTTGCGGTACTTTTGAGCCTCTTTTATAATCGGTCTAATAAGCATGTTAGTATAATGAGACACATTTTTTTTAACATGCTGTACTATTATTGTCCTCTCACTGATGGGACAGAATAACAACAAGAAATAGTTCACCCTTAGGCCACACACGTACCCTTGTCGTCGTCCTTGTCTTTGTGTGCGTGTGCGCCGGGCGGCGGCGGCGGCGGCGCGGCGCGCACCGACATGTCCATGTCCGGCGTCTTGTACAGCAGCACGTCCCACGGGGACGACAGCGGTTGGAAACCCATGCATTTGCCTCCTGTAAATAAAGTGTGTTTGTTCCTTCATGCTGAAACGACTGGATTTGGATCCAATTTAAAACAGAGATAGCTGGCACCCTAGATTAAAAGCTAGGCTAGTTTCATCTCGGAAAATTGCATAGTTCACGCGGGATAGCGATAAACATGTCAATTGCTAATTCTACGTGGACGAAGTCGTGGGTGGAAGCTAGTAGGGAATATTCATGAATTTTACTGCTTTAATTGAAGTTCATTCATGTAACAAACAATATAAAAATATATTTTTGACGACCGGATAGCCTAGTGGTTAGTGACCCTGACTATGAAGCTAGAGGTCCCAGGTTCGAATCCCGGTAGGGGCAGACAGTTGTATGATGAATACAAATGTGCCCGTTGTTGTTTGCAAATGTTTGTGCCCGAGTCATGGATGTTGTATGTATTTATCTACCTACAATATATAAGTATGTTTATCCGTTGCCTGGTACCCATAGAACAAGCTTTGCTTAGTTTGGGGCTGGGTCAATTGGAGTAATTTGTCCCAAGATATTTATTTATTTATTTATTTAACTATAAAAATAATCTATCAAAGATTTATCTCTATTTCCATTATGGTGTAATACATGCGGGGTATCTGAATATAGCCCGGTTAGCCAACATCAGCGATATCTTTAACACAGTTTCAAATTCAAACTTTGTAGACTAGCCTTGGTCCTTGTGCTGGCCTTGCTGGCCGCTGCCGGCGAGCACCTCGACGGTGCCCTCGTCCAGGTGGATCGCCCGCAGCGCGTGGTTGTTGGTGTCGCACACGGCCAGCACGCTCCCGAGCAACCAACACACGCCTGTTGGACAGTTCAGCAACGCATCGCTGCACTCTATAAATACAACAATTTATTTATTACTATTTATTGAACACTACTTTCTGAGCACGCAGTGGGCGCGCGTAGGAACTGCCCAAACCCTCCAATACACGGAGGAGGCCTATGCCATGAGGCACGAAGAATTACGCGACAATTAAACAACAAAACAACAACATAATAATAAAACAACAACAAAAAAAAAATGAAATTGTAGCACATTCGGAATAAAAAAAGGCTATATTATTATTATTATTACTTTCTAAAGATTCCTTTTACAATTGCGCTAAACGTGGCCTTAGCGCCACCCTGGGTGGCATAAACCACGTAAAACGTAAATGATAATAATAATAATATAGCCTTTTTATTCTGAATTCGCTACAATTTCATTTTTTTTTTGGTTGTTGATGTTGTTGTTGTTGTTTTTTTTTTATTAATATTAAATTGTCGCGTAATTCGTAAATGATAAAACGTAAATGATAAAGACGTGATTAATATATCGCACCCTTCGTGGAAGAAAGACGTAAGTCCTATTGACTTACAATGGGACTTACGTCTTTCTTCCACGAAGGGTGCGATATGTACTATTGTCTAAACAATATAATGAAGATTTGACAGTATGCATATTTTATTATAATTGACACATTGCACAAATTAACTTACTCCCATCTTTAAATCCGGGCTCTGGTCCTCCAATAATCCTCAAGATCAGTCCGGAGCAGTCTGTTATCAACACACGGTGGTTTCCTGAATCGGATATGGCCAAGAACGGTTCTTCTGGTCGCCCCTTGTAAAAAGGGTTCAATGCAACCTGCAATTTTGTTGAAATATCGGTAAGGTACTTTCAGGACCTTAATGTGGGACCACAACATCATAAAGTGCCGTATTAATATTTCCATGAAAAAATCTTTTCAATCGCATAGCTACAAGTGGCGCCATCTATCATAGTCTGATAGTCTCTTCAGTTACTACACTTCTATTTCATTTCTATATCACTCGAATTGTAAGAAATTATGTAGGAATGACACAAATTTTTCTATATATTTTTCTATAAATACTTATAATATATGATATGTATTTGTTTCGAGTAGCAAAAAGGTGTGGCATTTATTTATTTCTCAATTTGATTGTGCTGTACAGACATACAAGACTTTCATAGTATGTTGATTTGATAATACCTTAGAAGGAAATAGCAGCATATCTGGATTTTTGGGTTTCAAGTGTGAGGTTGGGGCTGTAGGCAAGGATGTGTTTGAGATTTTCGAGCCGAAGTGGCGCAGTGCTGCCCCCACATACCAGACTAGCTCATTGCGATGCCCTTCACCAGTGAGAACAAACAATGGCTTGTTGCCAGGCCCTGGAAACATTGACAATGACTTTTAGTTTTACTTCTTTAACTCAGGACTTAATTATGTAAAAATATTCCATCAAAAACGCCAAGTGTGGAAACAGTATGTATGTACAGGGTGTAACAGACACCCCGTACGATAATTCACTGGGGTATATAACCATACCTGTGGAGGCTAAAAAAAATATTCAAAAAAAATCAGCACTTCTTGAACACCGAAATATCGGCACTCAAAATTTCAAAGTAAAAAACGATCTTCAGCGAAAATGTTTACCACACATGAACAGCTGATAACGTTAAGTTTATTGAACTCTTTTGATACCGCAAGCCTCTATTCCTATTGGTTTTCAAAAAGTAGTCAAACATGGCCGACGCTCCGCCCTATTTTCATTCATTCCGTCAGAGTAAGCGTTGCCTCCGGCATTTCCCGAAAATGTGCGAAGTAGGCACCTCCTTTCGTAATTCATGGAAGTAATTTTTTGCTATTAATTATGTTACTATTGTTTTACTTAACTTCTTTCGATAAAAAATCAAGATACCCTAGCTAAAACTGTACGGTAAGATCGGATTTATTCTAATAAACGCATTTTTATGCTGAAGTTGCTAATGGGATATTTTTTTGTTAATTTTGCGAGTGCATTTACCATCATGCCATTCATTTGTCGAACGACTATTTCACATTTACTTTTTGTATTCTTTGAGAAAAAAAATTGATTTTGGGGTTTTTGGATGAGTAGCGCTCGCGCATGGATGTACGCAGGACGTCATCACGGCTTCTGGTTGTGTAATTTTGTGTATTCGTGTGCACTGAGCATGTGTGGTACTTAAATGAGGAATATTTCAAGTGATTATTCTGGTTCTCGTTCATTCAGTAGTGTTTTATTTAGTTAGGTATGGATATTTTACGGATAATTTCCACATGTCATGTTAGCACGTGCTTAATTGTTATGCGATTTGTCGTAAATGATAAATGTTTATCATGGTGTGACTGCTAACATTGTTAGTTAATTGCGAAGTGGCGTGTGTTCGAATTTGGAAATCTTTTTACGGTCGCGGCGGCGGCGCTCGCTTTGAAAAACCCGACACAGGCGCGCCGCCAAAGGCGCGCGGCGCAGGCGGCGCGCTCCCGCCCCGCGTGCCGCGCCCGCCTCAGTCGTAACGAGAGCGAGTGAGACCGAGTCAGTGAGTTATGAATGAGTGGGCGGAGACGCCATTTTTATTACTACTACGAATACGACCCTAAGTTAAGTCAGAGGCGCACAACCTTTCGAGAAACATAGGAATAATTTATTATTTTTCAAGGAGTGTTTTTTTATAATAACTGCTATTTTCTTTTTAACTTGTTTTTTAGCTTCTATAGCTATGGTTATATACCCCAGTGAGTTATCGTACGGGGTGTCTGTTACACCCTGTATGTAAACTCTTTATTGCACATAAAAATTTTAAAAATACAGAGAAAAAAGGACAAAGGCGAACTTATCCCTAAGAAGGGATCTCTTCCAGCTAACCTGCTACAGAAAGGAATAGTCACAGGAACAGTTTTACTAATAAAAGAAGTCAGATCTAACTTTAAAACTATGTTCTTTCAAAGCTTTGTATATCACAGCCACCGTCATGCAAACTGTCAAGTCATTAAAATATTTTTCTATATTATTTGCTAAACAACAGTGATTTAATATTTCTAGTTATAATACTAAAGCTGTAAAAAACATACCAAGAATGAGAAGGGTTGGCCAGCACTTTATACCAAGAGCATCCCACACTGTGCTTTCTGCATCATTTACCACTGGGTGATGGATGTCATACCTCTGAACAGCTGACAGTATATTTGCAGACTCCTTTTCATTATTGAATTTGGCACAGTGGACACCTATCTGAACATAAACAATATTCTTAGTTTTTTTTTCAACAATATGCAGTGGCAGCTTTAGAGCTAGTGCCAAAGTAGCTAAAAAGTTTCACAAGTTGTGATATAATTCAGCTCATTTTAACTTTGGAATGAATCCTAAGTGATTGATGAAATAAGTGTGTGCATATTTTTAAACATCTTGTCTACTCTGCTATATCTCATAATGACCATGTTTAAGATTAACATGATACATGCTTACCACAACTAGTCCACTTTCAACTTTATGCAGCTTTTCAATGTGTGCAAGAGCAGGAAGAACATGGTAGCAGTTGATGCAACAATAAGTCCAGAAGTCCAAGATCACTATCTTATCCGAACAATGTTGGACCAGGGAAATAGGCTCCGAGACATTTACCCACTCCAAATCTAAAAAATACAATACATATAAATATGGTACAACAATAATGTTAATATGTGTGTAATACACCCTTTCCTTAATTGGGTATTTAACGCTAACGATATGCGTTGACATTGGTGCTTACAAATATACGCACGATAGCGACCTACAACATGTAGAGTTCAAAGGATTGTTGCTTTTTAACTAAGTGTCTTCGATTAAGGCGCAGTTAAAAATTGTAAATCACGTACTTCTCTTAAAATCTTCAACTGGTGGAACGACGGCCCACACTTTCTTAATGTGACTAATAATGAGAGCGTCCCGGTCTGCTTCAGATCCCGCTGGTTCCATAGCCTCAGTAAGGTCCATGCAGGCTTGAGCAATGTAGTCTAAAGGGCTCGACTCCATTTTTAAACTCTTTTAAAAGAATTAGATATCACAGAATCCTTCACTCTTGGTTCTGCCTTTTCAGGTCAGCTGGAAATGAATGGCTAAAAGTAGAAGCCGAAAACCTGGAACTTCTTCTTCTTCTCTCCTTAATGGCGGTCGGCTGGAACTGGATAATAAACAAACTAATCTAACCTGTCACTCAAACGTCAATCTAAGGCGTCAATGTCAAAATAATCGGAATAGGTCACTATAAAAAACGACGGATATGAAACGCAAAAATAAAAATGTCTAATTGAATTATGCAATTATTCAGATAACCAAAACAATTTAAATTTCAATAAATTTTTCACTGAAACTTCACTATGGTTTATGTATTCATCGGTGTGAACCAAATTTCTTAGTTAAACCACTCTTTCAGAACTTTTTCATGCAACTCAAACAATTCGAGTGGCCTCGTGAGTTGTCAATTCATTTGTCTTGTCTGTCAGGTCAGTCAGTGATTGTTTTCGGTGTTTTCGTTTTTTGTGTACTCATCATAATTTGATGTCTTCTATTTCATAATAAAATTGAGAATCCACTGAATATTATGATCCAAAATGGATGCTATGTTTGATATTTGTTATTTATCTGCCGATGGAAATAACCCCGAGCCTGACGATATTCCCAAGACAAAGGATTACGTTTGGGTGTTGGGTAAAAAATATAGTGCCATTCAAGGTTCTTATTAATTTTACCTTTTTGTGTCACTTCGCTGTAAAGATGAATCTGATATCTGTAACTTCGTTGTTTTTGTTTTACAGATTTGGAACGTATAAGGAGGGACATTACGTCTGTAATATGGTGTACGTACAGGAAGGGGTTTGTTTCCATAGGCGATGAGGGACTTACATCCGATAAAGGTTGGGGTTGCATGCTGCGTTGCGGACAGATGGTGCTCGGGGTTGCTCTAATCCGAGTCCACATGTCCTCGGACTGGGTATGGACTCCAGAAACAAGGTGAACTAGCAAGAAAATTAAGTATTTTATTTTAAAAGAATATTGACCAACATGTTTTATCTTTTTTTCTTTTGCTGCAGGGACCCCACGTATCTGAAAATTGTGCAAAGGTTTGAAGAAAGAAAGCAAGCTCCATATTCAATACATCAAGTTGCACTTATGGGGGCATCGGAAGGGAAGGAAGTAGGCCAGTGGTTCGGCCCAAACACCGTGGCACAAGTTTTGAAGTATGTTTAGTTTTTTAATGTGCTAGCATTTTTGTCACTACACAGTTTTATATTAATGATATAATAAAATGTATTTTGTAGAAAATTGGTGGTATATGACAAATGGAGCTCACTAGCGATACATGTTGCGTTAGATAACACAGTTGTTATGGAAGATATATGTGAGTATTTCTTTTTATCCTATCTTCAATATAAGTTCAAGCAACAAATAATTTATACAAATTATTTGGTTTATAGAATTACTAACTTCTGCTTGCGACTTCTTCCGCATAGAATTAGCAATTGACATTTTTATTGCTGTCCCGCGGGAACTATGAAATTTTCCTGGATAAAAAGTTGCATATAACCTGGCCGGTGATTTTCTCAACAGATTTATAGAGTTTGCATCCAAATATGTCCAGCCGTTTTCACATGATGCGCTCACAAGTATACAGATAAACAGACAAAAATTCTAAAAACTGTTGAAACATGTTCTGTTATCGATTCTAAGTATCCCCAGCCATTTTTTTTTTTATTTCTTCCATGTACAGACTTTCGAGCCTCTTCAGCTTTATTATATGTATAGATAGATAGTATCTTCTATAATACAGGAAAGAACATTCATATAAGTAGTTATCTTATGACCTTAATTATAACTAGGGCATTCTTTTGCAAGCATTATCTCCACAATTATTATGTTTAATAGCATGCCTGATAAGTTCTCTAATATCTCCTCTCAACATAATTGGAAATTATAGAAACCGTAAGTAACTATTAAATAATTTTATTATACTTTTCAGTACAACAATGCATAGTTAAGAATGACCGAGGGGACTCATCGAGCACACCTGATAATGTTGTTGTTACTGACTGGATGCCGTTACTGCTGATAGTGCCACTCAGACTTGGACTCAGTGAAATAAATCCTGTTTATATTGATGGACTGAAGGTGGGGTACTTGTTTAACAAAAACACTTGCTAGTTTAACAACATACGTGTAATCATATCCTAAATCAATGGTCCATGAATAAAAAACATGTAATGTGTTTTGAGCTGGATTTTTGATGTTGTAACTTGTTTGCCATAATTTTAATATGCCTCCATACCATTGGAAATAAATAGAGCAGTATAGAAACTAGGCTATTTTTTTAAATAAATACCTACGCTTTAATAGAGCTTAGGGTTGTCGATTTAATTTTTGTAAAATTGAAAAGCTTTTTGATTAGTTAGCGCTATAATATCAGCTAGTACTATCTCGACCGTTTTGTTTGTAGTTTCCTTACTGCTTTAGCTTTTATATACTACTGTGTCTATACCTATTGTCTTTTTTATGTTACTGCCACAAAAGTTAATGCTTAACATTTTTACATGCAGTGCAGTAAAGAGTGGATCAACTATCCTTTATATATATATGAATAGGAAGGCACCACTGCCCATAGACACCCGCAACCCCGGAGGGATTCTTGTTGTTATTCTGTCCCATCAGCAAATGTCGTGTCACATTTTACTAACACGCCTGGTAGGTGACTAATTATGGATGGGGCTAAAGATACAAAAATGCATGTTTTTTAATCCTATAAAACTATGATATAAAGAGTAACCTAGGAGTAACCATAGCAACAAGTGACCAGAAAAAGTTGATTGACCCAAAAAATATTTTGTTTATCTGTTATTTTGATAGTTGTCTTTATCAGACACAGACATAATAATTTTTCATATGAATATGATTGACCTGTAATTTTTTGTGTTGCAGATATGCTTCCAATCACCACAGTCTATTGGTGTGATAGGTGGAAAGCCCAATCAAGCCCTGTACCTGATAGGGTGCGTGGGAGACGAAGTAGTATACTTAGACCCTCACACTACGCAGCGGTCTGGTTTTGTAGAAGTAAGTGATAAAGTAATGCATATTTGTCTCAATCCAATCTTGGTGTCGGAATGAGACAGCAAATCTATCACGATAAATAAGAATGGAGTTTTCCTAAACAAGTAATTTCCATTTGGATGACAATGGTTATTTGTTAATGCAAATTCAACCAAGCAGATGCGAGCCCATTTTATGGGGCATTGAACATAACACTGAGTTGTCCGGTATCAGAAGGCGCACCACGAACATACAGGTTCGTCAAGCACTCCTTTGCTGCCAAAGAATCTGGCGGCGGGCGAAGTAGTGTTTTAAGAGTTTGCCCCAAGGGATCAGCAATGAGGCTGGCATACTCACACAGGTGCACTTAAGCCTCATGAACAATTTTAAATAAAAAAAAGCTCAACCAAAAAGTTTACTTTGACACTTCTACAATAGTTACCTACTTGCAATTGCAAGTACAGTGAATGAAATGGTAGTCAGCGAAAAATCATTTTTTTTACAAAAAACTTATTCCTCCATTTTCCTTGACTTATTCAACATAAAAGTGAATTATGTTTTCAGAATAAAATGACAGATGATCAAAAAGAGATGGACTGTTCTTATCACTGCAAGTATGCTTCTCGCATACCAATACTTGCCATGGACCCTTCAGTTGCTGTGGTACGTATTTATTATGTACAAGTACTAGCTAATACTCGCAACTTCGTCTGCATCCGACGGGTAAATTGTATTTTCCCGGGGTAAAAATCGGTTATTAATTAGTTCCAGATATTATCTCCCTACATACAAACAATCAAACAAAGTTTACCCACCTCTTTATTATATTGCTGGCTGTCCGTACCTCGCTACGCTTTTGCTTATCTGTGACAAATATTATATGTTTTCAGTGCTTCCTATGTCGCACAAGAAGTGATTTTGATGAGCTATGTAACACAATACAACAACAACTGATGAAGGAAGCCCAAGCTCTTTTTGAAATATGCGAAAAAAGGCCAGCGCACTGGGGACCCAACACTACTGACATAGATTTACAAAACACAAGCCTTTTTACAGGTAATACTAATGCCTACTCTCATTTTCATTTATTCAAAGGACCAATTATAAATTTTGAAATTGAATGTTAAACTATAACTGTGTATAACTTTTTGTAATGTTTTGCAGAATTCGAAGACATAGACAGACAATTTGACGATTCCGATGAAGAATTTGAAATTCTATGAGTGGAGTGCAGTTTAGGTGTTAATAAAAAATATAGGCATAATATTATAACTCATTCATCACACGAACTTGATATTGATGCGTAGGGTGTAACTCTTATTGTCGCCGTCATAATAAATGTAAGGTTTTTCTTTTCCTTCGTATAATTTACTTTTATTAGTGCCAAAAAGTCTTAAGCAGCCGAATAAAAATCGTCGTGCCGTGCTTGAGCCAGTTTACAAGCGTGAACAAAACGTGGGACTATATACCGTGCAGAATTTAACTTCTAATGTTGGGTTTATTTTAAGTTGGCTAGGAAAATTCTGCCCCGCTAATGGTATAATTGCTTTCAGTTATTATTATTCTAGTCACTTGTAGGGCACCTCTGTAAATGGCATGCTAAAACCTACTTTTTTATACTTTATTGAGGGAATATAACAAAATAATACTTTGGGGCACAAAATAAAAGTTACCTATGTATGATTTAGATTTAGATTATTTATTTATTAAATAAAAATTACATCATAAATGTTGAATGTTTTCGCTGTATTTTTTATCATTAAATTACGTTGCAGCTTTGAAAAAACGAAGCAAAGGAATCATAATTCGTGACAAAAACAGTTACAAAAGATAAAAAAAGTTTAGCGACGTACTGGTCCTCCAACTCAGATAATGCTGATTTTTAGAGGTATCAAAATATGTTTAGCCGTCATGATATTCATTTTATTTTTTAAACAGAATTGATGTGTTGAATATATTTATATTAATTACCTTTGGTTTCTCTCGGGATAATAAATAGGATTTTTTACAAAGCCATTCTAAGTTTTATTTAATCTAGCCGGCCCACGCTTTTATAATATTTTATACGGTAAACATTGTAGTAGGTATGTCATTTTACTTATATTTTATATGGAACTTGGACCGGCCCAGTAAATGCATTTAGGGGTTACGAAAATCACGTATAGGTATGGAAGTACCATACTGACTGGAAAGTCACGTCCGTAGTCGATATATGTGGTTAGTTAGATGTGTTTGTGCTTTTAATTTGTAAATAACTAAGATATAAGATATCCGTCACTTCCGCCGGCTGAAACTTGCACTGGCGTAACAACAGGGTGGTAGGACGGATAAAACGCCACCAGTCTTCCTTTAAGAGTACACGGAGTATGGTCGAAGAAACTGAATCGCGTACCTCTGTGTGGAACCATTTCAAAGACAATATCACAAGAATATATTTTCATATGTGAATGCTATGTACGGTACGTCAATATGACGCTTGCAATGATAAGGTTACGTTGTGGTACGCAATACAGAACCTATTCAAACAGACCAAGAGCACAGAGACTTTTTAGTACTTCTACCATATATGTTGAGGAAGCATCTTAATTTGCCCCGGGCCAGCTGTCCCCAGACAGTATAATTACGCCACTTGTTAGTTTTCTATTTGGTATTTACCTAATATAAGAAATAACTACAATTCACAAACGTCATCTGATTAGATGCGTCAGAGCTGTCTACATATTTAGGTGCTGAAAGATATCTGAACACGCGCTTAACTTCATTTCATTTGTTTGTTTGCCTATTTTATTCTATATTTTATTGTAATATTTTATTACTCAATAGTCCCAATGGAAGACCAGCGCAGGCTGCAAGAGGGCAACATTATGTTGGTTTGGAACCACTTTGTGTCAATTTTGGCTCTTTTTAACGTTTCTTTGTCTTTTCTGTTTACTTGATAATTGTTGCGAATAAACTTTTTCTATCTTTCTTCAGATTGACAATACGGTCAAGATCAGATATTTTTGAGGACCTTGTCGGCTCATCTGAGTATTTGATGTGTGCTAGATTTATAGTATGTGCCGTACTTGCGTGAAAAGCTTTAACATTAACAATTATGACGAATCACGTAAGATCGTACACGTATGATTACCAGATATTATCACATGTGGAAACAGTTGTGCCGCCGTTAACCTAACGATCACACGCAAATAATACACCCCCTTGCAAGAAAAACGGGCACCCATGGTTTTTGTATTTTATTTGCATAATAGCTTACTAAGCTTTAATGCCTAAAAATCTGAAAAAGCATGGGTGCCCGACTTTTTTGGAAGAGGGTGTAGTTGTTACTACGTATTTACGTCAAAATCTTCCGTAGGTAGGTACTTGATTAAACTTTGTTATTGATGTTAGCAAACAGTGATAAATGATAAACTAACGAATAACGAAGTTACTGTAATCTATGTTGTTATGATACTGTTTCACATCTACGTTTTAAAATTTCCTTTGTACCAAGTTAGTTGAGTTGTTAGTCATGTCATTAATCCTGATAACAGCATCGCATGATTATAGACATTACTGTATAATGTACTTAATTAAGTTAGTTAAAAGATATATTTCTACTGAAGAAGAAATAATGTAAAGTAAATTTTATTGACGTAATCTTGTATCAGTAATGCGACATTGGCATTGTAATGCATGTATTTGCAAATTGAATGTGAATTATTTTCAGTTTCGAAGAACCATCCAAAGATTCGAATATTTTTATAAATAAATAATGACGTTTAAAATCAATCGGTTGTAGTTTTTCAGCTCCTTTTAATAATAACCTTTTCGGTTACATAACTTTGTATGGCTTAAGAATTATTAACTCAATACTTATTAGTGGAAAATAAACCTTACGTATATACTAATAGATTCGAATTCCAAACGTTCCGAAACCAAATAGGAGACGTTTTGGAAAAAGGGCAGGTCAGGAGTACCCGAAACCGGTGAGCATGTATCTTCATACAGATTATTGAATGTGGATGAAGCGAAAGAGGTATGTCAGGATCGTAGCAAGTGGAAGAAAGTAGTCTCTACCTACCCGTGTGGGAAAGAGGCTGTATGTATGTATGTATGAATTCAGTAGAGAGGCCAGACAAACGAACTAGTGGGTCGTCTGATGTTAAATGATCACCACTGTCCACAGACACCCGCAGCGCTTGTTACAAAGTTATGATTTATTTCTCATAAATGTTCCGATCTTTACGATCAGCCTGACTGCATTTTATTGAAAAGTCGCTGCTTTTATATTACTGACGAATTGCGTGTTCTGATGTTATTAATCTTATCTAGTGTAACGAATTTATTGAAATTTAATGCTGCTCCGAAATATGTGAGGACGTCGCCCGCTACGATATATCTGATGGCGACTATGCATAGATACTTTCCAATTTCCATCCTCTATACTCTACTAGCCCCCGCCCTGACCATCGGCTGGTGATGCCGTTGGTTGCTGTACAGGTATGCATGAGACAAGGTGTGGACACCAAGGGATGGGTCAATATTAAAAAAAATAACTCGTTCGTGCGTACAGTAGAGAACATGAATATCGATACAGCCATCATGTCAAACAGGTATATTAGGTGCCACCGACGTTATTGTTTGTACAGTCAGCGTCATATAGTATGAAACACCCAAGGTGACTAAAAGATGGACGCACCATACTGTTTCTATGGTGTATCGAACTATTTGGCCAACTTGGATGTTTCAAACTATATGGCGCCGACTATAGCGTGAAGGTGTGTAGATGTTTTTGACGTCTTGGTAACGTAGGTACATATATTTATGCCCTCGACTGTACCTAAGTAGATACCTCGCAAACAAACAATAATTAAATTAGACACGAGAATGAATAAGATGCGCAACGGTATCTAATGTTTGGATAGTTACAAGTATAACCTGGATCTTAACATGGTTTTGCGAAACCAACTAAAACAAGTATTTGCTTTTTAATACATATTTATTAACATACAATACACTTTGGTAGATCGGTATTGGGTCACTTTATCACTTACTAAAACCCTGAAAACAACAGATTCATTAATTACAAAACTTAACAAGCAATATTCGGCAAGAACAGTCCATTTATCTACTAATTGTGACTTCACAACTCAAAAGTTATGGCAATGCAATGAACAAGAAATCGGGCCGCTCATTAATCTCATCAACATCATTATTCATTATACTCGTACTATCACAAAGTATGTAACATCTTCATTGTGTGTACCAGCTATCCTTTAGATAAGAATCATTTGAATAATATAAATGAGCCTTGTTTCTTTGGATTAACTGGTGACTTGACGATACTCTCACAAACATGGAACATTCAATACTGTTTGGCACCAACCACCTTTCTCTTTATTAAAACGTTGATTTGGTTCTTTAAACATTTGAACAAGTTTCATTTTAGACTTACATGGATTTTGGACCCTAACAACATGATCACTTCAAAATTTCCTCATTACATTTATGGCAACAAAAATTGTACTTGTTAGTAGATTATCTGGGCTCAGTACTAAGTTACGATACTATCTTTAGAAAGGTATACATATAAAAATATTTTATAGTAGTATCTATACATTGTATTTTATACAATGTTATTGCACAAATTACGAATTATGAAAGTGGTGTTAGCAACTTGCGACCTGTTGAACTGGAACGACTTGCTTTAAAATAATCGTTCATTCGCTCGCTTCGTGATCATAATGACTAGATATCGTCTTTTAATCGTTTTCTTTAAATCGATTGTGGTGTAAAAATTAGCATTTTAGTTTGTACAAAATCAAATAAAAATCAAGCAAACCCAACATACCTACTTTCCTATTACTTTTACCAATAGATAGAGGCTTTTTCAAAAGACTGTTAAATGAAGACGATTAAAATCTTACGATGTCTGATTAATAATGAAAGAGGCGAACTTTGAACATGTTCTTGTGCGAGTAAGTCGATATTATTTTTCCTACGCCTTCCGAATACAAAAATAATTATTATAATGTAGGTATATTACGTGGCGCCGTTCTTACAAGCATTCAAAACCAAAAAGCTGAGTCGGCCTGTAAGGTCTGTCTGTGAAACCCTTCTTGTAAAAGATATTTCAAACTGTCATACTAGACTACAGATGTTAGACCGCAAGTGGGTCCCAAATTATAGATTATTATTGGACAAGCAGAATATGTTAACTTCGTGTGCTTCAATACATTGAATGCTATTATACTTATACAGTCAATATTCAAATAAATCATGACTAGTGCTAGAAGTTATTCCCATAACACGCTAAAGTCTAAAAACCACATCAAATGCATCATCAATTTATATAGTATCATGATCATAACACTGAACACATACGTCAAATACGATTATTACGATTTAAAAAGTTTTATAAAATGCAAAAAATATCATACTATTAGGTAAGAGGTTACTAATCGAAAAGTTATCTTATCTTATCACCATAAGTCAATATTATGCATGGATAATATATAATAATAAAATAGTAAAGTTACAATTTAATGGTACCTCCATTTTATTTTGTCTTTTTTTTAATGATTTCAATTATGTGTGTAATTCCTACAAGAGCATAAAAAGCCGACAAAGTATTTGGCCAGATTATATTCATCTTCAGTAAATCAAAATGAACAATTTCTGGGTCAATCACAACCATGCATAAATTCAAAAATTTTGGACAATTTTATACAATATACATTCAACATTAAAAAATATAATCCATTCTTTGTCACAGCAGGATATCTAGTGGACAATAGTATTTACAATTATTAAATAGTAATCGTAATCGGTCTAGAATATAATTACATATTTGAAAAACAAATTTAAGTATATTAAACACCACATACAATATTATGAATATTGGTAATTTGGTAGTATGTACTTATTTAAAATGGATATCATGCAAAAATATGTTTCAAATACATGTTCACTACAAATTGTTAGGCCTAAGGCTTGTTTGATCTCACATTCTCCTATTGCGGGCAAGAATAGGAACTTTGTCTTATCAGAACAAAAAAGATTTTACAATACTAATACACCCACAAGTTTTCCATATTTTGAATCCTTACTCATCTTGGAGGCAAGTTCAACCTGGTATACAATAATTTCAGATCATTACATGTTAGATGAAGCAACCTTGTTGTCTAGGAAGTTGATCACCAACACTGTTATGTTGTCTACAGACCCCCTGTAATAAGCCTGGAGTGTCAAACTTTTAGCGCCATAGTCTGGTTCATCCAATCTCTCTTTGATAAACTTGACTGCTTCTTCGTTAGAAAAGGTGTCCCACAAACCATCAGACGCTAGAACTATGAACATGGGCTTATGGTCATTGAGGTTGAATGTGAGTATGTCAGGATCAGCAATTACAAACTTTTTGTCCTTTAGTGGATAATCTCCCATAGCTCTAGATGTGGCCAAGATTCCTGCCACGCGCCACACACCATTGAAGGCTATGTAACCACCAGCCGCTTCAATTCTTTTTTGTTCCCTTACCTGTAAGCAATTTTTAAAAATTAACCTTGACAACATCAAAACAAATTCAGAATTCAGATTATTTTCTTTCACATATCAAGACTTTCTGTTGCAAACATGTGGACACAATGTGAATGAAAAGTAATAGTCATGTTATTTACTACCCAATATACACATATTAATGGGTACCTAATTAAAAGTTTTAGGGACCATGTAAAATAACAAAATATATGGGAAATCACAATCAATGTGATCATGATCATCTGATTGAGGTTTTACCATCTGCCATTCATGCTGAAAACGTTTATCAAGCTAGATCTACAACAGAAACACTGAACATAATATCACCTGTTGTGGTTTGTGGTCAAAGGACACTGGAATCGCATTTCCGCGGGAGTCACACATGACGCCTCTAGAGTCACCCACGTTGGCAACTATCAAGTGGTTGTCTTCCATTATAGCCAAGAGTGCAGTGGTTCCTGCTACGTCCATGGAGCGCTTTGCCTCTTCCACAAGCAGCCTGTCAGCAGCAAGAACTTCGTCTGTCAGTAATTTACCAAAGTTAATCTTCCCCTTGTCTAAGTAACTGCTTAACGGTATATTTACACTTTTCAACGGCTTGGTTGGTCTCACTTCTCTAGTAATCATCGGTCTTGCTTTTGAAAGTTGAGCTAGCAACAGTGGATCGGTGATTTCCTTTTTTGATGTGTCATCTGCAGTGCTCGCAGATTTTTTGAAACTCGTTTTTCTTTCAACATTATTACTTTCGGGTTCTTGAGGTTTTTCTTCGGCTGTAGTGTCTTTAGTTGGAGTGGTGACTATTTTTCCATCTTTGAAAGCACTTAATTCAACTATCTTGTTGTATAGGTTTTGTATTAGGTGATCTCTGGCATAATTTGCAGCAAACTCACCACCATGTCCATCAAATATGGCAAAAAGAGAGATGCCTGTGCTGTTGATGTTTTCATTAATAATAAATCTGTCTTCCATGTGCATTCTCCTTCCTTTTATTGCATAAACTGCACTAAGAGATCCCTTTAGCTCCCAGCTTTGTTTGTCAGCCTCTGAGCCTTCCATAAATTTCATACGCTGAACCGCGTTTATTGGACTTAGGGCTTGTGATAGTCTGCTCAGCAGAGTGCGACTCCATAGCTCAATTGTTTGTAGATACATGATGAATAATATGATTCCCAGTGTGACCACGGCCACTTCCGACCGCAGCAAATAAAGACGCACCATCTTCCATAAATAGCTCAACGGAGTATCAAACGGAGCACTGCTCGTGAAACGCGTCACGATTTTCATAAAAGAAAGATATGTTTGATGCAAAACTCTATCCTCTAACTCGTCTTCCATGTCCTTGGCGTTCGGTGTTCGAGTTTTGCGATAAGGTATTATCACAATTTCAATTTGGATTCAATAAAATTTCGCTTTCATCGGTTTAGTACACACAATATACATAACTAATGTATTTTTCACTGAAACACGACAATCAAGAATAGCAAGACTGAACGAAATGAATGAATTTCGAAATTGTTTGACATTGACATTATTGACACTACTTTTTTTCCTTCTTCCTTCACAAAAAACAAGAGAACTTTAACCCATACAGCCGCCACAATTCCCCTTCACGTTTTTGCACGTTATTTAACCTTTTCGACGCTAAAGACGTATATACTACGTATATACGTATATACATCCATCACTTTAATGAAAAGGCAACCTTCGTTATTCCTATCAATAGAAAAATCATCAAGCACTTCATCGCAATAAAGAAGTTTGTATTTGACGTGGCGGCAAAAAGGACAAAATTTTCCTTTACTTGGTGACACCTAATTTATCCGAAAGTGGGACAGTTGAAGACGTATGTATGTACAGTCAAGTGTAATAACATGTATCTAGACAAAGTTTCAAAAATAAGTACCATACGCTCTTACACCAGCGTAATAAGGTCGTGGGACATATTTTTGAGAAGTTCCTATCGATACTTATTTTTGCACTTGACCGTACATAATATTGGACACATAATTCTTACATAGCAGAGCAGAAAGCGGGCGGGTGATAGCATAATAGACGTGGTGATAGGGTCTCATTCATCCGAGGTTTTGTAAGCTCTGAAATGATAAGGAAATTTTTGAATACTTTCATAGCAAAGTTGCCACAATCCTTTTTTTGCTACCATACAATTATGTACGGTCGCATGAAGTGGATTATGTATAGAGTTCTCCAGTAAACAGCAGAGGGCGTCTCTTTTGTTTGTATGTAACAAAAATATGCACGAAGACGTTAGTTTTACAAGATCATTTTCAGTTCCCCTTTCGTCAGTTGTCTACTTATTATATTGTCTTGTCAGACACCATATCGTAAGGGCAGAATATGATGGACACTGAATAAAACACTTGTTAATTTTATAAAATGTATTAAAACAGTAAAATTCAGATTATTTTAAGAAGATACAAGTCATAACTATTTTGTGCATAATTATTAAATAGTAATTATAAGATAAGAGATTATCTAACTTGATAGTCATTTAATAACGGAGGGATTTATTATAATTGATAAATAAATTAACAATACATCTGCAAATTAGAAGTTTTTAACATAATTTCCATTTAAGTACATCTAATTTGAAATCGCATATTGTGCTTTGACAAATACTTTTGAGAAACAAAAAATTACTCAACTTAAAAATTTAATACTTAAATAACTTCCGATGACATTTTTGTTATTTTAGATTCCATGCCAAGTATTTCAATTCTTAAATTATACACAACTGCTATCCTGTGTATAAGAGCGGTTAAGGTGCTCAAAAATAACCGAAAGACAAATCAATAAAAATATTCTTTGTTGTACACCACAAATCATTACAATGAAATAACAACTTCACTCCCAGAGTTGTCACTTAGATATACATAGGAATGAATTTGGAAATTAAACGCGTCCATCTCATCCATACCTATGATTGTTTTATTTTAGAGGCCCTTTACCGCTCTAACAAATGCGATTGCAACCGTGTATGCCACAAATAAACATAACGTGGAATGAATCATAATGGGGATCTAAAAAGAGATGTCAGAGCGACAGTATTATTTGGTCAGTGGTTTCAAAATCACAATATTTTCATTCACACGGTATTGAATCCCAGACAAACTCCCAAAGAAATATCACGCCCCTTATGGTATGCTAAACAACATGAAATGTTTACTTGGAATTGCAGATCCACTGGCTTAATCTAGCTGTAATAAAGTAATCCTTAAATTGTCAAAAATTTAAAAAATCGTGATTCAAACCTCATCGTAATTTGAGTCTTAAAAAAACTAAAAAAAATAGGTAAGCCTTAAATCAAGTGAACCACAGTGCATTACATACTGCCAATTTGAGGATAGCTATCGTCACAGAGCAGACTGTTTTAAAAGTAACACTTTTCCTTATAATCATGCCGAATCCTAAAGCCTGTGGAAAACTAAATATGTATGTAACAATTACGTAAAAACCAACTAACTCAGCCTTCAGTTATAACGAAAATAAATTAAACAATAGGTACATAAAAACTTTTGTGTAAAACTAGTCTCTATAAAACGTTACATAGTGATAATTGATTATATCATTGATACTGGGTATACTGTTCGATTTTGTTACATTGAATACCGATTTCACACACATTTTTACAGATACATACTCCTTCAACTTTCGTCCTCCACACATTGTAAATACATTGCGTGAACGATACTAGTAGTTGGTTCGTCTCAAAAACAATCAGAACCGAGGTCTTAGTGTCTAACGCACTCTGAATCACAATCGCATTCACCATTTCCTGCTCTGATGCTGTAAAGAATAAGAGTAGGAACGGCTGGTGACTGCAATCACAAGCGCCCGCGCGTTAAGGCTATAAGGCCTCCGAAAAGTCCCAAAATATAAACTATTTAAACGGGAAAAAAATCGAGGTAGACTACCAACATTCCTCTTTAAATTAAATATCATGAAAGAAAACTGAACTATTATCAATTACGTATTTTAAATATATCACAAGGACTGATTTACCTTAATCGAGTAAAAAGGCTCAGATCTTAAATTACTATGACCCGAGAACTAATACTCAATCACACAAAAACTACCTCGGCATTTCAGCTATATTGCAACAGCTGTGGCTATGAGTATACTCATACAGAATTTTGTGATTGAGTCCCGAGAGTCTTAGTAACAAGCAAATCGCAAAGAATCTTCATACACTAAAGGACTAATAAACTGCATCAAATTTCATATTGCATAGCGCGAAAACTTGCACATGTTACTTATAGGCCAAGTCTTTACATTCCCAGTTTTCGCAATATTGAGTGCTTTTGAATTCCAACTTTAATGTTAAATTAAAATAAGGGACGTCAAAAGTTTCAGATATATTAGAACATAATAGTTTAGTAAACTTACTAGCTACAAATTCACTATTAGGGCTTAGCCCTAATTGTTTTTTTTTTTTACTTCAAATTTAGATCTATGGTTGCAGAATATCAGTTTAAGATATTTCTACTGTGGAATGGAGTCATGGCACTTCCTATAAATGTACCTATTATTATCATTGTAGTATTGTTACAGTTCTAAGTTATAGTTGGACAAATATGTCGAAAGATTTTGCGGTGGCCACTGCACATCTGGTGCTAACTACTCATGACCACCTCCAATATCATCAAGTAAAAGGCTGGATGGAACCTTTAATTGACTACAAATTGAAACAAAACTAAACGGTGCTAAAAAGAGACTTTTGTTCGATACAATTTAAAAGTGAGTTGAAATGAAAACAATACTGGTAATTAACACGGTAGGTGAAAACCTGGGCAATAAATTATAATTTAAACTAAACAATAACATATGCAAGTAATTTACTTACGTACAGAAAAAACAAATCACTAAAATACTCTACCTACCATCATATACCAAAGAATAACAAACACTTTGAAAGCCCATTATCAGAATAATAATTCATTGTTACATACTTAATGCAACAGGATAATCGACAGCGTCACGTATTCCAGCCGCTAGAATAAATTAATAAATATAAGAATATTAAATATAATTTCGACTACGATCAACCCGAAACATTATCAATATTATCATCAAAACCAGCCTCCTCCTCATTCCTACACCAATAAAATCTATTCAGTTAACTCTCTGACCGGTTTATAAAATCTTTTCTGATTACCACCTGCTTTATTAACAATTATCATTACCTATCACTGTTTTCTTATGCCTGATTCCTTTCTTGAAATATAACCCACCTCTACACCTTTTTGCACGACGAAACCATCGCATACTCCGCCAAATAGGTCGTTAACCTCCAACGCAGCCGCGTCTTGAACGCAGCGCAAATTTACAATTATGTAGATCGTTATGCAAGACATTCGTGGTAAACGTTTAAAGAATACTGGCCAGTAAATATTAACTCTTCAAGCGTTGCTTGACTCAAGTTCGACACCAGTGACGGTGGTACTCAGGTTCCCATTCACGAGTATATCATGTAACGGTTGCCCCAGCAAATCAGACAGAGAATCGCTGAGTTTCAAGTAGTTCGCTTCTAAAGCTTCGTGATACGTCACTTGGTCGGAGCTGATGAGTTTCGCATTTAGCTGCAGCGCCGCGTGGCAGACTGTTAGAAATTCTCTGAAAAGACAGAAAAACCGGATTAATTATAACAAACTAATATTAAAATCAGATAATTCGGCCTGACCAAAACAGCATATGTTTACACAACGTCTAGTTTGACATTACATTACATTACATTAAGATAACATTAACCGTAACATTAAAAAAAAAAAGGTCAAGACCTAATGATGTTATCAGAAAATTAATCCACATAAATATTTGTAACATACAGATAAAAAGCCTAATGAAGGTAGATAAGCTTGATTTAAAAACAAGATGCACACTCACTTGAAGGTTGCTTTAAGTTTGTCGACCAAGTCATCAGGATACATTGGAGCCAATGTTGGGTCCAAGAAAGCGTTAGCATAAGCCAGCGGGCCAGCGTTTACTTGAACGCATATACTGCCTTGTAATCTGAAACAGCAATAGTCAAATGTTAAGTGAGTAAAGGATAAACACAAACAGTGGAGATAAGTAAGCATAATGATAGCCATCATTTAATTGTGCCACCCAAAAATAGCAATTTGGAAAAAAAACCAAGTGCGAGTCAGACTCGCATACGAAAGGTAAAAATGACAAATAAAAACGTATATTTAGAATGAGAGACCCGTTTTACTGTCATTTAATTTAATTGCCCGATTGGGGCGAAGCCCAAAAGGACGGTTATTTAAAGTCTTTTTAACAGCGGCTTTGTTTCAAAAGATTGAGAACCGTTAAAGATATCTTAACTTTAGTAAACAGGTTTCCGTTGGCACCCTATATTTAAGTTATGGCAGTACCTGAGTTGAAGTTTCTTTATATCCGGCGACTTGGCGTTGACGATTTCGGTGAGCTCGACCACTTGGCTTTCCATTTCTGACACGGCCACCTCGATAGGGCTTTTCTCTTCCACTTGGGTCTCGATCACCGGCACGCGTCGCTTCACGTACGGGAACCAGTTTTCAGCTAGAAATAGAAGAATCATTCTAAGACCAGGACTTTCTAGGGTGTCTACATTGTCTACATAAAGGCTTAAATATGTCCAAGATTTATAAAAAAATATTGTGTTTTAAAAATAAGCCCCGTTTGTCGCTTTTACCTACTTTATCAAATAGTCTTGTGTTATCCTTTGTAAGCTACGCGCGGCCGCATTCTTCTTGTGGAATGACGGCTTCAAAATGGTGCCAAAAAAGTGTGCTCTCATCATTAAAAATTCATTTACGGCACGCTTAATTTGTACCTACTTTTCTGATAACCAGTGAGACTAGTTGGCTGTCACCCGGCAGCGGGTTTCTGTGCACGAGCTGTCGAACTTTATTTGTGTGCGCTTGTGTTCTCGTTGATAAGTAGGAAGCTTTTATATTTTATAATTATAGCCTAGCCCGAAATGGAACATGGCCAGACCTCAGAACTTGGGTTTAATAGCGAATTACATATAGGTAATGAGTTCGTATATCGATAAATTAGAATTAGAGTAAATTAACCACTACAGTGTCATCCATTTTTATTATGCGGTTATGTCTTCACTGTGTGATCTCATTATTGTTTGTTTTTTTATTGTTTTAATTGTTATTCTTAGAATTTAATTATTTAGGTTTATAAGTTAGTTTTAATTAGTTGTTATACTATATTCATATGTATAATAACTATGATAATATGTAAATAAATAACTATGCATGACTATGATAAACATGCTCATGGATACTTCTCTCCAACTCACACTAGTCTATCCGGTTTTGTTAAAATAATATGAAAAAAAAAATCAAACTTAAATGTCGAAAAAGACAGTAAAGATCAACCTAATTGTTTTTTGATAATCTGATTACTAGGTTAGTTTGGGAGAAAAGTATCGACGAGTTGCTTCATGTGATTTTGATTTACGAACTCATTCTTTGTCATCAGATACTTCCTGAAAAATTCTGAAATCCGTATAAGATCAAACAAACCTGTGAATGAAGTTAATATGGACCTTCTTAAAGCAACATTCAAACAATTAATTAACCTGTGAGTTTGGTGAGCCTCAGCCTCTGATGGTGGACGGGTCCTCTCGCGGCGCCGTCCCTTGTGAACGGGGTCTCGAACACGAACCGACGCACGTTGTGTGCACGCTCGAACGCGCCCTCGCCGCTCGCGCTCGTCGCCGCCACGCCCTCGGGCGCCGCTCGCACCCATGTCACTTGGATGTAAGCCAGCTTGCTGTCCAACTCTGCCCGGTTCACCTAAAATGTTATTAGAAATGAAAAGCCATGCCCAACGTATTTTTCTCTTTCAAACGATGTATGATGAGCGTTAAAAGAAGTGGTAGAAAGTCTTTGAAAACACCTGCACGTTGGACAATATAGGCTCAGATCTCTGAAACTATATAGATACAACCAGACACTTCGACGTGTGTCGATTTTATTATGTCTACGAACAATCCCCTTGGCGAATGCGGCGGTTAGCGTTAGCACCAAAAAGAGGACAGAACTTCGCTCGTATGAAAAAAAAAATCCAACCATATCACTCGACGGTGGAATTTTACAATAAAAAACAAAATACTTGCAGGATTTGACATGCTGATAGTGGTGCACATCAAACTTTTTTTAATACCACTCTTTATTATACGTATTGCCTGGGATAGTTTTATATTAGTATCGCTAATCATATAATGACCAATTCGACTGACATAGGTACTAGTATTTCTTTTAGTATCAAGAGACGAATAAGCAAAACTAGCTATGTTGTCAATCATGATGATTGATAGGCGATCAAAAACCGTTAAACGCCGGAGAACTTAGATAAAATTATCACACATATCATGTGTTTTAATTCAATGAGGTAAATAAGTAAGAACTACTATTGTTTCTTATTTAACTATTAAACAAGTGTCCATTTCAATAATAACGCTTCTGTAAAGTAATATAACAACACCCGTGAAAAATGTGCTGTATCTAATGGTACCTAGGTAGTTTGCTACGTATTTTAGTCATGGCTTGGTTGAAGTTGAAAATTTAAACAACAATGTCCAACATTTTATTATATCATTTATGGTAAAATTTTCTCAGAATTTTTCTTACCGGAGCCGAATCCATGATCATCTTGACGTTTTCCGCGCCATACTTGTGCTCGTAATAGTTTTGCAGTTTCTCTGAGATTTCGCTCAATGAGGTCAGTTTGGGCTCCTTATAGATAAACTCTACGCCTTCCTCGTCTTCGCCAAAGTGCGCTTTGCCGAAGAAAGCTACTCGATAGAACCTTCCCAGCAGTCGCTTCCCTGAATTGGTGACTTCAATAACTTTGGCGTAAGCTTTGGTGAGGTGTTGATAGCAGGTTAGGAGGGCTTGATAGTCTTTCTTTCGTTCGTAGATGGGTATAATGAGGCGGTATAGAGGACCGAGCAGCTCGTATCGCTCCGCTTTGTCAACATACTCCGTACAGATCATTAGCTGGTCCAGGAGAGCTTGTTCGTTGTACTGCACATCGGTCATACCTGAAACGAAGGATTTCATACATGATTTGTTAAGCTTTTTACCATTAAAAGAATTTGACTAACAAAGAAAAATATTTAATACGCTTATTATCATGTGATCAAAAGAACAGACAGTAGAGACAATAGAGATCGTAAATTGCTACGATTTATAACGCTTACAAGTTTCTTGAATACCTAATAACTGTCTTTAAACGAAAGAAGATATTTTAGGAAGTGCATTTGTTCAAATGATATTAAACAACAAATAAAGCAAATAACATATTACTTTTTGTTATTTTGTACCGAACAATATTAAAATAAAATATAAATAAGAATAATTTTAAGAAAATTGTTTAATAAATAAAACGGATAAAGCAAAAAATATTCTGCTTTGGATTCTGGTATACCTAGTAAAATGTCTGCATTTCTTTTTTAAATTTGGTGAGTGAACGTTTATAAATTTTTGTTTTCATGAACAAGCTTCTGAAAATTGAAACATTCGGATTTCGTGCTGAGCGACCTGTGGCAGCTCGCATTCTTTTCGGTACCTATTCTTACTGTAAAAATTACAGTTGGAAAAAGGAAACAAAGCCTTATTGTTGAAAATAATTTTGAGTAAATATTTTAAGGATTTACCGAACTGTGAAGTAGCACATAGTATAAATAATCAAAATGAAATCTAATATTGACGCAAAAAACATTTGACTTGAAATATTCATCGATCTAAAAAAGGCATTTGTACCGTTAGGCATTCTATTCTTCTAAACAAGCTCATCCAGATTGATTTCTTACTAATAGGGAAAAAGGGCGGCGAATCCTTCATAACGCTGATATGAATGAAAGCATAAGTTTTGATGGACCATGGATTATAACAACTTACCAAAGACTATAAAAGAAGTCGAGCCTTTTAACATTTTTAAGACTACATACATACATTATTTTAAAGGCTCCTTTAATCAATAATGTTCTTGCAACCTAAACTAAAATCCGGCCCTGTCGGGCAGTCGCCAGCCACGCAGTGTCATTCTACCCCACATTTATTCTGCGAATAGTGCAACAATTACCCACTTTTAAATTTATTAATCATTACTTGTTTATTTTTTTATATTTGTGTATGATGCATGCTGACGGGAGTTGTTTAATTAAGACATGTGTTTAAGGAAAATCACTTTTAATAAAATGTAATGTAAAATTTCTTCTGAGATAAAAACATCGATATTTTCTCGGAGGTATCTAAATTAGATAAGATATATCCCACGTCCACAAGTAATCATAATATTCTACAAACTTATTATATTTCGATTAAATTTATAGGAACCCAATTAAAGTTTAATCATCGACATCAAATGTCAAGGATGCGAGTCTAATAAATGTCCGCTAATCATTTATTTCTGTTTTATTTAAAGTTTGCACGATAAGACAAACGTTTAATGTTTCCTTGGAAACAAGACAAATAAAATAATAGATACATATAGAGTAGCAAATAATGTTACAACCGTAGGTACTACCTATTCCTTGACATCATAGCAGTCAAATTAGTTTAATGCCAAAGTAGCTTAAATATGCGTTTTAAAAGACTAGACCAGTGCCCGTTTCATGAAGTTACAATTTAAGTTAAACTAGCAACATTGGCCCAACTAACCAATCAGTCATCGTGTTTTGATCAATGTTGCTAGTTTCAATTTTTTTTTCATTGCTTATGAGATACATTGTTACGATATTCATGGATTTTGTTATTAGGTAGGTACTGAAAAGTGGTAAGTTGTTCCGCGATTATTTCGCATCGCACGGCTACTGTAAGTGTAGGAGCGTTGCGATCCTAATCGCTCTTGAATAAACTATTCTACATGTATATAAATGGGGCAGAGGCTCGGCGTGTTGCAGTCGAAAACGGCGCGCCAGCGCGCACTGCCGATTGATTAGGTTTAGCGGGAAAATCAAATTAAATAAAAAATATGTACGCAGCTGTGATAGCATTTATGATCGCGTGTGCCTGTGGACAAGATGTGACGCAGGAGTTAGTGGACCCCACTGGTGATTTAGCTAATACAGACCTGGTGCTCGCTTTTGTGGTAGGTACGTCCGACCGATGTGAGACAATTTCGCAATTGTATCGATAACCTCTAACACACGGTGTAGTCGCCCTAGGATCGTTTAGCGCTCATCACTCGACCCGCGGTCAAGAGGTCATTCATAGAATGGATCAGATATTTATGAGGTTGAGATGACGCACCAGTACAAAATGTGGGGCTTGCGTTGTCATAAGTTACAGGCAACGCAAACATTTTACTGTCTTTATTTTAATGACGTACAGTCGCCATCAGATAGATAGGTTAGAGCGTATTTCGATATTTTTGAGAACTTAGACAGCTCATATGTCATATGCAGGATCCAAGGGTTTAGTTGGAAATTTTGTTATTTCTGTTGTGTAATCATTTGGCAGTCCTAACAGTAAAAAAGTAATCTAGGTTTAGCTTTAAGCTCACTTTAGTCAAAAAGTATGATTATCAAAAGACTTATGTCCAGAATTTACAAAAAAAAGGGTGTGCTCTCAACACGAAAATCCGCTGGTAGACAGGGATTCCGGACGCGTATGAATAGGTTTATTGGTTAACACTACCATTCACAGTCTTCCTTGTAGATGTGAATAGCATTGTAAACTAATACTGATTTGTAGTTATACTTACTTAAATTTTACCTTCATCTATTTTGTCTCAGTGATGTACAATCTTTATACTTATATTACTTTTGCGAGGCCCTTGTTAAAAGAAATACATGAGTGTAGCTTTAGCTGCCGACAACCTGGGGTCCGAATCCGAACCTTTTTAAAGGACATCTCTCGAAAATATCATTCGAAAGTCGTAATAATATCGGGAGAACATCGATTTTTATCACTCTTGAGGGGTATTTTATTTGTAAAATCGATCCTTGAGAGCATACCGATTCGCGATGCCCCACGAAAAGCGTCGCGACTCACAGTTAGGTGACACCTGTTCTGACTTATTACACGTGTTTCTACGAGTAGGGTCATTCACAAATAAGAACGTACGGTAAATCTCTCCTCCTCCCCTCCGTAGACTTATTATCAAACATTGTTATCTTGTTACCTTAAGCTCTGTCTGCCCCGTAAGGGATAACGACGTGATTTGTGTGTGTGTGTGTAACCTATAATTATTAGTTTTCCTTGAAATTTTATGATTAAGTTATTATTATTCGGGCCACTTGCAATAAATAAATAAATCTAGTTGAAGCCGTTCAACCAGTCTTCATATCGCTGCCGCCAAGGCAAACGCTCCAAGAAGAAGGACTACGAACTAGTCTGAAACATCTTGAGCAATTTCTCGACTTTAATAGGTATACTTTGCGACTACCTGCATAATGGTTTTACAACCCCCCTTGAAGGTAACAATTAAACAATAGATGTTGGTTTTAAGTACTTTTCGTCATTTTAAATGAAACAAACTATACGTGAGTTATTCGTTTTAGTTTACAACGTTCAACCAGGTTTAAATTTGACAGTTGCATAAACATTTACGCTAAATGATTAACTGATCTCAAAACTGAAACTAGATTTATAAGTAAACAAATAAAACGCAAAAATATTTAAAGAGTCAGAACTAAGTATTTGCAAAAATTATAGTCTATTGATCAGACTGATTCGGCCCCTAACAACTGTGAGACAAGCTTGGACAATCGCAGCTGCCGCTAATTGTTGTAAATAAATCCGGCGAAATATAAGGCCTAATTCTGGACGATTACTTCATCCAAAATTGAACATATAAAAAGATATTTCACAACTAGAATAAGTATTCGTTTTGTTTTATATAGAATATCTTTAATGTCAATAGGAAAGCTTGAATATAAAATTTCCATTTAACTTTATTACTGCCACATTTTGTTTAGATAAAACAGGTTTATCTTAGGTGTGTCTTATCTTACTTTGTTTGGCGTTCGTAGGAACCTTTTTTTACTACTGATATAAATGTAGTAACAAACATAAACTAGGTATGTATCTACTTATAAGGCAAGTCAATCGTGCTATACATGGCAACTAGAACTAAAGTTACAGAATTAAATATACATATATAAAAAAAAAAACTCTTTGTCATCACTTTTTTAGGCACGGTCACGATTATTAATACATACATACATACATACACAAATCACGTCTTTATCCCTTACGGGGTAGACAGAGCCTAAGGTAACAAGACCTAGAGGCCACGTTTAGCAAGACACTGAGGGCGTAGAGGTGGAAAGTGGAATCAAAATAGTGATGGGTTGCTAGCCGCATCGCCTATAACATGATTCCTATGATTTTCGCCCATTCCCTCGATGGGTTTACGATTATTGATTTGGGATAGATATGGATCCCAAATTAAAAAACGCGACTGTACTGGTCATTTGCGCACTCTGTGATATGATGATAAGAAAATATTCACGTGTCGACTGCTACAACTAAGTATGATGCACTTCTTGTAAGTAGAGCTGTAGGTTAGGGCGGCTAGACTAAATATTAACAAATCCATTTTTGTACAGATATTTCGACATGGCGATCGCACTCCTGACAATGAAGAGCTAGATCTGTATGCATCAGACTATAAGGACAGAAACGTATTTTATCCTTACGGCATGAAAGCTCTGACCAATGTGAGTAAATCTTCTGCAAGCCACGCAGATTAGGGGGAAGACCCCCTAAAACACAACGTGGAATAAAACATGTCCGGTCAAGTCAGTCGATAACCCGTGACTTATCCCTGCAGCTGATTGTATAACATAAATTATCATATTTAGGATCACTAAATGTAATTGATATAAGTGGCTTAAATACGTTAACTTTAATACTATTATACTATTAACAATTAGATCATAATATTGACGTATTTCAATTAGGCACGGACCTCGATTAAAGTCACAAACCGTAATTAGTAAACTTCACAACAATTGAAGCATATCGCAATAATTTTCAAATTTTGTTATGATTACGGTAAGGAGTTAAATCGTAATCAATCAAACATTTAATTCGTTTCGCATGGTTCCACAGGCAGGTAAGCAGAGGGCGTATCGCGTTGGACAGTATATTAGAAGACGATATGACGGTTTTCTTTCAAAGTTGTATCTGCCAGAGGAGATAAAAATCCGCACTACGGATTATGATCGTACCAAGATGACGGCACTGGCGGCGCTTGCGGCAATTTACCCGCCGCCTCCTGCGCAGAGATGGAATCCCAATTTGGATTGGCAACCTGTGCCTTATGACACGTTGCCGTATGCCACAGATGACGTGAGTAAAAAGAGGTCACAGTGGAAGGCAGCTTTTCAATGGTTTTGTGTCGATTTATTCTACATTAACATTCTCTTAACAATTTTCTTTTAATTTTCAGTTGCTTTACTGGTACAACTGTCCACGATACCTGTGGCTCCGAGACAGGCATTACGAATTGCCTGAGGTGGCAAACATTCTGCGACCCTATCAAGGCCTTTTCACGTATTTGAGTGAGAAGACGGAATCGAACATAACTAAGCCTGAAGCAGTATTTCTATTGGACAGTCTTTTCCAAACGCTTGTAAATATTGTTGCGTACCTATATTTTTAAGTTAAACTTCTTTAGCGGCGTTGTGCCCCTTTTTTGGGATGGGTAAAAAATGGTAAACTCGCGTCAGTGTCACGTGACCCTGATCGAAAATGTGTAGGACGGCGCAGAGCGCTTGCGCGAGTGTGCGTGCGTGTAGTTTTTTCTTTACATAAAGTACCAGGGTCGCATCTCTTTTAAGAGCTTATTTTGAAATACGAATGAAGAGAGTCGCGTTTGATTTTTTTTTGTTGAGTCGCGGAGAAAAAGTGCCAGGGCATCAGCACATTGTTAGAGGTCTGTCCATATGGGGAGTGTTGAAGGTTTTCTGTTCCGAGCGTCTTTGTATGGGCTTCTGAAATTTGATTTGAATTTATTTAAATTTGTTTTCAATTAATAATGATCGCGTCGTGAAAGACCAGACAACAGCCTGTAGTAAGAGTGTGTAGTTTTCACTTCTTTCACTTTTTTTCACTTAGGTACTCCCCATTCATGTTTCAATTATAATTGGAGATGTATTTCAGGAAAATGTGAATATTTTTCCACCAAAATGGGCAACGGATGTGATGCCCCAAATTAGAGAGATGACAAAGATTGAATATGCGGTACAGACGTACAGTGCAGAGTTGTTACGCATCGCAGCAGGTAAATTGGACACAAGGCCAATTTTATGGTTAGAACAAACTTCTTGGACATTGTCGCTTCATTCATTGTTTATTGAACCCCAGGTGTGCTGATGAACGATATCGTAAACGCGACGAATAGAGCGGTAGCCGGGTACTTGGATCAGCCGAAGATGCGGTTATATTCAGCTCACGAGAACAACGTGGCTACAGTGATGGCCGCAGCAAGGGCCTTTCAGGCTCACCAGCCGAACTACGGCGCTACCTTCTCGTTAGAATTAAGAAAGCATCGAATAACCGGCCGCTACGGAATGACGGTACGACCTTGTGATTGAGCGTTTTTCAATAAAAAGTCCACATTTTTTTCCAGAATTTATATATTTTGGGTTTTTCTTACCCAGAATCGTTTACCCTATCGATTCTCATACAAGAAAAAAATGTGTCCCAGATTTAACTATGGTATTTATTTTCCTGTTCGTCACGTTCCATACATACATACGTACACACATATGTATACTAAACAAAGTGACGAACTGGAATGTAAATTTTGGGACACATTTTTTCTTGTATAAGGATCGATAGGGTAAACGATTCTGAGTAAGAAAAACCTAAAATAGTTAAAATCTGGCAAAAATATTCATGTGGACTTTTTTTGGAAAACGCTCGATTACGATTAACGATAATTGATTACTTGATCCTAAACGCTGATCGCTGTAAGACTATTAGTAGCTACAATTAATTGACGGTACCTGTAATTGAGTGATTTCTTCAAGGAAATATCTCTTGAGGCATTTTTATAAATTTCCACTGCGGTATCTTTTATTCTTTCACGGTGGCGAAGCCACGGGCGTAAGCAATCTAATATGATTTTAAAATGTTTTTGTGATCTTTCTTCGCAGTCTTGATGCCCGACTCGCTACATAAAACGATTGAGTAATTTAACTTTAAATTGAAAGTAATTTACAATTATTAGCACTCAAACACAAACCAGCTCCAACTAGTTACGGGCTGAAATAGTATTTTTTACAATCGTTACCTAAATGGACTCTAAACTATGACCCCAAATAAGATACAGGGCAGAGTTGGGCGTTATTTAGATAATTTCTTATCTAGATAATTATTTCAAATAAATTTATTCGAAGATAAATTCAATCACAAATAGTGCGTTGACAACTTTTTTATTTAGGTAAATTATCTAGATGAAGATAACCGACCTCGTTTGCTATTGAAGTAAGCTTACCTACCTATTATAATAATACATGTATACAGAATGTCATGTCGGGTCAAACATTTCATTTTATCATGCCCGACATTTTATACATGCCTTTATTTTTTTCTGGTAAATTCAGTATTATTATACTGAATTTACCAGAAAAAATAAAGTAATTAAAGTCGACACACCATAAAATTCTAGGAACTTGTTTACAACTTGTTTAACTTAGCTTTAATTTTTTTTGGAAGTAGGTTTTAATTTCTGTAACTTATTCATGGGAGGCTTTCGCATCAGTGACTCGCTTAAGCTTTTGGTAAGATGAAACGAACTTAAAAGAAAATTAATTCTTAGTAACAGGCATTACAAGTCAATAAAGCTTATTCTAACTATTCTGCGTGTGCAAAATGAAAAAACTCGTAGTAATTATAAAAACATTATCAAGAAGCCACTTTTCAGTCGGCCTTTAAAATCTTGATGGAAGCTGCATAGTGTGGATGATGGGCCACTCCTTAAATGGAATTCTTTTCCACTTACATGGAACCTAAATCATTTGGAAAATTGATTCATGAATTATATATTGTATGGTCAAAACACAGCTTTAAATTGACCTGACATTATTTATTGACAGTTTGTTTTCTATTTATTGTATCTCTTTTTCATGAATATCGAATGTGTGTAAATAAATGTTTCTCTCTCTCTCTCTCTGTATTTGAAAAGTTACACTATGTTTCATTTACAGGCTGTTTACGCGCGTAGTACCGACCAACCGGAGGAGATTCTCACGATACGGGGTTGCGGAGGCGGTGAATTCTGCGATTACGACACGTTTCTGAAGCTAGTACAAGACGTGATGTGGTCGCAGGAAGATTTCAGGATGGCGTGTCCCAGGAAATAACCCCCTAACAGGCAGCCAATGTGATATCAAGTTGCGCTAACGATCCTTTAATTAACACGCCACTTTAGAATAATAGTAAATATCGACAACTAAAAATGAAGTATTTAATTTAAAAAAATGTTACACCTTTATATCTAGCTGGCCAAATGTTCATAGTTACCTAAAAGCTTTGACGGTTGTTTCTAGTGTGTAGTGTATGTGCGTGCGCAGTGTATGGTGGGGGCATAGAAAACTATCGCAGCGTACGCTGTGGCAGAAATGTGCAACAATAGGGGCTTAGTGAAACTTGTCAATGTTGCTTTGAAAATAGGTAGTTATTAAACTTGTTTTATAGGGTGTTAAGGTCACCGATGTTTGGCGAATTATGTTGGCTCGTATTAAATAACAATTACCATTAGTTCTTAGTTCTTCTACATTCCTTATCTACGTGTGCTGCTAAACCTAATTTATTTCCTTTCTGCATAGTTTAGGGCTGGAAACTTATTTTGTGTTTTACACTCTCAAAACCAGTTTTTATCCATACATCCATTTCTCCTATTACTGTTTGTAACAAGTGTAACCCTAAAATCACTATTTATTATATTTCTATATATTATTTACTTACTTAATTTTATATAAAATAATAAGCACTAGTGAATGCACTATTGACAAGCGCCCCCTAGAATTGCGTTTGCGAAATAGCGCTACTGTCGTGCACGGTGCCAATACAATACAATAGTAATAAAATAGTACAAAAAAATTATATCATAATGCAGAATGCATATATTATATGCAAAATATGTTTTATAGTACACATCAAATGTAGTCAATGTGCTAGTGAATATTAAAAATGCTGTGACATATATTTTGTTTGCTTTTCCTAGTTGATTTAAGTTATACGTATTTGCAAAAATCAGGCCCTTTCTTAACGCATAGCGTATGTGTGCAACACCACACACGCACGCCTTCGTTTGCATCGTAGACACACGGCTGTAACGAACCTCCTCACACAATCTTTTTACCTCTTAAATGCATCGCATGCAAATTATGGTACACAGGCATCCGTGATGGTCATTGCATCACATTTGATGCATGACGCTCATAAGGGGTAACTTTTATCTTAAATACTAGAAATCACTGACTGAATTGCAGTCGAAAACTATTCGAACCATCATCGTTCCGATGACAAGTTTCAATTTTATGATTTCACGTTTAGTAAAAGTATTGTTTGTCCGAAAAACTTTTCGCGTCTCATTCACTTGCCCTGTTTACTGTTTCGTAAATATTTTGTTTCGTAGCCAATTCTTCATTTACCTAATGACACATTTAGTAGTGCATACGATTAGACAAATTATCAGTTAGCATAAAGCAGGGAAGGAGCTAAGCGAGCGAGCGTGACTAATCGGAACAGAAGCAACTCGGGTATGTTAAAATTAAATGATTTATAAACCGAATCGTTACATCGGATAACTGATATTTAGGCAAAAATATAATTTGTCGAATAATAAAAAACGATTAATGCCTAATCGTAAGAACATAATCAAAAATAATTTTTAGCAAACGAAAAAAGTTAAGGTTAGGCTCTGTCTACCCCGTAAGGGATAAAGACGTGATTTGTGTATGAATGTATGTATGTATGTATGAAAAAGTTAAAAGGTTGTTTTGTTAGTGTTTTAGATAAGTAACCATACCTACCTACCATTTGCGACATGCGTGCACGACGACTAGGAGTCTTAAAAATGATCAAAATTTTTGTGACTTAATTTATGAACACAACATTACTCGTAGTTTACCTATTAGGAGGTATGTACACGTGTCGAACAGCGGCAATGTGATACAATTTGTAAGAAAGTGAAATAAAATTATAATTAAAACTACAAAATCTTTCTTATCTCGATAGCGACATTATTGACACTTGTTTAATGATCTAGTTGTGCTTGCTTTAATTACATTTTGATTAGATACAATTGCATGAATCTGACGTGCCAGATGAACACGACTTCCAAGATCATACCATAATTATATCGCAATGTGATACGTAGGTTCCATAGCAGGAACGTGTTTTAACAAACAAGACAATATATAATTATAGTTATAGCGAAATCGAACTAAAACCCAAGTAATAATTAAGTAGCGTTAGTGAAAATGGTGAAGTTAACAAGTATACTGTGTATCAAGTAAGTACCTATGTCACAGTATATTCTGCTTATAAAACACTAGAACAAACAAAAGCTTCTCTGATCGGCTAAATTGACTTGATAGTAAAAAGCAAAAAAAGTGTTCATAGAATAATAGTTACCTATTGATCTCCATCTCACAAAAATAAATTTGAACTTGAATCATACGTATTACAAAAATATTAGGCTCCGTGTTATAAATATCCTCAACGTGTAATGCAGGCTAATCCCAGAGTTATACGTCCATTGTACTAACAGGTTTTTTTAATACAAACAAGCAAGTGCGTAGCCCAGGCGTTGCCAGTATTAATTTCACCAGCGGTTAGACAGCCAAAAATAAACCTTCTAAAGCTCTTTTTAGGGTTAGTTTGGTTGCCCAAGACTACATCTGGGCAGAATTCGCTTAGCGCTGTCCCGCGGGAAGTATGCCACTTTCCGGGATAAAAACTATCATATATCCTTCCCTATGACTGAAATAGTCTCTATATATACCAAATTCCAACTAAATCGGTTCAGCGATTTAAAGGTGAAGAATTAACAGACGCACTTTCGCATTTATAATATTAGTACGGATAACAGCAACAGCCCTGAACAGGCGAGGCGGAATTCATCACACAATATTTAAAAATATGAGATAGGTATAACTCTTACCTAAAGTATAGATACATGGACCAAATATGTATGAGTATGTTTTCATACGAAACTGATGCTTACAACTTTTGGCAGTGGAATAAAAACTTACGGCAAGGCAAGATTCTGAAATAACGCTATTCGATTGTGGACTACTTTATCGTAATCATGGAGCCAAAGCAAAAGTGACGCAAAACATCAGATGATATTGGAATTGATCAACTGGAACTACATAGATTTGTGCGAACGCGCATGTGTAAATAGGTGCCGTGCCACAATCGATTGGACATGGTCAATCATCTGAGCGGGCAGGTCGCAGCGACCGTGAATCTGGCCTCCGCCTCTGGTCCCGCGCTCCTCTCAGTGGTATCCCGCCTCGCGTTCCGTGCACTTCCTGTGTGACGGCGCAAAACATCGACGATTATACCGAAACGCGCAACTGCGAACGGTGCGAGTGACTTGACTGTGGATGCCCTAAAACATGCACCGGAAAAACTGACTCCGACATCAGAAAATAATGTAGAACTGCCGACTCGGCGGAGGAAAATGTGAGTGACGCCGAGTTGTACTCTGGCTACTTTGGAGTCTTTTGTCTAACTAAGCCATTAAAATAATTGAACACGTGTAGAATGGGAAACAAGGCTCTGAGCTGTCCATTACACGATATTAGGGTCGCTAAACTTGACGTAACAACCACGAACTATTTTCAAATACTTAACAAACGATTGCAATTGGTGGTAATTACTTACGACGTTAAGCTGGTACATTTTAGTCTTCAGTTTGACTAAGTGCGCTCATGGTCCTAATATGTGACATAATATCGAAGACACTTGTCTTTACAATTGCACATCAGGATGTCTAGTCGAATTGCGGATGTAAGTGGATGCGTTTGCGCAGGAAAGAGGGCGGTCGCGAGGAGGAGCCGACCAACGCGGCGGAAGCGGCACCGGGCATGCGCACCGAACACACCTGCTGTTGCCTCGGCGTGTTGGTAGGCGTCTCGCTCATCGCCGGTAAGTGTAATGTACAAAAGATCACATTTATGTCATAAACTGAAGACAACATTTAGGTATCTATGGGGGGTGCGAGTCGGGTTACTCCGCGTGTGGTCAAGAGCTGCGGTTCGTTTTTGGATCCGTCTGAGGGGAAGAGCAGTTTTGGTCCGGTGCACTCTGGGCATCGGTTAATAATTTCCTGGCAGATTCTGAGGGATATCATTATCCGTTGGCTAAGACCCCGACAGGGGAGGGGTCTTTTGATCGTGTTCTACCGTACAACGTTGCCGACATTTTTGTCACAAGATTTTTGAACACTGTATTTATTACTTTGACATTGGCGAAATCATCGCATCGATCGATGGGGCCATATTAAAAAAAAAGAAGAAGAAGGTATCTTTGGTTATGTAATGATTTATTTAATTTAAGATCGCAGCGTTCGCTATCTTTATTTGTGTGAGTTTCATTATGAGATGTATTCCAATAAGAGATGAAGTTTGGAACGCCAATGCAAGTACCGATGGTCATAGGCTAGACAAAAATCATCGGTAGACATACAATGAAATGAACGAAACCAATAAGTAAGCAATACTCAACGGTTTTATTGCCACCTTAGAGAGTGTGGTTACTGTCAGCCCTTTATTTCATGATCGTGACACATATTTGACGTCATTGATAATCTTTATCTTAAACGTGCCAGCTAATTAAATCATGTCACGCCAGTTCTTTAATGAAATATTGAGCTTCCCGTAGAAAGAGTAAATAATAGGTAAAACAAACATCAATTAATAGTCACAATTTGTATGCAGCCCTCGTAGCCGTGATTTTGATGAAGGACACCGCCGTCGAAGTGACCGTATTACGTCAAGTACATGTGGTATGTTTTTTCAATATTTATTTCAATTACAAAACACGTTAAATGTCAAACCGTTTACTTTTTGGAAATAGTTATAAAGCCAACTTAACGTAAGCTAAACGATTAGGTTTGTAGTCAGTTTAAAAGTTTACGGTTTGGCATATTACATGTTGTCAAATAAAGTGTTTGTCAAACTACGCATTTGGTCAAACTATTTTAGGTCAGAAAATTACTGGAAAACATTAGTGAATCCAAGCACACAAATAAGCTCTTAACACAAGCCATAATCGCGTTTAAGGAAGACAGTGAAAAAAATACATACACTATTACGTTTAAGTGAGCAATCAAAAAACGTACTCGTTTTAGAAACCAGAAACATTTTGTGACAGTAATTGAAGTTAAATATGGTAAATAATGCGTAGCCAATAAAAAAATCAATTCCACACTTATGTGCACTAATGGCTCATAAATCACTTAATCATTTTTAAAAACCCATCGATTGACGCTATAAACATAAATATAGGTACGTTTTAAGTAAACACGCAATTGCATGTATAGAATGCCGCCCTCCAATTAAATATGGTGGTTTACAAAAGATTGACAGACAGAACTAACTTCATTTTGACCATTTTGAAACGAGCAATGTTCCATTCATTGTCAAGGTCATTCGTTTTCAGATATTCTAAACAATACTAATAGACTAAACTATGTTCCCATATTCGTACGTTAGGTAATTAGTGAACTATATTTTAACGATGTGGTGAATGTTTTCAGTTAATGTCCCATGGAGAACGCACGCCCAGCGAGCGAGAACTGGCAATGCTGGGAGTTCCCCCACCGGACCACGTCTTCGCACCCTACGGGGCAGGCGCCATAACTAATGTGAGCTGATCTTGTTTATATTTCTCATTTATAATCATAACTATGGATAATGATAAAAAATTGCCATAGAGTCAACTCATATGCATGAGGTTGTGGTTATTATTTTTGACAACATAAAGATCATTCAACATTGTTGGGTTATCTGACAGAGGAAGTGCTATGCTGTGCATTGGAATTGAAATGAAAGAGTACTTTTTCCCATAGTAAGAGTCTCCTGTAAATGAATTGATCTTGAGCGAGACTACCAAAGAGAGGTAACAATAAAATGAAATGAGAATGATAACCTGAGTGTTGACCCTTTTTGAGCTCGGTTTTGGCTTATGAATAAACAAATGCCGGAAAATTTACTCTTTTGTATTCTGTTTGTGAACTGAAACATATCATCAAACTCTGTACTGTTCCTACACAGAATTACAGTCTAACCATTAAATAATACAGAACGTGAAAAGTATACCGTGCTATTTCCTAACGAGCGAAACCTGACAACAGTTAAAAACGAAGTTTGACGAGATATTGAGGGGAGAGAAAAATTCGTATACGACATTTTTGAACATTGTATACAATTCCTTAGCGAAACAGGTTCCAAAGCGTGGGATTTAAGCTACGCTATATTTCAAATACTTCATTCAGACCAAAACTAGTATCATTGGCCAAAACCTAATTCAATTAGAGCGCCTCGTGGGAATCGCCGGAATAAAGAATTTTGACAATAGATTTTTATGAGCGTAGTTCCTCGATTCATAAAATTGGTTATCCAAATGACACAGTCATTTGCTCGTATACATAGTATAAAACCAGGAGATTCGCGAGCTATTCGAATGAGATTTCGGCAGATGCATTGGCAAGCCTTTATTTAGCGGTGACGCTACGCCATTCACAAATGGACAAAACGAGAGCGAGTAGTGTCCTTGTTGTGACTTAACGTCTCAATGCATTTATGACGAAAAAGCATTTGTCCCTGCAACCTTTAACGGGATGTCAACAAAACGAGAGCGAGTAGTGTCCTTGTTGTGACTTAACGTCTCAATGCATTTATGACGAAAAAGCATTTGTCCCTGCAACCTTTAACGGGATGTCAACAATAAGATTAATTTTACAATGATCATAATCATCTCATGTGCGATTTCTTTAATTTTATCTAAAAGTTAATACTACCAATACAACGTCGACATGGTTTAGGCTCGTACGATTTCTAAATGACATCTACGGATGAATAACCCGGATGGCTAACCCGTATCTATTTACAAGGCTGTACTCACGTGGCGATCAGGAAGGGTCGATGCGACGAGACAAAACGGGACAAATGACTTTGTAACGAAGTGTCAGCTTCCTGGTCCACGCGGGAGGGAACGCCGAAGGTCGCAAGGCTACGAACAGGAACGAGCTCCGAGACGCAGATTACCGACGACACTAATAATGATTTATGACTCGCCACTCGACGTGACAATAACACGTGTTTTTTATGTGAAATTTAAATTGCAATGATTTGAAATGACAGCAAAATTTGTAAACTACTGCTCTATTTATTTCGTCTTAAAAAGACGTTCAGTTCTTCGCGAATGTGTCGAACAAAACTAATGAAATATTTTTATTTATTTTATTTTTATATAAATAGGAAGGCAAACGAGCAAGTGGGTCACCTGATGGTAAGTGATCACCACTGCCCATAGACACCCGCAACCCCGGAGGGATTGCAGATGCGTTGCCAACCTAGAGGACTAAGATGAAATGCCTCTTGTGCCCGTAATTTCCTCGGCTCTCTTACTCTCCACACCGGAACACAGCAGTGCAAGCACTGCTACTTAGCGGCAGGATTAGCGAGTAAGATGGTGGTAGCGATCCGGACGGACCTTGCACAAGGCCCTACCACCCGCATTCGTATTAATTGAAAACTACACCAAGAAACGATAGAATTGTGTACAACTTATCTTGTATTTTATTTCAGGAGGGGAAAATGTTGACTTTTGAGATGGGCGCATTACTTAGGAAAAGATATAACGACTTTATAGGACCCCTTTACCAGCCAGGTAAATACCACAACAGCAAAGAAAACCTAATTTCTAGTGCCTAGTTTTTAAGTTCTTTGCTTCCATTGGTTGTACAAAATCCACTGAAAATAAACGCAATTGGGCTCACGGCGGCAAGGCGGTCACTTGATGATAAATAAGCACTACTATCCAAGACACCCGCGGCACCAGAGTATTGCAGATTGCGTAGACGGGTAAGATAGACTACCTTATGCCTCTAATTTCACCGTCTGTCTTACTCTCCACGCCGGAACTAAATTTAAGTTTATACTTGAGATGTCATTTAGATATAACTGAAGACAGCACGTTTTTGTCTGTGGGATTATAAATGCGAAAGTAACTCTGTCTGTCTGTCTGTTACCTTTTCACGCTTAAACCGCTGGGCCGATTTAGTTGAAATTTGGTATACAGATAGGTCGAGTCCCGGGAAAGGACATAGGATAGTTTTTATCCCGGAAAATTGCATAGTTCCCGCGGGATAGCACAGCCCAAACCACTGGAATTTTTCAAATTTAAGGCGGAACAAAGTTCGCCTGGTCAACTAGTACTTTATAAATCCTAACGTAACCACGTCACAATCTGTCAGATATTGCCAGCAAGCTTACACCCGATAATTTGCCCCAGTGCAAGGATAATAAAAATAGGCCAATTCGCTATAGGTATCTATTTATGTTTCTGTGTTACATAGGTATCTAGTAGTATATGCCTTGTTTAGAAAAAAAACTTAGTGCACTTTTATTTTTTTATCTTTAAGGAATGTATTTGTCAAATTTCAAGTGACTAGCTTCAGTGATCAAGGCGGTGCATTTCCTGTCAGTCAGTCACGTTAATCTTATAAGATAAATGTGTATTTTTGTTCCGACGCAGATAGCAGCATCGTGATAGCGTCCAACACGAATCTGAGTAAGATGACGGCCCTTCTTATATCGGCGGGGCTCTGGCCGCCGCCGCCCGAGCAAGTCTGGAACGACACATTAACCTGGCAGCCCGTGCCCTACACATACCCACCACGCGATAATGATTTCGTAAGATACTCTTGCACGTTTATGCTATATGTTTATTATTATTTATCAGCCGGTGTCCCAAATACAAAAGTCAATCGCGTGATGTCTGACCAACTGCCAATTAACATACATACACATACATACGCATCGCGATAACATGATTCCTAAGTATTTCGCCCATTCCCACGATAGGCTTTGGCTTTTACCATCTGCGCAGGACGAGAAGCAACTAGTACATTCTATGTTTTTCCTTTGCTCACAGACCATCATGGAATCAACCAATAGGCTCAATTAACAATAAATCTTAACTTAATTAACTTCGGTTAAAATAGATGCCTCGATAATGTCAGCTAGTTATTAAGAGATTAATTGTATTCCGTTAGTAAATAATGCAAGTCATAATTTAAAAATGTGACTACGCCTTTACACCCATCAATCATGGGCAAAATCACGCAATATTGTATTTGTATTTTTTCCAGCTTCTATATGATGAGAACTGTCCGAGATATTCTCAAGAGAAGGATAGGATTTTAAATGCGTTCGTGGAAGAAGGCTTGTTACTGCCCTACAAAGACCTATTCCACAAGATCGCGCAAATGACAAGCATCAACTACAGCACGCCGCAAGATGCCTACTATTTAAGCAATTTATTTCTAATTCAGGTATTTAATCAATATACTGTGCCAAAACATAAACGAATAGACAAGACACATTGTTGAAGCGAGCAGAATGGGTTCCGGCTGAATAAATTTAATGTAAAAATTTTAAATAAAGAAAAAATGCTTTACATTATTTAGAAAAAGAGCTGATACTCTGGAAACCGCAAGATCTATTTTTACCAAACATGGTTAAGATCCACCGTACCTAACTGGCTTTCGAATGAAAAAAACTGCATCTGCAAATCGGGCCATCCGCTTGATAGCTACGATGCCGCAGGCAGATAGATACACACACACACGCGCGCGCACGTAAATTATAAGTTTTTGTTTAATGGTAATAAACAATTATTTTTTCAGGACGATATTAAAGTAGCGAACCCTAAATGGGCAAAACACGTAAAAAGAAAACTAATGGACGCAGCGCGGCTGGAGTATTCTATGATGTTTTATAATAATTTGTTACGGAAACTTAGCGGTGGTAAGTTTGCGCGCGTGTTTACAAAATCAGCGAGCATGGGAATGCGAGGCGAATTAAGTTGAGCTAAGGTTAAATTAATTTCTCTACTAGAAATTGGCTTCGTTTTTTTATCATTCTAAAATAGTGTAACCAAATAAACTCGTCAAGAATAGCATTGGTTATTTGTCATGTTTTAACTTTTGCATTGATTTTCTAACGTGCATGCTCCTTTGATGTACGTTTGTCTCGCTAAAACTCGACCGATTTGAATAATTTTGCTTTTGACACATTTGTGCAAGTCCAGGGAAAGTTTAAACGGTAACAAAATATTTAAAAAAAAAGGTACGGGTCGAAGCCGCGGGCAGCAACCAGTTGTATAAGTGATTGCACTCCTTTGTCTAGGCGCTTACTGTCGACAATCAGAGAAGTACCAACACTAGAATTCTAACAGATTAGACATTTGAGAGACTTAGCCGTTTTTCTTTAAAAAATTTCAAACACCTAGCAAAGTCCTATCGTCCTGATAATCAGTACACTATAGTCTTAAAACCCCTGGTACACAGGAGCGCTCCTCCAGCAAATAATCCGCGAAGCTTCGAACTCTAGCTGGCGTGTGATAGTGCGCACGGGCACGCCCGTGTCCGTGGCGGCGCTACTGGCGGCGTGCGTGGCGCCGCCGCCGCGCCTGCCCGACCCGGGCGCCGCGCTGCTGTTCGAGCTGCACGAGAAACTGCCCGCGCCGCAGCAGAAGGACAAGCGTACCCTGACGTATGGCCAGCGATTTGGATTCAAGGCAAGTTATAAACTGTGAGCCTAGCAACTAATAATTACGTGGTGTGTCCTTCCAAGGTAAAGAAGTGCGCTCACTACTAAAAATTATCCCGTCCCTACTACGCTACGCAACTGGGTATAGTATTCCGTTTTAACCAAAACGCGCGTCCGTATGGGGTGCTATCTAGTAGTGATCCGAGGCGAGTGCGGGGTATGAATTGAAATTTGGGCGCGGATTCCCAGATCTCGTGCGCGGGCTGTGTATCTGTGTATGTCGGGTTAGCCATTTCATGTTTGAATATCAATTTATATCATCATTTGAGTCTTGAGATATTTTTTCAAGTAACTATTATGTTTTATAACAGATTTACTACTGGGACGACGATTCAGCCGAACCTCGTCTGATGGAGGTGCCAGGTTGCAGCTCCCTGTGCCCTTTGGATACTTTCAAAGAACTTACTAAACACATAGTGCCGGACGACTTCTACAAAGAATGCGAACTGGTTACTACCGTATAAAATATCTAACGTTATCTAGTGAGGACATGTAGTCTAGGTTTAAGACGTGGTTGGCTGTGGTTTGTATTTAGAATTCAACGGGTCTCTATTTCGTAACATAGTACCGATTCTGCGTTCCTCTCGCATGCGCATTTTTAAGCGTTAGTGTCACACAGAATCACGTAATCTCTCGTCTTTTAAATAATCAAGATCCTGACGGATAGAGGCCGTGTCGCAAATAATAAAGCGCTGTTGAATAAGTGTTGTTTGACTTACCTTCGTCGATCTTGAGGCCGGTTTCGTCGCGAGAGATGTTCATAGAAATCTCGGCGAAAGCGTCCGCACCCCACGCGTTGTTGCCTCGCAGCTTCAAATATTCAGCTATCAGGGCAGCGATGTGAAGTTGACAGCACATAGCCTGATGAAATTAATGGAGTTTGTGATTGGGTAGGGGAACACCAGAGGATTGCAAATACCTTGCCAGCCTAGAGGGCTAAAATAGAATAAGTCTTGTGCCAGTAACTTCACTGGCTGTATTACCGCGCTGTAAACACAGCAGTGCTAGTAATAGCGGTAGTATTAGAAAGAAAGATGATGTTAGCAATCCGCAAGTGACATAAAAGTTTTGTTGCAGAGAACAGCTTAACTCAATGAAATGTGCACATCAAATGTAGAAAATACTCTTTTATTAAAGACTAGTTTTCTTCGGCTCATTCGCGATATGACACGAACTCGCCGTATATACATTACGTTTAATATCAAACCATACTCATTTAGTTTTTTACCTTGAAAGCTACAATTAGTAAAGAGAATGACTTACCTCGTCGTGGTCGCCCTGCCTCGCGTTATGTTCAGCGAGAGTAGCCAGCCAAGCGTGCCTGAGGCGAGGGGTGGCCCGACACGAAGCAGCCAACGCATGCTGTAGTTCCGCTAAGTGCACGCTGCCAGCTCCTATGAGGATATGTAAAGCTTAACATCCGAGTAGGTCCGATGAAACTTCGGGTTTTGATTCTCTCTCTCGCACGTAAATCCCTTTAAAGCGGAAACACTCGAGCGCGAGAACGAGAAGACGAGAAACATAATCGCTTCTCGCGTACTCTACTCGCGGAAATACGAAGCCGTATACCGAGCGTTCGCAAGCGTAAGTACGTCGCTCACGCCTCTCTAACAATCGAATTATTTATTGCCATAGACAGTGAGATTTTTGTACTACCCACACGGTTTTCAGCACATTTCGTATTATCCATGGACTTAAAATGGGCAGAATGAGATTAAATAACCCTTACGTAAAATTAGATCTTGATTGGGGTCGAAAGACCTCCCATAATATGGACAAATGAACTGATAGAACTTGGATTCCGCGTTTCGTTTTGGCGCTTTAATGTAAGGCAAGGTGTCTAGACGAGCTTTAGGCGGAGCGGGCAGCGGAAAAGGGCTCCGAGCAGCGTGCACTCAGGACGCTTACGTAGGTACATTTTGCTTGTGGAACATAAACGCCGCACGCCCCACCACCACGCTCCACGCTACGCTTGGGCATTTCAGGCCGTATACTTAGATACCAGTAGTCATCCTGGCTGATAGTAATGATGTCTTCGGTAGAAGCACAGATATCAGATATACCCTTACGCTAATATCACGATTTGTGTTGAAACCAAACGTGCCGACTTTTTACCATCTACTGTGACGCCGCAGTCGAAATTTACTCAAACCGATTCCAGAACACCGATGCCCCTCCGCCCCACTAGGATTCAATGAATCTAGAGCCGCCGCCCTTCACAATGTCTACGTAATTTGACAATGTATCATTGACTTACAATAAACAACTAGACTCTCAGTCGTTAACAAAGGTTCCTCAAGAAACGTCCGAGTTGCTTTGTCTATGTGTTGTGTGTGTCAACACATCGACTTAGACAGATAACATTAACATATTCGTTCAAATTGACACCTTATTTCGTGGCAGTAATGTTTAATATCAATGGCGTAGGATCATGAGAAGTAATGACACGACGCCACGCGCTGGAAACCTGCCTGTCTCTTTTGTTCTCAATAGTAAGATTACGGTGCGAAAGAGACATATACATTGTCATCAACAATGAAACACTGAAACACAACTGAACCAAAACTCTGAACAATAGACGCGTGTTCAGACTTTTGCTTCGGACAGTTTTTGAGCGTGATTGGGAGTCTAGTTGTTTATTGTACGTCAATGCAATGTATGGAACAAATCTTGAAGCTTGGTTCGTTCGGACACGCGGAGATGCATTTGCGTAACCTATGGTATATCTGACATCTGTGGGTAGAAGTGCACACAGGGAACGTGTAGCAGGGTCACTGACCTGCGCCCCCGCTGCCGCCGACGCCGGCGAGCCGCGCGCGCGCCCCCACCACGGTGCGCACGCGACGCATCAGCTCCGCGACCTCCGTTGATAACCCTATCGTAAATCAGAGTCCACGTTTTTTAAGTGCTAACACTCTTGACAACAAAAGTGCTTATTATTTCTTGAGAACTGTTTTTAACATCACATCGTACATCTAACAGTTTGTATTAAAATAACTTTATTCTATATTGTTAATCAAGTCAAAAATTATAATCTTATTGAAATTTGAACATCTGTTTTTAAAGGGAAAAATATTATCAAGACAAGAGTATTAGAGACATACCGGTCCCTTTCATCGCCTTGTCGCCGGTGGCGAAGCAGTTAATCACAGACAGAGACTCTTGGAAACGTTTGCAGTTCAAAGCGGTTGATGTGTCCAGTAATTTTGATACTGCTATTATAACCTGTGAAATAAAATAAAATAACATTTATCTCACAAAATATACGTTTCTTTTTACCAACGGACACATAGGCGAGACAGCGTTTTCACCCATAAGTTATTGGCACTAGCTGGCACAAAGCCGTTGGCTTCATCCTTTCTAATGAGAACTGCTAAAAAATAGAACTCTATATTTCCGGACACAAAAGGCTTTTTCAAGCCTAAAGTGATTTGATTAGGCTGTACTGAACCAGCCAATTCAGCGTTTGGCCTCATTTGCACTTTAGAACGTTAGGCAGTTTAAAAAGTAATTGTTAAAAAAGTATTTATTAAGTTAAGTTTTTATTAAGTGCCTTGGCTTTACGCATAACATAGTGAAGGAACCAGTTGCTTCTCTACCCGCGCAGATGGTAAAAGCCCATCGAGGGAATGGGCGAAAATCATAGGAATCATGTTATAGGCGATGCGGCTAGCAACCCATCACTATTTTGATTCCACTTTCCACCTATACGCCCAGTGTCTTGCTAAACGTGGCCTGTAGGTCTTGTTACCTTGGGCTCTGTCTACCCCGTAAGGGATAAAGACGTGATTGTGTGTGTGTGTGTGTGTGTGTGTGTGTGTGTGTGTGTGTGTGTGTGTGTGTGTGTGTGTGTGTGTGTGTGTGTGTGTGTGTGTGTGTGTGTGTGTGTGTGTGTGTGTGTGTGTGTGTGTGTGTGTATAGTGAAGGAATAGACAGCACTCAGTTGACTGCGCTGACTACTGAAGTCTTAAATCGAACGTACCTGTAAATGCACCCTAGTTAGGTTTCCACCAGAGCCGTGCTGGAAGTTAGCCCGCATCAGCAAATATAGTGCTGCCGCGGCTTCCCGTCGCAGCCAGGCCGCGCGCGCCTCACACAGCTTCACTACCGCGCTGACCACGCCCGCGCATAGAGTGCTGCCACCTGTCGAATACAACTCCGCTGTAAACTTGAACGCCAAATCTACTAAACATTTATTGTTGTTTCATCTTTTTGCCGTGTGATGCAATGTTCCAAGCTATTACATTATTCGCAATTGGATTAACTAAAGTAATTGTGACAAAAAATGCCTCTCGTCTCCAGCTATTGTATATCCTAGTCCCACTGTTTGGCATGGGTCACCTCTCAGAATGAAATGTATTGGGCTGTAGTTCTCATGCGGTCTCCTACGCCCAATTTAAATGATTCATAGGCAATTTAATTTCGCACACAAAGATGAGGGAGGTCCGGGCTCCTATCCACGACCATCTGATTAAGAGGCCATAGGTTAAACCACTACGCTACAACAGCTTGTAAAAAAGTAGAGTATTAAATAAGAATTTAACTTTAACAACCAACCGCACAAGTGCACTTAAAACCTTAATAGACGAATAGTCGATACTAAAATCTCTTAGATATCGACATCGAATTACGCTGTTACGCAGTGAATTTAGGTGACACTTGCATTTTTTTATCACTCAGAAAAAAAGGTGAAGGGGACCGGATCAGTGACAAAAAAACACCAGCGCGTCTTTACCGTAAGGCCGGTTCGATCGACAGCGAAACTTTCTATGGATTTAGAATTACTACCGTTATTAGATCGGCTCTGAAATAACTGACAGCTGTCGGTGTTTAAGATAATTAAACCGGAAGATGAATTAGAAACCTGTAAAATGGTCACGGTTATCTTGCTTAAATTATATCTCACTAATTGTTGCCCGCGACTTCGTCTGCGGATAAATCGTTTATCGCACGACCGCGGGAATTAAAAAAACTATGTTCATGCTGTTCTATCCGTCCTTATTGCCCTATGTGTGATATATATTCGACAATGCGTACTGAATAAAATTAGCTAAGTTTAGCGTTAAAAAAGTTTCTGTCAAAAACTACTTTTTTTAATACAAGCATTTTTTGCTGACTGTACTTGCATTGTCATCCGTCCAACATATGTGTACCAAATTTCAAGTCAATCAGACTAACCGTTAACGACTTCCCTCCTGCGGAGACGGTCCTGGTTGGGTCACCACAACTCCACTAACAGATTATTGTATTGTGATTTGACTTACATAAGAATGCAAAATTTCTGCTCAATCGGTTGAAGATATCTGCTTCAAAATTGAGTTGCAAGGTTCCGACCGGACAAACATTATGTTGCAACTTAATATAAAACTTGTAAAAAATACTACTGAACGTCAACTTACCTTCAAACAGAGTTTCCGAGAACTGATTGATATACGCTCTCAACGCTGCAAACAGGTGTTTATACAGCGTCTCGCTCTGCGGAAACTGCAAGAGCCTCAGGTAGGGTCGAGCGGCGGCGCCCTCCGCAGCGCCAACGTTCTTCGTGAACAGGCACGTGCGGTCTATAATGGTGAGCCCGACCTCCGTTGCCAGGCAACCGGCAGACACGACTGCATGTTCCGCTATAGTTTCCAACTCTGCGCAAAAAAAAGACTGTCAAGTGCGAGTCGGACTAATTTAATTGAAGTGCAGTTCGTACTTAAAAATGTAAGTACCTACATCATTTTGAAAAGTGAAAATCACATTTTAATGGCAACACATTGGTAACTTTTTGGAATTTAATTAGTGCGAGGTGCTTAAGGTGTAATTGAATAAATATTTTTTTTGGACTTTGGTACTTACCAGAAGTAACAGTAGTCGCAGCAACAAGATTCTCCCTATTCACAGTATTATTCTTCTCCACAATGATAGGCGGTTCCTTCGAGAAGTCAGGCGGCGTCATCCTAGCGGGCAGGGTCCTGGCTTTGATCTGTTTTGGCTTCCCGTTACAATCGGGCGTCGATGTTTTCAGTTCAGACAATATCCGCTTTCTCCCTATGTATTGAAATTGTTCGGCGCATATTCTGAAAATAAAATTAGTTAATCAGTAAAAAGAAACTAAAATAAAGAAGAAAAGTCAGTTTTAAGACTTATTCTGTACATGAGATTTCTTTGAAAACATTAGTAAGTCATTAATTCTATAGAAATCAACACGTGATAGTACCGGAAAACGGAATAGTGAGGTCGGTTTAACTGCACCTTGCCGTGCACGTAAGTGCAAATAAACTTCGCCAAGCAAACTAGTTGAGCTACGTAAACGCGCACACGGTGAGGCGTAGACCGACCCACTGTGGAGTTTGCAGAACACCGTATTTATTAGTGCCTATGAACAAGGCATTAATTCGTACTGGCCACTACTTTAAAGACCGAGAAACTGTGTTAAAACTTACTCTAAAACATTGAAAAACGACTGCTGCTGGGCCGGAGAATGCGTCTTCCACCACTCCACTAGCCGTTCCTCGTCTAAGTACTTCAACACAAACAGGAAACACAAAAGCACATCGCGTACTTCTTCAGCGGACATCACACCGAATCTAGACAACACGAGGGAGGAATGTACACTTTAGGTAAACGTCACAAGGATGGTTTAGTATATGCCAGTGTTGTGTGAAGGCAGGGTTGTGGTCAAACTTTATATATAAGTCTATGAAAGTCTTGAAGTAGTCCCAAAAGTAAGGCTCAAGTGAGATAAGTAATAATTCAAGTGATGAAGAGTCTTAAGGACTTAAGTAAGTGTGTATGTAGCACAAACTACCAGCTTTTTTGTTTCTACAAGAAATACATTTATCGTACCTATTTGTCTTTTAAAGTACAGCGGTTGTACAGGCATAGTCTTGCACATGTGATAGCGGAGTAGCATAGGAAATGCTTTTTTTTTCTTATGTTGAAGCGACAGAAAGAGGTATGATTTTCAAGGTCTCGTGTACTATAGTATAAATTAGGTTGAAAATTTACATTACTCATTAAATTAAGATCAAATTAAACACGATAATTGTACAAACGTCATTACATTAGCGACGGTTTGTCCACAACCCAGCTACTCAAGTGTGCAACGTGTTTACCTATTAACTTGGTCACCGATATCGCTCAAGTCCAGACGGCCGGCGTTCCTGGGGAGAGAATCCCCGCCCGACATGGTCGACACGGACTCTAGAGAGCTTTGCGATGCATTGTTTACGTGATCTACGAACATAAGTGCAGGTGTACTGAGCCATCAACTTGAGCTGGCCGCGAACCGGTGCAACTAGCAATGCTGCGACTGTTTTTTATTGTGGTTTGACTTGACTGCTCGCTTTGGTCTCATCACAGCTTTAAAACGACTTAGAATGTTTTTCATGTTTTACAATCAAAAGGCGGAATAATGCAACATTTTGTGCGCGAGTTCAGAAGGTGACAGCAAAGCCACAATCGAAAGTAGCATGTTTACTGTTTTGCTTGATTCGAGGTCGACTCTAGGTTGATTTAAACTGTGAATTAGCTCGAAGTTTGAAAGTAAGCAGAGCCGACTGAAGTTTATTTCGAGATAAGGTTGAATTTGGTACATAAAAGTGTAAAACAATTGACAGTGTGCATTAGAGACGGACACATTTCCAAAACCATTTACAGAGACGTTTAAAGACAAAACCAGTGCGCATTTTAAGGGGCATAGAGCAGTACTAACCTTTACCGTACATATTGTTGATCTGCACGACCGGCGGGTCCTTGAAATGAGCCGAATTCCTTGCAGAAGTGTGTTCGAAATGCAAGGTGAGGCGGTTTCGGCGCGGCGTGCTGTTCGCTGATGCTACGTCCTTGGCCGTGTTGTTGAGGATAGGGTTGACGGTAGCGTCCCCGTCGACTTTGTCATGACCGTTCTCTAATACCGGGCTGGCAAGAGTTTTGGTGACAAGGCGGTGGGCGTTTTCTGTTAAAAATCAAGTTTCATATTATTAGAAATAAAATTGTGTCGTGATTGTCGATCTTGCGTAATAATTTACCCTCTTTAACAAGTTAGAAAGGAATAACAACAATTATTTACATGCAGTTACCAACGCTTGGTGGGTACTTACCCAGGACGACTGTGAGCCAGGGCGCGTAGAGCTGTGCGAGCCGCGCGCGGCACTGCCGCGACCTGTAACGGTCGTCGTGTTCGTGCTTTGTTAGCAGCGCCCGTAACACGCCTAGAGCCGTTCGGCGCTTTTGAGGCGCCTCTCGGAGTGACTGTTCTACCTATGATTCAATCATACTAATATTACAGATGCGAAAGTGAGTGTGTCTGTAATGTTTGTTAACTACTCTTTTACACTAAAGTTAAGATTTTATCTTGAGTTAAAATGATTGATGCATATTTACATAAATCACGTCTGTATCCCTTACTTACTTGTTTCAGAAGAGTTCCAGAGAGAAAATGTCTCATTATAAAATCCTCTGACAGTTTTAGTTTTGCTGGATCTGCAACGGCAAAACTTGCAAATTTATCAACTAGAACTACTATATTCCTATAGTTTTCAGCACTAACAAAATATAGTTCACAACATACCTTCGTTCAAATCTTTTCCCAGCTTGTTAGCTTGTAGTGGCAAGTTAAATGGCACATAATGCTCATGCAAACATATTGTCTGGAGAAACGTGAATTTGAAATCAAATAGTGCTTTTGGCTCGCACATTTTAAACTTATCGAGATATCTTTTGACTTGGCGGAAAATGAAACCGCGATCAACGAATGATAGACACGACTGTAAAAAAGGAGAAAAGGTATGAATTGATAATGAATCCCAACAAAATCAGCAAGGTATTTATCCAGTTAGTGGTACGCAGAGTATAACTTATTTGGCGTCTTACCTTAAGAAATACGGCAAGATTTTTGTTGAATATATGAGTCTGCAATGGCTGTTGCAGAATATATGACGGTTCAACAGTCGTCACTAACTTTTCAATGTTGTCTAGGAGTTCAGCGTGAAACCTTTCGTTTCGGGACATCTATACAACATAAACCAATATAATTAACAAATTGTCTTTGGTAACATAAAATTTGCTAAGAATACAAGTTCTCACCTTAATCCTTCCAGTATTAATCAAATACTGAGCCATGCTTTTGATGATAATATCAAAGAAGAAGCTCGAATACTGCATGAACTTGTGTCCCAACAAGAAATCCTGCTGATTCGGGTCCACGAACATGTGCAGGGGTGCTGTTAATACCGTGTGCAGTTTAAACTCCACGCAGTTGAATACATACTGTAAAACAAATGCATCAATTGTTGCGGCTGCCGACAAAATCCGGAGAGATACCCATGGATACTGAAATACAGGCAGATCGAAGCGGAGATGGTGCGACGATCTAGCCGATAAGCGTTCCTTATCTTTTGATAATTATCCACGAAACACAAGCGTCCAAACATTTATAGAAGGATAAATATAGAAATCAAGAAGTTTATGAGTCAAATAGAATGAAACGTGAAACACTGAAATACCTTGACATAACTGTCGAGCAAATCCTTCCTCCCATAATCGTGGATCATGTGAATGAAATGTACAATTAACTTGACAATTTGATATCCCATATCTTGAGTGTAGCTTTTTTCGACAGTCTGCAACAAAATAATATAATTTAAGACCATAACTCGAGGATAGAGCTTACAATATTCACATATACCGTTGTTCGTTGGTCCATTGTTGAATAGTAAAGAACGGAAATCTTTGCTTGCATTGACGTCCCCTGAACTCTGATACTCGTCTTCAAATCTAGGTTGAATGCGCATATACTAGGCTAGCTTGCTCCAACTCATCACATCTTCGATTACTAACCGGCGTGAATGTAGCTAAACGTAAACCTGTTACAGATAAAACAAGTCTAAAAACTACCCTGTACTTTCACACTCACCATTAATTCGAACAGCTGGTTCAATATCGTCGGCAAGAAAGCAACGAGCGCGCTCAGTTTGATCGCATGCGCAGCTTTGAGGGCGTTGCACACGTCGTTCCATGGCGGCGGCGACGGCGAGGTGGGCGGAGAGTTCGTTCTTATCAGTCGCTCGGCTTGGACGAACAGGTTGTGGAGATGCGTGTCACGAGTAGCCACCGTCGAGTCCAGGACTAGTTGGCAACGAAACAGCTGTTTTTCACCTTCCACCCAAATCACTTCTGGTCCTGCGTTCTGTAGAGTAAGCGTGAAAACATAATAGCTTGGCTAGTGAAAGCGAAAAAATAATTTCAATAATATTTCGTCGCATTGCTCTTGTACAGTGTCCATAAGGGTCGTTACCTACGCCGCCTAGGTTGTGTTCCGGCGTGGAGAGTACGACAGCCGGTGAAATGACTGGCACATCACCTCAGCCCCCTAGGCTGGCAATACTTTTGTTATGCTCCGGTGTTGCGAGCATTGGTAATTAAACTACCATCCGTTAACCATCTTAATGGGTTGTTTTGCTATATTAAAAAAAACAAAATTACTCACCCCTTTACCAAGTCCAAGTGGCTGGATAGACAGATACCCCGATGGTAAATGCGTCGCTATTGACAGGTTCACAATCTCGTCGACAAATTTGTTGTTTTTTAGCAGTGGCACCCACGCGTAACTACAAACCCAGAACAATGGGAATAAATAAATATCCTTGTTATGAAAACTATTAATGTATATTGCATTTATGGCCTATACGATCGTATCTTACAGCACAATATCAGCCTACAGGCACGCGACGCGACACTTTTAGCAGGAAAAAAGTAAAAAAAAAACCCCATGTATAAATAAATCTTGGAAGAACAACACCACTTTAGTATGACCCCAAAGTATCCTAAAGTCATTACATTATAATATAATATGACTGGTTCCAGTTGGAGTGATGATGTCATCTACGTAAAGCGAGGTTTAGATTGGAAAGTTGCAGAAGTTAGCTTGCTATGTCGTTTACACAATGTAAATCACTCGAGTTTGACAATTTCTGCAATGATTACTAGTCTAAATCATACGTCAACGACGGTTTTGTGAGCGTGATTTACCGAAATACAGTTGGCAATTCCTTACCCAATGCAAGTCTCAACATTGGCATCATTTTTCTTGGTCAAATCGCAGGATATGTGGTAGAATGTGAACAGCAGGTGGTGGAGCGGCGTGATGGTGGTGGGGAGCCGCAGCTTGGCCTCGTCGCTCCAGGCCGGCGCCGCGTTGTGGTGCAGCACCGCGCACCGGTGCTGGCACGCCATCCCCACGCGCCCGTAAACCACCTGCAATTTACCAAAACGATTCATAGTACCGGCATAATGAGGGTTATTTCAGCTTACTCTTTTTTCTATGCGCTAAAATACTTACTTACTTATAATAAGTATACTGGACTAGACTCTTAAACTTAATGTTTTCACGTCTTCAATAGACCATTTTCAAACATTTAAACTATCCAACAGACAAGTGCCATCCACGAAGACGCATGGATTAATCAAAACTATCCTTTAACAACATAGTAATAAGAACCACGGTAGGCGTCCTCGTTAATGGCTACTATACGCGTTCCCGAGAAAATAGTGGTACTTAATAGCCTGACATTGCGGAGTTCATAACTATTTTAGACCGAAGATTTCTGCATTTAATTTATAACGGCCTACCTGTAAAGGTTTATTCTCGCCCGTATCGCTCTCCCTTAGTTCGATCGAGCAAGCGATATTCCTTGCCCGTGCAAACATCTTTTGCGACTCAAAGTTGAGCGTGAGGGGTCGGATGTAGAGATGGTTCACGAAAGCAGCGTACGGCTGTTCCGGCTCCATATTCAACGTCGCCAGTTCTACCGTCAACGGCGATGGCGGCGGCAGCGGAAACGGTTTCAAAGCCGCGAATGCTGTTGTCATACAATCTGTAAAAGAAAAGTGTTTTTGTTAAGACTTTACCCGCGCGTGCGACGTACTTGCAAAAGTTGTATTTGCCGTTTGCTTTAAAAGCTATGAAAAATTTGATTGGGAAACACCGTCCCTCCACAGGCCATAGCGATAAGCCTCCTTACTCAGGCTAGTGAGGCTATATTGTCTAACGCACGAGTTAACGATACGAGTAGAACTAAGTTCGTTCTAGGTACTTACTTGGTATTTGCTCATTACTCAGCTGTATGCTGATATTGAGCCAGCCAGGTATCACAGTCAATTTCGCCAATTTTTCAGGCTTACGGAAGTCAGACAAGATTTTCAACAAATCATCATCAGACATTTTGTTCGGCTCTTGCCGGTAAATGGCAGAGAACTCGGGAGTCGTGTCCAGATCGTTGCTATAAAGCCTGAAAATTTAGATTAATGTATCTACAAATGCACAAATGAGCAAATGACACAACATTTATTTGCAAAATGCTCACTTGAATAAGGGTTTGGCGGTCCAAGCGAATGGCATCCTGTAGCTTCCAACTCGTTGGGCGTATGATTGCACAGTTTTGTGGACTTTGAGTCCTAATCGTGGGTCTTTAGTGGCTTTGAGGTAGGGCTCCAGGACCTGGCTCACGTGCCCTTGTAATATTTTATCTATCTTCACTACAAGGAACAAGTCTGGATGGGGATTGTTTATAGACAGCAATGCCTGAAAACAAAATTATGTAACACAATAAATTAGATCGTAAATTATTCTGATTAATGAATGAACTCACAAGAAATAAATACCTGTCTCTTTGATCTGAACCACTCGTCCGGGATCATTTTAACATCTAACTTAACATCATAGCTAAAGTTCTCGACTAGAGAGCTAGTACACTCCGTGTCTTTGACTAGATCTTTTACAGCGGCATGGTTTAGATCGAAATGGAAGTTCTCAGTGAGCTTTTTCCCGCTTCTTGCATCATACAGAGCTAGATACGTGAAGTAAGGCTCGACTTGGCACAAGAGTTCCTTGTCGCCATCTATTGGTGCTTGCAACCTAAATTTTAAGCTTTCACATTTGAGCAATATTTTTTGGCCAAAGTGTTCTCTGAAAGGGAAAGTTTTATTGATTTATTTTATCTTTTAGCATAATATTTCTACAGTTCAAACTGAAAGCATTTCAATTTTTTTTTTGACAAAGGACTACTTTAAAATAAGGTTTGTTTTATTTCAACAGTAGATGGTTCCTATATAATTTCATCCAGACGAAACAATGAATCAACTAAACCTTACATTAAGACAAAAATATTCCACCACCCGATATAGATCCCATGCCTAGAGCATGAAATGGAGGATATCACCAGGGTATGCAGGGGACACAACACAAATTGTACGCGATCTCTACGCTGGCGAACCCCCCCTGCACGCCACTGCCCATGCCACACCATGGAGCCAACGTCGGCCAACCTCCTCAAGATAAGAAAAACATAAAATTCGTTAGTCAGTTTGGCCGATGTTGTCCCAACAGTTATAGGGGGCTTAAACCCGCGATCTTTCCAACACACACAAGTTTTCGCAACGTGGATTCTAACGGCCCCCGACAGCTGCAAATTTTAAGAGTAATCGTACTTGAATGGTTCCAACTGAGGTTCGGGAGACTGCGACCGTTTGTACGGCATACTGAATATGTTAGCTCGGCACTCGCTCCTAGCCGCTGCTATGGACAAGTCAGTCTCTCTCGAATACCGCATTAGAAGAGGGTTCATGCTGTGTTCGAGCCCCTTAAGGGTCCCGTATGTAGGGGGCGGGGGTTCCGCTGTCAGAGAAACATCAGCATCTATAAGAAAAGCTAATGTTTAATACTTAAACAGTCATTTTAACTGTTTATCAGTGTCCTTAGGGAAACTGTTGGTCAGTAAAGCACGCGATAAGATAAAATTGTAAACAGAGGGCCAACTGTTCTTTGTTTATTTCCTTTTAAATATGTATGTTAAGTGGCGATATTGACAACACTCTTTTACATTGGGCTAGTAGTTTAGATAAAATTAAACGGAGCCCAATCTTATTTACGTAAACAGATGTACAAATAATATTAGTATTATTAGATAAACAAACTGGTTGCAGCCACTCAGTTTGAAGAGTTGCGGATGAATTTATTATTTATACTACTTATTTGTAAAATTTTTGTTAAAATGTTAGTTCTTCTGAGCGCATAGCGCATTGTGGCAATTAAAAATGGACCCCAACCTTTGTCTAACACTTCATCGCTTTGATTGTCTGGGCCGTCATGTTTTTTTTTTAATGCTGCATTAAATGCGGCGATCCATTCGTTCATTTCTTCCTCATTGTCGGCCGAGAATGTATAACCTTTCCCCCCAGCCATGCGCAGCTCGAAACAATAGCGGCCGCGCTTTGGATTCTATATAAACAAAAGAATCATAATAAAACATCTTTGTTGCTGAGAATAAACAAAACATTGTCGCTATCTTGTCTGTTCGTACCCAAATGGGAAAAAGAGAATAACACTGCTGTCGCAAATTTACGCGAAGCATAAGTTTAACTTACTTTAACAACATCTGAACAAAAATCCATAACAATTGTGAGCTTTGTATCTGTTTTCTTGTCATCTTTGTATACTTCCATAATGTAGCCGCCATCGGCTTCTCTGACCATTGAGCAGTATCGTTTCTTGAACGATTTCGAAGCGAGATTGCTGAATATCCGTTCAGAACCAATTTCTGGCCCTTTGAGCAGGTATCCATCTTTGGTACCAACATCCACCTTGGCAGCTTGAGCTTCATTGTCACTTTCTGTTTCGGCATCAATGTCATAAACTTCTTCTAAGAGTTTGGTATCTATTGGTCTAAAAACAAGAGAACAGAAATACATGAAACTTTGATAAGAGTTATATTGGCAATGAGTAGTGGTTACAAATAGCAGGGATTGCCCCTACGGGCCGGTTCCGTTTTGCCAGCGGTAAAAAGTTATCACTAGCAATGCGCAACGCGCCCAATGAATTCAGATATTTTCCTAAGTTGCCAGTACATTGAAAGTTTCTGTCTGAATCAAATATGCCCTCTAGAACATGAGCTGAGGTAAAGAAATATTCGAACAGTACAAGCATCGCTGTCCCGCAACCGCCGCGCCGTCTTGGCAGGCTATCGTGTTGCTCAAACAATAAGTTAATCAGTGAAGTTGACATTGTTTCATGGAAAAAACATTGTTTATAGTACTTCCATCCTCACTTGTGCAACAGAGTGGAAATGAGTCACAAATCAGATAAACATGACCTTGGAAAATGTGAACCAAAAGCTAGAACTGTTGTCTGCTCTTGCGGCCATGAAACATATGTTAATTGTGCTGCTAATGAGCTCCTCAATTGTAGTCTCATTCAATTATAGCCAATTACATGCAACGAAATGGTGTTCTACTTAGATACTATAGGTACATTTAACTGCATTTCTTTTGTATCATAAACAACAGTTCTCACCATACACTTGCAGTCATAATAAGTTGAGTTATTACAACTATAATATTAATATGTAATCTATCTAGTCAGCCCATATCCACCCACTGCTGGGTTAAGACTTCTTCATTTTCATGCCAGTTTGCCAAATTTTATAGAAAAAATATTATCATAACAATCAGCCAAGGCAATCAAACTTAAAAAAAAACTTTTAAGTTGTAAGTTATCTTTTAAAGTCAAAACACTACAATGTAATTCAATAGATCTAGCTAACTTTAACTTTATTATATTTGCAATACAATTTCAATAATGAAAAAATTAATAATGCCAACCTTCATTCATGTACTTGTAACAAGGAAATGACACCATAATTTTCTCCACAAACCTGTTTGCAAGAACTGACGTGTTATTTGAACTAACAGGTTGGATGACCTATTTGACTAATGCTAGACATCTAGCCTATTGTCTTGTCTTTAATTGTAGAGCCTGTATTCTGAGTGTCCTATACATTTTCCTTGATACCTACCAGAGTAGACAAAATTTTTGCAAATCATTTGAAATTGCATTTCATTCTTATGAAAATGCCATTATTGCCAGATCAGTCACCAGTGTCACAATAGAATAAAAATTACAACCGAATTGAGTACCTCCTCCTTTTCTTGAAGTCAGTTAAAAAGGTCATCTCTCAGGTAATGTTACAAATTAAGGCATTTCTAATTGCAAGCCTTTATTAAACTCATTGAATATTGTAATGCTTACCTGGGTAAATTGAGGTATGAGCCAGAGTAACTATTGTATTTGAAGTGTATAAGATTCCAACTGGAAGCATAGCTGAGCAAGGCTTGTCTTGTGAGCAGTGGGCAGGTAGAAGCAGTCCTCACATCAGGCACTGCTGTTGTAACTGTCCTCCATCGGCGAGGAAGGACTACACTCTGATTAAAACAAAAGCAATATTATTAAATTAAATTAAATCAAGTCTATTTAAAGCTTCATAGTAAAACAGGACTATTTACATCTTAAAACTTATTGAAACCCCGTTAGCGAAATATTTTGTGCAAGAGGTATTTCAATCTGTAATTAAGTATCATTGTTTTAAGTATTTAAGTCCAGTAGTGATGTTATAAATGTATGTGGCTATGGATATTATTGTATCTGTCTAGGCCAACGGTTGACAACAGGTAGACCGCGGTCAGTTTGAGGACCATGTGAGGTCAACCTTCGGACCTCCAAAATATTGAAATGTATTTTATACCAAGTATCAAATAATACGTAGAGTAGGTTTTTTTTGGATCTCTTTAAAAAATTCTCACAGTATCCAGACCCCACCTAGAACGAATTGCCAACCCCTGATATAAATTAGACACAAAAAAGGGGCAGCCAATCTCTACATGCATTATAATGATTTATATAAAGTTATGATCTGCCTTGGCCTTAACTTTATTACTAGCCATTAGTGTCTGTGATCTTGGACTGACAGTTTGAAGGCATCATACATGATTGACAATCATCATATCTGCAATACAAATGTATGATAATATGAGTAATCTTAACAATTAACCAGTTCTTTGGATCTTCAGTAGCAGTAGATCAATTAAATGATAAATGAAAGATAAATGAATGATTAATGAATTTCCTTTATCCCATCTTTTAAAGATCAGCTGTAAACCAGATGAGGGCATGAATAGATTGTTCAGTCTTCTTCAGATGTCAGCTGATACATATACATAGATTTGTCAGTATTCAGAATGATATTCTTAACTTACAGAAACATCATCAGATGGATAGAGAAGGATGTCTCTGAGGGGATCATTCAGCAGCAATGTCTTGTTCTCTTGAATGTAATTTTCGAAATCTAATGCTGTGGATTTCCTTGCAATTATATTCTGAAAAGAAATTAATTAAGTAAACATAAGTGCTTAAAATGTACACAAAAATATTTTAGAAATATGTGTCTATTCAGACTTTCAAAATATGTTAATTTGGACAAGAAATAGTTGTTGCTTAAACTGAGAAAAATGAAATCAACATGGTACATACAAGAAAAGAGTAGGTATTAACGAACTGAAGTTAAAACCCAAAAACATCATTTTAATTTCGAACTTGTTATAAAACCACTTTGAATACTGCCATGCCAATTTAGCATAAATAGAAGGAGAAAATTATGCTAATGTTGAGTTGCATAATAAAGTAAATAATTATATATTAATATGAGAAAATCCCCGGAATGACTTTCACCGACAGTACACACCCCAGTATCATAAGAAAATAGAGAATTTTAATGATTATATAATCTAATATGCAGAATTCAGATTTCTTAAGCATAATAATCAAAATAAACTTTCTAAACGCGTAATTATTGATAGTAAAATCAATTATTTTTTGGATTATTTACCTCGTATTCTGCGCCACTTTTCCCCTTGGTGTTTATAGGAGGCATTATCAACGAAAATAAGCAAAGTGCAGTGTAGTATTAATATACATAAAACTTTATTATATTTTTTTCACTAATAAACTTCACATTTTCATAAAAATAATCGATTAGAAGCACGCCTTAGCAGAATATAATATTGAGATTGAGAAAAACAACGACCGTCCTCGCTCCTCAACAAAAATCGAGTTAGACCACAGACATAACAGTTTTGTCATTCGACTTCACAGTTTCAGTAAAGCGTCCGACACATGAATGTTCAACATACTAACGAATTCTTTGTGAAGTCTAGTAAAATTGGAGTTACAATCTTGCTTCACGATCGAAATGGTGGGAGTCAGTGGGATTCTTACACAGATTTATGTCTTCATTCTTTCGAGGAATCCTTACCAATTAGAAAAAAAGCTTTGTGAAAAGTTTCAAGGGAATAGGCAATATTAGCACAGAGTACGCTATATTATAAGCACTGGAAAAAAATGTGACCCATAGAGAAACCGTAGAAGAGAATTGCATTTTATTATAGTCGGTAGAGTAATGAGGTTCTTTTAGTAAAAATCTACAAAAAAAAATTGAAAATATGTGGCAGTAGTTAAAAAATTTCCTTAACGTATGTAGGGTATTATATAATGTATGATATTAGGATTATTTATGAATATGCCAGTTCTTGCTATGACTGTTTCCCCTAGCGTCCTATTATCGCAGACCCGTGTCTAGCTCGGTAATATTAATACGTTCAAACTTTTACTGCTGAGTAAAAATTGTATTTAGTCCATGTACATCGTTTTACAAAACTACCCAAAATATTTTTTTTACAAAAAGCCTAAAATAGTGTCAACCCTGATAAGCTGTCCATTAAATTTTATTGGCTTAGTATTTTAACAGAAGAATTTGTTACTTGTTCTTGTCTTGTGTAGGTTTACTAAATGAGGGTTGCACTTAAATATAAGTAATTTACTGAAAATATATTTCTAAGTAATTTATAGGTATCATACTATTGTCCTACATATTATACTATAACTTACATGTGAACTCTTAAAAGGAACCATTTAACTCCCTTTCAGCTTTAGGGTTATTTTAATATCTATGTACTTAATGTATGTATGGCCAAACTTACATGTATTGTAAATTATACTTTTATTTATATTTGATGTCTATATTGATTCTCTTGTATAAGTTTGAACTGTATCACTCTTTTCAGGAACCCAGTTGTCTTGAACACAGTTTCAGAATATTTTGCTCACTCAGATTTTAGAACGTTTCAACTAAGAATTTTATATTGACTCAAAAGTTACAAAAAATAATGAAAAGGAATGAATTATGAATGCCTAGTATAAGTATGAAGAATCTGAAATGATGATGAGTGATGACCCATGCACAGCGTAATATTAATAAGTACAATTATCAAAGTCGTTTCCTCGTAGTTCAGTTAGGGATGAAACACGCATATTTTTAATAATTTATGGATTCAGGCGTTGTTTTGTTTCATTTCAATGACTGAAAAGCATTTACCTTACAAGAAAGCCAAGCCTGTGTAAAATATATATGTTTACATGCCAGTGGCGAAACTAAAACGTCCGGGGCCCGCGGCAAATTCGTCAGATGGTGCCCCTTCCTCAATATAAATAAGTGCATCAGCGTCCCTTCTGTGCTCTAAACCATGCAGTTCGGGGCCCCGAAGAGCTAGGGGCCCCTGGCATTTTGCCACCTCTGCCACCCTATAGTTACGCCACTGTTACATGCTAACCCACCCTCTTCTGCTTCCACATAAAACATATATGGCCAAATCACACAGACTTAACAATACCCGATACTACACAAAAACACTGCCACGTTTCGGACGCTCTACAGGTCCATCCACAAAGAGCAAAAAAAAAAGTTAAGTTTGTGGAATTTATTATTTCATTTGAATAACTCCAGATGCCGCTGTCGTTGACGAACATAGGTGACATTTTAAATGTGCGTCTCCTGGTGACAGTGACAGTGAAGTGACACTAATGACAAATGAAATGACAGTTGGGCATTAACGGCGGGTAGGCATTGTTCGTTTGTTTATTTTGATTGCATTTTTAGTGTTTTCACAGATACGATGTTAAAGAAAATGCCTGATTTCTGACATAATTAAGTAATTATGGAAAAACATGAACTGGGTATGATTTATTCTACCTGTTTTACTACAGTCCCACCTATAAGTATAATGGGTAAGTAACTTTCAGGATTTTATGTTGTATCCCTTATAGTTTCGTGCTATCCATGTGTCTGTCTGCCAGAAGTGATCTCCGCAACTTGTAAAACTTGTGTCCCCCTCGATACTTTGAACTATGGCGTTAAGAAAATACAGAAAAAATCAAGATAAAACTGAGTAGTAGGTACGCAATAAAAAGTTAATGTATACATGAAAATTGTTTTGAACAGTTTCCCTAATAAACTGTCCTTACACAAAAGAATGTGACTACCACTATTTCTATAAAGGTACAATCTTTAATGTTAGGGTTTCTGTTATAGTTTTTGTAATTATTTTTAATTTATTTAGACTATGGAAATCTTCTTGATGCATGGTCCAACACACACTTGGCTGCTATAGTAGCTATGAAATATACGGGCTTAAATAAAAGACTGCATAAAAGTGTATTGATATATTCAGGATACACCTTGACTCTGTTTTATAAAGGGTTTCTTAAATGTGTTTCATAGATAACATATTTGAGTATAAATGATCTTATACATCTGTTTTTTTCTAAACATTTATCATTTCCCTTAATTGTTCATATTTACTATTATTGTAACATTATGAATTTATTACTTACACTATAACAAATATCTCAAAATATTGATGTTTTTTCTGAGTTGTTTGGTACAGACTATATTTTCGAATTATAAGCTAGGAAGCTTCAATATATTATGTGAATAAAAGAATATTATGAAGTAACATTTTTTAATTATTATTCATTAATTTTACTTGGTTCATAATAACCTACAATATCCACTTTTTCTCTTTGGCATTAAACATTTTGTTTTATTATATGTATATTTTATTAAATAATTAATTTTAAGCAATATATTTGTATGTATAAATGCAAAAAATGCACTTTAGACATATTTTATGCAACTTTTATTTACATTTGCATTGATATGCACCATGTATGTGTATTTACATTTTTAGGAAGTTGCACTAGATAAATTAGACATACCATAGTAGAAATTGGCATATGAATTATATTAAGTCAAATGCAAAATACTTTCATGTAAGTATGTAAATATCATGGGTAGTTAGAATTCAAAAAGATATAGTAGCTAAAATTACATTTGATTATAATATATAAATTTACCATTAAAAAGAATTAATCTTTCATACATACATACAAGTCATTCATTCACAATTTAATAGTTATACAAATTCACATTAATGAACAATTTAGAATTTATTTTTAAACCTCATAGAGGTTATTATTTAACATGATATAAATTGTAAAGTTGAAAAATGTAGAATATGAAAGGTTCTAAAGTGTATTTACATTTTTAACCATTTTGAGACGGAAATATTTTTGAAACAATATTGAAGTTTTCTTAAATTTTACTCCTTTTCTCGAAATAATTTTACCAATCAATAACAACATCGAGCAGAGTTAAAAGAGCTGCATAATAATAGTCTACATATAGTATGTATGCATGTAGGTATTGTAGGTACCTATAGTTTAACCAATGACTACTATTCTATTCCCTTGATTTGTTTACGATTAGTTTAAACAAGCTCTGATCTACTTCACAACACAATTTTTATGTATTTTTTAACAATAGAACATCAAGTAATAGATAGGATTAGCTTTGTCAAAATTTTACTATCTACATATTACTTATACTTGGGCTTTCATTTTGTCCTTTTAAAAGTATGTACATGCATTTATATTTATCATTATGATTATTAATAATTAATTATGACACAACAACAGACAACCCATAATTAATATTAAATACTTAATTGGCTCAATTAGAACACATTTTTTCGAATTTCAATGGCATAAATTCCTCAACAAATAGTTTTCGAAAAAGAGACATTATATTAAATGTCTGGAATGTTCCATAGAGCGGTACGAGTTTGTTCGCTATACCCTTCCGAGATTACATATCTATATGTGCATTGCTTTCGGGTAACGATTTGTTTCACTTTTATTCCAGCGATCGGTATGTTTTATTATGAGAATATCACACTATATAATTGAGTATTTCCCGGACGCGTCGTATATAATCTCTATTGTCTGTCCCACGTTACACGCTTGGTAATTCAGCATTCGAAGTTAGTGGTGGTGCCCTGAGACATGAATGAGAAGGTGAGCGTGGCGGCGGCGGGCGGCGGCTCGCAGCGCGGCACGTACTGCGCGGCGGGCGCCAGGGCTCGGGCTGCCGCCGCTCCTCGTCACGTGTACTCATCGTCTTCTTCCTCTTCCTCCTCCTCGTCGCTCGGCTCTGACTCGGGCTCGGGATCCGGTATTGCCGCCAAATAGTCAACTGGAGGCCGAGGCGCGGGAATCAGATAACCCGCCGAATCCTGCGGCGGAGGCGGCGGCCGCGGCAATCTTATCTGGGCGCCGGTCCCGTTCGCTGCGGCGGCTATCTGTAATTTTCTAACTATCTCATCGAACCCTATCCTGTCTCGAGGATCTGACTTCCAACACCCTCGCATCAATTCGCACGCGAAACGTGGACTGTTCTCCGGTGGGACCAGAACTATGCCTTGAAGAATAAGCTTCGTGGCCCCGTCGTTGTTGTGGCCATAGAACGGTTGCTTGCCTCTGCTGTAAATCTCCCAAAGAACTACACCATAGGACCACACGTCGGACTCGTGAGTGAATCTAGCATAAACGATGCTTTCTGGGGACATCCATCTCACTGGCATGGGACGTTCGCCGCCCATTTTGTAGTAGTCGCAGGTGTATACGTCGCGAGACATTCCAAAGTCTGCAATTTTGACAACTAAGTTGGCTCCGACGAGGCAATTTCTGGCGGCGAGGTCTCTGTGCACGAAACGACGTGAGGCGAGGTATTGCATGCCGCGTGCTACTTGTAGCGCCACATGCAGCAGCGCGGGCTCGTCGAGCGCGGGCCCGGCGCGCCCGCCGCCGCGGCAGCCGCGAAGTACCCCCGCCAAGTCACCCCACTCCATGTACTCGAAGACCATCCATGGACTAGCATTAATGTCTTCTGTGAACATAATAATTTTTCTTGTATTTTCTTAATTGAAGAAGCTCAAAATTTTACTTTTGAAGCTGTTATAAGTAGCTATGTGGTATTTGGTATAATGTCTTACTTACCTCTATGGACTACTCCAATCAGGCTTAATATGTTCGGATGGCGAAAAGCGGACATAATAGAGACTTCTCTCACGAAATCTTCTTCAGCACTGCGTCCTGCGCTTTCCTTTAAAACTTTTATGGCCACAACTTGCTCGTCATTTTCCAGTCTTAGTAAACCTGGTGAAAATTACAAAGATGTAGATTATCTTTAAAAAGTCAGTCGAAAGTAGGGTATTTTTAGGAACCAGGATATTTTTGTACCTTTATGAACTTTTCCAAAACATCCTTCGCCGACTTCTTCCAGAAATGTCAGTGCGTTTCTGTCCAAAAGCGGGACCTGGTCATTGGTAACCCCCGGGCTGAGGAGGCTCGGGGCCGCGAGCGCTGCCGCCGGCGCAGCCGCTGTGCCCGTTCCGCAAACTCCGTACTGCGGGTTCGTTATATACCGTTCAGCAAGCAGTGGTTCTCCTGGTCGCACACGCTACAATAACGGAACAAATCGTATTTTATGTAGCTGTACAACAGGAAACTAGCTATTATGCACAAGCGTATTATTCTTCAAGATAAAATTATAGGTTAACATTGTTTTAGTTTATCTTAAAGGGTAAAACGCTTACCGGTTGCCCTTTTCCTGCTACGATGCATATTCGTCTTCTTAAGTAACAGATGACGGACAGTGCGAGGATGATGACTAGCAGCAGAGCCCCCATGATCGCGCCGGCGATTAAGACGGCGCCTGAACCATGAGCCACGTTCCCACTTGACACCGTCGTTTCACTGCCCGCTGTTGCTTCAGGGAAGTTGTCGCTATGTAGTGAATTAGATACCTGCAACAAGGTTCAATGTAATATTTATACATTGGTAGCTTGTACCCTGGCACTTTAGAATTTTCTATCATTTCATTACATCTGTGTAGGTAATAGCCGTAGTAGGTTCATCGAGTTTTGTAAGTCACCAAATTTAGTTATTTGTGTTTTAGCATCCCGCCTAGACTTTTTCTTTTAATCTGTAAAATGAGTCTTGTTCAATCTCATATTTTTTCGCACAATTACGGGAAGATGTAGCACGAAATAAAAAAAATATCTACCTACCTAGTTATAAATTGGATCTCAGTCTCTTCACAAAATAATTGAATTTCCGTCCATACGATACCTATTTGATTGTAAAACTGTAAAGCTACAGATGTCTGGATCAAGCACATTGTTATTCAATAACCAATGTAAAATTAATTAATCGTAGCCCGCACTTACTTGGATTTAGCTCCTAAATACGCCAAGGGTTCTGCTAAATAAAGATAGATATAGGTAGGTGTACTCTACTCAGTTTGACATCACTCTCAAATCGGATTACACGACAAACATTATCATGGCTGACCTATCTATGAATATTTATCAGTTACGATGGAAAAACACTAGTTATTTCATTCTGCAATAAAAAGCACCCGTCTCTGTGTGTGGGAGCCACAAAATCAATATCGTCATTATGGTGATCTGATTTATTAGTAGGTACTCGTGCACCTAAATGTAGCTTGTTTATACATTTTGATTGTGTTTCTGTTCGCAAACGTTTAGTTCGGAATACCAAAAATCTAGGATACTAATTGCCTATTAATTAACACTATTTATGCTTGCTTTCCTTTCTCATCAAGGCCTGCGTCATCCAAGGCGCGCTTGCACTATATCTATCTTAACTTCCTGTGTTGCAATCCCTAATCTGTGACTAATCTCTACGTTTTAATCGTTTTATAAAGTCATGAAATATTTATACAGGGTGTCCCAGAAAGTAGAGTCAAGCGAAAGTCCTGACGTAGAGCAACTCAAGGGGCATCCGAATTACCCCCATGTATGTTCCGCGATTTTTCGTAGTTTAGGAGTTATGGCCTTTTTTCACATTTTCTATTAATCTACGACCACGGAGACAGTTTTGCTCACTCTGACTGCAATAATTGAGATAATTGGCTGCTTGTTTTTTTAACGAGTAGCTGAATAGTACGTGCATGTATTTCAATTAAAAACAAACCAACATCGTTGACCGTTTGGGCAAAAAAAAATATCGAATCACAAAAAGTGACTAAATTTTGACTGTAGTTCAGACTTTGAAGGCCAATTACAAAAAAAACTAGCATAACTTTTTTTTTTCAAACCATGTTTAAAAACTGCCTTATTTTATTGACTTTCTACCCTATTAATTTTATTGATCTATCATTAAGGGATCATGCCAAAAAAAAATATCAAAACGTACTTCATCCGTAATTTTCACTTTTTCTAGTAAGGCCAAGTACAAATCTTGGGTTTGAAAAAAAAAAGTTATGCTAGTTTTTTTTGTAATTGGCCTTCAAAGTCTGAACTACAGTCAAAATTTAGTCACTTTTTGTGATTCGATATTTTTTTTTGCCCAAACGGTCAACGATGTTGTTTTGTTTTTAATTGAAATACATGCACGTACTATTCAGCTACTCGTTAAAAAAACAAGCAGCCAATTATCTCAATTATTTTAGTCAGAGTGAGTAAAACTGTCTCCGTGGTCGTAGATTAATAGAAAATGTGAAAAAAGGCCATAACTCCTAAACTACGAAAAATCGCGGAACATACATGGGGGTAATTCGGATGCCCCTTGAGTTGCTCTACGTCAGGACTTTCGCTTGACTCTACTTTCTGGGACACCCTGTATATTTCGAAACGGAATTTAGTGTGCGCTGCCGTTGAAACAGCGGAGTCGCAACGTGCTGAATCAACCACTCATGTTAGTTGCGATCCACGTCACGTTATCACATAACAAGAAGAGTGGGTGAGAAATGGATTTCGGGTCATTCATTCGTTACCAAGTACGGCTCACCTAACATTTTGCTCAGAAATGTTCACGAAAACATTTCGACTTGTAAAAAATTATGCAAGAATGGCTTTTACATTCCCTTCTGAGACCAGGTCATGTGGTGATTTCTTGAACCCCCCTCCCTCTTGGTACCCCTCCGCCCTTAATTAATGAATAGCCTCTTTCAAATATTGTGATTGGTCGATTCTGAACGTCTCTGCGTCTCACTTAAGAATGCAACTGTATAGTTGTTTCTTACCAATTCCTGCAATAAACGTATATGTATAAGTAATCAAGACGGACTCACTTGTGCCGTGGGCGGCAGTGGGGAGTACCTCGCGTCGTCAGATGTATTCAACGTGCGTGGAGGAGGCAAGACGTTGTAGATAGGCTTCGGAGTCACCGGCACTGCAGACAATGGCAACAAAATGAAAATAATGGTTAAATAAATATTTGGATTGCCGACGTTTGCCCGAGGCATACGCTGATCACTAGTCGGTGTAGGTGTAGTGTAGCTGCACTATTACAAGTGTAATTTCTTCACGTCAACTACAACTAACCTGTCTTGAAACATCTATGCTGGTCTGGGAGCAAAGAAAAAACAGAATGTCGGTGGGTACTCGCTTCTCTTCTCGCGCAGAAGCTAAAAGCCATTCGAGGGAATGGGCGAAAATGTTAGAAATCATATGTTATAGGCGATGCGGCTAGCAACCCATCACTACATATACAATACACCCACAATCATTACCTTAGACTCTGTCCACCCCGTAAGAGATAAAGGCGTGATTTATGTATGTATGTATGTATCTTGGATTGTTTGTTAATTTGAAACTCTAGCAGTCAATCGCTTTTGTGTGATACACGCAGCTTGTTTTTCGATTTGCAAAATAGGGGTTGATTCCTAAGGCCCTTACACACTAGCGATTTGTCTGGCGATTTCTCAGCGATTTGATCAGCAATTTACTCGCCGCGTGATCGCGACGTGCAAGCGGCGAGCAAATCGCCGGACAAATCGTTAGTGTGTAAGGACTCTTCAAGTTAGGATGCAAAAGAAACAGTTGAAAAGGGAAATAAGGATAAGGAAAGGAAGGTTGTGTCCTTGTGACAAGTTTTCCTTAATAGCGACCCTATTACCTGTGCTTCGTACGCATTTGAAATCCTTGGTGGGTGGTTCGCCTTCTATTGGACACATGCAGTAGTGTTGATCAGTGCCATAAGTAACGCAGGCCGCTTCTTCGCCGCAAGATTGAGGGCATTTTCCAGGATTTACTAAAAATAAGGAAACATTTTATCAAAGCATTAACTCATTAACAGTAACTTAATGATTTTTCAATGCTGACGATTTCCTACGGTCTATAATGGGTATAACCCACTCTTGAACCCTCTAGCTACGCCAATGATGACCCGTTCTGTATGAGAATGTGGTAAGTATCTACATAAAACTACGTATTCTTCGTAATTTATTTAGGACGAGCCATAGAAAATGAACTTCAAAATTCTTAATATCTAGCAGATTTTACATAGGTTGTTAAGTACTACGCGATTATTTTACTAACATTATCTTTTATCTTACTTGTAAAATTGAAGGTTTTGTGCTCCGGGAGCTCTTCTTCCTGTTGTACCCTCGTCAGCTTCTCCGCATAATCCCGTAACCTCTGAAACAATGCTTTTGATAAGTACGAGTACGACATATAACTCGTTAATAAACATTAAACTCGAAACCTAATTACCGAGAAAACGGAGACAATAATTTATGAGAAATCTAATGAACGCTTGTCATTAGGATGTCGGACCATTATTGCAACGTACGAGGTACCCATATAAATCAGCTTACGATCATTAAATTACGATTAGCGACCAATTGAATATGCTTTCATTTTAATTGTCACGCTCTGGTACGCCGCACCTAGCCTAGACTCATTGTAATGGTTTACATTGTGTAACAAATTATTGTCATCTTGAACTTGCTACGGCTAGTCCAAGAGGAAAATTAAGTAAGTGAATACTTTGTTGTTCAAAAATAGAGAAATAAGCAAGCACACGATTGACACAACTTATGACACATTATGTATGTAGTACCTGCATGACCGAGCTTTGCACGGTATTTTTATTTGTACCTTTTAAAAAAATGAAACCTAGCTATGTCGATTTTACGCCCTCTAAACCTCCTGTACATATATCAAATTTCATGAAAATTGTTTGAGCTGTTTCTGAAATTCAGATTGTTTAAAGGTAGGTATTATAGATAGATTTAGCAAAGCAAAGTAATTCCCTTTAAGGAATTTCTACCAGATAATTATTTTGTGTTGGCATGTGATAGATCATCATCATCATCATCTCCAGCCTTAATACTTCTCACTGCTGGGCAAAGGCCTCCTCTCAGAATAAGAGGGCTTGGGTTCTTCATATACACCATTGAATTGCTTCGCAGATGTGTGCAGGTTTACTCACGATGTTTTCCTTGGCCGAAAAGCTCATGGTACTAAATTACAAATGTAATTTCGCACATAAATTTTGAAAACTCAGAGGTGCGAGCCCGGGATACGAACCTACGAGCCTCTGCTTGAGAGCCCACAGGTCAACACTAGGCTACCACGGCTTTTATGTATGTGATAGACACTACTAAGTAAGTAAGTCCTCAGTGAATAAGTATTTAAGAAAATGCGCGCTCCGAAAGTCATCAAAATTGTGTTCAGCCTTCGCACTTTTCAGAGCACGATTTTTCCGTAGTCGGGTCTTCCGTGCTAAACTTATGTGTAAGTAGGTAAGTATGCATCATCACGCTGTTAGGTAGGTGCGCATCAAGCCTAAGTTGTTCTATTCCGAGTATGGTCGGCCTTAACACAAGCTAGATAGAGCTAGACGTTTGTACACTTTATACCTGGTTATCCCAATATAGCTTGGTTTGTTTATACAGTATTTGCGCACAATATTTTAGGTCGCATTACACAGATTTTTTAATTGTATCGCGCGATTCAAGTCCGTTAGCCAGACTCTATTATAGCTTAAGTGGTACCTGAGTAGGTATATCTTTTGTTTTATAAACGAAGTGAAACGCACTCATTTGCAAGTATCCGTGGGAAAAGTCCTAGTATAAGTAGACAGGAATAATAAGTCTTGCCAAGTGTAGAGTACCGTATTGTTTTGTACAAGTAATTACTTCACGTGGCCATCGTGACTGCTCATGCATCAAAGCTTTGCTGTACGGAATGATAAATTAACTTCATGCTATCTAGAAATCAACCTATACCTAGTATTACGTAATATGTTTATTTATTTTTATGTGGCCTGTGCCCGGCAGTGGGACGTATATAGGCTGGAGGTAATGATGGTGATTTTTTATTTTATTTATTAGTAGGCAGTTTCCCAAGGCTCTCCACTGTATCACAGAAAAGATAATCCCTGCGTAAACTTAAAATGAAAACTTAACTCCCTACACAGCTCTTATTTTGAGATTTATTTTGTTACTGTATGTACACTGTTACAATGGGTAAAAAACAGTAAGTAAACAACAAAGTGCTGCCAAATTAATTCGTTTTTCATGACGATCAATGTACAGACAAAATGAGGAAAGTATAAAATAAGGATACTTGGCGCTCCTATAAATGGCTTCTAAAATTCAGGACGTCCCATTTAAATAGGAGACCGATTTTTAAAGCACATCTCTCTAAAGTGCCGCTTGAGCGTAGTGAAAAATTGTACTGAATTTGTAATACCTACAGTCGAAGAAAATTATGGCTCAAATTAATCTTTTCAATTAAGCACTTAAAAAATTTCAATTTTTGCGTTATCATTTTGTTACAAATTTTCCCCACTTTCAGCAGTAGGCAATCTCACTTAAATAGTTTAATTAAACCCGGTAAAGCTTTTAATGGAGACTTTGTTTTAATAGTGAGTAATCCCCTCCATTCTTGCATTCAAATTAAGTATCACTTCCGTAGAAGTGTCTATTACTACCTAGCTCAGAAACTCAGAGTATAATTGAATAAAAATAAGGCGATTGGGCCGCGCGCCGTTATCTAAGGAACGTATGAGATGCTCGGCGTGGAGTTATTTTGGCTACCTTATCGTGAGAGTGGCCGCACTCTGCCGTGGCCTGGAGCTACGATAAATCATTAGTATCAATAAGTGAATTATGTTTATTTACGTTAATAATAACAAGTTCTATGCGATCTCACTGACCAATTACGACTTAACTACCACCTATGGCCAAGAATTATCGGCACCTAGGGCTATGGATGTAATATGAGGATACCTACTGCGCCCACATGAACATGCTTGCCTACGCTTTTTGATTTTAGGATATTTTAACATATTTAGGAAGTTATAGGTATGACATGTAAAGTGTTAAAGTAACCCTTAGATATTATCTTTTCTAAGCCACAAATTACGTTTTCCAGTGTGATGAAATGTAAGTTTATTCGCAATATTACGAGTAAAGTATGTGTAATCAACTGAATTATTACAGTCTGATGGTTGGGGTTCGTTCTTTTTACGAGTATATACTTACCAACTAATTTATTTTCTTGGTTTCGCACACACCACATAACAAAATATATAAAGGTACTCGTAGCTATTTATTGAAGTAGAAACTTTTTCTACAATTCTTTAAGAACTCGAGCTGTTCCACTTGATTTAATATATTGCCAAATGTTACGGACGTAGAAAAATGAACCCACTTAGAAATCCGCGAAATGTTTACGTGATGATTACGATGAATAATGTACAAGTAAATAAATAGTGATCTAATTTTAACGTAATTCGTATGGTTCGATGATGTCGTTTTACGTTGCTCAACTCCGCTTTAGTAGGGATCATGATTCAATTAGAAAATGTTTGTTCGGCTGAAATCTCTGTTGGATTGTGTTCACGTGCAACACGCTCTCAACGTGTATGTACTTGGTACTGTAGGCATGAACTAATGCAACAAAACATCGCCCAACTGCCAATTGTGTTCGTTACAAATTTCTAATAGGCAAAGTAGAAACTGCAGAAGTTGGAAATAGGCAATTGTAAATAGCGAATTAGTTACATGAGTCATACAGGTGTTTTAGAATTCGGAACAAAAATGTATGTTTGCGTTGCAGAAATATTTTAAATAGAAACATTTTAAAACCTAACAAGGCTGGTACCTATCACATAAGGTCTAAAATTCAACCAAACATTCAAAAAACTATGTAAAAGTAAAAATATTGTTGGATAACAATAAAATAGGCGATGCGGCTAGCAACCCATCACTATTTTGATTCCACTTTCCACGTATACTATACGCTCACAATGCTAAACGTGGCCTTTAGTGTTACCTTAGGCTCTGTCTACCCCGTAAGAGATAAATACGTGATGCATGTAGGTATGTATGTATAGCAAAAAAGGGTCGTGAGGAAACCTGCACACATTTGCGAAGCAATTCAATGGTGTTTATTATGTTCCCAATCCGCACTGAGCCCACGTAGGAACTAGCCATAGTCCAACAAAGCCCTCTCATTCTGAGAGGAGGCCTGTGCCCAGCAGTGGGACATATATAGGCTGGATATGATGATGATGAAATAAACAAAAAAAAAATGATTTGAGAGGTATTTTGACAATGATTATGAGTTTTAGTACGACTAATGACAATTTAGCTTTAGGTACGACCGTTAATCATAACCGTATCCTATCGGACACAAGAAGGTGGTCTAGAATGTAATGGAAAGGCTACCGATCATGAACCGTAAATATCGTTATAAAGTAACATTAAGCCACACAATAATATGGATTTACGATCCAATATTGTGTGTAACAATATCCGTCTTCTTAGAGTGCGGGAAGCATTGCACAAGCAGCGGGCATTGGGCATTCATCTAACGGGCACCGTTTGTTAACCGCCATACCGCGTTATTGTGGTCAAAATGAAATCTGATCCGTCCGGAACGTCGATGTGACGCTTCTGAACTCCCTTCCCCGCTTCCAGCTTCGGTTACTGATTTCCTATGAAAAGTGGTGGGCAGATGAAGAGGTGGTATAGCATGGTTATTTATAGCCCAACACTCCAATATATAACTGTGCAATTTTCGTAATATGCTTTTTAGTCACTGTCCTAAAATAGACGGAAAATTTCATTACGTCAAACTCCAAAGCTGCGTTGCGTTTGCGTTGCCTTCTAAAAAGAATTCAAATACGCCACATTTATGTTCGTTTAACGGTTCCATAGTCAAAATGGCAAATCCGTCTGTTTGTCTGTTCGTGGTTAAGCTCAGTTCAGAGACCCTTGGTACGGTTGGCCAAATAAGACTATCACTTTTCTTCCAAATTCCTATCACATGAATATGTCGTTAAAAACTAAATCTTATGGACATTAGGGACTTATATTTTGTGACGTGCAAAGTATTTTCTACCTTAGGGTGGCAAACCACATATTCAGCTGATGGTACTAGAACGGTGTGTGATGGGGATGAATAAATTAAAAACAAAATAGTGTATGTAATTACTCTTTCATACATTATAGATGTTTTTTTCTTGTCTACCCCATGACGAGTACCTAGTTAGATGTAACGTAATTAAAAGGATTTTTTTCACAGCCATAAAAGGCTCTGCGAATTACGCTTAATACTTGCACAAAATTTAATAAACGGAATCCTACACTGAACGTACCCGATACTCACTTGGCCGGTTTTTTGCATCCTCTTTCCTTTGGGTATGTCAACCAAAGTTATACCAGAGTTATAATCATGTTAATCCTTTCATTAAAATTAATTGTTAACGGTATAGTGAACAGACCTTTTGAAAGTTCGTGAGAAAATTCTAAAAATGCTGAAATTATTCTCGTCTCTATCGGCGTTCCTGGAAATCCCGTAACATAAAATAAACTCTCGACAGCGAAATTGGTCTCCACGGATTCCTATTCAAATTAGAGCAGATCCGTTAGTAAGTGTTAACGTTACGCTTTTGTTTATATTTTCTTTTCTTTCTTTACATTCCATATTCAGTGTGTTTTATTGCCCTGGGTCCATTATAACAAAGTGACCGTTCATTTTGCCTGTTTATATCTACATGGTGTCTTATTCAGAAATATTTCAGCAGGCGGTAAGGTTAGTTTGTTTGAACACATCTGTAAAGGTTTGTCGTCGTCATTTTTGATTCAAAATTAAGTCACCTCTTTGACACCGTACCCTGAACATTGACATTTGTCGACCATAGTTAAAAATCCAAAAATGTATTCTATAATGTGTACGAGTGTGTTACACTATTCGGTACCAATTTTATTCACGTTAATAAGGGTATGAGTATGACTGCCTGTTTACTATATTTTTCAAATTCACTGATTTTTTTAAAATCTGTTAAATTAAATGAGTGTTTTCTGAAAGTGTACCTACACCTTACTTTTTTCCGCAATAAAGGAATGTTGGATTTTCTAAATCAGAAGCACTTTTTCTTTGCAAAACTAAATAGTGCTGTTGATTCTGATATTTCTGATTCAGATAAACCTAAAAATTTTACATTTTAGAAATGTAAGGGATACCTACACACTTTTTTTTTAACTCTTAAATGTGTTAGAAATGTCTCTCATGTGAAGCTTTTCTTCGACTGTGTAATAAGTCAGTCGCTCTATGTAGACGAGCCTTTTGCTTAGTTCATCAGTGGGTTTGCACCCACGTTGCAGGCGTGGATTGATAGATTGCGGTTGAAACAATCGACTAACAAGTTCTAGCCCGAGGATATTGTCCGATATTATGTTACAAAGCGCCTTGCTGAGGATGGAACAACAATACGAATTACTCGAACATTGTTGACTGCTTGCATCACCGAATGGAATTGTACCTACAGTCAAATGCGTCTCGAGTAAGGCTATCGCTGCGAACTCTCACAACGTAACCTATTAAAACTACCTATATTCTTCCCCTTTTTTCGTAAACGCTATGTCAACCCAGTTGTTAATTGTTATCTTGATTTGTCACTGCGTAATTTGCCTTTGCCAGACAAAGACAAAGCGTGATGCAAGCAAACCATGTACATTTTGGTATTAAGTACGCGTAACTTGTCCCGAACATTGGAGTTAATGTTTGCAACATAAAATACAAGAACATCAAAGATGTTTTTCATAAAATACCTTCAGTATGTTCAAATTTATAGAATTACGTACAAGTACTGTCTAGTGACTCATGTGAGTGATAAGATGGATTTTAATATTAATAAGAGCCGAACTTGAGCAGACTTTGAATTCTCACAAACAAAAAAACGCGCCAACGTCTGCACAACAGGTCATGGTGACTTTTGTTGTGAAAAGGTCGACTAGGACCGTGACGATCTCGTGTTTCATTTGCTTACTGATCTATTCTAGACTCGTGCATGATATTAAAGCATTTTCATCTTTATCTGACTAAACTTTAATAAAGCGCATTTGCGCAATCTAGCGGGTTGCGGGTAGTTAAATAAATAACTTTGACCTGGTCAGTTAATCCCTCCCCTGTGACACAGGGTAGTTATTTGTCTTGTGAATGCTGTTCTGCACTTTATTTTGTATATTTGTTGCATAGATAGGTATGATATGATACAGTATACTTAGTTATACTATATTTATACCAATGGTTAATGTTGCAACGATGTCCGTCAACCTTAGTTTTTTTAGGGATCTCCTTGATTTCCATAATTCCCATAAAGTAATTGTTTCGAATTTTGATAGTTCGAAATTAATTTCTTTAATATTTGACTATCGTAAAATCATATTTTCTTAAAATACTTATAACTATAATTTTCAAAAGTCAGAGAATTATTTTGTTTTTATTTTATGGGCCGCAACATTTTTCTGATTTTAGTCAATAAGGAAGTCCACAAAAATCTAAAAAGATAGAATACAGTTTAAGAGTAAATATTGTTCTACCATTTTACGTAGCTAGAATTAATAATGTAACATTAAGTATTAATCGACATTATTTTTATTGCTGACTCAATTTTATCACTAGAGCTCTACCTAGATAATCTTATTTTGCAGCTTACGCAAATCGTTGAGCCACAGCAGATATGGATCTGTAATACATACTGAGAAGTCAGTAGTAATTAGTATTTACAGGTTGCATTTAACCATGGATTAGCATAAGTAATAAATAGAGCTATAAACATTGGCCTAGTAGGGATTAAATATAAAGCCAGTTATTTAATTAATGGATTTAATATCATGTTGATAGGCTAATGCAATAACTAGGTAATACCTACTTGCTACGTTGAAATTATTATGCACATAATGTTATTAATTTTATTGCTTAGGGTCTAATGCACTGTATTAAAATATTAATTTAAAAGAAAACATAGGTACATATTCATAATCAAAGTTGTGAAGTTAACCTGATCACGTAAAATTCTAGAAAGAAAAGTGTGACAGGTGAATGAGCTACATACTACTAACCAAGCAAATAAAAATGGTCAAAGGCGGTTACAGAATAGTAACAAAAGTTAGGTCGAAAGTCAGTGGGCAGACCACAGGCTAATCAGTCAGCTGACATCTTGCAATCGGCTGGAAAGCTGTGAATAAGACTGGCACACTGGTATGAAATCGATGAGGGCTTTACCCAGCGGTGGGTGGAGTGGCAGCAAATTTGATGGATTGATTGATTCAAATTCATAGGTAAACACCACGCCCCCTCGTTTATAAACGTTCGTTAAGCTAATTGCTTTGTTTGTTATTTAATAACTATACCTTCTTATAATAGGTCTGTTACCTTTTAATTTGAAACACGTCCACTTAATATAATTGACACTGTTATATATAACATTATGTTGTGTTACTGCTACGTACAGTTGTGTATTGGCGACGTAGTGGGGGTAGGTTTGTGCATGTAGTTTACTATCAAGGAGAATTTAATTCCGTGCATTCAAGGTCATTACTGAAGAAATTGGCCAGCATTTATACAGCGAGTGCTCGAGTGCAACATATGGTACCTAAGCTATGCGTATTTATATACCAAAACACAGGTAACCAGAAACATTGAACAGCGCGCAAAATGTATTTACAAAACATTAGTTATTACAACTGGTCCACATTTATATGGTACAAATAAATAGGTTACTGTTTTAGGAACAAGAGATCATGGGGAGTGGGTGCGCGGGCGCAGTATGGGCGCACCTGGCGCAGACGCGGGCCGATCATTAAAAATGTTTATTTAAAAATCCGACCGCTTAACGCCCGTTAGTGCACTGTAAGAAGGAACCAGCACGGTTCAAACTTCTTTTATTTCATACCGAAAAACTTAAATTTTCTTATTGTTGATATGATTAATGTCCGTGATAATTAGGTGTATAAAATGTAACCAAAATATTCTTTAATCAGTTATCTGTAAGTGACATGTGTACGAGTACTAATTTAATCAAAGGCTATTTAAACTTTTAGTGCATTTATTATCATCGATATATAGGTAGGTACTAAAATCAGGACAACATGCTGCATAAAGCCATCCCATGCCTACAAACGTTAAGGCCTGTCTATTTTCCTAAAGTGTCGGGCATCGGGCGCTCGACGGATCGGGCTGTGCTTTTTAACAAAACATCAACAACATTTCAACGATTATACGCGTTAACGGCTTAGATATGAGTTTACAAAACAAAGACTTTTATTTATTTATGTTACCATTAACCACGTTCTCAGCAGGTAATTCATTAAGTTGTATAGTTTTATGGCATGAGTCTCATTGAAAAGCTTAATATCTAACTTTTAAACATTTGACGTGACTTACATAGGGAATTAGCTAAAGATTTCATTTAATTTGATTGAAAAAAATACACATCACTTTGGCAAGTACTGCACTGTGCTTGGCCGGCCCAGAGTCAAGCATGAGACATATTGTTATCTATATCCAAGTTATAATGTTTTTGTTTAGTCGAGTGTTTAGTCATTGTGTGGCAACATACATACATACATTCATACATACATAAATCACGTCTTTATCTCTTACGAGGTAGCAAGACCTAAAGACCACGATTAGCATTATTGTGGGTGTATGGATGGAAAGGGGAATCAAAATAGTGATAGGTTGCTAGCCACATCGCCTAATAACATGATTCCTATGTTTTTCGCCCATTCCCTCGATGGGCTTTTACCATCTGCGCAGGAAGGGAAGCAACTGGTACATTCTATGTTTTTTCTTTCCTCCCAAACCAGCATGGAACTGCACAGTAATATAAGCATAATCATAATTCTATTAATTGATATTGTTCTGTTCCTTGGGGATACAGGAAAAACTATCGCATAAAAACGAATACTAGTGCACGTTAGGTATTACCGTATTACTGACAAATAACTAATGTGTTTCCAAATCAGAATGCCCGTACCTATTACTTCTCTAATGGTGATGCAGTTTCTCCGCCACAACTTATAAGTTTCGAATTTAGGAGTATTTACTGTTTTCAACTGGAATTAAAAGACTCTACATAATAGAATGACGCAGCGTGTTCCCCTAAAATTTTGATTAGGTGCTTAACAAGGCTCTTAAAAAATCAAAAATAACTGGGATGAATGAAAGTGTCAAAAAGATAGCGCGAGTGCCGACTGAATAAGCCTTAGATGTTTACTAAGCAATAAAGGCGCCTAGAGCGCACTAAACTCAGACATAAAAAGTTTAAAAAGCTCTCAGTAGATCAAACAAAACGAGAGTTGGCGGTCGTCAGGCGGGCCGGTGTCGGGTTTCGCCGGCGGGTCACATTCGTCCTAAATAATAAACACCAGATTGGTGTCAAAATGAACACATTTTATTATGCCATCAACCCGTAAACCCCCGATTCCATGCAAACCAACTGTTTATCTTTAATAAATCTTCCGCGAAGGTTGAGCGGTCTTTGATCTAGCAATCGAAGTTTTATGTTTTGCTTTGATTGTTGTAAATTATTCTAATGCATTACAACTTGCAATTGTGTTGTGGTTTTCGGAATGGTTTATTCAGGTTTATGTTTCAATAAACCTACGTTGTTAGTGTTGCCCTAAATTCTGATAATGTTATTTCGGTATGCTCCCCGAACTGAAATGCTCTATTAAATTAATAGCATTCAATCGACCCTAGGACTATGAAGTATGTCTGTATATATTGAATAACATGATGCAAGTAATTATTTTAAACACAGAGCATTATTTCCAAGGAAAATCAACAAAGATAATGGAAGGGGAGACTAATATAACTCTTTAATCTTCGGACTGAAAATCATTAACTTTCAATCGGTCAGATTTTCCTCGAACCGATGTTGGGGTGACTTTGAATCCCTTTCCCCAAAGCTTTGTCTGCTCTCTCTCACTCTGGTTTCTGTTGTCCTTTCAATCGTTCGAAGGTTAACTGGAAGAGATCCCTTTAAGGGATAAGTCCGCCCTTGTACACCTGTTTATCTCATTACCTGTAAAATTAATGTGTTTTATGTACAATAAAGAGTTATATATACGTACATTAACTGCACGGAAAAAAAAACTTAGCTGTGGTAACTAGGAATTAGTTGGCGCAGCTAAATTCCTTCGAAACTATAGGGACATCGAAGTATTTAGCTATCGTTGCAAAGAGTTTTTCGCTACCGAAACTTGGCTGTGATAGCAAATATTCTTAGTTGTGATCACTTTGAAGTTTGGGAAACTTAGCAGTGACTGCTAATCATATTAGCTAAAATTAGTTGTGGCTGCTAAGTATATTAGCTATATTTAGCAGTGACAGCTAATTTAATTAGCAATATTTAGCGGTAGCTGCAAACAAATTTGCCGTAGCTGCTAATTACTTTAGATGTGACAATCAAAATAATTCGTTGCATCGGCGAAAGTGTTGGCTGTAGCAACTAAGTTAGTTTGATACTCTATCGCATTTCTTTAGCGGTATTCGACAACGAGTTTAGCTGCAGCTGCTAAAAGGGTTTGTTACTATAAGAAAGACTTAGTTGTGAGATGTAATCAAGTTAGTTGTAGCTGCTAATTAAGTTTGTTACTGTAACTAAGAGTCTTAGTTGTGAGATGTAATCAGGTTAGCTGGAGCTGCTAATTAAGTTTGTTACAGTTACCAAGAGTCTTAGTTATGAGATGTAATCAATTTGTGGCCCGAGGAAGCGACCGCCACTGCGATACGGCAACCCGTGCACACACCTGCAAAGTCTGATAGACCGGGCCCGTTAACGTCCTAACGAATTAGAAGCAGTAACGTGCACACTAGGCTACTCAGACTCGCTTCCTGTGTCTGTTACAAGATAATCATTCAAAATCATCTCGGGTATATATGGACGCTCGGTCAACCAAACGATAGCGCGATGTAACTTGCGCGCAGCGCCATCTGTTGGCGTATTTCGTAAGCTCAGTTGCTGTTGGCCTTAATACTTATCGTTACTTATAGTCAAAGCTGCAAAAAGTTCTTGGCTGCCACACTTAAGTCTGATTTGCTACGACTGCTAATATAATATTGCTGTTCATTGCAAAGTAAATTTGTTGGTGCGACTAAGATTCTTAGCAACATTAGCAAAAAAATATTTAGCAGTTGCAGCAAATAATATTAGCTACAGTTTGTGAATAAGTTAGTCAAAGCTGCAAAAAGTTCTTGACTGCCACACTTAAGTCTGATTTGCTACGACTGCTAATATAATATTGCTGTTCATTGCAAAGTAAATTTGTTGGTGCGACTAAGATTCTTAGCAACATTAGCAAAAAAATATTTAGCAGTTGCAGCAAATAATATTAGCTACAGTTTGTGAATAAGTTAGTCAAAGCTGCAAAAAGTTCTTGGCTGCAACACTTAAGTCTGATTTGCTACGACTGCTAATATAATATTGCTGTTCATTGCAAAGTAAATTTGTTGGTGCGGCTAAGATTCTTAGCAACATTAGCAAAAAATTATTTAGCAGATGCAGCAAAGAATATTAGCTACAGTTTGTGAATAAGTTAGTCAAAGCTGCAAAAAGTTCTTGGCTGCCACACTTAAGTCTGATTTGCTACGACTGCTAATATAATATTGCTGCTCATTGCAAAGTAAATTTGTTGGTGCGACTAAGATTCTTAGCAACATTAGCAAAAAAATATTTAGCAGTTGCAGCAAATAATATTAGCTACAGTTTGTGAATAAGTTAGTCAAAGCTGCAAAAAGTTCTTGGCTGCCACACATAAGTCTGATTTGCTACGACTGCTAATATAATATTGCTGTTCATTGCAAAGTAAATTTGTTGGTGCGACTAAGATTCTTAGCAACATTAGCGAAGGATATATTAGTAGATGAATCAGAAAAAAATTAGCAGCCGTTGCAAAAATGTTATTAGTGATTGCAAAATGTATTTATCAAACGTATCAAAGATATTATCTGCTGTCTAACACATGTAAAATTAGTAATAGTAACGAAATTTTTATCCACTATAACTAAGAATGAAGCGGGCACGTTCAATCAAACGCCATTGACAACAATACAGTCTATTGTCGGAAATATTATCATACAATAGGTGCATAGGTACATATACTGGACACTGGTACTACCTAGCTAAAACTATAGTCGTGGAATAAACGGCAAGGTTGGGCACGCTTACTCCCGACACCAAATAAGCCAAAGGACTGCAGTGTGCGCTATCGCTGAGGCACTAGCTAGACCTAGGGAGGTTGAGGAGAAGACTGCAGTGTGCGCTATCGAACTCTCAACCTTTAAAGACAAGCCAAAGGACTGCAGTGTGCGCTATCGCTGAGGCTGTCACTAGCTAATTGAATGATGCGGCGCCGGCGGCTGCGTTATATACTGTTCGGTCGTGCATCTTCGGGTCCTCTCGGCGATCCTCGGTGGTCTAGCGGCGCGGCGAAGGCGATGCATTGTGCGAGCGAGAAAGTATTCGAGGCCGCGCGCCCTTAGAATTTGTATTGTTATAGTCTCCCCCTCTGGTGCTCGATAACGTCCCGTGAGAGTACCAGGACTTGTATTGTTATAAGAATTATTAACGGTTACAACTAACAGCAATTACTAAATTATTTTGTTGATAAATTAGCTATAGTTGCTAATCAATTAGTACTGTTAGCAAATTATTTGAAATTCGTTTAGCTAAATATCGTTATCAGTGGTAGGTAGCTAACTGGTTTTAGTTGCTATAGACATGGCCTTGTTACAGTTGCAAACAAATTGTATGCCACAGCAAAGAAAATTTCAGCAAAGGGAGCTTAGCTATCACGGCTAATTCATTTCTCTCCGTGTGCTCGCTTTGACGACGACTCACAAATCGTTATTCGTGTTTCGACTCTAAGTCGATGTTTTCATCGAATTTCTTTCTGGTATGGACAATATCGATTTTAAAGTCATTGTAGAACTATCACGTTATCTATCCCCTAACTTATCAAAGTCATCCCGTTTTAAAGACCTAAGAAAAAGTGGTTCGAATTAAGGAATGAAATTGTGGGTATTATTATAGTATTAAGTTAATGATCAGCAGTTAGTCAACGTTAACGTCCTTAAAGGAGATATTTATATGAATAATATGCGGATTCCTCGGTTCAAGAGTTGACATCGACAATAGGTAAGTGCTTAACTTGTACGTATAAGGGTTTAATTTTACGTAATCCGTCTGATTCGAGTGAAAGCGCCAGGCCGAGGATGCTCATTGCTCGGGAATGTGTAGTCTAAATTGCATTTTATTCCCACAGCTCACATTGAACCCAAATTGGCCAATCGCAGCCATAATGAGGAACCGGTGCACCCATAACAGGATAGAGCGAGCAGAGACGCACCAAATTCAGTAGGTTTTTTTGCGACATGCGCCGCCTGCCTTCACTTCAAGTCTATACAATACAATAACTCCTTAATGAACACTATATACGTATGTAGTGAACAGTAGGTACTTACATATTGTTAGTTGCAGTAGCATCTCTGAATCAAAAGTTTTTATACGTGAACATAACGCCAAACAATTTAATACTTAGCCTTACTCTCCAAACAAACGTTTTCAAAGCTAAATTACCTATTATAGTAACTAATTTAAATATTGTTAAATAAATCATTTTAATTTTCTTCATTTCCATCTCTGCGGCTTCATTACATCTAATTTAATCTTTGAACCTATTGTCGTCCTTATTGGGTATAATAAGTACCCTATAAATAAATATCACTATTTACAGTCTCTAATGCCTTGGGATTTCAACAGGTAATTACGTTCTATCTCTATAATTAATATCTAACGCAGACCGGATTTCTTTAAATAATTGAAAATTATTTTCTTGCCTCTTGAGTTGATCCCGATTTTTGAAAGTATGTCACTCAAAGTACCAATCGAAAGTAGTGAAAACTTGGACTCAACTTGGAATACGAGTAAGTAGAGTACATGAAAATTACAGCTCTATTGATCTCGTCAACCTCTAGAAAATTGAATTTGACCTATTTTATTTATTAGTTTTGTAGCGATACACAGATTTACCACTTGGTATGTACTTTCAAAAATCGGTAACCCAGGTTTACCTATCTCCTTTGTGATCTGAACTTGACCACAGAGCTGCGTGTGCGCAGTAGCGGGTGTCACCAGCGTAATGCGGAAATTCGCATTGAGGGCACGCGAATTGCTGGCGTTCGGAACTGCGGCCTAGTTGCAAAGCCCGACCCACATACTACACCGAACTTTAATTAGACGTCAAATGTTTCTACGTTGCACTCGACAGCCGATACTCTTAAATGCAGAAGACGCTTATGTTTAGGTATGATACGAGTACGATTCCCAGAAATCAATGTAGTTGCCGGGGCATTGGCGCGCTTTCGACATAATACTACATACGTAATTATCCACTACAAGCGTGTTGCAGAACTTATACATATATTACGTGAACGATTCATTTTCTTCCCAACTTTTTCTCACTTCTTGGGTTTCGAAAAGTTAGAATCACAAAATATTTCTGTAACTTTCAAATTTCTAACCGACACTGAAAATTAGAACACGTAGAAAAATCCGAAAAGTAAAGCTATGGCCGGGAATCGAACCCAGACCCACGTCATTCCGTGTGCTATACCCCTACACCACCCATAGCAGGTGGGTAAGCCTTCAAATTTTTCTATCTGTTACTAGCTGTTACTATGCGAATTTTTGTCGCTAAGCGTCATCTGTTTGAATGATGTGTCTGTACGACACAATTACAAACTCTCTAACTTTTTTGTAACTTTCGTTAGAATTACAGAATCACGTTGAAAAACTACTTTAAATTATGCTAATAAATTCGTTAATGAATAATACATTTGTTTAACGCTGCGCAGCCGATATTCAATTTACGAACAGATTGCACCGCACCGCTCCGATTCGGGCACGTATAGCTTTGTATGATTGATCCCACTTGATTGATTACCAAAGCATGTAGGTAATATAATACGTGACGTTTTAAGTAGATGCACGTGCTCACAATACCTCCCAAAACTCGAAGATATCGAATAAAGAACACACGCTTTCTTTAATGTGCCCTATCCATTAGGTTTACCTAACTAATTCTAATAGGTACGTAATTAAGCAAAAAATCTTAATTGATAATTATCACTATGCATTTAGAGGCGTGAGAAAACAAATATTCCCTCATCTATCTTGTGTTGATTTAACTTATCTTGGTTCTTCGTGTCATTAAGACGAAATGTTAAGTTTTATTTGTTTACACGTTATTAAGAACACACAAATTTCATCAAAATGTAAAATGTATGTATGTATGTATGTATGTATGTAAACTCTTTATTGCACATAAAAAATATAAAAATACAGTAATACAGAGAAAATAGTACAAAGGCGAACTTATCCCTAAGAAGGGATCTCTTCCAGCTAACCTGCCACAGAAAGGAAAAAATATAAAAAATATAAAATATAGCGCTAGAGTAGTTTAAGTGAAAAATTGTATAAGCGGTCGCTGGTGACTGACGATCAACGATTTATTACTTGCACAAGCTATCAAAAATAGATTTGCCTGCACATTAGTTTCTCGAATAGAAACAGAGTTCCGTCCCAGACTTTTTCAGGGAGTTTTCTGTTTCAGACTACGTATATGATAGAGTAGGATAAGTTCAGAGTCAGAGATCTTAACATTGTCTAACGCGCGGGCGCACTCACCATCGCCCTGTCCCTTAATATGAGAAAATATAAAGCGAATGCGATTACAAACACTGCCACTCAAAGTGAAAATTGTCGATGGAGCCATGCTTAAGTCCTCTGTGGCAGTTTTGTGATAATCATGTGACAAATTCAAAGTGATAGTACATTTACATTACATGACACTTTAGCTTAAATTAATTGTCAATTATGAAATATGTATTAGGTATTTAAGCACTTACGATGGTCTTCATACTTTGGGAATAGCTGAGGCAACGTGTTAATTAAGATAATGTCACATAATTTGCTGTATAAGACGCGTGTAGCGAATTATTTTAATGAATATGTTTGTGGAATATTGTGGTGGCAATTAATTATTTTCGCGTTGAGTGATTGCGTCTTATGCTGGTAACTGGCTGAAAATCTCGTAAGAAATTTTTACTAAGTGATTTATAATTGCTACCCTTCACTGTATTATAATAATATAAAATACAATTTTAAGTAAGCGTTTACATTAACAGGGGCCAGATTTTTGCTACGACCAATCGCTACAAAACTACAGCTTAAATTAAATTTTCAATTAGGTAGATAGATAAATTAGAGTCGTAATTTTCTTCTAACGTATTTTCGTAGGTATTTCAAATTCAGCGCAATTTTTCACCACTTTCGTGTAGTATTTTCACATACATATTTGCATTCAAAAATCGGGCCCCAGGTACATGTATACCAATATTTTTTCTACATGTATATATATACCTAATTGGTGGCATTTTTAGTATGGAAATTAATTGTATAGACCCCGCTTACTACGTTCAAAGTTTTAAAATACTTATTATAATAATAGGTATAGGCTTAGTTCGTTTGAAAGTTAGCAAATGAATGGGTTTCGTCTTTGTTGAATTGGCTTATAATGATGGTCCACCCAAGTTGTTTCGGAGCTTTGAAAAAAACAAAGATGTAACAAAGTTCTAATTAAACGTACTCTATTTGCCTTAGATTGGGGTGACTCGGCTGTTGAACTTGTTTCTGTCCCTCACCGATATGGATGTCATTAACCGAATCGCAAACAATAGAGCATACATGCGCTTCTTTGGAAAAATATGTTAACGGGAAGAGAGGGAGTACGTCTAATGCTAAAAAACCAGCCAAGTCCGAGTCGGTCTCGGGCACTGGGGGTTCCATGCAAAATCAAAATCAAAATTAGCAGAGCCCTGTTCTTAAGTATAATGTATACATTGAATACAGTGTGAAAGTATATTTGGCAACAGAAATACATGTCATTATCTGTGAAAATTTCAATTGTCTAGCTAACGTGGTAGCTACAGCCCTGGTGACAGACTGACAGACAGACCGATGGACGGACGGACAGAGAAGTCTTAGTAATAGGGTTCCGTTTTTACCCTTTGGGTACGGCCAAATACGTGTCAGGCCACGTGGAGCGTAAGGTTCCGTACTAAAATATTTATTTATTTGTTTATTTATTTATTTATAGGAACACAAACAGTCATACATGGCTCATAAACAAATAACAAAGAGTTAGGGGTATAACGTTATATCATTGACAAAACAGTGTTCACATTTAACATAATATTTAATATGTGGCGATTATTTCCCTTGGTCACGGTATCTTACGCAAACGGCTAGAAAGATTTCGCTAATACTTTTTGTGTTGTGTTTGTTATTGTCAGGGTGAGGTACAATATGATACAATATTTCGAAAATAAAAAACTGGAACGAGGGCGTTGCTGCGGGTAACGGCTAGTCCAATATAAAGCTTTGGCCGATTATAACTAACTAGCTTCTGCCCGCGACTTCGTCTGCGTAGAATTATCCATAAAAACTTTCCTCTTGAATCACTCTATCTATTAAAAAAAACCGCAGCAAAATCCGTTGTGTAGTTTTGAAGATATACGCATACATAGGGACATATGGACAGAGAGAGCGACTTTATTTTATACTATGTAGTGATGATGATAGTGAAGTACGTACTTCTTAATTTTCAGAGCTGACAAATGGCTTCTTGGCTATGACTATGACTTTAAATCCGTTGAATATACTTACTACTGCTATGAGAGGACACATAAGATTAGACATTAGCGAAACTAGCACTTTCAATTCATACATTGTATCACTTAATTGAAAAGTCTATATAACGTATACCCCATCTCATGGTAAACAAGAAATAATGAGGATACGACCGGAAAATCACATTTACAATTCGTTGGCAGTACCTACCTAATCCGTTCTACGTCGAGACAGTAACGATCTTCGACCTCCTGGGACCAATATCGGATCATTAACTAACTAAATGTTAGCTAATTTACTCTATCGAAGAAAGCTCTATCTTATTGTGTTTGCAGATTATCTTGCGTAGGGATATGATCAGTGTGGTGCGAAATTAAATAAGCAGTGATTTAAGATTGTATATTATGCATATAGCTGTTGCTCGCAACTCCGTCTGTGCAGAATTCGCTTATCGCTGTCCTGCGGGATTATAAGATTTTCCGAGATAAAAACGTCAAAACCCCAGGACTCAAACTATTTCTATACCAGAATTCATTAAATTCGGTTCACCGGTTTGTCACGAAGCCCGCCAAAATCAGTGAAAAGTGAATGATACTCCTCACGCGACACTAGCGCCTCTAGTGACAAATTCCCCTTGACTTGTGGTTCCAATCTAAGCAAAGCTTCTACTATGGGGATTTGACAACGTAAAAACTATTTATCATACATAGTCATACAAAACAATAATGACTCAAGTACAAACATTCAATTTTATGATACAAGTTTCTGCTCCTACAGGGACTCGAACCAGGGATCTCTAGTATCATAGTCAGTGTCGCCAGCGCAATCACTAGGCTATCCGGAGTATCCGCTACCGTCAAACGTTAGTGTCAAAAATGTACACTAGAGGCTCTAAACTGGCGGTCGCTCCGCGTGGGATGTTGCCGTGGCTACAAAAACGCGGGTGTCCTTGGGCCGGCCGCAGCGAACTGTTTATTCGACTGTCGTCTAGCACTTAACGCCGACGTCGATATTGGCTATTTTTGCACGATACAACACCGAGGAAACATTCACTCTCCAAAATTTTAAGCCATTTCCACATCTACGAATGGATTATTTAATTTAAAGTCCGACAATTTATTCACGACATGTAGAATGACGAAGCGAAATTTCACTGTGCAAAATAATGATTTATTACACTATTAAAGCCGATTCATTCACGTTATGAATGATTTGATTAAAGAACGAGCAATATATTTTATGAACATCCCATCTAAGGCCGTATTTCAGGAAAAAGTCTAATGTCGATTTAGTGTTTTTTATAGGTATAAAATGTATGGAACTGTTAAGTTTTAAACCATTATTAAATTCTACACAAAATATGTAAATTAGGTAACTGTCGCAATCTCGCACGTATTTTTTTTTCTGAAAATTATCAACTAATTTTTTTTCTATTTTTTTCAAAAGATAAATCAACCATATTTTTAATTTTTGGTGAAATCACTTCATATTTTGAAGGCTAATAATCCGGTAAAAGGAAAATATTTTTTTCGCTAAGGACAGTTTTACTATACTTGAATTTTTGAATTTGGCATATACTAATTAGTGAACTTAATTTACTTAATTATCTATAAGTAGGTACATTTCATGCTGGTCTGGGAGCAAAGAAAAAACATAGAATGTACCAGTTCCTTCTCTTCCCGCACAAATGGTAAAAACCCATCGAGGGAATGGGCGATGGTAAGAACCCATCACTATTTTGAATCCACTTTCCACCTCTACGCCCTCAGTGTCTTGCTAAACGTGGCCTGTATGTCTTGTTACCTTAGGCTCTGTATACCCCGTAAGGGATAAAGACGTGATTTGTGTATGTATGTATGTATGTACATTTCATGTCAATATTTGTATTTGTAAATTTGTTTGTTATACATACATACATATCTACATAAATCACGTATTTATCCCTTACGGGGTAGTTTATGTTATATCTCTGTCAAATGAAAAAATGTCTGTCGTATGTAATGGCGACTCCATTATTACCCTGTTCCTAAAATAGAATGACATCTTTTTGAAACTTTTTTTTATAGAATCCTTCGCTCGTCTCGTGACGAAACGTCGTAAGTATTATATACAATTATGACTATTTGGATCTTTGTCGCTTAGACTTAAGGTACATTTTAAGTTAATTCAGAAGGTAAAACAGATATAGCTAAGCAACACGTCCACTTTTTTGCCTTGATTTTGTATGGGATCTTGAATCTAGTTATATTATTGTATTGATCGATCGAAGCTGCGAAGCACTGCAGTGATCGAGAAGTCAAAACTTAGTGATTATATCCACATTGAAGCAGTCTGAACCGAGAACGCTCGAAGCGTCACGTCGCACGACCTGTTTAATTATAATTATAAACAACAAAATGTTTGTATTTATACAGTGTAGCATACTCCTCAGTGTCCTCGCTTTAGGAACACCACGTAAGTGAAATGAACAAATATAATTCAACTACATTTGACAGTAAGCGAAATGCCGTAAAATTATTATAATTCATCACCAATGTCGCGGGTAACTGGTCTGGGTTTTCCTCGTTTTTTTTTTGTTATTTACATAGATCCGTGTTGCCATTTTTGTTCGACGTAGCTAATTAGAAGTCTGTGCTCAGCGCTCGCTGCACTCTTATTTTAGCTAGGCTATTAAAAATAGGTAAGTAAAGTAAGAGTAGATAGGTACCAGATGCTTTATGAGTTCGTATCATTTTTGTATGTCCCTGTTATGTACGGGAAGGTAGATATTCATATTTTATTATGTGGGCGATCATTTGTTAATCTTCTGTTGTATAAAGACATATTTAGCTAAACGCATTATACTTACGGTTTTATACAATAAACGTTTCTTATTTCTTATTTCTTATGAGAATTGTCATGAAATGATAAATTAAAAAATCTCTGTAAGTTTGTTCCGGTCATTTTTCATGAAAATTAAGATGTCAGAAAGAAAAGAAAAAATTGATACTTACTACCTACTAAAAATGTCTACATTAAAGTCGTCGCAAAATAAAAGGCCCGTTTTGACAGTTCACGCCTATGAAGTTCTCTATTTTTTACCGAGCGAATGTTCTGAAGGTAATAACATTTTTCATTGATGGGTACCGCCCACTCGGCTAAGTGCTGTGCATAACGATTTTTTCATATTGTCCACAGACTAATAATAATCGGTTAAAGAAAAAAATAAATCGATCAAGATATTTTTTTGAGGCCGACTCGCACTTGGCCGGTTTTATTTATTTAAATACTAGTGTTCATCAATCAATTAATTACTGAATTTCACTGAATTTCAACATCAATTAATCGATTTTTTTTGTGAATATTACTGTAACAAAAATATTAAATGAATGAAAATTGACCTTTTGTAACATTGTATCATTTCAAAATCTACAACATCAGTGTAAGTTAAATTTTCTAAACAGAACTTTAATCCAATGCACTTTACAATATATATTCAAATCGATCAAGTACTCATGCAAACTTGAATCGATTTATCGTGAGTATCGAGTACCGAGTCGTATGATTACATCACTAGTTACGTCGCAAAGACAAATGTCAAAACGGGCCTTTTATTTTGCGACGAGTTTAATTTATTATTCATATTACCGTCTTTATGCTAAACAGCTTATTAATTTTACAGAAAACGACGAACAGTCCCTAAAAGTATGCAACATAACAGAAGACATCCAGGGAGAATGTATTTTGCTGCATCTCTGTCCCCGCGCAACCGAATTGCTTAAAATAAATGACATCAAAACTTTAAGAAGTTTAGTTTGTGGATACGAGAAATTAGACGCTAAGGTAACCATAACATCAATTGATTTTGCAAGAACAGTGATTTACGCTTTGATGCAACCAAATAAATAGAGGTATTTATTTTACTCTTGATGATGCATGCCTTCGTACCATTAATACCTTATTTATTATATTCAACAGGTATGCTGCGTCACAAACAGAACCGATGAAGCGCTTGCATACAATACACAACAAAGGAAACCGAATTTTTAGTTCATAAAAGAACTTTAGTTTGCCTTTTTTACCAGTCATTGTCATTAAGACTAGAGCAGCTGCTTTTGAACTTTACTTTGTCATTTGGTATCTAATTAACACCTTGGATTTCTAACTGATATAACTGTCCAAACATATTTTAGTACTTAGGTACACTAACAACAGACTGCTAAACAACCTAATATTAAAATTATAATAAAATAATTAATAAATGTTTTAAATATGCAAATTTTGGTCACTTTTTAGATCAAAATGAATAATTTGTCGAAATTAAATGGTTATTTATCATCTTTAACCTAAAATAGTTTAATATTCTTGTAATATTCTGTATACCTTTTTTCTGTTTTGGTTGTTATATGTGGTGTTCAATAAAGAGTTATCGTATTGTATTGTATTGTATATTCACGAAAATATTCTTTGTTCCTATAATAATATATACAAACATATAATGAACTGTTTGCTGAGATTAAGAAAAAAGTTTATATTACGGCACTTGTGAGTAATAAGCTGAATTATGAGCTTAAATGCGGTGCAAGTAAGACTCAATTTACGAGCAACTGTGTTGAAATAGTACATTGTGTATTGGGGGCGGTAAGTACGGAATTACAACCGAGGCTCTAGTAGAAGCCCGAAGTCGAAGAAGGTTCGTAATTCCAGTACCGCTCGTGAAACATACAATGTTTTTCATCACATTTGCGAGTAAGTAAATAAATAAATGTCCGGGGGGGGGGGGGGGGTGCTGTTGGCGAGGCAGTGGCAGAGTATTATTATAATCTAAAGGTTTCTGAACGCTATTCGAACTTATCTCAAATGTCTTTGAAATTGTTTTTGCTGACAACAACAATTGGGTGATAAACTAAGAATTGTATAGCACTTATACGCAATTAAATAAATTCAATGTTATATATCAAATTCAGAGAGGAGGCACGTATTTTTCTACATTTCTACATTTTTTGTAGTTGCAGTGCCCAAATATTATACGAAAAAATAGTTAATCCACACTTTAGCCCCGGAACACTTATCTAAAACAGCCTACATGAAAAGAGATAAGTTCGTATTGATGTAGAGCATGCGAAATGACGATTTTTTGTCAACCTTATATAAATGTGATAGGAGATATATTGGTTTAGCCGTACCTAATCCATGCGGACGTTAGGCGCGGTTGCCGCAATCAGTGTTAGCGAGTCTTACTTTACGCTGAGAGCATTCCGCAGTTTTTCCATTTACAGCCTGCATACGTGCGCCCGAGACATGACCAATACTTAATACGGTATTTTATGCGATGAGAAAGGCACGAATAAAAAATACTTATTGGAAGCACAAAATGTTGCTGGCGTACCGAGCCTGATTCGTGGTAATTCTCAACCTTTTTAAAATGGATATTGGGTTCACACTAATCACCAATCATTAAATATGGACAGTATCAAATAAGCTAACTTAAGTCAACCTTTTACCATTTACTGCCATAAAAATGTATAATTTCGTAAGATAGTAGGTAAATAATAGCCCAAATTAATTTAAATACAGCTATCAACAAAGTTATCGGTCTCCACACAAAGTGTAGTTGAGTTTCTCGTAAACACAACAATATTGTAAGTCGCAAGATATATCGTTCTCTCGAATCCCAGGTTGCTTTGTCTACCATCTATAAATCATATTGACCTCGAGGTCGAAATAATTCAATACCTCTCTCTTTGAAAAATTATCTTGTTAACAGACCGGTAAGTTCTGAAACCTGACTTTTGATTATAAATCACACAAATTGGTTTTAATTGTATATTTGAATACGAATGCGACGACTTAACTACTTACTTCATAGCCGCCATAAATTGATTCGATCATTACAAATTAAACTGTCACTATTCTGAAGTTAATAATGAGCTTCCCATCCTTGGAAATTGGGAAACATTGTGTGGTGCAGCTTCTGAGCCACCTCTATTATTACGTTTCTGGAAGCGTTCCATATGTCTGCATTACTATTTGACAGCTAGCCCTTTTAAAGCCCCCGCGCCGATGTTCCATTTCAATCTCATGTTAGCAGTGACATATCAACGCCCGTGCCCTCGCGCACGTTAGCGCTACAACCATGTTATTAGCGCATGGCGGGTGGTAGGGCCTTGTGCAAGGTCCGTCCGGATCGCTACCACCATCTTACTCGCTAATCCTGCCGCTAAGTAGCAGTGCTTGCACTGCTGTGTTCCGGTGTGGAGAGTAAGACAGCCGGGGAAATTACGGGCACAAGAGGCATTTTATCTTAGTCCTCTAGGTTGGCAACGCATTTGCAATCCCTCTGGGGTTGCGGGCGTCTATGGGCAGTGGTGATCACTTACCATCAGGTGATCCACTTGCTCGTTTGCCTTCCTATTCATATAAAAAAAAAAAAAAAAAAAAAATGGTCAGACGCCGTATATCAGGGCTACAATGACGGGTAACCACAACAACGCATAACAAAATATTCCCGAGTCTCGATGCCAAGACAAGCGCGCAGTGAAGACGTTGCGTTATCTTGGGTTTTATCTCGGAACGTGACCCCGCTATCTGCCGCGTATGCCGCCCGCCCATCTCAGACATCTTCTCGGAGACCAACGCAAATAATACAGTCGAGCGCATATTACGGAACGAAAGCCATTAATTTAGAAATGCCGATCTGTCGCTCGATTGTTTACGACGCACGAGTCGGACCACCTTGTCCGTGTTATTAATTGATCGAGTGATTCCGATAAACTTTGTGTGTAAACGATTCTGAAGGATACGAATACGAAGTTGTAAAAAAACAAACGGAAAAGTATTTTTACATTGAATGCTAAAAATATCAAATGAACATGAGATATACTATCTTTTCTGGTTGCTTTTTTACAAAACGCAAACTCTTTTTGCAAACAGGGAATGACTTTACTTTATATTTTTAAATTTAGAAACTGAAACATATATACTTATGAAATATGCTAATTAACTCCTAGATTTAGCTAATTTATTTATTTATTTAGTTTAACTGAATCAAAGAAGGAAATTAAAGCATTTGATAATGTATATTTACTAGGTACTACCTAGTAATAACCTACCTAGAAATCCTCGCCTTATCGCGGTAAAACATTAATTAATGTGTTTCTAGTTCTTGATGTTTCCTACAGTAATATAGAAATATAGATTTAAAAAACCCCCTGCGCATTAATCGAGTAGGTAATCATACGGAAATAAAAAAAAACAATTTTATGCCGAAAATGACTTACAGCTATTTGGAAAAAGACTTGAATTAAAAAAAAACCGCATCGAAATCGGTCCATCCGTTTGAAAGCTTTCATTGTACACACACACACACACACACATCGATGCCAAACTTATAACACCCCTCTATTTGCGTCAAGGGTCAAAAACAATGCACTGCCGAAAATGGCACACTATACAGTTTAGTGGGCTAATAATAAATAAGTAGCGATAGTAAAATGACGCGCAGACACCGGACATGCCGTGAGGGGTCCCAGCGCTGGCGCAGCCGGCACGTGGGACCCGCGCAAGCGATTAAGCTGTCAGTGGGTTTACATATTAATCTAACGCGCCGGCCAATGCCCCATTTTTTCCATTAAATGGTATAAGATGGTACCTAGTAGAAAAAGATGATACCTAGTTGAAAGTGATCCTGGAAATGCACATAGGGTTACTTTATACAGATAGAGTAGTGGATATTGTAAGCAACCTTTTAAGCTGCCCTTTCTCCATGAAATTATCACACTGTTAGATGCCAACTGACCGAAAGCAGTTGACTCGATGAAAAGCAGTCACTACTACCACTAAACACCCATAAATCTCTACAACACAACCTTACAAGTATAACCTAATATTACGTGCCTATGTATGTATTGTATAGGTGTCCAAACCGTATCATTAAATGAACACGAGCTTAGCACGAATTTAAGTGGACTTGTGACATGGGTATTTTAGCCAAACGATCTAATTAACTCTAACAGTAAGCACTAACTGTTGCGTAGCAGATTATTAGCAACAGTTCAATCAAATGGATATGTTAAATACCCCGCATTGACTAAACTCTTCAAAGCATATACCTACTAAGTTAATTAAATACAGGTAGGTATTTCTCAATAAGATGTGATTCAACGGTTCTGTGAATCTTTTATTAAATAAACTGTGATTACATTAATTTTCGACAAAATGGTTTAGCGTTACCGTCGTCTCACGAAATCATAATAAAGTTAATAACATAATAAGACTTCTTCAGAATTGTTCATAAATTCGAGAACCCTTGACCTTAAATGTCACCTATATAACTTTAACTAACTTTGCTGAGTATGTTTATAATGTTTAATCACTAATAACGAATCTGAATTATTTAATTCATATTAATAATATTGCCTACATAACTGCTTTTGAATTTCGTTACAATTTCTCGATAACGCAGAGCAGAGGTCAAAAGCATGCGGTTAGTTAACTAAAACTAACCGCCATTATGTTTTATTATCATCACCCAAGAGCCTAAAAACTCAGTTACTTACGTATAGTTTGTTGTTATCAATAGATATTTAGTTGTTTACTGAGTCGGGTTTTTACTACTAAATTTTAGTTCTCTGAAAGGCGATAATGAGGTTATTGTAATTGCTATTGGTTAATTTAAATATTAATTTAAAGTTTGTTTTGTGATTAGCAACATTAGCAAGAAGTCAACATAATTAATTTGATAGACGTACACTTTGCATGAACAAGGTCGATCTTTGTATTTTTTTGGCTTTACAAACCACTTAATATACCAACAATGGCGTTTTGTTACTTTTGTTACTGCGAATATGTATCTCTTTTTGGAACAAATTAAAGAATAACCGACCAGTATAAGAACTTATAAGACCAAGGTTTTGTGTACGTATGTTTTTTGTTTCAATAGTTATTTGTTTTATGAAAATGCGACGGAGTAGGGGCTTTTTTAGTTTTCCACTGTGGCGAACGAAACTGTGCAAAAAAGGCACATGATTCGAGGTTTTTTAAAATCATTCTGGAATATATCAGAAGGCGGTTGAGTTAGTTTAATCAAACGATTTTGTATTGTAATTTTTTAATCAAAATGGAGTTGTCAACCCAATGTATTGAAAATTGAAATATTTTTGAACCACAATTAAAAAATTCTGAAACCAATCACAAAGGAGTGTTTACAAATAGCGGATAAATTTTAGGACACAAAATAGCGAATGTACAGTCAAGTATGTGCACGTCACCAAGACGTCAGAAACATCTGTACACCTTTATGCCACAAACAATAAGGTCGGTATACATATATTTGACATGTTTGCTGTATCGATAGTTATGTCCTCGACTGTACCTATTTCACGTCTTACTTGTGACCACTTGTCAGCGACAGACGCATATTTGCTTTTCATAGAATATTGAAAGGGGTCGGCTTGACTAGCTTAATTTAAGTAATTAAAACGGAAAGTAGAGATGTAGCTACTTAAAGAACAGCTGATGAGCATGCAAGAGGCGTAACAGAGGTAAAGTTGTAGGGGGGTTGTGAGGTTGTAGGGGGGAACCTCTGGATAAATTTTGAAAATTCTGTTACTCATAGAAACCAACAAGGTGGAAGACCTGGTTAAAGTAGCGGGTTGACGGTCAACCGAGCCAACTGGAGGTGTCTGCGGGAGGCCTATGTCAGTCACATTATTTGTGAGTGTCATAGGCAATATTTAATTCCGTGCGGACGACGTCGCGGGCAACAGCTAGTGTTCTATAGGTAATTCGGATACCGCACGATGCTACATTCACACTGACCCAACCAAATGACGATTTCTAAAGGCAACAGGAGATAAAGTAACGTTATTATGGGAAATTTTCGTATCGAGCATTATTGTTGCAGTTAGCATATTGGTAAGCGTGAATTTATGCGTATTTTATAGATGTTCCGGGACCACGTTCACAAAAGCCTCTCCATATACTACGAAATGCCAGCACTGAGCGTGTCTCACAGCTGTTTATTATCGTTTTTATTGAAGTTGACTTGTTATTTCTTTATAAGACATTCTATGGAAATTGTTAGTTGCCGTACTCTACTTTCGTGCCCGTACATTTACAATCCATATGATTTGTTTTTATTACTTTCTCTAACCTTACACCAATCGTAATGGTTGTAAATAACATTAAGACTTATTATTATCTAAGTGCCGCAAGTCGAATATTAACAAACTTTACAATTAACATTTGGCATAGTAATAAACAGCAAATTAATGACCTAACTGCACATAAACACTAAGGTAACGTGAAGGTAATTTGTTGGTAGTAAAGTAGTAGTACTCGAACATCGTAAAATGGTCTTGACAGTTTCGCGAAAATATTGCTAGATTTCATTATAATTGTTTCCATTTGTGGTTCTCAAGAGGTGGTCCATGGAGTACCTGTGTTGATTTGAGAATGCACCAGAAAGAGCCTGCATAATGTACGTAGTGAGTGTAGTGTAAAATAAAAATAATGTGCAAATGACAGTTCACTATCGCCACATTGTATAAAACAAAGTCGTTTTCCGCTGTCTGTCTGTCTGTCCCTATGTATGCTTAGATCTTTAAAACTACGCGACGGATTTTGATGCGGTTTCTTTTAATGGATAGAATTCAAGAGAAAGGTTTATATTATAATACATGCATAATATACCGTGCGAAAAAGGTCGGGTCGCTAGTCTGAAAATATTATTAACATGGATTAAAAAAAACCTAACGTTACATTACGAAAATGAGACTTAACAATGCAGTTTTCTTAACACAATTAGCTATGATCCTTTAAAAAAATATGTCTCCATCATAGAGCTAAAACAAGAGCTGTTGTTTTTGCTCTGTGGTCTCCATTATACCCAGTAGTAGATTTTCTGTACTGAATCATTATGATAGTTGGTTAAAGTAAAAAGTAAATAAGTATTAAAAGTGAAGCAATTCCTGTAGCAGTTAACTTCGTCAAACACTCTTCGCTGGTTTCTTAACATGCCAAGGTAATTAACAGGTTCGTCGCGCCTTTAGTTGCGTAACTTGTACCTACAATACCTACATGGACCTAACGCTGGTTTAAGTTAAGACAATTGTGAGAGCATTAACAATACGTATGTATAATAAAAAAACACCCGTTTAGTTGTGCGACGTGCAGTGAAAACAACTGAATCCCGTACCACTGTGGAACCTTTTCTCTGCAAATGTCATAATGACTTACCATGTAAATTATTGCAAAATTGTATGAGAAAAGGTTCCACACAGGTACGTGACTTCCATGGTTCGATAAAGGTAGGTTCTTCGACCGTACAATAGATTTTCACTTTAAGATAACTTCAATCTGTTTCAGAATCGTGGTTGCCGTATTTAAATTTGATTACTGATAAAATATGTATAAGACTGATCAAGTTGCTTAATATGTGAATACATATCTCTATTGTCAAGAGCATTATTAAGCACTTTTTTAGTTTTTTGTTGATAAACAGCTCTAGTCATACTATATACGCATATCGATATTATTATTAATACATAGTATAAAACAAAGTCGCTCTCCGATGTCTGTCTGTCTGTCTCTGTGTATGCTTAGATCTTTAAAACTACGTGACGGAGTTTGATGCGTTTTTTAATAGAGTGATTCAAGAGGAAGGTTTGTTATGTATAATTCTACGCAGACGAAATCGCGGGCAGAAGCTAGTACATATAATATAATACATTCTTGACGACGGTCGTTAAGGAAGTATCTACGTCTTACAAGCCCACAATACATGAAGGTCTCTCTCATCTCTTTTGTTTACAAGTTCTATGCTGATTGAACTTTTACTCATTGTTCACATTTATAAAAAAAAAATACAGTTGGCAAAAAGGTTTTCGATCAATGCCTATGTTAGGTCAAGAGACTTGTAAAAGCTTCTAATCTAATCATGTAGCTACCCCTGAAAAGTAATAATACGAATGTGTACGAAAAGCTTTAATGGAAACAGAACAGTGTCCCGATTTTTGACAGCACACCATTCGAAAGTACCTACCATTCGAAAGTGGTACACAAGAAGTGTGGTGTGTAACATGTTAGTATAAATTTTTCATCAGTTTCGATTGGGATTTCCGAGGGATGCAAACGTGCAGAATCCGACAAATTACGTTTATTAATACTTGAAATCTCTAGTGACAATGTGAATTGGATTACAATGAACTTCATTGGTCCATTCTATATAACATAAATGCATACCTCTGTTAGGAGATTTCGTCGAATACCAATAATAATAGATTTTACAACGAAAGCATAAAACGCGCCATTGTACCCGAGACGTTTATGTCTATCCTAGCTGCAGGCTAGAAAGTTGATATAATAGAGTAAAATGAGTATTTTTACGAGTTTTACCCTTTGATTTTCACTTCGATTAAGGAAATTAAAATAATTAATATTACAAATTGCTAAACAAATATTGCTAAGAAAAGATAAGAACTTCTCGCCAGTGCACTTTTTTTTCTACATACCTACATAACCCTACTTTAAAACAGATCAAAAACTACGCTTATGCTCAGTTATATTTTATAATCATTTACTTTTCATGGATTTTCGTTTCTGTAGTAGGTACTTACATAACTTATTAATATTACTATTGCCTAGTTTTGTTATAGTCATACATAATATAAAAAACGATTATCAAAACTTTAAAACGATTTGCTTTTTTTCAGTCTTTCCTGTAGTTACGAATTTCTAGTGTTCATGGCTGTTAGCAACTGGTTGCCTTTAGCTATAAACGAAGATTTAACTTTATGCACTAGAAAATAATGAATCATTTTATGCAGCCTATATACGGATATAGGCGTAAATACGAACTTTATGAAATTTGAAGTTAAAAGTTTTAGCCATAACCCCTATGATATTCGGGAAAGGTTTTCCATTTATCCGGTTTTCTTTTCGTCCAGAAAAAGTATCCCTTGTTTTACCATTTTGAGTAGGTAGTTATCATATTTTATGTCCTTGTTTTGCCGCAGATATATATGCCTATTTATTGTGTGGATTGTTGACAGGACTAATTGGAATACACTGTTACCAACTTAATCACTAAATTAGTTCAAACACCGACTTTGAACCATAATAATCATCTACTCAAAACATAATGTACTCATTAATTAGGTACCCGACGCTTTTACCTCCCTTGATATCAAATTTCGAAATAGACGAATACGAGTAGGTACTTACTCGGATTTATTTAAATTAACTTAGTAACAAGTCACCCCTCCTGCCCTCATCCCAAATTGTGACGGAATTCAGGAATCGATGAAGCTTAGCGAATAAATCAAAATTAGGTAAGCATTAACGCAAATAAAGTTTTGAAGTTCGTATCAACTAAAATGAATAAATATTATATTTACTTAATAGGAAATTTTCCTAAAAACGTATTAGGGGATTGTAACTATCTAAATAATTTTCTAAACTCACCCTTCGCTGCACTCTAGGCTTTTCCGCAAGTTGTTGCTCCCTCTTCCTCATGTCGGCGAGAGCCGTCGCGGGCTCCAAAATCCAGTTAAACGTGCCTCAAGTCCTTCACAACACCAGAAAAGTCACGAGAAAATTTCACTTTGTATAAAACTTCCGAAACACCACAATTACACATCCATACGTTGATCGGCGTACGCATTTTACCGTTCCGCTTCAGTTTATCGCGAAAAGTTTTGTGAAAAGTTGTGTAGTGAATCACAGTGATGGTGACTAACTTTTTAAAGGTCAGAGCTCACTGTTTCGTCACAGGGGTTGTTTGTTGTAATGACGTGTGTTCACTAGTGGAAATCCTTATCGGCGCGTGTCGTGCGTCGTGCGGGAGGCGTCCCGCGTTGGAATCAGCTCGGCAGCGAGTGGGCCTCCTGCTCATCGCTACCCGCCTCCTACTAGCCCGCCCGCGCGCCTCCCCGCTAAACATCTCAAATTAAATCCCTTTACCCCTCATTATGATAAAGGGGTCGTTGACAAGATGTTAAGCGTTGATCTTTGTTTTATGAGGCTTAGGCTAAAGCGGAGACTGCAATGTGCTGTATATGCGCATCATAATTATATTGTAGTGTACACAATTATGTAGTTGTTACCGTTACGCGCTTGCGGTGTACCGTAGTAGTTGTATCTACTATCATTAATGGTGCCTAATAATGTCAAGTTAATCGTCTCTAAGACTTTCTCTACCCCTAACGACGGCCGTTGTAAGACTGAAATGTCAAGGCTAAACCTTTTAATAAATAGTTAAACGGTATTAATTATTTTAATTGAAAATCACAACGTAAAGCAATATTTTATTTCATTATAAAGACTTAGGCGAACAAAACGATCTAATTAATGAAACGTTTGTCCTCAATACAGTTTTCGTCAGGGTTTACTTGGAAATCATTTAATTTTGTTCACGTTTTCTATTAAACTGCGGCAAACTTGATTCCTGGCCGTAGATCCTGAATTTTATCAAAATGTCAAAAGATAAAATTAAAATAGCATAAAATTAAAGTGGCCATTGACCAAGGAGGACTCGATTTAAGAGAATAACAAAAAATATATATGTTAAGAAAATAAAAAATAATAATAATGAATAAGGAAAAGAGATATTATTTAGGTATCTAGTAAAAATTTCAAAAATAAATAACTACCATACGCTCTTACACCGGCGTAATAAGGGTGTGGAGTGTGGAACATATTTTTGAGAAGTTCGTATCGATGCTTAATTTTGCACTTGACCGTACTTAGGTAGGTACAGTCAAGTGTAATAATATGTATCTAGTCAAAGTTTCAAAAATAAGTACCATACACTCTTACACCGGCGTAATAAGGTCGTGGGACATATTTTTGAGAAGTTCGTATCGATACTTATTTTTGCACTTGACCGTACATTATAAAGCGTTTCAGTGCCTGTTCTAGTTTATTTTTGAAAACTTTTCACGATACACATACACTGCCTGTTATAGATTCACAATTCACAACGTTGTATTGTAAGATAGGCGCATTAGCCGAACAGAAGAGATGTAGGAAGAGGCCGCATTGTAGGCACGGCGTCCCTTTAATTAATTTTCATACAAAATCTATAAAAGCGTCGCGACTCTTCGCCGTAGGCTTCAGAATTACTTAGGTTCTCTCTTTAACATACGGCTCTTTGTATTGCGTTGTCAATCTGCAATTTAATTCGAAATCAGGTACACCCCGTATATAAAAAGTCCTCTGTGGTACACCCTAATCGAGTCCTCGCGAAAAAGGAAACGGAAACGGGAGTGTTGGAGGTTTTCAAATTACTTAACTTTGTACAAATTTATTTTCTTTGTTACTGCATGAAAAAATACTAATTTAAATATGAATTACCTGGTACAGTCGCTATGTTTATTTCTTGTAGGTACAAAAAAGAATGAGAATGTAGGTAAACGACTGAAAGTATCGCTTTTCTAGTAACGCAAGTATGATTACCTGAATAATCTACTCGATAAGTATTTTTCCCTACTTACACTGTCTAATTAAGTGCTTTTTCGGCAGTTTGCAAATTGTGTACCCATTAAGTAGAACTATTTATGTTGTTAAGTAAGGTAGGTACCACTTGCAATTTACGAGAACAGCTACAAATGGTGGCCCCTGGGGGGCGCTTTGTAGAGAAGTTTGTTTGCGCCTCTTTTATTAGGTACAAGTTTGTGTTTAACTATACTATACATACACGTATAAGGTACGAGTATAATGTACGAGTATGTAGGTATGACAGATTAAAAATTAAAAAAAAAATTTTGATCACTTCTAGTTATCTGATTCATGTTGTATGTAGATAGTCAGAAAAGCCTAATGTCTGAGTTGTCGAGTCGATTTTTTTGGTAACAAGCGTTCAAGAGTTCGCGCGTACGATTAAGGTTTTCTTTTATATTTTCCTAAACAATCTGAAACAAGAGCTTTGCCTACGTACTTTTTTGGTAGCAGTAATTGGGATTGTCTATTTTTTTACAATGTATAGTAAATCGAAAACCATTTCGAGATAAATGCTTTTTAAATCGTTTTCTGTATTTACTTTATTTTATTTTGCTATAATGAATTTATTACATGAAAAATAAGCAATGACCTTCATTTGACATTCCCAGACATGATGTAGACGGTCCAAAATGTACTTTATTTGCAAAGGTTACAAATTCTATGCTATTTACGCGTGTATTGTACTACGGAGTTCAATTTGGACCCGCAATCTGACATTTCATTCATCTTATGACAGATGACAAGCAAATGGGCAATCTTGTTACTGTCATTCTTGTTTTTTCCACTGTTTTACTTTCATATTGTTGTATTATAGTTTAGATTTAGAAGCACTTTCGGTAGATAATTAGGCAAAAGTGTAACCGGACAGCGATGTGCTTCGCTCACATGAAAGATTTTCCGCTAAATATTTTAATGGAGAGAGAAAATATTACGTTTCTCGGTTTACTTTCGCCTACTGAGTTTACTGTCTTATCTCCGGGTCCTGTTTTGTCTCGATCATACCTGGTATGTGTTTATGGACCTTTCTGCTTCGCGCAGAATGTTATGGTATGTGTAACGATTGTGAAAATATAAAATTCATAGGAGAAGATCGCGTAAATCTTCCTGTGTTATTGTTGAATCATGTTGACATTGATACTAATGACAGTTTGCCAACTTCACCACAGATAGAAAAGACGTTAATGGCGGCGCTTCACATACGTTTTATGATCAATTTATCCAATAAGCAGATGTGTGGCACCGGCAATGGAAACTCTGACGTCATCAACCAAAATACTTTCAATAATTAATAGTGAAAAAAATACCGAGTTATATGAGAAAATATTGAAATTGGTTTCTTATAATTGACTATTCTGCACAAAAAAAATATAAAAAGGATAGGTATTTTTTTTTAGACAATCCCAATTAGGTACAGGATCTTCTGCGTCCTTTCGAATTAATACCACCATATTACTCGCTAAGGCTAAGTTCAGATGACTGCGCGGCGACGCGCGGTTGGCTCGGCGCGCGGTTCAAGATTGTAACAAATCTATGTTGCTGTGTGCAACATGAGCGCGCGGTGCCGCGCGGGACCGCGCGCGCCGCCGTGCACCGCGCGCAAGTTCTTGTCCCGCGCGGCAACATAGATTTGTTACGATCTTGAACCGCGCGCCGAGCCAACCGCGCGTCGCCGCGCGGTCATCTGAACTTAGCCTAATTCTACCACGATATAGCGCTCGAGCCCTAATGGGCTATAGCTATAAGAATGAATAAGCAGAATATGCGTTGCCTACCTTACAGGGTTAAGAGATCCCTTAGTCCTCTGAGGTTGGCAACGTATCTAAAATATACCGCGCTGTTACGGTTGGCCATGAGAGATGGTCACTTGCCATCACGTGCTCCACTTGCCATCACGTGCTCCACTTGCCCGTATTTCATTATAAAAGACCTCCAAACGGGTACATTGTGGGAATCCAACAACTTTAACATTTTAAGCGAAAGTGAACCACGCGCAATTTCAATAGTAACGAGAAAATTTCGTATGCATGAAGTAGTTACGTTTACGTAGTACTCTAGTATCATACCCAATTTATTTTTCCTTGAACACTGACTGATTGGGAAACAAAAGGAATGACATAAAAAATGGAATTAATTCATTAGGTTTTCATATTTTAAATGTCATTTTTAAAATACATGCATAAATCACGTCTTTATCTCTTACGGAGTAGACAGAGTCTCAGGTAATAAGACCGTAACCACGTTTAGCATGGTCGTGGCCATGAAGGTGGAAAATGGGAATCGAAATAGTGATGGGTTGTTAGCCGCAACGGCTATAAAAAGAATCCTAAGATTTTCTGCGCGGGAAGAGAAGCAACTGGTACATTCTATGTTTCTTCTTTGCTCCCAGTCCCAGACCACGCAGACAGAGATAGAGAGTTTACATACATACATACTTATTCAGTGGCCACAATATCAATTGACACTAGATGAAAATTCACACCTTTAGTACATTTCTTTGCGGCCACTTTTCTCCGAAGATTATGAAAAATTGTGAATCCATCCGCACCACCGGATCTGAGAAGGGATTTGAAATTCCCTTCAATTAGCTAATTTCTTTTTAATAATTCTGGCAAACATTAAGTTTCTGCCTACCTACCTATAGTTAGCGTAGGGGGGCAGGTGCTATCGAACGCAAAAAATCGTGTGCCTATTGCTACAAATCTTAGCTCAACTCGAATTTTTCGAGTAGTTGACTAGATTAATTAGATTTTTAAACGACACTGAAAACTAGAACATAGACAAATCCAAAAAGTAAAGCTATGACCGGGAATCGAACCCGGATCCCTATCATTTCGTGATGCTTGCTATACCGCCACACTCCCATAGCAGGTGTGAGTAAGCCTTCAAATTTTTCTATCTGTGCCAGTTGTCACGTGACCTTGTATATGCGAATTTTTGTCGCCAAGCGTCATCTTTTTGAATGATGTGTCTGCGGTACGACACAATTACAAACTCCCGTGGAACATCTAATGCTCACCAGGACGAGAGGGCGCTGTTCAATTAGATGTTTGTTTAAATTAATTAGAGTAATCATTTTCTTCTAATCTACGCGTATTTTTAATTCAGCCCAATTTTTATAACACTGTCGAGTGGTATTTCACAAATCGGTGCGCAGGTTCCAGCTTAACGATACCTATTGAGCCTAAATATTTCATCAGATCTTTAAATTTAATTAACTTTAACTTTGAGTTCCGGCGCTAAGCCGGGTAATTACTGACAATAGAAGGATTACGGCTTATAGTTAGTCTCTAAGTTGGCAAAGCCTTTGGTAGTCTTACTGATTTGGATAAAATAATGTTCGTACCAAAACGAATTTAAAAGATTATAAATTCTCAATAACCTGCAACTGTAGCTGTAGCATTTATGTATGTACCTACCTATAGTATAATTTAAACAGTGCGTTGCCCATTGATTTGCCTTTAATTTCTATATTGGCTAATATAAGTAAAAGGCTTGAGCCTTAATTTGCATTGTAAACAGAACACCAATAACAACGAACGAAGCACATAAAGCATAGAGCCATACATCGCGACGAACAGCGTGGAACGCTCTAAAGAAATGTTCGTCAACTTACAAAAAAGTCAAAGGCAAAAACATCAACTGTAAAAAGAAGGAAAACAAGCTCAAACTCCGGCAACATAATTGTCTTCGAATTAAATACAGCAGGCGGGGACAACTTTTTTGCGTGATTTGCAATTTCGGTCTGTCCCTAGAGGTGCTCGAAAATATCTGCAATATCTGATTACTGATTCCTTAATATAATCGTAATTCACCGTTTCGCTTGGTTACATTACAAGTAATCTGACACCCAGTAGTGGATTACAAAGTAAAATAAAGTAATCGTGTAATCAGGAATCGATTACGCAATGCCCATCTCTGGCTGATAGGTACACGACGAAATTTGATGCGTTGCACTGGCTGGTAATCTTTACGAATTCGGAAAGAGCAGAATTAGAATGACATAAAAATTTAAATAATTCTTGTCCACGTATTATTGAAGTTTATTCATGGACACTTGTTCGTTAGATAGTTATAGAGGTCGATTTACATAATGCTTTTCGTTGTGACTAAATAATTATAGAATACGGGTCAGCAATATTTACGTGCGAGTTATTTGTGGTATCTAAGTAAATTCAGAGACGCGCAACCCCTCAAAAAACTTTTGCATACCTATACGTACACCTAAGTTAATTATCTTTCGTGGTGTTTGCATCCTGTACCTATAGGAACACAGTGAAAAAAACAGTAAATACTTTGAGTAGAGCCGAGTTCACGGCGACGAGTACATTCCGCTATCGCTTTCCATTCCCATTTGACCATTCTCAGAAGTACCATTATCGTATCGGGCTAAGTAAAGGAGTAAGTTTACGGAGGCCCCGAATGCCTAACAACCAAATGTATTTAATCACAGATTCAGCTTAGGAATGAGTCAATGAAATAAATTAAGTAATTACAACTTAAGCACAGGTGTGTAGCCAATAGTAATATATTGTGTTGATTACCTTAACTGTCATGGAACGTAAACAAAAATAAAATGATTTACTCGCATGGCGCAATAACAACGCTACCAGATAATAAAAATACTGTGCGGCAAAAAATGTGCCCCTCACATGTACCTATGCAATATAGGTAACTTAGTATGGCGACTGGGCCAAACTTTAGTGCCGCTGAGTACCTACCTATATCTAATCTATGTCAAATATAAAAGCATTAATTGATTGAATCAGGCGCTACTTTACGGAGCTCCATATCAATGAACAAAAAAACATTTACTTTTCTACTCTGCTGCCACACGTACACATACGTTACGTTACGTGCGCATGTTTTACGTGGAAGCAGAGGAGGGTTTGCATGTAGAACATTTTTGGCTCTATTTTACCGCTTGGGATAGACCATCATTGCCAAGAAGCATGCGGCACTCAGACGGATTTTGTCATTTTTAAACCACTTGCGGTTCTGTGGCTGTCGACCTCGCGAATCAAAGTTAGGGTTTCGCAATGGCTGAAATTATACTATTTTTAAGTACCTACCCGATTGCAAAATAGGTTTAGGTACTTACCTTAGGTAGGTTTATATTTTCAAAAAAACCTATGAATTAAAAAAAAATAAGACCTATGATCGTACCTTAAAATCTAAATCGTGACACAGCTGTCCACAGCCGGGCGTAGGTAAGTACGATACGAAAGCATTTTTGCCAAAGCTGAAGGTAGACATCTGAGCATTGCGGCCCCGGTGACAGTAACGTGGCGACAGTGTGACATAGCAGCATGGCACTCTTAAGAACTCTATCTGGTAGAGATTAGAGGACCCACACCCACTATTTTGTAATTAACTAGCAGTTGCCCGCAACTTCGTCTGCGTAGAATTCGTTTATCGCTATCCCGCGGGAATCACGCAATTTTCCGGGATAAAAAGTAGCCTATGTGTTATTCCAGACTATAATCTATCTATGTTCCAAATTTCATCCAGATCGGCCCAGTACTTTTTGAGCCTATTCATTACAAACATACAAACATACAAAAATAGGTACAAATCTTTCCTCTTTATAATATTATAGTATAGATATGGTTGACAGGTTAACTTAATTAATACCTGGTTTTTAATTAAGGCTCAGCGCACTCGTTTATTGGTCAGGTCGGGTGTGTCAACAAGAATTGATAATCGATTGCGGGCTGTTTCATTACGATATAAATATTAAATGGTGAGTGGCAAACCGACAAGCATAGCATGTAATAATGATGGATGCAGCGAATGAGGTATGTACAGTCAAAGGCATAAATATCTATACAACCATCATGTCAAATATGTGTGTCATCGGCTTTATTGTCACGGCATGAAGGTATATAAATGTGATTCACATCTTGATAAGTACATATATTTATGATCTTAACTGTACAGTCGAGGGTATAAAATATTGATACAGCCATCATGTCAATATATATGTGTCAACGAACTTATTGTTTTCATTACACATAAACGGATAACTCACGTATAAAAAGTCGAGTGATGCTCGACATGTTGTTTGACCAAGTTGTAGGTATGTGTTGTATTCAGAAGGATCTGAAGACTTCATAATGAGCCAACTGCGCCACTGGTCTGGATTCCCGCGGCGCAGCATCAAGTAGGTAAATAATGGTAATTAGATTCCGAAGTGTACCACGTTTTGAATAGGCAAGTGCCTTGGTCCACGTAGGGATGTAGGTCGGCCGCGTCACGCACGCACGCCTTTTAAGCTGGGATATCTTCACTCACGTCGCCACGCTGAGTTACGATTGTTCTCACTGCACGCTTTGTTTACGAGAGCATAATGGCCATCTTGCTACTATTGTCGGTCCCGCACGGGTGATTGAACAATTAGCCAATATAGAGCGGCACTGTCCTGCGCAACGTAAGGTACCATCCGCTTTAGAACTTCATGCAGATTACTAAGAACTCAATCAGTCTTACATATATTTAAATACGCGTCTACGTCTATCAAAAAGCAATAATGCCTGCCACGAAAATAAATTAAAAATTTCATAAGCAGATACATACCTACTCATAAAATATTTATGACCTATAACAAGACGTGTCGTTATAATGCTAGCTTGATATGATTGACGTCGATGGAAAAATTGTATCGGTTTATGAGAAGACATGTAGCAGAGATTGTGGAGATTACCGGTAATTAGAGCCGGCTGCGGGCACAAGGGCGCGTTGTTCGTGATCCAGGTCAGACGATATTCCGGCAACGACGAGATGACAACAGGCCGCCATTCAAGGGCGGTTACGGCAAATGTGCCAAACGTCTCTTATATAGGTACGTGGGATCAATAACTTTTTAAGTACATCAAACAAAATGCCTCGCAAAAATTTGATTGCAAAACGAAGTTCGTGGTTGAAATTTTATAGCGGAAATAAATAACATCTTACAATGTTTACTTACATTATTCAAAACGGCCATAATTTATATTGTACTTTCGGAATGTTTTTGGCACTATGACGCAAGTGGAGACGGAAAGAGATTAGCCAACCATTCTTGGGAGACATCACGATCAAATGGTAGCGGGTAATCGACGGGCGACCACACACGATGTCCTCATTGACGTACGTTAAGTTATTGGAATCGAAACAAATCAGCGACGAACACGCCGAACTAGGTAGGTTCTTTGATGATTATTACGAGGAAAACAATGAAGAAATCCGTATAAAATCATTAATGAACACTTATCGAGCATGAATAATAAGTGTTTTTTCTATCCTGCGCTGAAATTGTAGATTGTTTAACGAGGGACTAAAACAAGCCATAATGACACGAGATGTTTAGGCGCCCGAGCTCATTGTGGTTATTTAGTCTCGCATTAAACACTCTACTTTTCACTTTGAATGCGAGGAAAAAACGACGATCTATACAAAATTACAATATCTAATTATAATGAAGTTTCTTACAATTATGTAATTAGAATCGTTCGTACAATATGTAACTCGTTCTTCTTCACTTTATACGATGATGATCACATTTTTGGTCCCTAATTTATAAAGTTGCACAATTATTAATTAATTATTTGGTGAAATATTACTTTTTTTACAACGTACACTCAATACGAGTAATGGACATAATATTTGTATGATAAAACCTTCGATGGACGAGTAGTCTATAATCAATAATTCCAGCGCCACCAACCTCGAGGAAGCCGGCTTCGACCAACGCTTTCGCTATTTACATTTATTAATTCACACCAAATACCATATCAATTCATTTCACAATAAATAAGTTCCGAAAAAAAGTTAAATAACGTGCACTAACAATTTTGAAAAACAACTGACAGCCCTTTATTTTTATTATTATTACTTACACAATATTCATACCTATGACAAAAAAATTGTTCTGCGGTTTTTTTATAATTAATAAACTTAACGTGATTCAAGATTTAAAACTTTGTTTCGGCGCCGATCTTATAAAGTCGCCTTTGACAGCTATACCTCTGGACCTTAGTCAACAGTGGCGCCAACTGGTGAGCAAAGAAACGATAGTCCCCATTATGAGAACGATGCAACTTTTAAATTGGCATTAACCGTTACCTAATTAAGCCAAGTAGCTAAACAAAACGTCCTTAAGTGATTAAGTACGCAGTAGAGAAGACTTGCATACAGGAAAGCGCATGCCATTACGAAATTCATTCCCGATAACTCATGACATGAATGCAGTATCTTCTTGTCTACGGTTCACAGAACTTAAATTAGGTATAAGTATGTGTACTTTCTGTGTATGTTTACGTTTACATACATTTAAGACAGCGTAAGTCAATCTTGAAAGTCATTACGATATCGCTTAGGTGTCAGTGGTGGGGAAATGGACTTGGGACGAATCGGGGACACTTCCCTTATCTACAAGGCTTTGTCCGTGTAACAATAAAATGTGTTATTAATTGACGCTCGCGGCATGTCAACAGCAGGTCTCACAGCGTTGTTTAGCTTTTTAATGGGTTTACCTAACTTGCAGCAGTAAAGAATCAGATGTGTTTTCATATTGTCTTAATCATGAGTGTCATCATCTTTCCTTCCCCAGGTATTTTGTGGTACGAACAGCCAATGGTTTCCCGCGATGTTTACCATTACTTATCATTATTGTAAGTAGTTGGACGTTATACTTACATTATGGGGATTGTTTATTCGGAAACAATTAAGCTAAAATAGCAAAAACAGTAGCATTGGAACTAAGTATTGTCAATATGTTTTAATAACAAAACAGTGTTAATCGTCTTGATTTTATCTTGTAACTAAATATATTATTGTGGTTCCTTGTCAAAATTACAGCGATCTGAGTATTTTGAAGTAAGAAAGAAAGAGACAACAGAGAGACTTATTTGCAGATATTTTTGTGCACCTAGATAACTCCGATAATGTATCAGATGGTGACTAAAGAAAGTATCTGAATAATATTGGTACCTACTAACAATGTCAAAGGGTTTCGTTATGCTTAACGCTGCGTTATATTTGACGCTGACTGTACCCAGGCGCAGCTATCACTGCGTATGTCATACCGGGGTTGACCGTTGAGCATTAAGTTTATGTTCAATTCGAAATTTATGTTAAAGCAATGAATTTCTCCGTGAGTTCCTAGCCGAGCCGGGGGCCTATTGTTGCAGTAACAAATTACCTCGCAAGGGCCAGTGCGAGATTCCTCACGGAATATAACCATAAGTCCAGCGAATCGCGTACGTCGATCTCGTCGGAGTTGGACAGCGGCGCTGTCGTCGGCGGAATTCGATTTATCGCTGCGCCGCGCACAACGCGGCCCGTTGTCCCGCGCCCGCGCAGCCAGGGCTATCGGCACGCGATCTGTCGCTTACCGCGCTAACGAACTCGTTTACTCACTGCATAGGGTGCATTTCACTGACGACATCATTACTCATGTTTTTGACGTTTATTTATTTGACTACTTCACATTTTTCATTTTAATATAGTTGCGAACTGTGGTTTTCAATAGTAAAGACTAAATAAACTTTATTGCTCCATTTGTCAACAGCTCCGCTCTGCGTTGTTCGTGTACTCTTAAACAGCAAATAGTTGTGTAGGGATGCAATTTGCTACACCTATTTTCACTTTAATTGCAGCCTAGCACTAAGTTAATTAATTTACCTATGATAGCTACTGGAGTGGACTGTATGAAGAGTTAATGGAGGATGATGGAAACACCTTAGATGTATCAATATATAATTACTCAAGCAATAACACAACACGTACAAGAGTTGGCACAAGGCAGACTGACATTCTAACATATTGACATTATATATAAAAAAAGGGTAAAAGTAGGCCGCAAACCAGCCAGTAGCCAACAACCTACTTAATAGGTAATTCTATTTATTCTCCTCGCACCCTTGTACAAAATTTTGTACATAACAGAGTGTACCTGTTCGGGTCAGTTTTAAAGTTAAATAATGCTTACTGAGTAAAAGGTTAAGTACTAGCTACGAGATTTTTAAGAAGCTGTGACTGAGACGCTTATTATCGTCATTAATGTACCTAACTACATTTATGATAAGGGTCAGACGAATATACTTTTCATTATGAAAATAACGGCAATGAGCACTGACGCTACCGGGACAATAAGTAATTTTGTCACAGTGCCTTATTTAATAAATAAGGTATACCACCTACATAAATCATACTTTGCAGGAGCAGAAACCCCTTACCTATACCTTACAAAGATACCGTGCGTATACTTTATTAAGATACCTTATTGTGATAGCGACAACCCTACTGTGCGATCCCCGCGAATTAGTAGAGGAGATTGAGTACAAGAGGTGTCGGATTACCCGCGTCCGATCGGGGGCCTTGGCCCTGCCTCGACACCAGCAGCCAGGGCTTCGAAGTTTACCAACAAATAAACGTCAATGGCGTCTAACTCGCGTCTAACTAAACACCTAATGGATCTATCAATCAGGAAGAGCGAGGGTGTTATTTATTTAGTCTCATTTCATTATCGTTGTGGTTAAGTTGTGACATCCAGATTGCGATTCTTGTGCGGAACTATGCATTTAAATATGAAATGGGTACAGTAGGGCATACATATCGATACAGCCATCATGTCAAATATATGTGTCACCGATTGTTTGTAGATGAAAGGCGTATTGATGTTTTTGAGTCTTGGTAACGTACATATATGTATTTATGCCAACTGTACCTACTATTAATCGCAAAACGTAAAAGTTCGAGATTAAATAAAATGCAATGCGAATATTCTTTATTGAACTCCACAAATCAGTAAGAGATATCTTATAAATATTTTATAATTTTATTATCACATTCACACAGAAAAAAATTTGGTGCAGTATGTGTGCATATGGATGGCTATCTACTTAGGTACTTTTTTATTTTATTGTAGTACTGAATTTACTGTACAATAATCAATAACGCCACGAGAACCACGTTCCAGGCAGCAAGATTAATGACCAGCAATTTTGATCATACTCCATACTTACCCAACAATAATATCCTTTTCCTTTCGCTTGATAGTAATTACTGTTACCCGGTATCATCATCTCCGGACTTCCATCGACGTGAATGGTAAATTAGCAAAAAATAATCGCATTGCGGCGGGCTTTGATGTCGCTCGGATGATCCTACACAACACAGACGCTGCATCGTCCATGTCTGCCTTGAAAAGAACATCTGGGTACAGTGGGTACTGACCGAGTCAACCACCTTAGAACCTCCACCATAGACATGTGGGACTAAATTAATAAAGGAAACCAATTTAGTCACCGTTTAACTATTTATTCCGTCTTTACATAGCGAAATCGTACCGCAGACCCGTTACAACTAAACCTAATGATCTTACATACGTCATCTCATTCTTCAAATCGAATATTCATCGTCTCGCTCATAATATCGTCCGTCACCTTCACACTCTTACGTTCCATTCCACATTCGGCCATCCTGCTCTAACACCTGTCCTCAGGCTAACATCCGTCCTTACACTCTGAAGCTATACACATCTTTAATCTAACATCTTCATTTACAATATTATACAATAAGAAAAACAACTTTAAATAAACATCGTAACATCATTAAACATTAAACTAAACATCTTACTTCGGATTAAAACTCGTATAAAATAAAATACCTACAAAACTTATCTCAGCAAGTCTTCATCTTTACCTTCTTCTTGTATTGCATATCATTATCAAACCGGCCTTTCGCGTCGTCAGGATCTCCCGTTGTCCTCGTCTGATAATGTATCCGTGTGATGTCATCAGACTTTTCCTGCCGCTCTACTCGCTGCTGGGTCCTTCGCCGCGGTATCTTTGCCACCAGCACGTCGCCTTCGCTTCGTCGTCGCTTCGTTCGTTTGGGTTTGTGGCGTCGTCGTACGTCTTTATTCACATCGCAGCCCGTGTGTATCACAACATTAACAGCATTCTTGCAAATTGTTACGCTCTCCGTGGGCTCTGTACATAAAGATTCGTTCGCAGATCTTTCGATGCAAATTTCAATGATGTTTATTTTCTTGTAGCTGTCAGTGTCAATTTCAGACTTTGCGGTTTCAGCAGATTCCGCCATCTTTAAATCACCGTCGTACGCATGTGCACAGTCATTTACAGCGTCGTTCATATTGGCTGCCTTCGAAGTGATGTTGCTCACGCACTTCGTGTTCGGGTTCGGTTGCCAATCCGCCTCGGCCATTCTACTCCCTGCTGCTACACTCACGTCATTCTCGCAACTGCCTGAAGTTTCCGCTTGCATCTGCGCCTGCGTATCGGTGCACTTCGTGGGAATATGGCCAAACTCGTTACATTTTAAACACTTGGTGCACTTTTCTTTATAATATGGACAATCCACCGATGAATCACTCATTTCTCCACAGCTGTTACATCGAATAGTCTTCGGATTGCCATTTCGTTCGTTGTCCTGTCTATTTTGTAAACTTGATGCGCCTGTCATTTCGTAAGCCGTCGTGGAGTTTATGGAATCCTCGAATTCGTTGATGAGAGCCGCCTTCAAGTCAGCCCACGTCCTGTGCAGTCGCTCCGTGCTTATCCATAACGCTGCCGTACCTGTCAGCGCACGTCGCGCCACCAGAAGCTGTTGCAGCGGGGTCCAGCCGAAGATTTCTGCGTGTTCGTCTACTTCTTCGACCCATCTAGTAATCGACTGCGTCTTGTCGCGCCCGCTGAACGCTGGTATTAAGTCCGCCGTCATTTGAAACATTTTTTAAATATCTTCTCGTCGTTCTTTATAAAAATAATCTTCTTTTTGCTTCGTAGTCTTTATATTTTATCGTTTTTCGTCTTCCGCCATCCGTCATCCGTCATTCGTCTTTTCTTCTTAACTGTCTTCTTTTTTCGTCGTTGTCGTGTCAAATTTTAATCTTTTTCTTTATTCTTCACTTCTTCATTATATCTCGTTTCAAAATCCCGGACGAGCCCCCATTTGTGGGACTAAATTAATAAAGGAAACCAATTTAGTCACCGTTTAACTATTTATTCCGTCTTTACATAGCGAAATCGTACCGCAGACCCGTTACAACTAAACCTAATGATCTTACATACGTCATCTCATTCTTCAAATCGAATATTCATCGTCTCGCTCATAATATCGTCCGTCACCTTCACACTCTTACGTTCCATTCCACAGACATACATACATCATTTCTAGTTGTTCCTTAGACAGTAGGTACATTTGATTGAAAGAAATTATGAAACTCTTTCGAACTAGCTAGTATGTTATAAGTGTTGCAGGAACTAAGTAGGCCAATGTGCCTACGGAAACTGAAAATAAATGGTTATTCATGAACTTGAATGAAATAATAAGTTACATATTCCCGTTTCTGAAGCAAAGTAAATTATTTTAGTTCATAGTCAATGCAGAATGACACAATCATCATCTTCTCCAGCCCATATACGTCTCACTACTGGGCACAGGCCTCCTCTCAGTATGCGAGGGCTTGGGCTATACTTCCCACGCCGACACAGTGCGGATTAGAAACTTCACACACACCATTTCGCGAAGCAATTCCGCAGATGTGTGCAGGTTTCCTCGCGATGTTGTCCTTCACTGAAGGCCGCAGGTCAAACCTATCACGGCTTTTTAAAAACAAAACTCTTAGGTAATTGGCATCGGTCGATAACTCTGGATACTTATGTTTGTTTTTAAGGCACCCAAATATATAACAGTACCTTCTCTCTTACGTGTCGACGATATTTTTGCGACATACTATCTACATCCGTACACTACACACGCAATGGCGATACATAGGTACCTATATGTTAGGAACAAATCGCACGATATAAGTAAGACCATTGCTTGAAGATGGTATACTATTCTTAGCCCTTAGGTATTTAAGTTTTGTTGAGCCAAAGCTGATAGTTACTTTGGTAGAATTAGGCACCTAAGTTTTGCAAGGCGGTTAAGCAATACGGAGAAATGCAGTGATATAGACGCTACAGCCGATAAACATAATCACGCCTATTTAGTTTTGCGTTCTTAGAACCGAAAATCAATTCTTATTTTTCATGAAAAGCGTGATGTTGTAACGTTGCGTTTTTCGCACTTAGTTAAATTTTCGCGGCACTACTTCAAGTGTCAAAATTTGAATCTTCGCGCATAATAATTTTACAATTTTACAGCGTCATTGGTCGATGCCCGTGACGTGATTGGCCGTATCCTTCGAGGCTCCTTATTCGTCCTTCGTATTAAATTCAATAGTGTTACCAGGGAAATTACATCCTTCAGTTGTGGTAGTAGCTTTCATATAGTAAATAGAAGATTATATCAATCAAGCTTTTCTAAAATTGTTTCAGGATAAAATAAAATAATCTGGGGTTTTCCATACATTTAATAACTCGTTAACCTTCTTTTATCATTTTTTTACAACGTGTTAAATGGTAGTTTTGTCGATGGTTGAAAATTGAGTCTGGAAGTGTTTTGGCTTGTCATGGCAACTTTCTTTGCCTCTTTGATTCTGCGAAGCGACGCGCACGCACGCTTAATTTTATCAAGACTAACTCCAGGCCTTGTCTTATGAAAATCCATCTGGTTGACTAAATAATTAAGACGATGGAAATCGTCGGGTTGGCGGGTCCAGCTGAAATTTTAATTTAGGAACCATTTTTCTTGGTGTTCCGGTAAGTACTCTGGCTTGGCCTCCCTTTGTTCTTTTCCTAACCTTTGCTGGTGCGAGCACGCCTTTCCGCTCCACCTTTTGCCGGTCTGTCGTTAACCCTGGGTTACTTTTCGCTTTCAGGCTGGTGGGAAAAAAGAAATTTGAAACCATTTCGTCTGCATATTTTACTTTTGGGGAATGAGCATTTTTCCGCATGTCAATGCAAGAGACTGCATGAGAAGGGTCGTTCCACACCGTGGCGGCTAGTTAAGGGCCGAGAGCCAGCAGCCGCGCCGGAGGATAACCGCAGGGAGTAACCGGCGTGGTGCCACGCCCTGTCCCATGAGGTGGGCCCCTTTTTCTTCATGTAAAACTTAGTAATTTTAACATTTAAATTCACACAAGAAATGGTGGTATAACGTAGGGAAACCGCATGTATACTTAGGCTTAGATTTTAACCTTTCCTACACATCGAACCGTCCCTGAGGTTATAAATTTTACTTAGGCATAAGCCCTAAACTGTATTGTTTGTGTCATGCAAGTATTCTCTGCTATATAAAAATAAACAGTGTATTTACCCAGGTATATTTTTCATTTACAAGTTTCCCTATTCTATTCTGTTCATCTGTCCATTTAACTTTACACTTTAGCTTCACTTCTTTTCATTTTTTTTTTATCTTTGCAGCCTAGCCATTTACCCATTCTAAAAAGCAGGTTGCAATGTCAGTGCACTTTTTCGTATTGTTCTAACTCTAACAGTATCAACATGTTTACGTCTGCGAGTACGTTTCATCGTTTCAGGGAAAAGCGTTTCCATTCTTTTCCTTAACCAGCTGTAAGTGTGTAAATGCATGGCGCAATAGACATTTGGTAAACACAAGTGCCTTACTTCTACTTCAAAGAGGATGTCTAGTGATGATTGAAGCGTTGCTCTTGTTCGTTTGGCGTCACGTCTAGCCATAATATTTAGGACCATTTTTAAACCTGTTAAAAAACTCCCACGAATAGGTATCAATATGCAGAAGGTAAGATAGGCTCCAATAAATATAGCAGAGTTGCCCATTTACTCGAAATAAGTACCTAAATAAGATAAGAATCAGTATGAACACGATATAGGTAAAGTTAGGCTGAGTAGTTATTCATAATGGGTGATTTGTGTAGTGTTCGCTATATCTGACTGATGGTGGCTGTGTAGTTACAAACTATATTGTAGTTTCAAGATGATTACAGGACTATACGTGACCTAAAAACAAATTTTAGCTATTATATATATAGGTAGGTACAATACCACCCGAAACCGACGTATGTATGTATGTATGTATGTACAATACCACTTGGGCTCACAACAGAAGAAAAAAACCGTTCTGATTAATAATATATATTAATGTACAAAATTATAATCTTACATAGGCATTGATTCTGAGTGACAGAGAGTTATTAACAATTGTTCGGGTGTCATGCAGCAATAATCATAATTAATACCACTCGCGTAAAAGTTTTTAATGCTAATTAATCCACGTGAAACGCAAATCTCTTGAATACCGCTTTATTTGTGGAATAAAACGAAGTTTCATAAAACCACCGTCTCTTTCATGGACAGAATATCCATTAATACTAGTAAGTAGGTATCTATTTAATTGTTACTTAAATATTCCGAAATGAGATAAATGCAAACCTACCTACTTATTTTTACAGCTAATAATAAGGGCGCAGCTTATCGTCTTTGAATCTTAAGTCTTAACTTTTGAAAATACTTTCGGCAAGCAAAAAAAAGACGTTTCCACTGTAAAGACTAAGTAACTACAAATGTATCTTTAGCCTATCCTTACTGATTTCTCCTAACACATTTTAAGTATTTCATATGCGAAAATATTTATATTAGAACAAAAAAACTGCTTCCTGAAGCAGCGACGAAATAGGAAGGATGCGATAGAATGTTGCTATTAGCCATTTGGTGTTTTATTATTTCCCAACAGAGAATGAATTCAAGGTTGGATCTTAATTTAAACAATGGTTATATGAATCGTATCCAAATTATTGATTCAGAACACTGTTTATTTGTTTTCTAAACTAGATAGCTACCTACTTACAGAAACGGATGTGGCCGGCTGGCGCACGGAGAATGGATTTTAATTTCCTGTAGTTTACACTACTTTAAATAGGTACTGTTTATAGAAATGGAATCTCTTGTCAAGATGTCAATGAACGCTAACGAACAACCCTTTCGAATAAGATCTTCGTTATGGCAGTAATCCTTTACTTACTTTTTAAGATTCAGCGCTGGTTCTGTTTTTTATATAAACAACAGTCTCTCTAGGTTTTAGGAGTACGAAATAAACGAGAAAACACATGTAGCTTAGCAACATGCTCCCGATAATTGTCTTGGCTACAAAGTTTTTCCACCAGTCACCTAAATTATTGTCTATCCCCGCCCACAGCCCCGTAAAAACAACTATTTCGATCGTGGCCACTATTATCCAAAACACATGCCACACGCGGACATGACGGAAGCGGACCTTGAATTCCATCAAACAGAAAATATAAACAAAAGCGAGAAATATATAAAAGCCTCTTCTGACAGTGCTCGCCTGGGGAACTATTAAAAGGAGCAGCATTATCTGATAATGCGAAAATAGAACTATGATAGCAGCGACAGGAAATACGTTAATAAATGCAGCAATAGAGAGCAATCTTGATACAAAGAACATATGCCACCCTAAGAAGTGGACCAGAGCAGCTGATGCGTCCTCTGGTTCTAGGCCACGAATCTTAAGAGGGCCAGGAACATGCCGTGGTATATCCGGCTCATCTTGGACCACCTCAATATGCTTCCGTCTGGGAGGAGCGGACAGCCAAGTTGGTATAGATTCTGCATTTTCCACTAACTTCTCGGCCCACATAGATAAAGCACCTGGTTTTGGCGCAGGCATAGATGGCGGGGGAGGCACATAAACTTCCTGGATAGTATACTGGGTGTCTCTCCGTCGTGGTGCAACGCGGTCAATAATCGATATCGGCCTCACGTATTCACTGCCGCTCTCCAATGAAGAGGACCTCCTAGATTGATTCACTGGTATTGGTTGTAAGTATTCGGAACTTGCATCTGAACAACATCCCTCATCATCGAAAAATGGCTCAGTTACATTAGATCTTGGCGAAAACTGTATCATGTCACTAACAATTTTACTTCTACTTTCGTTGGAGTCTTGTGAAACCACTGAAGCTCTTTGCAATGGTAATGTTTCATAAATGTGTTCTTCTCGATTTACTTCCGTGTTATTGGCTGATTCTATTTTCTCGTTGGTGGAATTCTCGATTAAAACTTCTGAATTGGTCTTCCACGGGTACTGCCGACCGCAAATTTTTTCTCGTTCAAATCGCCTGTAAACTGTTGCTGTGCTGGCCATCCGAAGCGACGACATCACTATGCTTACCCAGACCAGAGAGACTGTGAACAGGTAATTAGGTTCGTATAATTAAATTATTCTTAATCTCTTTTTACACCACGTCGGTCGAGAGATCGCTATTAAGCGATAAGACCGCCTATTGTCTACTTTGTTCTTTGTTTCTGTATTGTTTTGTACTGATTTGTGGTGTTCAATAAAGAGTATTTGTATTGTATTGTATTGTCGGTGGTAAACAAGCGTATGGCCCGCCTGATGTTAAACGACTTCTTAAAGAACCCCTTTGCTATAGTTCTTCGGGAAAACCTCGGCCGGGAGTTTATTCCACAGCCGGAGAGTTCTCGGGAGAAAAATTCTTCGAAACCGCACCGTGCGAGACCATTTAGGTGTGCATTCTAAAGTGCATTAATTCGAATAATATGTACCTACATACCTACTTTTGAGTGATGTGCTCTCCATTTCCGGCCCCAAAACATACACGCGATTTTTCCCGATCCAATAACAAAAAGGTTTTCGGTGGGTAGATATAGGCGTATTTACCGTGTTAGTACAGTCGAGGACAAAAATATCGATATAGTCATCATGTCAAATATTATGTATCACCGACCTTATTGTTTGTGGCATAAAGGTGTATAATATTTTTGACGTCTTCGTAACGTATATAAATTTATACCCTTGACTGTACATTCTATCGTATTTATTTCGAGTAGGTACCAGTCGTTGGTGGTCTTTGTTTACCATCAGACAACACAAAACGAAACTAAACTGACGAGCAAAAATATCGGGTAAATTTTCATATACCTATTTAAGCATAATAAAAGTGTCTTACATTTTTCAAATCGAGGATCAGAGTAGCGTGATAACATGTCCAACACGTTCAGGATGACGTGCGGCGCCGAGTGCATGAACGCCTGGAGGAACAGGTACAGTTCCATCGGAGAAGGAGCTTTCGCTGTCACTAGAGCTTCCCTGGTACGTTCCTCATCTTCCGCCCGCGCCGCACACACTGCTTCCACCCACCAAAATACTTGGTGACAGTATCTGTAACAAATAATGTGTGTAGAATTATTCGGGGATATTTCAGCAATTGGGGTTAATTTAAGTGAACACTCCATTAAAATGATTTACAACGTAATTTTGGATTTTAAATTAAATCACCCCTTCGATGTAAGTTTACATATACCTATATTTTGTCAATGTCAAACACAAATGAAAAATCCTGAAAAACATAAACATGTGTATGTAGTTACAGTCGAAGAAACTTAATCACGTACCTCTGTGAAACCTTTTCTCATACACCATTTCGCAATAATTTCTGTGGCAGGTGTAGGTATAGTAAGTTATTCATTTTCAGTGAAAAGATTCCACAATGGTAGTACGCGATTCAGTTTATTTCACTGTACCTACAGTTAAATTTATCACAAGCACCTGCTAAAGTATACTGGATTAATTAAAAAAAGAGGTATTTTGGATTAATCAAAAAAAAGTTGTTTTCAATTGGGTGCAATTAGGAACGGTCGGGATTATTCAGTACGGCTCATTAAGTTATGAAACCCTTTGAAAGTTAGGATTTGCAGCGGACGAACCGTGTAGGTTTAATTTATTTACGTTTGTTAACCGTGATTCAATTTAGTCCTGATTCGATAGGTACAAAATAGCTGAGTAATTTTTTGAAACTAACTAATTGCTTAGAATTGTATATTTCATGATAAGTAGTTGTACCTAGGTACCTATTTGTACTTATAAACTGACGCCCTCATTTAATTTCTGTTCTTTATTGTTAAACAATTTCACTGACTTTTTTGCGCAGTTAAAAGTAGAATAGGTAGGTACTTAATATATTGTTTTAATAGTTCAACTCATTTTGCTAAAAAAAATATGAGATCAATCTTGAAGTACCAATTCTTTCAAAAAATGTAAAAAAAACTAAAACAGGTCATAACTCATATCTAATTACGTAGATTGTTGTCAAAAAATTAGAACAGCGTAGCTATAGATAGACCGACCGCTTAAATGAGTCCTCGCCCGCGCGGGTACAGGGGCGCAGGGTAGGACGACAAAGGGGACCGAGAGCGGTGCGGGCGGGTAGTGTGCCTGGACGAATCATTTAAGCGGTCGGTCTGTACTGATAGACAACAGTGTAAGCTTTTCGGCAAACTAAAGTACAATAATTGTTTCTCACCTTCCAATCGCAGCGACAGGAAAAAACAAAAAGTTTCCAATTTGTATGAATATCCACTTCAGATCATTTTTCTCTATTTGAACTGAAAATGCAGACGACTCCGTTTGCAGCCCCGGGGGTGGTGAAGCCAGGGTAAAGACAAGCGCTATCAATGCTGGCAACACCATCAATATGATGCAGAAAATGGCAATACTGAAAAACAGCTGCAGTTAAATTTTCGGATAGTTCTATGGACGAATCATTTCGATTATAACTAAGTATAATTACTCACCCATTGTCACCGCTCAGGAAATGTTCACAGATAAGTGCTATATCGAAGCAGATCAGGGTGAGGTAGACGAGGAGGCCGCCGCAAGCTGGGAGCACCCTATGCAGCAGCAATGCCTGCCATGTCGGCAGCTCCCAGCCGAGTACCTCACCCGACACCTCCTTGTCTAACTTGCATGTTACCATTTCTGACCATTACCAATGATTGCTGTATCCTAAGTTTGCAATTTTTTGGTTCACTTTCACTTGTTTTAAACAGTTTTTAAGAACGACTTTGTTTGTTTCGAACCAAGAAAAACTAAAAAGCAAATGAAACAGATTGTACACACCCATTGATAACGCTGATAAGGTATCGGTAGAGACAAACAGATAACTGCTACAGTGAAGGCCTAGTTTTTTTTTGTGCACGTTGGAATCAATTTGAGTGTAAGTAGGTGCTTGTTAGATTCTAAAATAATATGGGAAAAATAATGGGGGTAAGTTGGTGTAGGTACCAATCGGCCCACGAATGGTGGTGGTGAGTACATAATATGTAAATTGGATGACTTTGCAAGTACACTATAGAAAAAGTACAGTCACCAAAAAAAAACAACTTAAAATTAAATAGGTACTAAACTTATTAACTAATAAGCACCGTAGTAAGTAGGTACCTACTGTGGGTGCGGAGTAGCTCTTAGATCACTTCCTAGTACCTACGAGGATTGGTGTTACAAATGTCCTAAACAAACTGTGGTTGCTTAAGGCCTATATAATACTGAATATAAATTCAAATATCTCGTTATTATTCTTCTTTATTTTATGTTTAGAAATATAGCTATTACAATTATTTTAACCCGGGATGCTTTATCAAGCCCGGTTCAAGCAGATCTCAGGGTTGCTCTCGAGTTCTAAAACAAAACCCGAATCAATCGAACGAGTGTTCGATTTATAAAACTCGAACACCCTCACAAACCAGCCAGTTCGTAGACCTATAACACCTATGCCTACAGCACCTGCTACTTATTTCAAATTTACAAACAATTAAGTATACACTTTCGAAGAAGTTCGTGATGGAATGGTAGCAAAGCCCAATTAAGTATGTCGACGCATATCAGAGTGGATCAAAGAACTGGGGGGCTACTCTGAAATTCAATTATCGAAGTTCGTATCATGCCATCCCTCTTACTCTCAAATTAATTACTATTAGTGTAGCCGGAGCGGCACGAAACGAACTTCGATACTGCGGTATTCGTACCTACCTACTGTAACAAGTAGAGCTCAAAACGCAGTAGGGTACCCACCAATTTTTGAATACTTAGGCTGATAATGCATTGTCACTATACTTTTTTATCAAGTTTATTCTCTAGCGCATTATTAAGAACGAGTATAATGAAAAATGTTATATTGGGAATCTAAATGTAGTTTTTTGAAAAAAGTGTGATGCTAAGGCTTTATTTTTCATTTGTTTTGGCGCTACTACGGTGTTTCAAGGTGCAAAAAGTGACGAGTGAGCGGCGAAGGAGGAGGTGAAGTGAAATAGGTGGGGGTGAATTTTTGCTACTGAAGCAAACCATGTGGGAACATTATTAGATTATGCGTCTGCTACATTTCAAGTCTGGTTTGCCTGCCTATTTCAATATCATTAGTAAAGCGTTTATAACATGGGCTGGAACATTCAATCAATGTCAAATTAATTTGACGTATCGCGTGTGCCTGACATTGACATATTTGACATTACAGGTGTTAACAATATTAAAAGAATTTGGTCAGATTATTCAGATAGATTTTCTTCCTTATTAAAATAAAAACTTCAAATAATTGTAAGATTCTAGTTTACACAGCATACATTGAGATTATTTCCATTTATCGATAATTATGTATAAAAATATTCTATCCAAGACTATACTAAGCCAAACCACAAGGTTGTTCAAAGGTTCTGTTGATAGTGTGAAACAAGTACACTGTGGAATATGCTTAAGAAATCCTAGGCAAACATCAAAGCCAAACAACCAAGCCTCTCCAGCGATCACCAGTAAATACCAGGTCATTACAGATAGCAACGCGACCGTGATCGAAAATACGGCAGAAGAGATTTTCCAGGAGCCAACTAAGTACCCCATATTCAGTGATGAATATGATGGGGTTAATCTTGAAAGTATGGATACTCATTTAAAATACTTCATAAAATTTTTACGTAGTGTATTTTACTTAATTAAACATTATTTTGTTTACAGGAGGAAAAACTGGAGTATTTGAAATTGAAGACCTAGTTGTTTTGCTTCAAAGAGAAAACTCCAAAGATATATTTGTAGCCACTGTACCTCAGAGTATAAATTATGTAGATTACATTTGTGTAGTCAGTGCTCGCAGTAAAAGACACATACTAGCACTGGCAGAATTTGTTAGAAAAGTTTATAAGAAAAAGTGTTACAAATCTGATTCAATACCGAGAATAGAAGGCGAAGATTCTGATGAATGGATGGCTTTAGATTTAGGTACCTACAATTTGTAACTTATCAATTATATATAACCTGGCAGCGTTTGGCCTCCAGACTATCGTATAATGTAGGTCCATGCCTGAATAATTAAAACTGCAACTGTCATTTACAGGTAATATTGCATTGCATATCTTCTCTGAAAAGGCTCGAAAAGTTTATGACTTGGAAACCCTGTGGGCTGTGGGACCCGACTATGATGACCAAATGAACAAGAAGCATGATGTTGCAGACATCTTCCAGAATTACAGCTCATACCTGCAAGACCTGAAACCTCTAGCGTAGTGTAACTAGTCAAATAAACTGATATCACATAATAATTGAAATGTTTTTTTTCTCTTTGAAGAGATAAGAGTAAATTTTACCATGTTGCATTGGCATGCCAAGGTTGTCTGTTGTCAATAGTCCAAACGTAAATGTGACTGGTATTTCAAATAGTTCTAATCCTAACTAATATTATACATGTAAAAGTTTGTGAGGATGGATGTTGGATACTCTTCATGCCAGAACGGCTCCAACAGTTTAGAATGACATTTGGAATAGATATGGATTACCGTTAAAAACTTTGTCCTGACTATTTAGAACAATAAAAACAGACCAAGAGCAAGTCGGACTCGCGCACCGAGGGTTCCGCACGATTCGCCAATTTTATAAAAAAAACCAGTGTTAGCAGAGCCCTGTTCCTAAGCAAAATGTATGCAATCTGAGGTCATTTTATATTGGTTATTTACATAGACAAAAATAATGTTTTTAGTATTTGTTACTACAGCAGCAACAGAAATACATCTGTGAAAATTTCAACTGTCTAGCTATCACGGTTCATGAGATACAGCCTGGGGACAGATGGACAGGCAGGTGGACCAACAGCTAATTCTTAGTAATATAGGGTCCCATTTTTACTCTATGAATAGTAACCTAAAAAAAAGAATAGCTATCTAATTGGGGCAAGCATTCTCATGTTATGAAGTGACCAAGTGAAATTGTACAAATTATACAAATTGTATCACATGTTGCAAACATAAAATTGTTAAACTTTACAATAATACGGGAAGTAAGTACAAGATCAGAAATTAAAATAAGTGCACAATTAAAAGTCTCATATAAAATGTTTATTTTTGCTTAATTACTTAAAAATACAAAAAGTACTGATGGTATTGTAGAAATTATAATACAGCAATTGATTTTGTGTACTCCAAATTAAAATATTTAAGTTGCATTAAAATTTTATTACAAATATTTATTTTTAGTCACAACTATCCAGATAATGTATGTTTGTTAATATAATTTGATATACAAAATAACAATTTGGCATATTTTGTTTATAAACTAGCTCAAAATTCTAAATGCATCATTACCAAGTAAAATAATGATAAAAGCACAGCTGTTGACTACAACATTCATACCACAATCACAAGATTTATTTCTTTTCAGTCAAAATGCAGATGCACATTCTAATAAATCTAATTATTACACTAAGTAGCATAGTTAAGGAAGCAACCTATATGTATACAAGTGCTTCTAAGTGAATTATTAAATAATTTATAATAGTACAACTAATTGGAAGCCGATAAACAATAAATAATAACACAATATTGTATGAATTAGATAGCAATTATAGTAAATTAAAGACAAGTTTATTGGACCACACATGTAAGTCTTTCATTTTGATGACTATCATCAGTACAAGCAAGAAATGTTTAAGGATGAAATGGTGCAAGAATTCAGTATCTTAATCTGTCTTAGTGCCCACCACAGTGCATGTGACTATTGCACAAATACTGGATTTTGTAAATTACATGCCTTCAATTCAGATCTTATACAGTTAAAACTGAGAAAGTATTTTTCTGTAACTTAGCAAAGCAATAATTTAAACTGATTTGGTGCAAATTTTCTAAATTTAAATATATTCATACAAAATACACAAATACATATTCAAATTAATTGCTTTATCTTTGCATACATGTTTTGGCTCATGACTACTGAATTAAGACAATATGGCCACGCTTCTCCTGACACCAGCACCTGAATTGACATTGTCTAAACTTGACCACTTCTTGATGCCATTCTTGGCAATCTCAGCTGATATTTTGTCCTCCATGACTCGAGACATTGCTTCTAGTTTTTGTGCCCTCTCCTTGCTCAGGGGTTCGCTGGGGAAAGCGAGATCATTGGCCTCAGCCAATGTGCGTAGATCAAAGTAATATTTAGCATACACACTAGATGGAACATTTATGTTGAATTGCAGCATCTCTAGAAATTGCCTTTCTAACTCATTCATGTCTTCCACAGTTATGTCTTTAAGTATTTGGCAGTAATCAACATTCCACACTGCCTGGTCATCCCAAACTTTACTGGCTAGCAATATGGCGCCCAGAACTATTCTTTTCCAATTTGATGGAGCAATATCTAATTCAGCACAAATGAGGAGACGCTCCAAATATACAAGTGTAATGATAGCGCATTCTGCAGTAAGTTGAGCAGCATTAAACAAAGTTCGCACAAATTTATATATCTGTTTGTGCTCAGGATTATATTTATCATAATCATCACTCACCCCTTCTTTACTCAGGGGATGTAGCTTTTCATCAAAAATGTCCAATTGGCGCTCAGAAGTTCTGTTCTTGATGTGATAGTAGATGGCCAGGGCCACACATTTGACTGTGTTCTTGAGGTTAGGCTGTGATACAGTACTGTCGTCCAGATAAATGGTGGAACAAGAACTGCTTTTCTTGAGCTTATTATCAGCGATTTGATGTTGGCTGCGCTTCCGGGTCATACCATTCTCTATAGAGGCCTTAGACCTCTCCATGAAGATGGTCTTTGCAATGGGGTCTTGCGACGGATCGAGATCGCCGTCGTCGGGCTCCCGCTCGCTGATGTGCTGGATATTGTTCGAGCTCACCTCGCCCTCGGGCAGATAGTCCTCCAACTTCACGATATCTTTCCGGATCGGCGATGGGCTCCGGTAACAACAGCAACTGTTTTGGTTCCCCATCTTCAAATGCGAATGTAGCGCTAAATATAAGTTGTTATCATTCTACGAGCACTGCCAGTGTATACTGAATACAGAACGAATGTAAATAGTGTGCCGAGTCACTAGAATCACATAAAAGGCCCATAGTATCTGAAACAAATAACATTAGTTCTTTAGGTTGAATGACATGAATATTCATTTATCTGCCTACTCTAAACCATTATTAAACATAAAGTACCATATAACAGCAATCACTATTAGTCACATTTCTCTGAAATACATCAAATAACAGAAGAGAAAATTTATCATTCACTTTAGTGGAGGTTCGATTCTACACATTTGACAGCACCACAGTATGGTACGGTACGCGAGAGTAGCGAACGAAACGAATAAAATTAAAAACTAACAACTCGCACGAACGTCGTTATAATTTTTGTAGAGCGATATTTATTTATCTGAGTTTGAAAAAGCTATAATAAACGTTTTAATTAATTCCTTAAAGAACTAGAATAAAATGTAGAAAAAACAATTAGGCAATTTTAATACTTTTAACTTAAAATTGCCAGTATTGTTCAAGCAAAAAGAAAAAACCGACGCACATTGAATGAAATTTCTATCAAAAATCCTCCTCAGTTACTAGAAATGAAGGACACACATAATGCCGCTCCTTCACTACTTCACAAATTCAGTCTCGCTTACCTCGCCTCACCCCATTCTTCACTAAGCATACGTCATTTTTCGACATTTTAAACATGAAAGAAGTTTTGTAGGAGCGGGATAAAGGACATTGTCTATGATATAGACAGTTTTACACCTTGTTCGAATGAATTTAAAACTATATGATGGCAACATTATTTACCAAAGAGAACCAAACAAATTACAAAATGGCGTGTGCTTTTTAGGATATCCGCCTCCGGTGATGGCCGTTCGCTTGGTTATACTAATTTTAATGTCGAGAAGTTTTATGCTATAATTTTTGAAAGCCAGCTGTTTTGTGACTTAAGACGCTTGTGTTATTACAATATCCTGTAAAATCCGTCTTACAGGAGTTTAAAGTATTAAATTTGTATTATTTAAGGTGAGATGCGTCGTAAAAGCGAACGCACAGCAAGCAAGAAGGGAAAGCCTTCTCCCGAGAAAAAAGTGACGGAGAAACTTAAGCGAACTAGAACGTCTAGACGTCGCAAACAGTCTACTTCTTCAGAGGAGTCAGCTGAAGATACTAGCCCGCTTCCAGAACCTGAAGCGAGCGTCGTTGAGCAAGAGAAGAAACCACCGCAGACGCCAACTAAAGAAAAGGAAGTCTCACCCGAAGACGCACACGAAGTATGGCATGTAAAGACTGCAGAGGTACCCAGCGACACGGGCGAGATTCAAAAATTGAAGATATGTTTGACCCGGCCACCCTCAACACCTGAGCGGGTGGACAGATCACCACGCAGTCGTAGGAAGCATTCCCGCGCTACGAGCTCCAGCGACACGCCCAGCGTAGAAGCCGTAGAAGATCGCAAGAAGAATAAGCATCGCTCCAAACGCGCCGCCCGCGAGTCCAGGGACGAGCCCGATCAAAATCAAGACAGCCAGGGCGATGAAGCTGAGGCTGATTCTGAGATGCCACCTGTTAAAGACGATCAAATCACGCAAAGCGCCGAAGCGGTCGCTAAACCCATTTCAGACGAAACCCCTATGTCTACTACAAGTGAAGAGCGTAAAACAGATGAGTCGGAGAAACCTGCTCAGAGTGAAATATCACAAACTGATGATCAGGACAAAGAATCTGACGTTCAAGGAAAATCTTCTGACGCTGACACTACAGTTGCATCACCTAAAGCTGAGACCAGCGGCAATCAAGCAGAGGATTGTAAAGAAACTGATGAAACCAGTTCAACTCAATGTGAAGAAAAAATGGAAATACAAGAGTCACAAGTAACTGAAGAAAAAAGTGACAACATCAAGACAACTGACAGCAAACCTGATACAGAGGAATCCAAAGAACAAGCTGAAGGGACACAAGAAAAGGAGGCGGTGACAACTGAACATGAGGTAAGTAAAAGTGAAGATATGAGTAATAATAGTAACACTGAGGAACCGGAGTCCTCTCAAAATGAGAATTCAAAGGCTAATGACAGTGATGTTGTAGATAGCTTTGAAAATAATGACAAGAAGAGGAGACGGTCAGTCTCCCCTGACTCAGTGAAGCACAGGAGAGAGGAGCGCAGCAAGGAGAGGCGTAGGAGTAGGGAACTGGAGCGCTCCGAATCCACACAATCTACACAAGACGAGCCTATACAAAATGGGCAAGCAGCACCCATTGTTGTCAGCAGAAAGAGAAGATGGGGTTCAAGATCCACCAAGCTTACCACCACTCAAAAGTCAATAACTATTTCTACAGATGTACTCAAAGAAATAATTCCAGATGTGAAACCTGTGGAATTTGAAGAAGTAATTGAAGAGAAAAAACAGCATAAGCGAGTACAGTCCAGTGATAAGGTAGAGAGACCAGTATTGCCCAAAATTGTCATAGACAATACTGAGCACATAGAACATCACAAAAAGGAGTATGAAGAGAGGGAATCAGAGATTACGAAATCAAGAGAACCATTGGCAGCTAACAGAAGGATATCAATTGTAAAAGAAAATGACAGTATTATTGCTAGGCCTCCAAGTCCACCTAGGCATAAGCAGTCATGTATCCTGTATATCACAAACCTAGTGAGACCTTTCACACTACCACAACTAAAGAACTTATTGCAAAGAACAGGACGGATTTCAGAAGATGGATTCTGGATAGACAAAATTAAGTCAAAATGCTATGTCAAATATAACACTGAAGAGTAAGTACATTTTACAAATTATTTTCTAACATACTTTCATATCAGTAACAATAGGTATTGTTTACCTATTGAGTTTTTTTATTAGCATACAATTTAACTATGTTTTCCTGTTGTTACAGCCAAGCTGTTGAAACCAGGCATGCCTTGCATGGTGTCACATGGCCTGTCTCCAATCCCAAGACTCTACAAGTGGACTTTTCATCTCAAGAAGCGTTTGACAAGGCCAAGGCTAATGAAGACACAGACAATGCCCAGGCAACAACAATTCCTGGCACTGTTGAAGATTGGCTTCGGGAGCAAGACATGAAGAGAGAGCGAGGGGACATGGTATATTTGTTTTTCCTTATTTCATTTGAGCTAATTTCATTATAATTTCCTTAAGTTAGTCATTCTAAAACTCTCTTATTCTTAGTAATTTAATGAAGTTAATAATTTGTTTGTTTGTCATTGCTTTTTAACAAGCTTAGGTAAGTCGATTATAGGATTATTTAGGGATATCAGGTGGTGGTTATTAATTATTGGTTTTCTGTAACTAAACTCGTATATTTTGAGTTAAGAATTAACTAATGTTCTGCGCTTGAGTGTGAGCTAGAAGGAAATAAATGTGAAGACAACATCCCACATATACCATAAACAAGTTTTTCACACAAAATAGAATTGGTTCAGTCTAATGAGGGTTAATTAACAAGGTCAATGTATAATAAGTAATAATATATTTAATTAATGGAAGCTGGTTTTTCAACAATTTTGTTTTTGCAGGAGAAACCATGGGAGCGGAAAGCGGCGATTGTTCGGGAATGGGACTTCGGGAAGAATGATAAGGACAAAGACAAGGAACGCCCTAAGAGGGAGGAGCGCGTTCTTGATAAAAGACGACATAGAACACCTGAAAGAAGCCCGGAGCCTGGTAGGCACATCAGCTTGCTGAATTTAATCTTCTACAGGATTATATATCCGAAGTATTTGGATATAGTGCTGCTACAAATAATATTATAGCTATAGATAAATTTAATAATGTTAGTGTTTCTATCCTGTTTTTCATCAATTGCTAAGAAACATGAAAATTTCAGTTGTTGCTTAACGACTACTTCAGTACGGTTTTGAGCAGACTTAATATGTATTTTATTTTATTTTTACAGCAAAGAAATTTAAGAAAAAAGAGGAAGAAGCTCCCGCTAAACTTTTGGATGATCTGTTTAGAAAGACTAAGACGACTCCTTGCATATATTGGCTACCGCTGTCTGCTGAAATGGTATGTCTTGATTTTATAATAAAAATATATTATTTTTATTCCACAAAGTCTAATTTCCTATTAGTTAATGATTTTGACTAATAAGTTATTTTCTCTGATTTATATTTTTCATAGGTGTTTTTGTGGTTTCATAGCCAAAATGTCAAACACGATATGCACTTGCATGTGTTTTAGATGTTGTTAGTTCTGAAGTTAAAATGTTTTTCAGATTGCTATCAAAGAGGAACAGCGACGTCAACACATGGCCGAGCATGAGCGGCGCTTGCAGGAGCTGCGTCGCACGCACCGTCGCCACTAGCATGGTCCGTCCCATACACGCTCAATCATCCACACTCCACACTCACATGCACACTACACACACACCCGTGCATCAACACAAACAATTTTCACGCTCATCTCGACTAATCCATTTGTCGTTCTAACGGCGCTTTTTTCCAGGTTTCGCTTATTCATTTTGAAGTCTTGTATGTTGCGTTTTATAAATATTACTTGTTAGAGGAACATTTAAGTTGTGGTTTATAGTAAGTTTTAAGATGTGTAGGCTCGATAGTGACGCATACCTGCAAGATAATTGAGAAGGAGAAGTTTGATTTTATTTTCTACGAAATGTTATAGAAAGGCACGCTTGGAGGGAATCCTATGATTTAATTCGTCGTCGCTGACGCGGCTCGATATGCGAGACGGGACGCTCTCGGGACTCCGCTGAGGGATTGAGACTGCGATGCTGGTATATCCAACAAAGTTGGCGAATCTTGGCGTCGTTGAAAAGTGCGTCGCCTCGCTTTGACTGTTGGCCACTCGGAGTAGCACCACTAAACCCGAGCACTTTACCACACATCCGAGTCTACAAAAATGTTGTCCACCAAGTATTGAGCATTTAGAGTAGCACTCGTAATCATACTGTGCATTCTGCTCTACTCTACTGATTTAACGAAAAATTTTCTGCCAAAAATGACATTGAAGAACTAAAGAACAATCTACCCTGTGATGGTGATTTAAAAATGGAAAGTGACGCTTTTGTCACTTCAGGAATAAAACGTTGGGACTTGTAAGTGTACGAGAAACTATGACCGTCGTTTTATATAAAATAAGTGGACTTGTATGAATTATGAATTTAGCCTCCACTTTCTGCTGTAGATTTAGTATGAAAATAATAGGGAATCATTTGGAACCCATTGTAAAATTGTTTTGTCGGAAACTTCCCATTGTATGATGTTCAATAAACAATTTACATTTACTATGAAGTTTTATTTCAACTGAAATGTCGGTAATGTTAATATAAATTTGCCGCTGCTTACATTGCAAATGAGTCGTTTAAAAAAAAGTATAATGAATTAATTACAACAAAAACTAATTGATGACTTTGTGTTACGACCGTTTCACCTTTATTCCATTGCAATAAGGGTGAAAAAGTCGTAACACAAAGTAATGAACTTTTGTTTTAATTAAAACCCTTAACTGTGCGCATTTTATTTTAAACTACAACCATAATAACACTTAAAATAAGACCATGACCTTAATACACATCTGGCAAGAGAAAGAACGTCAATTTCGTTAAATACGGGTAAACCATATAAATTAATACTGTTCTTTTGCTCTACATTTTATTATCAAGCTTAGCATCCAATGTTTTATAATGAGGATTATCACCTAAATTATTTAAATTATCTGTATCGTAAGATATCTGCTTTATCATTTGGATAAGAGCTGTAATTCTTGATGATAACATTTAAAGTAGTTGTGCTGGCGGATTATCATCGTCAGCCGCTGCTTAAATATTTAAATAGTGAAATATTTGCCGTCAAACCATGGTAAGTACTGATTTATATTTTATTAATTCCATGTAGCTGTATCTGATATATTAAATCAGTTAGAGTGCTAAAACGACTCGCTCCAACACCCTTGGCAACAGAACAGGACAGTTCTCCAAGACACTGATATAACGGCGTGTTGTGCTAGCCATGCTGTTTGAACAATAATTGTTTTCAATTATTGAAATCGACTATGTTCAGGATCCCGCAGGTATTTCAGCGGTTTAAGCGCGCGCGGGAAGAGAAGCAACCGGCACATTCTGTTTTTTTTATTACTAGCTTTTATTTAACTTGCAACGTATGTACAGTCAGCGTCAGTTTGAAGCATCCGGGTCGGCCAAATAGTTCGGTACACCGTAGAAATAGTACGGTGTGTCGAACTTTTTGGTCACCTTGGTTGATTCATACTATAAGACGCTGACTGTAACCTATTATGTGTGTAAGTATGTTTGTCCGGGGTGAATTTTGCGACTCAATTTTGAAGCAGGTATCTTCAACTGATTGAGCTGAAATTTTGCATAGGTACTTGAGTAAGCTGGATGACAATACAATAATCTGGTAATGGAGTTCTGGAGATCCAGCCAGGATCGTCTCCGCAGGAGGAAACTCTTTAACGGTTGGCCCGATAGACTTGAAATTTGGTACACATTATGTAGGACGGATGATAATGCATAATACAGTCAGCAAAAAAAGTTTGTATTAAAAATTAAATTTTTGACAATTCTTTACTCCCAGTAGCTCGTAGCCGTAAAAATACTATATTTGCTAGCATGAGTAGGTGCCGTATTTGTTTTGACACCATCCACAGCACAGATCCTCAGACATGTCTGCGGTTCCTGCTGATAATTGCATGGGAAAAGGTCGTGCTGGGAGGCCAAACATCTCGTTAGAGGAATTATACATGACCAAACTTATTTTAAATAGCAAAGTTTTCAACGTCATTGAATTTATACCTTTAGAGTATTTATTTCGTATGATAAAATTTGGCCTTGAATTTCAAAAGGTGCGAGGGTCGTGGTTGTATTTGGTGGCGCTGCTGGCGACCGTTGCGGCACAAAACCCCTTTACTCTTGAGGAGTTCGTGACCGGCCAGTTCGCGCAGCGGGGTTTCACCGGGACATGGATATCTGGTATTTGTTGCTATTATTTTTCCGTAGGCGTTAAGTGGCGTTGATGTACTCCGTGAGATTCATGTATCTACTTCGTGGGTGTAACTGTCAATTGTACCGTAAGATTCAAAGCCTTTTATATTAAAAACTGTATCTATGTTCTATGTTCAAACTTTCTTAAGTCTTTCAAAAGTGGTACCTACTTACTGAATTTTGAGCTTTGTCAGTTATACGCACACTAGCTACGATATGCAATTTGCCAGGATGCGACTTTGATATGCGTTGGCACAGTAACTCGCCGTTTCAAATTTAATTAAAAAAACTGACAAAAGAACAACTAAATATTATTTTTAATCTCTGATAAGACTTAACTATGTAGGTAGGGTCAGCATCAGAAGTTGTTGAACAGTACCTAAAAGAGCTCAAAATGATTTACACTCCTTATTACCTTTGCGATAGTCATGTCTAGACTATATTGTGCTCTTCGACTTTCTTCAACTTCTGATGCTAATTGCGCAGTTACAGTTCACAGGAACCGGATTCTACAAAAGACTCAATAAAGTGTCTTATTCAATCAAACTTTACAGACACTGAGTTCACATACGTCATACCTGGCGAGCCTGGCATTTATGTTTATGATGCCGATCTACTGGAAAGCAGAGTGCTCGTGTCTGGAGAACTTATGGTAAGTAAATAATGTGTACAAGTTAAGTTTGTCAGTGACTGTGATCTTTGAGATAAAACTTTATTCGAGAGTACTTACAATGTATAAGTATTTAAAAGCCTCGTTGCATTCTTAACAAAAGTACCTACAGTAATCATTGAAAGCGGTTATCTCCACAAAAGTACACCCAGTCGAGTAAATAGAAAAATATATATACCTACTAATTTTTTGACCATATTGCAAAGCAGCTTAGTCTATTCGGTCTATTCAACGTAGATTTAACGAGTTAGAAATTGATATTGATATTTTTCATGATTTTCAAGCCGTATTATATTCGTGAGATATCCTCATAGATAGCATGTTATTTCTTTTTTTTCTTTTTGGCTCGACATATAACGTAATTGTATTGTAGACATTGCCATGTTTGTATTTGTTAGTTCTGAGCTGTGGTTTACAATATGTATGCCTAATAAATAAATAAATATTAATACAGCGATTGTTATTGCCTATTAGCTACTTCGTTTAGGGGCTTGGTTTTTAAAATAAGATCACTCAAAAGTGGTGAAAAATTGTTCTGATTTTGAATACGAGTAAAATAAGAAAATTACAAGTCTCATTTTGTCCACTAGTAGAAAAAATAATTAACTGTATCTACTTAGCTACTTAGTTTTGTAACAGTAGGTACACCAATTTTAACCACTTCTGAGTAGTATATAGGAGTGACGTGTTTTAAAAATTAGGCCACTGTTAGCGACACGGATAATCAAGTCATGTATTTAATTTAACAATATAAGTATGCAAGTCATATATGACTATGGCCGAGTAATTTTTTTGTCTGCGAACAGGAATTCCTCAACACTTCCAACCCAATACTCTCCGCGGATAGAGAATACATCCTGGCCCCAAGTGAAGTTGAACAGGTAAGAGATACATTTTATAGTAAACCTTGGTGGATAGTTCAAGCCACCTATTTACAAAATGGGCACTGTTTATTTAGTTGAAAATAGGCTTTGTAAATGTTGTGGGAAATGTATAAAATAGTAATAAGTATGGATAACGCTTACTATCGTTGGAATGTTGTTAGCAAGCCGCTATTCATTACTTATAATAAAATTATTATCTTTAGTAATTTAATGATGAATTAGGCGATAAGAAATATCTGGTAATTGTAAATGATATGCAGATACCTGTTTATGAGTAAATGCACGCCTACGCCAAACAAGGCGTAAATATGGCTTGACGAATGCTGGTGCTTTTTGTAACATCATTACAAGGTACTAGTTTTTGTCAACGGTTTCGCTTGCGGTTAACTTGCGCTAAGAACTATTAGTTAGTGAGATTCCCGAAAGATAGCGCTAATGTTTCGACCTGTTGACGATTTCTGTTTAAAAAGGAGTCATGCTCCTTTTCTCCGTAAAAGATGTACAAGCAAACAAACTTTCGTGTTTATAATTTACTAGCTTTTGCCCGCGGCTTCGCACGCGTGAACCATGAGTATTTCAAAGAAGCTAGCAATCAAGCAAGCGAACAACCAAACCTGCAAGCTTTCAAGCATGCATGCAAGCATGTAAGTATGCAAGCAGGCATGCAAGCAGGCATGCAAGCATGCAAGCAAGCGTGCAAGCAAGCATGCATGCAAGTAAGCACGCAAGCATGCATGCATTCAAGCAAGCATGCAAGCATGCATGAAAGCAAGTATGCAATCAAGCATGCAAAGCAAGCACTCAAGCAAGCATGCAAGCAAGCCCCCGCATTGCCCCGCTACCTTGATTTTTCTGAAACTGTAAATATTGCAGGATTTTTATAAAACAAACCTAACCTAACCTATAGGGCTGTCCTAAAATATACCCTAAATAGCTTTTTCCCGCGACTTCGTACGCGCTATGATGTAAAACGAAAAAATACCTTTTTTCCCGTTCCCGTGGAAATTTTGGGGAGTGCTTTCGGAGTACACTTAAAGCCTTTAAAGAAACACACGTTATAAATGTTAAGTCTCTTTCTTCCGCTGTTTCGTCTGGAAACGTAAAATCCCGTTTTTTCCCGTCCCTGTGGGCGTTTCGGAAAATCCTTTCTTAGTGTTCCCCTACACTCCCGAATATACCTACGTGACAAATTTCAACTTTTCCCCCGCGTCCCGTTTTTCCCGTTCCCGTAAGAATTTCGCCAAATAGACCAATTCCCGAAATTCTTACGGGAACTCCTACACTCCCCAAGGAACCCACTTGCAAAATTTCAGTTTTCTACGACCAGTAAAACGAAAAATCCTGTTTTTTTCCCGTTTCCGTGGGAATTTTGGAAAGTACTCTCTTAATGCTCCTCTACACTCCCGAAGCAACCTACATGCCGAATTTCAGCTTTCTGCAACCAGTAAAACGAAAAGTCCCGGTGTTTCCGTTCCCGTGGGAATTTCGGGAAATCCTTTTGTAGTGCTCCCCTACACTCCCCAAGAGAACTTGAAGGCCAAATTTCAGTTTTATACGACCAGTAAAACGAAAAATCGATCCCGTAGAACTGAATATATAAATCCCGTTTTATTCCTTATCCCGTGGAAATTTCCAAAAATTCTGAAATTAATTTCTTAGTTTTGTAATCACCTACTTATGTATCAAATTTGAAGAGTCTAGTTATTATAGTTACTGAGATAGCGTCACTCGGAATCGAATATATCATCATCATCATCATCATCATCTCAGCCATTACAAAGAATCGAATATATAATTCCCGTTTTTTCCTTATCCCGTGGGAGTTTCCAAAAATCCTTCCTTAGTGGATGCCTACATTGTATAAGGTATCTATGTGCAAAATTTCAAGTCTCTAAGTCCAGTGGTTTGGGCTGTGCGTTGATATATAGTTAAGTCAGTCAGTCAGTCAGGACTTTGAATTTTATATGTATAGATTAGCAGCTGTGCGAAATACACTGTCTCTGTCTAGAACGAACATTAAGAAGAAGACGGGTAGTCTATCTCGCGCGCGACACAGCTCTCGCGCGCTCTCGTGCTAGCCGTGCAGAATTATTTTATCGCGGTGCGGGGGTTTTAATTTGCCGGGATAAAAAACTATCCTATGTGAAGAACAAGACTCAGCAATCTTCATACAAAAATGAATCTAAATCAGTTGAGCGGTTTAAAAGTGAACATAACGAACGGGGGGACTTACTTTAAAATGTATAATATTAACACAGGGATTAGTTACTTATTTCTTGTATTGGTTGTCTGGAAGAGATCGCTATTAAGCGATAAGACCGCCTATTGTCTACTTTGTTCTTTGTTTCTGTATTGTTTTGTACTGACTTGTGGTGTTCAATAAAGAGTATTTGTATTGTATTGTATTGTATTAGTTAGGAATAGTTACTATTAAGATATTTAATTAGTATTATTTTTTACTTTAGAAGCTTTATTATTTTTCAGGTGTACAGATATTCGACCACTGCTAAGTTTGCTCTCTACGAGATCGCCACACAGTAAGTTTTTATAGAAATTCGCATAATCTTAATTTGCTTGCTATAAATCTCACTCGAACCATTGTGCAAGAAATTTGAAAGGCATGCCATTTATCTTTTTTGATGCATTTGTGTGCGTACAGCTGGACGTTTAAACCAGCCTCACTTCACCGTTTTATTTGATCTGAGAACCTGGTATAGGGATGACTAACGACAGCTGTGATTGTTATGTTCTTATTCTTTAACAGAGAGGTGACTCTAGTAGCAGATCATCAGCGACTTCAGCTGTGCATCTTCGGTGGCGGCCATTCCCTGGCTTATGTACTCGACAACAACGTATATTATTTGCCAGAGAACTCCTTGGAAGCCATACAGTTGACAGACGACGGTATTCCCGGGGTCATATACAATGGACACGCTGATTGGGTATACGAAGGTGAGTAAAGCTTTCGGTTTTTTAAGTTAAATTTATAACCGGGGTGTGATTGTCTAAATTTTGCTGGTGGTAGGAGGTGGTGGAAGCAAGGGCCGCTCGAATCGCTATCTATCATCTTAATAGCCAATCCTGCCGCCAAGTAGCAGTGCTTACGCTGCTGTGTTCCAGCTGTTCACTAAGTTAGGTGTCACTTGTGTCCACCACACACGTCCGTGTGTTTACATTTTAGGCCCTTAGGTCTAAGGGTTTGAAGGCCTTAGGTTTTATAGGGCCTTAAATCTTAAGGTCTATATTACCTCTATTTGATGAGTTAATAGAATTATAACTGTCAGATACCCATGATCCCGTGTCCCGCTCAATGAATCAACACTCAACGCGATTTCCCCTCAAAGATCAGGATTCAATATGATGCTAACTATTCTATTCATACTTTCAGAGGACGTTATGTACACGGGCCAAGCCACTTGGTTCAACCCTGATGGCTCCTACTTGGCGTTCGCCACTTACAACGACACAGAAGTTGAGAGTTATTCCTACTACTATTTTGTGGACAAGAGCGATCCCGAAGACCTGTATCCTGAACTCGTTGATCTGAAGTACCCTAAGGTCAGTTTAAAAAACAAAGAGTATGCTCAATGATGTCTCTGTTAAGAGGTCACCTTTCATTTGTTTGCTATGCTTTATTATTAACAGACTTTTGGCAGTTTGTTTTTTTTATGCATTTTTCGATATCTTTGCCCCCTGAGAACCGAATCATGGTTTGATGATTTTGTTCGACAGTGTATGTTTTCTACGTAGTCCCATACAGTCACAAAATTGGTTTAGCAATTTCAAATTTTATTAAAATTTTGAGGTTTTTTAAAACTAGTCTCGATGGTCGTTATGTCACCAAACTACTTAAGCTATGTGCTTCACAGTTTCATTTTTTTAAAGGTGGGACGCACAAACCCAACAGTGAACCTCCGCGTGATTAACCTCAACGCTCTGGTGGAGAGTGGCACTTGGGACTGGCAAACACTGGAGGCGCCGGAAGCGGTGACTGACGACCATATCCTGGGAGGCATCATCTGGCCGACCACTTACGAGATTGCCGCGCACTGGCTCAACAGGCGGCAGAATTACACCGTGCTCAGATTCTGCAATGTGGTCACTAGGCAGTGCCCGGTGAGTACTAAAAGTAGAGTGTGATGGCGCTGTCACCGTCTTATCGACTAATCTTGCCGCCAAGCAAGTGTTTGTGCTACTGTGTTCCGAGGTAGAGAGTAAGACGGCCGGTGACATTAATTTCATCTTAGCTGTCTGGGCTGGCGACGCATCTGCAATTCTTTGGTGTTGCTGATTTCATTGGGCGGTGGTGATCACTTACCATCAGGTGACCCACTTGCTTGTTCTATAAAAAACAAATGGGGTCCGATTTAAAAAAAAACATCACGGGATGCTCGAAAATGGTGAAAATTTGTTTACCTATTGGTACAAAACTATGGCAAGATTAATTGGAGTTGTATTTAATTATTGTCTTCTCTGCTTTTATTTCACTCTACTCTACTCTAGTACAAAAACCTAGGTATAGGTGTAACTTAGTGTTAAATAGATAACACTTCCTACTAGTTTCGAGTAAAATTATGAGTGGCGCTGACACCTTTTGTTCTATAACAGTGTTAGTAATTAGCGTAGAACATAAAAAAGCGTGTGGTGATTCGCGTCGCACGTTTCTGCGAATTGTTGACTCGAGCTGAATAATTGCAGCGTACGAATTTACATTACGATCTGAACTGATGCATCGTTTATAACTGAAGTTGTTACTTTGCCCAAGGTAGTGAAGGGTGGAGAAAAATTGGGGTGATTGACTATTCCTTTGTGAAACAAATGGATTACCAGCGTATCAAAGTTGTGTAGGTTCTACTCGACATGTTTTGGACTTTGGACCGACCGCTTAAATGAGTCCTCGCCCGCGCGGTACAAGGACGAGGGGTAGACGACATAGGGCCGAGAGAGGTGCGTCCGGCAGGCGCACTACCCGCCTGCACCTCTCGGTCCCCTTTGTCGTCCTACCCCGCGTCCCTTTACCGCGCGGGCGAGGATTCATTTAAGCGGTTTACCTATAATCCGTAGTCCTTCTATATGCGTATGCTTTAGCGACATTGAAACCAACACTGCGCACCAACGCTCTGCTGGCGTGGCCGCTCGGCGCAGCTGACGCCGGCTTACAACTATTGACCCTCGTTTTCATCGCTATTTATATTATAGCCACAATGTGTGTATCTCCTTACACAAGGTCTTACCACCCGCAAACTCATGCATCTCGCGGTTGCTTAATCACGTCTTTATTCCTTACGGGGTAAAGCCTAGGCTACGGTTATCATGACTGTGGGACTATAGGTGGAAATGGGAATCGAAATAGTGATGGATTGTTAGCCGCATCGCCTATAACATGATTCCTAAGATTTTTTCCTCCCTCGATGGCTTTTATCATATGCGCGGGAAGAGAAGCAACTGGGTACATTCTATGTTTTTTCTTTGCTCCCAGACCAGCATGGAAGTATTTTGCGTCCTTCACATTCATTAAGATTTCAGAACTCTTGACTACCTTTTGTGACAACATCCCAAGTTTGGTCACGGAACGGAACACACTTGCTAGGCCTTCCCCTACTAATGGACCAGCATGTTTAATAGTACCCATTAGTTCAAGCTTTGCTTAGTTTGAAGGCACACTACATAACTCCGACAACTCATAATTCCCAAAGTATCATTAGTCCTAGAAACAGGCTGAAAGTTTGGCAGTGTTTGAGGAATTAGGCCCAAGAGTCAACTATGTTTTTTCTTTGGTTGTTTTACTATTCTATTTTTAGGAAGAGGAGCACCGCGACCAGCCCAATGGTTGGGTGCCGATAGCTCTCCCTCGGTTCAGCAGCAACGGCGACTTCTACGTGTCCACGCGTTGGTCCATGGAACAGGCTGATGGCAACATCTGGCAGCACCTCTATGTCAGCATGAGGGTTAACGGAGAAATCATCTCCAGCTCCGTCACTCCTGGCGCTTTCACTGTCAATAATTACGTGGGGATGGATGAGTCGACCCTTTCCTAGTGAGTATACTTGAGTATACATTCATATATGAATTCGGGCGTTGCCGTATGACGATGCGCAATGTTTTGATTTTTTAGATCCGGTAAATATACCGGTTCCAAGGAACCTCAACCTTATAAAATACCGGTTCCTAAGCTTGATACCGGTTCCGAAAAATACTAGTATTTCAAGCCCTGGTCGGAACATTTGTGAAATGTTTTCGCACGCAAAAGAAAGATGGCAGCACTCAATTTGAATTTAGCCGCGAATGTGGTTTGTTGTTTTTAGTGGAATAGGCGAAGGTTTTACACCATACAGCCAAGTCTTCATTATAGTAGTTTCTCTTCATGGTAGTTTTTTGTAAGGCCGAAGCCAAGTCTTAGGTCAGTGATGTCTTCAACCGCGAATGTGGGAAAACTTTGACAATGCGATAAACGTTCAAGACAATTTATGTTCAAAAGTTACCATCTTCCCAAATGAGTCTCCGTTCCCACGATTTCATCGTGCACAGAAATTACTTAACAATCATGCGATAATGATTGATCTACTAAAGGATGTAATGATTTGATACCTTAATGTAATGATAGCATTTTCTAAAGTTTAGAATCTAAACAATTACTGCCAAGTAGATTGGTGACATTTTGCCATTGTGTTCGCAAGACTACTTCATAGAAATCCTTTTATTGTACTTTTCATTCTTTATTATACTAACATTATTAATGCGAAAGTTTGTCCCTGCAAACTTATGTATAGTTACGGGGAAGAATCATCGTATCTTTAATTTCGGATAAGATAGGAGCTATTGGTTCTCTCGATAGAAATCAAACTACAATAATTAAAATTTGTAAGATAGGAGATCTTTGTTCTTCCCCGTCGATATTATGTATGGATGTATGGATGTTTGTTACTCTTTCACTCCAGAACGGCTGTACAGATCTGGATGAATTTTGGCTCACAGTTAGATTATACATACATACATACATACCGTCACGCCTCTTTCCCACAGGGGTAGGCAGAGACTACTTTGTTCCACTTGCTACGATCCTGACATACTTCTTTCGCTTCATCCACATTCATCAATCTCTTCATACATGCTCGTCGGTTTCGGGTACTCCTGACCTGACCTTTTTCCAAAACGTCTCCTAGTTAGATTATAGAATGGAATAACACACATGCTACTTTTTATCTCGGGAATTGGCATTGTTCATTTTTTTTAGTATGTTTCAATTCGAAAGCAATTTCGAGGAAAACCATCATTTATCCGATTTATCTTGTCCGATTTGAAAAATACTTTATGATTGCAGATATTTTTGTAAAAGTACTTTGAACCTTTGTTTGACCGAACGACCCGGTTTTTAGACAGAATCCAGCATCGAATGTTTGCCACAAAAATGAAAAAAAAAGTTTAGCTATGGCAACTGTCACGTGTCACTGTCAAATCGACAAAACCATAGACAAAGCCGTTTTTTTTATAGCCAGCCGAACGAAGGCGATTGGGATTCTGTCTAAATTCACGAATTATCAAACAGCGAAAAAATATTAATTATTAATTAACAAAGCTACATAAAAGCATAATATTCAAATTAGTTGCTTGAAATAGTCCATTTTATCAAATAAAGGTGTTAAAAGCGCAGCTTAAAAAAAATGAACAATGCCAATTTGCGTAGATCCCGCGGGAGAGCGATAAACGGATTCTTCGCAGACAGTCACCATAACCTATACACACACAAATAACAGTTACATCAAATTCAACAGTTTCATGTTGAAAGTACACAAATCCTTACGAGGTAGATAGAGCCTAAAGGTAACAAGACATAGGCCACGTTTGGCATGATTGTGTGCGTATAGGTTGAAAATTGAATCAAAACAGTGTTGGGTTGCTAGCCGCATCGCTTATAACATGATTACCTATCTGATACATGATACCTTTTGTCAGCTACTTCACCCGTACGGTGACGGACTCGCCGTGGCAATCGCAGGTGCACGCAGTGGGCGCGCAGGCTCGCTGCCTCAGCTGCCAGCTGGTGCTGCCGGACGGAGGGCCCTGCGCGTGGGCCACGGCCACGGCCAGTCGCGGCGGCTCCTTCATGACCATCACCTGCTCTTCGCCTAACGAGCCTTCCGCCACCTACATCATCAATCCTAGGGTGAGTAATAGGGAATATGCATTCAAAAAGTATATCACATCTATATATATAAAAGAAAGTCGTGTTAGTTACACTATTTATAACTCGAGAACGGCTTAACCGATTTGGCTGAAAATTGGTAGGGAGGTAGCTGAGAACCAGGAGACGGACATAGGATACTTTTTATCCCGATTTTTCCACGGGATTGGAAAATTCCGAAATGTTGTACTAATAAAGCTACAGACATTAAATTTAGCATGCATACACATTATTCCTTGATTAGTATAAAGATGCAGTTACAAAGGAATTTTTCAAATTTAAGGCGGAACAAAGTTTGCCGGGTCAGCTAGTTTCTTAATAAAATATGAAAATATGGCGAAATAGACGACAAAAATAAATCTAAAGGTATCGGTCAAGAAATAAGGAAAATATAAGAATTTCGAACTGCTAATTAGTCAACGAATAGAAAGAGTGATCCGATATGACATGTGGCATCATTTGTCGCAACGCTCATGAATATAAACTCTATATTAAAATTCCGTTTTTCTAGAAGGAGATAGAGACAAATCTTTGATAGCTTATATCTCGGTTGTTTTGATATTGTTTAATTAAAGCCTTCAAAATATCATGAATATACCTTTGCTAAAGGTAAGGCATGAGTCGACGCTAGAGTTGAGCGTGCGGTGGGGCGTGCGGCGTGCATGTTAAACTAATGAAACTCACACTGGTGTCCTGAGTCGACGACGCACAGAGCCCTTTGCCGCTGCCCGCCACGCTGCACGCCCCGCCGAACGCTCCGCTTGGAGTGTCCACTCAGGCCTTACAATAACTGGTAGTTTTGAGTCGCTTTTGTCTGAATATAATGGGATAATTAAGTTTATGGGATTTATTGGCAGTAGTGGAGGGAAGAATTGCATGAAAAACATATGTATTTCACACAAGCTTGGTTATCTTGCACGTGATTAGCGGAGTAGCAAGGTAAATATTTTTTGTTCATTGAAATGGACCTCCGCAAAGTAACGCTTGATTCAATAAAATCTTTTCTGATGTTGATGCACGCTTCTAAAGTCCTTAAGCAAGTATCTGTTGAGTTTCTAGCAAATTAGCTATCGTTAGTACGATATTTTAAATGTGAAAGTTTGTGTTTGTTACTCTTCACGCCAAAGCGGCTGGACAAATTTGGATCACGCTTACATACTTTTTATTCCGACTTTTCCATGGGTTGTCAACTCATTATTCACGTGAGCGGAGCCGCGGGTAAAAAGCTATTTTGTCATACGTCTACCAGACAAAACGGACACAATTTTTTTCTATTTCAATATTTTGGCCACAGACACAGCCCGCCGAAGTACTGGCCACCTGGGAGGACAATGCCATAGTCCGAAACCGTCTGATCGGCAAAAACCGCCCCGGGAGCATCATAACCACCGTGCCGTTGGAGAATGGCTTCCCGGCCCCCGTCAGGCTGTTCCTGCCTCCCGGTCTTGATGTCGACGACCCCGACACCAAGTACGCCATGGTGTTCTACGTGTACTCCGGGCCTAACACCAATACGGTTTACGATACCTTCACTGTTGGTAAGTTTTTTGTGGACGTAGGAACAGATGAATTTAGGGAGATAAGGCTGGTTTTAATGATAAATAAGATCGAGTGTATTTCACTTCTGAAGTCACAGGGCTTGTAATAGACTGACACAATACAGAGTAGAAGTATGAGGGGCATTTTCAGCGTAAATTCCACTTTACAATATAATACAAATACTCTTCATTGAACACCACAAATCAGTACAAAACAATACAAAGAACAAAGTCTTATCATAATAGCGGTCTTATCGCTTAAAAACGATCTCTACCAGACAACCACACACACACACACACGCACACGCACACGCACACACACACACACACACACACACACACACACACACACACACACACACACACAACCACACATTTTTGACCAACTTGAAATAGTCGCGATAAAGCGGTGCTCAAATAAATTTTCGTAGTGCTCAAAGATTTCTGAACGCGGACTAATTTTTTGTCGAAATAATAGTTAACATATTGTGTAACCCTAAATGTCGTATACACGTGATTTTAATTCACCAAAATTGTTGTTATTGTAAGAAAAACAACCTTACAACTAATTAGGTACTAAAGCCGGGATCACAGGCACTTCAAAAGTATAAACCTTTACAGCAACAAATTCGACACGACAGTTCAGAACTGTACCTAAGCTTGTCAACTTTAAACGTGTTCCACAGGCTACCACTCCTACTTGACCACTAGCCGCAACGTCATCTACATGCTGGCGGACGGCCGCGGCTCCGGACTCAAGGGCCAGGACATCCTGTACTCCCTCAACAACAAGCTCGGCACCGTCGAGATCGAAGACCACTTCGTCATCCTCAGGTAAATGTGGTCGAAAGGTACACGAGGACTGGGAATAGTACGGTCGGCCAAATAAGTGTTCTATTATTTTGCTACTGACTTCCTATAAAACGAATTAGTCGCTGAAGTCGAACTTTTAAGGTGACAGACACGTCTTACCGATATTATATTTTTAGACGTGCAAAGGATTTTCAAATTTAAGGTGGTAAAGCACATATTTGGTTGAAGGTAAGTATGTATGACAATACAGTATGTTTGATGTTTTCAAAACTGTTTTTCTGTTATTGAGTTCCGTTTACGTGGATTGCTATGGAAACCTCAACTGATTCAAACTAGGCTTAAAGTCATATGAGGACAGGACCCCTAAAAAAATGTTCTCACTCTCTCATGCTCGTTATTAATAAAAAAAGATTTGTTATCGATAGAAAAAAAGGTGTGCGTTGTAAAGAAACAGAGAGATTTTACTGTAACATCTGCTACCTTCTTCATGAATGGCTTTAGAAACGCATAGTATAGTATTATATTTGTGTGGTCAACCAGATTGCACATTATTCGCGCCAGGAACAGTTATTTGATTCATAACCTCACGTTTACCTTGAACAAGTACAGAATGTTAAATGTGGAATAATTTAGCCTTTGTTGTCGGATCGCATCGGGCTTCCGCTCTGCTTTGATAATGTTAATACGTAAATACGTCTAACGTCTTTTATAAATTAGCTAAGTATAGTTTCTAACTGAAGTTTGATTTCTATTCTTGGATTGACCCACGCAACATAAACCTGGAATCACGGCATTAAAGGGCGTAAAGGTGTGTACGTGCGCCGAACTGTGCCTCTGTTTAGGAGTGTTTGTGGCACTATTTCTATCAAACAAATTCTGTTATCGGAATTAGTTTTCATCAATATTATTGACTTTCAACTCTTACATTAGCAATGAATACGCCGTTTATGTAAACAAAAAGATTTCTATAGATATCTTTTTACTCAGAAAAATAACAGAAGCTGGAAGCCATTAAGTTCTCGGTTTTTTAAGAGGTAGTGTGGCCAACGTAAAAGTGGGTCACCTGATGTTAAGTGAGAACCATCACCCATGGACATCATCAACCAGATGAATACAGATGCGTTGCCAGTCTATAGGGGCTAAGATGGATTACCTCATGTACCAGTAATTTCAGAGGTTGTTTTACTCTTCACGTCGGAACAGTAACGCAAGCAGGTGAACGTTGTACAGGATCCGGTGGTAATCCGGTGGTAACCTAGGGCGTGCAATGGTGGGGGGTGGCTATGGTAGGTAGCGCATACAAATTGTAGTGCCTACCGCCACTGCCTTTCGCCATTCGGTTTAGTAGCAACGTCTTTTCTGCCGGCAGACAAGTGCTGGAGCGTTACGCTTTCATCGACCCGTCCCGCGTCGGCATCTGGGGCCACAGCTACGGCGGCTACGCGACGCTGCTCACGCTGCTGCACGACGATGATCATATGTTCCAGTGCGGCGTCTCCGGCGCGCCTGTCACCTCCTGGCTTTACTACAGTAGGTTATCTTGCTTGTTAATACTAACTGAGTAACTGAGCTAGAGTTCAATCGCGTGACAAATACATTACCCATCTCTTTCTAGCATTTACAGTAAGAAAAATACGGATAGTACATCACGCGCGCGACACAGCTCTCGCTGTCGTGCTAGCCCTGCTGAGCGGGAGCTGTATCGCGCTCGATAGACTACCTGTCTTTTTCTTACTATTACTTAAAAGAAACAGGTAGACTATCTCGCTCTCGCGGGAATACAATACAATACAATACAATAACTCTTTATTGAACACCACATATAACAACCAAAACAGAAAAAAGGTATACAGAATATTACAAGGCAACAATAGGCGGCCTTATCGCTACAGAGCGATCTCTTCCAGGCATCCATAATGGACGGGAGAACAGAACAGATCTGAGCAGGTGGTGCAATTTAGAATATATATTAATATACTAAGTATTGAAATACATAATATATTATACATGAAACACACATTTATAATAAATGGGGATATAAATAGACACATACACACATACCTAAAAAAAAAAGCCAGCTACAAGATTTATGCACAAGATGACAGATAGTGCTCCTTCAACATAGATTTAAATATGGGTAAGGATTTAGCGCGCCTTATGATTATAGGCAAGGAATTCCACAACCGCAAAGCCTGAACAGTATAAGAATTTTTTTTTTTTTTTTTTTATTACGCACTGACCAGTGATTGACCTCTATCTCACTTGGTGGAAGGTGCAGATGAGGCCAAAGGTGTAACTCACTGGTTCAGTAATAGCCTATTCACTCTAGCCTTGAAGAGCCCTAGATTGTATCTGTCCGGAAATACATAGAATTTGGACTTAGAACGAGGTACAGTAAGGGAATTGGTGCTGGTTGTGCTGGGAAGTATTTATTTCACTGTTTCCACTGCTGACAGCTGTTGATTTTGGTATTTGATTATTATATGATTAGAATACGGTATCGAATGAAGGTAGGTAACGAACTGATATTTGCAAATTGCCGTACATTGAGAAGACGATGATTATGAACTTCGAAAATCGAATTTCGGAGTAGCCCCCTCCAGTTCTGTGCTATCTGCTACTTCTATAGGCCTGCTTCTGACATTCTCTTGTACATTTCAGACACGATGTACACCGAGCGTTACATGGGCCTGCCTACTGAGGAGGACAACTTACATGGGTACGAGGCTGGTGACGTCACCCTCCTAGTGGAAAAACTTCGAGGACACGACTTCTACCTGATGCACGGCAACGCTGATGACAACGTGCATTACCAGAACGCTGCCAAGCTGATGCGAGCGCTTCAAGAGCGCGATATACCCTTCGAGCAAATGGTGAGATTTTTAAGCGTCACGTGTCCCATTTTTGCTTATTTTTGATAACTGGATTGTGTAGTGGTTGCTGAAAGTACAAGTGCATGTCTCTACTAAGAACCCAGTACCTCAACAAAGACTAGGTGGTTAGTGACTAAGAATAGTGGCAGGCACTTTGTGCAGCCAGATTCGGATGTATCATAGCTGATATAGTGCCCCAATATATTGGAACAAAACTATATATAACTTACGAGTGTGTTTCGATATATTTGGTCACTTTGGCCACCAATTATATTTGATGCTGACTGCATGAGGAAAACGAATGTTTATAACAAAGTCATGGATGTTTTAAAGAATGTATTATCTAATAATAACCACTTGAAAACCGGCTCTCAAATAAACAAACTGCATCCGAATCTGTTCACAAATTTATAAGCTACGGTAAAGACAGATACGCAAATAGCTCTTAGCGTTGGAAGTTTAAAAGACATAGACAAACACGTTTTAGACATGCCTAAAATGACGTTTTCTACGAACTGACATTGTGTTAAACCCATGATCAGCGGTTGTCTAACTTTCGGCAAATGTTTCATCCGTTTGTCATCGTCTAGCTGGAATAGATAATAAGGTACAATCATCATGGAAAAAAAAACATTTTACCTTAGTAACGTCACTCGTTTACGTGGGCAGAAGTCGACCGTGACTGATGGCGATCCGTTTCAGTCATCGCCTTTTGTTTTACATTATTTTTGCACAAAAATGGTGTATATTGACACAATTGTCTAAGATATTGATACACTGGTATTTTTATCAATAAGAAGTGCTCTGTGTTGTTGAACAAACTGTTACTCAACCAAATGTACCTATATGACAGCCACGTCTATGCGACTCCTAGGTAAATCAGCTTAAGAGATACCGAACCAGTCTTACATGACTCCAACGGTTGCAAGATTTTCGCGTTATAGTCAAATTAAAGTTAACTTTTATTAGGGTCACGTTAGGTTCGGTGCATCTTAAGCAGAAGCCTTATTGGCACTCGCGATCGCATTCACAGTCTCTTCCTTCCCTCCTCTATTACCGTTTGGCAGAAAGGAACGGCAAATGCCCTCTTATCTACCTCAGGTGTCAGTGTGACGTGTCATATACGAGTATGATCCATATTAATCTTTAACTATGTTTATTTCAGTCTTACCCGGACGAGGCGCACAGCTTGGTTGGAGTTAACATGCACCGTTACAACGCCATGAATCAGTACTGGGCCAAATGCCTCAGACTTTAATAATCAGTTTCATAATATACCAAGCAGTTTGTCACAGTTGACAATAGTGGTTACATAACTCAATTTTGCATTCACAAGAAATAATTCCTTGTCGGTTAGCGTACAGGTCTGTGTCCGTTGATGGCCTCAAACTCGTGGGACGGATGATTATATCATGATGATATAATATAGAACATATTAAATGGAGCTTAATATTGTACAGTTAAACAACTGTAATCACTGATTTGTATGGAATAAACTGCAAGTCTATGCGTTCCTTTTTGATATGTATCGATGGCATTGTTATGTGAAACTTTGTACTTTTGCATAATAGGTACAATTAATCAAATACGTTCGTTACTGATTAGTGCATGGTTTTCTTAAAGCGATAAGGGGCTACGGATCCATCACTTACGTACAAGAAAAATATATATTGCTTATCATCAGGTATGCTGATACTGCTTCAAAGTTTTCGTATAAGAACTGTGAAATTTTGAGATTTATTTAAAAACGGGAAATAAGTTCTAGCAGCACTAAAGTCTGTGAAAATTTTGTATTTTTGTAAAACTTAATAAAATGTGACAATAGTTGTAATATTTTAAAGTTAAGTAAAATAAAGTTTTCTATGTAAGCTACACTTTCATTTTTACCCTTTTAAATGCCAGTGAATGCATATTTGTGATTGATTAATGCAATGATCTTCATTTTAAAGTTACAAGAAGATTGGGATCCGCAAATCCCTTACCTTCATACTGAACCAACTTAAGAAGAGGTGGACTTTGGTTATAACTTCGTCAAAACGAACTCAGAAGGCCATAAAGCTGAAATGAATCGTTAAATTATGCAGAAACGAACATCAAGGTATGTCGTCATGTACATACCAATCGCTACCACTTTCCCTGGATTCATACTACTGACATAATAAAGATATGAACTGTGCTTGTATGTGAGTAACCTCTGGAAAGTATTGAACAGAGTCCGCGGGTAGTATGGAGTTTTCTGGGATTCAAGTACCTAACCTATAAGATTATAGTTGTATTGTTAAACTTTACTAAAAAACTTTTTGCCGTTTTTACGTATTATTAGGTACCGACTTGCATGTTTTACATACTTAATTATAATTACGGAGACCGGATCACTAAACCGGAAATATTATATATATATATTATTCGATTTCCCGAGGTAAATTAAAGAATCCCTTAGTGCACCAATATGCTCTTCGAAAATATGTCTGCCAAAATTCTATTCTCTAGCTTCAGTGGTTTAGGCTGTGCGTTATCTGTCAGACATCCGCTTTATTCGTACACAAAAACATGTTTGTATCTAGCTATACATGACCATGCATTTCAATTATTTGGTTCAATTTCTTACAGATAAGTGATAAGTCGTTGACCGGGACAGGAAGGATACAAAAAGACCAGGATGTGTTACAAAGAAACTCAAGTCTCAATAGACATTAACGATAAAAAGGTTACACAATGACGCAAATGCTAATCCGATGTGTTGCGTAGGCAGTTCTCGGTGGCAAATGGTTGGTTCGTTTAGTTTATTAATCGTGTTAAGTTTATTATTATCTTCTCTTCTATTATTAACATGGTTCTCGGGGGGATATTTATAGGGGCACAAATAAAACAATGTTGAATATACCCTAAAAAATTAAGGCGTGTACTAACTCAATTCTAATTGTATAGCCTTTGTCAATCTGGGTATTGTGATATTTTATTAGTGACTAGCTTCTGCACGCGACTTCGTCTGCGTAGAATTATACATAAAAACCTTCCTCTTGAATCACTATCTATTAAAAAAACCCGCATCAAAATTCGTTGTGTAGTTTTGAAGATATACCTAAGCATACATAGGGACATAGGGACATAGGGACAGAGAAAGCGACTTTATTTTATACTATGTAGTGAAGTGATGATAGTGAAGTAACTGGGTACTCACTTTCCATACCTACATACAAACAAAAAGTTACATCTTATTATATTATTAGTAATCAGTAGGTACCTACCCAATATTACCTACTCTTTTTAATTTATTACTAATTACTAATAAAATAATTAATAATACAAATCTACGCATACGAAGTTTCAAGTATAACTAGGTACATTACGTAATAAGATTGTCTATAAATTCTATATAATTGCCTAGTAAACCTTTGCATGTTGATTGCCCGTATTAAAAATAACCTATGTAACGCTAGCATAAATGCCAAGGCAAAATAGATAAGGCAGAGAATGTATGCCTACCTCATAATATGCTTGCTCACAATAGTTATCCTCGCGCATACTTACCTCATTGGATATATCGGTAGTACTTACCTAGATTAAGTAACGGTCTGTTAGGTACTGACGTTAGGTTTGCTGTAAATTACGACGCAGTCTCTCCCTTCTACGCAAGTAAAATATTAACGCCAAAAACCTCAGTGTTATGTAGCCAAGTGTACGTTTTCTTTTTGGTAGGTTTTTTTTTTGCCAAGGATAAGTTGTTCGTCAGGAAATAGGTTCGTCGGATTTTTGGAGTAAAAATATTCAGAATTGATAAGGGTTTTTTGAAGTTGTTTTATTTTTAATACATACCTAATAAGCTTGCATTTGATCATAATCACGCCTGATAAGTTAGTGGAGATATTGTTTATAGATGGAGCCCGCTTGCCTAGTAAATTACTAAAGAAGAGAAGATGGCAAGTTTGGCCAGATTGTAGCGTAAACAAAAGAGAACACGTGGGCATGGAATTTCATGACTTAGCTATTCTGATTATATTCGTAAAGGACGAACAAAAAGTGTGGTAATTTTTTAAATAGATAATAACTAGTTAAAAAAAACAAATCCTACTACGCTTTAGGATGATAAAGCAATTTTTAAAATAAGCTGCAGTAATCTTAGTTAAAGGACCAAAGTTCTATTACAGTACTAGCTACACAAATCACGTTTATATATCCCTTATGGGTAGACAGAGCCTAAGGTAACAAGACCTAAAGGCCACGTTCAGCATGGTTACAAGTAGTAGCTATACATACTATTACGATCATAACAAACCCATATTTCGGCCGTTGACATTGTTACCGAAATATTCGCGCCAGTAATCATCCGGGTCGTGTTTTGTTTTTATATGGGAGGCTGCAAGTATTGGAAAGGTCTTGTGGACGGTTGTGCAACTCGAGCTCACATAACTGCATCCACGACCACCGCAATCGAGCTATTATGTCACGCAGGTAAATTTGTTGGTAATGCTTATGGCTGACATACTTGCTGATTACCTTCGTATAGCAGTTACAATCAATTTGAAACTATGAAAGTACATTGAACTTAAAACTATGTTCGTCTTGAACGTATAAAGCGGTTTGGTTTTAATTTTAAAAACAAACATCTTTTACGGTACTGCCGCGTGAAATTGCATGACGGTAGTTGCATAAATCAAATGAAACATGACAATAAGGCATAGTCAACATGTCAAAACAGAAATTATGTTTAAATTTAACTAAGCCAAATTTAAATTAAATCGCAGTTCGTGTCAAACATTACACACTTATTAAGCCAGACGAATTCTTGTGTATGTTAGCCTTAAAAAATATCGTTTTGACCATGCATAAAAAATTGATTACTTCACATGAAGGTCAAAGTGAAACTAAGTAGCTACGAACGTAGCACTGCACTGTGCCGTCAAAATTGAATTTATCGGAGCCGGCTACGTCACAGAAGTTAAAAAAATACACATCGACAGGTAGGTACGATAATGAGGAGTAGAAATGAATTCAGCGAGTTCATTATTCGCGTTTTAATTGTGACGTTTATGATGTAAAATGCTTGAATATGCCATCCTTTTCATGTAAGATTTTAGGTTCATTCATATTGGTGTTGTTGTAGGTGTTGAACACGCGTTGAAATATGTAGGTAGTGCAATGGCTTACTTGCATATACATCTTTCGCTACTTACATATACCTTTTCAATAAATATCTATGTCGATGAGATGCGAGGTTACTTTCCTATCTTTTTAGACTGTGAAGTTGGCAACAAGCGAAGTACCTACCCACATACTTAGGACTTCTTTTGTTATGTATGAGACGAAAAGTAAGTCATTGTTTTCTTTCACCTAACAATAATGGAAATAATCGTCAATTGAATCTTCGTATTGATAAACACGTTCGTCTTCAAACTCGAATCAGAGCCCGTCGATGACGTTTGTCTCCAGATTTGGATGTTGATTTTAAGGAAAAGAACATCAATAAATTAGTCATAATTTCTAAATACGCACCTCATCTCATTCTTGACTATCTTATGGATCTGTTTACTAGTTCTTTAGAACTTTGTGTAACTAATTCTAAATTTAACTTTTAGACGTAGCAAAGCGTAGTTTCTTTACTTATTTAAGTCTGTAGGTATATCGTCAGATTCAATAAAGTAAGTATACGACTGACGGCTGACTATTCAAATGATGGGACATATTTTTGCCACTTTGTGGACATGCTGAACTTTTCTACTTCTTGGTAGCTAGGTATATACTGCATACGTGCGTGTTTAGTGTGCGACGCGCGGCGAGGACTCATTTAAGCGGTCGGTCCATTCTTCAAACATTTTTGAACGTATTCCAGAGTTGTCCGTAAACGTTGGTCCCCATTTCCCTGCACTTGTTTAATAGCCGTCAAACACTCGAACCGGTCCAAATCGTCATTTGAAGTTAGAACCGCAATTGTTTTGTGACGCGCAGACTCACGCGCAGCGGCGCAGTCGCTGACCGCGCGGCCCCGCCGACGCCCGTGAGTGATGTTACATTGGACCACTTAACTCATTGAGGACTATTCGGCGCGTTCTCGCGTCCTGTCAACAGACATGGTAAGTAACTTAAATTATAGACATCGAGTTTCACAATATGATTGTAAGGGCTTATAATAGAATTTAGCGGCGTTTTGTTGATAATTGTGTTTATTGTTCTTCAGAAGTTTAATTTGTTTTTTTTTTTTTAATTTATGGCAAAGTACCTACTTGGCATGTTTACTACCAACTTCTAGTGATATTAGGTAGGTAGAATAATTTGAAATTTTCTCAAATATCAATGTGCACCCATTTAGTATTTTTAACTTCTTTTGAAGAAATAAATAGGTGCAACGTTCGAATACCTTAAGGCTTAATTTTTACCCGACTTTAGAAAAAATTAAGAGGTTCTCAATTCGACAAGACAAATGTTTTTTTGTACATGTGGTTAATTGAATGAAATTACTGTAAATGAAACTCATCAATTAGGTATAATTTTTTTATACCTTATCAACAAATACCTATGGCAAAAACACATCATGATGCCCGGTTGTTTCATGGAACTGATATAAGCTAAGTTAACAGCTTTAGGTAACCAAGACATTATTTTATCGTCCTGTTTAAATAAGCTTTGACTATCAATTGTATTTTATCTGTCTATACCCATAAAAGAGTAACGTACCACGTGCCATCCATGAAGACGCGTTGATTTTTTACAATTAATCTTAACTAACCACATTGTTACCTAATAAGAACGATTGATTGTAGGTTTTACCTGCTATGGGTGGTGTAGGGGTATAGCACGCGTCACGGAATGACGAGGATCCGGGTTCGATTCCCGGCCATAGCTTTACTTTTCGGATTTTTCTATGTGTTCTAATTTTCATAGACATTTAGAAATTGTAGGTAATATTCTGTATACCTTTTTTCTTTTTTTTTTTTTTTTAACATTTTATTTACATGTATTATTATAATATACCTTTTTTCTGTTTTGGTTGTTATATGTGGTGTTCAATAAAGAGTTATTGTATTGTATTGTATTGAACCACGGTGGGCGTCAACGTGAATGGCACCTACTATAGGGAGCTAGACTTTTTTTATCCTTCCAAAGGAGCGAAGCCGTGTGCGCAACTCTCAAAATAAAAGTGATTAAGTCTTAATGTATACTGTGTTGCTGAGTTTACGTAGTTGTATTTTGTTTGTAAATAGTATTTTAATAGAATCGCATACCCAGATGACTGAAGAGAACGTCTTAAATCGTATGTAATACCCATATTCGCCTGCTGCCTGGCGCGCTTGTAAGCTTACTTGTTTGTTTGCGTGCTTGTTTGCTTGCGAAGAGCGAAGATTCGGGAAGAAAATAGTTAGGAACATAATGCTTAAAAATTCAATAATTGCACTTCAACTTGCTTGTCAGTTTGTCTTCTTAATTTTACGGTCTGGTTTGTCGACAACACAACAATGGATCTTACGTCAGCGGTGTGCGAATAAATTATGGTTCTCACATGGCGAAAGTTAATCGAGGAAATCAGTGGTTTACTTGATAATTCTATAGTCTCTTTGACCGAAGTAGCGACAGTGTTCGAATGATATTGACAATGGGAAGCTGAGACACATAGGTGCTGAGGGCTGGTTTGCAAACTGTTGTTGTTGCAAGTGAATTTTATTACAGTCAGTGAGCTAGTAAAGCCGATATTCGGGTTTCGAGTACCATCGGCTGATTTATGTATTAAACCCATAGGAGTGAGTGTGACAGCAAGACGGAAACGATTTTTTTTAATACTGTCAGTATCATATTGTACTATACCTATATACTTCCCACTATATACTTCCCTATTGTACCTATATACTTCCCACTGCTGGGCACAGGCCAATCTCTCGTGAGAGGTATATGCACAAGTATATGTTTTCTGCATCTTCAGTTCGTGTCAATCTAGTCGCCCCACAATTTTGTTGTCTTGGTTTTTGTATAAATGAAGTACATAATATTATGTGCATATTTTATTATGTCCTGACCTTGGAATTGTACCGGCATAAATGTCAGTTATATATAGTTTGGTAATTACTTGATCAACAACAAAGTATTTAAATCAAATTTTACCTGTTTGCCTGTCGGTATTCATGTTAAGCATAAAACACCTAGAGCTGGTAGACATTTTAGAGCAGGTATTTGAGACAGCGTACACTAACAACTTGTATGATATTTCCTTTGTGATATCTGCACATGACCCTTTATACCTAATTATATATTTAACATTCACGATCATCTGCTGTAATAAGCTGGTATTTTAATGTAATTTGTTTTCAAGGCACTTTACATGGTATTAACAATGGTTTTCTGTTAAAATTTGAAGGTGCCTCAATACATTTTTTCGCTTTCTTTACATTTTTTCTTTTTTTAGGTATCTCCAACTTATTTCTTTCTCTTTATTATTGGTTGTCTGGTAGAGATCGCTATTAAGACCGCCTATTGTCTACCTTGTTCTTTGTTTCTGTATTGTTTGGTACTGATTTGTGGTGTTAAATAAAGAGTATTTGTATTGTATTGTATCTGATAAAGTAAAGTGTTAAGCATGTCTTTGGCCTGAGTCCTTATTATCAGTGTAGCTGTGTTGTAAAAAGAGTGACTAGTAGCAGGTACAAAATACGGGTCAAAGCTGAGAAGAATCATCCTAAACAAATCGTGTGCCACAAATTTTTATGTTAAATCAATATCTAACATAACCTGTGCTTCAAGTCAAATATTCCTTAATATGAAATACTAACTATTGCCCGCGACTCTGCTGCGAAGAATTCGCTTATCGCTGTCCCGCGGAAACCATGCTATTTTCCGGGATAAAAACTATCATATAGCTTTCCCAGGGACTAAAACTTTTGTATGCCAGATTTCTAATAAATTTCGCATTTATAATTATTAGTAGGGATTGTATACTTATTATACTCGAAATAAAATGTCTACCAGCTCTCGGGCTACCTCGAACCAACCATGCGGACTATAATAATTATGGTTAGGTATGTGAATTAGGTAAGTATTACGAGCATGTCAGACAACATTTACCCATCATCACCTTTTAACTTTTAATAAGATTAAGTAAGCTACCTGTGTAACATGCCGTGTTATTAAGTTTAATTGATCTATTGCATTGAATGTTAAGCTGCTTTATAGTGTTTTAATTAGCACAATAATAATGACAAACGAGTTTAAACGCAATAATTATTCTTGATATAAAACTAGGTACTAGGACCTTCAGATATCTGTATACTTTTCTGTCCGCGATTCCGTCTGCGCAGAATTCGCTTATCGCTATCCTGCGGGAACTATATAAAAACTATCCTAAGTCCTTTCCCGGGGCTGAAACTATCTCTGTACCAAATTTCATTAAAATCGGTTGAGTGGTTTAGGCGTGGAAGTGTAACAAACAGACAGTGTAGTATTAGTACCTAAGGATTATAAAAGGCATCCGTGACTGACAGATCGATCAACGCACTGGTCAAACCACTGGACGGATTGCACTGAAATTTGGTGCGCATAATTATAGTATGGCGTAGGCATCCGCTAAGAAAGGATTTGGCGACAGGGCCGGATTAAGGTGGTATAAAGAGCTCCACTACAAATTTTAATTCTGTGTCCGTGAAGTGGGCAACGACTAATCTAATCTTATCTTATCTTATATCTTATCTTATCAATTTATATATGTAAAGATCAATTGCTGTTCGTTTGTCTCGCTAAAACTCGAGAACGGCTGGGCCAATTCAGACGATTTTAGTTTTGAAATCATTGTCGCAGTCTAGGGAAGATTTCTACGGTGAGAAAATATTAAAAAACAGGAACGGGGCAAAGCCGCGGGCAACAGCTAGTAAATAATACATTTGAATCAGTCACGTGTTTTATTCGATTAATGCTCGACATATTTGTCTCGTTTGGCTATTCGAGCTGACCTTCAACAAACACCGTGGATTGGTTCGAAACACCTCTCCTTCATGTTTTATCGATTCTCGTATTTTTAACCGCAGTTCTTCCCGTGTGATAACTGACTTACATCATCCACATGAAAAAAATAATATTTGCCGGCCTTGAAATGCTATTTAATATTGTCCACACCATCTGTGATAAAAATATTTACGAATCCATAATTAATATTAAACGATGAGCACAATGGGTGACGGCAATAAAAAAATACTTGTGTAATTTATTGAAAAGTTATTACAATGCCATTTAAAATGATGCTGTACTTTAGTTGCCTAAATGCATAAATTGGCAGAAGGATCTGCGGTAAAATGTATCTAGCATTTAATTGCGGTCATGGATAAAATATGTCGCAGTGTGTCGAAGACAGGACGTACAAGGCCATATCCATTAATACGTGAACATACTGTAATTCTTTTGAGTTTAATTTTCAATAGAAACAACCAACTTCAAAGCTGAGTCAGGTTATACTAAACTTGGGACTACATCTGAGACACAGTCGAATAAAAATAATCACTGTAGGTGAAGATTATCGTCAAAAAACTGAGAATCTAGCTTTTTTGAAGTCGGTTAAAAGTACGCAATGCTGGCGACCGTCTGCACGTTACTTGTTGGTTTTCATATAGAAATAGGTGTTTTCTTACAGACGGATAATTTACCTGTCCTCATCCTGGGACTACTGTTCCTGGGCTGCCCAAGAGAGTCATCGCCTCAAGCTGTCCTCAAAACATTTACATTGGAAGAGCTGGTGCCATTAAGGGCAGAATTTTATCCGGATAAACTTTCTGGAGAATGGATCTCAGGTAATTTTCTATAATAACATCGAGAAGATTGTTAACCACATTATTATTATATTACTAGCGACCCGCCCCGGCTTCGCACGGTATATTATGCATGTATTATACATAAAAACCGTCCTCTTGAAACACTTTATCTATTAAAAAAAACCGCATCAAAATCCGTTGGGTAGTTTTGAAGGTATAAGCGTACAAAGGGACATAGGGACATAGGGACAGAGAAAGAGACTTTATTTTATACTATGTAGTGATATTAGCCGATATTTGTGTCCCACTGCTGGGCAAATGCCTCCTTGACCACCACATCTCCCTATCCAGAGCTTTATCCGGCCACTAAGTCAGTTCTGCGCCCAGCTGGTCTCGCCATCTCCACCCAGAATAGCCTTACCGCCGGTAACCCACATGAAATGCGCATAATTTTTATTTTTTTTATTTTCTTTTATATAGATAGCGAATTCGTTAGTCATGGCCCTGCTGGCATTGTGAAATATGACGCATCGACCCAATCACAGGAGACAGTTGTAGATTACGCGGATATGGTAAGTTTTCAATCGATTGTTGTGTCTGAAACTTAGAAAACCGTTTATTTTACGTACATGCGTACCAGTTTGTCGTGTAAACACTTATAGCTCAAGCTCAGTTTACATCGTGCAACTAATTTCGTGTAACATTACATTGCTCAGCCGATAACTTAACGCTTTAAAAGTGGTCAAACAGACGCTCCAGTGCAATGCTAGCTGTACGAAATTACTAGCGTGACGTAAACTGGGCTTATATATATTTTTCACTCCATTATTTATAAGACCGCGTAATTGTACTTAAGTAGGGATCTAGGTTAAACAACGAGATAAAAAGGTTATGTGAGGCCTACCTACTGCAAGCTTATCAGTTTTACCTTGGGATGCCCCTATGAATTTTTCCTTAGAAATGTTAAGCATAATTAACAGATGATTACATAATTTAAGTTACCTAATCTAGCAAGCTACTATTAATTTAATGTTTTTTTTTCAGTACAATTTAAGCGCTAAGGGTTACGCCGCTTCCACATTGTCAAAGGACTTAAAATATTTATTGCTGACTTCGCAAGAAAAGAAGGTGAGCAATTTCTAATTTTTAACTGGGAAAATCGCCATCATAAAATGTCGGTCGTTTAGCTTTCATAATATTATGTTCCATAAATCTTGCCGTGGACAATTTGTACCTCCCTTATTGTCCCCACTTACCTTTTGGTATAATTAATGGCTGAAACATACCAAACTACACGTTGCTATTATATTATGTATTATGTTATTTGTAAGTGTACGAACGCGTGGGAGGGATGGGTATAATTCACAGTATTCATGTGCTTTATGTACCGTAAAGATTTGCTATATGCTTCGCTGGTCAAGTATGCAAACATAGAGGAAAAATAATTGAGATCTCTACATAAGTTTTTTTTTATGTGAAATGGCAGTGACTTCTGGTTTATTTTAACTAAAAATGTATGTTGGTAAGTGGTTTACAAGGTTTAAGCTATCTAAGGGGGACTGTTAATACTTAGTTGTTACCATTACCTAGTATGTCTAATAACATCAGGACAACTCTATGTTTTTTATTTCTTTCATGCACAAAAAAATCTCAGAGTGAGATGTTGAATTTATTTGGTAGACTGATACTCACCCATGGACTTGGTACCATGTATAAATAAGCATGCCTAAAATGACAGTTTAATTTGAATTAACTGACATTTACATCGATTATCTGAGTGATCGATCAGTGATCACCAATCACGAGGTAACGAAATGAAATATTCTTTTTTAAATGATTATACTCGACTCGACTCTCTTTTATTGAACACAATTGTGTAATAGTTAATTAAATGTTATATTTGAATAGTAATTACGTAAATAACGATAGCAAATACTGTATATACCTACCTATATACATTCAGGTTGATAACCCTGTACCAGCTGTAACGTGGTTCACACACCTGACCTCTGAATCAATAAATCGTGCATTTATTTTAACAATTTAATTTACTAATTAGCTGGTTAAAAAAATCTGTGTTACTCAGATATTATTGGCGACTGGACGTTTGAATTTTCTGAAGTAGCCATGTAGGTGTCAATTCTGTGAACCGTTATTTTACTGGTACGAAATAAAACCAATTAAGTACCTACATTGTTATTTTATGTTACACGTGCAAGGGAGCCACTCGTTTGCCACTCAGTATTTCATAAAAAAAAACTATAAACGGCACATGAACCAAATTATCACCACCGCCACTGCCCAAAATGCGAATAATGCGTTCAAACTCTACATATAAAGTTAATTCTGCCTCAGCCCAACATGTCGTAGTTTTTGGGCTGTAATAGGAAATTCACACATTATCATTGAACTGCTTCTGTTGTTTATGTTTTCCTTCACAAAAGTTCATGGTAGATTTCGAATGTTCCTAATCATGTGATTTCAAATGGTCTGAAAAAAAAAGAAAAATGTATGCATGCGGATGCGGCCTATTCTCAAATTCCTTTATAATGGTGAAGAATTTTATAAAGCTTTTTTTTACTTATAGGTTTACAGATATTCACGGCTTGCTGTGTATTCGGTGTATGACCTCGAGACCAAGTAAGTGATTTCAATAACATTGTGCTTGTTAAGGAACTGTTAAAGCGTAACGAGGCCGCTTAGCCTTTAACCGTCTAGTACATTTGAATGTCTGACTTGCATTGGTAAATTTTTACACACCTAATTCTCCATTGCAAAAAATAAGGTCTAAACGGCAACACACTACCTACTCTCGTAATATTTGACACTACAACATGAACGCGTTCGAGACGACATTTGCAACGAGAAACTTAGGTACACTAAGCTTAGAACGACAAGCTCATGGGTAGCTCAATATTCTACCCAATATTGTCAATTTTAGTCCCAGGATTTTATATAACAACATAAACCTCATTTTTTTACGGTTGAAGAGACCATAATCCTAAGTACCTATTTTATTATATTTAATTAGGTAATTTCAATTTTGTACCTCCACGCGTTCCTGATACAATGGATCTTGACAGACAGATGTATAACGACATGATTTCATGAAGGTTCTTTGTTTTACTTTTAAGATAAGTACACAACCTTAAAATTACGTCTACCTATTCCAGATCAATCAGCACGGTTGGCAGGGGTCCGCTACAGGTAGTAGCATGGGGCCAAGGCCGGGCCCTAGCCTATGTCCAGAACAACAACGTTTACTACGTCCCCGACGTGGCTCAACCCGTTGTGACTACTCTGACTACAGCAGGGATACCGGGGGAGGTCTACTTTGGTGTCGCCGACTGGATATATGAAGGTAAGATGACCTACTTACCTCATGCGTCTTAAATGTCGACGAGAATTATACACTAAACTAACTAGCTACGTCGTCAACTGATTAAAAAAAACTGTGATAATGGAAGAAAAGCGAGTAAGAGAGACAAATCAAATCGAATTTTGCAAATGGAATCTAAGGAAATAGGTAGGTATGGTCGGTCAAATAAGTGGTCTATCACTTTTCAGTTGGAGAAAATAGCATCATCAGATCATCACATAAAAATATTAAGTAAACAGGTATTGAAAAACTGTTATTTTTTTTCTGTCTGTTTTCTGCTATGCAAACAACAGACTGAGTAGTATTAGAATTAATGACTTGCGGTGTTGAAAAAAGAATACGTGTACTTGTATCTTAGCTGTTTAGATACAAATACACGTATTGCGACAGTAAATTTAGACTTAAATATCAAAAAATCTAGTTAGATGATTCTGCGTGATTAATCACACAATTATTTGGCAGGCTTTTAACGACGCGGCAACACTAAAATTTGGTCTTTATAGGCGTCAGGCTAATAAGGCTGCGAGGTAATTAACGTCGAACAACGTTTAAGCTAACTTACATTGCGTAAAACAACGTTGATAAACCTAACTCTGCCTACCTTATAGTTACCTATTGTTTCTCAGCGGTAAAATAAAACAATAGAGGAAGAGTATGACACAACAATGCATGTAAATGGCGAATTTTTTGTGTGCACCTGCTCTGAGCAGTTGTATTTAATGGGAAGGAACAATGGCGCTGTGTCGTCGTATGATAGCTCATTATAAAGTAAATCAGAGAATAGTGCTTAAACGAAACCGAATAAATGTTCATAATAATAAATTACATTGTTATGTTTTTACTGTTTTCAGAGGAGATTCTAAATTCAGCTGAAGCGCTTTGGTTTTCACCACAAGGGACATCACTAGCCGTCGCTTACTTCAACGACACGTTAGTGGAGTCCGCTTCTTATCCCATCTACGGGAACCCGTATGACGTAATGAATCAATATCCTAAAACGATGAGCTTCAAATATCCCAAGGTTCGTTACCAGTTATAACTGCGTTATTTGTCCCATTTTACATAAAATAATTATAACAATGAAAATATATATGCTTTTAATTGCCAGGCAGGTCGCGTCAATCCAATGATAGGATTGAAAGTTTTTGAACTTGGAGATCTTACCCGTGAACCTCGAACCATTCCAGCACCGGTCGACCTCATTGGTCTAGACCACATCTTGGGTCGAGTGTCCTGGGCGTCCAATCAAAACCTCATCGTCCTGTGGCTCAACAGGCGACAAAATATAAGCATTTTAGTCAACTGTGATCTGACAAAGGACAAGTGTAACTTACTTCAGCAGCAAACTGAACCTAACGGATGGATTGACATCAACGAACCGTTCTTTGACAGCACTGGAAATAAGATGCTCGATATCCAGCATGTGTATTCTGGAGACCGAAGGTTCCCGCACGCCACTATTTTCAACTTCAATACTTCGGAGATTGAGGACCAGAGTCCTGGGAATTCCACAGTCACGAAGATTTTAGGCTGGAACGAAGAAAAGAACACTGTCTATTTCATAGTAGCTCCTAGTAAAGAACCATGGCAAAGACAGTTGTGGTCGTCGAAGAAAGGCGTGGTGCGTTGTGTCTCGTGCCAGCAACCTTCTTGCCACCACGTGGATCCGATGTTCTCACCAGGTGCCAGTTTTGGTATCTTATCTTGTAGTTCGGCTAATGTTCCTTCTAAAGTATTTTTATACACTGCGCAGGTAATTTAAAACACCCCGCTTTTTAAATTTTAAATTGACCCTTGCTAGTGAGCGGCATTATCTGATGGCAAGTTTTATTTTCAGAGTGACAGTTTTGCATTACTGAAAGACAATTCAAAACTGAACGAGAAATTAAGCAAATACAATTTGCCCATGAATTTGTTCAACACGATAAGTCTAGGAGATGATGTGATGGCTAACGTGAAGTTGCTGCTTCCGCCGGTGATTGAGAAGGGTCAGAAGTATCCGATGATCGTCCGTGTCTACTCTGGACCAGGGACTTCCCGGGTCAAAGACTTCTTTGACTATTCAGGTTCGTAAGAACATCAAACTAATTTTTGTTTCCTTCTTCTAAGGATTGTTTGTTTTTTTTTTTTGTCTTTCTGGCCTTCTGTTTGTCCGTAGCTTAGCTTAAGTGAATCTTAATACACAAGAAAGCTTTTGGCCCTGTAAAATCTTAAAAATTTTATAAATTCAATCAATAAGTATGTTCCTAGTACCTATCAAAGAAAAAGCCACCTTTTTACAATCTGCACATTGCGACGGGCGGCTACGGAATTCAACACTCCGCGTCACCCAGTTTTTTATTAAAGTTATTATTACGTTTGCAGAATATTACAACACATATTTGGCTGCCAATAGAAGTTTCATAGTTGCTTCTATAGATACCAGAGGATCCAATGTGATGGGTGTTGAGGTTATGCATGCCGTAAACAATGCTCTTGGGACCGTCGAAATAACAGATACTCTGGAAGCCATCAGGTCAGTTGTATTTACCAAACAATATCCTTGTATTAGAAATAAGCTTTCTGTTCCATGTTGGTTACCGTAGTCTTGCTGTACTGTACAGCTGGTGGTGAATTACAAGGACTCGGGTAACGGCACTCACTCCAGGAAGCTGAAGGCAACGTGAAGGACTGGCTAGGTTTCCTGGAGAAGATAGACTGGCCTACAACCTACAACATGTCACGCGAAAAGCCATCGAGTAGCTAAGAATTGCCCCCTATCACCCATTATTACTTACCGCTACCGTAATATAATGTTGGTATGACAAGGACCAGACAAACATTATGTGTCTTTGCCGTGGCAGAATACCTACATATATACACAGGCTAAGTTTCTTACGAATAGCAACCTGTGCGGGCCTATGCTAATAATATTGGTTAAATTATGATGTCGTTTTTATTGTACCTCTACGTGTATAAATTAACTGGTTTTATTTTAGGCGTCTAGAGAAACTGTACCCGTTCATCGACTCCAAGCGCATAGGCGTCTGGGGCTGGAGCTACGGAGGCTTCACAACCACGATGATGCTGGCTAGGGACGAACAAAAGATGCTCGCGTGCGGGGCTGCTGTCGCCCCTGTCACCTCCTGGCTTTATTACGGTATGCTAAATTAAAAAGAACACCCGCATGCTAATGCCTAATGACTATAAGTATTTAAAGGGTGCCCCTCATGTTCATGGCCCTTCAAGTTAGATAGAACATGTTAATACACGGACTGTCATTATTATTTTCAACGATAATAATCCCATGCATGTATGAAGAGATTGATGAATGTGGATGAAGCGAAAGAAGTATGTCAGGATCGTAGCAAGTGGAACAAAGTAGTCTCTGACTACCCCTGTGGGAAAGAGGCGTGACGGTATGTATGTATGTATATGTATGTATGTATGTATGTATAATAATCCCATAAAACATAGAATGTACCAGTTGCTTCTCTAACCGCGCAGATGGTAAAAGCCCATCGAGGGAATGGGCGAAAATAATAGGAATCATGTTATAGGCCATGAGGCTAGCAACCCATCACTATTTTGATTCCATTTTCCACCTATACGCCAACAATCTTGCTAAATGTGGCCTGTTGGTACCTGTTGCCTTAGGCTCTGTCTACCCCGCAAGGGATAAAGACGAGATTTATGTATGTGTATGTATGTATAATAATCCCTGGTAATATTTGTTCTACTTTGAGCATTTGTTGTTTATATAGGACCTAATATTAGTACTACTACATATTTTTAGACCGGAAAAGAGTATGCCATAGCATTATTAGCCCAAACAAGATTATGCGACATGAGTTTCGGCGATATGATAACTATACCAAACGATACTATGCGAATTCGAATATAAGCTAAAAAATTATGCCAAAAAAGGTAAAACCGTTTTCTGTTGCCTATAATGGGGGCAATCGATCAACAGCAACCTTTAATCACGCACGACAATAACCATATCTGAAGCAGTGTCTTGCTTAATATAGTATTATGGATTTATATGGACACCCGACAGTATTTCGTGCAAGCTGGATGTGATCGCATCATTGACTTACAATAAACAACTAGACTCTCAGTCGCTAACAAAGGTTCCTCAAGAAACGTCCGAGTTGCTTTGTCTATGTGTTGTGTGTGTCAACACATCGACTTCGACAGATAACATTAACATATTCGTTCAAATTGACACCTTATTTCGTGGCAGTAATGTTTAATATCAATGGCGTAGGATCGTGTGAAGTAATGACACAACGCCACGCGCTGGAAACCTGCCTGTCTCTTTTGTTCTCAATAGTAAGATTACGGTGCGAAAGAGACATATACATTGTTATCAAAGCGCGGTCGAAACACAACTGAACCAAAACTCTGAACAATAGACGCGTTGTTCTGACTTTTGCTTCGGACAGTTTTTGAGCGTGATTGGGAGTCTAGTTGTTTATTGTACGTCAATGGATCGCATACACTACTTTTATTGAGTATTTTTTCTACAGATTCGATATACACGGAGCGTTACATGGATCTGCCGCAGCATAATCCGACGGGCTACAGCAACTCTGACTTGATGTCGTTGGCGGAGACTCTGCGCGGGCGCAAGTACCTGCTCATCCACGGCAGCGGAGACGACAACGTGCACTTTCAGCACAGCATGCAGTTGGCCAAAGAGTTGCAGCACGCTGACATTGACTTTGAGCAAGTGGTAAGTTAAATGGTTATAAACATAAACAGCAGCGGCGTTAGGGCCACTGACACCCCGGGCAGTAATATTTAGGCGCCCACTTAAGGACAGTATTGAGGATACACAGCCGGTGAGCCAGGAGGCCGAGGCCCCAGACCTCAGCGCCCCCAAATTTCGCGCCCCCCCCCCCCCTAACGCCGGCACTGAACATAAACGTATCTTATTTTTCGAGGGAGTGAAACATCTTAGGAATCATGTTGTAGACGATGCGGTTAGCAACCCATCACTATTTTCATTCCCTTTTCTGCTACGCCCACAATCATGCTAAACGTGGCCTTTAGGTCTTGTAACCCTAGGCACTGTCTGCCCCGTAAGGGATCAAATTTTATTAAAACTAGAATATAACGAAGAACCAGGAAAGTAAAGCTGGCCTGGGAATTGAACCCAGCACCTCATTCCGTGTTGTGTTCTTGACCATTACGTATGTATTAAAAACCGCCGGTTATCCGTTTAATTTTTTTTGCGCCTTTGAGTGAAACGCTGCATGGAATTTGTAATATTTTTTTATGCTTTGAACTTGCTTCCGCATAAGTCGGTAACTCGAGAAACAATTTTAATTTCAGAGTTACACCGACGAGAACCACTCTCTGCGGGGCGTGAGTCGACACTTCTACCACACGCTGGATCGCTTCTGGACTCATTGTTTTTACCCTTAACTATTTATACTATTACTTTAGGTACAATTATTAAAAAACCCAGTGACCATGTGTTCAGCATTATTGTAATAAGTTTGATCTCCGAACAGAAGATAATGTTACCATTAACTTATAAGAAGTCGAATAGAACGAATGTTGTGTAAGAGCATAATAAATACTGTAAAAATACGTATTAAACTTATTTCATTTACACATACTTGTATACTTATACCTTTATTTATTTCGCAGGCCTCAGACTTGGTTGTTCTTAATTTAATAGGTACTTATACAGTCTAATTTCTCTGAGTGTATACATACATATTCAAGAGATACCTACCTAATCCTACCAATATTATAAATGCGAAAGTTTGTGAGGATGGATGTATGGATGTGACGATGAGAGTGTGTATGATTGTTCATTCTTCACGCTGAAATGGCTAAATGGATTTGGATAAAATTTGGAAAGGGATAGCTGGTACTCTAGATTAACATATATGCTAGTTTTTATCCCGGAAAATTGCATAGTTCCCGAGAGATAGCGACAAATATGTCAAAGGTTGTAGCAGCCTAGAGTCGCGTAGTTATTAGTTATTGCAGAATATACTAACAACGTCACTTCTTAAGTCTAATTCTACGAGGGAAAAATCGCGGACAGACCTAGTACATACCTAATATACAAGTTTTCCTTCGAGAATGAAACTAAGAAGTTGCAAGAGCAAATATTGTCTTTATTTCTGGTTTATGCGCACGGTTTTTATGATGACGTTGAGAGCTTCAAAAAAGGCAGCTGCTAGCCGTGTCAACATGTCAAAATAAATCAAAAGATTCATAATTGTTTTTGATACATACCCATTGCAAATTAACAGTTTCCATGAAAATTTCCTGTAACAGGCTTGCCTTGTCGGCAAGATATGGGCCAAAATTAATAAGAAGATGGTGAGTACTATCATAAAACATTTTATTACAAACTCCATGGGAACTCTTTTATTATGGACAGCATAAAATGTCTTATTGTCTTTTCGAATCGCACGGATCGTCAGTCACACTACATAGTAAAATGATGGAAACGTAACGAAGGCACCTAAGCAAACGCGAAATGATAAGTCATATTGTGTGAATATTAGCGAACTTACATACTCTGCCGTCCAAAGGAAAAATGCAGTAAGTCAGTATGCAGCTCATATGTACATACTGCGTTTTTCCTTAGGAGGGCAGTACTTATCCTTATGTCCATTACAGACAAAATACTGGTATAGTAGTTGAACTTGTTTTTAGTACGTCAAGATGTACGCCGACCCTTGTGGAATGCGGTCCAGATCTACAGGAGCGAGGCACGTGCGCCGTAGACCCGTGTGATCCTGACAAATGCTACCCCGCGCCACGGGTCGTCATCATCGGGGCCGGCATGGCCGGGCTGTCAGCTGCCGCGCGCCTCGCGCAACGCGGCATCAGCAATATTGTTGTCTTAGAGGCTTATGAAAGGTAATTTTACCATCTTGATTCTATTATACGGTATCCTTTTAAGACAAAAAACTATTATGCGTAAATTTTTACAGGCCTGGGGGTCGCATTCATTCATGCTTCCTCGGAGATGTTGTTGCTGAACTTGGTGCCCAATGGAAAGGTCCCCACAAAACTAATCATCCCGTATACGAAATATCTGCCTTAGAGAACCCTCCGCGGCCCGGCGTGCCAGGCACAGCTCATACACGCGGTCTTTTTAACCGAGTTGTCTCTGGTAAAATGGAATATCCACCCACTCTTTCGGCTTACTACAAATTTCGTCAGATTGAGCAGGAGGCTGCTGCATTGTACTGCCTCGGTGGCAGTAAGCAGCAGGGTTCTCTGATAAATTTTATTAGTTTGAGGATCCAGCAGGAGCTACACGAGTATCCATTGGATCAGCAGCATGACGCAGCACGGATCATGTTCGGGTTAGCGCACTCGCTTAGTACGCGCTGCGGCTTTGACACCGCCATGCTCAGCGGCTCCAACGAGGGCTGTTTTATGAACATGCCGGGAGGCGTCGCTCGCGTGCCTCTTGGTCTCCTTGCCACATTGGCCCCAATCCTCCGCCAAATACCCGAAGGCTGCATTAGGTACTGTAGGCCTGTTAACTGTGTCTACTGGGGAACAGCGCAAAAGACTGGCTACAGAGCTACGGTTTGCACGACCGACGGAGAGGAGTTCCCTTGCGATTATGTTATTTGCACAGTTTCTCTAGGGGTGCTTCGAGCGAACTCAGCTAGACTATTTTGCCCCGCATTGCCAGCGTCTAAAATGGATGCAATGCGTTGTCTGGGATTTGGTTATTGTAATAAAATCTACTTGGAGTACTGTAGCCCGTTCTGGTTTTGGTACAATGCAAGATTGAATTTTAAGTTTCCTTATGGCAAAGGGGACAAATCTGACTGGACTCGTGGAATTACATCACTCGAAGTGGTCCCTAACAGTAACCACGTCCTGTGTGCTTGTGTGGTAGGCCCAGAAGCAGTAATGATGGAAGGCTTATGCGACAGAGACGTGGCGGAGAGTATAACAGATATATTCCGACGAAACACAGGCGACCCTTGCATACCATACCCGTGCACAGTTCTTCGGTCACATTGGTCGACAGACCCGTTCTTTTTGGGGGCCTATTCTTTTGACTGCAGTTGTTTGGATGGTGAATGCCAACGAGCTCTTGGATGTCCGATTCCCGGGCCAGGCGAGCCCTATCCTCCAATAATCCTGTTCGCTGGGGAGGCCACGGTGCCTGGACACTTTGCTACTGTTGCTGGGGCGCGATTGAGTGGAGTTCGGGAAGCGGAACGGATAATCCAGCTGACGTTGCAGTTTCAAGGACCACCTCTCCCCATAGTGGCGTGTCGCCCCAAGGAGGTAAACAAATGTAAAGCGTCAAATTAAGAGCTCAAAATATCTTAGCGCAAATTCTCTACAAAATTTCGTTAACAAGTATTTGCAAACATTGTGTGTGTCACGGAATGTGAAGCATACACTTGGAAAAAGTTTCACAATGTATCCTTCCACAGCTTTAATATTTCGGCCCGGAACTCGTCATGTCGCCGTAACTACTAACTTATCACCGGAAAACTTTCACAAGACTTCCTGTTGTTAGTTTACTAACTCTGATGATACTTATATTCTGTATATTGTATTTTTTATTACAACTTTGGCACAATGGTAAGTTTTTACTTTTTTTTTAGAAAACATGAAAATTACTTCTGCCAGGATATAAAGTAAGCAATTATTTATTGTTAAAAACACGTATAACATATCATTTGGTATTGTTTACAAGTAAAAGCTTTTCAAATTATTCATTTAATTACTTTTTTGGCTGGCATTGGTATTTCATTAAACACTTTAGCATATTCGGGGATAGAACTTCAACTATGCAGGTAGGTACGTGGGACACGAAAAGGACAATCAGGCGCAATAGCAGCTCCATATAGAGGATGTTTTCAATGGGGGAGGGGGATTTCTCATCTTCCTCGCGCTTCTCCTCTCGGATCACCACTAGGTCTAGTTCATACTCATACTCGTTTATTCGTAATACTTATAGTTATTACATGTCATTTTTAATTTACAATTTAAATAAAACTGGAGCACCAATAAAAAATGACTGATGATGATGTTGAATGATGTATTCTGATGCTGTACAGCACGCTACTGTTCTGGATCATTCGTAAACATCCCTAAAATTATCATGACGTATTCGATTCATAATGTCGATCGTGCATCGATAATATTTCGACTTCTTTGAAAAAGGACCTGACTGACTGAAGGAATTATGGTTAAAAAGGTAAAAAAACGAACTGAACTGTTTCGCAGCAAAGCTGGTACCTTCGTAAAAATATATTATCCTCGTAGAGTGTTGGGATCCTTAGGGAAAAGCTTAATTTATTGCAGCATAAGGATAGCTCTTTGGTATATTGCGGTTTGGACGTGGTTCTGTGGTCCATTATTATTTATAAGGTACAGACGCCAACATCCGAATTGTTCGTTCATCAACTTTTTTATCGGACAATGTGACAAAGTGCAAGTCAAATCAAAGTCAAGAATGTTGACGACTGTATCAGAAATAGAGCGCACCGATTTTGATTCAGCTAACGGTTTAGAACAGACCTCCTCAGATCCCTAAAGCCTACGAGTAGCGGTAAATAAGCTTTTGCTCTCATAAAAATAATATAGATATAATTATGCACAAGAAGCCGTGATACAGCTGTGATACCCCAATGTTTTAAACTGTGCCCTCTCTTGCAGAGGGTCGTGGTTCGAATCCTGGGGTTGCACTTCTGAGTTTTTACAATTTAAGTGTGAAGTTACATTTCAAATTATTTACCACGACCTTTTCGTCGAAGGAAAACATCGTGAGGCAACCTGCACATGCCTGCGAAGCAATTCTATGGTATATGTGAAGTTTCCAATCTGCGCTAGGCCCGCGTGAGAACTATAGCCCAAGCCCCCTCATTCTGAGAGGAGGACTATGCCTATGCCTAGCTGTGGGACGTATATAGGTTGGAAATGATGATGACATAGTGATTACTTTAATTAGAGCTTGTACACGCATTTCAATCTGCTCAATGTTTGCTGTTTCTTTGCAGTTCTCTCATAGTGGTCGACGAGACCACTAGCATGAGGCGCCTTTCGTCTTAGTCTTCTTGGCAAACATCTAAATTCCTCCCACCATATCTTTCCCTATTTCGTGAAACTTGCACTAAAGCACCGATTCGTGCTTATAATTTCGAAAACCAAGGTATAATTGAACGTTTTTTTCTTGTCAAAGGCAGCATTTTCCGGACCCCGGGCCATAGTTGGCGATCTTTTCCGCCTCCTTTCCGCAGTTTTGGCCCTTTGTTGTGATGCCAAGCGTGCATAGTTATCATAATTTGTAACCGACTGCTTTCTCTTTGGTTTCCGGTAGATGTAGGTAGGTATTATGACGTCACGCTTTGTTAAGCCAGTTGAAGGGGAATTAAACAATACATAACATACAAAAATCATGTCTATATCGCTTACGGGATAGACAGAGCCTGAGGTAGCAAGGAATTTAACAAAAATAAAAGAAATGAACGAAACACTGCTGGGAACTTGAAATAGTTGAAAATGTCTAAAAAAAAAACTAGTTTCTACCTACTTATTTTTAGCATTAGGAATTTATGTTCAAGAGTTATCTAGTTATTTTAATAGAAAGGTAGACTTACCGCAAAAACAAATCCATATCCATACCAAAGACAAAGTTTACCATATGGTTATTTAAAATCTTGGAATTGTAAGCTTCACCGGTTATCGGTATAAACCGTGGGTAATTACCCACACTAATTAGTGTTTTCCGGTAATTATTAATTAAGCCTAATATCTCAAGTTAATAATTATTAGTAGGTACCAAACATTTGACTCGTATGTGGATATTGCACGTCATGTTATTATGATTTTATTCCTGAGCCATCATGGGACCTTGTCGTTTTAAATATTTTTATTTGTGCATTGCTTCGTATGACGTAAAGGTCGTAATGGGAAGGTGGCCTAGAAATGAAATTTGTTGCCTGTACACAAGAGTTTTGCAGATAAAAAATAAAAATTTCCGCAAAGCCGGTTATCTCCAAACTAATTTGTACGTATGGTAACCCTACCTGTAACTCAATTAAGGCTTAGCGAAACGATAACGGGCGAAGGGGGGGGGGGGGGCGCTTTGCCAGGTGGACAGGGAAGTAGAAAAACAGTAAGTTTGCTAAAACAGCTTTAGGCTGAACTTTACTTTGCTATCTCCGCGCTATATTGCAGTCAAGTCAATAGTTTCAGAATGTCCTGTCCTTAAATCTGGTTCATTGCTCACTTCACCTGGCCGTGTATCATTAAGCTGTATGAGCCCACCATTCAGTTGGAATACCTACTGCGAATACAAGTGCTTAGAATAAATAAGTAGGAATCATGCGAGGATACGTAAAAACATTATAAAAGTTTGGTTTTTGTGCTCAAAACTTTTTTTTTTATATATAAGAGGGGGCAAACGAGCAGACGGGTCACCTGATGGAAAGTAATCACCATCGCCCAGGGACACCTGCAAGACTTGGGGAATCACAGGTGCGTTGCCGGCCCTTTCAAGAATAGGAAGGCTCGCTTTTTAAAGATCCCTAAATTGTACTGCTCAGGGAATGTTGCAGCAGGAAGTTGGTTCCAGATCTTTGTCGTACGAGGAAAGAAATTGCGTTTAAAACGCACGGTACTTGACTGCCAACCATCAAGATGTTGAGGATGGAAGGACCACTTAAACCACTGTGCCTCATACTCCGAAATCCTCATCATCATCATCTCAGCCATTACAAGTCCACTGCTGAACATAGGCCTCTCCTTTAGACCTCCAATAAGACCGGTTGGAAGCGGCTTGCATCCAGCGCGATCCTCCGATCTTAATGAGGTCATCGGTCCACCTTGTGGGTGGACGTCCCACGCTGCGCTTGCCGGAACTCCGAAATCCTAATAAACATTAATTTGAGCGTAAGAGGGACGGTATGACACGAACTACGAAAATCTAATTTCGGAGTAGCCCCTACCCTGTGCCGTACGTGTATTGTATAATGTACTGAAAGAAAGAAAGAAAGAGATGACATTTATTCCTTTTTGCAAGACACAAACATAAGATAATATACACAATTTTATAGAAAATAAACAAGGTAAAACAAAAAAAATATAGACATGAAAAATAGATCTTCAGCGTTCAGGTACTACAGAGTTCAACGCCCAGGCGTTTTAATAAAAGTACATACATACAGAAATCACGTCTTTATCCTTTACGGGGTAGATAAATCGTACACACACACGACCAAAAGGCCACGATTAGCACGATTGTGGGCGTATAGGCTGAAAAGGGAAATCAAAATAGTGATGGGCTGCTAGCCGCATCACCTAAAATTTTTGCCTATTCCCACGATGGATTTTTACTAACTGCGCGGGTAGAGAAGCAGTTGGCACAATCTACAATTTTTCTTTGCTCCCAGACCAAGATAAATAAAAGTGACCCCGCTGTATTTGCACCGATGTGGTTTTGCAGAGGGAGGTAGAACAGCGGCGTTCGCCCGCAGCCATTTTTCACCAGATCACTGGTTGCAGCGGCAACATTAATTTCAATACGACGCCAACTTATAGAACCGAAGCTTGCTTTCTCATCCGTCACGGATATTTGTATAAGGATCATCTGCAATATAGGTACGTGAAAGAATTTCTATTCTTTTCCGTGGAAATATTGGACGGTTGGAATGCCTGGTGATTTAAGTGTGATAACTGCGGAATTTCCTGTTTTTAACCTGACTTAGGAAGTTCACAAATCGATTATTTTTTGATTATCACAGGTTTGGCAAATTTCGGTAAGCACATTGGACGCAGTCACGTTAGAGTAAGACAGAAATATCTCCGTCTACTTCTACTTATAGTTCCATACATACAAGTGCAACAAATTTCACCAAGCAAAGTACTTGAGTTGCGCACACAGGCGCACAAGTCTAAGCTTATTATAAACCGGCCTCACTTTGGGGTGCGCAGAACTCCATCTTTACTTTATTATTTGGTCTGAGCTTGAGATAGTGTGATTGTATTCCAGTAGTCTGCGTGGAGGGTAAAGCAACCGCGAAATTACAAACACGAGGCATTCCATTCCCTGGCTGGCTGGAAGGACGCATATTGACTGGGTGCTTCAGTATTGGCTTACTGTTTCTAACCCTCCTATTGTTTTCCCCTTTCTTTCATAAAAAATATAACACCCATTTTACCAGTACTGATAAAAACACAGTATCTTTCAATTGTTTACGATTGAAACGCTAAGATCTCACGAGATCCTATTTGTTATTTCATAGTTCCCGTTCCGAGGAAACCAAGCCTCGGATTGATTCTTACAGAGATTGATGAGCGCCATATCTCGTCGACACGTGTTCAAAGTGCTTCGTAACACACCGCTATCCGTTTCCCCGGTGTTTATGCATACTATAAAGTCATAAATAAATGTAAAAATGTGTTGCTGTATCAATCAATGATGCCGTGTTGTGTGGGTTACGTTAATTTGGCACATTCACTGGAACTAGTGTTTATGTGTACCTACCCGAAATACAGTTTAGCAAAATTGCATTGGATTTAATGAAAATGTTTGATGAAATAAATAAATAAATATTCTGATTCATTGGCTCAAAGACACGGTTGCTCTCATTAGGGTAATAGTCTCATTTGCATGCGTGACATGCTTTTAAGATATAAACTTCTAAAATATTTCAATAAAGAGTTACCTTAAGGTTAGGAATTTTGATTTTGCGACGAATAATACGAACGTGATCTGAAGTTAAATCTTATTGCAAAGTTGCGAATTGAAAGTTGTCTACATGTACCGAATATCAACGTGTGGTGTGGAGGTAGACATAAATTGTATGTTGATTGGTGACATTATATTCTGTCAGTATCTGCCTGCTATGGTCGGAAGCCATTGCCCCTTAATAGCTATAATACCTAATTGCATTATAAAACTTATAAACTTAACATTCGTTTTTCTTTATCTGCCACTTTGAAATTGGCCTCCGCAGAAGGACAAAACATTCAGCTGTAACAGGTTCGTAACTTTTTATGCTTGAGGGGGTTGATTAATATCTCAAGTTTATATAAACATTCAAAATATTTTTAAGTCCCATAGTAAAAGTGGCCAAGGTTATTGAACCACAAAGGTGTAGCGGCGTCGCAACATGAGGGCGCGGGCAGCGAGCGGCGGCCGGGCCGCGGCCGGCGGCGCTCCGGGCACGTCTCTGCAGATGGCGGGCTGCGGGAGCACGCAAGAAAACATCGAGACAAATGCGTGACGCAGCGCGCAGGACCAGCTCCCCGCCCCGCGCGGTGCGTGTCCGCTCCCCCGCGCCGCCTTATCCTCACAAAACACATCGATACCGGCGTCGTGCGTGAGCCTGCGGCCGCCTCGGGTTCCGAGGGTAGTGCGTGGTGGTGACCGTGGTCGTGATCGAGCTTGGTGCGTGCCGCGTGGTGGCGGCCCGGCAGGTGCGCGCGCGGGGGCCGCGCGGCCCGGGCGGCAGTCGCTCGAGGCAGGCGGGCGGCGCGCGTCGCCCCGCGCTCGGTGCATCCTTGCTGAACTGCGATCGCGACCAGGTACGCACTGCCGCTGCCTCTGCTCATTGCACACGTGACCGCTCCAACGCATGCATGTTTCATTCAACCCGTCGCGGTTTGGCAGCTTTAATAACTCGGTTGAGAGCGATCTCGCTGTTCGTACCTTGTTAATAAATAATTCTCAAATCATCTTACGCGAACGCCGAGGTGAAGTTAATTGAGCGAAATTGGTGAGAGAATTTAAACGTTTTTTTTTGCAATTTTCCCCAATTTTCGAATTGCAGCAGGCATGCGTAGATTTCACGATTGGAAATTCACGATGACGACTCGTGAGTGAGAACATTTTATTTTAATCGTGAATTGAAAGTTGTCGGTAGTAACAATTATTCTAATTTGAAATTATATAATGTGACTTCTCAACACTTTCCTCGATACCTACTGAAAATGCGCTATGTTTTATCTTATCGGAGTTGTCGTGAGGTAGAAAGAACTATAGCACTGGCCTGTTGCCAAATGTCGATCACGACGCATCTTCCGCTGGAAAAAGAAATATCAAAGTTTGACCCGAGAGATATGTTGTTAGAAGTGCTAAATGTGTATAGTTAGTAGGTAGAGCCCGCAGCGTGTGCGATGAACCCGTATCTCTTCATTTGCAGAGTCGTGACGGTGTTGTTGTCGCAATTCTTTTAAATTAATGCCGCGTTTCAGCATTGGACGCGGCGAATAAACGATAATGCCGATTCCAATAACATATGATACGTTTTGGGCTTTTTAATTGTAGTAGAACCCTTTGTAACATTTAAATGCAGTATTTAGATATATAGGTTCGTAAATATTGAAAAGAAGATGCTGCTTTTAAGGAATATTTTCTACAATAACTTAAACATGACGTACTTACTTAAGTATCACAATTAATAGAAAAGTGGAGAAAGCTTTAAAAATCGACTTATATCTTTTTACTCTATAACTCAGGTGGATGATGCCCTTGATTTCTTTATAAATAATTTTGTTAAGAAGTAACTTATGTATGGTTAAAATTGCTTTTGAAAGAATGTTTCATTTTAAATCTGGGACTAATGAGTATGATTACCTATCACTTAAAATTTTTTTAGTTAGGCAGGCACTTCAGCTTATTGCGGAAAGTGTGGAAAATAATTTAATTTACTTCTTTAGTCTTTCTTTGGCTTTCATTATTCATCTATTCTATTAACAAATTACAGCTCTACGAGTACCTACAGAGCTCGACTTTAAAAGTTTACCTAATGATGAATAGAATTTAGATAATAGCTCAATGGTTAATAATCGGACGCAATACATGAAAATGCGAAAATAATCATGAATTAAAAACTATAAGTTGTTATAGCCGAAGTAGGTGTGAAGTGAAGTATCACGTGTCACTGGATACGGCAGTCGCAATAAAGAGTTTAGTGTAGCACGAACGAGCTATCAAGATGTAGCCGGTCGGCCCGGCTCCCGGCAGGATCCCGTAATATTTGATCGGGGTCAACCGCCCCGCTTAGGCTTCTCTCCACAGCCACGGTGCGTCGATCAATGTTTTCGGGAGATGTTTGGAAGCCTATAAAGGCTTAATTACATCATAAGAAAAGGGTGGAGAGAAAACTTTATCTAACACAAAATGCGTTATCGAACAGAACTCATCGTTAATATTCATTTTGAAAAGAAACAAACTCACCATCTCAAGAATCTCGCAGATTTATCTCATTTATTTTTATGTCTTCGGTGACCTTTAACATGGAATGTACTCCGGATTTTGATTGGAATTTTCTCCAGCGAACCGGACAAAAGTTAAAACGAATTTATCTTCGGGATCGACAGTGCCAGCTAAGACGGCTAGTGTTCGATTCGATGCTCAGTCTCTGTTTTATGTTTTACTCATAAATGCTCAGTCACTGATTCCCAAAAACTTTCGAGTCCGAACAGTAAATTGCCATTTCAGTTGGAGTGTTGCTGACGTTCGGGGCAATTTGTGAGTTATCCCCAAGAGGTGCAATTTCCCCTTCCGTCTAATTGCTCCCGAGGCTTGCTACTACTACAAAGCTAGTTAGGAAACTGCCACTCGGCCCGTCCACGTCGCCCGAACTGCCGGGCCCCAATCAATTATATCGCGGCCTACGACTGATGCTGAGATAAGCACTTCCCAGATGAAAAGGATCTCGCCACCAACCGCAATTTCTGTTGCTCGACAACGAATCCTCATTTAAGTTTAATGTAAGCGGAGAATCAGAGGACGGCACGATAATTAAATAAATATACGCAGCGTGGTGCCATCCATCATTTCGGGGGTGATCCTCTTTAAAATTTATGAGTGGGTGTGTGCGTGCATACATTTTCATATATTTATCAGCTGTTTCATAAATCGGAATAGATAAGTCAGCGATTTTAATTACGACTTTACAAAAAGGGAAACGGCACGGATACAAAGTTTGGCGCACAAAGTATTTCAGCGCGAAGGCGTGGCTCGTTTAAAGTATTCCACATTTTTGCCTTCTGTTTATCGTTCTTTTGTCGTATCGCTTAAATTTATTGCTTGGTTATGCAAGTCGAGTACATGCTCGAATGTAAGTTTAAGCTTAACGTAGAATGGAAGCTTTGCAAAATGTGTAGTTTCGAGCACTTTGTTGGATTAAAAACCAAATTCTTTGATGGTAAAAGACACGTGTTTGAAATTTTAAAGTTTCATCAGCTGAATTTATAACAGAGATATATTTTGGTCACTGTATAGCGATTATTTATTCAGCAGCGCTTCGGCACAGCTATCCGAATGTCACGAAATATTTTGAACGAGGCTGTGTCCTGCATTTTTACATAAATCAATTTAAGCCGTGGATCGTATTTTTCATATCAGCTTTGTGTTTAATTTTATTAAAACAAACCGCGACAAACGAAACGCAACTAACTAATTGTATCTGCTGTCAATAATATGTATTGATTCATCTCAATACCATGGTTTTATAGTAAAACTAGAATTAAAATTTATTTCACAGGCAGCTTGGCTTTTCCCGATACTTCCAACAGTTATCGTTGTAATGTATCAACCAATTTACATTACATCTTGACAAATTAAATATCTAAACTTACCTCGCGAAAAACTATGGTGAAAACCGCATGAAAATTTTTGAGTTTATCGCGAACAGACGTGACAGAGGACTTTTTAGTTTCGTATAACTTTACCTACATCATGCATCTACTTCTATATTTACCTTATAATGAACTAGCTTCTGCCCGCGACTTCATCTACATAGAATTGTACATATAAACTTTCCTCTTGAATCACTCTATCAATTAAGAAAACCGCATCAAAATCCGTTGCGTAGTTTTAAAGATCTAAGCATACATAGAGACATACAGACAAACGGCGGAAAGCGACTTCACTATCACTACATACTTAGTATAAAACAAAGTCTGTCCGCTGTATGTTCGTCTCTATGTAAGCTTAGATCTTTAAAACTGCGTAACGGATTTTAATGCGGTTTTTTTTAATGGATAGAGTGATTCAGGAGGAAGGTTGATATGTATAATACATGCAGAGTAACACTGATTCTGGGTCGCTAGTTGTTTTATATGATCTCATACTAATCCTCAATGTACCTACCTACCTCTACATATTTATATCTGTAATGTTCTTCTTTTGCTCAATAAATTCGAACTATGTACTTATCTAAAAAAAATACCTGATTACTTATAATGATAATTTTACCAGACTACGCATGCATGTGTTAAAAGCTCTTCATAAAACTGCTATGTTACTTTGTATAAATTTGTGTGGTTTTAATCTCGCAATTCAAAGACCCTCTTCTAACGGTCGCTTAACTTGAAATTTGGTAAACATGGTGTAGGATGACATTGCAAGCACGATAAAAAAAACTTTCAATCCAACTTTCAAACATGTTATGGTCCTTAATTATCTTAACGGAAATGGAACGACATAACAATCATAAACATAATTTAAAAAAACTATTCTTTGAAGGAAAATTAGCGCGGGCGGGTTTTGTGTAATTAGGTACCACTCAAGACGTCTAGACACGAGCAATCACATTGGTAGAAAGACAATCCTTAAAGCTGATTACTTTGTGGCTTCTGAAACCTTACACGTAATTAGACTGTTAAAGCACAGCATTGTTATATTGCGTTAACTTAAATCATTTAGGAATTAGGTCAGTAGTAATTGAGCGGGTCAATTATAAATTAATTCGGAATGGAGGCACATTAATTGCGCCGTACCTTTATTTTTATGCTCGATTATAGAAAGGAAGAGCGGTGATATCTGGCCGGGTCCGAGTATGACCCAGTTCGTGGTAGCGGCTACTAATATTCAAATAGATAAATCAAGTGCCTAGTCCTGCCAGCTTTTTGCAAGAGCAAGATTGATGGTGGAATTTTTGCAAAATTCTTTGATGCTTACCGTCGCTTATTACGCAAAAAGCGCTATTGTGATATGAATGATATTTCAGAGGGAACATCATAACAATAATATATTTCCGCTATAAACTAACATAGTCACGTCCGCAGCCCCATGTCGGTACCCGATTGATGGCAAACAATAGATAGTGGCTGGCATAACTTTTCGTCAACAGTCAATCCGAACAGGATTGATGAGCACAGCTCATCGGATCGCGGTCATCATTCAGACAAAGTTCTGTTACAAAACAAATATCGTTTACAAAATTTACTGTCTTCTTTACGTTGGCTGTCTAACAGTTAGCTATTTAAATTATCATTAGGGCCGTGGTTTATTTAGCGGGAATCCCTTTGTGAATTGTTGTTCTTCTAAACAAATGCCGCGCTCTTTAGTTGTGTGCGCGGGACGGCCGGGAGACAGTTCTCAATGCGATGCGTTTTTGTTTCAGAAGCTGAAAGGGAGCGCGCGCGGCGGACCGCTCACGCTACGCATTCTCTGAATAAGACTTTTTCTCGTTTAAAGTAGCACGTGCTATAGTAGACATTATTGCTGCAGTGCGCAATGCTAGTGCTTTCTTATATCGATAGTTAATTGTTAAATTTTTCAATATTTAAAGTGCCTCACCGCGGTTCGTTATACATATTATAACCAATAGTTTACTAATATTAATTGATTGATGCCGGAGCAGGCGGCAAAGTCAGTGTGGTGAACTTACCATTGTGGGTACCCGAGTGGACAGTGTAGAATTTTTGCTCGAAGATTGGTGACAGGTCATATTATCCGGAGCAGCTTAAATTTTCCCCGAGCATGACTTAAAGGTAAGTGCAACATTTATTAAAGTAATAATTGAACAAAATTTAAACTAAAACAGGAACATACATAAATAAACTGACGTATTGAAAGTGTGTTTTGACGGAATATTTTAAAATGAATAGCGCTAGGAAATAGGTTAATTACTAACTGGAGTTGTAGAAAAATGGAACGAAAAGCGTTACAAAATATTATTAATTTTAAACAGTTGTCCGGAGCTAATATTTTTGAAGCCAGCTTTAATTTCGTTTGTAGCTCGTCTGCCTTGGTTTCAACATAGTAAGTTTGCTTGCCTAATTATTTATTTGACACATAAGAGTAATAAAAATCTGAAAGCGAGGAGTACTTCTCGTTGCGTAATATTAATTCCAAGGACATAGTAACTTACTCGCTAATCCTGCCGCTAAGTAGCAGTGCTTGCACTGCTGTGTTCCGGTGTGGAGAGTAAGACAGCCGGGGAAATTACGGGCACAAGAGGCATGTCATCTTAATCCTCTAGGTTGGCAACGCATCTGCAAGCCCTCCGGGGTTGCGGGTGTCTATGGGCAGTGGTGATCACTTACCATCAGGTGACCCACTTGCTCGTTTGCCTTCCTATTAATATAAAAAAAAAAAAAAAAAATGTCATTAAAATCCAAAACACCTAAGTACCTAGTTGTAAAGTTACAAGCAATAATATAACTCACGCACCGTGTAATGATAATCGTGGCACATTCCGAATAATGTTGACATGATTGCAATGCCTCAATAACCTGGAATAGCCATCGCAGATCTATAAGGTGCATTATTTAAGTAACGCGCAACGCGTAATACTTCATTGTCTAGCTTATTTTCGTTGCCAAAGAGAAAACCACGATATTTAAATGATGCTTAAATTGTAAGAGCGATAAGGAAAACTTAAACGCCTATATCAAACGAGCAAGAGTTATCTCTGTGCAACACATATATGCATGCATACGTTCTCTTGCAAACCCGCCTTCTTTTATGTACATAAATTAACATAATGTCCCACAGATCGAACTATCACAAGACGCTATTAAAGAGTATCAAACTCTGTCCGTAGAGCGTGAAATTTAAAAGAAATAATGTTTTGAAACTGCGTAAATCCCAATCCCGTTGGAATATCGGGATATTAGTTAGCCCAAGTGTTATTGCAGATATCCAATTACCTACATATCTTTCCTTCAAATCCGTTTAACCGTTTTATCGTACAAGAGTAACAAATATACACACTGACTGACAGACAGACATACTCGTAAACTTTCGTAATCATAATATTAGTAGCATTTGCAGATTGTTTTCTCCTTTTTAATCGGCGGTGATTCACCGTGATTCGTCTTGAATTATTACAACCAGCCCACGGCACGTGACACCTCAATTGGCATTAGCAGTGCATTGCGGGCAGTCCAAACATCCCAGAACTTAGCCAACACATTTGCGTTTTCAAATTACCCATAAACACCAAAAACAATGGCCCTTATACAGTCATAAACACATTTTAATGTTTATTCCACTTATAAAATAAACTATTAATGTGCCAGTAAAAAAGCGACACGGAAGGTTAGTCCTAATCAAAAGCGTTTCTTGCGTATCTAAAAGCACTGCCCTATTATTACCCTGGCGGTAATCCAGCGGCGCGACATTCGCCGTGGCCTTACTGAGGTTAATATATTATTTTAATTGCGGAGGTGTTCGCACGGCTATTATTACTACTAACGTCTTATCTGAGCCGCTATTAGCGCTATTAACGCCGGACAGGAAATTATGTCTTTATAGAGTTCTCACTAACTTTTTTCCACTTCGACTTACTGAATTGCACTGACATTGGGTTGATTTTAACGATAACAGGCGCGTACCCAGCAGTGAGACATACGTAGACTGAAGATGACATGTTGAACGATACATTACTTCTAATTCCAATTTTTATTATGTGCTATTATTTTTTATACACATCACGTAAGAGATAACGCCTGGACCGACTTCACGAATGTTTTTATCCGAACTATTCTTTGTCATCTCAAGCCTAAGAAACCCACTGCTGGACAAAGGTCTCCTCTCAAAACGAGAAATCTATTCGTCCAAATAAAATTAGGGCATTCTTGAATGCTTAACACCACCAATAAATACGTAGGTGCATCATAAACAATATCACAGTCTTAATATCGACGTAAATAAACGTTTATAGGCTAAATAATGTGCGCATGCAACGTTTTAAGAGCGCACGCCATCTGTTGGCAGTATTTGCTTCACTCCACTAATCGTAAACACAGGTGGGAAGAAGAAACATTGTTTGTCCACAATCACCGGTAACGTCAATACACGTGGACTGTCGTGTCGAGTTCACAGAGTGTTATAACTTCAATACACACACAGGTGAGGGCGAGGATTTGCAAGGAAGTTCATTTGTTTACTTTATACATAGTTGTCTACAGTGCTTCTAGTTTTTTATGTATTTGACAGTTGCCGTGTTTCCAATATACATAAATAAAAAAGTACATTATTGGGGATGCGAGCGAGTAGTTTGGACAGAGTGATACTCGATGCAGCTGCTGCACTTGCTCTCGATCTTAACAGCATTATTTTTTATTCATGTTTATTCAGAACACGGCAACTGTCAAATACATTAAGAAACTAGAAGCACTGCACTGGTATAAAGCCGTGGTAACATACTGGATTGATTCAAGGCCTCTCAAGAATAGGTGTCAGGGGATAGATTTGAGAAAGAAAATAACTCGAAAGTACCACTCGAAAGTGGTAAACATCAGCATTGCTACAAAACTATAGCTGAAATTAAATTTAATAAATCATTAAATTAGTACTGTCATTTTGTTCTCTCTACTCGTAATTACACTTCAGCACATTTTTATAGCCCTCTAAAATTTTCACAATTTATGCGTGAAATTACATTTCAAATTTACCACGGAGAAGGAAAACATCGCGAGGAAAAGTGCGAACACCTGCGAAGCAATTCCATTGTGTGTGTGAAGTTCCCAATCCGCACTCGGCCATCGTGAGAAGTAGCCCTAGCTCTCTTATTCTGAGAGGATGTCTAGTCCTAGCAGTGCGGCGTGAATAGGTAAGCTGAAGATGAAAGCAGTAGTGCAATTAAAAAAAACCCGTCTGTCGAAAACCATTAGAAAATAACACCTATTTATTTATGGACAGAAAGTTATCGCAAAATTGATTAACCTACTAATCTTGTACTAAACTCTAGAAACCTATAATTTATATCTATCTAATACCTTTAAACGGGCAATTTTTGTATCTATACATATAATAAAATCGTTGAGACCAAAAAATCTGTACATTGAAGATTAAAAAAAAAAAACCGACCAGGGTGACTTAAAATCGGTAACTGAACATATTAAAACAATTTTTAAATTTTTTGTTTGTTTGTTTGTTTGTTTGTTTGTTTGTTTGACTGAGCATCACGTAAAAACTACTGAACGGATATTGTTGAAATGTTCACAAATCTATTTCAATAAATTCAGAATAGGATATAGGCTACAGAAATTTTGGATTTTTTTGGAAAAAGGGGGTGAAAAGGGGGGTTAAAGTTTGTATTAAAAAATATAATTAGATTGTTCTAGAATCATGAAACTCAGAATAAATACTAAGTAATAAAAATAAGGAAATACCTGTTTTAGCATTTTTTTAAAATCTCACCCAGAGGCGCAAAAAAGAGGGTTTTGTGTTTAAAATTAATTAACTTCATACACCTATACAATAAAAACCAATGAAGTGTAACCTTTAAAAATTGCTAAATAATACTTCCAATTTAATACAGGTAAATATCATTTCTCAGTTTTCTTGAAATTTAATTTTTGAGGTGATTACGCACAAAATAGCGGAACTCAAGAAAATCAGCTTTCCTCGGTATAAGTAGTTGGTAATAATTACAAACAAAATAATACTACGGAGAAAATAGATAGATACGAATGTACATAAGACATAAAGCTGGAAAACTGTGTCAATTGTGAAAAAACATTAATAAAATAATTACATGCTGTACAGGTATTTTTCAACGAAGACATTTTCGTCAAACCTAAATCAACCTAAATTGGCGTCCTAAATTGTGTTCTTTACCTAACACCTAAAGTTCAATATGCAATACCGTTACTTTGTTTTTATTTATGTGCTATTATTCACAACGCGTTCGGTTTTTGAACGCACTCTTATTTGAAAACCTGATAATTATATTATGAGGGCGGCGTGAAACGCTTGGCTGTATGTATGCTCTTAATATCTTTGCCTAAAAAAATCAAAATCAAAATAAGGCGCGTTTACGTCTGCGCTACGAACATGTCAAAATTTTATTGTGAAAAAAGTTTGTGCCTTTAGTATGAATCTGACAGCGAGCGAACCTTAACTGAATCGCATTACGACGTCATGGTATAAGGCCTCTGTAGGTAATTAATTTGTAGATAAAGATAATAAGTGTTAATAATCTGTAGCTACCAAGAAAATAAACAAAAAAACTTCTGCTAGAAAAAATTGAGTCGCAAATTATTAATTAAAACGGATTAGTAAATGAATTGTTAGTCGTAAGGTAAAAACAGGTAAACATTTATGTACCTATTATTATTACCTATTAGTACCTATTATTTGATTAGAATATATTTATTTTTTTAAATTATTCAGGGTACAAATATCGTTAAAGTGAGCGCAGTATTCGCCAATAAGCGTCATAGTTCGGCGAAATTAATAGTGATGTAGGTAACTAAAACTGTACTTAGCTTTTTTTGAATAAAGAAACTAAACAAAACTATAAATTAAACTATTTTGTAAAATAAGGTATAAATAAATGTGATGAGTCATTAACCAGTTCACACCTGTTTTTTTTTTCAAGATTCCGTGTCACAAATTATTATTTTCATGACGTAATTCTAAAAGTATAGTTTCGTACACACTTTCAGTGGTTCACGTGACGAAGTTAATAGTCATAATAATAATAATTTTGATATCGAGAAAAGCCGTAAGTATCACAAAAACACACGCGGACGAAGTCGCGGGCAACAGCTATATATATATACAATCTGAATGATAATAACACCAAAATAGGACGCACCAAATTAGGATTTTTATTAAACATCCATAAGCAATCGATTGAAATGTTGTAGTTGAAAAAGTATTCAGAGATTTTTTTTCTACTCTTCTTGTATTACAATGATCGGAAACCAATCATTACACAAACCCAAAATTTGGCAAGCCTTTCTTGTCTGCTAATTCACAAGCTACATTCACTTTCGTCGATATTTCTTGTAACTGGCAAGCCCCCAAAATACCGGTAACAGTATAACAAACAGGTGTTACATTATTTCCTTCGGTAAATTACTGGCCCGATAGAGATCTAATATAATGCCGGCTTTGATGTAGGTATAGCTGTGGCCGTATTAGTTGCTAGTCGCTACACTTACCGTGCAGATAAGCTGCTTTTTATTAAGCGAAGGTTTATTTCTTTAATACTTATTGTTGTTTATGATACGAGTTATTTACACTTATGTACGTACGAGTCGTACTTAGAGAAACGGAAATTATAAACCACTTACTAACGTCCGTTGCGTATGGTTCTCGGTATATTAGAAGTTATGGTGCCCGATTTCTGAAAACAGATGTGTATAGGTGTTCGATAGTGGTGAATAATTTTATAGTGTAAAATTGTATATACAAAGAAAGTAGAAGAAAATAAGGGATCTAATTAGTGTTGTTAACTAGTTGAAACTTTAATTTCAGCTGTGATTTTGTAGCAATACACCATCAAATCGATTCCGAGTGATGTGGTTTCAAAAATTGGTCCCCTGAGACCTGAAGTATCACGCAGTATACACGCAGTGAGGAAAATTATATTTGTTCTTAAAACTAGAGCTTATGGAATTTAGTGACCCATGCGGCATGGTTTCCTATAGTACGTTACTTTAAGGTGTCAAAAACGCTTTTTTACATAGACAGTTTCAATCACGTCGTTCGACCTTTTATAGCGACTACTACAAGGTTGCACCTCAAGCAAGGGAAATTCTAAGATTTCTATTCTACGAGAGCCCTTCGCGTAGGCATGAGTCGGTGGATAAAATTTTGCTCACCTCGTTCAGTGTTTCTATGGATACTGTTATGCAAATCACTAAATAATAATAATAAATATCTTGGGACAAATTACACCAATTGACCCAGCCCCAAACTAAGCAAAGCTTGTACTATGGGTACCAGGCAACGGATAAACATACCTATATAAGGTAGATAAATACATACTTAAATACATAGGTACAACATCCATGACTCGGGCACAAACAGTCATATTCATCATACAACTGTCTAAGCCTACCGGGATTCGAACCCGGCTTCATAGTCAGGGTTACTAACCACTAGGCTATCCGGTCGTCAATATAACCACGTTTCTGTTTAACTATAGTCATGTTATGGATAATAATTAAACATTAATTAAATACAGCCTTTATTACCAGTAAAACTTGTTGTGATCAAACATTCAATGAGAAACATCAAAGAATTATTATTTTTTATATTTCTTGTTAAACATAAAAATTTTGTTGCTTCTAAATACAAGGTGACCCAAAATACGATCTGTTTTTAGGAAAGCCGCTGAAAAGGTACACACGATTAATAAATAATCTTCAAAAAGACATACAAGAAGATCACCGCAAATTAAAGTAGTCCTTAAGGGTGCGCTTCAATAGAAATAAAGCGGAATGCATACAGTGCTAAATCCAACCAATCATATTACGTAGTAACCCTTGTGGTGTGACATCATGATGTTGGATTTTAACATAAATATGTCCTGTGCTCTGCTTATGTTTAGCTATTAAAACTGAAATTAGAAACTAAGGGCTATTCGCTACGGTCCAAAGCTAAAGCGGTAGCGCCTAATCAAAAGTGAGAGCAAACGCAATATTTAGATAATGAATCTCGCTAACGCGTCGCTCGTATACTTATACGGTGTCAAGTATAATCTATGACTGCCGTAAAGTAAACCGGGGTGACTTTGAGCTTGCCCCAAGTTAAACAAGTTTTACACAAAAAAAACACAATACTAAGAAATAATTACAGAACAAAGATAATGAATTCTACGTTTCTAGTAATGTCATCGGGAGCGACTGAGCTCCTAAGATAAATTAAAAAGTAGGTATGAAGTTGTATGGTTTAGACACGTTAGCGTAAGGAATTATGGACGTGAAACGTCACATATCACGGTTTTTATAGTTTTTTCCCTTGCCTTATTTTGTTTATGCAGGATTTTTCTCTAAAATGACTGTAATTTCGTTTCGTTCAGAAATGTTCTCATATGTAAATGGTGCTTTCGACAGATTCGTCGTCTTATTTAAAAATAAGTGATTGTAAGTACACAGAAAAACATGTGAAAATTATATAACAATAATGCTTTTTCGTCTTTTTAAATACTCTACATAGGGTACTAATCGTTGGGAAAGGTGCTTTGTTTGTTACACACGTCACGGAATGCCGAGGATCATGATTCCCGCATCACTTTTATCCTTCTATCTTCTTCCTATGTATGCTCGTATCTCGTCTCAGTACGAATTAAACAAATGACCAGCATAAACTATTGTTGGTATCCTGTCTACTGTCACCAGTCGCTGTACTCACTAATTAGTTGTCACCGCTGCAATGCCCGTGGCGACCACCGCGCAGGGTATACAATAGTACAAGCGGTCGCGGCACGACCACGCCGCCTAATTAGATATCAAATCCCCACCGGATGTCTCACACGACCACTATTCAGGCTGTTTGGTAATTTATAATTGAGCAGGAAAAACAAAGGAGGTAAGCTGTCCATTAATTGACTCTTAATTTTCAATCATTTGCAATTGAGCTGGGACTAATTTCCACACTGATTGCTTTGAGGTATGAATTATTAGCAAGTTCCTGCAGCTTCGCTGTCGTTGCAGAACTTGAATCCCAGGGCATCCTTTTTCTTTGTCTACATCATAAATACAGCTACAGTCTCTGTGCATTTTTTTTATGATTCATTAAACAAAACTCTTCTGTGAATTAATCGTGGCGCTTGGCAGACAATCACAACGCAAGCTTTATTTGCTCATCAAATTAAATAAGTAAATTTGTTTCAGTCCTAAGTAAACCTTGATATTCTATGATATGCATGTTTCCCGAAATAGACGGAGTTATCATTCGTAAAATCTTCTAAAGTTCTTTGGATTTCGTTGACCAACTGTGGATATGAGATAGGCAAATGTGATATTTTGTAGCGCTAGAAAGATAACAATATTTTTCGATAAAAATGTGATGTTTATTACGGGCTGTATTCACGTAAATATAATATGTTTCTAAGGACATACTATCTGCGACAGAAACAGTGTAGTTAACGAGCCGAAATAAATATCTCGCTTCACGTAAATATGTCACGTTCAAAACAGCTGACTATGTAAATTTTACTTTCATGCTACATACCGCTTTACGAACATGAATAAATAGCAACACTAAGCACCATTAATTACACACACTAATAATGTTACACTTTACTTTACTTGATGATGACGATGAATATACATTGACAACCAAAAATAACTGGTCACTTCCCATACACAGTGGAAAGTGACCTGTTATTTTTACTCGCCAATACAGAACGTGGGCGACTAATTCTCCCTTGGGTATGCCAAATCGGAAAAACGAGTTTTCGTAGAGAAACGATCTGGCAAGATCGACTTTTTGCTTTTAAAAACACAAACAAATTTTATTATAATCATAGGAGCCCATTAGATCTTGAAATATAATCACAAATATAGGTTATTTAATACGATATATCCATCAGTAGAAAAATTACATAAGCATGAAAAAATTACGCGCAATAACATAGCTAGGCTATGGTGTGAACGAGTTAGATATCGTCGACCCAATGTCGCAATGCAATAATACTCGCATCACTTGCAGGGTTTTTATTGCAACTTACATATAAACTGGGCTTTAAGCAGTCCCATTGTCATTTTTTTTACTACTGTTTGCTGAAATTTACCTAATCTAAAAAGTAATTGTAAATGCGGAATAGTCATTTCTCTTTTCAGAGACACCATTTTTTTATACAGGGTGTCCCAGAAAGTAGAGTCAAGCGAAAGTCCTGACGTAGAGCAACTCAAGGGGCATCCGAATCACCCCCATGTATGTTCCGCGATTTTTCGTACTTTAGGAGTTATGGCCTTTTTTCACATTTTCTATTAATCTACGACCACGGAGACAGTTTTGCTCACTCTGACTGCAATAATTGAGATAATTGGCTGTTTGTTTTTTTTAACGAGTAGCTGAATAGTACGTGCATGTATTTCATGTAAAAAAAAAACTACATCGTCGACCGTTTGGGCAAAAAAAAATATCGAATCACAAAAAGTGACTAAATTTTGACTGTAGTTCAGACTTTGAAGGCCGATTACAAAAAAAAGTAGCATAACTTTTTTTTTTCAAACCATGTTTAAAAACTGCCTTATTTTATTGACTTTCTACCCTATTAATTTTATTGATCTATCATTAAGGGATCATGCCAAAAAAAAATATCAAAACGTACTTCATCCGTAATTTTCACTTTTTCTAGTAAGGCCAAGTACAAATCTGAAACATTTTTTAATTTTCATTTAATAGCCTCAGAAAATCAGTGGCCAGTATTATTGTTTTGCACCAAGAAGTTTTTCATGCTAAATCCGGAGCACAAACCTAATTTCAGATTTGTACTTGGCCTTACTAGAAAAAGTGAAAATTACGGATGAAGTACGTTTTGACTTTTTTTTTTGGCATGATCCCTTAATGATAGATCAATAAAATTGATAGGGTAGAAAGTCAATAAAATAAGGCAGTTTTTAAACATGGTTTGAAAAAAAAAAGTTATGCTACTTTTTTTTGTAATCGACCTTCAAAGTCTAAACTACAGTCAAAATTTTGTCACTTTTTGTGATTCGATATTTTTTTTGCCCAAACGGTCAACGATGTTGTTTTGTTTTTAAATGAAATACATGCACGTACTATCCAGCTACTCGTTAAAAAAACAAACAGCCAATTATCTCAATTATTGCAGTCAGAGTGAGCAAAACTGTCTCCGTGGTCGTATATTAATAGAAAATGTGAAAAAAGGCCATAACTCCTAAACTACGAAAAATCGCGGAACATACATGGGGGTGATTCGGATGCCCCTCGAGTTGCTCTACGTCAGGACTTTCGCTTGACTCTACTTTCTGGGACACCCTGTATACTCGTGTCGTAGTCTATACACATAGCTTCTAAATTCTCAAAACACAAAGCAGTAGGTAGTCTAAGTGGCCAGAAGCACTTTGTATTGTAAACAGTAAACACCGCTGATAAAATTTTTGCAGGTCAATCAAAAGATTCTTGGAACTTTGACAAAACTGAAATATTCATCCTTGTCCGCGGCTGATTTATAAATGTTCCACTTTCTGGACACGGGTTGTGTCGAATAAAACATGTTATCGAGAATATTAATGACACTCAGCAGATATTTAATAAGACAAAAATAAATCATTCCTTTAACTACCCACCCACCAATGTTATTGTACAAATAAATTAAAATCCTAGATTTGAAGATTCAAGATTCATTTATCTAAGGCCAAGTAACATCAGTTGCTAAATGCTAAATGCAAGTCATTGTTGCTAGTAATTACGCACGTGCAATCTTAACCTAATTTGGATGTACCTTTATAAAAATCATAAATTAGTTAAGTTATGGTATATAACTATATACATGCCTACTTATTTTTATTGTTACAGAAGTATATCCTCAAATTCGGAACAGGGTTAAATAGATATTGAAAAATACTATAGAAGTGTAACCCTATTTCAGTAAAACAAAAGAGTAAACGGCACGGAAAGTCTGAAAGCTGGTCAGGTGTGAGCAACGGACTCGCGCACAGAGGGACCGTAGTTCCGAAGTTCGTATCATACCGTTCTGCATAGGTACTCTTCTATTTAACGCTATTAGTGTGAGTGGAAGGGAACGATACGAACTTCGAATTTCTAATTATGAGGTATAATTAAATTAATCTAAGTATGAGGCGTTAAATAATTCTAAGTATGAGGCGTGTTCCCGCGGGAAAGGCAAGTAAGCCCCAAATTACTCGTTCCGATTCATCTCTTGATGGATGGATTGCATCTGAATACTCAAGACGGAACAGTTCCAAATACATAAGAGAGCGCTATTCCTCAAGTCTTAGTCTTTAACTAATTTGCCTTCAACTTGCACTAAGTCTCTGAACCCAATTAAATAAATTCTGTAAATTTCTACCTATTCATTATTTAAAATTAACCTTGGTTCATAAAACGGAGGTAGTAAAGATATTTTAATATAACTCACCGGTATTACAGTGAAGCTGAAGTGAAATTAAAAGTTGTACGGTTTCTTTTTTCCTACAAAAAATGAATTGTAATTTTTATATTTTTCATACTCCAGTATTTAAAAGACTCAACAATGTCCAATTAAGCTTAATTTAATTACAGAGCTCAAAATATAAAAAACAAGTGCGTATCAGAAGACAAAAGTTTCATTAATGCTTACATATTTTTGGCATTTTTATTTTTATACAGTTTTTTTTTTAATGGCAATATACACAATCAAGGATGGTGACATTTTATACAGTTAGAGTTGCAGTTTCATTTTTATTGTTCTCAGTACTGCCAAATGTAAGTTTTACAAATCTGTGTTAAAAGTGCAAAAGTGTAATTTTCATTAAAAATAGAAATCGGTGAGTTTATGATTGTTTCTTTACTGGCTTGTGATGTCTTACATCTTGCCAAATTTCGTCTCAATCACAATGGAAAAATTGGCAGCGCCACTATCGGCACGTAACGGTCAAAAAATTATCTCATAGTAATATGATGCTTGAATGGCAACGCGTACAAGATGTATGTTGCGACCAAAACTTACATTAAGTACAGTGCGATAGCATTTAAAAAGATCTTCGGGTCTGTCTTGTTGTCTCGCTCACTCTTACTATTACTATTGATAGTTGAATCGACCAATTGTATCCAAAATCCAAAGGTTGTTCTATGAGCTTACGGACTGCTAGCACTCTTGACGTTTCTTACAGACATTTGCTTCATAACCTACCTTTAATAGCATTGCTGCGGCAATATTACAAATGCGGAAGTTTGTAGGGACGTATGAATGTTTGTTACTCTTTCACGCGAGAACAGCGGAATAGATCTGGATGAAATTTGGCACAGAGATAATTTACATCCTGGAATGGCAAACAGACTACTTTTTATCTCGGAAAATTGCGTAACTTCCATGGGGTAGCCGAATTCTTCGCAGATGAAGTCGCGGGCCACAGCTAGTGTATAATATCGTATGGTTTGCCTCCGAGAAGGCGCGGTTGTAGACTTCAATCAACGAACGGAAATGAAATGTAATTTCCATTGTACCTGAAAATTTCCTCTAATGCCGCACGAAACAGCTAGTTAGTTATATGCTAGGTATTGTACAAATGTTTTCATTCCGTGGGGGCATAAAGTGGGTTACTGATTATACGTATTATATGACAGGCTTTGGGAAATAATGTTTTATGCATTTCGATTTGAAGTAGGTTTAGGGTTTCGGTAAAATACAATACAATACAATAACTTTTTATTGAACACCACATATAACAACCTAAACAGAAATAAGGTATACAAAATATTCAATAGGTGGTCTTATCGCTACAGAGCGATATCTACCAGGCAATTATAATGGACTGGAGAACAGAACAGATCTGAGCAGGTGGTGCAATTTAGAATATATATTAATATAATACTAAGTAGTGAAAATACATAATATATCAAGTAAGGAAATGCTTTATTGTACAAATATAAAGAAACAGATACAATTCACAAAAAAAAAACATTAATATATGCACAAAGGCGAACTTATCCCTATAAGGGATCTCTACCAGTTAACCTTTATTATACATGAAACACACACTTATAATAAACGGAGATATAAATAGATACATACACATACCTAAAAAAGCCAACTACAAGATTCATGCACAAGATGACAGATAGTGTATCATATAAAAAGTATAAAAACTGATCCGGTGAGATTTTGATTAACAAGAGAAAAGTTACGTGCCACCGTACTGAAATAATAATAATAATAAATAAATGTTAGGGAACATTTCACACAAATCGGCCTAGTCCCAAAGTAAGCGCTAGTAAGGCTTGTGTTATGGATACTAGACAACGATATGCATAATTATATAGAGAAATACAAAAAAATAGGTTTTGTATGGGTGGATCCCCAATCCTCAGCCCTATCTTTAATTTTTTAATTTATTTTGACCGCGATTACCTTTACTGAGCTCGCATATTGCGACGCAGTGGCATGCATCATGCCAAGCGCAGTCTTTTGAATTGCTGCGTACCTATTTGTTTTACATACACATACATACACAAATCACGTCCTTATCCTTACGGGGTAGACAGAGCCTAAGGTAACAGGTACCTACAGGCCACATTTAGCAAGATTAGATTAGTCTTCTATGCTGGTCTGGGAGGAAAGAAAAAACATAGAATGTACCAGTTGCTTCTCTTACCCGCGCAGATGGTAAAAGCCTATCGAGGGTGTGGGCGGAAATAATAGGAATCATGTTATAGGCGATGAGGTTAGCAACCCATCACTATTTTAATTCCATTTTCCTCCTATTCGCCTACAATCTTGCTAAATGTATTTGTTTTATTTTTATTATTTTTTGGAAATTATGGCCCTAGTCCTCTCGTTCTCGGTCTGTGTGAAGTTCCCAATCTCTGAGACGAGGCCTGTGCCCGACAGTGGGACCTATAGGTATAGGCTGGAAATAATGATGATGTTTTTTCTTAAAGCGCTGTGAAAATTTAATTTCAAATCCTACTTAATGGTGATAGATGGATGATAGACAGACAGACAGATGACGAAAGCTTGGCAATAGAGTCCCGTTGGGTAGCCTTTAGGCGCGAATTCCAAAAAAAGGCTAGGCTTTGTGTAAAGCAACTTGAAACTGAAAATGTTCCCATTTAGACCAGAAAATTGTTGTTCGCTCTAGCGAGGTATCGACAGAGCTACAAACCCGCGGTTCGTGTGCTGCGTTATTTTCCGCCTCAGCGATATAAGCGCTGTCATTGCAAGCATGTCCCCGCCAACAATGTTTCTGTAAAGGCAATGGGAATGCAGGATTTTTATTTCTTAGTAGTAACTGCTAAAGTTTGCGCAGCCGAGTAGGAATCCGCATAACAATGCCTCAGACACTACAATGGAGCGCGTCTCAGAGGCGTTCGATTATAATACTTATTGAAGTCCTCGGCTATTTTGCATGCAGAAAGGTTTATGAATGAAGAAATTAGAAGAATGGATGAAAATTTCATGATTTATTGAATTTATTTGAATAGAAATTCGTCAGACAGGCGGCCGGTTTTAGGTAACTCTGTTACGTCATTGCGGTAGTTCCAACCATTCCGAGATTATTCACTCTTATTTAAATCGATGCTTGAGTCTGCATTATTGTACGTCATAGCAGAGTTACCCACTGTAATACGAATCCCATTTAATGTAGGACTTATTGTTACAAAGGGATGGCGAATGGGCAAAGAAAATGAAATTGTATTCAGTCCGTCAGTTACATTTATCAAAAAATATTGGACTCTTATTTTTAATAGTGATCAAACAAAAAAAATATAAAGACAAAGCCCACCAAAGTTCGGGAATGAGGGCTCGTGGCGTCACTTCTAAGTAGATTATTTACTGAGATGTGACATTATGCGACATTTCAACTCAATAATATCTCCCAAAAGTTTTGATTATGTAAAAGAAAAAAATACGTGTCCAATACTTTTTGCTAAACTTCCTGATAAACGAAGATAACAAAAAAATAGCCGCCATCCCTATTGTCTTATTACAAGTCAGTCTATGATTACTGTACAGTCAAGTGTAATAATATGTCTGTAGACAAAGTTTCAAAAATAAGTACCATAAGCTCTTACACCGGCGTAATAAGGTCGTAGTACATATTTTTGAGAAGTTCATATCGATACTTATTTTTGCACTTGACCGTACACGCTTTTAAATAATAATTGTTTCTTATTGCTTACATCTTCTCAATAACAGATGCGTATTCGAATACCTAATAACCCACACATATTTATTTTGGTCGATTCTAAGAACATGGGCAGTTGGGCACAGCTCCTCTACAGTGTTATTTATCTACAATACGCAGTCAGAGCGCCCATTTACAAGTAAATGTCCGTTTATAAACATTTGCAAATGTACTTTTATTTAATTTAGTTAACCTGACGGCTTTGGTTTTAAACTCCTCGAAGGGGCTACAAGTATCTATATAAGTAATAGCTGTTGCCCGCGACTTCGTCTGCGCAGAATTCGCTTATCGCTATCCCGCGGGAACTATGCAATTTTCCGGGACAGAAACTATTCTATGTCCTTCCTCGAGACTCAAGCTGTCTATATACCAAATTTCAACTAAATCGGTCGAACGGTTTAAGCGTGAAAAGGTAACAGACAGACAGAGTTACTTTCACATTTATAATATTAGTAGGGATTTAGTAGGGATTGGTTAATTAAATAATTATAAGACTATAAATCTGCTTGATTAAATTCGATCACGGCGACTGCTTCGACTCTAATTCATTCAGGTGCGATGCGCTCTTAGTGTAAGTTGTCCATTACAAAATACGTCTCGACCGCGTTTACATTAAAAAGTCAAATAACGTCATGATTATTGTTTGTTGCCGTTTCGGTCCAATATGTTGCCAATTTTTCCATAAATACTAATTTCCCAATTACGTGAACGCGAGACGTATTTTTGAGTGAAAACGTACACTAGAGGCTCTGAGCGCTCTGAGTTCTAGTGTTGCTTATCAACAATCACAATCAATAGCAAATTTATCTTTTAATGACATTCTTCAGTTCCTGATATCATATTTCAATGAAATATTTAGCCTATTATTATGTACTCGTAGCTCCAGGCAAACCTAATCTACCTGTGAAAACTCATCCAGTCATTTCGGAGAAAAGCATGACTAGCAATAAATTATAAAAACATTGAAAGGTTTTTATTAAATATCCTAGGAGTAGTTTTGCCCAAATATGTTTTACGAGTATGTACAGATTTTTCCTCTCTTCCCTTTTATTGTACTCATAGATTGAGCGGGGAAATACAAAGCGTATTGCTGGATGCAAGCGCGTCCATTTCATTGCACAAGAGGCAGGTAACTTTTTTTACATTGATTTACTGGAGCGAGATGAAATTGGAAAGCATCGATTCGGCCCCGTGTTTCACTGCACTTGCAGAGTAAGACAGGCCTGGGCAAATGTGGTGGCTTACAAAGAGTTCTCTCGTGCGGCTGTTATGGCCTGTCGACCGTCGGCCGTTGGCTCTCGACTTTGGCTTGTAATTTCCGCACACATGATCGGCCATGAAAACAATGCATATTGCTATAGGCAATTGTGCTTTGCTCACGGAATATTTGTCTTTGAAACCTTGGTGCATAGTTTCCGAAAAATGCTTAGGTTTTACGCTTAATCTAAATAAAAATAGAAAATAGTTCCGCGAATTATGCAATAACTTTGATTGGTGAAGTTTGGTTGTTCGTTTGTAAACGCACTATAATATTTTTTCAAGTATAGTTAAAACAAAATATTGTTAGGTATGTATATTTTTTATTTAAGAACTAATTACTGGTTTTTAATGAGTTTATGTGTGAGCAACGCCACCAACATCATTGTTTCTCTTTCACTTACTACCAGCGTCTCAATATCATCGGACGTTATACGCCTTATAATAATATTCTGCATTCCGTTTGAGTACTCAGGATTTGCAGGTCAACTATCAAATTGTTAAATCGGATTAAGAACAATTACTCCAAATACCTGCTTTGTGTCGGTTCTACAAAGACAAATCCATTAGCAGAAGCAAGTATGCAATATTTACCTGTCACTCTCAAGTTACGTGCCTAGCTCGCCTAATCGACTGTGAGTAATAACCTATCTGAATAGGAGATTTATACGGCACTAAATCTTCGCCGTTATCTGAACTGGGTTACAGATGTTGGATTTTAATTAAGTACCAGTTAAAGGTATTTACACGTTTGAAAGAGGTATTATTGGCTTTATTCATACTGGGATTGGATTGTCCGTGAAATTGTTGTGGATTGTGTAAATTAAAGTAAATCCTGACTGTTTCCGTGTGTTCGTATTAAAAAAACTAGGAAGTTACCTTAATTTGAAACTGAGAGTCACTTTTCTTTATATTCAACTAAAACATTCCACAAGCAATTTATAAAATTAAAAAAAACACGTTGAACGCTTAATAGGAAATGTTCTGGAAAAGCCTGCTGAAAGCATTTCCAAACTTTTGATTTCGAATTTGTCCTATAAAGCGTCAGCGGGCAGCAATTAAATATTACAAATTCCTCGCTTCGTGGTCCTTCGGCGTGGAACTGGCTTTGATATTCCCTTGGCTATAAACAAAGTAAAAATATATTTGTTTAGGTACCTACAGCCTATTTCAAGCCGACGCGTCAAAACCGCTCATTAGTCAACCGCATTTACCGTGGATGCAAAATGTTACTTTTCAACACCACATATTGCAATGCTAGCATAAAACTATCATCGCGATAACAGTTTACCAAGGACTTTTTATATAAGGAATAATTAACATTAAAAATAGCCAAGTTTCTCTGTCTGTTTCCAAATTCGATATGTTCATCGACCTTGTCTCTAACAACCAATTCTAGTCAAATCCGTAATGCTCGTTTGCCCCTCTTATATAAAAATAAAATAAAAAAAATACGCCATGTTTTAAAGTTGAGTCTCATTTAAATTAAAGGACTAAATCAGGCTTTGCTTTACGGAGGTCCATATTAATGGTCAAAAATACCATAAGCGTTTCTACCAAACAGACATTGATTTTTTACTCAAAACAAGTTCTGTTCATCACTTTTATTTCTATTAATTACAGTTAGGTATTTGGCATTATTCTGCAAAATAACAAGTATTCAAGCAATTATACAATATTATAAAGCTAAAATAAAACGTACGTGTTTGAATGTTCTCGTGGTTTTCACAGGCGAGTTTTTAAAAGGACTCCTTTCCCCTTCTTTAACGTTTACAGATTAGGGCCACGTTTATAAATTAGGGCCTAATGGATTAACTTGAAAAGTTTTAAATTGGAAACGTTATTGAAATGAAAATAAGTGGTTGTAAAAGTCAACCCTCGTTTCGTATGACGGTTTTCTAGAAACAGTTTTTTAGAATAATGTCGTCCGCATTGTGTTCCATTGCCTCGGTTGATCAGTCACTCGCTTATACATAAATATAGTTCTGCAGCCTCGCAATTTTACATAATGACGCGAAAAGATATATCACGAAAGCTTGTGTTAATTTTTTTACATTTTTATTTTTCCAGGCACAGACAAAACATGAATTTTGATCCAAGAGATTTTAAAGTTATGCATAAAAATTGTAAAGGTAACTAGTATCCACTTTGTGCTGTATCTTCTGTGCAATAGTTATTTTTACTTGTTCTTTTTTGTTTAATAATTTGGAGAACGAAATTTGTAAGCTCATCCTTTCGACGTCGTTCAAGCATGATCGGTTTTATGTTTTTATAAATCTTGCACGTCGTACTGCATGATTAAAGCGATTAAAATAGTTTAATAAGTTGAACACTCGCGGTAAGGTTTACGCGGCCATGAATAAATATCTCACGCATGCGGGTGACGTTTGAACATCTGCGATAATTTCCGGGTTTGGATCGGATCGCCTCGTTGACACGCCGCGCGAGCCAATTGTGAGCTAGAAATAGAAATACGAATGGCATTCTATCATATCCGATTCGCGGATTTACTAACACATTATTATATAGTTTGAGAACATTAGCATTATGATGAATGTCTTTGTCTTCTCAGTTTTGACCATGTAATGTATTTTTCACGGGATCACCCGATATTTCGACGCCGTTAAATATAATGTATTACTTTCATGGGTCTGTTTTATCTTGTTCTCTTGGTCAAAATCTCGCCGTTTAGTAATTAAACAACGAGATGTAAACGAGAAATGAGTTTTAAGATCTAAGACCTTATTGATCTACAGAGACCGACATAAAAGGTTTAAAAGTATGCTTAGGTTACTAGTTGCTTCAATTTATTCTCTTTATCATTTCAAGGTCGACAAGATATCGCTTTTAAGCGATAAGATCGCCTATTGTCTGCCTGTCTTTTTATTGTTTTTGTAAACTCACAGCGCTTACTGATTTTTGTTGTTCAGTAAAAAAATGCATTTATCGTCTTAATGATATGCTAAGAGCAAACAAGAAAGTCTTGTAAAAAAAATGTTTAACTGGAGATGTACTTATGGAAATATGTAATTAGGAAAGATGAATATGAAATGATTAATCTTTAGACCTAACTTTATCTAACTGTTACTGTACTTACTACCTAATGTAAACAAACTATAGAGTAAAACTCTTCTTAAATTATTTATTTCACATACATACATACATACCATATATATCACGTCTTTATCCCTTACGGGGTAGGCAGAGCCTAACCTAAAACCTTAAGGCCACGTTTAGCATGATTAAGGGCGTATAGGTGGAAAGGGAAATCAAAACCAATTAGTTATTTATTTAAAGTGAGCAAAAACACAAGTTACCCACGGACATGGCAGATAACACCTGGATTCTAAGTCACACGCCGTGGTCAGACTATGACAGAAATTTAAACGCATATGGGCGTTTGCGGCGCCTTCGTCTTGGCCAAAGGCGAGTAGCAACAACTAGACTAGTATTGTTTTGGTTTTATGTTAAGCTGGGGCCACACAGTTGCCAGTGCACGCCAGTTCGTGTTGCGGTCTCGTTTGTATTGCATGTGTCGGAAACAGATGGAGCTATGAATTGCAGACGTGGAAATAGCGTGGTCTAGTTTAAAATGCGAGCAGCTGTGGGCAGTATAATTTATTTACAAAGTTATATTTATTTATTATTAATTACAAAATAAAATCAGTCTATCAAATCAGTCCACATCCATTCTAGATGCAAAGGCCTGGTGGCGAAATAAATCACTATCCCTACTCTCTACTTATTATAATAAATTTGGAAGTGGGTAACTCGGTCTGTTTTTAACTTATTCACTCTTAGACCGATCGCTATACTTAAAAATTTCATATTAAGATACATTTTTTCCCGGAAAATTGCCTAGTTCAACGTATTCTTCGCAGACGGAGCTTACTAGACTATTATTTATTATTATTATTATGTTATAAGAAGATTCAATATTTTCATCATTAACTGTTACTTTCTGAAAATGTCCACGGCACAGCCGTTTAAGTATTGAAAAGATGTTTTTGCCCCTTGGCCTTGTTAAAAGTACGCGAAATCTGAAAATAGAATCGAAGGTTGCTTGTTTTCGTCAAATATATTTGCGTATCGGACGAAGTATAGAATGACGCACGCACCGGCTAGGGCGGGGGTGCGGCCGTTACATCACGAGTGACGTCACGAGCTACGGTGCTACGAGCTACGAAACGGTGCTACGACGTAGCAAACGAACTCGATGCACTCTGCCCCGTCATTGTACTCGATATGATTCCAATGGGGATTGGAGTTGTTTGCAGAGAATACAAGCAATAAATTTAATGCATTACTTGAGAGATTGTTGCTTTTCTTTTGTTTGCAGAAATGTTTGGGAAAGCTTTTTTGTGAATAAGACCGACAATGTATGCACAAGTACATATCGTATGTATTATGACTAATGGATGTGCCACGGTTTAAATACAAATTGCACAAAATGTAATTTAAATCAAAACAATTTCTACTTTATTTATATGAAGTTACAAAACTGTTTTAGACGTAATCTATGTTCACACATCATTTTCATTATGTGTTATTAAACAAAGAGCTATACCTACTACTTATCTCCCTCCCCATAATCCACCCACAATCATGCCAAACGTGGCCTTTAGGTCTTGTTACCTTAGGATCCGTCTACCCCGCAAGGGATAAAGACGTACCTAATTTATGTATGTAAGCTATATTATCTGTAAGCAGGCAGCAAATAGCCTAAACTTACATGTATTTTTGTATTTTTGAATACAAATATTCTGTATTAATCTCCAAAAATCAGTACAACTAGCTGTTGCCCGCGACTCCGTCTGCGATATTCGCTTATCGGTATCCCGCGGGAACTATGCAATTTTCCGGGATAAAAAACCGAGACTGTAACTATCACTATACAAAATTTCAATAAAATGGGTTTAGCCGTTTTGCCATGAAATTGTAACAAACATCCAAACTTACAAACTTTCACCTTTATAACATTTGTGAGATAAGTATATCATAGATTAAAAGTTTCAAAGAGAACAGAGATGTCAACGGTCATTATGTAAGAATATTTTTGAACTCGGTTATACATACGATGTATACATATGGGAGCAGCAAAAGTGAAACGTATGCTTGGTTACAGATAAACTTGCAAAGCGCTGGCAACGTATGCAAATGCATAATAAAGTGCTTCGCATGATGTCTGGCGACCAGACAGCCTAGTGAGGGAACCTGACTACGAAGCGCGAGAACCCAGGTTCGATTTCGATATTGTGAAAAAAAGGAGCTCCTGCCTTTGCTTTTTCTTAAAAAGTTGTACATTGTTATCCAATCTACATAATGTACACCAAAACTCAAGTAAATTCGACCACTGGATGCGAATAACTTACATACGAACAATGCAAGTTAAAAAAATATGAATAAAACCTGAAATTTACGCCGTCAAATACACAAGATAGATACGAGATTTATGGGTGTTGAGAAAAACACTCTTAACTCCTATCGAAACTCCCTTTGTGCCTACGTTTTACCGAAATAAACTTACTTCACGCACAAAAAAGCCTTAAAAACTTTGAACATAAAGTTTAAGGGAAAAAACAAAACCGTATTTAACACGACCCCTTTGCTTCCTTCGTTAACTGTAAACTGTTTTCCCAATTAAAACATCGTAAAACAAACACTTCCCTGTTAAATAAACAGCCGGATTTTGGGTGAGTCTGGTACCTGGACCGAGTCTCGAATCCTTTTGCTTACCTGAGCCAGAATATTTCGGGCAGCCTCTTGCTTTCAGCCCTGGTTTGCATAGGAGACTTATGGTCAAACTTCAACGTTAAATCTTGCTGTTTCACCGGTCCCACCACTGATTTTTATTATTTTCCAAGATATCCTCGTGCTGTGTTGAGTCACGATTAAAAAAAAATAGTTCATTTATTTATAATGTAGAACGTAGAAAGTGAACAGAATCGAAAAAAAATGTCGTGCCGCGGAAATTTGTAACTATATATTACAACAACGCTACAACGCTATGATGCTAAAATAATGTTTGTTTCAGATAACTCTTCCATAGTCGTAGGTAAGAATTTCTCAAAAATTGTGTATATTTCATTAGCAACTCTGATTTGCAAAAAATTTGCTGGTTCGTGGTAACAAAAAAGAAAGTTTTGTATGGTCATATTGGGAGACTATGTCATTCAGGCTCAGTTTCATTCACTCTACCTACCTGATTTATTTTTGCAAATTGGAGTCGGTTATAAATGTACGAACTTTTTGAGAAATACTCAGGTAGAAAGAAAGAAAGAAAGAAAATACGTTTATTTGACGCATAGGACAACAACAGCCCCAACTAAAAATAAACAGGTACATACTCCCCGTATTCGCTACTCAACGGCATTTTATTGTTTAGATTTTTGTTCATGACATGGCTAATGTTAATAATAAGAAGATAATTACGGTTATCAAGGGTCTAAAATCAGAGTCCTCTTTTACTAACGTTCAATTATGTTTAATTAATAAACGGAGTTATATCAAGATGTTACAGAACTCGCAGTTCAATTATGAACTTGTAAACGGTAACAAACTTAATCGGTCGAACGTTAGTGCCGGAGATCGGCCACGGAATCAATTAAGGATTTCCTTGAGAAAGGCTGTTTCACTTCATCGGAATTTACTCCATAATGCGACGCCATTAGCCCGGCAAACGGACGCCATTAAAACTACGACGCAGTTTTATAATTGTACTGAGTAAAACGTTTTACGGGCAATTTACGAGCTCTAACGAGGATCCTACCAGATGTACATATAAGTAGTCTACGTGACTAATAAGTGTCTAACCAATCATTGCGAGATATAAAAACCTGAAGCATTTGGCGTGTCTTACTAAAAAAACCGGCCAAGAGGCTCTACGAATTTCCATCAAAAGAGAAATAGTCTTATAACAGTTTCCTCTTTCCATCTGACGTCCAGAATTCTAAAAACAGTGTTATTATCACTTTCCAAGGAAGATCTGTAAGTTAACCAGTAATCACAAATGGATTTGTGTTAAATACAAGTTTATGTTGCAACACGTTCAACAATAATTTCTGGTGCAAATTCTCTATCCTATTTTTTAAGCTTTGCGCCATTATCAATGGCCAGAAACTTACGTAAGCCGGCCAGAGAGATCATTTTCGTCCCATTCAACACGTTAGCGTTCTGGTTCAGCCATTTCAATCAGAAAGGAAAGAATATTATCCAGTTAATATTTGCTCGGAGCTCGCTGCAGGGGAGTGTTTGAGAACCGAGCACCGGGGAGATCCGTTTGTCCGGATCCCATTCATACAGAAATGTAATAGACCGCGAAGCCAACGCTTCGTTGATGCAAAGTTTTAAACGTGAATATGATTCAGATTTGCCATCTTATTTAGCAAAGATAAGGCCTCGAAGCGTTTCAATCGCCGTAAGCTCTACAAAAATCGACGAAAAATTCTATGAACTAAAACAACTTATTATTCCACGACAGGTGTGTGTGTGTTGTCTTCGTGGTAACGTAATTAGTTTTACTCTGAAACATCATAGGACAATTGATATCAATTGACTTAGTCTTAAACTAAACAAAGCTCGTACCATGGGTAGATAACGGTGAAGCATGAGCTTAGATGGATAAATACTTGTTAAGCATTCAAGACTCGAGAAAAACCGGAAATCAAATCCGAGACCTCATGCTTCATTTTCATGTTTTCTAACCACTAACCGGTTTTTAAAAACAATATTCGTTTAGGTTTCTGTCACTTTGAGATAATAATGAACAATTATGCTTTTGAAAAGCTTAGAAAAAACATACATTTTGTTGTAACGGGTTAGTAACTTTTATGAATTAGGAGCTCAATACTTAGTTGGCACGAATAACTTTCGCGGATTCCATGCAAATTAAATTGAAAAAGTATTTCACATGCGAATTCTAATGATGCTTGTTTTTGTTTGCACAGTGGAATGGGTTCTTGTATTAATAGACACGCGATAACGCCATTTCCGCAACATTGGATACCACGCCATGTGTCGGCATGAACCTGATTAGTTTTTATAGCATAATTGACAATTTAAGTTTAAAATAGGCCAGTATCATGACATTCCGTGAACTAAGACATATTATCAACGGCATTACCTTCAACGAGCTCCCGTAATCATGATGCATGCAACTGCGTCGAAATAACGAAAGCTCGTTGGTAATGTCTTATGGTATTAACCGTGAATCTTTTAAACCAGTTATTCCCTGAACTCTTATACAAAATATCATCATCAGAGGATTGAGCTCCAAGCTTTTTTTAAGATTGAGCATCAAAAAAGTTTGCATTTATGATGAAAAAACAACCATCCCCAAATTGCGAAGTATGTGGTTCTGTTGAAGTTGTGCATCATTATTTTGATGATTGCACGGCATGAAAACGATACACTATTATTGCTAACTACCCTCAAGCTAAGGTTAGATATAGGTGCATTTCAGAGCATCTTAGCTGTACCGACCTCAGAAAAGGCTAAAGAGATTTTTTATGTGTATTAGGTTTTCTAAAACGATACTGTCCCATAAGTAGAATTAGTATATATGTAGGATTTTAGAATAACGTACGATGGGGCTGGCATGATTATATAACTGATCTAAGTCCGAAAATTATAAGTAGAATTTAAAAAAGGCATCATCAGACAATTGCAATCGTTGATCAAAGCTTACCTACCTATTACCTATACACATATTTAAACGTTTTATCCGCACACAGAATCTTAGATTCTTGAACACTCTGTCATAAATTCGGAGTTGGTAATGCAAGATAATTGATAGTTAATTTAAATTAAAATTTTGGTTTTGTAATTTTTTAGTTTAACATTTTCTGTTTATAATTTATAACTAGTTTTCTTTCAATAGAGTGTATTGTAAAAGAATAAAGTAATATTCGGTATACTTCAGCATGTTCTTGTGTTAGTTGATTGAACACACCCTGTAAATATTTTAGAATAATTCTAAGACACCTTGTGTAGACCCGTTTTCAATGCCACTGCATAGGTAGGTGGCTATAGGGGCGCTACGTTCTACCCCGTTTAGGGCTAATAACTCGCAACACATTACGCCGCGGCCGCACCTGCGCGTATCGCCCATCAATTAGCGCTCCTTCATCGGCAGATGACGTCTTGCAATTAATGGGGCCGCGGCTTTACAACCACGGTAATAACGTACACGGAGCTCTCGTAACGCTGAAAGAAGGATTAATTTGGCTGATTTGAGCGATTTTGTTTTTGGGCTTTAGGCCCTGAATGGGGAAATCGTTTGTAAAATTTGGATTAATTAAAATGATTGATTGCAACAGGCGTTAGTTTGCCCGTTTGTATCCATGAAACGAAACCAGTTAAAACCAGTCTGTGCGACATATACCAGTACATTATCTACATGTCTTCATGCCCTTGATGTCTGCTCTTGGTCGGTGGATACAAAAAAATATGAAATATTTGTCTACGTTTAGTGCTGGATACAGGTGACCAAAGGGATAGCGTTTACGTCTTCCAAAGGCAATGACTAGCAATTCAAAGAGGTAATGCAGCCAGTAGCTTGGGGTCGATGCCTGTGGCGGAACATCTCGACGTCGTAGAACCATGTCGTTTTAGCTTAAATATTTGAAATTTAGCTATTATCATTAATTTCTTTTATACTGTCTTTTATTTGTTAATGAACTCAATATTGTACCAAGTAAATACTAAAATCGGACTATTCTGCTTCCACATAATTAAGTCAGACGGACCTAGCTAACACCACTCACGATATGAAACGAATTATTTAGAACTAATCAATCGTCACATGATCATTAATTCATTCATATCTCACTGTATTGATCTCTCGTGTTCAATTAACAATATTAGTATGTATGTATTGCTATGTATTTCAACAAAAACACATCGGTTCGTTTTAATTCGCATGGCTATATTACGCTGTATAGTTACCATGCAACACAAGATTGTAGTTAAGTGAGCACAATATGTGACAAGTTAACAGTAAATAAGCGTCTACATTGTCGCATCTAGCAACTAGTGTCCAAGTCCTGTCTTTAATCTATGTAATACCTACTGTACGAGTAGAGCTGCGGCCTTAACTTACATTCTGTCTCTTTTGTTGTCGCTGCGTCAGTTTCGCGTGGCTGTGTGAGTGTCTTCATTTAAACTGTTTTGCATTCAGTGCGACTGCAGAGCTTGTGTAGATCAAGAATTCAAACCAGTATTGTTTGGAACTTCAGTTTATGTAAAGACTATCTACTGCTACAAATAAAGTCCTACAGTATTGTCGTACAGATATCGACCCTCAGCTCCTTTACAAATCTAAGCGTGGAAAGAGAGAGAGAGAGAGAAACATTTATTTACACACATTCGATACACGTAGAATTATAATAGGAAGAAATACAACGGGTCACGCGCTGTGTAGGGTTATGTAGGTATTACGTAGTTTACCGACTGCAGACAAATATTCAACATTGAGTTACGACGTTAATTTGTAAAGCCTACTTGGCTGTGACATGGCGGGAAAAGGGTTCCGTATTGACCATTTGAACTACATATAAAAAAACATATTGTAACTCAGGGTAAATCTTAATAGAGCTTACCTGTGCATTAGTTATTCTTTATAATAATAGGTAGTTACGTATTCCTTTTTTCATACAGCTGAATTTGATCATTACAGAATTATTTATTTTTCGTAAATGTTATTAAAATTAATAAGGTTTTAATATGTCTCCCAAATAACTTTATATCTAAAACTGTTTCATAATGGTTGGCTGCAAATATACTCGTAGCTGCCTGGAACAGCACCACAAGTCCTTCGATCCGTCGAACTTTACCCCGAGCTACATCCAGTGGATTTATATTCAAAGAGCTTAATCATCCTTTGCTCCAAGAACACAACTCTGAAATTCAATCTGCATTTGCAGTGTATACTTATGTATAATCACATTATCAATAGGACTAGATTAATCATGTCGAGGCCCATAGACAATGCAATTCTGGGAGCCCCTTGATCCCTTTTTAACTTTTTCATTTTTTTTTTCTGGCATGATGCAATTTTATTCATAATTATGGTATTTTTTTACTGCCTTACGCAATGTTACATAAAACATCATTGAGTTATAAATCTTCAGCTTAAATTCTACTTGATGAAAAATTTACTTTTTTGTCTAGACGCGTTATCTGATGTTGAGCCTCTCGGCAGATGCCTACACTTAATCCAACCCTGATTATCACTCAACATACATATATTCATACACAAATCACGTCTGTTAAATCACAAAGCATGTTAAAATTTTTGATCAGTCAAGAGGTTCCTATAATTTATCTGACATTTAGTACGTGCCATATAATTTTTCGCGGATGTAAAAATCGGGCGCACTTTGCGTGTTCGCACATAAAACTTTATCTCGCCGTCTACATGTTCGCATGCGAATCCTCTGGAGTCGCGTGTGGTAATTTTAATTAAGTATATTTACCGGGACGAGCGCCGGTTCCCGGGTACGGTAATAAATGTTGGCCGTAAAGGTAACAAATGTGAGCGGGGAGCCCGCAGGGTTGCCATGGCGGGCTTTGCCCGGATTTGTACCGGTTTCACAGTCACCGGGCAAATGAATTTAAAAAGTGACAGAAAAGAATAATCAAAATTTTATATGATTTATTCTGGTTTTCGTTCGTAGAAGATGAAGGGAAGCTGCACAATGTTCTATTGCAACTGAAGAACATATTGCGCTCGTTTCAGACAATATCGAATATGAATAGAAACATATTTTATGTCGCAGTGCTTTCTTTATCGAGAACACTTATGATTTAGGAATGAACGGTTTTAGCCGCTAGTGAAATCAATGTTGACATACCTTCATAAAAGACAAACCTTTTGATGATAACGTAAGTAATTTGTATATGGGCATTACACACTTTTCTTGTACGTATATATGGCAATATTTATATTATTATTAATTGAAAGTCCCCAGGATGGGCGTTTCTCCCCAACTATCAAAGGGTTGTGCTAAACCCTGCAACGTTTCACTTTCCCCTAGACCGTGATTGCACAAAACGGCAGCCCTGCCGTCTCCGTTCGCCGGAACTGCCGTCTCTCGACAGGTGATATCCACCTGCGCGACTCCTTCCTTCCTGCGTTCAATGCCGTTTCAGATTTGAATATTTTCTGTGAAAAACAGAAGAATGTGGCGTAGTGGCACGATTATATGTGTTTTACTAGCTGTTGCCCGCAACTTCGTCTGCATAGAATTCGTTTATCACTATCCCGCATTAATGTTAGATTATTTCATTAAGTAAGTTTTATTTATGTAACCAGTCTTCGATAAAAAAATGTACTCCTGTAATTGTCAGGTTATAGTTGGAATATGTAAAAATAAATCCAAGGTATTTCGAAGGAACTAGAGAATGGAATCGCTATTTAGGTCAAACGGCATTACTCAGCGAAATTTATATCCTTTAAATTCTAAGCCAGGAAGGCACAGTAGGGAATTGAAGAATGTTCCTGCTCTGCATTTGGGTCGCGTTGGGCTTGGCCGAATGCGAGCTCGCTTCCGAAAGTCTAGGAAAATTGAACGCAAATCCGATTTGTCCGGATCCGGGCCGAATTTTTCGAAAACGTAAGACGGCTCAATGCACCGTTCTTAGTCATTCTTGCTTTAAATTTGTCGCCGAATCTGTATAAACTACGAACAGGAGAAATGCCATTTGATGTCGAAGTTATTCTACCGCGCTACACGTATACAACGGGCCCGTATAAACATGTGCGGTTAATGTTCCCGAACTTCAACACTAAATTATGAACTTAACTCTGTGAGGAGGAACTTATGAAACGTCTGTTAATCTGTTACTCAAGTTGCGGCAGATACTTCTAAATGAGAATGAGACCGCATTAGCATTCCAAAAACACTTCCCAACGTCAAAAGTAGGTTAACTTACTGTTTATCGCGCGATAAATAACGTCACGTTTTACAGATCCCTTAATTTGAAGACGGAATAAATTGTGTCACGAACCAACAGAACTGTTTCTACTTTGTCTTTTAATCTATAGATAGAGGGCAGATGTAGGGCGATTACCCGAACACACGATACGGTGTTGCCTTTCAAGGTAAGTAACCCAAGATAAAGTGTCTAGTTATGCAAATAGTAGATAACGCGCGATCACCCCCTAAAGCCAGTTACAACAACACCCCTATCCGTAACGCCGTGGATACACTGATGAAATCTGTATGAAAAGAAACTATAAAACACAATACAATACAAAGTTGAGCATCATGTGTTAAACTTAGTTAAATAATCGTAGCAAATATTGTTAGATTAAAAGCTCATTTACTGAAAGCATAAAGTTTGAAGTGAAAATTGTGGCACGCTAACAGTTTTGTTCGATGGTGCGAAAAATGGAAAAACGTTAAAGTTTTGAATATTGCATTTAGCGGAAGCCGCTGCCGCGAGAAACTTCGACGAGAAGCAACAAGCAAAGCTTCTGTTATTGTTTATGCATGTATTTTTTTTTTTTTTTTTTTTTTTTTTTTTTATATGAATAGGAAGGCAAACGAGCAAGTGGGTCACCTGATGGTAAGTGATCACCACTGCCCATAGACACCCGCAACCCCGGAGGGATTGCAGATGCGTAGCATAGCTTTTAAAACGCTGCACAAAAATGACAATCAGGTTTTAAACCTGTACCTACCTACTCGGACGTGAGATGTTTGTCGTTGTTTAGTTTCTACATTTAAAATATTAAAGTACCTACTACATTTAAAGTAAAAAGTTAGTTACTAGATTTAAAGTTATTCCATTCTACTCCACGTAGGTATATAATATAGGTATATTAAAATCATCAAGTAAGCTACCTACTGGCAAGTGATAAAATTACCTGGGAGCTGTTGCGTGCTGTAGTTAATAGAATGCTCGTCGGCGCAACCACACGGCCAGATTGCATCTAAATAGCCCAGCAGTGGTGTTTAAACGGCGAGATAAACACGCCAAAGCTACGAAAACGCAGCCTTCACCTATAATAGCAACGTTAATGCTGCACAAAACCCGCTCCACTACAATTTGAGGCAGAATTTCACATTAATTTTACCGTTCGTGCCGTGATCAAACCTAGGTTATTTCGTATTCAACTAATTTTATCAATGTCGAAATAGCTTACGGTCTAATTATTAGGTAAAACTAAATAATAGTTTCATTTGTTATTGTTATAGACTTAACTGGCGTGTTGTATTGCCAAGGTATATGGATGTGATTTATGTGGGTATATGTACTGCCAAAACAGCAATCTATTTTTACAGCTTTTAATTAAAATTACACCAATATTATGTTTTGATTTATTTATATTTACTATTGTCTATATCCCATAGAAAACTTGTCTTGATGACTATATGTTTCACGGATTTAAGGAATTTGCTCTGAAAGTTGCAACGAGTTTTATTTGTCTCGTTGGCACCTGGACTAACTATTGCAATAGCCGCTGAGAGCTGGCAAGAGCAACTAACTAAATACCTGCCTAACTTACTGAATTGTTGTATGAAAGCGCTTTCAAACTCGCGAGTGAATGGGAAAATGTTGAATTAACATGATTTTGAATAACAGAACGGGCTGATGAGTTACCTCAACTGGCCTGAGGACAGTAGATGAGAATTTGAGTTTCGCTATAAAAACGGTAATCAAAAAAAGCGGGGTGTTGATCTTGAAAATTTGATAAATCACGTTATTATCCCTTACGGGTAGACACAAGACCTAAGAGCTACGTTGGGCGTATAGGTGGAAAGGGGAATCAAAATAGTGCTGGGTTGTATGATTCTTACGATTTTCTCCCATTCCCTCGATGGGCTTTTACGACGTGCGCGGGAAGAGAAGCAACTGGTACCCACATTCTGCGTTTTTTCATTGCTCCCCGACCAGCATGGAAGGGAAAAATGAAAATGTATGATTTGCTTCTTAAATATTTTTTTTCTTCTTTCAGGTAGGTACCTGTGGACTTCTAAAGTATTCACATTTAAAATGAGCAGGTTAGGGTAAGTGTAAAGTTAAGTTTGTACTCGGTAAGGTTTTTAGAATCATGTAATTACAGTAAAGAGTCATGCGTACATGCGAATAATGTACATGTTAAAAGAGATAGATACTGCCAAACATTACTTGAGAAGCAATAAAATAAGCAATGTTTACTGAGTAATGATCACGGCATACGATACGTATTGCTGTTGAGAGCAAACAATAAGCCTGAAAACAACTCCCGCGGGAATATTGATTCAATATTGTGAATTGTGTTTATGTGTGGATTACGATCAGGTTACCAAACATCTGCCGGTGATGGCTCTGCCTACACATTGATACGGGAGTATAAGGATGTTAAGCAAGCTCATTTGTTTACGCTCATATTTCTAAGCGATTTGCTTTATCGATGATATTGTTGCCAATTTTTTGAGTTCCGGGCCACAATAGGAATAATGAAATCTTATTGGTTCACTCGTGGGTCAGTGCGTATATTTCGACCATTTTTTTCGAATCCACGGATCATATTATGTTGAAATTTCGAATGAACAATCTATATGATAGCAATCGGTGTCTTGAAGCCGATGCGAAAGTCGATGGTCTTAAAAAAACATGGTAAATCTTCCATTACAGTTCGACTCGCACAGAAAGTATCTCCATGATCTCAGCTACCTATTTTTTTTGTAGGTATACAACTAAAGTAGGTTGTACACTACTCACACATCTTGAGGAAAAACCATAGGTTCGAAGCATGCCGTGTATACCGCGACTTGAACTCCGAAAGTGCCCCGTGCATCCTATTTAAATAATTATAGAATAGAATTCGATAGATATAATTGACATACCTATCGTATAGCACGTCTAAAGGATCAACTTCAGCCCTACAACAAGGTATAAAATTTAATCACCAACACAAAGTTATCCAGCCCTAAGTTCTGCGAGTAATTCATACTGATCAATGACGCCGTCTCTAATTAGACAGGCGCAAGCCCCGCTAACACCATACTTAACTCGCACCGGGAACTTTTGAAATGATACCTACTTACCTTTGAAATGAACCCCGGCCCTCGAAACTAGGGTTACCAGATACAAATTTCAAAATATCTGTCAAAAATCCTGATTTGCGAATAAAATTCCTGACGCTGTAATTTAGAAAACATTGTAAGCGTTAAAAAAACACAGAACGGGGATTAGTTTACTTTTGTGTTAGAAAAAGGTATAGTCAACCAATAAAGTAATTTAATCACTTTTAATGACAGTTCTTGTTTCAGAAAAAACAACAATAAAAGTGATGGTCACATTGACTTGTGACCAAAAATAGCCTTTGATGTTTTAAACTGACATTGAACACGAATTTAATTTATTACAAAAATTATACCTAATTATTAAAAAATCCTGACGTTTTAGCATTCCGGTCGCCTTCCTGACCAGTTCTAGAAATTCCTGACATGTAGTAACCCTACTCGCAACCCGCTCCAAGGAAATAAAGAGATTCTACCCGCCCAAAAAGTTTCCACCAACTCGCGACAATGGGAGATCTTGAACGTTTGAATTTATTTGTTGGCATTTAACATTTTCTTAGCTCGCCCTTGTTTTGTAGGCATACGAATACGTGACAGTGATACTCGGAATGATGTCGTGTCGAGTGTCGTGTGGAAATGACGTCGATATTTTCAATATTCCGCTAACGAGTGCAATAAGTGAAACACGACACGAATTTGAATGTGCTCTACTTGTAACGTGTAAATGAGTTTATACACGAGCCGTATGATTATTTTAATATATGTATTTATTTCGATACTTTCCAGTGCTAAGGAAACCAACAAAATACCTGCAGAGTGGGGATATGGTATATCCTATTATGCAACAATTAGTGGCATGTGATTCATACCGTACTAGCACTAATTCTGACGATTGTTTTTGATTTATACCTTTTAAGGAAACAAGTCATTTTAATTTGTAGAGTTGTAAAGTTATTCACTATTTTACTATGTGTTTTCCCAAGTCTAGTGTCTTACTTAATCTTGGTATGCTCATTAAGAGCGCAGTAATCGCCTAAATCGGTAGACGAATATTTACAAACAAATTTCTCATTTACACTCTATTGGTTAATTCCTAAATGCAGTTGGCACATAGTTCGGAGCATTATTACACATACATCGAAAATTGTTGTATTGCTGATTTATCTCGAACTACCTGCATCACCTGTCACTATGTACCTAAACAAATTTTGCGTGTCGACTTTTCCCCCTTTCAATAGTCGGATTGACTCGAAATTTGGTCGGGAATGTAAATCCAATGACAACGTTAAAAAAGTACTATCAACAAAAAAAGCTTATCACTAATCATTTTTTTTCATTGGAATAGTAATATCGTCTACATAAATAAAGGAGTAACAGATAAGTTCAATTGGCTTAACCTATATTTCCGTTTCACTTAAACGATTCTCTTTTATCATGAATGTATTGAAACAAAAGGGATTTCGCGAGTTACCACGGAACCTTCATAGGCTTATACATGAAATATGGGCCCTGTTTTACTTGCGGGCCTGACATGTTGCGGTCCACAAGTTCGTGTATTACACAAGTATATCACGCCAAATAGTTTACGTCCCCGGAAGCCAGTCGTAAAGCGAATGCGAAGTTCACGACACATCTAATTACAAGTGTTCCGTTTATACGCTTGCTATTTATACGGCTGTACCATTTATATGCGCTCCTCGTACGCTCTTTAACACGTGCTTTACTACCGAATGAGCTAACACTGTGTTACGCGTTAACTGCCAGCATTAAACTGATTTTATTCTAACGATAAGTTCAAGTTTTACATTCCAGCAGAGAACAGGTTTGTATTTTTTTTTATAAAACGGTCATTCTCCCATCATCATCAAAGCCTAGGAATCATGTTATAGGCGATGCAGCAAGCAACCCATCACTATTTTGATTCCATTTTTGCCATTTATACACCCACAATCTTGCTAAACGTGGTCTGTAGGTCTTGCCACCTTAGGCTCTGCCTATCCCGTAAGACGTGATTTGGGCATAATTGTCATTCTTCAAATTTGTGTATCTCACCCAACACGTCTTTTTTTCACTTGTTCGGCGCATTTAACACATGAAGTGCGCTAAAATTAGAGAATAGTGTCCAAAATGCGCTCCGAATAATTGACATATTGCTTAAGTTGAAAATGTTGTAACGCGTTAATTAGAAAGACATCAATCAAAAGAATGTCCGGAAACCTTATCTTGTAGTATATCTTTGTCTAATGGAAGTCAAACTAGGAAATAAGGGAACAATTCATTCTTTCTTACAGGTAACAATTTTTCTTTTCAATTGCTACCTAACAGGTGATTGCAATTTTCCATCGCTATTTATCAAACTATTCCGTATTCAACTGTACCGGCTTGTACGCGCACATCGTTCGCAATCAATTCAGAACGTCAATATGGAATTCCTCAATTTATGCATTGTTTGCTCACCGTTCACTCTGTTCGCTGGCTTTGCGATTTCGAATATAGTTCAAATCTAAACCATAGGGAAGAATATAAAATAACTACAATCATTGGTGTTACAATTTATTTACATGCAATGCAAATAAATTGCAAAAAAACATGCTAAATAATGATTGAACTCATTTTCCTTTCCTCTCTCCACGTCTAGCATGGAAACGTGCGAGAGCTGTGTCGTGCGCGAGATGTACCCGTCTTTTTCTAAGTAAGAAAAAAATACGTACCTAACAAAGTGAACTCTAAATACTTTAGGGCGTAATTTTGGGATCAGCCCACCTATTGTTTTTATGGCATTGTGGTTCTATTTCTGGTCAATTGTGTTTAGTGTACCTTCTCAGACACTCCCAGGACAATATTCATTATATTTATTGCTGGAAAGCGTGCTTATTAACGCGGCTGGTTGTAAAGTCCGCACATGAAAGGCATATCCGTGTATGAAACGGCGTTGCGTCACGCGAGAACCGCGCCCAGCGCTAAGCCTAATGAAATTAACTAAGAATTTCTAATGCCTTGCGAAATTACACGACAGCAATTGCTAGGATTGTTCTGAGAAACAGACGGCGAGTAAAGTGTATGAATGTTCCTACTGTTTCTTACCACGAGAATTTCTTCTATAAACAATTCCCTGCAGCGTCATGTTGATGTGGTGATTCCTCGGTAACCATATTGCAATTAATTTTGTAAATTAGTGTTGGAAATGGATTGTGACTAACGCCTTATCTATTCCTAATCTCCCAAAACAAAGACGAAATAGCAACACTGAAGCAGCTGTCTGCAAACAGGGTTACAATTTTAAATATTTCAAGTTATACCATTTTATTCGCGGTCGGCCAGCACATTTTCCCATGAGTTATTCTATCTGCGTTTAAAAAGGCATTTCCTCTGTGGCCGTCCCGAGTGCCGCTCTTGCTTTGTTGGGTGTCCCCGGGCTGACGTTTCGACAGCCCTACGTAAAAGCCACTCGAATGTCTACTTTGAATAGAGATGACGTAATCGCCAGAAGTTTGACGCAGCATTCGCCGTCTGTCGTTTTGTCCTTTATCGGCGCTATATCGCGACGCGGGAACCGATCCCCACTGAATCTGTGAATGCGTATTTTCAATTTCGCTTCTTCCCTAAACAAAAGGGAATAAATTGAGGAAAATTTTAAGGGGGAAAACGTGTTAACTGTGACCATACAATGCTCTGTAGGGTAATACATAAATGCGGGTGTATTAAGCTTTGTTATTAAATACGAATATAAAGGCTATCGTGTTCGTAAATAATCAATTAGGAACACTTTGTAAGTGCTGGTTTATGTGTTAGTGCGCAGTAAATCATGTTCGTGTTTAAGCTTAATCTGCCGTATCTGACGACGTACACTACTAACTAATTAGCAAGGCTGTGGGTACAGTCGCCATCAAAACGATTGACACAGTTAACTTTTAGGGACTGTGTTAATGAATGAATGATCTTAACACCCCAAAAACCCCATCATGCTTTTACACGGTGTGGTTACATTGTGTCGGTGATACTACATTAATTTATGCAAAACTTTATGCCAGCAATAACTCATAATATCTTCAATATATGCGACAGGGGAATGACAGCGGCTAAAATACTCAAATAATCATACATTTATAGTAGGACATTCTGTATCCCGAAGTCACGCGCGGCATTCAAAGCACTGCGAATTCAGTAAGATTGCAGGACCTTCAAGAACCTCAAACAAAATTACCACTAGACAGGGAAAGTCCATTAGGTTTTATGGGTTCCACTCGGGAGGACGAATAGCTCAGCTGAAACGTTGAAATTAATTAAATTCCGACTTAAATTCTCACCTTCACCAGAAAAAGCATGGAAATGTTAAAGTAAGTTACAACCTCTTTCGATATCACTTCTTTAATATAATGTGCCTTTACATCAAACCTATAGAGACTTATTTGAAACATATATTGATCTTTAGGTTATTTACCTACTTATTTGATTAAATATCCACACCATATTTTTTCTTTTTCCAAAATATGAAATGTGAAAATTCACCCTATGTTTCGGACGATTAAACCAAGGGATAAAGTTTCTTACTGCTTGCTTGCTGAGACATTAACAATTTTCTTCTGCGATTTATAATACAAACCAATTTTCAGTTTTAATTGATTGCGATTAACAAATATTTGCAAACATTGTTCAAACTTCCATACTGGTCTGGGAGCAAAGAAAAAACATAGAATGTAGGTACCGGCTGCTTCTCTTCCCGCGCAGATAGTAAAAGCCTATCGAGGGAATGGGCGAAAATAGGCGATGCGGCTAGCAACCCATCACTATTTCGATACCCCTTTCCACGTCCACCTATGCGCCCACAATCATGTTAAGCGTGGCCTTTGGTTCTTGTTGCCCGGGGCTCTATCTACTCCGTTCAGGATAGAGACATGATTTGTATATGCATATACATGTATAGTTCTATTAAAGCAACTAGGAAGGCTTACGAGCAAGTGCTAAGTGAAAGTAATGACTGCTGGCTATAGCCAATCGCAGTACGCGTGTGATTGCTTATTGGTTGTTTCTTACTCTCCGTACCTCAACACTACAGCGCAAGGTTAATACCTTTTCTATTTTAATTTTACAATTTTTCCTTCACTGAGATGGAAATCCTTTCAACGTCAAAAGACGTCGGATTCCCGCGCCATACATTAGGCAAGGCAAGGCTTGCGTGTGTCTGAGATAATCCGGTCCTTGCTGTAATGAGGGGCTCGTTCTTCACGGCTTTTGTCGACACCTTTTACTGCAGCCGCAATCAGCCCGCCATTCTTCCTTTTCTGCCTTCTGTTGACTTCACATAGATTCTCTGAAGACGTAAGAAAAAGCTGTAGGTTACATCTAAGATTCTATTACTATCAAATATCAAAGGAAAAGTTGCATACGGGGACAAATCATGACTCGCGTGTTTTAAGAGGCGTTTTTAGAGCGACTGTTTGTGCAAATGCAAATTTCGTGTTTAAACGTTTCCCATCAAACCGGCTTCGGATCCTGGATGTTTTATCAGAAAAGTTTCCTCGTAAAAATTTGCCTTTTTGAGGCTAAATCGTAAGCCAGCGAAGTTTCCAGTTGGTACTTTTTAGGGGAAATGTCTCATTTGGCCGTGTCGAAGTTCCGAACTTAAGGCCCGATTTTAATAAACGGAAGCGGCCGCGCAACCCGATAAAGTTTTCGTTTCTTGAAAAACACGGGCCTGAAAGTGACATAAACAGCCTTAATTAAAGCAGCTATTTTAAAGTTACTGGTGTGTATTATCCAACTTTACCTTCAGAGAGTAAAATTAATTCTTTGGTTTTTCACTTCCCAGGTGGGACAGGTATATTAAGAGCTAGCTACGGAAGCAGTTCTTCTCGTTATTTAGCAAAAAACATAGCGCAAACTTCATACAAAGTGTTACAAAAATAAATAAACATCTTACTTTCGGGAAAAATTCAGGTTCCAATGAAAGTATTGCGAGGGGAGCTTGAAACGAAATTGGTTTGCACCGCAGACCAACTAAGGATAAATCATAACTCGGGCCCAACAATTTCGATAAATTATTACACAGGGAGTAATAATGTCGATACAAAAAACAACAGTAATATCGTCGGTAAACGCGTCGTAATGTAGCGGATAAATCGTGGAAATAGAGCACTTATGTTCTTCAACTTTACGGTCGTTAATCCTATAAAAAGGCACTCACAGAAAATATCTGTTAGTAGCAATCCAACCTTTTGTCAAATGCTTCAGTCTCTTCAAGTTGACCTGGGATGACTTTTAACTTTATGTTTAGCATTACAGCAATTTTAATGTACACGAAGTTTGCTTGCCAATATACCTACTGTTTTTTTAGGCGTGGGAAAAGGTTTTTTTACAGTTCTATGCAAGTGTTGAAGAATGTGTCATATCATAACATAAATATACCCATTCTTAAGCTGTGCCGTAGTTGCGTAAACGTAAGAGGAAAGGACCCCTAATATCGCACATAAGGAAACATAAAATGAGATAGTTAGGAGGAGGATATAGGAGTCGGCATCAACGGCAGAAATGAGTCGTGAGACTGGCGCCACAATAAGTCACGCTCCTCCGTTATTTACGTAACAGAATGCACTTAGGGAATGAGATAGCTCCCCGAATGCTCCGTTAATTTGTTCGTGAAATAAGACGATATAAAATATCCTGATGGATTTGAGGAGAGCTCGGTGCTGGCACGTCGTTACGCGGCGGACTCGCGTGCCGCGCGACGATGTTCGCGACTCGTCTCATGAACAAGCTACGAGTATTTACGAGGCAACCATTCAAAACACGGAAACGGCACGCACTCATTATAGCTTTTCATTATAAAACTTCCTTACATAAACTTCATTCAATAAACAAACTGCGACAGCTTCGTGCGGACGTCTAGCTGTATTAAATTTATTAGGGTTATAATTTACACGTTTTTGATTGCTATCTAACGGCGTAGATAATTAAAATGGGAGTAGAAATAAATCCGCATAATGAAATGCGTCACGCGAACGTTTGCGCGATGATAAAAATCGGTACGAAGGACGGGTTAATTGGGCGGAGGATTGTGTAAACTCGTAAAGAAGGATACGTGCGATTGACGCAGAACATGACACGCGACATCCGATAGCGAGTCGCGGGTAGCGGGTAGCGGGTAGCGGGTAGCGGGTAGCGGGTAGCGGGTCACCGGGAGGGTAGAGAGTAGCGACTGGCGGTCGGAGACATCGGGACAGATACCTATTTAGCGCGAGGACATTGCCGCGACAATATCCGGCCGGCGTCGGCGGGGGTCATAATCTGTGATGCGGAGCCCCATTATATCAAAATTAAATCTATTTAGCAGCCTATTGTGGACGCTCAGAGTACTTTACTTGAGCAGTGGTGATAGCAATATTGGCAGAATTTCAAACATGTTGTTTCAATATTAAATCGACCAAGCGATAGATTCATATGCTTGTAGATATCCCACTGGCATAAATTACACGTAATAATTGTATTATTCAACGTAAATACTTTTTTTTAATAACTGAATTAGCAGTATACTTTTAAACCTTTTAAAAACAAGATCAGTAAATCGTCTTACATTAAAAATTCAACAAGCACTTGAATTATTCGTGGCTTAGAAATTGTTAAGCCCGCAGAGGTCGCGGTGGTTCAATTCTTGGTGTAATGGCTGAACAATCGATCATCTAAGACATCGCATGATGAATAGCGAGACGGTGGATATCTTGATTAACCCGTCCCGCTCTAATATCTGCAGCCACTTTCATATTCATAGCGGCATCAAAATGTACTTCAGTATTAAAGTTTGATGGGGTACCTGTTTAACAGTATTTGAACGCCATTTTATGGTTTATTGTGAAGGGTTGGCTGTAGGTAATTTGCAAGGGTTAATTTAAAGGGTTACTCGGTGGAGTTCATTTAAATGCAAGTTCATGCTTCATAAAACTACCTTTACTAACTTTAACATAGGAAAAGTTTTCCTTGACACCCTACTTAGCTATAAATGATTATGTAGTTTGTTATTCTGTCTTTCCTTTAGCTATGTGTGCTTTAAATCTTGCAGCGCAAGAATTAAAACACATCACCGGTTCTGACAGAAAATTAGCACTAGAAGCAATCTCAGCAGCACACTCTGAGTCGGACCCATTTCGCGGATATGCAGTGATAAATTCATCTATACATTGTTCAATACCTATTTGTTTATATGTAATTGTCATGTCGTGCTTGCTGGATATTGTTTTAAATGAATCTGTTGATACTTTGTTTACTTACTGTTTTTTAAATGAAGTTACGAGCCTCGGAAATCCACGTGTTTGAATATTTTTACCAAATTTATCACGACGTCTGTCGCACATAGATTGACTGGGCATTGGTTGGCTACTCTTATCAATTCGGAAACCGAAGATTGATGATGTACAAAGCTTTTGAAATAGTCTAATGCAACCATAAAATACGTTTCTATAAATATTGAGTAAAGCTGGTGGTGCTGGCCACTACGGCGTAGCGTTCGTAGCCTCGTAGCGCGTAGCGTAACCTACCAATGACTATGAACAAAAAACGTTTAATTTAGCTACTCCGTTACTCTCAGAAATGGACCTCCACAAAGTAACGCCTGGTTGAATAAAACTACCAATGACTATCATAAAGCAGAATCTTATCCTACCGCTTACTTCACTGATACAGAGTAAGTACATTTACATTTTAGTGGACAGCAGTTTCTTTTCACGCCACCAGCGGCTGTAAATATCTGTACATAGCGTGATATCTTTTTATAAAGCGCCGTGTCATAAACCGAGGATAGGTAGGACCTATATAGACGTTAAAGTACGTAGACAGATAAGCGCCTTTGGAAAGGGCACGCCGCACATTTAGATCTTTAGCAATTCTAATTGAGACCGAGCCCTATCGCTGCAGCGTTCGGTGTTGCCATTGTGTGAGGACGGTAAATTACGGCGAACCTCCCCGACGATTCCGGCCGCCGACAATAACCGAATCACACGATTAGTGTGGCTGTCTCGCTCCCACTATCCTTGCGGTCAGACAGGGACGGAGTGACGTGACGTGACGTTATCGTTCAATTCGTTCGCACTTAAATGGCCGTTGAATCGGAGGCCCGACACGCAACGCCGCGAATAATTAAACCCGTAATAATCGTGTTGTCTTTGCTTTCAGGCTCAATTATTTTTTCTTACATTTTTGTTTCATCGTATTAATTGTGAATAAACAGGGTATTTTGCTATCGCATTGGACTTTAACATAAAATCCCCTAACAAAGCCCTGGCTAATGAATAATATTTTAAGCCAGCTATTAATATGTAAATTATTTTTAATACAACGCAGTCAAATTAGTTAATATACGGCGCGGCTTAGACGAATGCGGAATTTAACGAGATTTTAATTAATGTACATGTTGTTAATTAATTGTGGAAATGTTATTAAAGCAACGTGTAATCAGTGTTTAATTTTTGAGGGTTTCGAGGAAGGCAAAGTGTTTTTTGAGAGGCGAAAATTTTTCGGTGTTTGATTAGCTATTATAATGTGAGGTTCCTTACTGTATCAAAAGCTAACAGTTGAACTTTATATATTTTTTACTAACCTGAGTTACAACAAAGTGACCAAATTTTCAAAAACCTGTTTCGTTTATATTACTACTAATTCACACAAGACTAAAGCTGAACATTAGGATTTAAAAAAATCTGCTGTAAGTGGACAATGTTTTAACTAATGTGTTAACTTAAATTTATTACAAGTGTTCCAAATATTAATTGAAGCTGTTTATTTCCCCTTTAAATACTTCATTTAAAACACCAATATCAACATTGTAAACGGGCAACATTTAGACACATTCTAAGTAAGACATATAAGTTGCGGCAAGTGACATTCCCGCGAGTTTCAATATCTCGCCTGATCGAATAACAAGCCCACTAAATCCATATATATTCACACGTTGTTCCGGGTAAGAAAGAGATAGTAAACAGAAGAATATGAAGAGCCTTCGGAAACGACCAAAGAAAGTTTCTAAGTTTCTGTGTTATAGAGTAGCAAGGCGGGTAAAGTGGGGAAAATATGGGCGTGATATTTAAATTAGTGAAAGTTCGGGCTTGGCTCTGAGGAGCCGAATGCCGTTTCCGGGTGTGAACCCGGCACGCGACCCGTCGGCTTGTAAAGAGTGTTAATTACAGACGCGAGTCGGAACTGCCGCCAAAACGTGCCATTATCATAAGACAATTTAGGCATACAATTAAATAATAATGTCAGTAATTTCAGGCTCGAATTTCAACGTGAAAAATAGGATTTAGAACTCGGCACGTGAACAGTGTAACTTTTAGTAGTGTATTCGCGTAGAGCTCTAAATATTTATATCGCAAAGCAAAATAGGTGACAGAAATTATTTCGAGCCACTTTTGACTCTCCTTTACCTACCTCCTAATAAAATTAACCAGAGACCGCGTACGCGCTGTACCTACGCGTCTAATATTGTGGCCATTATCATTACTCGCAAAATAATAGGGAGTAATATCGGATTTTGACATCAATACCCGATTTAAAATATTATATAATATATTTGTATCCTCAAGTTTTCGACTATGTCGCTACATTCAACGAACGAGATCACGATTAGACCAAAGTAGAGGATAGTACGTGCGTTTTTTGTTTTGGTTCTGAACACACCTGTCACTGTAGGTTCGCGGATATTGTTCTATATTCTAAGATATAGAACACGCTATTGTCACGCCGCGTTGAATCCGCATCGTCTTCGTTGATGGACTTAGCCTTTAGGAGTGTAATGTCAGTGGCAGAGAGGCCCAGCAAAATGGTTGGATGACACTGAGCTGAACTACTGGCCCGAACTGAGAAAGATCAACTGCGAAGCGGACTTAAAATCAAAGAGGCATTCAACCAACGATGGACGCAAATACGCTGATGAAGAAGAAGAGATCAATTGTAGAGAGAATAAACTTGCAAAACCAATATGCTTCGAAAATTGATAACACATTCTGCTAGCTTGCATGCGTATATGCGTTTTCTGAACTTCCCTCCAGTGCTACTGTCACAATTTAGCAATCGTGTGAATCACGAAGCATGATCATCATCAAGTCATCTTCATTCCATTCGTAGTGCCCGTTAGACATCACTAATAGAATAGTAAGTTTGAAATGGAAGACGTTTTGTTGACGGTGCGTTATCATCCGATCTTCATAATACGAGTATAAATAGGTATTTAAATATATCAATTTTATTATTGGAGGCGCTGGATACAGTTTTATAGTATGCAAATTAATAATAACACTCCTATAATCATTATCCTATAAATAATTAATAATACTCCTATGAGTATTATGCTGTGAATATTACAATTTAACTACGTCGCTCACGGTATTAAATGTTTGCCCGAATTTTAACAATTGTATTTTATTAATGTTCCGCGCTGTGTGAAAAATTCAGTGGGCCGCGGTAGATTAATTATTAATATAAATGGGGGCTTTTATGCAAATTTATTTTGTTATAATCTCGAAGCATGCGCTCTCGCCTCGGAGCGAGTAAGTGCTTCTCACTCGAACAATACCACGTACTATTTAAACCACTCTTTATAATTACGAATGCTTTAAAATACACGCCTAGCTACAATGATAAAAGAAAAAGTTATATACCTAACTGGTTTTGAACTAAGGTAGAACCAAAATTGTACTAGGTTACTAATTTCATCTCAATATTTGCATTGAAACTTAACTATAAAATCGTGTGTGAGTGTGTGAGTGCGTGCGGAACACACAGATACATGAGCGTCTATCACGCTCGGGACTTGATCAAGTACCTAAAAACGTATTATTTAAATTACCTAGAAGTTTCGGCCACGCTGCAGCGGTCATGATTGCAGACAGTATTAGATAGTCATAATCTTATTTTACGTATATACTGTCTCTACGATGCACATATCATGGACGTCCGTCCATTTGATTTATACAGGATGTGCAGCACACGTCAACTGCGGCGATCCATCACTCTCGTCATGCGTGTATGCTGAATGCTACTACCCGTTTGACCCTTGCAAAGCAAACTTGGCACGTTTGCGTCGGGTTATCCGACTTTGTGGTTGCATTTAGATGATTGGATGTCCGACTTAGCAGAGATCGCAAATTGTGCAAATGAAACGCGTAAAAAATGAGAATCTCTGAGTTGAAATCACATTTGTCAGTTTTACTTTATTTTTTACTAAATTTTGAGTTTAGTTTTGTTGTCTGTATGACTTATTTTGATTATTTAATAATATTATAACTAACTTTTATAGTTTATTGATGATCTGCATGCTCTGCTATTTTTTTGGGATTGTTTATACTGACATATACATTGTATAGTTCTTTAATGGTGTGTTGACGTTCATTATTATTGTTATGTGTCGAAATTTCCACAACAACAACGACAATAACATAAATCACGTCTTTATCCCTTACTGGGAAGACAGAGCCTAAGGTAATAAGAACTAAAGGCCAAGTTTAGCATGATTGTGGGCGTGTAGGTGGAAAGGGAATCATAATAGTGATGGGTTCGCTTATAACATGATTCCTAAGATTTTCACCCATTCCCTCGAAGGGATTTTACCACGAAAAATATCTGACATACCTACCTAATATCAATTTAATATTATTAGAAAAGCTTTGCACATGCGTATCTATAGTTTTTTTAAGTTTACTAATAATGTAATATATAATTAATAATGAACTATGAAATATTTAAAATGTTATAAAGTATTAAAACTAAGAACATCTAGAAACTTTTTTCTTTTTCTTGCGTGGCTGGCAGCTCGTAATTATATTATACGAATGAGTGAAACGGCTGTAGTTAAAAAACAAACGACTACAAAACGATTTGTTTTTTGTTTTGTTTATACATAATATGCATAATAGGTTTGCTTTCATGGCTAAGCTAAAATGTTAGCTCACTTCAAACTACTCCAAGCAACGACGGCAAAATGCCATTATAAAACCAAACGACGCGACGACGACGTAACACTGTCTTATTGCTGGTAGTTTTTCGACAAACTCAACTTGGCTGAACAATGTGAAGGAAATAAAACAGGAGTTCGTATGACAGTTATTTGAGAGGGACAAACAGGAAGGGGAGGGGGGGAGTCGACAGGCTGTAATTAGAGGGCTCTCGCCGGCACGCGCCGGGTTTTGCCAAATAATGTTTTGGGAGCTATTCAAAATCGTAAAATGATCACATAGGATGTTCGAAGTATTTTTAAGCAATACCTATTTATCTCGAACGCTTGAAGCTAAACGCTTATTATATTTTCATTGATAAGATTTTACGTATTTAGCCGAATTATTTAAAAAATAACTATTTTGAGTTAAAGATTACATAGCTAACGAGTAATACGAGAAAGAAAAGAAAGAAAGTCATTGGCTGCGTTTAGCACAATACCGGTCGTCGTGATTGATTGATGAAAGCCAGTAATGGATGTCTTCCGCCTAATATGATGATGATGACAAAAATTTTACTAGCCCAAAAAGCTTTGAAACAATACTCTCAGCTAATTGCTGGACTACCTACTTGAGAGGCAGTGGCATCACCAAAGCAGCGACAATGACTCTGCGACATTTTCCCGAAGGCAGTGACGTGGCGACAGAACGATAGTATTCTACAGTTGTTGCTCTCCTATGGTACCCCAGTGGTACAGAGGGCCTTCGTGAGACGTCTCCATCCGCTCCTATTTTGTGCCTCTCGCTCCGCGTCCCTCCAACTCAGCCCGGCTGCCCGCAGCTCGGCGTCGGTGGTGCGCTGCCACGTGTGCGCCGGCCGGCCCCGCCGCCTGCTCCCGCGCGGCCTCCATGTGAACGCGACCCTGGCAGCGTTGTCCTCCGGTCTTCGGAGGGTATGCCCTATCCACTTCCACTTCCGTTGGGCGATCTCTTGCCTGATCGGGATTTGGTGGCATCGATTCCATAGATCTTCGTTGCTGATAGTGTTCGGCCAGAATCTGCGCAGGATGGTTCTTAGGCATTTGTTGACGAACACTTGTAGCCTGCTCGTCAGTCCCTTAGTCTCTACAGTTAGGAAATTCTATATGGGAATTTGAGCGCAGCGTCAGAGTTGTCATTTAAGTGACGCCGAAGCCACATATGTCAGAAGTTCAGCTCTAATAGTCACCACATGACACAAAAGGTTTTTTCATCCTGCCCACACCGTAACCTTATTCCTAATTCCTTAAAAGGTCTCTAATACGGTGTGCATCGTGCGGGTCGCTTTGATCAGTCACATTAAAGTGCTTACATATCAATTTTAAGTGATACTTGTTTGGAATTGTGGTCGGCCTGAGCCGCGTCAAAGCCGCCCCGATCTTCGTAATCCCGAGCGAGGCTTGTTGGACGTATCCCGTTTCGTAAATAATACGCTTTTATTTTTAAACTGTGCCTGATAACAATAATAAAATGGAGAACGGGCCAAGTGTGACTTCTTATTGGTTATGCTGTTGTAATTGACTGTTTTAGCATGTTTTTGATATCAAAATTACTTAGATCTTGCTGGTTTTTTATGAAATAATAAGGTGGAGGAATAAACTTGTTGTCCAGTTTATATAATCATTTCACTGCATGGCACAAGCCTCCTCTCAGAAGCGAGGGTTTCGGCTGTAATTACTATGTGCTGTAATTAATTCACGATGTTTATTTTTCTTCGCCGAAAAGCGCATAGTATGATGTATTAGAATTACATACAAATTTATGAATATTTTTAGCGAATCTAACTCTATTTTTTCTGTTGTAATCTGTCTTTTCCAGTAGCAGGAGTATGTAGTAAAAACAAGCATACATATTCAACTTAATTAACCTGCGTTTGAAGCGAAAAATAACCACAGAGTACCGATACGCGCAACGCTACATCTCCTTGAGACAGCCGGCGTGACTCATTGCATGGTTTTTATCACTTGCGCAGGCTGCATTATCTGGCTGTTTCCAAAATTTATATCGGCCGCAGGAAAACGCTGTGGGCCGCATGCGGCACGCGAGCCGCATATTTGACATGGCTGCTGTAAAGCATAATATTGTTTCAGCGAGTCGCCGCGTGTTACCGTGATCCAACCTCGATCCAACCTCCAACCAATGTTTGCACGACCCGTCTTGACTTACAATCTATGCACGATTTCCTTTCTCTTTTCAAATACCTATTACTTTAATCGAAACATTTGAAATTCGAATCGTGTTTTCTTTGTCGAGAGTCTAACTAGGGTGGACTGAAATGGGAATTGTTAAATTCGGCGATATGTGTGACAAGGAAAAGAAAATTTGATCGGGTTATATTCTATAATGTATGTGTAATCTTGCTTGCAGTATCACGTACCTAATTCTAAGCTCTAGCTGTGTACACGTTCTTTTTAGCATTGTTATATTTTACCTTTAAATACTTAGGTTTCTTGTTATTGATTTCTCTCTTTGCTAACATATAGTATTCTGTAGGTATATAATATCTGCAGAGTCTGTTGTTATTAAGGCTTGCACTAAAAGATTTAAATTTTATTCTTCATTCCAAATTTAATCTAAATTCGAATTTAAGAGTGAAGAGGTAATAGACAGACAGAGATACTTTTGTTATTATAATATTAGTAGCGATTTTACTTGCCATCTAAGGACTGGGTCTTGTTAATGAATGGATGTTTAGACGTAGGTCCTAATTAAAATTTTCTCGCAAGTCTTACTCTCAATGCATCCAAAATACGTCCCTCTAGAGGTACTTTAGAAACACTACAAACAACACGGAAGCACTACGGCTCATTAAACATTAGCACTCCATTCATAATAGCCGATTGATTTTTATGGAGCGAAACTCGAGGGCAAAAGGTACTTGGATCCACTCAAGACTCGCAGCATCCAGGCAGCCGGCTAAAATGCCGGTAGGATTTTCCAATTCATATCCTTTAGAATTCCTCCGGGCGGCAGCGGCACCTTACCGATATTTTTTATTTCATCCTCTATTAATGGCGTGGGGGGTGATAACGAACCTGCTTTCAAAGCGGTCGACCCAATGCACTTAGAAGACGAAAATCATCCCAGTGTATATATTCTTGTAAATAGCTATCGATGAGAACTTGCTGGTAATCACACTGTTTAAAGTGGGAATAGACAAGAAGAAATTAGGTGAAAGTCAGTGAAAGTCTTTACGTGTACGGTACCTGGACTCGGCTGCTGCTACGGCTTGGGAATTCCCGTGGGATAAAGTCACTTTAGGATCACAGCACATTGACGGCACACAACCACACTCGTAGCACGTATTTATTTGTCTGTCATAGGTCAATGCAATACTAGGGAATCAGAGGGGTGCGAGCGGGTGGCGGGGGGGCAGGGCACCTGAGCTGGTTTATTTTGAACATACCCCCGCCCTAAACATCACTATGTTTATGGAACTTAGCTAACTATCAGTGGGAAGGCGAATAACCCTATTCACGGGCCTGGTCAGTACACCAGTAGCGGTTTTGACCTCCACTACACGGACAACTCCATCGTTGCCAGGGAATACACTGCTGATACGGCCACGTCGCCATTCTAGAGGGGAAACATTATCTTCTCTAAGAAGAACTAGGTCTCCAACAGAAGGTGGATCTGTGTAGGATGTCCATTTTGGTCTCACTTGCAAGGTTGATAAATATTGTTGATGCCATCGTGACCAGAAATGCTGGGTAATCTGTTGTACAAGTTGGAATCTCGTTATATTATTGATCTTTACTTCTCTTAACGGATATTCAGGAACCGCGGTTAAAGGTTGTCCTATTATAAAGTGCCCGGGAGTGAGCACTTCAAGATCATTCGGATCACTCGACAAAGAACACAGGGGCCGTGAATTAAGAACTGCTTCGATTTTGGTGAAAACCGTCGTCAGCTCCTCGTAAGTTAGCGGGGTGTCACCAATAACACGTCTCAAGTGCGTCTTAGCTGACTTGACAGCTGCCTCAAACAATCCGCCCCAATGCGGAGTTGTCGGTGGATCGAAAATCCAAGTGATGCCATGTTTTGACATTTCATGTTCCAAGGAGTCCTTATGTTGATTAAGGAAGGTGTAAATGTCTCGTAGGCAATTATCCGCTCCAACATAATTTCTGCCACAGTCCGATCTAATAAGGGAGGGGAGACCGCGTCGCGATGCAAACCGAGTGAGAGCAGCGATAAATGCCTCGGTAGTGAGGTCTGAGACTACCTCAAGATGGACTGCCTTGGTCGCGAGGCACACGAAAACGCATAAGTAGGTTTTAACAAGTTTTCTGTTGCGGGTTGCTTGGATTTTCGTGTAAAATGGCCCGGCGAAATCCGTACCTACACCTTGAAATGTTCGCGCAGCAGTCACACGATCCTTGGGCAAGTCTCCCATAAACGGTTGTTTTGTAGCGGCCTTCAATCGGTAGCAAGCTAGGCACTTAAAGATAACGTTACCTATGAGCCGTCGAACGGACATGATCCAAAACTCACGGGACAGTATGGCATGTAGGGCACCTGGTGGAGCGTGCGAGTTTTCCTTGTGGTAGTGAGTTATTAGTATCTTCACGAAATGTCCAGATTTGGGGAGGAGGAGTGGATGACGTGCATTAAAGGGGATGTCAGAATGCCGTATTCGCCCACCAACTCTCATGAGCCCTTCCGTGTCCAGGTAAGGGCTCAGGCGTCGAATTGCGGAACGAATTTGTACGCCGCGTTTAAGAAGCTCAATTTCTTCATGGAATGACTCTGATTGAACCTGTTTCACAAGGAAATGAAGGGCAGCTTTACGCTCAGAGGCGGATAGCACCAGGGAACAGCAACGCGAATTAGGATGGCGGACATTATTTAAAAACCTCAACATGAAACCTGTGACACCAATCAACTTCTGGAATGAGCTAAATCGCTCTAAAAGGAAGCTAGCACAAGTTGGACGAGTGGTACTAGTGAGGAGGAGACAACGTAATCCAGGGAGCAAGATAGGCTGTGAGTTCCGGTCTGACGGCCAACTACTGGGAGGTTGTGCTAACCAATGGGGAGACCACCAGAGTTGATGATTTATAAGGGCATGTGGCATCAGGCCACGGGACGCGCAATCGGCAGGGTTGAGTTCACCGGGTACATGTCTCCACAGGGATTGGATGTTTAGATTCCTGATTTGGGAGACTCTGTTCGCTTCAAAGGTCTGAAGATCATGAGGTAGTGTTTTCAGCCAAGCTAGGACAATCTGGCTATCCGTCCAGGTATGGATAGCGTCCAACACTATTGTTTTCTGCAGACAGGAGACAACGTGTTGAACTAATTTGGAAAGGAGTACTGCTCCTTGCAATTCCAGTTTTGGAATTGTCAAACGAGTCCGAACTGGGGCAACCTTAGTTTTGGACATTAATAAATGGACGGAGCAATTATCCTGCTGGTCTACAGCGCGAAGATATATAACTGCAGAAAATCCAGCCTCTGAAGCGTCACAAAACCCGTGTAAGGTAAACGTGGACGGGGTTTCAGGCAAAATATGTCTCGGGATCTTGACCGTATTTATGTTTGCCAATTCATCCGTAAACAATAACCATTCGGCTGCCAAATCAGTGGTAAGCGGTTCATCCCAATTTAGACCTGATAACCAAAGGCGCTGGATGAACACCTTGGCTTTAAAGACCACAGGAGAAATCCAGCCACTAGGGTCAAAGGTACGTGCTACCAGTGATAGTACCTTTCTTTTGGTGGGACAGCTATCTTTGTCGACGCGGGATATATAGGTAAAGGCATCGGCTACGGGGTTAAACTGGACACCAAGCACGGCTACCGTTTGAGGGTTTTCGTTATCCTGTATGGCATGAAGAGGTTGTAGGTGGGCTTGAGGCAGTGATTCCAGCAGCTCCGACTTGTTTGAAAGCCACTTTCGCAACTCGTATCCGCCTGCTTGCATTAAGGACTCGAGTTCTGCTTTAAGGAGTCGGGCTTCATCGAGGGTAGATGCTCCAGTTAGACAATCGTCCACATAAATATCAGATTCAACGACTGCAGCCGCTCTGGGGAACCTGGAGCGTTCCTGATTTGCCAGTTCAAGGAGAACACGGTTAGCGATGAAGGGGCTTGACCGTAAACCATATGTAGTCGTGTTAAGTTCGTAGGTCGAAAGAGGATCAGATGGGGACTCACGCCACAGGATCAGCTGGTATCGTCTGTCGTCAGGATGAACCCAGGACATGCGGAACATCATGCGGATATCTGCGACGAAAACAATTGCATGCCTGCGGAAGTTCAGCAGGATCTGGGTGATATCGCGCTGTAGCTTAGGCCCGGTATGAAGGCACTGATTGAGAGAGATGCCATTAGAAGTGGCACAGCTGCCGTCGAACACTACTCTCAGCTTTTCAGTGTTTCCTGATTTGAAAACACCGTGATGGGGTATAAAGTAATGTTCCACCGTATGAGGTTCTATGGTTGACAAGGACATATGATTAAGACTCTGATACTCGCGCATGAACTCTATGTATTTGGATCTCAGGAGGGAATCACCTTGTAATCGCTTCTCTAAATGTATAAAGCGTCGATGAGCTATGCTGAAGGATTCGCCTAGGGAAGGACGGTCACCAAGGAAAGGCAGTCTAGTCACAAAAGTCCCATCGGAATTTCTTGTAGTAAACGATTTAAAAAGGTTCTCACACTCAGTATCTTGAGGATTTACCGGAGGCAATTCAGGGGCTTCTTCTAGTTTCCAGAATCGTTCGACGATCTGGGATAGGGAAATGCCAGTAATGGGATGATCAGAGGCAGGGAGATTAGCTATAGGCCCTGAGAGGATATATCCAAAGACAGTAGATATTGCAGTCAGTCCGTTAGGAGTCAATTGAATTGTCTTCGAACGCAGAAGGGAACCCAAGACGTCGGCCCCTAATAGGACATCAACTTGATTGGGCTGGTAAAAGGAAGCATCTGCTAAGGGAAGGGATTTAGTACACGACAGCACCGATGGGGGCAATTCTATGTCAGGATGGTTACCGGCGATGTTATCAATAACCATCGCAGATATTATGATGACAGGATGAGGGGAGTGAACAGGCTTGAAGGTGAGGGAGACACAACCGCGTACGGGTACAGACGGAATATTTCCGATTCCTCGAACATGTAGGGGGCTGAATGGGGGAGTAAGACGCATATTCAGTCGGGTGACTGCTAAATTAGTGGTAAGGAGACAACCCTGAGCGCCAGTGTCACAAAGTGCCCGCGCTTCGAAGTAATATCCGCTAGAGCTCCGTACATGGATAATTGCTGTAGGAAGTAGGACGAGGTCAGATTTTATGATAGTAGGGACGCAAGAGGTTGGAGGGGGCGGAGGATGGGGGCAGGCTAGTCATTGTTGGCTCTCACGATGAGAGTCATGATAAGCCCCTTGCCGCGGGGTGTAAGGTGATGCTGCACGTCTATCTCTACTTGTTGTAGGGGTAGGGGAGCGCTCCATGCGACGAGGGTGTGGGGGGGAGTGACGGGTAGGAGAGCGAGCGGTAGCGCGATGCCATGTTCGAGTAGGTGACGCTCGCGGTGAAGCACGGGGGGATGCAGGTGGAGTCGGTCGAGGGGGGGAACGGGATGCAGCGTAGTAGTGGCCACCCCCGCCCATGCGGGGATGTGGCGAACCTGGGCGGGCTGGCTCAATCTGTGGGCGGAACGACACTGATCGAGATACTGGAAGGGGGGAAAACTCTGGTTGGCGAGGGTCACTAAAACACAGGAGAGTGTGGTGTGTGGGGCGTCGGCAAGTGCCGCAACGATAATCTCGGGAGCATGATGCGATTGAGTGTTGATCCAAACATCTGTAGCATAAACCATGTGTTTTCACAAACATTGTGCGATCACGAGGAGACATATCTAAGAACTCGCGACATTCACGGATGTAATGGTAGGAACTAGCGCACAAAGCACACCTGGACGCGCGGGATCCCGACTCAGCGACGAAATATCGGCGAGGCGGGGTTACTGCAGGCTGCGGCCTTGTGACGGCAGGTCGTGGTGCGTCGACAACGGACGTGTTACCCACATTGTCAAAGTGGCGGCATTCGTCTTCCAAGAAGTCTATCAACTTGTCAAAGGTGGGGAGCGCCGCTTGATTACCTTGTTGCCGCTCAAATCTAGACCTGAGTTCAGTTGGGAGTTTTCCGAAACATATGTGAAACAATATATAGGACCATTGCTTAACTGGCAGTTCGAGGCGCTCTAAGCACCGATAAGCAGTTAGGAGCGGATTTAAGAAAGATGCACGAAGGCCGATAAGTTTCGAACTAACGTCTGGCAGTGAAGTTATTTGCGAGATATAAGTATCCGCTAAAACGCGTTTATTATGGTATCGTCTCTTAAGAAGATCTCGAGCTACGTTATAGTTGCCGGCTTCTACACGCAAATGTTGAATAAGGCGTTTGGGTTCATCGAACAAAGCACTCATTAGATAGTGCATCTTTTGTGTAGGAAGAAGGTCGAGTCGAGAATCGACCACACTATCAAATTGGTCAATAAAGCTAATCCAGCTATCTGGTCTCCCATTAAAAGTTGGTATCGGAAGGTCAGGAAGCCTTTGCAGGCGGGGACGGTCAACGTCTGTACCCACTAGGGTAACCCGCTCTGCCCCCGTGGGGCGGGAGGGGGTACTTGACGCATTAGGAGACGTACGCGGCATCAATTCATTTCTCCTAATTTTCATGTCGGTCACCTTCTCGCGCAGTGACCCAACAAGACCTTGCACGTAAGTGTACTCCTCGACATCGATAGCCTGGTCAAGTCCGCCAAGAAGCTGAGCGCCGGCCGCACGAAACTCCCTGTATTGTTCATCGAGTTCGTCTAGGTAAACTAACAATCGTGGCTGGGGCGCGCTGTTAAGTTCTCGGTGCACGTTTAATAGCCAGTCGCTAGTAAGTCTTAAAACCCCGATGGAATTTCGATAATCCGTGGTTTCTGTATATAACGTTGACCTCATGGTATCGTTATTCCCGCGATCTCCCATCATAATGTACTCGACAACAGATTACTTCGTAAATAACACTGGTTTAATATTAATTGTATGGTACTAATAAAGTTGCACCTTCGGTACTTGCAACTAAGACTCAAGATGCAGAAATTAATATTCGCGCCTATCGATAAAAAAGGTTCGGCTCAGGTAAACTTTAGAACAATAGATACCGGCCGGGCGTCGCGGGCGAGCGTTAAATGTAACACGAATAGAATAATTACGCTTTAAAACTTTAGGTATCTAGCAACTAGATATTTATGAGGAGGGCCAAAATATGCAGATTACGGGAATGCAATATTATTTAAAATTGATTACTAAATATTAAAGAGGGGATCCAACCACGCTCTGCTACCAATGTTTAAAGTGGGAATAGACAAGAAGAAATTAGGTGAAAGTCAGTGAAAGTCTTTACGTGTACGGTACCTGGACTCGGCTGCTGCTACGGCTTGGGAATTCCCGTGGGATAAAGTCACTTTAGGATCACAGCACATTGACGGCACACAACCACACTCGTAGCACGTATTTATTTGTCTGTCATAGGTCAATGCAATACTAGGGAATCAGAGGGGTGCGAGCGGGTGGCGGGGGGGCAGGGCACCTGAGCTGGTTTATTTTGAACACACACCATTAAGTTTCACAGTAATTAAAAATTATGGTTCTTTTCTGTCAGCTATTTCCTACTGAGTAACCATATGTCTTCTTTAAAATTTAAAACATAAAACTATACTGTGAATTAATGACAACAGGGAACAAACGCTTCAATTTTGTAACTAGCATTGTCGAAAACTACTGACTTTAAAATTAACGTAACAGTTTGTTAACTGTGCACTGTACGTTACGCAGCCGGTTTTACCATTCGAACAGCCTTTACAAGCTCGATGGCAAATATTTATCCAAGTAAAGCGGCACGGCGTAACAAATTTACCTGCGAGACTAACTAGAACCCGATTGAGTAATTAGAGCTGACGCACGTCGATTGATCGCAACAGTGTTGTTGTGTTACATTATAGCGCAATTATAGCTTCCGTCTCATTAAAGTAATTTTACTGCGCACTGGCAACCGCCTCGCCATGTAACAGATAAACTTTATGATCCACGCTAAATAGCCTAATGAAAAACCCCTCAAACTCGCACGGCCGACATTAAAGGTCATCGATAAAACAAATATCATAATCTAATATTAGACCGGATAAGTTCAACGTTTTATTACAGATTCTACGAAGTTTTGAATCCCTGTGTTCGTAGATCTAACTTTACGTATCAATTATGCGTGATGAGATGATGATAAACAAAAAAATGTAGATATCAAATGATAGTGCACATTAAAATTTACATGTAATAATCTAGCAACTTTTAAAGCGACAGATATGAGTAGATATTGATAAAGTGAAAGAAGCTGAAAATCTGAAAGTATGAGTGAAAATTTCGATAAAGCGTGTGTAACTTTAATACGAATAATTTAAATATTCAGAGCTATTGCGCATATCTCTTTTATTTTCCGAGCATTAACTATTATTTTTAATCTTAATAAGTATTTGTATGAAAGCAAAAATCCTGACTGACTCTGATCTCTGTGACGTCTATGTCCAGCCCAAAATTTCCAAACAAGAAAACTGTATTTTTTCATAGCGGCTGCCATTATGATGTAGATGTCGGATAAGGACAAATATTGGGAAATCTTTACTTCTACAACTAGGGTGAAGCCGCGGGCGCATCCTAGCTATGTAATTGTTAATATAGCTAAACGTCCCACGACCAAAAAACACACACAAAAACAACCGGGTTAAGCCTATGCGCTATATTTTTCTCTTTTACCAAAAAATATTTAAATGTGGCCACGCCGTTCGTACACATTAGCAGGCAGTGGATGAGCCCTCTCATTTCTTTTTCCCCTTTCGACGCTAACCCGACAATATTTGGGAGTCGGCCACCGCATTAGCATAAGTCCCGTGGCGTGGTTTTGTCATCGGCAACCGGATTGTGCCTCGCTGCACCAAATGGTGGATTTAATTCAATACAACACAGTAATTAACGTGCTTACGGGTTTCATTTTATACCAACGCCGCACCGTAAGTGCATGAAGTGCGATTATTCAATTTTATTAATCGCATTTGTATTGAAGCTCCTGATAAGGGTATATATCGATGATTAATATTTAAAAAGCACAGTATGCTTCAGTTTGATAATGTAATAGCTAAAAATCTAGTTACTGAAACATTTGATATTGTAAAAATACCTTTGCATATTTTACTCGTGCAAAATGAAAATGAGAAAAGGAATATCAAATCACAGCATATTCACTGGGGAATTTATTTTCGTTGCTATAACCAATATTAAAGAGAGGTGAAACTAAGAGAATTACAGTAAATTGTACAACCGCAAAAGCGCATAAGCCGAGAGTTCACAAAGGCAACCGAATCAATTCTATTCGTGACGTGACGCATGGAGCTGGCAATATTTCAAATTCTCTTTGATGCAATATTTCCCTCACTCTAGTTTCTTTCTCGTTACGTAACAGGGATAGCATTATCTGTATTTGCGAAGTTAATATTTCCAGATATTTGATGCCAACTTCATAATAACTCCGGCTAAGCTGGATACATAATATCAGCAGGCGAATGAATTCGCATGAAATTTTATTTGAATATTTCGTAGTTGTTTCGCCGCGGATTTTATTTAGCCCTGCTCGGCGCAGAAAACTTTTTTGAATGTAAGAATAAATAAAACTTCGATGTCCGAAAGTGGAATTTGACGTTTCTTATTGAACGAAGTTCGTTATCATCGGCGCTACGCTCGATTGTTCCACTTTTTATCACTCTGATTTATGGCGCTTATCTCGACTCCGTTCCCTCACAGACAGTGAGCTACGACAAAGTGCTACGGTTGAATCAATTACTTAGGCAGTAGCATTTTCAATTTGCCGTTTTAAACGGTACCTGCGGTATTACATTAGAAATGTACTGGCTGGTCGTAAATTAATGTGAAAGATTTTGAGTAAAATATAAGCAAATTGTATTGAAGGGGCGCAATGAGTGTTTCACAGCTACCTGCGCCATCGAGTCAGTGGTTTGAATTCGGTGGTTCGCTTGGGCGACGGGAGGCCGTGAACTGGCTTCTTGCTGTGTCTAACCTAACGGTTGCGCATGAAACAATAGCAAGTAATGAAATTTGTGTAAAAGCGCGGCATTCGGCGCACGTCCGCGCGCCGGCGCCGCGCAAATTGCCGCCTAATTAAATTACGAGCCCATGCAACGTTCACACGGAGGGGAAATTCATTTGAACCTTGCTCCTCTTTTCCTTTAACCGCGGCAAAAGGTCACGACTCTGTTAAATGTACGTCTACAGGGAGTGTTATTATTTTATGCATTGTAATTTATATGACTATGTCGATGAAAATTACGGCTCTAAATCATGTGTTTCAGTTTTTCTCCACTGGCCTCGTTCCTTTTGCACAGTTTCCGAAACAAACTTAAAATATATCAACTCTCTACTGTCTAGATACCTGTTCCAGTAATTATAATTTATATTTTTCTCTTTTTTTCAGGTACTAATTTGACTACGACCAATTCAGTAGTAAGCACCAAGTATCAAATATACGATGTACCTAGAAACGAAGCGGCTTAAACAATGGAGCTCATCAAGCGTTCTTAACGGGCAGGTAAACACGTCAGCGCAAGATAAGGCTGCTTCCATTAAGGCGGTGCATTCACTCCCGGGATCAGGCGAGCTCTTTGTTTTAAAAAAAAGAACGCGATACAGCCGGGACCGTTGGCCGAAACCGCATTGTGTCTGCGACTAGGTTTGCCTCGCTGGAAAATTAATCTGCAACGCTTTTATAAAAGAAATGCTTCGATTTTTATTACTTAACATAAACTAGCTATGCGACAACGTTGGCTTGAAAAACTGATAACTTCATAAAATCAGGAAAACGTTGACGCAGAGCATATTATACGCATAGCTAGTAATAATAACGTCCAACGGCAAGCGAGCCCTCCTCTACAGTGTCGGGTGTTCACTGGGCTGTCACCAGAACCCCCTTCCTTTATACCCCCTCTACTTTGGCCTCCAATGGCTAGAACAAAGCAGTATCGTTTATTGCACCACAGACACAAATTTTCATTATGAAACATTTACTTTGAGTCGGCACTGGCTTTGCTATCGCTTCCACTGAAGGATACTTCGGTTCGTTGCTTGAAAAAATTCAGTGCTCTAGGTACAAGCTCTCCGATAAATTAATGTTTTACAATTGAAGTAGAAAATACGTTAGTTTCTCTTCAGCCAGTGGACTTAACAATTGTATTTCATTTCCGTTTCACAGGAATTTTCTTGTGACATTCAGGAAGAAATCGAATAACTGGCAGCTTTGGAGTAGTACTTAACTTTTCTGAAGCATACTTTTGGTGTACAAAATACACGATGATATAAAAATTCTAAATAGAGAACTGAATGAGGCAGCAAAAGGTTGTTTTGTAGCATCGAAAAGGTACGCGTGTAACATTACGCGAACACAAACAGCGAATATCTATTTTCCGTATGTAAATTCTCCGAAGCCAGGAGCTTGCGGCCATAACGGGCCCCCCAGGGGCTGCGCGCCGGGAACATCTGAGCAGAATTTGAGCTATGAATGTGCTACAACTTTTGATCGTAGCGGATGAGCGTTAATTTAGTGCTTTATTTTACTTAAATAAAAGTATGGGTCCTTTGGATTGTGACTGTATTAGATTAAGTTAGACAATTTATCGATAGCTATAGACCCTCCAGTACACGGAGGAGGCCTGTGCCATGAGGCACGCCGAATTACGCGACAATTTAATAATAAAAAAAACGACAACAACATACTTACTGAAATTGTAGTGAAATCGGAATAAAAAGGCTATATTTATAGATGAAAATAACCAGATAGAGTGATAATACGGGCTCCGCAGTCTCAACACATTAGTGATTTAGTACTTACGCTATACTAACATGAATTTATAGCGATTGATATTCCTTTATCTCCTATATGAAACAATTTATATTATCTAATTTTGTTGTTATTGTAAAAATTAACTGTGTTTCATTCATTATACTACAGAACGACACAACATTAACTATCGAAGTACTATGTAAGTAGTAAGTATATCTGCTTGACCTTCGGCCGACCAACAACATTGCAACAATCGCCACACTAGCTTGGCGAAATTTATTTTTCATATACATAATTGGTAGTTATAACTCTATTAGTTATTTTATCTGTTTACCGATGTAAATCGAAAGACCTCATCAATAAATCACTATATAGGTATTGCCTAGTTCTAAAAATAATAATTAAAGGACAAACGAAATTTATCTAAAAAAAAATGGTTTCAGTGTAATAACAATCGTTCGAGGCTAATGTACATTATAGATACATAGCTATGGCAAAAACCTTCAGCCCCACATAAATAATGAAAGTAAAAGGCTTTAAGATCTCAACGTTGATAGGAGTTAGGATGGGAACATTGACTCAGTCTGGGACGCATTTAAATACGGAGTTCATTTGCATTGTGAGCTGGACAGTACCAAAATGAAACGTAAACTTACTAAGAAAAAGAGTAAAAACGTCTGCAACATCCAATCAAGCTTAGCCGTGTTGAATAAAAAAAATCCGCCGGTCACTTACCTCTGCCAATGTCCCTGCGTTGTTGGAACCAACGGGCATCGCTAGGGACGACGGCAAGAGACCGGACAGCATGTCTATGATTCCGTGGAGTGGGGATGTGTGCTGGTGTGGGATGCAACGTGCGTAGACACATTAGCCTCGTCTCACCTTCGCGGAACCACGAGTAGAGCAGGCGCGGCTGCAGAAGCGGCCGAATCAGGCAAGATAAATAAATATAGGGGTTGAGACCGAATATAACTTTGTCCCTTTCGGTGTTGAGACCCTTGGACCGTGGGGTCCTAGCGCTATTAGCCTCTTCAAAGATATTTCTAAGAGGCTAATAGACGCTACGGGTGACTGCAGAGCTGGCAGCATCCTTGAACAGCGTATTAGTATCGCTGTCCAAAGGGGGAATGCTGCCAGCGTCTGTGGAACTATGCCACGGGGGCCCCTCCTTTTTTAATTATTTTATTTTAAGATTAACTAATTAATTCGTTTTTAATTTAATAGATTAATTTGTTCCGTTTTGTATCCGAAGTTATACATCAGAATAATTACCTATATTTTTATGTCAAATTACGGGAAATATTAATATTTTCATGTCGATGTAGTGTATCAAAAAATTGTGAACGTTACATCTATTATAACATTTTAGCGTCCTGCAGCATACGGCATCCCCCAGGGAAATTACATCCATACTTTGGATCCATCGTAAAGTAGTTTTGTGCGGTATAGGCACAATTCCACTTAGAAATCGATAACATATTTACTAGCCGTATCTATGCTTCGTGATCTTGCCCTAGATCTTCAATATATTTGTCTTAAAAATATTTATGTAATGTTATTTTGTCATAAATTATATTTGGGTAGTTAATTTTTAGGTATGTTAGGTTTATTTCCTTTATTTTTATTTCCCTTTTAACTCTTTTGTAAAATGTGTTTCCCGGTTATAAAATATTTGTTGGTGAAGTGCGAAGTGGAGTTTTCCGGCAACCATTAGTTTGACACGATCCCGAAGCGACAGCGCCTGCCTCTGGAGTGTGGTGCCGCAAAAATATAAATTACTCATGACTCGACTCGTACATTCTTTGCATTTCTCAAAGTTATACGAATAGATGAAAATTTTACTCCTGTTTAAATCAATTTGCTGTTTGAATTTTATAGCACTTTCCTTTTTCTCATATTGCGGGAATAAAAAACCAGCCAAGTGCTATCCGCAATATTGGTACTTATCGTTAATTATTAAGTTAAAATGGTTACCAGATATAAATATCTTTGAGAAAACTGTAAGACGGTTGCACAAAACACATTTTACGAAACTTTTACGCAATACTATGCAAAAAAAAATTAGGTATATCTCAAAAGCCTCATAAAAAAAAACCTCATATCAAATTTGCGGGTAAACCATTGTGCTCGTGAAAATATACGCCAAAAATAGTGTTAAGTGCTTGGAGGTGCTTGGAAGCATTGCCGAACTGTGGCTGGTGTTTAGTGGGACTAGTGTGACTGTTATCCTCACAAAACGTTTCGGACTACAGCCAAAATACTAAAGTGAACACAAACATTATTGTCGACGATCGGCTGCGTTTTCAAGACTACCCTCTTTATACTTCATCAATAAAACAACTTTGACAAGTGACAACTGTCAAGAGAACTCAACAAACTACCCTCCTGCATATCCCTCGGGGGATGTTGCCAGTGAGATAAAAATAAGTTCCCAGAAAAATGTTGTCGTGGAAGTGGGTGACCAGGCTACCACGGCAGAAAATACCTCTGGAAAAAACCCGGAGGAGACTAATACGAACCAGCTGCGTACCAAAACCTATACGCAGCAAATCTTCCATAAAAGTCTCTTCGAGAACAAAACGCGGACACCGTCTCTCCCAGAACCACAATCAGAAAAACCTGCGAACTTAAACAACACCCAGCTGGTTCACACAAATGAAAGCTCAGACGAAGATGAGGGTTGGCAAGAACAAAGAGACAAAAGAAAAAGAACTCTACCTAGCCCAGAATCTACATCACGAATATCTAAGCAGACTAAGTTAAATACATACTGGCTAAGTAAGCCGATAGAGATTTTCAACAGCTTCTCACCACTTGATAGCGAACCAATACAAAACCCAACCCATACAGAAGAACAAACAAATAAAAAGGTCATTGAAAAAAATCCTAGACCTCCTCCAATATTTGTGGACAAGGTAGAGAACTTGGGACCACTACGAATGCTGCTTGACCAACATGCTTCAGAAAACTACGAGCTAAAAGCTCTGAATGACAACAGAGTTAAAATTCAAACCAAAACGACCGATACTTTTAAAGAGATAGTCAAACAACTAGAACTTAAAAAAACTGAGTTCTACACATATAGACCTAAGCAAGAACGTCCCTTTAAAGTTATACTGAAAAACATACATCCATCCATTGATACACAAGATATAAACATAGCTTTAAAAGAAATCGGACATGATACCGTGAACATATGGAATGTCAAACAAAGAGTAACAAAAAAACCCCTACACATGTTCATCGTAGAACTAGTTCCAAAAATTAACAATAAACAGATCTATGATGTACGCAATATTTTAAACTGCCGCATTAAATTTGAACCGCCGAGACCAGTGCGTGACTCACCCCAATGTGCAAATTGTCAGCAATATGGGCATACAAAAACCTATTGCCATCGAACACCCAAGTGTATTAAATGCGCTGGAAGCCACACATCTGCAAATTGTACGCGAAAAGAAAGATCTGCGTCAGTCAAATGCGTCCTATGTGATGGAAACCACCCAGCAAATTACAAAGGATGTATAGTATTTAAAGAACTACAAAAACAAAAACACCCTCCTTTACGTGCTAAGAAATTAGAATATCAAGAAAGCAGACAAAGTACTAGTGGGACAAATAAACCAACTAATACGACTACAAATGCGCCGCTAAGTGCAAGAACCTACGCAGATGCAACCAAAACCGGTACAAATGAAAACAGCTCAATCCCAGAAAACAATTCAAACAAATCTAGCGACATGAAGGAGCTATTAGAAATGTTTAAGCAGATAATGAACCAATTGTGCATAATGACAAATCTACTAACAAATCTAATGACAGTGATGTCGAAGCATTCGATCAGCTCAAATTAGTCATTTGGAATGCCAATGGCTTGACACAACACTTCTTAGAAGTCAAAATGTTCCTTACAACAAACGACATAGACATGCTATTAGTTTCTGAAACTCATTTTACAAATAAAACATACTTCAACATCCCAAGGTATACAATGTACCACACAATGCACCCTGATGGTACAGCACATGGGGGTTCTGCTATACTCATTAAGAAAAATCTGAAACACCACGTTGCTGACGCATACTGCACGGAAAAAATACAAGCCACTAGCATAATTATTGAGGATCCTATTGGTTCCCTGCTCATCTCTGCCGTTTACATGCCTCCGAAACACAATATGAAGACTGAGGATTACACAGACTTTTTTAAGTCCTTGGGTCCACGTTTTATTGCTGGAGGAGATTACAATTCCAAGCATACGGAATGGGGTTCAAGACTCACGACTGTGAAGGGACGTGAACTCCTAAAATCGGTCAAAGATCTCCGACTTACTGTGTCTTCCTCTGGGGATCCGACATATTGGCCTACTGATGTCCATAAAAAACCCGATCTTGTAGATTTCGTCGTTAGTAAGGGCTTGTGCCGCACTTCTATAAAGTGTAACTCCTGCTTCGAACTGACATCGGATCACTCACCAGTCAAAGTGCAAGTTAGTTGTAATGCCCAGAAAGTCAAAAATCGATGCAAGTTACATACAAAAAAAAAACAAACTGGAGTCTCTTCCGCACCCTTGTTACGAACAATCTAAACTGTCATATACCTCTCAATTCAGATGAAGACATAACGAGAGCTGTAGAATATTTTAACGAAACCGTACAACAAGCAGCCTGGGGTGTTACACCAGATCAAACAGTAAACGAATCTGACTTTTACTACCCAAAAGAAATCTTAAAACTAGTCAACAAGAAACGTCAAGCTAGAAAACTTTGGCAAGTAACGCAGTATGCAGAACATAAAACCATTTTTAATAGATTGGCAAAAGAGCTCAAGCAAAAACTGACTGTTCGCAGAAATAACGCTGTAGAAAACTTTCTTAAAAACCTGGATACAACGTTGGCCACTGATTACTCACTGTGGAAGGCGACAAGTAAACTTAAAAAACCAATAGCACACTGTCCACCTATTAAGAAACCAGATGGAACATGGGCAAAGACCGATGATGAAAAGGCTAAAACTTTTGCTAAACATCTTACTGGGATATTCACTGCAAATGACGACTATGGATCTACCAAAATTGAAGAAACCGCATCAGTATTAGGCCAAACACACCAACTAGACATCCCAATCAAAAAATTCACAAAGGCGGAAGTGATAGCTGCAGTCAAGAAACTGAAGGTTCACAAGGCACCGGGTTATGATCTTATTACTTCCAAAATCCTAAGAGAACTACCGGAAATAGGAATCAAGTTCCTAACCCAAATATTTAACGCATGTATCCGGAGAAATTTTGTACCACCGCAGTGGAAAGTAGCCGAGATTATTCTAATTCCGAAACCTGGGAAAGATCCGTGGCCGCCTATTGTTACCTTGTAATATTCTGTATACCTTTTTTCTGTTTTGGTTGTTATATGTGGTGTTCAATAAAGAGTTATTGTATTGTATTGTATTGTATCCGTCTGATGTAAAATCTCACCGCCCCATCAGTCTTCTTCCAGTTCCTTCCAAGATTCTGGAAAGCCTGTTCCTAAAACGCATGATTCCAGAAATCGCAGCTTCCAAAGTTATACCCGACCACCAATTCGGATTTCGACAGGCCCATGGCACTATTGAGCAGGTTCACAGACTGGTAGAAGAAATAAATCGGACGTTTGAAAGCAAATCCTATTGCTCAGCTGCCTTTCTGGATATCTCACAGGCATTTGATCGTGTCTGGCATGATGGGCTCTTGTACAAAATCCGCAACAAACTACCTATAAACTACTACCTTTTTATACAGTCGTATCTAAGCCAAAGATATTTCTATGTTAAGTATGGTGATGATGTTACAAGTCTACATAGAATCCAAGCTGGTGTCCCGCAGGGTAGCGTGATGGGCCCGACACTTTACCTAATATATACCTCAGACTTACCGAACACACATGATGTACTCACGGGAACATTTGCTGATGACACAGCAATACTAGCAGTTGATGAGACCACCTCTGGTGCCTCAGCGAAGCTACAAAGAAATTTGTCGGAAATTTCAAAATGGTTGAAGGATTGGAGGATAAAGGCCAATGAAACTAAATCAGTCCACGTCACTTTCACCTTGAGACGGGAGACTTGCCCAGAAGTAGAATTAAACCAAATTAAAATACCACAGTCCAACGATGTTAGATATTTGGGTGTATATCTAGACAGACGTCTGACCTGGAAAAAGCATACATGGACCAAAAGAAAAGCGCTTGACCAGCAACAAAGGAAGCTTTACTGGCTTATGAGTCGCAAATCACAACTTTCCTTGGAAAACAAACTCCTCTTATATAAATGTATCCTGAAACCCGTCTGGACCTATGGTTTGCAGCTATGGGGTACAGCATCCACATCAAACATCGAAATTCTGCAACGATTTCAACCCAAGACTCTTCGTATGATAACTGGAGCACCATTTTATATGACTAATAATCAACTTCACCGGGATTTAAAAATCAAAAAAGTTAAAGAACAAGTCAAGGACTCTTTGTTTTCCTATTGTGAAAGAATAAAATCACATCCTAACTTATTGGCAAAAAACTTGATGAGGACTCAACCAAGACACACATTTAAAAGATTAAAAAGACAAGCCCCCCAGGATCTTCTGTAAGAAGAGATGATAAATGATTATATGGCCATATCACTGGATGTGGTGCCATACACGCCATCTTTAAAATTGCTTAAAATCCAGTTAAATGTCGATAAGACAGCTCGCTGGAAAAAGAGAATAATAAAAAAAAATAAAAAAATATATCTCAAAAGGTGTAGACAGAGCCTAAGGAAATAAGACCTAACGGCCACGTTTAAAATAATCTCGTATACCCTTAGAAAAACAATATGAACCTCGAGAAAGCCCGATTTCTTGCTTTGCACCGTACATCCAAGCCAGCGGCACTTGGAATGTCCGAGACTCGGCTGTACCACTTTTTTTTCAATTACAGCATAGCTTAGCTTAAACTTTTCAATTTTCACCTGGAGCAAATTGCAAAGTCGATAAATTTTAAACACCGACATTGCAGAATTTTATATCAGGATCGATGGCGCGACGCGGCAGGCTGCGATTTTAACAAATGACTTCATTGGACCGTCAGACAGGAGACTTATTGACTAATTCGCCAATCTCGTACCCCTTGACACCGATGTTTTAATGAATAATTTTTATCCGTTCTGCAAAAGAAATTATAACATTCGACATTCTTACTCGAGAAAACGCCTGTAGCTAAAAATGTTTGGCTTTCAGATAGTCCGGTCATTTTCACACGTGACAACTGTATGCCGCGTTACTTTTTACGAGGGTCATAAACGAAAACCACAGGAAGCAAACGACGATAATATTTGGTTCAATTTTGTCTCGGCTGCTTGAATAAGACTCAATATTTGAAACTATGCTGTGGCAAACTTTTTCTTCATTTAATTTACTTACTATACACGTCCTATAGCTGGGCGCACACCTCTTCTTAATCAGATGGTTTGAGTTTTAGTTATCGTATGCAGCGGATAATTAAATTTGGAAAAAGTCTGGGGGTATGACACCGGGTTCGAATTCGATGCTATGGGTCTACCACTGTGAGTTAACCACTGCTTATTATTTCTATACTTAAATAAAATAAAGTTTCCGGCAGAGTAATGCGGAACGTTAGTCTTCCTTGACCCATTTTTAAAAGCTTGTGAAAATCTTGTTTAATGTCACTGTCCTCGTATAAACATTTCCTTTTAAAGTAAAACAGTCCGCGAAAATGGCAATATATGAGCATGGGGCGTTAAACTCGCTGAAAATTGAGTGGCTCTATACGCTAAGCGTTGATGGTCGTTAAACAAAGTGGCAGCATTTGGGCCATTACTCGTTATTTTTTCGGCAACATCAACAGCCTGAGTCATCATTAGCTGAGTGCCCCCGCCTTCTGAGCTCTGCCTACGATAAGACAGATTGAAGCGTCCGTAATAATTTGGATGGATATCCGAGAATAATAAGATTATTTCAATAGTAAATCAGCTCGGTTTACTTTAGCTTCATTGATTTTGATCTGATGAATGGAAATAATTTAACCTTATGACAGCCATGTACGAGTCACGAGGTTAAAGATAATGGACAGCAATGGACACACACTCTGTCTTACCACTAATCCAGAATACTTCAGCTGATGGTTGGACCAGTTGGTCTGAACACCTTTGTTAATACTTTTCATGATTTTCAAATTGTGGTTAACAAATGTTTACATTTCTAGGCACCCGTACGTGTATTACCTGAGAGTTGAATTAAAAATCACGATGGAGAACTTAAACAGAAGTATTCAATCAAAGTAACTCAACCACTTGCTATAAATCCAGAATAATACTATTAAGACATCTTGGAGGAACAAAAACCAACTTTATTTATGTAAATTTATGTTTAGGTATGTTTTCAGTACCCTTTCCATTACTAGCTTGGCCTACATTTACTGACATTCATGTACACATTTAGGTTCGTCGTATATCCGGCTCAAAACCATAACTCCTGGCACCCTTTTACACCGGCCCTCACTCGCCCTTTCCTCAACACAACCTCCGGATTCGGTTAAAATTATGACGGGAAGGTAGAATGTTCAGTATTCAATACAGTCACAATTCACATGCAAATCATGCAACATTCTTTTATGGAAATAAACGCCGTTCCCAAAAATGATAAATGCTAGCATTGTGACATTCAAACAGCAGCGGATATGAACTGAGGTTTGTTCTGTTTTTATCATTGCGAGTTTGGTTCGGAGTGTTCGTTAAAGCTAAATAGGATTGCTGCAAAAGTGGCGCATCTTAAACTAGCTATTGCCCACGACTTCGTCCACGCAGAATTGAAAATTGTATCCCAGGCAACGTGATTCCCGACACTTCCAACAATAATGTTTGTATTTCAACCAATTTACAGAAAACTTTGACAAATTATACATAGAACGTTCCTCGAAAATGACCTCTCTATATTGGTGAAAATCGCATAAAAATCCGTTCAGTAGTATCGAGTTTTTCGCGAACAGACAGAGAGACTCGGCAGAAGACTTTGTTTTAATCTTATTAAAAAATTTACCATTCATAGATTTTTAGCCTGAAAGAAGGGTTTTTGACTACGATTTTTGCGAGTACAACGACACATCACTCGAACGTACTACTTCAAAAGTGGTGAATCATTTTGCAGAATTAGACACACTTTGAGTAGAGAAGAAGAAATCTACTGCACTAATTAATCTTGTCAATTAGTTTCAATTTAAATAAGAGCCGCATTACAGATTTATACCAATTTCGAATGGTACTTTCGAGCGATGTGCTTTCAAAAATTATGTAAAATTTATTATATGCATAGATACCAACGTATGAAATTCTACCCCCATTATAACTTTTGCTGACTCATTTGCTCACCCTGTCATGAATCAGTGCACTGATAACGTAGCTATAAACAGGGCTAAAAATAAAAAGGTTCATTGTCACCTTGACTACAACGCCTGACGTTTCCTTCCAAATCACGCTGCCAATTATTCCACCCAATCGAGCATTGAGCCAGTGACGCTTACAACCCCACCCCCCTCGTGGGTTTCTTTTTTGTTATATCTCTTCAGTTCGTTTGCTTCTTTTATATATTTTGAATTATGACTGAATTATTAGTGTTAATAAATAATAGTTAAAACTTCTTTTGCTTCATTTTTACAGAGCCATAGTCCACGCAACGTGCATGCTAAGTATTTTGTGTGTGTGTGTGTTAAAAAGCGAGCGACCTCATAACAATATCGCGTTTTAGAGATTTTTAAAGGCTATCCTAAATCTATAAAAGTAAAGCATTTGCTAAAGAAGAAAACTGCTACTTCAGATAGATCAACTCTCATTTGAAGGCATCAGATTAATTATTTGGTTTCATAATTTTTTTTTGTAAAAACGGAATATTTAAAAGATCGGCTCGGCTGTCTGTCTATTTAATCGTCTGTCACATTCAAACGGTCCGAATCTACTGAATCAATTACATGAAATTTGATCCAAACACGAACGTGTGGTTTTCATAATGAATTGGATACCTATTATGTCAACTGTGCCGTATTATAATGTCAAATGAAAGAGCTTGTTCATATTGGAAAAGTGAGCATTTATAATCATACTCTTGACCACAGTAGAAATTTGGGTTTTGAAACAGAAAGGGTCATCGTCATCAAAAAAGGCTTGGTAATGGCATATAATTAAGCACTAGAATACTAGAAAGAAACCCAAATAAAGCACGGAAAGAATTGTGGTGAAAAGATACCGGTGTACAATGCTGAGGTATAACCGACAGCAAAAAAGGATAAAATTGGTAGCCCGTTTCATTTAAACACAGAAGCTTTATTTCACGGGCTGGTGGACCCCGCAATGAGCAGGATCGTCCCATTGCCATGGCATTCGGCGGGAAATATAATTATTGGCGACCTTAATTTATAACTGCGGCTATTTACTTTTCATTGGAACGATCGAACAATGTTTGTCTTTACCGGCAGAATTTTATTTGAGTTCAATTATAGAAATTATCCTTTGACGTCATAATAAACACTTCACTAAAAGTTGTTTTAGTCATAAGTTGACTGTAGATCATACAAAATGTATACCTATTTAAAACACACTGTTACAGACAAACTCAGCTGTTTAATTTAGAAAGCAGTCAAAAGGAGAAATTGCCTTTTTGCAGCTCGAGGCATGTCGTTTTTTCACGTAAGTTGTGACCTCACGCGCCCTTTGCGTTTCGAGTAAAACGTGTCGTGCGATGGAAGAGGAAGTTCAGCGAACCCCGCCTGTTGCGTCATTATAAATGATTCAAATATCTCCTTTTTATAAACAAGTAAGACCGCCAGTTTACTAAAAAGAAAGACAAATGATCTGTTCTTAAAAAGAAATTCGTTTACGTTTTTACGTTTTGCTGCTATATGTGTTGGAGTAAATTTTATTTTTTTACAAACTGAAAGTTAGAATGACATGAAGTTAGCGTTTTAATTGCGATTTATTCAGGCTAACGTACACTTTTGCTGGCGAAAGGAAGTAAAGCTGCAGTATACAGAACACCTGGATGTTTATAACAATGCTTGAAATTAGTTTTTGCTCGTCGCATTCAGGTTTGCCATCCAGCGTGACTTTTCTTGTTTTCAAAAGAGTTACTGCCACGGTTTTAAACTAGTCTGCTTTAATTTTATAATATTTGTGCTCAATACGTTTTTATTCCTCCGCTTTATTTAAAGTGCCGTTTTTCATTAGTCCGAAAAGTATAGCTTAGCCATCCCCGGGGCGGGGCGAGTTTCGTTACATTCATACTTATGTTTCAATTTATTCCGACCCGTCTGTGTTGCTTAAAATTACACACCCGAGTCACAATAATGCTGCAAATATCTTGTGTTGCTGTGTTTCATTTGTTTTATCACTCAGTCAAATGCGGACGGACGGATCGGATGAAAAGTAGAATATTCTGTGTAGCTACAATACACCAATAAATGTAATAGGTATTGGTACACACACGGCATGAAGTTGAATTTTCTTTTGAAACTGTTAATTTTTTGAAACTCAACTATATCAAATTACCATGAAATATTTTTAAGTAATTGCCTCAATAAAATTAAACAGGACTATTAATCGAAGAAAAAAACATAGAATGTACGAGCTGCTTCTCTTCCCGCGCAGATGGTAAAAACCCATCGAGGGAATGGTCGAAAATCATAGGAATCATGGTTATAGGCTATGCGATGATGCCACTTTTCACCTATACACCCACAATCCTGCTAAACGTGGCCTCTAGGTCTTAGGCCTTAGGCTCTGTCTACCCCGTGAGGGATGGAGACGTGATTTCTGTATGTATGTATATACGATCGATGACTACTCAAAATTAATTAGATTAGGTACAGTGTCCGATATTTTTATGAATATATCATTCTAAAGTGGTGAACAATTGTGCTGAGTTTTAAATACTACATAGTATGAAGAAAATTACTGCTCTCATATATAATATTGTCAACTACGTAGTCGAAAATCTTATTTTGTCTCTAATTTTGTAGCAATGCGCAAAACTTTTTCCACTCTACATACTTTCAAGCGATGGGACATCCTTTCAAAAATCGGACCAAGAACTTTATTCCAATACAATTCCGCCCAAAAGCCATCATAAAACTTTAACAAAAACCTAATGCCAACATGACAAACTGCGGCTAAGGATTACACAGGGGTATATTACGGTATTGTACCAATATGACATGTTGCAAGTAAAATAAATCGCGCCAGGGAGAAGCTTTCGTGTAATTTTTTTACTGCTGCGTCCCGGGGTAATAAATTGGGATCGGGTCCAGGAGGCTGTTCCCCGCCCTTGTCCCGGGAGGCCGGGGCCCAGGCCGCCATTAAACACACCCGCTACAGGACACCGACACTTTTCCGATTCAATACTACGTACACGTGCGTCCTAAGTCCATTTTATGCACGCGGTCCCTTAAACGCTAATTACATGGACTAAAATCAAATTCAATGCGCCTCGACCACACGTGCAGCACACTGGCAGCTAGATTGGCGAGCAAATATGAGTCCTACCACCCGCAAAAGACGGTGGTAGCGCTTTGTGGCCCTTTTCTTGAATCTACAAGTTACTAGCAACATTGGCTCAATCAACCAATCAGTGGCTAGGATTTCGCAAATGTTGCCAGTTTAGACTTTTAAAAATTGTAACCTGTAGCCTCGAGAAACGGCCCTCTGGATCATTGTTGTGCCGAAAACTAAGAGACAGGGTGTAGCGACTTAGCCTGGCCCGTCGAAATTAATACTCATTTTATTTAGCTAAGCGAATTGCCAATCTCGGTACCGTCGCGTGTCCTAAACGATACAATCGTCGGTTGGGTAATCGCGTTAATACCCAGGTCGATTGTGATTGCGAGTGGGTCGTCATAGTCGATAAAGGAACAGCGTTGTCGGTTCGGTTCTAAACTTCAATTTTATCGCCAATTGAGCTGTGAGCGGAATCGTTTGGTTTGACAAAGTCGTAAATTACAAAATGTTACGAGTTTCTTATGGACGTCGGACGGTTCATTTCTACAATGCCCGAGATTTAGGTGCTTTAATTTCAGAACGTTTACAAGATTTAAAATTTGTAGGACAACTGCCTTTTAATAGTGAGTATGAGTGTATTTGATTTATGCTTGTACCCGGGACCCACAAGATCAGGCAGTTTAAATTCCGGCTATATTCAACGGAGTTTACCAAAATTTCACACGATATTTCTCATACACTATCGCTGCCAGCATTTAAGAACGCCCGCGCAAATGTTAATGCCTTCAGACTTAGCGGTTGAGATTTCTGAGCTTTACATACCTAAGTGAATCGTGATCCCTAGGAAATATTGGGCATCAGGACTTTGTTCAGTAAATTTAAACTTATGTTTGTGAAGTGTGGAGAGCAGCGTGCATGATATATGAGTACATCAACAGTTCTATGTTGTTAATGACATCTCAAATGCTGATAAACAAATGAAATAATAACATTTGTGACTACTCCCACTCTAATTATCTTCTAATTCATCCGGGAAAATGAACCGGCTCATAAAACGAATGAGAGGCCATAAACCTCGACTTTATGTGAGTATTTTCACAGTATCTTTAAGTTTCTGGAGTACTCGCAATAAAATAATTATTACCTGCCCTTTACAATTATTAACTTTTAACATTACTATTACTTGTTGATAATTAACTAGTCAGATAAAAGCTTCAAATCAAATTTATCAGTTTTATCATATTTTTTATTTATCCATTCACAGAATTAATTACATTTCCGTTAGAAAAGCTTCATATCATTTTGTTAGCCCCTTAATCATAAAAAATTACAGTATACTTAGCTAATTAATATTTTGTTGTTGTTTGTCAAAGAAAACTATTAAAGCGAAAAGATACAGGCAAAACACTGTTTAATTGATAAAAGCTTAAAAACCTTTTTCGTGTGGGGGTAAATTTTAAAATTACCTACGTACTAGTTGCTCTGCCCGCTTAGTTTACTCATTACCATAAGCTGTTTACTGAATCTGAAATTTTAAGCCACTAGTACGCAAATACAGGATGTTCAGTAAGCATAAGGCGAGCTCAAGCCCGCTGTATGAGGTTCATTCTTAACCAGGAATTATCCAACTAAACAACGAAATTGGGTAGAATTTACCAAACAGCCGCTATTGGGAAAATGTGGTGTGTTTATCTTATGAGGCATCCACGAGAAGTGAAAATGGCGATAGAACTAAACTAAGACCAAGTAAAAAGTTTAGACGGAGTTCTGGGAACAGTAAAGTGAGGCCGGCTGAAACTACGCCTTGCATCGTACGCACCTACGCTACAGTTCAGCTACGTATACAGTTCATTTTTCATTTTAATTAAATACATACATACATAATATACACAAATCACGTCTTTCTCCCTTACGGGGTAGACAGAGCCCAAGGCAACAAGACTTAAGGCCACGTTTAGCATGATTGTGGGCGTATAGGTAGGGGAATGAAAATAGTGATGGGTTGCTAGCCGCATCGCCTATAACATGACTCCTAACATTTAATTTTTTAAGAACCAAGCGAAGTAAACGGGCAAAATGGGTTCAAAATGAAGCGATTGAGCTAATACTTTGTAAATCTATTGACTAAAAAACGGAAACTTCCAAAAATACACTTCGTACCTCGTTTGCGATATCATTACCTGAACATTGGCTATATTTTTCCTAACGAAGTACTTGACTGTGGTTTTCAAAACAAATTACATTCCCACTCTATTCCCAATTCCTCTGCGATGACGAGTTAGGAACCGATAATAGTGACTTTTAATTGTGTAACATAAAACTGTTGGAACTAACTACGAGTATGTGACATACGAACAACAAACCATGAATCCCCTTTGCTCAGGGTAAAGCCCCACAGATATTTACGCTACTAATTTTGTAAGTTGTCACTTTAATGTAAGCTACAAATGTAGGTGCTTAGTTTCAGGATACATGCCGAAATAATGGAAGTTAACATTGCGCGTTTTTGCATTTAAGTAGTTTGTCATAGTTTTATTAATGAAAAAAATACAAAAGGGGAATTAAAAACAAGTTAAACTATGATTAAATTAAAAACAAATTAAAACCTAGACTATAACTAATCTTAAAATAAAATAATTAAAAAAGGAGGCCCCCCCGTGACATAGTAACAGCGATACTAATACGCTGTCCAAGGAAGCCGCCAGCTCGGCGGTCACCCGTAGCGTATATTAGCCTCTTCGAAATATCCTTGAAGAGGCTCATAGCGCTAGGATCCCACGGACCAAGGGTGTCAACACCGAAAGGGACTTATTTTTTTAAATTTGCTTTTATTTTTATACCGCATTTTCACCTGACTTTCAAAAAGGATGCCGCATGACGAATGCATTTGAGATGCTAAATATGCGGTTGATTTTCACTTTAACTTCTAAACTTTTAGTGGCATTCTATGTTCATTTGATTTTAAACGAAAATATACGTCATTGCTCAAGGGAGTCGAGTATGTTGCGAACGTGTGAAACAAGAGACGCGGCAACTTCTAGCTTTACACTTTGGTACACCGTTGCTCGCTACAACACGAAGTTAATTAACTAGCAACTAGTAACCGACGGATGGGGGCACCCGGAGAGGATCGGCGAACCAATCAGTGGCGGCGCTCTGCGAAGCTGCACGGCCGTTGTTACAACTCGATTTCATAATCGAAATTGGTATCTACGGGCGGAATTTGGGGAATTAAGAAATGAATACGAAATAGTCCTTTTTCTTAGAATGTTACCAGTAACCAACTATAGAAGGGCACAATAGTTATTTGTGCAACAAGAGAGCGAAGTTGATTTTTGGTGCGAGTGTTGATTTTGAAATTCTAGATTAGAATCCTGAGTGCAGCAAGGGATTCAAAGACACGAGATTCAAAAAACGTTGGTCTCGTGTGCAACATATTTTTTTTCACCTCAGCAGCGAGAACATTTTTTCTTAAGTGAAAAAAATACAACATTTTGTTTTACAAAATTCATAATATTCTAGAGTTACTAATATCTAGATATTTTGAAAACAAACAATTAAAAAAAACTGCAAAAAATTTAATATGCAGGAACTGAATTGCGGCGCGTACATTTTATTGACATTCAAAACTAAATTCCGGGACGCACAAAGGTTGCATTAGAAAAAAAATGTAATCCCGCAACTTTTTAATGATACAAAATTAAGGATTATTTAAATTGTTAATTATTATTTCATAGGTATAATTTAAAATCAGCATTTTATTTCTCTCAGCTCTTTATTTCATAATAATAATATCATTGGATAATTTGAAAAACACATTTAAAACCTTAACAGATGAATTGCAATTTTAAGGCCAAATATGTACGTATCCGAACGTTTTAATGTTTTTTTTTCGTGCCTACTATCACTAGGCATAGAATTTGAAAATTAAACATTGAATCGACTTGTTTTTATCTCTCGCTTTTTTGGTATGGTATAGAAAGCGACAGATTGAAGGGAAGTTCAAACCTTTCGAATTTTGAAAACAGACCCGGCCGTGACCTCGGAATAAAAAAATAAAATAAAAAGTAACTTTGTCTCACGCTCGAAGCAAAATTGAGTTTTGCTCATTCTCTGGAATGAATCTTTGCGAACTTTATCATATGGGCACTCCCTTTAGTGAACTAAAAGATTAAGTAGCTGGCAATTTTGTTTGTTCCAACAAACTAACATAATTTATAAATTATTGTTGGTGAAAATAAACAAACAAATCTGATTAGTATTCAAGTTAGCAAAGTTTCCTTTTCTAGTTACAATTTTAATTCATGAGTAAATATACAACAACCAACCGAGGCAACTGTAGGTCTATGGGGGAGGCCTATGTCCAACATTTGACGTCCGTGGGTGATATGATGATGATGATGATGAGTAAATATACAATAGTTGAATTAGCCACTCGGATCCAGGAAGGTCGGCCGAAGTATCTTCCTGTTGGGAAGTTGCTTCGATCTATTGTCTGCGCACTAAACCGCTGTAACTAATGAGTTGGGGCCTTACCATGACGTCTTAATGCAATTAAATTTCAACTAAGTTCAGGTTTTAGATGTAATTTTTAGTATGGATCTGACAGCGAGCGAACCTAAACTGAATAGGAATTGAATTGCATTGAGACGTCATGGTAACCCCCCTGGTCTCTATCGATTGATACGTTTAATGCAACGCGCAACTAACAGGATGTTTACTTTCTGTCTAAACTTTATACTACTACGAAATAGACGTCGAAACATCGGGAGCCCAGCAAAAGTCATCGCGCTCTCACCATTAGAAAACACGTTTAATCGTAAATCATTTCAAACTGTACAGTACTGTGACAGTAAAAGCAAAATTACTTAATATTTTTATTGTTTTCAGACCATCGTTATTTAATTAACTTGACTAATGAAACACGATGAAAAATAAAAGTAAATTGGAGATACGCGCTGTCGGTTACGTAAATACAAATATTCATTATTTGTTGACGCTGCACTTGCCATGAACGATAACAGGCAGGCACGTAAATGTTTGCACTTAACTTATAAGTGATTAAAACGCCCATTGTGCTTACATGGTACTTGTCATGGCGAGATACTGTTCAAATGTTACATTTACCACTGAAACCACCCATATTGTTACAATATTTATAATATATATAGCTTTTATGTGTATATTTACAAAAAGATAAATGAACAGAAATGTGCTAGCCGGGCTGGTAGGTACTTACAATACTTATTATACAAAATATCAATAAAACTCTCAAAAGGTCAAGTTAATGGTTTAAAATGAGGCAATGAAAATAAAGAACAAAGGAGGATCTTTTTTTTTTACTAGAAACTGACCAGTGATTGACCTCTATCTCACTTGGTGGAAGGTGCAGATGAGACCAAAGGTGTAACTCACTGGTTCAGTAATAGCCTTTTCACTCTAGCCTAAGACAGAGACAGGTTTTTTTAATGTTCAACTAAACATTCTGGTGTCTTTTTAAAAGTGTTGGCGTCTATGCGCTCTGCATTGTCCCCTGTTTCCATCCTCATTAACCTAATTCAGTTGCGGATTGGCCGAGCTTTATTTAACAAATCAGTGTAATCAAGGCTGGGGTTACATAACCCGGAGCTAGTGATCTATGGCCAATCTATTGATACTGTTCACTAGCTCGGCTTGGCTAATGAGCTAGAATTAAGCTCGAAGATCTACCGGAGTCTATAGAAACCTATTGAGCCAACATCTGGTGAATAGAGCAAAGATAGAGATTTATTTTCTTTGCGCGGCTGCTTTGGTGTTCAAGCGCTTTTTCATTCGTTTTTATTTAACTTGCAATATTTTTGCATTTAAATGTTGGCAGGTTAATAATGTCAAGAAAACTGGTTAGAACTAGTCTCACGTAACCGTTCGTAGAACTCCGACTATAATTTTGAATATCGTCACACACCCTCCGTGATGACGATATATCTGCACAGAATAGACCCCGACCCCGTAGCTATTTATCTTACCATGATGTAAACATATGTATTATTACAAGCTTTTATTTAACTTGCAATGTATGTATATAAGTATGTTTGTCCGGGTGAATCTTGCAACTCAACTTTGAAGCAGATTATGTACCTACAACTGATTGATCAAGCTGAAATTTTGCATACTTGACTAAGTCGGATCACAATACAATAATCTGGTAGCAGAATGTGGTGACTCTGCAGGAGGGAACTCTGCAACGGTTGCTCTTGAACTTTGGGTCACATTTGTAGGACAGTCAGCAAAAAAGCTTGTCTCAAAAATGTTTTTTTTAGGTTAGGTTATTTTATTTCTTATTAACATATCACTATCCATTGCGCGCTCTCCAGAATTGCAGGATAACTCAAGACAAGTGCAGACGTCTAACGAGCTCGTTAGGAGCGGGGCAATGCACCGGATTACGAGGCTTCAGTTGACTGTCCAAGGATTTCTATCTAAATTAATGTTAAAAAAGACTTAAAATGTTACGTCGTTAAGACTGCATCAAGCGTATCTACCTACTACTCGTAGTATTAGTAATTATCAGTTAACTAGTTTCGAAGTTACATAAATTGGGCTCCTGTTCAGTTTCGATTTCTTAATAGGTACACGCTTGAAAAACCATAATAAACGACTAAATTGCGATAAAAAAATCCTACAGGACGGCCTAAAGTAATAAAATTAAACTGAATGACGCGCAGCCACAAATAAAATTCTTACGAAGAAAATTCTCAAAAACACGTCCTACCTACCCGAAATTTTGCATACATTTATTTTTTGTTAGATATTATGAACTTTACAGCGATCTGGTGCTAAAGGTAGGATTGTTTCTTTTTGAGGGAAACTCTTCAGCGGTTAGTTCTTACTTGAATTTAGCGTATGCGTTTAATTGTGAAAGTTAAATAACTTAACCTGATGCTGCAGCTAGAATTATCTCCTCCTCGGGGAATTCCTCAACGGTTAATAGTGCCGACGTGAAACTTTGTACAAGTACGCAAATTTTGATAGCTAAACACTTATTTTTATATTTCTCGATAAGTTTAGTACCTAACAGAGAGACAAACAAATTTCACCTTAACAGAAGCTAAGCATTATGAATATCTAAGGGGGATAATTTCAACATTAAGACGTAAATATGATTTTAATTCATTCCATCAGTTTTGGATCCAAGATGGCGGATGACAACTTGACACTTTTGACATAAAAATGTTGATGGGTATCGCTTTTGAGTAATTTGGTGGCTCTGATCACGAATTTGGCATAATTTTTTGGATCCAAGATGGCGGATGACATTTTGACACTTTACACAAAAATGGTGGTGGTGTCATTTACGTCTAATTTGGTATAGCTCTGAGCCCGAATTTGGCATTATTTAGTTATGTTTTATTTACAGCACATAATAGGCCCCGGTCCGACGGTGAACACCTTTAAGCTGTTGATGATGACGATGATGATGATAATTTTAAAGAACTCGTAAAAAAGTATTGTATGCAACGTTGTATAATTAAGTCAAGAAAAGCTCGTGCGTGGCGCCTTTTCTTCTTTTTTGACCGCTCTTATACGACTGTAGCATGAAATACTATGATTTCATCTGATGACAGAACTTATGAAAAGAGCTGTAAAAAGTATAGCAAGAAAAAGTATTCCAGTCCTAGGAGTGACACGATTGTTGTTGTCTTTCAGTCTGCAAAAACTTTCGTATACATACGCTAGGTGATGAATTGTACACGATGGTAGAAAGGCGAGGCGTTAGTGCCCAAAGTGCTTATTAATCTAAGTGTTATCGCGGTCACTGCTGCCAAACGGAGTAGAAATATGACGTGAGTGCTCTTGTTTTTACCTAAAGCCACGAATTCTTGTCCGTGACCTTTTCAAATCGAGTCTGTTGCGTCAGACAATGTCCGGTAACAACTTTCCGGCGGCTAAAAAATCAGTTTGGATTTTTGTCGCTTCATCAGTAGGTAATTAAGACGAATGACATAACTGCAAAAGCCGGCCAAATGCTGTATGGATTCGTGCACAAAGTGTTTTTACCTTGTGTTGTATGGGAACCCTCTTTAATTATTAACTTTATTTCATTTTTATTATTTGTTTTAAAGCTGTCAAAGTAAAACAAAATCTGTAAAAAAATCAAGTTCCTTTCCTATTATCTATCAGAACATACAGCCCTAAGACAGGCGAACGCACGGACAAACAAGCAACTCTTTGGATATGAAATACTAACAAACTTAATTTAGTATATTGTTAAAACAGTTGTTTCTTCCATGCTGGTCTGGGAGTAAAGAAAAAGCATAGAATGAATATCAGTTGCTTCTTTTCCCGCGCAGATGGTAAAAGCTCATCGAGGGAATGGGCAAGAGTCTAAGGAATCATGTTATAAGCGGTGCGGCTAGCCCATCACTATTTTGATTTCCCTTTCCACCTATACGCTCTTAATTATGCTAAACGTGGCCGTAAGGTATTGTTGTGTGATATTATGTATGTATGTATGTTAAAACAGTTCCGATGTGTTAACCATAACACTAAGATTACGATGATGTATAATCAAAGCTGTGCCTCATCAGTACCTACACCACGGTGACGTCATCAGCTGTAATCACACAGTACATACAAATCAGACGTTGCCAAACTGCGGTACCTGGGGACCTTAGCATCCCGGTGAAGCAAAGCTCTTAGTCACAAGGATCCCCTTTATAGTTACCCGTGAATACTCGCAGGACATGTGTCAAGCCTGTAAGGAAACCTATGGGTGTGTGCCGTGTATGCGGTCGCCGTATACATCTAGTGTGGACAAGGCTTTCAACCATTGCTGCCGTAAATGCAGCTTAGCCCGGCTCATCCGATAAGAGGAGCCACAAGACACGACTGTAACAGTTTGAACTGTGGCTTAATGTCTGATAGCAGGGATTAAATGGAACAGTGAAATTGTTAACATGTCATCAATTCAATGTTAAGCTAAGTCTGGTGCAGCATAAGAAATCGTAATGTGCATAGTGACGTCACGTCATATCGTGGCTGTAACATAAAAGGTCGTTTAGTTTGTGTAGCACTTTCAATTTAGTTAATGCACGCAATGCAGCAATAACGTCATCACAAAATCATAATTTAAAACCGAACAACGACGCATTGACTTTTGGAAATTAAATTATGAAATCAATTAAATAGACGTGCATTGCTAAATAGCTAATAATGAGCACGATAACATTACAGTACCAGACAGAAACTGCATGGCTACTGAATTTCGCTATGATTTAACTTGATCACAATTAAGCAATTAGGCAGTATAATAGCGAACTAGATAGTTGATAACCAATAATTAAATTATTTCCAATTAATATAATTAATGTTTAAATTTAAATGCATTTAGCGGTAAAACCGCGGGTGTTTGGTGGTGCTGATAATTACTCTAATCTAAAAGTCAGTAACGAGCCATTAAAAGGCTATACCTCTACCATATTTTAATGTCAAGTATCACTTGTCAATTACCTATATTTGGAGAAACTAACATTATTTTTACAATAGTTTCGACATATCTCAACAACACTGCTGATGATAGTCTTACTTAGATAAATGAGATAAATACCTAATAAATGTACTGCTTTCCACGGAAAGGCATCTAAAAAGCGAAAACAATGCTTGAAAAACTTTAAATTGAACACGAAAGGAACCAACGTAGGAACTCATTCGAACAGCAATATCATTACGAGAGTCCTCGTTGGTCGAAATTACACAAACAATCTACATCAGACATCGGCGGCTTAAGAAGCAGACAACTGATTACTGCTCGCTCCTGAAAAAGGATTATTCCATCGCAGGCAACGAGTCGTGAATGTCGCACCAGACCACCGCAGTATTCATAATGCACTAGACGTCTCCTTGAATGAAAACTTTCATTTGTTGTAGAACCGACTCCGCTGCGGAAAAGTGTATATTTCAGTGGAATAAATGTTTGCCCAAACAGGTCCCTTGTTTTCCATGTATTTAAAGAAACATGTTTGACCGGAGCGCATGATATTAAGATACAAATTCTGCTTTTATCCTCTAGAGGGTGGAGCCGCTCGTACACAAGTACCTATAAACAAACATGTTACTCGGAGTATCCTTCCAGACAGGACGATTTTAAGTGCACTTTTGCTGCTCGTTGAACCCTCAAATATTTTATACTTATCGTATTAAGTATAAAGATAGAAGTTTAAATTCTAAGAACGACATAATCAAGTTCATATTTTTACCTTTTTATGAAAAAATAAATCTACTTAGAATAGAGTTGCATTCCACGCCCGTCTGAGGCCGCAATTACGTCGCACTCGTGCTAAATTAAACCAGCCTTATTTAAATAAGTAACGTAAGCCGGCCGCCTATCTCAAATATGAATGAAATCTTAGATGAAGAATTCTTTGAATTTTTTTTCAACATTTCGAGACTAGACATTTTGTTTTTAACACTCATTTTACAAATGTTTGAATTTTAGAAATAAAAAGTTAAATAAAATAGTTAAATAAATAAAAACTTTGCATATGCAAAGTTAAATTTTAAGCAAATTATAATATTAATTTTATGACATAGTGGGTAAACCACTGGGAAAAGCTAATGTACACAACACACGGCAGGTACGTAAGTTTACTTAGGTACAAATAGCGTTTCGCTTCAAAATTACCTCTTGTCTACTCCTAAAGTTGCTCTCAAAACAAAGTTGCCCGTACTAGCGCCCCGAGGGCCCGTAATTTTCTTATCTTTGGCCGCCATCCGACGGTTTAGAGCATGTGTATACGTGATCTCCGCTGCGAGGGAACGGATCGAGGCCAACCAATGGCAGAAGATTTCGCACTGATTGAATGTTAAACAAAGGCATAAATAAAGAAGGTAGCCTTTAAAGAACTTATCTTGATGTCACCGGTTTGTATTTTTTTTTTGCTATAAAAGTACATACATACGTTAATCACGTCTTTATCCCATACGAGGTAGACAGAGCCAAATGTGACAAGACGTGAAGGCCATGTTTAGGATTATTGCGGGCGTATAGGTAGGAAAGGGGGGATCAAAATAGTGATGGGTTGCTAGCCCATAAACGTAAAAGTAAAATACCCATAATTATAAAAGTAGAATTCTTACAAAATGATAAAATCGTGGCTTACTTTTAATAGTTTCATTCTAAACCAAAGACGAGACATAATGTATAATTAGGTATTTTAGAGAGTTTGTCGCAGGTCCTGGATAAATTAAAAGCAAGTTGTATGTACTTCTCACTCTCATGCGACACGTGTTACAAACCCTCATGAATGTTTGCCTACACAAATTGCGAACTTAAAGTACATGCGAAGGTTTTCTCATAAATAAGGGTGTACAGCGGCAAAATGAAGGCAAAAGGAAGCGGCAACGACATGATTTAAGGGATACGAACCCAGATAATATAATTTCTGAAACAGATTAGCATAACTTAGTGGAAATCAAGTCGGCTACAAAGGATCAACATTTAAATACTGCACCCGAACCCCCGGTGACGACTGGGTACCGGTCCAATGTTTATTCTATAGAGGGATCGAGAGCCAGTAATCCCAGACTGAGGCTCGCCGTGATTCTGCTCTTCAAATTCAAGAGATGCAAATGAGTCAACGTATAGACGGAATTTCAGAAGTAAAATTAAAAATCTGTCCGATAAAATGAGATAATCGACAATGCGATGATTTCATTGATTGAGCTACCAAATTCCTTGCTAAATTTTAAAACATGCATGATCCTATTTATTTTCAGTTTTATGGAATAGGTACCTTACTTAATTACTTTTGGCATGGTGAATTGCACGGTTTTACAGTTCTATTTTACAGTTCAATCTAAGAAAATTCACGTTGCAATATAAGAATGTTTTGTTGTTTGACAGGCTCGCCTATTCAACTAAGAGCTAGTCCTTAAAATTCAATAACGAGTTTGCCGTTTTCCCATTTTACTTTAAGAGGAGCTTTATCGTGGAACAAGTTTAGAATAAATAGAGCTGGCGTCTTTATTCGCGGTGGAAAATCGCAGAGACACCGCTGCAGAGACTAACTACGGAAAATTGATGGCGTTGAACTTTGTTTTAGCTAACGCTCTGTTCGATGGAATTGAAATTTGTCCCCGTTCACAATTGACTAAAGGTCTAAAGCCTAAAGGACAACTGAAAGCCAGCGAAAAGGCTGCGGACAAACAGAACGCATCAGTGTTATTAAGTTCTATATTGAGCTAACAGACGTCCGCGCCTTAGTTTACAAATTATTAATTATCCGTATATCGCTATTCTGACTCCGACGGCACTATGCAGTTTTCCAAATTAAAAGTATTGTATGTATAGACGAACCAACGGATTAAAATAGCAGATTATTCGACTCGCATCCCACACTCTGACATTATTGTCCCACTTTTTATTTATCAAGGTACTAACCAATATTGGATGATAACAAAAACCACATGATTTCAAAGCCAAATTTCCTTATCACAGTTTCACGTGGCACCATACGTTTATGGTACAGGATTTCCTTGTTACGAAGTCGCCAGGTGAATCCCAGCTGGGAGAAGATTTATAGGGACTACCCGGCATGGACTCCATATTGTTCGCGCGACATGCTAAAAGGATATTAGGTACCTGCCACATTTTTATATTGAGCAGATGCAGCTTAACACGTACAAGTCTGAACCTACCCCCTATTCAAAAAATAATTAGTAAGGTTGATGTTGAACTGTCTTCTTTTAAATGGTTGTCGAGTGTATCATTCGTGTAATTTTTGTGTTACTTGTTATTTAAGTGCTCAATATTTTCATAGGTCAACTAAGCTGTTATGTCTACCTAACCTTGTTGTCAGTCATCAAACAAGCATACCATTTTAAAATCCCATTGCGAGTCGCGCTGCACCGGAGTCGGGCCGCTCGCCAAGTGAAATTAAATTATTAGCCAGAGCAGCCAGGCTCACCCACCAGCCAATTCAACTCAAGTAATAGCCCCTCCAGTGCCCTCCACAAAATGGAGCCACGAGTAACTCAATTCCTTGATGATGGCTACTTACTTCAGAATAACAAAGTGCTCAGTCCACCTACCTCGCTGTTAAGACAAAAAAGGTTTAGGTGTGCCGAGGTGGGGAATTGAATTTAGGAAAAATGCTTTGCGTATATTATACTTGCTTTAAAATAGAGCAGACTATAGAGGTAAATTTATGCTTAACAGTAACGGGAATTTCATTTTTAGGGTTCCGTACCTCAAAAGGAAAAAACGGAACCCTTATAGGATCACTTTGTTGTCCGTCCGTCCGTCTGTCAAGACCCTTTTTCTCAGGAACGCGTGGAGGTATGAAGCTGAAATTTATATCAATTACTCAGGTCTACTGTCCCTTGAAGCTGTGAAAAAATCAAACTTCTAAGCCAACGCAATCAAAAGATACAGCCGTTTATGCCGCAAATTTCCGCAAATTTTCAACTCTCAAGGGAATCAAAACCTACAAGGTAGTTCCCGTGAACGCAGAATCTTGAAATTTGGTATGAAGGTAGGTCTTATAGCACAGATTAAAGAATAATTGCGAAAACCGTAAATGTGTATGTATGTCTGTATATAGCAGTGACCAATATAAAGTAACCCCACACTGCGTACATTTTGCTTTGGAACAGGGCTCTGCTTACACTGGTTTTAGATATTTATAGATAATGATACGGAACCCTCGGTGCGCGAGTCCAACTCGCACTTGACCGGTTTTTTTTTCTAATTCAAGTATGCTGATGATAAAAATAAGGACGGGTCACAGGACATATTAATAGAACATTTTTTATTGTAATTTAATTTATTAAACATAATTTACTTTGATTTCACTTTCGTAGTTTTAGTGATCCTTACTATTGTTTAGTTTTTAATGGTTTAAATATTAATAAATAAATTTTAAATAAAAAAAAATAGAACATTTTAAATATGTACCGCTTTTCACGTCGATATTCGGTACGATGTGGTAAAAGTACAAAAATACAAAGTAATTATCCTAAATGTACTAGTGCTAAAAAGTTACTGCTCGGAATAATTTTTCATACTAACTCAGAATAATTCCAACCGTCATTTTGATACAAGACACAAATTCGCTTTTTTCTCTTTTTCTCACTAATAGAAAACAGGCACTTGCTCAGATATTTAAAGAGTTTTCTTGCCGGGTGGTACAGTCGCGGGTTCGCTTTGCGCTGCAATAAAGAGATTAACCGCCGCTGTCCGCGCTTGTAGATTCACGCCATTTCACTACTGTTTTCACTTCTCTTCCATTTCCAACGGATTCCGATTCTGACCGAACGAACGGTTTCATGGAGCAACTCCTACAAATTGCTGTGACGGACCCAAATGCTCGAACTCTGCGAAAGCTGATTATTACCGATATTTTACGATTGCTGACGCGATGAAAGTCCCACTTATGGCTGATGCTTTGCAGTGAAACAGGGCGATGTGAATGTTTTATTATCGAGCTCGGGACGTGTGAGTGTATTGCAAATGCGGCGCCGATTGTCGAGGTTCAATGTAACCTGAGCGTGGAAATTATATTATGGTATTCATTTGTTTTCATGTCTTGTCTATTTTACATAATATGTACTAGCTAGAGCATCAATATTTAATAGCTTAACAGAGCAACATCAACATTTGCATTCGCAAATCAGCTGCAAGTTATTATCTGCGGCAACAATTTCTATTCCAGTTATCTTTAGTATCGTCGTGGTTATATTTCATTTCAAATGGGAGAATGGCATTAAAACTTTAATGTTTTCCTACTCTAAAAAATGTGCGTTAAAAGTGATAAAGCCATAAAACTGTATAAAAATAGAGCTTCCGTAAAGTATTTAAAAACTGGAACTAAGCCAACGCTTACTTAATTACTAGCCTATTGTGGAATCCCACTACATCAGAAGTTTATTTGAAATACTTTGGAGTATAGTTTTTTGATGATTTTTATTTCAACATTTCATTGATTTGAACGTGTGCTGTATAAGTATAGATAATAATATTTTGCCTTCTATTTATAGAGAGCACTACCTCAATGAATTTTAGTATTTTAATGTATATTTTATTTCTGTAATAAAAAGATACATTTTTTTACTTTAACGATAGCATCCGAAGCATCGTAACCAATAAACTAGCGTCTTCAAACGAAACATTAAGAAAATAATTTCCCTGCATCATAAACCAATACGGTAGCGCTTTCTTGTACCAATAAACTTATTTATTTCCTTTAATGGAAGAAACTTCACATTGTATTCTAACATACCGGTCATGATTAGAAGAACTCATCTTATCCGTAACCTAGGTATATAAAAATTCTTTATTCAACGACTACAGTCGTACTAAATAAAATACACACATACACATACAAAGTGTTCCGTACAATACTATAAAACACGTCATTTTGCGCTTTGATTTTTAAGTTAATATTTTTTTTATTATTTCTTATCATAGTAACCATACATAGTACATACTACACACACGCTCTGAAGTGTTTAAATGTGAGTTGCACAAAGTTACTTGACATGAACTTTAACGATACCCGACGATTTTGACATAATATTTCATAGATTATCTGTCAAAAAGCGTTATTGTTAAAGTAACTTAGCGCCAAATTTAGTTCAAAGGATGCTTTGTGATAGAGAGTGCTCAGACTGAGCAGTAGGGTCTTGTTGGACACCCTATGGTAAGGAACCCTAACAAGCATTAACAGTTTTATCGACGATAAAAACACTAGAACGATTGCATGGAACAGCGCGGGTCCTAGGCTGTACGAATTGAATTAGACCCTGGCGCGCGGCCAACTGCCACTACAGTCCAGTGTGTTGACAACATACATTGACAAGAGCCAATATTTCAAGCACGCTTATAAAACAATGGCCACTAAGTGGACATGCTCTGTTCATGTAAAAACCACCGCAATTTCGAGACAAGTTATGCTATTTCCGCCGTCGCTTAAGTGCCAGTAGCTAAGCACAATTGCGATCTTCAACTTATCTGATGCTTCTAAACTTTCGGACTTACGAGTACTTCCTACAAAGACAAATTGCAGTAGGTAGCAAACTTTCGTTGCTGTGGATTGATAACAAGAAGTAAAAGTTCACTTTCATAGGAATAAAACTTCGGATACGTAAACTAAGTTTTGCTGTACAACAGTTAATCAGAAACGCCATCAATCTTTCCCGGCCAAGTTTATAAGTAGTTTCACGCTGCATGGAGATTCGGTTCATCTGCATTGCAGCTGAGCGGCTAATTTCTCGAGCCCTCTAGGCAATAAGGCAGCATAAAACAACGACAATGCCCAGCCAAAGCAATGTAAGAGGGAGGCACATACCTAGCTATAATGCTTAATTGGCCACGTTCAACGTCCACTCGCCTCGGTGTTTGTCGCACTGCTCGAGAATAATTTAAGCCTAGAATACTAAATACCTACACTTAGCACAGACACACTTTGAAGAATAATTACTGACCTCTGTGAAACTAATTAAGGGATACCAAGGCGTGTCTCCTCTATCTAGGGCTACACTTCTATTTACGAATAATAAAACAATAGTTGTAGGTTTGTGACCTAAATTTAGTTTAAGTAATGCCTACGTATCAAATGGTACAGGAAACGTAGAACGCTGTGTGGTTGAATTCAAGTGCCGAATTATATATTTAAATAATCATTTTTCCCAGCTCGCCGCAAATGGTCGCTCCTCGAAATTATTTCAGCGGAGGCAACATTTGCGGCTCAGATAAAAATCTGTAAAAGCCTTCTCGCCGCGTCCCCTGGCCGCGAACTACAATTAACGCGCTTCGGTCTACTCGTTGCTCCTAAAAAAGGAATAAATGTCAGCAGAATTCTTGCCAAATGGTCCTGATTTTCTTTTGTCGCCGTTCGGCTGCGGGCGTGCTGCCCAAATCGTAATGCATAAAATTTCATAGTCTCATTCGATCGCATCGTTTATTTATTTTAAATTTATAATCTGTCGAGCGCGTTCTGTTCCTTGAAACGTTATGGCCGGCCGATCTGAATATTCTTGCAATAAAAACGGCTATCTAAAAAATTGGTTTGGGAGAGCAGTTGGAATAAGTTTTCCGGAGTCGTAAAGTTCGCCTGGAGCGAATATATAAACTGATGCGGCGTGCGCCGGCGTTGGCCGCGCTCCAACCTACTCCATCGTATCGACACAGCGTCTGCTCAGACTATTAACAAATTATCTGCTATTCTACTTAACGCAAACTTCTTGTAATTGTAACAGACAATATTTTATCTGGCAACACCCTCCTACTTTTGGATATTTTGATAGGACGAAGTCACTCTGTTACTTTATCGATTTGTTAATTTATAGAGCAAATAGTTAGTTATTCCGTCAAATATCTTTATGTATATTATGTACTTTAATCCACTGAGTATCGTCGGGTTTACGCTGATATGTACGCCACAAAGCTTACTTAACGAAGATTGTCCGGCCGAACCATTCTGACTGGCGTCGCCATAGACCCAGTCCAGCCAGTCTTAAATTTAGACACGTCATACTCTTAAAGACCAAAATATGTTCCCTTTTTGTGGACTTAAGCTCAATCTTTTTTTTATATATATAAGGGACGAAACGAGCAGACGGGTCACCTGATGGAAAGTAATCACCATCGCCCAGGGACACCTGCAAGACTTGGGGTATCACAGGTGCGTTATCGGAAAAATCTCAGAACAAATGGACGTTTCTGTGAAGTAATCCTGGAGTTTAACAATTGAGCTTACTCGCTTGTTTTGAACTTGTCGCAAATTGAAGCATTCAAAAACAGCTTTACCTAAAATAACTTAATATCACAAAAGAAAATCAATTTCATGGTCTGTACCTAATATTATGATTTCGAGACTCTTTTTAAAATTTTAGTCTGGTTTAGAATTACCAAACAATTTTTTTTTTTATTAAATTGGCAACACAGAGTAACAGTTGTTCGTGACATGACATCGATACCTACTTAAGCACAACAAAAAAAACAGAAAATATTACGAATGTGTAACATTAACTGTCATTAGCAGTAAAGTCAATGGTATTAAAAAGAGAGGTACGTTTAAGGAATTTTTAAATATTCACCTGGTCACCCTACAACGCTAAAAGCTTGAAACGAGCACCAAAGAGTTTTCTAATGTACCTATGGCAAGCACCACGAAAACCGCGATCTCGGGGGAATAAGACACCGCGGTACACGGAACCGGGTCATTTCGCGGTTTTTTCTATTCGTTCAGTCAGTTTTTAGGTGCTCTACGTGGAATACCACGTGAGCTAGCTATAGCGTAACCAATACTGCTAGCCAGTGGCGTAGCTAGGTAACCAAGGGCCCTGGTGCAAATAAAAAAATGGGGCCCCACTACTCTCTAAACTGGTTACGTTTTAATAATAATAGTTCGATCGAGATTTTCTGGTAAGGATTCGAGGGCCCTCTGAGCTTGAGGGCCCCGGGGCACTGCCCCGCCTAGTCCCTAGGTAGCTACGCCACTGCTGCTAGCAGATGCAGGTATGTCGACAACGATACGCTTTGGAGCGTACCTATGTCACTTGTCTAGACAACACGCTAAAGTTAATAATAGTTCGAACGAGATGTAGGAAAAGCATTGCAATTTACTTTGAAATTTAAATAATACTAATATTAGCATGTAAAATGTTTTGTTTTTATTTGTGCAAACGAATTTAAAATTGCATTTTTATTAAATTTGTCATAGTTTAGGCAGCCAAAAATGTTATATGGAAAGTCTTCTTCTTCTTTTTTCAAATTATTCTATCCAAAAATCTTGTGACAAAAATGTCGGCAACGTTGTACGGTAGAACACGGTCAAAAGACCCCTCCCCCCCCCTGTCGGGCTCTTAGCCAACGGATAATGATATCCCTCGGAGACCGCCAGGAAATCATTAACCGGTGCCCAGGGTGCACCGGAACAAGCACTGCACTTCCCCTCGGACGGATCCAAAAACGAACCGCAGCTCTTGATCACACGCGGAGGTAACCCGACTCGCACCCCATATAGAAAGTCGTGAAGGCTGGTTTAAGTTTGACAGTTTCAAACATTCTGACTTTTCGGAACTGTTGAATCTTTTTTGCCGGATATCAATTTTTTTTCATCTTCTCCAAGTTATTCTCATATATTTATTATATCTGTGGGATAGTTAAGAATTACTTTTTTAATGAACCTATATAATAATCGGTCCTTATTCTAAAAATTATAAAAATGACTCTTACAGCTTTTGGGCTTCGGCTTTACACATTGGTGCGACATAGGCCATAAAGTAAAAAAGTTTCTTTCATGAAAACACAAGTAACACAACCCATAATTATTCATAAACCGATCCGTTCGTTATTCTAACGTAAACATTCCTTTGTTTCAGTGATGGAGCGTAGCGCTTGTACCTGGCGCAGAGGCGAGACGGCGTGGTGGATCGTGAGCGCTTCTCAGCGCTTCTGCGCAGGCGCGGCGGCGGTGTAGCGCGGCGCGGTGGCGGGTGCGCGCGCGGCGGCCGCGGCGGGGGCGGCGCATGCACGCCACCGGCCACACGGACCGCTCGGGCGGCGGCGGCGGCGGCGGCTCCTGGCGCCTGCCGCCGGACGAGACGCTACAGGTCGCCGACCCCAAGTCCGCGAAAGAAGAGGTAATAGATAATAAAATAAAAATATGAAAAAAAGCGAAATGCAAAGTAATATCGGTTAAGAAATACTGAAAATATAAAGATTTTAAATACTAATTAGACAGCGATTAGAAAGAAAGATCCGGCATGACATGTGACGTCATAAAACACTACGCCCATAGAAATTCAATATTAAAATTCTGTTCTTTTTATAGACAGTAAAATATTGTTAAACGCCATCTCAGGGCCAAAAAGATAATTGGAGTAAGTAAATGCTTTATTGTACAAAAAATTGTATAAGGGATCTCTAAACCTTTGAGTAGATGAGAGGAGCATTAAACGAGTGACCGACAAAGATCACACAACACACAGACAAATGTTAGGCTATACTTTCAATAATGGGTCAACAACTTTGTATAAAAAGAAACTAAAACTATTTGAAAGTGCACCGGCTCTACCCACGATTATAAGTAGGTAAAGAGTTCGAGATGTTTATCACGACAAAAAAATACACTCGCTCTTTTGTTAATAGGTCCCTCGCACAGCCTGTGTGGAGTTTGATAAAGTTTTTGATGGACAGTGGCATTTTAACCACTGCTACGCAACACGAGAACGCTAGCTACCACGCCACATCGAAGGATCAATTATAAGTTAGCGTATGCGATAAGACCCTGTCTGCCCTGGCACAGGCAGTTACACCTAAAAAAATTCGAAAGAAATACTGAAGCTTTGTTACATAAAGTAATAGCAACAAAGCGACCAAATTATAAGCCGTAGGTACAGAACAAAGTAAATTGAAATATAAAACTTGTTTTCTTCTATAATGCCATTGTAGGCATTACCTACACGTAGAGACGTTTATTTTTGGAAAATGTTTTCAACAAAATATCCGTAACTTCGTTATGTTTAAGCGAAATACTTATCGTATTCTGTACTAAATTCTTGTTTCCAGGAATTGTACCCAGGAGATGGGCACAACTGGAAAAGCATCATATTCTCCTTGATGGTCATCAGTTGTGTGATAGCTGGCATTGTTACTGCGATTTATTTATTAGGGTAAGTCCTAAGTAATACAGATTGATTCCTACGCATTATTTTATTAGATAATGTTCTGTGGGTCAAGCTTATACCTTTTATAAAGGTCATAAAACCACTGATTAAAAAAAAACATTTCAAGAATTAGTGTTTAGAATGACAAGTGAACAAACTGAATTGTGAATATGAAAAATTGAACGGTAATTATATTGTTATTGAAAACACCATAAAGGATAAAGACGTGATTTATGTATGTATGTATGTACCGTTTTATTTTTAATATAAAGTTTTTATTAATTTGAACTGTTTGTTGTATATTTAGATTATTTAGATAACTTCCATGCTGGTCTGGGAGCAAGGAAAAAACATAGAATGTACCAGTTGCTTGTCTACCCGCGCAGGTGGTAAAAGCCCATCGAGGGAATGGGCGAAAACCATAGGAATCATGTTTTAGGCGATGAGGCTAGCAACCGATCACTATTTTGATTCCATTTTCCACCTATACGTCCACAATCTTGCTAAATGTGGCCTGTAGGTACCTATTACCTTAGGCCCTATCTACCCTGTAAGGGATAAAGACGTGATCTGTGTATGTGTATGTGTATGTTGTATATTTAGATCAAATCTAGATGGATGACAATACAAGTAGTCAAGAAAAAGTACAGTCAACCTTATATTAAATTATTTTTTTAACAAAGATCACTTTATTAATAATAATTTTATTAATACTTGCTCCAGGTATGTGGACGAGTTATTGTACTGGTCGGGGCGACGCATGCGCCTGGAGCAGTTCCTGCGCGGCGACCTGGCGGGCGAGCGGCTGCCGACCACGTGGGTCAGCTCGCACCAGCTGGTGTACCAGGCGGACGACGGAGGCCTGCTCGCGTTCGACACTTTCAACAATACCCTGACTGTGCTGGTCACCAACCACACTCTCGTGAGTATCCTAATCCTAACTAACATTATTAATGTGAATGTGAGTTGGTTGAGATCGTGATAAAATTTTATATGGCTGTTTGGGACCCTGGGAAGGACATAGAGATTTTATCCCGGAAAAGTGGTATCCCGCGAGCGCGCAGTTAACGAACTCTACGCAGATGAAGTCGCGGGCAACAGCTAAGCTGAAATACTGGACTCTTGAGTAGGTACTTGATATGTTAAGTTTCAGGTATACATTATGATGCCACATCTATCTGTTTTGTAGTCATAAATAAAGATGGCACCATACCTATCTGGTATTAAGATAACACTTTGTTATATATTTTTAGTTCCTGAGAATTTACAGTGGTAAAACAAGCCTTTAGTATTTTTCGTGTCCGCCGATGAACACAACTAGGTACATTATTTTTACTCTTGGCCGGATTCCACGCCAGCTCTATTTTAACAATAAGTTTGTGCGGCGAATACACATGACCTGTTACACAAATCCAATTTGGTAGCGGCTAGTGGCGTACGCCTCCCGCATCGCACAGTTATTATGAACACAACCGCCTGAAAGCCTCCGCTTAAGCCGCTCTACAGCCCGCTGACCGCAACTTGCCACTTTACCGACCGAGAATGCTTTGCTGCTCCCCACACGAAAACTCTCTACGACGTAAATAAATAAACTTAACGTTAGCGTTACCAACACAAAAGCTTAACTGTAGCTACCGGCTACGGCCTCTATATTTTATAGGTACCGCCTTAGTAAAAGCTTAACTTTCAATACTTAATTAAGTCGAAACCATTGAGTTATCGCCTCGAATGGAGGATCGAAAGGCAGAGTTTGCGACAACTTTAATAAAAACTCCGGGCTCTCAGCTGAATCTTTCACCGAAGTCTTTCCTTTCTCTGTTACAGAGGCAGTTGAATGTTCGCGGGTACCAGTGCTCACCGAACTTGCGTTTCGTGCTCTTCCAACACAATATCAAGGAGGTACGGCGCCGCTGCTTCGTAAAACTTTTAATTGGTTTTTTATAAAATAAACAAGATGGTCGTTACAAAGTTCAGTGCCTCGAACAAAGCTCCGACGTACCTTCAATGTCATTCCATTTTTCCAGGTTTATCGGCAGACGTTTACCGCTTACTACACCATTTATGACGTCACCAATGAGTAAGTAAAGCTATATGCTTTAATATATTTTCTTATGTAATATTCGGAGTACTCACGTGTTGTGGGAATGATTACGGTGCCGCCTGTGGAGTTTACGGTTATATCGCGACACGTGGTAAATTCAATTTCGCTTTTCCCAAATTGATTTTCACTCGCAACTCCATTTGATACGTCTATCAAAAGCTGGCTTCCATCTTCATATAACTTAACAGCATTTTTACTGCGGTCATGTTCTTGTGTGTTTAGATATTAATGTATTTGAAGAAAAAAAAAACTCAGAAATATTTATTCTCATCCTGGTAGAGTGCACGATTCGATTCCCTGTGGAGGAATTTAAAATATCTGCACGATCTCAATTCGTTTCCTTTATACATTTCTCACAAGTACGAGTGGAATTTTAACGGCAGGGGTGGCATATCTTCACACGCGTCTGTTTTAATTTTTAATTCCCCGCTTACACCTGGACGGGCGGTGGTGTTAAGAACAGGATTACTTTGAAAAAATAATATGTTACACATGATTCACAGCATTTTAAATATTTTAAATCGCAGTATTAAACGTTAATGATAATAAAAGGCAATTCTATACTTACTAAAATTGCTTCATCAGTACTTCAAAATTTTACAGACGTTACTTCTACACTTGCACAGTGTCAGTTTTCCGTTTCGTCCTTACTCGATCGTGTCAATATTGGAGAAAATCTTTTAACGAGACTTGGTAAAGAGATTTACAAGTTTACCGTGTTATTTTCTCTTCACCAAATCATATCTACTTTGTGAATTTCCTTTTCTTTTCTTCGGGTGACGAAATCGATTTGAAGATGGATACGTGAATACGATTCCGAATTTATTCGAAATTTTGCGAGTAGAATTTTAATGTAGTTCAATTCGCGACGCCTGGAATCGGAATGAAGTTCCACGGAGGACAGTTGTTAGTAGCGGACTGAAACTTGCAGCTTCCTTCTGGGAATTTGTTACAATCAAATTCCGAAATGTCTAAACAAGAGGCTCTAGACTTACTTAGTGTAGTAGTAGTGTAGTGGATTATTAAATCACGTGATACAAAAGAAGCTATCAACAAAACCTAATTGATCATTTTAACACTTTATATGACTTAAACAAATAGATGGATTATTTATATCAATTTGTAAATTAGAAAATCGCAAAAATATCTTCAATTACATACTTTACGATTTAATTGCTTTTCATGAATATGTAAACACGGAAACAATCGTACACATTTTTGTGTCCAGTCACCACATGCCACTCTTTGGCGACGGCCAAAGGAGTTGGGAATGGCAACACGCCGCGTGGCTGGGAACCGAGGGTGCCTTACTGCTGGCGGCCGACAACGAGGTGCTGGCTCGGCCCGGCCCGCCGGCCAAGATCGCACCGCTGCTGCGCCTCACAGACGACGCCAGTCCCGGGAGGGTCTACAATGGGGTCTCCGATTGGTTGTATCAAGGTAGATTTTACAGTGTATTTTTAGTTACGTAATCATTTCTAAACGGACTTTATTTGTTGTAACGAACAAAAAATTTACCTTGCTACTCCGCTACTCTGAAACTCTCTTTGAAACGCTACTCTCTTTCGTTGAAATGGACCTCCGCAAAGTAACGCCTGATTCAATAAAATATTGATTTGGAGTAACTAGACATTTGCATCTTTAGTCATTATCATTACAAAGTCAAAACTCCTGTTCCCGATTCTGGTGATTACTATCACTGCATGCATAATTAGAAGCTGAAATCATAGAAGCGTTGTCAAGTCATAAATACACGTTCAACTTTATACTATACTTAGATTAGACCTTTAACTAATAAAAAGTTGTTGGCCCTCTGAATCCGGGTGCCACCGACATTGATATTAACGCCATCAGACTACCATTCAATGACTTTACCTTAAATTACAGAGGAGGTGACGAAAGCTCCGTCATCGGCGTGGGGCTCGGCAGACGGGACGCTGGTGCTCTACGTACAGTACGACGACAGTGCGGTGTCAGAGCTGCGGTTCCCGCGTATCGAACAGGGCATCGGCGGCGTCGGCGCCTCGCGTTCTGGCTTCCTACTGCCCGCCTTCAACCAGACTACCCCGTTTGCCTTCCCGGATCACGTCACCATCAGATATCCAACGGTAATAACTTATTTTCAACTGACTTATCATCAGGAAAATTAATATGTACTCCCTGCTGATAGAGTTTCCTGCTGGATAGAGGTCTCGAACTCTTGGTTCTCTCATGTTTATGATTTTGAAGTGAGTGCAAAATGTCAGTACAAACCTTTGATTTATGTTCCTGTTGCTATTTTTTCATAATAACTGGCATTTTTATTTTATTCCAGCCTGGAAGTTCGATACCAAAAGTCAAGTTATCAATAGTAGCTGTGCAAAATTCAACGTCGCCGCCTCGATGGGAGATCAAGCCGCCAAACACATTAGATGGAATGTATGTGTCATTCTTATATCCAATATCTTAATACAAAATCTTGTCTGAATACAAGCTATTAATTTAAATTTATTTACAGGGAATATTATCTCATATCAGCCCAGTGGGTGGGCAAAGACAACTCTCACGTAGGAGTAGTTTGGATAAACCGGGCGCAAAACTTAACAGTTTATAGCAGCTGTTACGCACCCAACTGGACCTGTACAGAGGTATAAACGATTCGTTAGTTCTTCTGCTTTAATACGCTGTCATGGATTTGTTTTCTTTAATTCATACACTTAGTGGTTTACATGAAAAAATTGTTAATGTTGCTTCAAAACCGTGACCGTACTAGTCTACGTTGAAGTTTCAGAGCTCTCATTGTCACCGTTGTTGTTTCCAGACCCATTCAGAAAAAGCTACAGACGAGCCTTGGCTAGAAGTGCACCAACCACCGGTGTACTCCGAGGATGGCAGCGCGTTTCTTCTGCTAGCAGCAGTGCAAGAGGGCGGGGGCCAGTACTACACCCACATCAAGCATGTGGACGTAGAACGACAACGCCTGGCGGTCCTCTCCCACGGCAAGGTCGAAGTAGCACAGGTCCTTGCCTGGGACGAGATCAACCATTTAGTATATTATTTAGGTAAATATTATATTAATAAGACAGGCACGCTTAACAAGCCTGTATGAGCTTTAGATGTTTAAATTCTAATTTTTAACAACGATTATGTTCTGTCAGGTTCAGACATAGAAAAGTCGTACATACCTAAACTACAAACTGACATGCTGAAGGAAACAAATCAAATTAAGTATTTTGACTGAGTTGGGATTGAGCGGCCTGTTTTACAATAACTATCCTAATTTACTAACCGAACTGTCATAATTATACTAATAATATCCCCGTACAAACCATTTGAGTCGCTGTAAAGAAACAGTGACTACTTTTTGATCAAAATGGTTATATGGGTGGTCCCCTTTCACTAGCAAAAAAACAAAAGAAGCGAAGCATGATGAGTGAAGCGAGAGACATCGGTTAACTTTTTCTATGAATAAAACATTTCGTGGCGTGTGTTTTTCTTTGTGATTTTCTAACGTGAAGACCCTTTACGTAATTGCTTTCTAATTTTTAGGTAGCGCAGAGAGACCTGGCCAAAGGCACGTCTACGTGGTCCAAGATCCTAGTTATGGTGGGGGGAGCAACTCAGTGCGAGCCCGAGCAGAACGCGAAGAGCCGCGGTGCCTGACCTGTGAGCTAGGAGTATGGCAGGCGCGGTTGCACTACGCGAACTGCTCCTATTGGTCCGCCGCCTTCTCTCCACCGAAGCCCAGCGTTGGGATCACTCACTACGTGCTCGAGTGCAAGGGGCCAGGACCCCCTTTAGCGGGTTTACACGATGCGCAAACACATAAGCTAGAGAGAATATTGTATGACACGAGGCCTTAT